>JAKZAP010000022.1:1951136-3392807 GCA_023053575.1 Branchinecta lynchi | reverse complement strand
TGTGTGTTTGCCTACAAAACCTACCTATGTGGCTATGCTATCCAGCAACATCTACTGATGTCAATGAAGTTTTTGTGTGTCTGAAAGTGTTACGTTTTGCTTTTGTTTTGTTTTTCTTTTCATTTTTGAACTCTGTCCTTTTACTGTTTGAAATGATGGTTGATAAACAAATAAAATAATAAATAGAATATTACAGGCCTATTACAGACTATAGGAGGGATACCCAACCTCGAATTTATACAGCCTCGAACCAGGCCTAAGTATAAATAGGTTACAACGGAATTTCAATGCAGCCCTAACAAGGTGATAACTTTCTTGAAGGAATCCCTGGATGACCTAGGACCCGTTTTTTGACTGCACAGAGGTTACTTTGTGGTCCTATAAATTCAAGGTTGGATACCCCTCTTGTATTTCCATTCAAACACTTGCTTTGAAATCTTTTTGTAATTTCTAAAGCTCAAACTCACCACCAAAGAAATCTAGAATCAAGAATCGTTGTCCCTTGGGTTCAGTAGAGGTTTGCTTATGTGAACGTTTGTTGACATCGGATTTCGCCGAAGAAAACAATTGAACCATACCAGGCAACTTTTGGGGCTTTCTACTTATCAGAAACGTTCAATTTACATCTAGATTAACCAGATTTCATCACTAGTTTGAATCTTTTGGCTTTGTTTTACTCTGATTCTTCTTATAAGATCCAGACAGTCCGAAAAAACGGCACCTAGCGTTCCGAAATTAAGCGCATTTTTGTCAACAGGTGCGCTAGGCTAGATCAAGCAGACCGAACGAGAGCGAACGGCAGGTCCTCCCGCTACGTTCCCGTGACGTAAATGGGGTTTCCGTGTGATTGTGAACAGGAGTTATAAACTCGAAAAAATGGGCTGACAAAGAAAAAACAACTAAAAACGGACAATTTAGCAAGGGGACATTTTCGCGTGGATGGCTGTACAGCTGAACGGGTGATCTCGTGCACGCGAAAACGGATAGGGCCTTGAACGGCTGAGGAAGATGGGCTCCGTCCACGCAAAAATACCCCATTTAGCTGGATGCGAGCATATGAGTGGAAGGTCTACACGATATCCCTGTTCAGCTAAACGCTGCCCTCGGAGCGGTGTTGAACTGGAGGCATCCGTCGAGCTGGATTGCCCGTTCACCTGTTCATCCGTTCCGCGAAAATGACAAAAAAGATCGACGACATCCCAGCGGCATCCACTCGAAAATGTCCGTCAAGCTCGACGGGAGGGCGACGGGACCAGCAGTGCTTCCACTCCTACCGATTTATCGTGAGATCTCACGATTTTTTCCGAAAATCTCACGATGAGAAATAAAATCTCACGATCTACCGATAATCTACCGAAAAATGGAAATACAGAGTTTTTTTGCAGATTACCTACGAGATTTTTACAATTAATTCGGGAACTTGACTTTATTTGTATTTCGAATTTAGGGATTTTCTTTCGGGAAAATAGCTTCCACTTCTAGAAAGTCACAAACGACGACTTGGCGCAAATTCTTAAATTTTTATTCCATGTGGATATGACTCATGACTGACCAGCCAAACAAGGGTTAAGAGGTACATAGTTATATAGGCTAGTATTGTGTGTAATAATTAGATGGGGCTGTGATACCATTTTTATCAATTTGATGTATATGTGGAGCAATCTACAAGTCAAAGTTTGGGGTATACTGGGAAATACTGATCAAACACTTCAAATCAAACAGTCAGAAAAGGAGGCGGTAATTCTTCGTTATAAGCCCCTCTCCAGTTCAGCCATTTCTAGACTGATTTGGATGATCCTTTTGGGAGCCTAATGTTCTACTGGTTGTATACTGGTTGTATAGAGACAGCCCCCCAATAGGCCTAGTATTTTTTTCATGGCAAATCACTCGCGTCCTCTGGTGTAGGTTTCTTTTACTACTGAACCACTAGATGGTAGTACTGTCTAAGAGAGGGAAATAAAGATTGAAGTTTTACTGTATAATGTAGGGGGGCTAGGCTTAAGTAATGAGTAGAATATGGGTACATCAAAAGAAGCACCAGAATTTGTTTAGAAATGGCTGAACTGGAGAGGGGCGTATAACGAAGAATTACCAATGAGGGAGGGGTATTGTGTCTGGAGAGGTATTTAAGAACACAGTTGCAAAAACAATCGGGTACAACGAATGGGGTTTGTGCATGCAGTAGGTAGGGTGCTTGGAAGCAGGCTTAGAAGGGTTCGTGTAAGAGACTGCTATACTATATAATTATTCTTTCAGAGTATCCAAGCATAAGCAAAGCTCCAGTCAAGGGGAAATGTTTGGAGATGATCCAGGGTATTACTCTCATTGACAGGGAAAACATTAATACAGAGGAGGTTGGGTGTGAACAGTGAAAGTCATACCATCCACACAAACTTACCAATCGTCAAAAAAAGTCTTGAATTGAACTTCTTGGTTTAGAACAGTTCAGTAGGACTGTTACAGTTCTCTATGAAAATTCCAATTGTTTTGATCAGAAATTTAGAGAAATGGGAAATGAGGGCGAATCAGTCCACTTGTTTGTGATACCACGTATTCAAATATAATGCCATCGTATGCATCAAAACGGACAAAAGGAATTGCCTTGCAACAATTTCCATTGCGTCTAGTCTTCACACAAAACTGGGCATGTGACGACTGAAAATCGAGCCTAAGTCACTAGTCATGAACAAACAGCTAAACAAGATGCTGTCTGGCGTGGCAGCATCCGCAACTGCTGCTCAAGCTGCTGCTGTAGTTTCGAAGCGTTAGACTTTATTTTTGCTTTTTGTATAACCATCTCATTCCATTGTGTTTGCTTTTACTTGTATACTTTCAATACATTTAACCGAATATTCTATGGAAATATCACTCTGCTGTATTGTCGACAAATACTCCTTGAAGGGTTTCGATTATTGACGGCCTTTATAGGCGTTCTTGCCCATTATTAGACCTATCTTCCAATTTGTTCCCTGGATTGAGAAAGTCAAGCTCGGATATAAAGATTATTCATAGGCTACATTTAGTAGCATTAAGAGGAACAGCAACGTCACCTTATATCCATGACGACAACCAATGACCGCACTGAGCAAAGTTCCAATAGTTCTCAGTCTGTATCGTTCGTAAATAGTCAAACGACATTTTCACACCAGTGGGGTTGGTATTTTACCACTATAACCACTAAACAATTTTGATATATTGCCAACCAGAGTGCTTGCTTAGGGCGCGTCAGCGCGCCACGGAAAAACAAGGGAATCGAAGTAAACCAAATGCAAACTTTCTGTGTCTGATTTAATGTTTTTCCCAGTTGCACTTCATTTTCTTGAACATGGAAAAAAAAGTTTATTTAACTGCCCCCGGTGATATTAAGAGTTGAAATACTTCGAATGTTTGCGCCATTTTCATGCGAATTCATGCGAACAGTACTGTAGACTGTTCTTGATCGTTATTTCAACCTAGGAAAGCTGATTCTCCTATTTTTATGACATCCGTAGGGATCGCACTCAAGAAAAATTTTACCGATTTTTTCTACCGATTTTTTCTACCGATTTTTTCTGCGTGTCTACCGAAAATCTCCCGATTTTTGGCAACCTTTTCCCGAATTACGAAAAAGGGAAGTGGAAGCACTGGGGACCAGAGCCAGCCACGCGAAAACGTACCCCAACATTCGCGTTAGTGTGAACCCATTCGCAAGAATTTTGTTGACGCAAGAAACGTCCCGTAACAACAGACACGACTGTAAATATGCTCATATTCAAGCAGTTCTTCGCAGCAAAATCCGAAACTAGTCAGTACCTTGACCGCTGCTCTTCCCCAGCTGACAAAGCTAATTGTGTTCATTCACACAGTTACGTAAAACTAATTAATCACACACAGATACACAAAAAAACATAACGCAATAAAAAACAATTAGCCACCAGGAATTGCATGACATCTGGCCTGAGATGCGGCGCGTAATTTCACTGTGAGAGTAGCGAGTCCGAACCGACAGATGGCTCTGTCCGAAGCTATTTCCTTCGCTAATGATGAATCCGAACCAACAAAAGGAAGAAGGAGAAGTTTTTAAATAGGAAACTTAATTTCAATAAAAATATTTTAGTTGTTCTTTAATTCCAGAAGGATTGCTGAAACAGTTAGCTGTTCAATGATATAAAGTTTGTTATTTTTCCGTTCTCTTTGGCTGTTTTAGAAGCCAGAAACAAAGACAAGGTATGGAAAAATCTAGAGAGGTGTTCACATAAGCATACCTCTACTGTAATTTTGTTGAACTTCTCTTTGCTTCAGTCAGATAGTAAAAACCTCCCCGGTGTGACTCAATTGTAGCGGAATTCCGCAAAAGCCATGACGTCACTGAGCGTGTTCCACCCTACTTACCGTAGTTACTACGCATGACGTCCTTCTTGTTTTTTGCCGTCAAGGCTGGAACGATCTTTCTATTTTCCAGCGGGATATCATGCCACGGGCGAATCCGACCAAACACGTTACAGAGACGCGTAGTTACTACGCTTACCATGCTCCCGAGCATGGTAAGCAAGTAGTAACTATTAGTTACTATTCCGACAAGGTTGGAACGGTCAGCGTAGTAACTTTTCGTGAGGATGGAACGGAAATAGTAACTAATAGTTACTATTGGTACGAGGGTGGAACACGCTCACTATGGCGTCACTAGAGTCGCGAAGTTAGCAGAAGACCAACTGGTTAAAAACAAAAATTCCTTACTTTGGCAGAAAATTCAAACCTGTGAATCGGTCTGACTTCGCTTTAATATCATCGCAAAATGCGGACTAGTCGGGACTCTGACTAGATATTCATAAAGCATAGAATGGGTACTACAAGCATGAACTGTGAGCCACTGATATTACCTGAGACAATTATGATTGATCATAGTTCGACTGTGCTTCAAAAATTTTAATTTAAGTCTTGAGCAGTATCTGTTGAAGCATGGTAAGTATAAGCTTGAACATTTTTCAATCAGGTAGAGGCAGGGCAGAGGTATGCTTGTGTGAACGTTTGTTGACAGTCCAGTCTAGTACACTAGCCCCCTTTCAGGCACGGTGCTCAAACGTCTAGCACCATGCCTGTGTGCTAGCAAGACATTCAAGCACTGTACCTAGGATTTCATGTATGGTGCATCGATTTCAGTATACAGTGCATACATCAAAAACACAGTTTCTGTCGAACAAACTGAGCACCAGCTCGGAAAGGGCTGAAATTACTACCATGAATTAGAGAAATCAAAGACAATCCTTTATATATTTTTCACAACAAAAACTAAAGGGCTCGGCTGATGACAGATGTGAAAAACCTCATTTCCTTTTCCAAATAGTCAAGGGTTTGGCATGCAAAGTGTCCTGTGTCTCAGCTTTTTCTACCTAGCAGCCAACCAGAATATTGGCTCTAGGGGAATAGATAGGGAAAATACATGGAAAATAGATAAGGTGCTGTTAGGTTTTTTATCTCCATCATCATTAGAGCCCTTTTGTTTTTGTTGTGAAAATATATAAAGGATTGTCTTTGATTTCTCTAATTCATAGTGGTAATTTCAGCCCTGTCCGAGCCGGTGCTCAGTTGTGATGACAGAACCTGTGTTTTTGATGTATGCACTGTATACTGAGTTCTCATCATACTTCAGTTCTCATCGAGCGTCCGTACCAGGTGGATGTACCGTGCACGGCGCCTTAGCTCTATAACCTTGTTTGAACTATGCAGTCTTAAAACACAGTGCTTTTCTTTCAACGTTTTTGGAAAGACATTATGTCGAAACCTACAAGGCACATATGCCCGGAGTGCAGACTACGCGCCGCTAGTGGCACGGTTCAGTGCAGTCGGTGCGAACAGTGGCTACATCCAAAGTGTGCAGGAATAACGATTGAGGAGAGAAAACAACGCGGTGAGTGGTACTGTTTGAACTGTCAGTCTGCCGTTCCGCTGAGCGATGTTTCCGAACCACCAATAACGCCACGCTCTCTCCCTCCTGCCAAGGTACCACGTTGCACTCCCAAATCCTCGCTTAAGCCAGCTACCCCGAAGACAGTTTCAAAGAATCAAGCTTCCAAAGCCCTCCCGTGTGTTGATTGTGAAAAGTATACCAAACAATTAGCTTCCCTCCAAGAAAAATACAGTATACTTCTGCAGAATCACTCAAGTCGTGAAACAGCGATCGTCGAATTGCAGAAACAAGTTGAGATTTTTGCAAATGAACTGAGGAAGGGAAACGGCGAACTGTGCGAACGAGATTCAGAATTAAAAAGACTGAGTGTGGAAATCAGCTCGCGTAATTCCCGTCTTCTTGACATGCAAGATGAGCTATCAGGCCTACAAAGTAACCAGTCAACCCTTTCTGCGAAGATTCTCCAATTAGAAGATGACGCGAAAATCAGCGAAGCAGTTATTTTCGCACTGAACGAACAATTGCCAGTTTTCAGTAGCTCCGACAAAGTAAACGAATGCGCTAACTCTGTGTTAAACCCGCAGCCTGTGGATATTTCTGAAGCCGCACCAAAAGTTCTCACGATCACGAAACGAAATGAATCAAATGTCAGTGTGACGTCAAACGATGTGCAAAAACCTGCTTTTACCTTAGCAACCAAGCAAGCACAGCAGAGCGACACGAATGCTGTAACATGTGATGATGACGTAGTTATCATCTTCGAGAAAAGTGCTAGAGATGAGAGGAAAAACAACGTAACAAAAAGCGGAAAAGAAAATGTGATATGCAACTTTTTTGATCGCGGTTGTTGTAAGTTTCGTAAACGATGTAAGTTTTTACACATTTGCCGTGGTTTTATTTCGGGTGTTTGTAAATATGACAATTGTACTTTTGACCATGTCGACCTTTGTGCCTTTTTATCGTGTTCTGACAGATCTTGCAATTTTGCCCATGTACCGGTAATGGTGGAGGGTAGGCCTACGACCCAGCCTTTTTTAGAGCAGCGCCAGAGCTCGCGCCTAAGGCATTCGCGACTTCCGCGTTTTCTCCCCGCCGCTCAGATGTCATTCTACCCCCCCCCCCCCCCCCCCCCCCCCCCCCCCCACCCCCCCCCCCCCCCCCCCCCCTTCGCGCTCTCCTCCCAACCTCCCGGGAAAAACTTACGCGCAAATATGCGCACAACCTTACCGACCGAGCACATCTCATTCCAATCCCGTGCCTGTAACGAAATCACCTGTTCCTCGATTTTGTATCCCTTACCCCCCACCACTTACCCTTCAATTGGCCCCGCCCCGGTTTCCAACTTGTTAGAGTTTTCCCCCTGTGTGTTAGTTTCGAATCGTTTTAGTCCCCTTGATATTGAAGTGTGTGCCCCTGAGTCTCAGGTTTCTAAAACCCCTTCAAAAGTATCAAAGATCCCACCAAAAAAGTTAGAACGTTGCCAATTTAAAGAAAAATCACAGGAAAAACCTGGTGATTATTATCAATTCCCGTCTTTCCTGTATTCAAATGCTGAAAGCTTAAACTCTGACAAGATGGCAGAATTGGAAGGTACTGCCTCGATCCTCAGTTCGGACATCATAGCAGTCAGCGAAGTACAACGCCAGAATAAAAATCAGTTGAAAATAAAAGGTTATTCCGAGTTTATTAAGTTACGTACGGAAACAAACTCACTGGGAAGTAAAGGAGGCGGAGTAATTTTTATTTATTTATTTATTTATTTATGACCCGCTTTTTGCGTAACAGCGGAGTATAAAATACAAAAGTAAAATATACATATTAAAACACTTTAATGTTGCTATGTCGTGAGACATTGGCTCCTAGTCAAATACAAGTTCCGTACATTGAAGAAGATGATGAAATTTTATGGGTATACGTCAAACCAAAACGGCTTCCTCGACAATACTCCAACTTGGCAATCTGCGTTTTCTACTATTCACCTAATCAGAGTGCCCACGCGAGAAGAAATTTCTTGGAGAAACTTCAGTTAAGTACCGATTTTGTTACCTCCAAATATCCAAACGTTGGGATTTGTTTAATTGGTGACAAAAACGATTTAAATCTAGGATACTTTCTGAAAGGCCAAAGCCTGAAACAGGTTGTTGATTTTCCAACAACGAAAGGTGGAACCCAACTAGACGTCATATGTACGAACCTAGATAATTTTTACAATAATCCAACTGAGCTTCCGCCGCTTGGAGGAAGCTACCATTATATGTTGGAATGGCGACCTTTATCTTCGTTTAAGGTCGATTACACAGTTACAACGGTTACGCATCGACCAATAACAGACAATGGTCTGTTGGAGTTCGGGAATTGGCTTTTAACTGAAAAATGGTTTGATCAAAAATATGAAAATGGTGTGAGTGAAAATGCAAAAAATTTCCAAAATAAACTCAGAAATAAGTACGAGCAGTGTTTTCCAGAAATGACTTACAAGCGATGCTCTACTGATCGACCATACATTACGGCTGCCATAAAATAATTCGTCAAAAAATTAAACTGTTCAGGGAGGGAAAAACGGAGGAAGGTAAGAAGCTGAGAAATAGAATACGAAAAGAAACTAGAAATGCAGCAGCAAGTTTTTACTCAAATAAAGTTGGAATTCTGTTTCAGTCTAAACCTAGTAACTGGTACAAAAACGTTAAGCGCCTTTGTGGAAAAAGTGAGAAATCAATGGATTTTAATCTTGATCAAGATGATAAAAGCACAGCAAACCAGTTAAATTCCCATCTTTCAAAAATAGTCCAATCACTTCCCCCTCTTGTTGTTGAAAGTATTCCCCAAGAACCAGTTGATGAGAAAGAAGTACCAAGAATTTCACGCGACGAAGTTTCAAAAAAGTTAAGTTCTTTAAAACGTACTAGTGTAACCCCTGTTGACATACCCGTCGAGTTAATCAGGGCTTTTCCCAATGAACTGGCAGGTCCACTTACAGATATTTTTAATTCAATTTCCCTTACAGGTACATACCCTGAAATTTGGAAAGTTGGTTATATTACGCCTATCCCGAAGAAAGAAGCAAAAAATGATTTTGATGGGACTAGGCCTATAACTCTAACACCAGTTTTTAGCAAAATTTACGAGAGTTTCGTATCCGCGTGGTTGAAAGCAGAGATAATGTCGCAGATCGACCCGAGACAATTCGGGAACCGTCCTAAAACTTCTACCAGTCATTACTTAATTAGTCTAATTGATTTTATTTTAAAAAATTTGGACGACCCTAATAAGTGGATTAACTTAATAACCATAGATTTTAGAAAAGGTTTTGATCTCATTAATCATACAATTTTGATTAAGAGACTTATCGAAAAGTTCAAGGTCAGTCCTTTTATTGTAAATATTTTAGTTGGATTTTTGAAGAATAGAAAACAAACAACGAAGTACAAAAACGTGTTCTCTGAACTATCGGATATTTTCTGTGGTGTTCCGCAGGGAACTTTACTTGGACCGATCCTGTTCCTTGTCATGATGAATGACATAGCGCAAGAGCACCCGGATCGCTGGAAATTTGTGGATGATTTAAGCTTAACCGAAGTATGCTACAGAAATATTAAAAGCAAAGCTGTAGGCATAATAGAAGACATTAAAGATGAAGCCAGGTTGTTGGACATGCAGGTAAACGAAGACAAAAGTGCAATTTTAACCTTTTCCTTCCTCAAAACTAGCATTTCCTTTGAAGAAATACTGCCATCTGGTTTACAGGTACAGAAGCTAAAGCTCCTTGGTGTAACTATCACGTCTGATCTTAAATGGGAGGACAACACCAACGTAATGCTAAAGCGTGCAAACGCTGGTCTACAGCTGTTAAAACTTCTGGCTAAGTTCCAAGTACCTAATTCCTATCTTGTCCGAATTTACGTTTCTTTCATTCGATCCACTTTGGAATACGCGGCTGCTGTTTGGCACTTTGCCCTTACTGCCCAACAGTCACAACAAATAGAAAGAATACAGAAACGTGCACTCCTAATAATAAGTCGTGAGCCCAAAGTTCCCTATTCTGCTCTCTTAAAAAAGTTTAAGATGGAAACCCTTGAGAGTCGGAGACTGCGGCTGAGCTTAGCGGTTGGTCATAAGCTCCTCCACCATCCTGTTCTATTCGATATCCTTCCCCCTCCTTATGAAAACACAAGAAACCGACAGGAGAGGGTCGCAAGTTCAAAGGTTCCAAAGTTGTCCCCCGTACCTGCAACACATACGCGGTACCAAAAAAGCTTCGTTCCGAGTTTCGCCAAAATTTATAATGATGGTGGTAGCTGTCTGTGATATTATCCCAACGTCCGTGTTCTGTTTTTGGTTTTTATTTATATACTATAATAGGTCTGTGATGACGAATTGATGATTATTGTATATACTATAAAATGTGCATTATACGACGTAATAAAATGGACGTAATACCCAAATGACTGGGATGCGTTTGCGCCAGCGTTTACAACTGGGAGCGTTTATTTGTACGATTGCCTTCCAATTTGCTTCTTTTCTTCCACTGGAAGTTAGGTGGATGCTGAAGATGTAGAAGGATGGATGTCCGTACATAAAAAATTATAATTTATATTGTTCATTTGTATTTAAATCTACACATATAGAACGGCCAGCGATGCGCCGGACGCGTTTACACTTATAAACCGTTCTAGGGACAATCTAATTATGAAAAAGTCCTGACATTAATTGCATTTTTGTCGCGAATATTTTAGTTGTAGTGTAGTACCGTTACCGTTGTACAGTGTGTAAATTAAGTACAGTAGACTACCGTTGTAACTGTCCATTCCACTTCATGGTTATAAGAAACACATGCTAAATCCATATTTTAACTTTATTTTTCATGAACCGGGTCGCTTTGCCTTCAGTGCCCTAGTCTCGAGTTTGGCCTAAAAGAAAAGAAGGACTACAGGTACCGTATGCAAATTCCAACAAACTCCTTGGGATTGCAACTAATCTCAGCGGGCTTAACCGTTTAGCACCGTAACATATGACCGTAACAAATTTATTGTTCTTTTCGTGTTACGTTATATATTTCTTGTTTAGCGTTCGTTTATCTTTTGCTGTTGTTGTAGGTTATACCCTATGTATTTCTTGTCAAGCGCTCATTTACCTTTTTGGGATCCCAAAACGGGAGTGGAGGGATACCTATGACATCGCAAAAGTTGTCCGTCTGCCCGTCTGTGCGCGCTATAACTCTCGAAGGGAATGAAATATTTTGATGAAACTTGGTACGAGGGTTCATTGGGTCAAGGGTAAGCTCAAGTTCGTAGATGGTCTCTGTAGCCCTACATTTAGGGGTTGGGGAGGGGTTCAAATTAAGGGACAAACAAAATATTTTTAAACAGCTAATGTGATAGTCGATTATGGTGTAAGAAGGCATGCTGAGCACGATAGTGAAAACCATTTTCTCGGCGGAATCCGGCAAAAACCGGAAAGTTGGGTAAAAGTAAAAGTTTTATTTGGAGTTGATTAAATGGTTGATTTTGGGGTAAGAAGTTTTTAAACAGCTAATATGATAGTCGATTATGGTGTAAGAAGGTATGCTGAACAAGATGGTGAAAACCATTTTCTCGCCGGACATCTAGTTCGCCCGGAATCCGGCCAAAACCGGAAAATTTGTTAAAAGCAAAAGTTTGATTAGATGACAGATCAAGGGGTAAGAGGAGAGGCTGAGTCTGTATATGACAATCATTTTTTACCCAGACAAATAATTAGTCCGGGATCCGGTTGTAACCGGATTTTTTTTTTTAAGTCCAACTTTTATTCAAAGTTGATCAGATGTTCTTTATAGGGATTTGACGCTGGATTTGTTTCTGAATTTTCTTTTTTTGCTGGACTAGTAGTTTGCTCGGAATTCGGGCGAAACCGCGGCTAAGACCAGACCCTATTGTCTAAATCAAATATTAGATTTTTGGGATCCCATCGACACCTTTGGTCTTGTTTTGTATGAACTGTGCAAATCCCTTATTACTAGGCTGCATGTAATAAATTCATTCATTCATTCAGTCATATAATTCGCAGTCAGCGGGGGCTGGAAGGAGCACCTATGACGTATGAATTGCCTTTTTCCAGTTCAGCACCCCAAAGCGGACTATTTTCGGAGAATCCCCCATCGTCTCGTTATCAACTCGAGCTAGTAAAATATGGATCCAACAGTCAATAGCTACGTTTTTGTTTGTCTTTTGCCTTTCCTTTTCGGCTTTCGCTTTTATCCTTTTTCAGACGTTTTTAAACATTTTCACGTTTTTGTAAGTCGTCTCCTACTAAGGACTTTTCGCTTTTCTTGGAATAAGATACAATTTTGACTTATGTCATTTTACTTGTATTTTAGTTGTATTATAAATTATACATCTATAAAATCCCAGAAAGTCCCCAAATACTGCTTATGACCTTCACTCAGATCTATCTTTTATTGGTTTTGAGATAAACTGATAAAAATCGCGAGGTAAAAACCCAAAAGGAGAGTGTTACCAAGTTTCACCAAGTTTCAGATTTTGCAAAAAGGCGAAAAGGACCATCTTACGAAAACGACAGAAATGCGACTAATGAGCAGAAAATAATAGTTCAGTTAATAGTTGTGTTTTTGCAGATACCATGGTATCTGGTACCACGGTCTAAAGTCGTTTTCGCAGCTATCGTTTTATCTGATACCACGGTCAAAAAGCGTTTTTGCAGTTATCGTGGTCAGTCACAGTGGTAACTGATATTCAGATGCCACCGTGGTAACTGATCATGGTATCTGAAAAAGTCATCTCACTTTCATCAATCTTTGTCGAATTGGTAGGGAAAGAAGCTTGGCACTTAGTGATGTGACTGAATATCAGTTTTTCTTTTGGATAACTTCGAAAAGCGCAATTTCGGAAATTGTCATTTTTGCACAGCAACCGTATATCAGATACCAAGGTAACTGCAAAAACGACTAATCGCAGATCCAGTTACCGTGGTAACAGATACCATTGTATCTGCACAAATTCAACTAATATTTTCGCCCTTCTTGGTCTGATTGCAGATTACTCCCGAATAAGAGCATGTTAGAACAAGACCAAAGGTTTCGATGGGATCCCAAAAGTTCAAATTTGATCCAGACAATTGGGTCTTGTCTTCGCCAGATCCAGTCTTCGACAGACTCCTTGAACACTTTTGCTATTAAAGTTTAGAAAAAGATTAAGGCAAAATAGCTAATCATATGAGAAAACCAAGTTCAGATATGGATTCAGCATGTGTGTTACCTTTAAGTCATATCTATTTTGACAAAGCAGATCGAAACTTCCTGCCTTACTTCTGCTAATTTTCCGGTTTCGGCGGAATTCCGGAATTACTTGTCCGGCGAAACAATAAAGCTCAAAAAACGAATTCAGAATGTCTCCTTACCCCTAATTCGACTATTTCATTAGCTTTTAAAAATATTTTTTCTTCCCCTTAATTTCAAACCCCTCTCCCACCCTTAAATATAGAGCTACATTGCCCATCTTCGAACTTGACCTGTACTTTGAGAGTCTTAAGGCCAAGTTTGTTAAAAATATCTCAACGCCTTCGAGAGTTACCGTGCTAACAGACGGCGGACGGACAGACCGACAACTTTACGATGTCATAGGTACCCCTCCACTTACATTTAGGCATCCCAAAAACAGCAGCACTATCTAACAGCTGGTGTTTTCGAGACGTTACCTTTGCATCTGCGCTGGGTATGGTGTCGTCGTTTCCCTCGTAAATTTCCTTTTTGACTGGTTTGTAGGATTCTGATGCTATCTCCTTTTCTACAACGGCGAAGCTTATCATCCCAGTGAATTTCGAGGTAACCCGTACAACCTACGGGTCGAAATGCACGTCAGTCATTGCCATATCGCACTGCATAGTGTTTCTGCGCAGATGTTCTTAGATAGTTGACCACTTTACAACTAAGCTATACTTGCAGAAAATTTGCTACGGCTTCGGCTGTTTTTAGCCTCTTTCCATGCTTTTTATAAGTAGTGAACTGAAAGACAAAAATATTCCTCAGCCGGTATTAGAACCCAGGACGCTCTACTTACAAGGCAGGTGCTCTACCATTTGAGCTACAGAGGGGCTTGTGAACAGAGTTTGCAAACCACTACAATGGTCTGGTAGGAGCCGGCCATAGACCCCGCTCGAATGCTAATTCATCTAACCAGTTCACATCCCCATGTCACGGAAATTAATAATAATACATAGATGGCACTTTATACACGCGATCAATACTAAATTGTAACAGTCTTTCAGTGTACTACTTATAAAATGTTTCGATCTCAAGGGCGTCTTCCCCACCAAAATTATATATTTGGTTTTCACCATGAGACCCCGCCTTGTGGGTCCTGGTATGTCTACGTAAAGACTTGGAGTAAGACTTCTAAATTATATCTGCAAACAAAACAAAACAAAAATTCTGGTTTATTGATCACGGTACAAGTCCCTTGTAAAAAGTGCCATCTATGTATTATTACTTTTCATGCTACTTGCCCTGAACGCCAATCTCGGCAAAATGTGCATAACCGGTCTTCTGACGAAAACAGGTCCTCAGAAACAATGATCGGGCGCCTCATGCGCCAAATAAAAGAAGCATATTCGATTCAATTATTTGAATAAATAAACAAATTATGTCGATTCAATTATTTGAATATATATAAGAAGAAATGGTACATATAAAAGAAGAAATTGTGGCAAGCGTGATAATCTGTGTGTTGCTAATAGAGAATATAGGATATACTTACTTCTCTTTATTTGTTGTTACCCGTAGCATCTTTCTAATTTAACTTAGTTTGTATTATAAAAAAAGAAAAGAAAATCATATTTCGTACTTTTAGTGGCTACTCCTCCGTCCCTCGGTGACGTTAATTTTAATATGTTTAAGACTATACTAATTAAGTGAACAATTTCGGGAACGAGAATGGATGGACATACTACTGAAGTAGGATGAATTACTGTCATAAGTAGCCTACGACGTGTCCTTCGAAGTTTCAGCAGCACTCATTTCGCATTTGACTTGAATTCTATCAGAGCTATTTTTCGTCCTTCAAATCATTTTCCATTCATAGTTCATTTTCCAGCTGGTGAGGCTTGAGCCTGAAAAAGACACTTGCCAAAAATGGCCGAAATATAACTATAATAAAATTCAACTGGCGTATCCGTTTTGCACTGTCAAACATGACTCGCAAGAATTTTTTAGCTGAAGGAATATTTACGTCACAAAAATACGACACAGCCTCCTTAGAAAAGAAACACTGAGTATCACGGTTTAAGGTTTAAATTTTAACCGAAAAGGGCTGGGATAGGACAATCTAGTTACCCATCGCTCATTCACTTGAATTGGCCTGAAGACCCGCTGAAAATGCGTTACTTGGTTGTTCCGCTATTTACGAATAATCGATTTTCAAATAGTTGAATTTCCGTGGGATTTGTCGTACCTCTATTTTTTTTGTTCAGACATGCCGCGTTTGTGTTGAGATAAAAATTTCCAGTCATACTAGAATTTACGCTGTGGGGATGACCGCAGACATTCTGAACGTCATAGCCAGAGCAGATAGTGGAAAATAAAAAAAATGCCTTTGCCGAATCCAAATAATCCCGTCTATTCGATTAAATGACACACAAAATAAGTTGGCTTTTCCGTTAACCTTTATTAAAAATATTGCCACAATAGCAAAAGCTAAAAAATAGGCAACCGTGAGCAGAAGAGAGGACTCCACCCTGGCCAAGACGGCTTTTCCCACCGCTGAGGCTAACTTAAAAGCAGTGACCACATTCAAAGAAGACCTCGGGTCCATCTGAAATCCACCGTCATGGGTGGACACCAAACCTTAGCTTATTATCTTCGGCCCGTGACGTTTTTGTAACGTCATGAAAGAAATGGGGAAATTCGATAAAATTAATGTTGCAGAATATATATTTGTATCTATATATATAGAGCAGAGCGGCGAGCGATGCGCCAGACGCGCTCACACTTATAAACCATTCTAGGGACAATCAGTTCCGTTAGTAAATGGAAAATATTGACTTTTCGTATGACGTCACGAGCCATAGGTAATCTGCTAAAGTTTAGTCAACACCCCATCACGGAAGGAGGTGGGATCCGTCTATGACTTTCCACGATACTGATCGTTAATCTGATTTTACTGGGTCAGGTTATAGCAATTAGAAGATATTTCGCTTTTACGAATGATACCAGAAAGTCAAACTATTATTTATCTCAAAATTCGCCTGGGACAATAGCTGCAATGACAGCCCACATTGCTTACTAATGTTGTCACATAATTCCGAATCTGCTGATCATGCAATGTTGGTGCTTCACCTCTGTCTCAATATCTGAGTTGTAAGTATGGGCTAACGTGTAATTGCATGGCGGCTTTGTGCGGCCATATGCCGATACTTCACCGATCGTAAAAATACGCGAGTGATAATCAATAGGCGTAACGTTCCGCTTTATGTAACCGTAAGGAAACGTGACAGGTCCTCGTCCCACTCGTCTACATTTAAAGGACCCCTCGCACTAGTTACTCTTCAACTCAGAGTATTTTGAAATATTTAAATACTTTTTAGCCTGAGCCTCCCAGCCCAAGCCACACAGGCAAAACCTCTGTTCATGCCTACTCGAGCGCCCAACACTTAATGACCACTTGGCTCCTCCTCCAAGGCTATGGTTTCCAAAAATAACCCTCCGTTTTGGCTGTTTTAAGTTTCAAAGTCAGCTTGGACTCAAGGAATATTTATGTTTTAAGCCTTTTCCGAGACCCGTTAACTTGTAGCGAAAACAGGGAAACAATTTACATAACCGGTTTTTCTGATGGAAAAACCTTCTAACAGACAACCGTCGAGCGTGATACACATCAAAGGTATCAAAACAGGGCAAGTGAGGAAATCAGTGTGGTTTTGTTAGAGGTGTTAGAATGGACCGTGTGAAATTGGGGTCTCCGGGTTTAGAAATATATGGAGTGATTATGGAAGTAGGTTGCATTAGTAATATAGGTAAGACAGGTCCTTTAAGGTATTTATGTTTAATTAGAAACAAGACCAAAGGTTTCGATGGGATTTATTGGAATTTTGTATCCCGACAATTCTGGTCTTCGTCAGACTCCTTAAACATTTTACTGATTACGACTAATAAGCCGTTTGAAAATAAACACAAGTGATACTGTAGTGGCGTTCCACTGAAAAAATGCGGCCAAACGGAACAACTTCAGACAAAACTGTTTCTTTCAGCAAATTATCTGGTTTTGGCCGGATTCCTGGCTATTATTTGTCCGGCGAGAAAATAATTTTCATACGGATTCAGAATGTCTCCTTACCCCTGCATCGAACCTCTAATCAGCTTAAAGTAAAACTTTACTTTTAACAAATTTCAGGTTTTGGCCGGGTAGAAAATAATTTGTATTTACAGATTCAGCATGTCTCCTTACGCATCTATCAAACCTACATCGAACCTCTCATCAACTTTAGATAGAACTTTTACTTTCAACAAGTTTTTCAGTTTTGGCCGGATTCCCGGCGATCTACTTGTCCGGCGAAAAAGTAATTTTCATACTACGATTTCGGATTCAGCATGTTTCCATATCCTTAACTCGAACCTCTAATCAACTTCGGATTAAACTTTAGTTTTTGACAAATTTTCCGGCTTTAGCCGGATTCCGGATGAGCTATTTGTCCCGTGAGAAAATAACTATCGTTTACGGATTCAGCATGTCTGCTTACCCCCAATCTCATTAACTTTCCAAATATTCTTTTGGCCTCTTAATTTGAACCTCCAACCCTAAATATAGAGCTACGGGGGCCATCTACGAACTGGACCTGTCCTCTGACCCAAGGAATCCTCACACAGGGTTTGAACAAAATATCTCATTCCCTTCGAGAGGTACCATGCTTACAGACGGACGGACGGACAGACGGGAAACTTTACGAAGTCACAGGTATCCCTCCAGTTACGTTTTGGGATCCCAAAATGCGTACATTTATACAACGAATTTGGTTAAAGGACCCCTCTTGCTTATTCTGCATTTTATGACATACTTAGATCTCTTATGGAAATATCATCTTTTGAAATCCCGATCTTTCTCCATTGTTTCGGTTTGTGCCTACGATTTGCCATTAGTGCCTTTTTGTGCCCGTCACACAACGCAAAGTTTGCCAGAATCTTTAACGTCAGCTGCCAACTCTTTCACACACAAGGATATAGGAATCTTCTGTTTTTGAATAATTTTATTTGCTTAAGCATTGTCCTCATAGGTGTAATAAGGTGTATTACCGCGTATAAGACTTATTACAGATTCCTCTTTTCCTCGGAGCGCGCTGTAATAAGGTGAATAAGGAGAACAGACTAGCGTTCTATTCTGGCTTATGCACGGCCAATCAGATCGCTTGGTTGGTTCCGCCAGCGGTCCGAGGAAGGAGCAGCGCCGTCAGAGTTGCCACGGGAAGCAGTAAAGTTCTACTTTGTTAGAAGCTGAAGAAACAACTTTTCTTCAAAATAACATGTTTTGTTCTGTTGCGACTGCTTAATGCTACTTCGAAGACCAATGTTGCCCATCCGTAGATTTAACTGCTTTTTACAATATACTGGGCGTCAAATTGTACTGGTGTACTTCAAGTAGCACTAAGAATACTTTTCTGATCTTCAGAAACTCGAAACACTGTATGACCTTGGCAACACCGCTCGCTGCATTGATAAGAGCCTCTCGGGTTCGTATTTGAACGGGCGCGTGTATTAAGACGTAAACATCGCGTATAGCGTTATTCAGCTTATTACACCTATTAGGACAATGCTTTAGATGCAGTACTTTTTATCCACGGCGGGTTCAGTTTTCAAATGTTTTGCGCCCAGCCGCCGCGTTGGAAAGCAGGAAGGCTGTGCAGAGTCGTCAAACGCTAACAAGGAAATCGCAAAATTCAGATGGAAAATATGATATTTTCGGAAAAGTTTTTTTCTGATCCATTTCATAGTAAAAAGAACATTTCTAGTGGGAGCTGTGCTTTAACAAACACTAAAAATGCAACTAAAGTATCGACTTATGGCCCCTCAAAAACACTATACCAATGTCATCAATGGAAGGAAACATGAAAGTAACACTTACATCACCTGCTGTCAATCCTAAGTGCCGAACAACCTTGTCCGCTGACTGCAGAAGAGGTAAGTGCTTCTCAGTTATACTCCTGAAGAAATGAGACAAGTTTAAATAAAATAAACGTAAGCTATAAAACACAGAAATTATAGATAACGGCTTAAAATAAGTCTATTTATAACAAGGTCAAAGGCTTTGGGGGCATCCCACATTGCCTACTATTGGCTACTGGCCCGGAAGTGCATTAACAGAAAAAAGTAACTACCCTGTAAAAAGTTTCTCCGAGTAAGGATCAAAGTTCACTGCAGTATTTGCTACTGGGATTAATCTTACCTCTATTAAGATAATCATTAATTATCTTATTAGAGACAAGGTTAATCCCAGTATAGCAAATACTGCAAGATTTTTGTACAGTGTATATGCTACCATGGTTCATGATGTGGCATTCATTCCATCCATAAGGGCATTCCACTAGCATGATTTCTTGGCCGTCTTCCGCTTTTGTATATTTCAATGCTTTCCGCTAGTTGATGAGAAGTTACGAGACAAATGTAGATGGTGCCTGCGCGTTTTGCTTTGGACAAAAACTTTGGTCCGTCCGTCCGTCTGTAAGCACTATAACTCTTGAAGGGAATGAGGTATTTTGTTTAAACTTGTTATAAAGGTTCTTTTTTTTCTTTTTTTTTACTTTACTTTTTGGGCTACGACTCCTCCTCCACTCGGTGACTGACGTTAACAATGCCTTTAAATATTTAACGTCACCTACTCTTTTCAGACAAACAAACAAAATTTTAAACTTTAAAAAATATAACTCCATTTACCATTTCAAATATTCAAATTATTTTTGAATTTAACTTTACCAGTCTTAATACTTATTTACTCTCATTTCGATACAAATATAATATTTTTTATTTTTTTTTTCGACGAATCCCCTACGATTCTTTGGGTTAAAGGACAGGTCAAGTTCGTAGATGGGCTCCGTAGCTCAATATCTGGGGACACAAATTAGGTCGTTGTTTGATTCCATCATGTGCGTGAATCTGAATCCGCGCACTTTTCCGCAGGCTATGTCATGCCATCTCGCGGTTTGGGGCCTTCTTCATTTCCAGGCCTTATGAACATTATAGAGCGTGTTCCACCCTTGTAACAATAGTGACTTTTAGTTACTATTTTCGTTCCAACCTTCTCGAAATAGTAACTAATAGTAACTATTTGCTTCCCGATGAAAAATTTATCTCAAAATAGTACCATGAAGAAGTACGAAAAAGTTGCATGCAGTACTAACGATGCTTCTACTACAAGGCTACCGTGTTACTGCATACTACTATATGCTACTATCAGCAAGACTGGATGCTACTATGGCAAGATAGGATGCTACTGGATACTACTACATAAGATTGGACCAGTCTGAGGCACATTAAATGATAGTATTCTTTGCTATTACATAGCACTACATGCAACGTTTTCGTACTACTACCATACTACTACGCAGGCTACACATTTTTCATCGCGAGCGTAGTAAGCGGGGTAACTACGCATCTCTGTAACGTGATTGGTCGGATTCGCCTGTGACATGATATTCTGCTGGAAAATAAAAAATCGTTCCAGCCTTGACGGCAAAAAGCCAGAATCGTGACTTCATACGTAGTAACTACGGTAAGTAGGGTGGAACACGCTCTTAGTAAGCAAACACACTTATTCGTATCACAAAAACTGAATTCCAATAATTAACTCACAAAGAACTAGATCTACGTTGCCTGGCAACGTGAAGTGTTGCAGCAACCTTTGTTCGGCTTCGCCGACTAAGTGTTGTGAGAATGACACTTTAATTTTGTTTCTTCGCTATCGATTAAATGCTGAAGTTGTCAACCCATCGAGGTTTTCAAAACCATATTTTCCAAGAAGTTACTTTTTCTGAACTGCTAACACAATCACCCCTCAGTGTAGGAAAAAAAAAAATACTGGAAGCAGGGACTAAATTGACTTTGCAGGCAATTGAACTTGAGCAATGCTACAGGATGGATAACTGCTGCAAGCTGCAATTTAAGGTAAAAAAAAAAAATCTTCAAACGTAGTTAGCGGAGGGACTTAGGGAATAACTACTGTGAGTCTCCACTGGCAATCCGTTGTAACCGTGCTCGTACGGACACGGCATGCTCTCATTGGCTGAAAACAGCCAAAATGGCCACTTATGACACGTTACGATCGCTTCGATTGCCAGTGGGGGACCCACTTTAGTTGCGAAGTAAATGATTATGGGCCCTTGGTGCTACTTACAATCTCTGAAACATATCTTCCTTTTCTTCTGATGAAAGTACTCGGTAATCCGGGGCTATCCGTATACGAACAGGATTCAATACCATCTCTGCTGTACTAAACACCTCAATTCCTTCTCGGGCAAGAACCTATGTCAATAAAAGAATAATTAAGTCCTATGAAGAACTTACAAATAAATATAGATCTACGCGCAATGGAAATGCACGAAGTGTTATCAAGAACAAATAATCAGATAGAACTTCTGTCTTTGGTCGCATGCAGCGACTGTGAAACCCCCGACAAAATTGAGCGACCTATAGGTATTTACTCTGGCTTTGAGCTTATGTTGATACCCGTTTACTCCTCTTCCGTCTTCAGCGTTGCTTATCGCAAAAGAAATACTGAAGGAGGCTAGCAGGAGGCGTACTCCGCGCGCCGACCCGCTCTGGAACGCGTCCATAGAACCAATCAGCTTTGACTGCTAGATTTCCTCTTCAGCGGCTTAACCAAAGACAATAATAGTGGGAAAGACAGGTGACTTCGCTAAAATCGGGTCTGTGAAAATCGATTGCAGCGCCCCCTAGCGTTTGGACTTTATCCAATTTCCAGCGGTAGATGATTAATATAATCAAAGCAAGAGGGCGTGAGTAGGCAATGTCTGTCAACATTAACTGATTCGAAATCATGAATTCAACATTTTCCCATAAAACAACGATTTATTCTTTTCCTACTTGTTTTTTATTCCAATTCAAGAGGAAATCTGAATGGAGAGAGAATGCTCATCATAAACAAAACGTGCTTTGATGATGATTCTGCGGAAAGCCATGGAAGAAATTATCAACAGAGCGATTTTTTAACGAAATAACATCCGCTAAACGGCGCTGATTGTTGTGACTCATGGGGCTTACGGGAGTTTCCGGTCTTTCCCACTTGGACTTAGCATCGACGCGATATAGCTATTTGTAGAGGTAACGAAACGTGATGTGGCGCGATGCTAGTAACCTCCGCTCGTTTGCGTCGGGAGTCGGCCGTATTTTACTAAACTTAGCATGTTTGTATGACCGAGATAGGCAGACAGCAGTTCTATCTCGTTATTTGTTCTTGGTGTTATGATCGACTTCGCTCGGCTGTACCTAAGAGCGTGTTCCATCCTACTTACCGTAGTTACTACGCATTACGCCACGAATTCTGGGTATTTGCCGTCAAGGCTGGAACGATTTTTCTATTTTCCAGCAGAATATCATGCCAAGGGCGAATGAAATAGAAAACCGTGATTTTCGGGGTTTTTTTTTATCAGCTAATTATCCCTCTAGGATGATGTGCGAGGGATAAATATAAATTCGGATATTTCGGTTGCACTTCCGGCAAACCGTTCTCAGCGAACTTAACAACAGCTGCAAGCTCATATGGCACTTGTAAGGCTGGGTCAGAGGATGAAAGTAGGAATTCTTCAGTACGTGGGTTTGTTGAGATTATTTTTAAACAAAACCCTTGAGATAATGGGTCCTTGGCAATCACGAGAACATATCGTTTGGTAATACATTTGGCTGTGATGATACGCACTTTCGAGGCGCTAGAAATTCATCTGTAATCAAAACTCTTGAAGCAAAAATGATGATGAGCTCATCGGGATAACGAAATGTATATTTTAATCAAAAGTATCATTTGTACTTTAAGAAATTCAGTTCTAAGCAAAACCCATGAGGCAAAAATATTCTAATCATGTCAAGTCTCTAATGTTCAAGTTTCATGGTCCTAACACATCTGGAAGTACTTTTACTGGTGATCACCGGAATTCCGGACCCCCCTTCCTCCCCCCACAGTGCTCGAACCCGATCCAGTTCTGTCACTGATGAATCTAGGGCTTGTGCTTGTTCTTCCCACCAAGTTTCATCCCAACCGCTCCACTCTTAGCGTGTCACAAGATTTACGGCTCCTCCTCTGACCCCCCACCACAATAATCGGATCCGGTTCGGACTTCACATGGGACATCCGAGACACGAGGTCTTTCCTAATATCAAGTTTCATTAAGATCTGATCACCCGTTCCAAAGTTATACGTACCTCTAGATTCCGGATTCCCCTTCCCTCCACTCCCTCCACGGTGGTCGGATCGGGGAAGTGACTATGTCCAAGTTAGTTCGGTCGGGTTTCACTGTCCCAGCCCACCTAGAAGTAACTTAAACTCCGTATCACCGGAATTCCGCCACCCCCCCTCCAACTCCCACCACAGTGCTCGAATCCTGTCCGCTTCTGCCAATGATGTACCTAGGGCTTGTGCTTGTTCCTCTCACCAAGTTTCATCCCGATCCCTCCACTCTAAGCTTGTCATATGATTTCCGGTCCCCCCCCCCCCCCCTGCGCCCTCCCTCCCACATTCATCGGATTCAGTCGGGACTTGAAATGGAACATTTGAGACATGACGTCTCTCCAAATTTCAACTTTCATTAAGATCCAATAACCCGTTCGAAAGTTATGCTTGCCACTAAATTCCGGATTCCGGCTACCCTCCCTCCCCCCAGGATGGTCGGATCGGGCAAGTGACTATTTCCAACTTAGTTTGGTCGGGTCTCTAATATGCCTGCCAAGTTTGATCGTCCTAGCATATCTGGAAGTACCCTAACTCGCAAACACCGGACTCATCGACCGACCGACCGACGGAAAAGTGATCGGTATATGGCACTTGGCCGGAAGGCAAGTGCCATAAAAACCAGAAGAAAACGGTGCGGATGCAGACAAAAATAAAATAACAAAAGATAAAATGTGCGTGTTAAAAATGTATATGTACAAATCTGTGATTATTTACAATTCTGATCTCTGTGTATATTTACAATTTACCATCCGTCTGGGAAAGCGTAGAAGCTTTCACCAAACGGCCCACTCGAAAAATCCATTATACGTTTGACCACTATGGGTAAAGTCTTCCACAAAACTGGCCACTGCTAACAAGATTCATGCGGGACTCGCGAAATAGCCTCTTTGCTCTGTATGCCCCGAGGGCGAGCTTTGTTATTTATTCAGCGCCTCACGAATTCGAATGTTCGCCACACTGGCTGCGTGTCTAGTCGGTCGCGTATTAGTTAAAGTGATATCTGAAGCTATTGGTAGGATAACGGGAACATGAAGTAGGGTTTGAGGGGGTCTTAAAAATGCGGCATCCTTTTCAAGAAATCTGTCGTACACTGGGTTTATGCGGAACTCTCCAGTATCTCTGTTTAGAGCTAGGTCCCTTATTTCGTATTTTTTTTATCTCAAAAGCTTCCCTGATGAACTGCCCCAGACCTGTCTCTCTGCCTATTATTTTACTTTCATCAAAACGGATGTTGTGATCAGGGTTGTCATAAATGTGTTCAGCCAGAGCACTAGAGAAGTTCTCTGGTCTGTTTTGGCACCGAAGAGTTGCGTCTATGCTGGTTCTGTGTTCGTGGAGGCGATCAGACAGGTGCTGGTGTGTCCTGCCAATATACCATTTATCGCAAGAACATGGAATCTTATAAACCCCTTGGCAGTTTGTCTCGGAAATTGGATCTTTACCAGAGTGAAGATAGGAAGATATCGTGTTTGAGCTTTTGAAATATGCGGAAATGTCTATTTCTTTCGTAATGAATTGTCAGCTTGGCTTCAAACCTTATATTCAAGGGTGAATCCAACCAATCATGTTACAGAGATGCATAGTTACCACACTTACTACACTCCCGAGCATGGTAAGCAAACAGTTATCCTACTATTAGTTACTATTTCGAGAATGTTGGAATGGTCAGCGTAGTAACTTTTCACGAGGTTGGAACTAAAATAGTAACTATTGTTAGAAGGGTGGAACACGCTCTAAATGTCAAACAGCATGTGTATTTTGTTTATAGTTTTTACAGTGTCATTGAATGGATCAGTCATTTGGGCATAGCTTAGTTTTAAATATTGTGATTTGTACGCATAAGTTTTAAGGGAAATCAGAAAGTAAACACTGTTGGTAGCCTACCGAGATTCTGCAGTTCGTCCACCAGTCAGTTACCCGTTAAGGGACCCGCAATCGTCCGTATAAGGCTACACTTTTAATACCCAACCGACAGCGAATCATTAACGAATAATTAGCAATGGCCTATTTGCGAGTTTTATATATCAAACTGTATACAGTCCATCCTAACGAATGCTTTGAATGTCTTGTTTCGTTTTTTCTCCCTTCATATGGGTAGATATGCCTATATTCATTATCATGTGACTATAGGCGTATTATTGCCGTTCCCGGAGGACTCCACTGGAGGAATTCCCGCGTTTTTGTTTGCCCGGGGACTCACTCCCAGTATTCTCGCGAGTCCCCAAGGACGGGAATGCTCCGATTATCATCACCACGAACAAAAAGGACTCCCTTTCAGATTCGGAGGGGAATCAATTTTTTTTTGTGTTCGTGCAGTGTAAAATTAATTTTAAACAAGAGCTACGAGCTCATATGGCACTTGTACGAGTAGGCTGTGCAAGAAAGTAGATGAGAACGTCACAAAATACACCCGCCATCCAAAAATGCGGTTCGGAAATAGAAATAGGATATTTAGTTTCACTCATTTCTGAGCAGTTCCGGCATCGTCTCGATTATCTGTAGCAAATGCACATGATTGTTCAAACTTTCATCCCAATAAATCCATTTGTTTGATCCCAAGACGTGCTACACGATTTCCGGTACTCCCTCTATCTCCACCTACCGTGGTAGTACATCTTCTTTTATATCATCTATCAAGTTTCACTCGAATCTGAGCATTTTTGGAAAGTTAAGGTACCCCCCCCCCTCCCACCAACGTTGTCGGATCCGATTTGGGCCCAATCTCTTAATTCCCTGTTCCTGTCCATCAAGTTTTACTGAAATTGGAGCATAGCCTATCTGAAAGTTTCCAGTACCCCCCCTACCTTGGCCGAATCCGGCCCAGACGCCAAATAACAAATCTAGGCCGCATAAACTCGACACTGTCGGATTTGCATCTCATTCGGTCCATCCGTTTGGTTTTTGTGCATGTCAAAAATCCCCCACCCCCAATTCCCCTAATCGTGGTCGTATATGGTTCTAACGCATGTTTTACATGTCGAGGCCATCGATTCGTATCACCCATGAAGTTTCACTCGAATCAGACCACTCGTTCGCAATTTATAGAAGTCAATTTCCATATTTCTCTTCTCTTGCTCCCCAAAAAATGCTCGGATCTTGGAACGGAAGTTTCCGGGGGTATGTTGTGTCAGGTTCTTAAGTCAAGATAATTCGGGTCGCTAATATGCCTGCAAAGTTTCGTTGTCATTTTACATCTGGAACTATTCTAACTCACGACTACCGGACTTCCAGGAAACCCCCTCCAACTCCCCCCACAGAGCCCCGAAACCATCTGGCTCCGTCAATTTCATCTAGGCCTAATGCTTGTTCCATCCATTAAGTTCAGTCCCAATCCCTCTGCTTTTAGAGTTTCTTGAGTCCCCCCCCCCCATCCCCACAGGTATCGGACCCGACCCGGACGTGACACTGAACGTCCGAGGCGATAGCTCACCAGACAAGTTTCATTCAAATCCGATCACCCGTTCAAAAGTTATGCACGCCACTAGATTCCGAACTCCCCACCCTCCCACTCCCCCCAGGATGGTCGGGTCGAGGAAACGGCTGTTCTCAATTCAATCTGTTCGGATCCCTGACATACCTGCCCAGTTTCATCGCCCTAGGACATCAGGAAGTATGCCAAACTCGCGGGATCGCTAGAAATCCGGACCCCCACCCCAACTCCCCCACAGTGCCCTGATCCGGTCCGGTTATGTCAATGACGTGTCTAGGACTTGTGCTTGTTTTCCCCACCAAGTTTCATCCCGATCCCTCCACTTTAAGCGTTTCTCAAAATTTCCGGTTCCCTCCTCCAACTCCCCCCAGTGTCATCGGATCCGGCCCGGATTTAAAGTGAGATGTCTGAGACACGAGGTCATCCTAAATATCAACTTTCATTAAGATCCGATCACCCGTTCGCAAGCTAAAAATACTTCAAATTTTGGTTTCACCCTCCCTCCACTCCCCCCCCCCAGATGGTCGAATCGGGGAATTGACGGTTTCCTATTTAATCGGGTCGGGTCCCAGACATACCTGTCAATTTCCATCGTCCCAGCTTTTTTGGTTCGGGCTTCTCCCCCCTCCCCCCCAACTCCCCTAAAGTGAGCGGATCCGTTCCGGTTATATCAGTCACGTATCTAGGACTTTTGCTTGTACTTTCCACCAAGTTTCATCCGGATCCCTCCACTCTAAGTGTTTTCCAAGATTTCCGGTTTCCCCCTCGAACTCCCCCCCAATGTCACCGGATCCGGTCTGGATTTAAAATGGAGGGTCTGAGACAAGAAGTCCTTCCATATATCAAGTTTCATTAAGATCCGATCACCCGTTCGTAAGCTAAAAATATCTTATTTTTCCTATTTTTTCCGGATACCCCCTCCCTCCACTCCTCTCCAGATGGTCGGATCGGGGAAGCGACCATTTCTAATTTAATCTGGTCAAGTTCCTGATATGCCTGCGAAGTTTCATCGTCCTAGCTTATCTGGAAGTGCCCGAACTAGCAAAACCGGGACCGACAGACCGACTGATGGACAGAAATTACAATCGCTATATGGCACTTGGCCGAAGGGCAAGTGCCATAAAATATCAGAAAAACAATACCAAAAAAAAAGTGGATCCAGACTAATTTGCATTTTCTTTTTCGAACAAAATCCATTTTGGAAGCATTCTCCGTGTTCTCGCTGTTTCTGTATGCGGAGTCCGCGTGGAGTAATCCCTCTATTCTCGCTGTTCCCTTCGATTCCCCGAGGAGTCCTCCGGGAACGGCGAGAATATGCCTTATATCATCTGCTGAAACCACATCAGAGTTTACCTCAAGCTGATGTACGATGAAAGAGGGTTTAGCATACTGCTTAAAACTAGATAGAGAAAAACAAGGACTTTTGCGACTGTGCACGATCTTACATCTTTTTATGGCACTTGCAGCCTCTGGCTGAAGTGCCATATACCGATCACAATTCCGTCTGTCGGTCTGTCCGAGTTTTTTGTCATACTTTTTCGAGTTAGGGTACTTCCAGATGTGCTAGGACAATGAAACTTGGCAGGCATATCAGGGACTCACCAAACTAACCTGGAAATAGTCAGTTTCCCGATCCGACAATATGCGGGGGAGTGGAGGGCGCTGGAAACTTGAAAATTTAGGGCAAATTTTTTTTTGGGGGGAAGTGGAGGGCAGGGGAATCCGGGAAATTGAAAAATGTGTAACTTTCGAACGGGTGATCGGATTGTAATGAAACTTAATAACTGAATACATTATGTATCTGTGATGACCCGTTTAAAGTCTTGACCGGATTCGGGAGCCAGGGGGGAGTTGGGGGGGAGGGAGACCGGAAATTTCAAGAAACGGTTAGAACGGAGGGATCGGAGTGTTTGGAAGAACAAGCATCTGCTCTAGATAAATCGTTTAGACAATTGTACTGGATCCGGACACTTATGGGGGGGGGGGTCCTAGAATTCCGGTGATGGCGGTTTTGAGGATTTTAACGATGAAACTTGGCAGGCATATCAGGGACTCGATCAAACTGACTTCAAAATAAAAAAAATTGTCGATCTGATAATGGTGGAGGGAGTGGAGGGACAGGAATCCGGAATTTTCAGTCATGCGTAACTATGGAACGGGTGATCGGATTCGATTGAAATTTAAGAATTGAACAGAGGGCATTTCTCCGGTGATCTTTTTCATATCCAGACCGGATCCGGCAACTAATAGGGGGGGGGGGAAATACGTGGCCCACTTAGAATGGAGAGATCGGGATGGAACTTTGTGGGAAGAGCAAACAGATGTTCTAGGTAAATCATTTACTGGATGGGATTGGCTATGGGCACCGTGGGGAGTTGGAGGGGGGGGGGGGGGAATCTCGAGAAACGGTTAGAATGATGCTATCGGAGTGAAACTTGCTGGGAAGAACAAACAATTTGACTGGATCCGGACACTTGAGGGGGGGAGGGGGTTTCCCGGAATTCCATTTTTTTGGTATTTTCACGACGAAACTTGGCAGGCATATCAGGGACTCAGTCAAACTGACTTGGGATAAAAAAAAAAAACTCGATATGATAATCTTGGGCGGGGGGTGAGGGAGGAACGGGTGATCGGATTCGAGTGAAATTTAATAATTGAACAGAGGACATTTTTCTCTGGTGATCTTTTTCATTTCCGGACCGAATCCGACAATTATTGGGGGAGGGCGGAAAATACTTGACCCGCTTAGACTGGTGTGATCTGGATCGAACTTCGTGGGAATGACAAACAGATGCTCTGGATTAATCATTTACAGAACCAGATTGGCTCAGGGTATTGGGGTTGGAGTTGGGGGGGGGGGGCTGGGATTCCAGTTATCGCGAGTTAAGGTACTTCCAGATGTGCTAGGACGATGAAACTTCGCTGGAATATTGCAGATTCAACAACATTTGCTTAGAAATTGCTACTTCCCAAATCCGATTATTCCTTAAAGTGCCAATCTTGACCGCAAAGTAAAATAAATAGTTTTAAGCAATATATCATTTTCATGATGCCCATCAGCCCATTAGCATTTTTGCCTTAATGGTTTTGCTTACAAATGAAGTTCCAGCTCCCTTAGAGTGCGCATCTCACCCGCAAAGTCGAAACTTACTTTTGATCAATCAAAACAACATAACCCATGCAAGTGCCATAGAGCTTACAGCCCTTATTTAGGTTAGCTGAAAGGCTCAGCAGGAATATTTGTTCAACGGCGTATTCTCGCCGTTCCCCGAGGACTCGGGGAATCGAAGGGAACGGCGAGAATAGAGGGAGTCATCCCACGCGGACTCCGCCTAGGAAAACAACGAGAACATTAGGAATGCTTCTAAAATGGATTTTGTTCAAACAAAAAATGCAGTTGACGAAATTAGTCTGGATGGACTTTATTTTTATTAATATTTACATTGCACCAACACCAGCAAAAATTTATTCCCCTCTAAATCTGAAAGGGACTCCATTTTATTTATTTATTATTACATTTAGCGTTAAGCTTTCAGCTTGTCGCCATTTGATGATGGTAATGATAATCGGAGCGTTCCCCGTCCGTGGAGACTCGAGAGAATACGGGGAGTTAGTCCCCGGGACAACCAACAACGCTGGGATTCCTCAAGTGGGGTCCTCGGGGAACGGCGAGAATACGCCTCAAGAGTCTAGATTTCTAGCTATAGGCGGAGTTAATAAAAACTTACTACTTTTGTGGTGACAGCAACCTTTCTTCCGATTAGTACCAGCTTGTCACACCTGATTTGACAGCCATCTAATACTGCCTGGGTTTGCCGAGAAGGAGAAGCTACACAAACAACAACAATAGTACCTGAAATGAGTTAACAGTCAGTCCTACGTTTTGCACCAGGGTATGTTTCCCAATAAGTAAGCTATGCATCAATGGGCGTTCTTGATAAAAAGAAAAAAAAGAGAAACAAGTAAATAAAACAGACCACCACGTTAACTTTGGATACTCTAAGATTCCGTCAAACCGGTGTATTCAGTATTTTGTGATCACTCTGTACTTTACCTTTCTGGCCCTTTTATTCTATTGAAAAAGAGTAACACATCTAAACTATGTAGATGTTACTATAAATACTGTAACTACCTGCTTTATTTGCCTATATCGTATCGAAATCGGAGAATATTCCGAAATACAAAGCTCCCGACATAAAAGCAAAACTCCAGGAGCTTCATGATAACTTATCTGGACAAGCATATCAACGGCTTTACCCTATATCAAGGGCTCATCCGTTCATTCTGTTGATTTTTGTGTCTGTTTTGTTGTACTAATGTTTCTTATGTTATTAATTGTATGTATGTATGTATATTCTTTATAACCCGTTACATTCAAACTGAACAAGAACGGAGAAAATGGAAGAAAAAGAAATAAAGAACAAAAAAGAGAAACAACAAAATGTATACTGCACTACAGATAAAGTAAAACACAAATGACGAGTAAATCAGTGGTCATCCATTGGGCACAAAGTACTGGTAACCACGGATGTGCGGCCGTTCCAAGAACTTTCTGGACAAACTTATCTACAGCCTCGTTGGATTCTACCAGGCTGAATTTTCTTATTAGGTACCTGTTGCGTGTCCACGGTGGCATTTTTTGCAAATATTTTAGGTAACGAAAATAAAGCGACCTGACTCGAGACTGCTCGGTAGTCGTGAATAGTTTCCAAAATGGTTGTTTTCATTCTCTTATTTACTCCACTATCTTCACATAATTTTTGTGCAGCGGGCTACAAATAAATTATTACTATTATTATTATTACTTAAAGGAACGCTCTTGCTTGTTCGGCCTTTCATATTATCTCTAGCTCCCTTCTGGAATTAAAGCTTCTGAAATCCCCACCTTCCGCAATTATTCCATTTTGTACCTAAGCGCTTTGTCGACCAAGCCGATTTTGTCAGTCACGCAATGCAAACTTGCAGCAAGCTTCGGGCTCGGCAACAGCTCTATCACACATAAGGAGGCAAGGCACTTCAAAGTATTGTTTTTCATGTTGGAAGACAGAACAGACCATCAGGTCTATTTTCCGTTGTCGACTTTTTGGTTTTCCCATTTTTGGGATCATAAAACGTCTGTCTGACTGTCCGTCCGTCTGTAGGCACGATAACTCTTGACGGGAATGAGATATTTTGTTCAAACTTGGTATGAAGGTTCTTTGGGCCAAAGGACAGGTCAAGCTCGTAGATGGGCCCCGTAGCCTTATACTTGAGAGTGGGGAAGGGTTTTTCAAACTAAGAGCAGGGACGTCCCGACACCTTCCTGATGAGGGGGGTGCAGCTCCAGAATTTTACCGGAATTTTTCGAGATTTTACCGGAATCGAGGTTTTACCAGAAATTCTCTGTGGCGATAATCTCTGCAGAAACTCTAGAATACTGTTGTGTTCTGACTTCGATTATGTATTGTAAACAAGAGCAAACAAAAAAAGGCTCGTTAACACTTAAAACAAAACAAAAATCTTACATTCAACACACCCTTCAGATTTACTCGTCGCGTTTTAACCATTTTCCGTTAGCCCACAACACAACCTATTTCACACTCATCAACTAGATCTGTTTCACATGCTTTTAGTAGCAGACTTTCAAGACACTGGTCAGCCATTGTTGAACGCAAGGTGGTCTTACACAGCTTCATCTTGCTAAAAATTCGTTCCCCTTTTGCTCAGGTAATAGGGATTGTCTTTGCCAGCTTGAATGATTTCCATACTAGTGGTAAGACGTCTTTCAGTCAACGACAGACCTCGACTATGTCTTCAAACTTTTTGTTTATTTCGAGGAAAGCTAATTCGTTTTTGAGCTCTTCTCGGTTCACCCGTATCACCGGAAGGGAGTTGAGACAGCTATCGACGCTTTTTGGATTTTGATTCAGCCGAATTCCGGTAGATTCTGTGGGTTAAACTCCGTAACTGAGCCAAATTCTGGTAGACACCGTGGGGGAATTCTGGTAGATTCCGTGGGGTAAATTCTGCGTAGATTCCATAAGCAAAAGCCGGTAGTTCTGGTAGTTTTCGTGGGGTGGATTCCAGTAGATTCCCTGAGACAAGTTCCGGTAGATTCCCTGTGAAAGATTTCGCACAAATTCCGGTAGATTCCCTGAGCCGAATTTCTTATATTCCGAGGGGTAAATTCCGGTAGATTCCCTGAGAAGAGTTTCGGTAGATTCCTTGTGAAAGATTTTGCACAAATTCCGGTAGATTCCCTGAGCCGAATTTCGTAGATTCAGAGGGGTGCGTTCCTTGTAAAAGATGTCGCACAAATTCCGGTAGACTCCCTGAGCCGAATTGTGGTTGATTCCGTGGGGTAATTTCGGTTAGATTCCCTGAGACAATTCCGATAGATTCCTTGTGAAAGATTTAGCGTAGATTCCATAAGCAAAATCTGGTAGGTTCCCTGAGCCAAATTCTGGTAGATTTCATGGGGTGAATTCCGGTAGATTCCCGGAGACAAGTTTCGGTAGATTCCTTGTGAAAGATTTCGCACAAATTCCTGTAGATTCCCTGAGCCGAATTTCTTAGGTTTCGAGGGGTAGATTCCCTGAGACAAGTTCCAGTAGATTCCTTGTGAAAAATATCGAAAAAATTCCGGTAGAATCCCTGAGCCAAATTCTGGTAACTTCCGTGGGGTAAATTCCGGTAGATTCCCTGAGACAAATTCTGGTAGATTCCTTGTGAAAGATTTAGCGTAGATTCCATGAGAAAAATCCGGCAGATTCCCTCAGCCGAATTTCGTAGATTCCGAGGGTTAAATTCCGGTAGATTCCTTGTGAAAGATTTCGCACAAATTCCGGTACGAACTTCCTAAATTCCGAGGGGCAAATTCCGGTAGATCCTGAGACAATTTCCAGTAGATTCCTTCTGAAAGATTTCGCTCAAATTCCGATAGATTTCCTGAGCCAAATTTCGTAGATTCTGAGGGGTAAATTTCGGTAGATTCCCTGAGACAAGTTCCGATGGATTCCTTGTGAAAGATTTAGCGTAGATTCCCTGAGCAAAACCCGGTAGGTTCCGTGAGCAATAATCCGGTAGATTCCCTAAAATCATCAAGTTCAGGTGAATGTGACAAATCTTAACTGGCGCGGCTTCGCCACAGCAGTCAAAATTACCGGAATTCTATTCCCACAGGCCTTTTGGAGGGGTACAGCAGCCCCCTGACACCCCCACTCGGGACGCCCCTGACTAAGGGACCAATAAAAATATGTTTCAAAAGCTAATGAGATAGTCGATTTAAGGGTAAGCAGACATGCTGACTCTGAGTATGACAATTATTTTCCTACCGGATAAATAGTTCGCCCGGAATCCGACCTAAACAGCAAGATTTGTTATGCGTAAAAGTTTTAATCGAAGTTGATTCGAGGTTCGATACATGGGTAAGGAGATATGCTGAATCCATATATGGAAAATCATAGTTATTTTGAGTGTTTTGGGATTATTTTATATTTCTTTGTCCTTTTCAACTGCACTTACGCCCTTGGGCAGTGCGTCATAAATCCGTTCACTCAGTTACCTGGTATCTGATACACGGTTGCTCTGCAAAAACGACTATTGCCAAAATTGAACTCTTTGAAGTCATCCAAAAAGAAAAACTGATTTCCAGTTACGTCACTAAGTACTAAACTTCTTTCTCACCAATTTGACAAAATCTGATGGAAATGAGATGACTTTCCAGATACCACTATCGGACCGTAGTAACTGAATATCAGATACCGCGATAACTGTAAAAAACGCCTTTACACCGTGGTATCTGCAAACACGCAACTTAATAGTTTAACCGGATGTCAACGAAATGCTGTGGTCGTGTTCTTCTCTGTTCTTTGTTGAGTATTTTATGAGTAGTAAATAGTCAAGGAAGAAGCGACGAATTTAAATTTGGCGGCGGCGGCACACCGAATTTTTTTTTGGCGCCGCGCCGAAGATTTATCGGCGTTTGCTAAACTTTTAGCATTTTTCAAGGTATTATTTTGCAATGTTCCCCCAAAATCGTCAGCGTTGTTATGTTATTGCTGTATTGTGGCATTAGCCTTCGGAAAGTGCCACATTGCAATCGCGATGGTGGTCACTCACTTTTGCTAGTTTGGGCGTAAGGTAAGGTTACGTAAGGTAAGACGATGAAACTTGACGCTTCTGAAGGACTCGGCTGAATGCCCAACAATACCATGTTTTCGCGGATCCTATCATTCGTGTGGGGGTGGAGGGAGGGGGAGCACGGAAACTTCCGACCTGCGTGACCCGAGTCGAAGTAAACTTTATGTGTTGTGGGAGCAAAAAGATACGGTGACCAAAGGGGGGGTTGGAGGTTGACTTTTGGAACATACAAGGGACCAAAGTAATGTAGGGACTGGGATGAAACCTGGACAATACAAAGATCATCGGTCCCAGAAGTGTGATTTTCAAGTTCAATCAAACCGGATCCGACTTCGGAACGGGGAGTAGGTAGAGGCGTTCGTTAAATTTTTCTGGAAGTATTCTGATTCGTGGGAAGCTTGGTCTCATATATAAAGAAATGCTCTAGATGAGACATTTAATTTTTCCCAACCTCTCCGGGTGGAGGGGGACGCCCGGGAATGGTTGCACAGGCACAGGTACCAATTGTATCGTACAAAGGTCATGGGTACTACACATTTTATTTTGAGGTTCAGACCGGATCCGGCCTCCCGAATTTTCCGCATGTTCTCCGAATCAAGGGAAACTTGTTCGGTAGTAAGTGCCGTAGATGCAAAATTTGCGGGTCCGAATCGCATCCGATGGAGGGTGGAGGGGGAGGCCTGGTGTCCTGCATAGGGACCAAGCGGATGGAAGGAATGGGACGAAACTTGGTCATGTGTCGAAAGTCCGGAAGTGCACGTTGTTTGATAGGAGAAAATGCCCTAGATTTGATATCTATGTGTCCGAATCGCATGTGGACACGGTGGAGGGGGGGGGGGGGAATGTGTTGGTCTGCATAGGCACCAACAGGAGAAAGTGATGAAACTTGGACGGCACAAAAGTCATGGACCAGATGTGCCATTTGAGATCTGGGCCGGATACGACCAAATCCTACGTAGATAGAAATGGAATATAATTCAAGTGACTTTACGATGACAAATCAGCGGGTTTATTGTCACGGTACTAGTGACAACATCTGTAAATCGATTCTTCGTCAATAGCGCAGCAACGACGTAAAGCATTTTCATCGGGTTTTCACGCCTCTTTTAAAGTTTAACTGAAAAGCCAACTTATTTTTGTATCGTTTAACTGAATACACTGAATTATTTGGATTCTGCAAAGGATTTTTTTTTTATTTAGCACATTTGCTCTAGAATGACATTCAGAATGTCTGCGGCCGTCCCCACAACGGAAATTCTACTATGACGCGATCAATTTTTAATCTCAACACAAACGCGGCTTTTCAGTGGGCAGTGGTGAGGATTGCTTAGTGCCTGAACAAAGAAAAACTCATAAATCTTTCTCGCAAGGCATACAAAAAAAAATACAAGCGCATAGGGGTATCGCAAATCGCACGGACATTCTACTATTTGAAAATCGATTATTCGTGAATAGCGGAACAACGAAGTAACGCTTTTTCAGCGGGTCTTCATATATAAGTAATAAGTAGAATAAGTAATGGGTTTGTCATGTCTCAGCCCTTTTCGGTTAATAAGATCTATTTGGGCTTGTCGATAAGCTTCCGAATCGGGCCATCAGTTTTTACGACACTCGTACCGAGTTTCAGTTTTCATGTCGTAACTTGGATACAAAAACAGTAAAACGAGATTTTCGGGTTTTTTCCTTAACTATAGCTAGTTATCCCTCTAAGACAAATACAAATTCGGATATTTCGGTTGCACTTCCGCCAAACCGTTTTCAGCGAAAAACAAAACTAAACCATAAATTCCACCCCAATACCTACAGGAAAACGATGCGGATCCAACAGACTTGGCTTCAAACCTTATATTCGAAACTTGGATGGGGATGATCTAGGCGATGCAAATACTAGAATTCTCCCAATTTAACTCTAACCTTTAGCAGTGCAGAGCATTCCAGTGGCCTTCAATTCGGATGCACAACGAGACAAAAAACTACACAACAACGAGAACTTTCCCGTTAAATTTAGCTGATCACAAAGGTGTCAACGATCAGCTCATTATATCCAATCGCTATCACTGAAATCAACTTTCGGCACACGCTGCATCACTGTGACGGAACCAGTTCCTGTTATCGGCGTAAGTCCTACGAAATGACGGGCTGAACTGTTCTTAAGTTGATCCACTCCACCTAGAAAATTAAAACGAATTTAGCAGAGTAACGGGATAGAGATAAGTACTAAATAGTGATCTCCATAGTCGTGATACATGGGGGCATCAAATCTGGTACACCCAGAAATAAGTAAGTAAGTAAGTAAGGTTTATTAGACAAAACTTGCTAGCTAGCTAATTTGATTGTCTTTACAAACATTTCATTCTTTTAAACACTCATAGTTACATAAATACTAAATACTACAAATATTAATGTTACACTGACATTTTATTCAACATGTTAACAAAAAGTGGCACAAATGTGTTACTGTGTCTCTTTGTTTTGATTTTAACCGTTTTTAGTTTCAGCTGCGAACGCGTACGATTGTTTAATTAATAATAATAATTCCTTTATTCTCCATAATAGCATAAGAAACACGCTAGCTTCGGATAGTCAATTACATGTTAATATACTTATTTTCAACACACTTAAAAAAAAAAAAACAGCCTCAGGAATTAAAGTTACGTACAAAATAAGGTACAAATGAAGACAAGTACCGGTCAGTCGAATTTACAGGTGGCAGGCTTAGCTTTTGAAGACCGATTGACCGTGTAAACTGCCTAGTACAGGACTTCGGTCGTAAATCTGACACATATTCAGGCAAAATATCTCTGTGAGTTTCAGACGACAGACATTTGAACCCAAATTTCATCGTCAGGGCATGTCTTCTTTCTTTAAGGGTCGGTAGACATAACACACTAAGACTATCTTCATATGAAACATACTGGGCCCCTAAAATGATTTCGCACGCTCGCTTTTGGATACCCTCGAGCTTATCACTCAGAGTCGAGGTGAGGCCAGGGTGCCACACCGGACAAGCGTATTCTGCATTTGGCCTAATGTAAGTGCAGAAAATAGACCTCAGTTGCTTGGGAGGAATCGCGAATCGACGTAACGCGGCAAACGACCGTAATAACAGAGCGCATTTCTGAACTATGGCCATGACGTGGGATTGCCATTTCAGGTCGCTCTCAACTGTAACGCCAAGGATTTTAACCTTGTCCTGAACAGTGAGGCCGATATCTTCAACAGGTGGCAATTCACGCTTTAAAAACGACACTCTCATTACAACACTTTTAGGTAGGCTTACTGTTAACTTAACATCATCAAGGTCACGCGTCAGTGTAGAAAATCTCTGTGAGAGTGGAGGCTGGGTCGACTGTGACGATAAAATTCGTAGCGCGAGACTGGACAGGTCGTCAGCGAACTTATAACGATTCAACAGACTTTTTAAAACTCGATTAAAAACTATAAGAAAAAGAATTGGTCCAAGCTTCGTCCCCTGAGGTGCGCCGCAAAAAATTTGGAGAAAGGACGAAACCCGATCTTTATCCAACATAACGCACTGTTGCCGACCCGTTAAGAAGCTAGCTATCATCCGGATTAAAAATTGTCGAGCGCCCATAGTTCTAGCTTCTTGTAAGGTGATTTCGTGGTCAAGACTGTCAAAGGCCTTGACTATGTCGCTTAGTATAATTTCGGCATAAGCATCATCGACTTCGAGATGCTTATGCACTTCATCAAGTAATCGGATCAGATAGTGTGTAGTACTATGGTCTGGACGAAAACCGAATTGGCGAGGGTCAATGTTAGGCTCAATATCCTCCCACAATAACTCAAAAATAAAACTTTCTAAAACCTTCGACAAAATAGGCGTTTTTGAAATCGGTCGAAGGTCATTTACAGATTGCGGTTTTTTCCCTTTAGGCATGGGCGTGACATAAGCGCTCTTAAAACATTCCGGAAAAACGCCATCAATAAAACACTGATTGAAACAAGCGGTTAAAACAGGGCTAAGCTCACTCGCACATTCCACGATAAGCTCAGTAGGAATCTCACTCGGGTAGGATGCTTTCCGAGGATCAAGGTTACGGATTTTCTTTTCGACTGCACCGATCTCGAGAATGGGTATTTCAGACACTGAGGGCAGATCGGGCATCACACTAAGGGGAGGATTGACTCTACAAATGGCAACAAAATGGTTATTAATAAGGTCAGCACTAACAGGCTCCCCAGCTTGATCATAAACAACCACAGGTTTTTGCTGTCTACCCATTATTTCTTGCACTTTCTTATGGAACGTGCGAGGGTCCGAGTTAGCAAGCTTGGCGACAGTAAAAATACCATACTCTTTCCGCGCTTTGCGAGTCAAGGTCACTATTCTATTCCGAAGCCGTTTTGCTTCGTCTAGCATACCCCAAGCATAAAAACAATCACGTTCCACCATGAGTTGTTCCATCTCCTTTGTCACCCATGGCTTGCTTTGGGGCTTAATCACTTTCCTCTTTTCAGGAAACACTTCTCTGTATTTATCATAGAGCTCTTCGGTCAGAGACGAGGTCATGGAGTTGCCGTCAGTAAGGCAAAGGACGTTACACCAGTTTTTGTTTTTCAACCACTCTTTGTACACAGTTACCTGGTTGGGAGTAAATGGCCGGTAGACAACCGTTCGTTTCTCTCTAACTGGTGCTTTTTCACTCGGTTCCCAAATAATGGTTAAGTGATCACTGAGACCGATGGGGGGGACACTGTATGGGGCATCGTAAAAGTCTGAGATGTTCGTAAATATTAGGTCTAACGTTCTGCTGTCACGTGTTTTCACTTTCACGATTTGACAGAGCGATAATGTATCCGCTATCCACGACGGTCTGAGATCGTTAAAGTCAACAAGAACTGTTATTGCAGCGTAGGGATACTGGGAACGTATCGAGTCGACACATAGCTGCAAATACGTCACTAGGTCTTTCCGGAATGGACCCCTGGGCGGATAGTACAATACACCAAACACCATTGAAGATACCTCCTTCGGTAGGTACTTTGGTCTGGTCCATACCCACAGAATCTCAAACTCAGGATTCCGAGGAACTTTAGTGTTCAGTTGGCGGTTGGGGATTGATGAACGGCAGAGCAGACCAACCCCACCTCCATGACTCACAGGGTTTCCATCTTTGTCAAGTCTTGGTAACATGTACACATCATAACCCGAAACGTCGACTAGAGACTCAGTCGCGGACCAAGTCTCAGACAGGCATGCAACATCAACTGAGTGTTTCCTCAGTGTTAGATCAAGTTCTTCAAGTTTATTTGCGAGAGATCTCACATTTGAGAGGAGAACTTTCGGAAATGGGTTTGAGGAACACTTTCTCTTTACCTCGCGGTTTAGAAGTTGCCTACATGGGACGGCTGTAGCATCAGGGGTAGGAACCTGTTCGTAATCGGTATCGGGTGTTGGTATATTGCGTTGGGAGGTGGTGGGTGTTGGTAAACTGCGTAGGGGGGTGGTGGGATTGCTGCAAGCTGGTGCTGGTTGCGAACAGAGGTTCCAGTCCAACTCATGGGGGGGGGTGAGGTAACCAGGCTCGCTGGGATGGAGCTGGGGTGGCTACGCTCAAGGGAGGAGGGGGAGGCCTCCGAATTTTCAGATGCATAAGCGGGATTGGAGGTCTTCCCCGAGTTACTGCTCGGAGGAGTGACCCGTTTTTTGGCTGTTGATTCCGGGTCTTTCCTGGGGTTGCTCGACGGAACGTCCTGTCCTTGTTTCGAGACTTAGTGAGCCTAACACGGAAAGGCAGATGGAGGTTGGAGCAGCTTGAGTTAAAACAGAGGCCACAGGCGTATTTGCGACACAACGATCTGTGAGGTAGGATGCATGCCTCGTCACTACATTATCTATTAAAATAGTCGGCACAAATATGCAGGTAAGTGCACTCGCTCCTTGTGCATTTGCCGCGCAAGTAGTAATAGCAGACAAATTTACCTTTTCGGACCGCTTCGTTTTCAATGACCTCGCCTGATTCGGAATCGACACTTCCTGATGGGATAGTATCTGGGGAATCGGTATGCACTGCGTCATTGGCCGTACCACAGTTAGTCCGTCTGTTTTGTCCCATAAAGTCAGTTCCTGATCTCGCCTCACTTCGGCAGTTATTACACGCAAATAGAAAAGCATGGCTAGAGGGCTTTAGCATTGCCAGCACCAGCTCCGCGTCTATTGCGGCGCAAGCGGCATGTTGCCACTTACAGCAAAGATGGCACTCGAAAGCTGGACTGCCCTCGGTGGAAGTATTGCAAGAGAGGCAGGGCTGGCTCACGGAAACACAGTTGCTGGAACGTTCAGTAACTCTAGTCGTCACCGTCGCTGACACTGGTGCTACATCAGAGACAGGGCTTGGTAACACTAGGTTATCAACTTCAGAAACTTTCACAGAATTGCTTGCCGAGACCGTAGGCTTGGGCGTTGCGTTAACACCTTTTGGACTTGCCACCGCTTTCGTTAGTGATCCAGCTTTGGGCGAGTTCGTTGCGGCTTGGGCATTGGGCGTTGCGTTAACACCTTTTGGACTTGCCATCGCTTTCGTTAGTGATCCAGCTTTGGGCGAGTTCACTACTAAGGTCACGTCCCTCGGTCGGCATGCCGGGCAGATATATGACTTTTCTAGTCCTGGCGAGTATTTTGTCTTTCCACAGGTAAAGTGGAGCCATTTATTGCACTTCGTACAGGCAACGCCACCTGTCTTACTGGTCAACTTCTTCGAGCACACAGGGCAACACTCAGTTGTCATACTAGATGGCGCTGCTCTGCTGTGAGATGAAACGGGCTAGGTGACGCTAGCAGTTTAGCAAAATTCAGCTCAAATTTTCATCAAATGTTCAACTGTTCGTCTCGAATTTGTGCTAACACATTGAAAACTGTTCCCAGGAGGATCGTCACGACAGTCTTTTAGATCACCTCCAGTACTGGTTCGTTTGTATTTCAACTCATGATTCCACAATTGAAAACTAGTGGGCTTATAGTATCGACCACTAGATAGCACTATTGGTGCATCAGGTGGGAGGCAGTACTTCCACTCGACCCTCTCTAAAAAAAAGTAGCAGCCTCTTCAAAATAAAGTAGATAAAAGTAGATTACGATAACAAAAAAAAGGAGTTTTATGTCGAAAGGCGGGTTTAATCCAGGAGTAATACAATCAACAGCCCGTTATTTCACACGTCGACACTTAATGAGCCCATTTATATTCAACCTTTCTCTTAAGGAATAACTTAAAAAGTAAAGAAAATATTTTTTCTTCTAAAATATGGAATTTCTAATATAAAACTATATTTTGTTGAAACTGTGCGCCGCACGGAAATCTGTTTAAAATCATCCTGTTTTCTCAAAAAATTACAGGTATTTTTGTCAAGCCTGATTGTGTTGAAACCGTGCGCCGGAGACAAAAAATCTGAAAAAAATCCTACTTTCTGCTGAAATACCGAGAATAACTTCGAAAATCTGACTGTTTTCAATTAGGCTACAGATATTTTGGCACAAAACCAGATTGTGTTCAAAATGTGCGCCGCAGGCAAATTTTTTACCCTGTTTTCTGCTAAATACGAAGATTTTGGTAGAGAACACAACTGTGTGCTGACAATCAGCCTGTTTTCTGCTTAAATAATTTGTTATTCTGTTAAAAAATGTGCGCTGCAGGAAAAAAAAACCGAAAATCAGCCTCTATCGTGGTTGAACTGAGAGAATTTTATATAAAAACCATATTGTTTTCCAAACCGCAGTGTGTCGCAGACAAAATTATTGGATATAAACTTCTTTTCTGCTTGACAATCCAACCAAAAGACAAAAAAGAGTAGAAATAAAGTATCAAAAGGCCAAAAACAGTAGAAATAAAGTAGTAAAGTAGATTAGAAAATTAAAAAGTAGAATGGTCCAAAATAAAGTATTCTACTTTGAAATACAGTAGAAGTGGAAGCACTGGTGGGAGGATAGTTCGATGTTGGACAGATGCAAGGATTTTACACCCAAACTTAAGAATTAGCATGTTACAACGTTCATGCAGTGAGGGGTGGAATAATTCTGTTAGAAGAGATTCATCTGACCTGATACGTCAGACACATATGCTGTATTTGGGTGAAAGGGCCCAAAATACGATTAGAGCTTCTTTCATGATTATAAATTTTGCCCCCTCTGTATGGGATATAATCCCAGTTGAAGTTAGAAATTCGAGTCATCTGGCATCCTTCAAGGCTACAGCGAATAGATTTTCCATTGCAAAAGAATAGTAATGATGCGTGAGTGTTTTTTGTAAGCAGAATGTTTGGTGTATATGTATGAACCGTGTATGAATGGCATGTAGAATAATGTAAAAACTGTGTTACCACATGTTACGAATAGTATTTTCGAATTTAGAATATCAAAATTAGCCCTCCCATTAGTCGGAATAATTCGAGCTTTCGGGATCTGCTTGTAAGAATAATCTTTCGTGGTTTTCCAATATCCTGCTGTTACGTCTCCAGACTCGTGTTATCTCCACCTTAGCTCGCAGAGGTTAGTGACTGCGGTTAGGTAAGCGAGATAGGAATTTGATGTGAAGCTCGAAGCGAGCAGATGATTCTGAGAGTTGACTGTAGCGAGACGTATGTCTGTATTATTAGATTACCTTACGTGTTAACAGAAGCAAGTTGTACTAAAGGAATAAATAAAGTAAGTGTCAAAGAAAAAGGAGTCGACCTTCCGAAACGAAAGACTACGATCCTAAATACGCCTTCGAAGGTTGAATATTGCCGCCGCTCGAACGCTACCATATAATGATCTCAAGTCGGACATAACCCGCCGGTCAGAGTATAAAGAATGATAATAACACTGGGGCTAAAACCTATCATTGGTTTACACAATATGCAGAATAGAGAAGACTGTCACCTGCAAAATGTTTTGTCCACATGTATAAAATAAAATTTAATCTAATCTTTCGAGAGTTGGAATGCAAAGCCAGGATCACTTTCCGTTGCTTTTCGCGCTGACTAGGCAACGGAAGTTGCCTAGTTGCGGTTTTCTATTTATAGAAGCCTCGCAAGCTCTTCCAAAGGCGTATTCTCGCCGTTCCCCAAGGACTCCTCGGGGAATCAAGGAGAACGGCGGCAATAGAGGGAATCACTCCGCGTACGGAAAACAACGAGCACATGGGGAATGTTTTCAAAACAGATTTTGTTAGAAAGAAAAATATGCAGTTGACGAAATTAGTCTGACTCCACTTTATTTTTGGTTTTGTTTACTCTGATTGTTTTTAATTAATTCCACATTCCACCAACACCAGCAAAAACTGATTCCCCTCCGAACCTGAAAGGGAGTCCTTTTTTAAGATGGTGATGATAATCGGAGCATTCCCGGTTCGTGGGGACTCGCGAGAATACGGGGAGTGAGTCCCCAGGACAAACAAAAAACACGGGGACTCCTCAAGTGGAGGTCTCGGGGAACGGCGAGAATATGCCTTAGGGGAAAGGTCAGCAGAGAGTTAACTGTTATGACCGATGTACTCCCCCAAGGAGAAACCTTTACTTTTGGAACCCTATTTTCCCCTAAATTTCCACAGTACATATAATCAAAAGCGAACTCGGTTTCCCAGATAAGTAAGTAGGTAAGTAAGTAAAGTACTTATTACCTATATTTTTCACTTAGAACAAGACGGAGTAAAGAAGAAAATAACGAAAAAGAAAAAGAGGAGAAATTTAAGGGACAACACAGATAGAGACACATGACATTTTACATAACAGCTACGCAATCAAGAACTATGAAAGTGTTGAAGCCAAGCGTGGTTCCCTTTCCCCTGGAAATTTGAAAGGTTTCTGAATAGGTTTCTTGCGGTCTTTGCGATGAGAGTCGCTCGCTGGAAGGTGATTCCGTAATCTCGCTTTTAAATAAAATATAATCCGTCTCTTTTTGACACCGACTGTTCAGCTTTGCCTACGACTATTGGTCTACGAAATGGCTGTGTAGTAGGGGTCGGCACCGTTTGTGTTTCTGTTTCTGTTTCTATTTTTTTACTACCGTTTTCTGTTCTGTTTTTTTTTTAAATAACAGAAAAACAGAAAACAGGTAGCCGTTTTTTAAATGCCGTTTCTGTTTCTGTTCCGTTTTTTATATGACCGTTTTAACCGTTTCTGTTTTTATTTTACCTGTTTTTTCCAAATTTCCGCTTTTTGTTCCGACTTATACGCGTGGCGTCCTGGCATAATCTAGCGGGTTTTATTCTCCCGGCGGATTATGCCATCTACCGATATTTTCCGCTTTTCGGAAGGAAAGATTTTTGAGTCAGAATAGAGAGATTGCACCCTACCCGACGAAACGGATATTTGTACACCATCATTAAAGGCAGCATATAACAACAAAATTAACATTAGGAGGTATAGGACTTTCGACTTACAGACTAAATTATCGGCCTTTGATAACCATTCTGAGCTAATTGCTGAAAACGTTAATCTTGCTATTTCTTGTTGGTACAATAATACTTTTGCTGGAAACGTTAATCTGGCTATTTCTTTTTGGTATAATAACACTTTTGCGAAACGGAGTCTCGCATCCCAATCATCCCATTGGTCGGTTAAGACGCATTTTTTGAAATCCAACCAGTAGGAAGCACGAATCGTCGTCACGAATCGCAAGCTCCCATTTCTGGTGAGACTTTTCTAGAAAGCTGTAATTATACAACTAAGAAAGAGCCACCGAACTTTTCCAATGTTCAAAAGTTTTTTTTTTCACTTTTCGGAAAAGATGTGCACTTTCAGGGTGCTCGGAATTAATTTTTAAGCAAAACTGTTGTGGCGGGGGATCATGAAATGAAAAATTTGTCAAAAGTAATTTTTCACTTTGCTGTTAAGGTGCGCACTTCAAGTGAGCTGGCAGTTCACTCTGTACTTCAAGGGATGGTCGAATCTGGAAAGTGACAATTTGTGACCAGGTCTTATCGAGACTCTAATGTTCCAGCCAAGTTTCGTCCTTCTAGCACACCTGGAAGTACCTTAACTCCGCGATTACCGGAATTACCTCCCCCACAGTGCACGAATCCGGGCCGTTCTGTCTCAGGTTTACCTAGTTCTTCTGCTTGTTCTTCCCACTAAGTTTCTTCCCGATCAGTCCACCCTAAGCGTGGCACAAGATTTCCAGTACTCCCGCCCCCCCCCCCACATTCATGGGATCCGGTCCGTACTTAATTGGGACATCCGAGAAACAAGATCTATCCAAATATCAAGGTTCATTAAGATCCGATCACGTTCGAAAGTTACAATACCTCAAGATTCTGGATTCCTCGTCCCTGCACTCCCCCACGATGCCCGGATCGGGGAACTGACTATTTCCAAGTTAATTTGGTCGGGTCTTTGATTCCTGCCAAGTTTCATCGTGATAGCCCACCTAGGAGTACCTTAACTCCGGATCACCGGAATTCTGGAACCCCCTCCAACCTCCTCCCAACTTCCCCCAAAGTGCCCAAATCCGGTTCAGTTCTGTCTATGATGTACCAAGGGCTTGTGCTTGTTCTTCCCACCAAGTTTAATCGTAATCGCTAAATTTTAAGCATGTCACAATATTTCCGGCCCCCCCCCCCCCCCACATTCATCGTATCCGAACCGGACTTGAAATGGAACGTCTGAGTCACGAGATCGTTAGAAATATCAAGTTTCATTAAGATCCGATAACCTGTTCCAAAGTTATACATATACATACGTCAATATTTCGGATTCCCCCTCACACCACTCACCCCACGGTGGTCGGATCGTCCAAGTGACTATTTCCAAGTTAGTTTGGTCAGACCCCTGATATGCCTGCCAAGTTTCATCCCTAGCACATCTGGAAGTACCCTAACTCGGGAACAGTGGACCGACCGACCAAAAAGTGATCGGTATATGGCACTTGAATGAAGCCCATCCAAAACGCTCGGGCATGCTGACAGGGGTGACCATGGTTCTCACACGTAATTGTACCCCTTATTCCGCATAGGGGCATCAGTATACAGTACTTTGGGAACTAAAACAATTTGGTATTCATTTTTGACCTTAAAATATTTTGCTTTTAAAGGTTCCTGGTACCCTTCTGGGGAAAAAGGGGTACACATACGTATGACTTCCATACTCACCCCTGCCAGCATACCCCAGCATTTGACCATGGGTATAAAAAAGGGCTTAGTTTACTAGACAGGTGCCGAATCTTTTTTTTTTTCACCTTACACAATTATACTCGACCTTCTCTCACAACCTTCTCATGTCACGCTATCCCCTCCTCACGCTTTTCACTTCCCAACAGCCGCCTTTCCGTTCCAAATGGTCGCCTTACTATTATCTTACAAACCCAAAGAAGTAGGAATACAAAAAAACAGAAATACCTGTTAAAAAGGCCGTTTTTTTTGTAAAAACGGTCCGTTTCTGTTTTTCCGAAAAAAAACGGAAAAACAGAAACGGTTTTCCGTTTTTTTATGACCATTTCTGTTTCTGTTCCGTTTTTTATTTGCCGTTTTTTACAGTTTCTGTTTTAGCCAAAAACAGAAACGGTGCCGACCCCTACTGTGTAGTGATCTCATGGCTTTTACCATCAAAATCTAAAGTTTCAAGCAAACTTCGGGACATTCACTGCCTGTCTGGACTTCAAACAAGAACTAGGCTCGACGTCGGTCACGGCCGGCCCAAGTTTCAGACGCTTAAAATCCCTAACAATACTTTCCGCCGGACGACTTATTTGGAATTAGGACTCGGTGTTCTTTATTGTCCTTTTCGTACGGTGCTTCAGACGAAGTCTTCCCGATGAAAAATTTATCTCAAAATAGTATTATGAAGTCGTACGAAAAAGTGGCATGCAGTACGAACTGATGCTACTTCATGCTTCTACTTTAAGGCTACCGTGTTACTGCATGCTACTGTTAGGAAGACTGGATGCTACTATATACTACTGCTTAAGATTGGCCTAGTCTGAGGCACTTTAAATGATAGCATTCTTTACTATTAAATACCAATACATGCAACTTTTTCGTACAACTATCATACAACTACGCAGTCTACAAATTTTCATCGGGTTGATTAGAAGCTAACTACGGACCACATCTGATCGAAGTTATCTAAGATTTGCTCTCTACTGCGGCTTAGGCTTATGATATTAGCGATCTTGCACTGTCAGAAGTTTCATAACAGATTACACAAGGATGCGCTGCCGTTAGACAACCCTTGTGGCGTGATCTGTTGTGATTATGAAAACGTTATCAATTAAATATGCGTAACAAGCATGGCCAGAAAGAGCCGAAAAAGTTTATAGTCTGACGAATATGATTATTTTTGTTTTTTGTAGAGCTTCATCGTTGACTAAGTAAGTACGCTATTTGACATTGTGCCAGGATTTGCGCTTATGTTTTAAATAAACCAACAAAAAAAACAACAACAGATTACATCCCAAGTGTTCTCTGTCGAAACTGCGCGTCCTGCTATCTGTTATGAAACTTCCGACAGTGTGGCAAGGGTCCTCGCCAGGCCACAGCCAGAAGGATGGCAGGTTCTTTTAATCTAGCTCAAGCCTTGAGAGGTTCAAGGTTCAAGGTTTTTTTTATTCTTACTTTATATAATACATAAACATTAACAATACTATACTCTACACTTACAATTATTTCAGGGTTTGAACCGGAGAGAAGAAAAACATCGAATGGTTCAGAGAAGAACGGCGAAATGAACACACTCACAACCCATGTTGTTTCTTTTAGATTGCTGGGCTGGGTATTACAGTACTTAGGACGGAACGCTTTTATAAGGACATGGGACGCTGGACTTTCGGCAACCGGGTGGTCCAGCACTGGAACAACTTACCAGAGAGAGCAATCTGCTCCACAAACCTACTGACATTCAAGAAGGAAGTTGGAGAATATTAGCTGCGTTTTTGCTGATACCATGGTATCTGTTACCACGGTAACTGGATCTGCAATTAGTCGTTTTTGCAGTTATCGTGGTATCTGATACACGGTGCTCTGCAAAAACGACTATTGCCGAAATTGCACTTTTAGAAGTCATTCCAAAAGAAAACCAGATATCCAGTTACATCACTAAGTGCTAAACTTCTTTCCCACCAATCTGACATTAAAGTTTGATGAAAGTGAGATGACTTTTCAGATACCACGACCAGTAAACACGGTTGGACCATAGTATCTGAATATCTGATACCACGATAACTGGCCAGATACCTCGATAACTGCAAAAACGACTTTAGACCGTGGTATCAGATACCATGGTATCTGCAAAAACGCAACTATTATTCAAGTGACGTTTTCTCCTTGTGCAGATTTAGAAGAAATGTAAATTAAGAATTTTGTATAGGCTTAACGGCATGCCATCCAATTTGCAAATATATTATTATTATTATTAGTAACGAGTTCCCTTCCGTCATTCCACGGTACTGCAGTTATCGACATTAGGAGCTTGTTCCACCCTACTTACCGTAGTTACTAGCATGACGTCACGAATTCTGGCTTCTTGGAGTCAAGGCTGGAACGCAGTTTTCTACTTCCACCAAAATATCGTGCCACGGGCTACCGGCCAACCACGTCACAGAGATTCATAGTTGTCACGCTTACTAACCTCCCGAGCGTGGTAAGCAAATAGTTACTATTTCGAGAAGGTCGGAAAGATCAGCGCAGTAACTTTTCACGAGGTTGGAACGAAAATAGTAACTACGGATCTACCCTGAATAAGGGTAGATTATTTCCGTTCCTGCAAGTGTCTTCTGCCCTGGTCCCATAGTAATTCTAAGATCATTAAATCTTACTGAGCTACCGACACTCTGTCACGATTGCAAGAATTGCACACTGATTTCCGTCAAAAATCTAGTCTTACGTTTCTTGCCGCACCACCGACTGATTAGACATTTTTGATTATAGTTATAGGCCTATTGCATGTTCCATAAGTTTTTTCTGTTGTCTTTTTTCTTTCCGTATCTTTATAATCTTTACTCGACTTTCTTTTGTTGTAAAAGATTTTGTCGGTCATAAAAATTGTTACTTGAGTAAATGAGATCCAAATTCCCATTTTTCAACATTTCATCTTATTTTAGTGTATTTGGCTGAACCGCATAAGTCAGTTTCCGATAGTGCACTAATTAATAAATGCTAAATTCGCCCTGTTGCCATCAAACCGTAGGTCTTTCAATTGGTGTTGACTAAACAGCCGATTATCTACGGGTCGGGACGTCACACGAAAAGTCTATATTTTCAATTTAGTACCGGAACTGATTGTCCCTAGAACGGTTTATAAGTGGAAACACGTCAGGCGCCTCGCTGGCCGCTCGGCTCTATGTATTTTTAACAAATATATATCCTGCAACACTAATTTAATCGAATTTCTTTCATGACGTCATGAAAACGTCACGGGCCATAGCTAATCGGCCAAAGTTTAGTCAATACATTTTTTGCGTCGTCAGCGACCATCTTACAAGATTGAGGCTCTCCAAGGTAATCTTTGAATAATACGGTTTTAGAAGTGAAAGTAAGACAAGTGTAACTGAAGACTTAAATGGCAAAAGCCGGGAGCGCATGAAAGCGAAAACTGAATTTATCCCATTTACCGTTTTCAACAGCATAACAAGTCAGGTGTACTTACGCCTTAGAACGTTGTGGACCAACTCTGCAGATCCCTGCTCGAAAGACGCTGCTTGCAGCGGCTCGTCGTGCTTGTAGTTCGATCTGTGTGCACCCTTCATTTCCCCATGAATTGTCAAGTATTCAGAAACCAGGGCTAGATGGCGCTCATCTACGGAAATACCATAGAAGCCAAAAACCTTTTTGACTTCCTAGAACACAAACAATCAGATCAGCTGGCAAAAGAAATCTTAAATAAAGTGTTGATGTGTGATAGTTGTTCGTTTGTTTTTTCTTTACAATGGTTTAGGCTAGAATTCTATTAATAATTTTTACAAACCCATCAGAATTAGTGAAGCGTCGTTTTTTACGCCACTGGCATGTCTGATGCTTTTAAGAAACACCAGGTTTATTTATATTTGCCATTAAAATTGTACCTTACCTTACCTTACATTAAATGACACAGCAAACAGTGTTTCTTATATATATATATAATATATATACATATCGTTTATTCACCAAAATAGCAAAGATAGCAAAGGTAAGTCAACCTAGCATTTTCAACGGGATATAAAATGGCCAATGACAAATGACAAATAATACCAGATATACACGACTAAGAACTATTGAACGAAACAAACAAAGTACGGCACAAACGAGTTAACATATCTTTCGGTTGCATCCGCTGGATAATTTGTGAATTTAGCTTTGTTTGAGTGGGTTTGAGTATGCGTATTGTTCTTCCACTCTAACAGGTGTTCAAGACCATCCTACCCGATGAAAAATTATTTAACTGTGTATTATATTTGATAGTGCAAAACGGATAGGTCAGCTGAATTTTATTAGAGCTATATTTTGGCCCTTCTTGGCAAGGGTCTTCTTCAGGCTCAAAGCCGCTCTAGTTGGAAAAACGAACTTGGAAAACACGGAAAAAACAGCAACCCTGTACCAAAATCAAGCGACAGCTTTTGTCGACGACTAGCAAGGGAATCTAGGCCAAACTGTTCAAGGAGGGCACAGTATGGGATTTTTGGCGCTTCGCCATTCGCCTCAACAATCTTGTAAGATTGATCAGAAGGGATCTGGAAGGTTGTCAAGAGCTCGACTCATGTAAGTGTCACAACTGTTGACAAAAAGGTGCTTTTTGACACCCCGAACTTTCGTTGTGAATTCCGCTGCACAACGCGCAAAATGCGAATAATTGCTAATAACTGAATTTGTAACAACACTTGTCGAACCATTTCTTAACTGTTACATCACAGTTGTGTAACAGAATTTAATCGGAAACGAGCTTTATTTAAGCAAACTGTAAAAAAAACTCAAAAATTTTTCATCGGGTACTCGGCCACTACCCGCTCTTTGTTGTGTGATAGTCAGGTAACCCTTCTGCTTGCCTGAAATTTCAGTAACTGTTTTTCACCACAAGCTCTCAGCAGCAAAATGCACGGGGAAAACGGAAGTAGTCACTTACGAACTACAGCATTGGCAGGCCACTTACGAACTACAGCATTGGCAGGTCCGACTGAAGGTGAGGTGAGGGGGGTGGCAAAGGAGGAAACTTCCCTGGGGCCTTATACATGAAATGATGATTATGAAATGTTGCCATTTTAGCTTTCATATGCCCCCCCCCCCCCTCTAAGTGGACTCCATCTACCAAGTGTTTTCACATAAATACGTTTTGTTTTGTTTGACAAATTTCTAATGTTCAACATTTCCACATGTTAGGGATTCTTCAACACTTTTTGAAGCCCTCGAAAGTTAATTTACCTCCATGTTTTTTAAACTGTACAAGCAGGAGGGACGGGGGGAGTTGATACCCTGACCCGGGCCTCAGGGACCTGACTCTACCCAAGGCCCTTGGGAAAGGTACCTTTAGTAAATTAGACCAGCTGGACTGGGATAACAAATCCTTGGACATCTGTCAAATTAGAGATTTATAGGCACTTAGGAACAGGGGCGTCACGTATAGGGGAGAGGGGGGGGGGGACGCTCCCCCCAAATGTTGTTGACCAGTCGGTAAAAAAAATAGGCGAGTAGGCGCTTGCGCTGCGATTTTTCGTAAAAACGGTCGATTTTTTTCTTGGAAACAGTCGATTTTTCTTCAAAACAGTCGGTTTTTCATAAAAATACTCCATTTGTTCTTAAAAAACAGTCGTTTCTGTCTGCAAAAACAGTCGGTAAAAATTACCAATCAGTCGGTAAATAAATTGCCCCCCCCCCCCCCCAACATTTGGCTAGTATCGCCTCTGCTTAGGATAAGTATTCCTTCAGCCCTAAGGGACTGCAAATCATGTCTGATGGCACTAAAAGGATAGGTTCGCAGGTTTTCTTGTCTATTTGGAACCTTAAGAGGACCCTATCCAAGAAGAGCCGAAATCTCACTAGGACAAATCCAGTCAACCACAAACCCCTGATTTTTGGATACCCTTTGCGTAAAGCTGGATACACTATGCCAGGTGCTGGAGAATGTAACCCGATAAAATATTGATGATCTGAGTGAAGCTAAGAAATTAACCAATCAGAACTCTTTTATATTGAGATAAGTCAGGGTTAGGTACCGTTACCAACAGGTATCCAGCGTTAGGCATAGGCTATGCTAAATGGTGGATATACCCAGTGTTTGTCATAGTGTATCCAAAAATCAGAGATTTGTGGTAGACAGCTCAGCTGACTTACCTGAGGAGGGTTTTCACGAACTGGAAAGCAAAGTCGGAATCACTTTCCAATGGTTTTCGCACTACTTTGGAAAGTTGTCGAACTTTCCAACCCGATTTCCGCGCTTTGTAAACCTAAGCAGCTTTCACGGAAAGTGATTTCATGAAGTTTAGTGGAAAGCTCAGCAGAAAGTTGAATGTTTCGGCGGGAATTTCAAAGGTGTGGAAAAAAAAAAGTGCAAGTTTCACTAATAAATAAGGAAAAATGGCAAGCGTTATTAAGGTGACTTCGATCGAATGTATGAGAATCAAAGAACCGTAAAGCCAACCATATTTATTCGAAAATGTTTGTAAATTAACATTTTCCCGGCGATATCAGATTTCTATGCGTTTTCGCGATCAGTCCAGCGGGAAAGTGAAAAGTTATTCCAGGATTCGCTTTCCCACGGTTGTCGCTATGTACTTTGCTCGCCAGAAACTGTTTCCGAGATGTCGCGAAAACCCTCCCTAAGAAGACGATTTGAGCTCCAGAACCATCTAGAAATCCACTTACCCTAGCCATCAGTTCCTTTGCGAGGGATTTTCCGAACAGTTCGTTCGCGAGGGTCGGGCTGTCGACATCGATGCCCATAACGTCGAACTTTCCATGGTATTCGTTCAACAACCACTGCAACGAAAGAAAAATAAATAAACAAGTCCGTCCGTCCGTCTGTCGTTCCGGGTTTTGCTGGTTCGGGCCTCATGGGGGGGGGGGGGAGGGAGGGGGATCGAGAATCTTGAGCTGAACGGGTGATTGAATCATAACGAAACTTGATATTTGGAAAGATCTCGTGTCTCAGACGACCCACTTCAAATACGAACTGAATCCAATGACTTTGGAGGGAGCTGGAGGGGGGGGGGGGGGACCGGAAATCTTGGGAAACGCGTAGAGGGGAGGGATCGGGGTGAAGCGTGATAGGAAGAGCAAGCAAAAGTCCTAGATACATCATTGACTGGAGATCCAGAGAGTGCGGTACTACCTGGTGTACTAGGACGATGAAACTCGGCAGGCACGCGATGGACCCGAATGGACTCATTTGAGAATAGTTGTTTGTACGATACGACCATCTTGGGGGGAGTGGAGAGATGGGAATCCGGAATCTAGTGGCATTTATAACCGGCTTTTGGCTTTGAATGAAACTTTGCAAATGCAAAGAGCTATCGTCTCAAATGTTCCATGTTCAGCCCTGACCGGATCCGATACTTGTGGGGAGGAGTTTGAAGGAGGCACCGAAATTTTCGTGAAACGCTTACCGTCAAGGGATCAGGATGAAGGTTGGTGGGAAAAACAAGCAGAAGTATTAGATACGTTCTTGACAGAATCAGATCATACGGTATTCTTTGGGGGGGAGCTGGAGGGGGTTTCCCGAAATCCCAGTGATCGCTAGTTTGGATACTTACAGATGTGCTAAGGACGATAAAACTTGGCAGGCATATTCGCTTAAAATAGACTTAAGGACCCGATACAAGGCTCTAGGAAGACTTCCGTTCCTGTATCCAACCATTTTTGGGAGACTTACGGGAAGGGGAATCCAGAAATTAGTGACTTCCGTAGGTTGCGAACGGGTGGTCACATTCGAATCAAACTTTACGGGTGATCTGAACTGATGACCTTGATCTAGATATCCAAAACATGTGTCCGAACCACATGCGGCCATGGCTGGGGGAGGGGGGGGGGCGGAAACTTTGTGACAGGCACACAAAAAACGGACGGGCCGAATGGGATGCAAGCTGGACAGAAACTTGATGGATGGGAAGAGGCGATGTCAGAGATGCCACAGCGGGGGACTTGGAGTGGGAGTCCCGGAAATTTTGTGGCTCGCATAGGGGTCAAACGAGTTAAGTGATTTGAATGAAACACGTAAAGTACAGAGAGAGATCACATGCCACCGATGACATATTTCAGGGTCCTGACCGCATCCGAGCACGGTGTGTGTGTGGGTGGGGGAGGGGGCTGAGAAATGCTCAGATTCGAATGAAAGTACATATTCTATTTCTCGGTCCGATCCTAAGGCACAAATGGTTCATAGGTAGATATACCTTCAGCCTAAGCTGAATGCGAATCATATTTGACGCTGCAAAACGGATAACTTAGCTACTTTTTATTAGAGCTATATTTCGGCTCTTCTTGGCAAGGGTCTTCTTCAGGCTCAAGATAGAAAATGAACATGTTTCGGCCCTTCCCCTAGAAGGGCCGAAATGTAGCTCTAATAAAATGGAGCCGACTTATCCGTTTTGCACCGTCGAATATGGTTCATAGGTTCATTAGTCCTTGCCAAGAAGGGCCGAAACATCGCTGTAACAAATTCAGCTGACATATCCGTTTAGCAGAGCCAAGTAACACTAGGGAGTAGCGCCAGGAATTGAAACAAGTGACACACAGTCAAACAGCAGTGACATTAGCATCACTAGCGATAGAGAACGTCCCTACTAAAACTTACTTAAAACTAAATATTCTTTCAGCCCCTTATTAATAAAAAAAACGAAGTTGACCAAAATGCAGAAAAAAACCTTTCCTGTCATCGCCCCAATCGTTCAGCAAAAACAACGTCCCTGTCAAAAATTAAATTTCAGGATAGTTTTTTCATTATAGTGGTATTTGAAGATAATTTACTTTAATACGATATTTATAGTCGGTAGAAGCTTCAGTTATTTATTACAGGTTTGTTTCCTTCCCTGAAGTTGAACCAGAGGATTGACAGCCTGACGAGGACCCTTGCCAAGAAGGGCCGAAATTTCGCTGATGAAGAATGGTAGCTGACGTATCCGTTATAAACATTGTTTGAATAAACTTACTAAAACTCCCATTATTTACAACTCAACTTTTTTTTTATAATATTTGAATTCTTTAACACTAGGCTGTGCTTTCAAAAAATAGCCCACGGTTTTAGCTGTTTTAAGCCTTTTCCGAGACTCGTTGACTTACAGCGAAAACAGGGAAAAAACTTACTTAACCGGTTTTTCTGATGGAAAAACTTCTCGCAGACAACCGTCGACAGAGTAATACACATCGAAGGTAGCAAAACACGGCAAGTGAGAAAATCAGCGTGGTTTTGTTTAGAGGGGTCAGAATGTACTGTATTTTATTATTATTATTATTTATTTGAATCCTTCAAAACTGAAGAGTAATGTATAAAAAGGAACAACAACATGTCAGTCAAACTCACACTCAGTTGCCATTTCAGCATTCATTCAGTCAAGACGTGAAATAAATATACAGTGAATTCGACTTGAAATCGTTGCTGGAGGTGGATTTTGCTGAGAAGCTGATTTGGAATTGCTGTTAGCCGTGGCATAATTAACGGTGGCTTAGCGAACTGCACGCCCGAGTCAGCGTGGATAAAATAACAGGCTCTCGAACAGGTACACCTTTCCAATCTTAGTAGGCTGTTAAAGATGGGAGATCTAGCCATGAAACAGATTTTGGAAGAAATAAGGAAAACAAAAGAAGAGTTATCGAGTAAAATGGACTCTGGATTTGCACATTGGTATGCTGAAATGGGTTCGGTGCAGTCGAAAGTGACCAAACTAGAAGCGGAAGTATTGGCTACGAGGAAAAGGGTGGATTTTGCGGAGAAAGACGCGAAACGGTATAACATCATCATATATAATTTCTCCCCAAAGATCAGAGGAAACTCCCTTGGGGAAGATGTTGCACAGTTACTTAATGCCGGAATCTCAAACCTGAACTTGACATTTAAAGACATACGAGACGTATTCCGCCTAAAATCGGCGAATGGGATTCCCCCTGTTTTAATAAAGTCCGTCAGCGCGCTTACACGTGATTACGTACTCAGCTCATCACAGGCCACAGCAACTAAAACGATTTAGTGTATTCATGGCACCGGATTACACGGCTAGAGAATTGTTCGCTCGAGGGCAGCTAAAGCCAATGCTTGAAGATGCAAGGAAAAATAAGCAGGATGCGAAATTGAGGGGTGTGAAGCTTCTGGTGGGAGCGAGAATTTTTGCGTATAATTTTACAACGGAAAAAGTTGAGGAAGTTATTCGACAAGACGTAAAGGACGTGCGTTGTTACCGTAGCTACTCAGGGGTTGTTAACTCAGACGGTACGCGTTCACGGGCAAGTTCATTGGGAACATTCGCTAGTGCCGCAAGTTTCGGGAGTGTTGAAGACGTAAGTAATGCTAATGTTTTCAGCAGCGCTATGCAGTTTACACCTATTCCCAAGGGTCCGGAATTTAGCAGTGTACAGTCAGTTGTTGTCCCAGTTAACAAAATGGCGAAACGAAGTAACGCTGAAGTGATCAGCCCCAATGACAGTGTCGCGCAACCCCAAAAGCGGACAGGGTCTTTCCGTGCGAGATCGAGTTCATTAACAGCGGTTCCGAGACAAATATTCGGGAGGAAAGATTCTGTCGGAGGTGTAAATAACTGTGAAGGTGAGGTTCCAAGTGACGGGAACCCAGCAAGTGCTGAAGCGGCTGAGAAAGGATCGGACTAGGAAAAACCTGGCCATAGCGTTCAAGAGGAAACGATTCTGGATGCTATTCATTGGAACACTCAAGGTTTTTCAGAAATAAAAAGTTTAGACATTTTGGAGTTAAGTAAGGCCAAGAATAAAAGTTGGAGCATTATTAGTTTGGTTGAAACGTGGTCTCATGGAGGAAAGGAAACGTATTTGCCGGGTTATAGGTCTTTCGAGAGTTTCAGGGAAATTTCAGCAAATGGACGGTATTATGGAGGGGTGGCTATGTGTGTTAGAGAAGATCTGTGTCAGGGCTGTTTTAGGGTGAAATCGCGTTCGGAGAATATGATGTGGGTGGCACTACGTATAGGAGATGTTAAGCTTTTAGTGTGTAGTGTTCATGTCCCACCACAGTCGAGTTCATATGGTAGTGAAGACGTATGGGAACTTCTGAAAGAAGAAACGCGTGTTTTTCGTTTGAGGTACCATGACCATTTGTTTTTGTTTCTAGGAGACTTTAACGCGTACACTGGTGCAGCAAGCGATCTTCCCGATGTGGAGCTGTGCCCGGACGAACCATGTGGGATAAGTAGGAGAGAGGTGAATGAGGAGATTGTGGATAGGAGGAGTAAAGATCAGCTAGAAAGAAAAATAGGTGGGGTTTGAACCTTTTGGATTTTTGTAGGGAGGAGAATTTGTTGATTTTAAACGGAAGGGTAGGGGAAGACAAACATATAGGGGAGTTTACATGTTATGGTAGTGGAGTAGCTTAATTGATTACGGGCTGGTAAGCATTCCTCTTTGGCCTTTTTGCATGGATTTTAGTGTTGAAAATTTAATTGGTTCAGACCATGTCCCGATTACATTGCGAATGAGAGTAAAGAGGGAAGTATTGATGAGAGATGTACCGGAGTACCTTGGTGGAATGAAAGAAAGAACTGATAAGAGGAAGGATTCGGTGAAGATAAATCGACCAGTAAAAATGAGTAAATGTGCAGAGGAGAGAGTAAAAGTGATTTTAGAAAGTGATCTTACTCAACAAAAAATGCTTGAATGTGAGAAAATGTTGTCGGAGGGGTTACTGGATGAATCACTGTTGGAAGTATCAGATTATGTATATGAAAGTAGCAGAAAGTGTATTGATAAAGGTAGACCTAGAAAGAATAAAGATTTATTTGATGCGGAGTGCAAGGTAAGGAGGCGTATGGTAGTGCATGCGTTCAAAATGGTGAAGGAAGCGAAAGGGGTGAGTTTGCTGGAAAAGCTGGTAGAATATTGGAATATGCGTAGTGAATACAAGAAGTTCATAAAGATAAAGAAGAGGAGGTGTTGTGAGGAAAATAATAAAAATATAGTGAAGGCTTTTAAGGATAGGATACTTAGGATAGGATAGGATACTTATTTTATTAATAAACACGGTTTAACTCTTCTGTATTTACATCTACTGCACTAATGGAAAAACCTACGTTTTTGCTGGCGTGCAGTAGTAAAGGTTAACCATTTTCTAAACACACCAACAAACAACATAATAAATAACTAATGAAAAAAAAGAAAAAAAAGGAAAAGAACAGACCCCCCCCCCAAAAAAAAAGCAAAACAAAAACAGACCAGACTCCTTCACATTATAACCTCCAAAATAAACATATACCTCCCAACAACCCTACTCCCTCCCTACCACCCCGACCACCCATCCACCAATTCCTCCCTACCACCCCCAACGAACCATTCCTCCCAACCAGCCAGACCACCCTACCTACCTACCGCCCCCTACCCCCTAACAAATAAATACATTTCTCAACCATCTTTTATTAAATATTCTTTTAATTTTCTCTTAAACTCTAAAAGATGTTCAGCCGCCCTGATGCTCACTGGTAAAGAATTCCAGACTGCAGTTCCAAGAAACTGCAATCGAAATCCTGCTCTTGTGCTACTCTTAAGCTCAATCACCAAATTTTCACTATTCCTCGTATCATATTGATGAATATCACTGTTTGCACGGTAAGTATCACGAAAAACACTTGGGACTAGATTATGCACGCACTGGAAAACGAAAACTGCCGCTTGATAATCCCGTAGTTGTCCCACGTTAAGCAAATTTAAAGACTTAAAACAAGCATTTGTATCATTCACATCCTGGACATACTTGCCTATGATCCTCACGGCCTTGTTCTGAAGAATCTGGACTCTTTTGAAATTACTGTAAAAATTGCTGCTCCAGATCAGACAGCCATATGAAATATATGGGTAAACAATTGAGTGATAAATCATTAGGAGAATCCGCTTTGGCAAATAATGCTTCAGTCTACGCAGCATTCCAACTCCTCGGGCAATTTTTGCAGAAATAATATCACTGTGATGCTTCCATGAAAGGTTTGAATCTATAAAAAATCCTAAGTACCGCACTATATGAACTTGTTGGACAGGCTTCCCGGATAATGTAACTAGACCACTCGCATCAACTGGCATGCCTACTCTGCAGAAAGTCATTAGAAAAGTCTTTTTCACGTTGACACACAGCAAGCTAAGGTTCATAAAAACCTCCAGCCTTCTTAACGCATCATTTGCTTTCAACACAAGCTCTTCGATCGATTTAGCACACACTGTCAAAGCTGTATCATCAGCAAAGGTTGTAACACAGACGTCTTGAAGATGAAAGCGCACTGCATCGACATACACAAGATAAAGCAAGGGACCTAAGACTGAACCTTGCGGTACTCCACATTTTAGTCGATAAGAAGATGAAGTCACATCATTGAGTACTACACGCAAGGATCTTCCAAGCAGATAACTTTCAAACCACTGTAAAGAAGTGCCCCGAATTCCCCCCCCCCCCCCCCCCCCAGATGTTGTGAGATTACCGTTAAGAGAAGATGATTATAGGCTATTAGAACCAGTGAACGAGCAGGAGGTTTTCGACCGGCTTCAAAAGATGAGAGGTGCGTCGGCTCCGGGCCTAGACGGGATTCCTTCGAAGGTTTGGAAGTTAGGTAAGGTTAGTCTACTACCAATCCTGGCGACGATGTTTTCTTTTATTATAAAAAATACGAAGTGGCCCAAGGAATGGAATATATGTGTGGCAGTACCAATATTTAAGAAAGGAGATAAGTCATTGAAGGAGAATTATAGGTGCATCCATTTGAGTAATGTGATTAGTAAGTTGTTTTGTAAGGTGTTGGATTTTAGACTAATGAGGTGGATTGATAAAACTGAAGTACTGACGCGCCTCCAAGCAGGATTCAGGAAGGGTTACAGCACTCTGGACCAAATTTTCATTTTGAATGTATTAGCTAGGAAATATACTCGGGTCAGAAAAGGTAAGTTGTATGTAGCATTCTTGGACCTAAAAGGAGCGTTTGATACGGTTAATAGAAAACTGCTGATCCAGTCCTTGATGGGTTTAGGGTTGCCTGGGCCTTTCGTTTTGGTGATTGTACAGATTTATTCAGTAGTGAAGTTTGTGGTGAAGGTGGCGGGAAGGTTCTCAAAGGAGGTAATTTCAAAAATTGGAGTAAAGCAGGGATGTACATTGTCACCAAAATTATTTTCTATTTTTTTTAATGATATTGAAGAATTTATGAACCAGAATGGTGCACCAATGTTATCACTAGATATAATCAGTCTTTGTCTGTTGTTATTTGCTGATGATGTAGTGTTGATGGCTGATTCAAGAGAGCATTTGCAAACATTATTGGATCTTATGGAACGGTATATTGGCAAAAAAGAATTATTGATTAATACTAGTAAAACCTTTTGTATGGTGTTCCGACGAAGGGGTAAAGTGGACCCGGGGGATAGATTCTTGTATGGTGGTTCTGCTTTAAAAGTGGTGGACGAGTTTGTTTACCTGGGAGTTAAGTTTTCTTCAAATTGCCGATTTACAAAGCATGTGGAGATGGGCGTGTCAAGAGGTGTCGTAGTGCGGGGCTAGTGATGGGTAGTAGTCTCCGTGATCTTAAAAATCTTAAATTACATAAACAGGTATTTCAAACAAAAATTGTACCTACAATGCATTATGCTTCAGAAGTTTGGGGGTATGTAAAGGCACCAAAAATGGAGGTAATCCAAAATAAATATTTTAAGCGTTGGTTGGGAGTTAAAGAGTCTTTTAGTAATATTGTTATGAACGGAGATCTTGGTTTGTATTCATTAAGAAATAGACGGTTAATTAGAATGGTCCGATTTTGGGAGAATATATTAACACTGCCAAGAGTACGCCCTCTGAAGGGAGCTTATATGGAGGCCCTCCAGGACGTATCAAGAGAATCTTGGCCACAACAAGTTAAGACGATATTGGATGAATGTGGAATGTCTGTGTTTTGGAATGGAGGAAAAGGTTTGTCAGCAGGTTTAGGGTCAGTGTCAAAAGAGGTAGAAAGAGTACTGCGTGAACAAGAGGTGCAAATGTGGCAATGTATGAAGGACCAGTCTGAATCATTGAAAGTTTATGCAAAAGCTAAAGAGGGATGGGGGGAGGAACTATATTTTAGGGCGGGTTTGGATGCGAAAAGTTTAGAGGCACTAGTTATACTTTCACTTTCAATAAAATTCGGATTTTTACAGGTTACTAAGTTAGAAATCGGCTAATTAGTTAGAGATCGGCAGGGGAGGTGCCGCAGTTTCATATCTGGAAGATCGAATTCTTGTTTGTCTTGCAAATTAGATTCTTGTACTGATTGAACTTGACGAACATCAGAAATAAACTACCTTTAACTCCTCTATAGATTAAGCTTAGCAGAAAGGGTGTTTGGCATATTAAGAGGGGTTTCTGACTTTAAAAAAACGTCCTGTTGCTGGTGCGGTATAATTATTCTGCGCTGTCAGTGAGTTACCGGGTGCTGCAGGTCCATTAAGGATATGCATGTCATTCATTTGAACTTGTTTTACGTCCGGTATTTTTTTTTCTTACGAAAACCAACCACAATAAACAAGTGAAAAAGTCGTGAATTTCTCACAAGTGAAATAATGGGACCAGCCTCGAACAAGGACTTCTTACTAGGTCTGTTCATTATTCTTAAGGGGGAGGGATGGGAGGGGGCACCGGGACTCGAAATTCCTTCGTTTGCGCATTGACAATGTCTTCAACGGAAATTACATTAAAAAAAAATCCCTCGTTGACTGAAAACTGAACAAGTGGCGGCCAAACAGATTCTGATTAGCAAGAAGGAATTCTGCGTAAAACCAATTCATCTAGCCGCGAAAATTTAGAATGTTCTGAACCCTTTGTCCAGAGGAAGTGATAAGAGTCTAAAGTGAGCAAACCCCTGCCACAGAGTTGATCTGCTCACTTGCCGAGAGATACTTCTGATAAAGTCATACGGGGTGGGAGCACAAAACTTGACTGAGTCCCTCGGTTGTGGTCTGACACAGATGAAAATTTGTACAGACAGGATACTAGAGCTCAACATCTTATTTTTCAGCTTCTTTTTTTATTTTTCGCAATTTTTCAGCGAATAAAATCGAGATGTTGAAATTTTACATCTATAGCCACAGCGTTGTAGAGCTTTGCAAGGAGCGTTTTAGACATATTCTCTTGCGACGGAAGAAGTGGCGCGTGGGCTTTTTTTTATTTTTTTATTTATCAGTGCGAGCAACAATCCGCATACGAGATGCGGCTAGAGACGGGCCAATTAGTAGGCCAAGGTATATGAATTCATTCTAAGGTCTTACATCAATGCCACCGAGATTCACAAACTCAGGGGAGAATTGGGGCGGACTATTAAAAAGTAATACTTGTGATTTCACAAGATCCAACGCCAAACCATTTTCAATTGCTGGATAATTCAATTCAGCCCTCAAAATCGATCGACTGTAGTTCAATAGGTCGTCAGCGTATCACATGACAGAAACAACAACTCCCTTCACAATACACGAAGTTGGAATTTCAGTTTGCGACCTTACCGCAGCATTATTACAAATAGTTCGGCGACATAACTGCCCCTTGCTTAATTCCAAGACAAACTTCGATATCTTCGTCAACCAATGCCTTCCCAATCTTTAAACGACCTTCAGATGTCGATTCATGTAATAAACCGGCACAATAATATCGGATATTACCCCCCCCCCCCCCCCCCCCCCCCGGTTAATCAGCTCTAACATAGATTGTGAATGGATGAACGACACAAAGGCTTTACTCACATCGTACGCACCAATAGCTAAAAATTCACGTGTTTTACCAGAATTTTTCAGCATAGAGCACAGCGATGTCAGGGCCTGGAAACAACCCAGACCTCGTCGAAAGCCAAACTGGAACGGAGGGGTCTTACAAACAGGGCGTTACTAGCAAAAAAAAAAATTTTGGGGGGAGGTATTTACCGACTGGCTGGTCATTTTTACCGACTGTTTTTACGAAAAAAAAAGACTGTTTTTTAAGAAAAAACGATTGTTCCGACGAAAATTCGGCTGTTTTTAAGAAAAAGCGACTGTTTTAAGAAGGAATCTACTATTTTTACGAACCGACTGTTTTGAAGAAAAATCGGCCAAGTTTGATATTTCACTATGTTGTCAACTGTTTTGTAAGCAAGAAACAGGGCCAAGGTACGGAAAATTTAGAGAGGTGTCCAAATAAGCATGCTGCTACTGTTCTATCAGCATTGTACAGGCAAATCCTAGGGATTACTGAATGGTGGGAAATAGAACAGAAAATTTATAGTGTTGGGTCTGAATGGTTTTGACAAGGTTATGCAGCAGTGCTGCCGGATGGTGCACATTTGCGCCATTTGGGCGCTTTTAAGAGGCGTCTGCGCTTTGAATTTTGCAAGTGTGCGCATTGCACCAAATTTGTGTATTTCCCTAAATTTCGGCGCAAATTGGGCGCATTTTGTCATCCACATCCCTTAGAAAAAAAAAAGATTAGGATTTGTAAGGACCACGCTGTGATGTTATATCCAGACTCCAGCTCTTGCCGGTTGCGGGGGATATACATTTTTTCATTATCCTTACTATTTTTTTCTCATAAAAGCTGATTTTCTCATTAACCATAGCTTACACCAAATCAAAATCTTAGAAATATCTTATCGTTATAATATTTTCATAAAATCTACTTTTTAATTAAAAATCCACTATTTTCAAGAAGAATTGCAGCGCTTTCCGCCAACTCAATTTTTTTTTAACGACTGGTCGACAACATGGGGGGGGGGGCATCCATTTTCTTAAAAAAAAAAGTTAGCGAAAATGCGCCAACAGCGCATTTTTGCTCTCTTGCTGCGCGATCTTGTGTCAAGCATCTGGCAACACTGTTATGCAATCCCACCGAATATTTTCGGCTCTGTTTTTTTTTCAAAGCTCCAAGCTTTCACAAACAAATGTATAACAGTCTGGAAATTAACATATTTTAATATGAAACAAATCAGATTTTTTCCTTGACTGGTAGGTGAGACACTCAAACTAGCCAAAACTCCATAAAAATTGTTTTACCTTGCTGCTAGTTCATTTAAAACAGCAATTGAAAGAAGGAAGAGTTTAGAATTAGCGTAAAAAAAACTTTTGTATAAGCAAGAAGAGTGAAATACCTCTGCATTAAAGAAGGGGTATCTAACCTCAGACAAGATTTCAATTTTCCAGAGAAGTCTTTCCTTCAGAATGGACAGATAAATATTGCTTCAGTATTTCCAGTTAAAATATTTTTCTTTTCAGAAAAGATCCCTTCAGTTACCAAAGTCAATGGCCCGAAAAAACTTTACAGAGCAGCTTGAAAACAAAGAAAAGGCACAGAATTTGAGTATTTTGAACACATTAATAAGGGTTCAAGCCCAAGAGCCAGAAGTTTTTTGTTTGATTAAAAAAAGTCATATTTTACCTCTTGCCCGTCAGACAACAGTCCCCCTGAATCCTGACTGAATCGGCCATTTTTAGTGATTCAAAGGAATAAGGAAGGATTTACCTCAGACAAGTAATAGGTGGGAAAGGTTTGTCGAATGTTGGTCCGTAACCACAAGGTTGAGAGAGACCAGTAATTTAATTAAACACTGTATCTCCCACCAACCCTGTAATAAAGGTGCCAAGACATTGCTAAAGGTGTTCCATCTGATGCAACAGTTGCTGATGATGAAAATTGGGCAGCCAATGTTAATACACAAGGCACCTCACTAGCAGACACAACTACAGGATCACACTAGTATGGAATTTCGTCACAATTTAGTCGACACCCGTTTATTTATTTGTTTGCTGCTGGTGTTGTTGCCAAATGTTCCAGGCACCATAGAGCTATCACAAAAACGGGAAGATCGGCAAGCACAATGGTATAATCTCTTATTTCGAAATATCAGGAAAACAAACTAACGCTTTTTCATCGGGTTTTCAAGATTATTTAAGTGAACAAGTGATGGGTAACTAGATTGTCGTATCCTAGCCCTTTTCGGTTAAACTTTGACCAATTTTCACGCGTCTCGGAAACTGGGCAGTGTTTCCAGCGTTTCGCAAGACTTATCCTGTGTTGCCAGTTCGGATTGCTCCGTAGGACCGCCGTAAAATTTTAAATTACTGAAACGCCCGAACAGTCAGTCACAAATCCAAGGAATTACTTGGCTAGGAGCAGGATTTGCTCCCCAGAGGACAGAGCTGTCCCCTCAGCGTTTTAGAGAATCAGGGTGTTGCAGCATAATGATCACCACAGAAAGATATATTCATTTGGTATGTATTATAACTCAGAGATACAAATTATACAAAGATATCTACTACCTGCAGCGAGTCAAGTTTCATTTGCCATCAAGAACGGACATAATCAGATATGTCCTGATTATTGGAGGTTTGTAAACCACCAACCATATATCTTTGTAACATTTCAGTTACTTCCTGGTTTAGAAGACTCCATTCGCCTGACAGGAGGAGTTGCCAATCTCAAGTATTGTACATAGACTGAACGTCAAAATGGTGGAAAGGAAATTCCTGTGTGGCCAATCTGAGGATACTAGTTAACATATTAGGTCATTAGCATAACAAGGCTAGGCAAAAGACAATAGCCTGGTAGTCTCTTGTCCTTCTCTAAGCAGCTCTAAGCAGGTTGCCCACTGCCATTCCGGAGACAACAGAATAATGATTTCTAGCTGTCATATTTCTAATATGCTAGGGTTCGAGCTATCAGTATTTGTGTTTAAAGTGGAAAGTGCCGATCGTTCTGAAACATTTTAGCCAGGCCATGCCCATGACTGAAAATTGTCCATGAAATGAAATCGTAAACTGCCAAAATAAGATAAGAAAATTAAATACTTTCACTTTCAATAAAATTCGGATTTTTACAGGTTCACCTGCTGGAACTATGATAGTTCGCCAATCGATACACAAGATGCCTACTATGATTGGTCCAACACAGCGAATGATTAAATGTTGTGCTCGAGCACACGACTACATTGGATCCATGATTTCACAAGCTTTGCTAGAGCTACCTAATGCCAAACATTGCTGACTGGTCTCTAACAAGAGTTCTGGTAAACAGGTGAGTGCTTATCTTCTAAATAAAACTGTTGATGAACATGTAGTAAAAGTAGGAAAAATTATCACTTGTGACGTAAGAAAGTCTCTTCCTAAAGCAATTATTAATCGTTGGATAGATTAAAGACCTAATCCAGACATTTGGTTTACCTTCTCTTACTGATCGCAAGCCACCAGTTTATTTAGATTTTAACTTGATTGCCGGGTTGCTGTTTTGGCTCGAGAAAAAAATGCATAAAGTCTTCTTATCCAAATGACGAAATTTTCAGTGTTTGATTAACAAAGAATTATAAGATTTAACTGATTATTTTTCTCACGTCTTTAGAAGTACCACACTGGTCTTGGTTTTTCATTTATTTGTATTTGTAATAAACAGTTAGAGCTTTAGATGGAAATTATTATTTTGATCCCTGGCTCCCTACTTGCCATAACGGCTGTCTCTGAAAATCGGCTGAGATTTAGTCAAGACCAAATTATTTCAAACCTAGAAAATTTGGTTTTATCTTTTTTAATTTGCTCATTGTTTGACATTTTTTTTTGTAGTTTTAGTTATCATTGTGTGTGGGGTATAAAAACCATTTTTTTGGTATAAAAACCATCAACCAGAACAAATAATCTGATATAACCACTGTCTCCCATTCTCTTTAATGTGGCCATTCTTATTTTTTTTTTCTTCCTGACAAAATCACAATTTCTGTCTTTTTAATTCTTCAATGGGAACTCGAAGTCGAGATGAGAAGGTAATCTGCCATCGCCAAAAAACTCTCATTCAAATTGTCTTGTAACACTTAACTGGTCGATAGCTATTCCTTAATTTTTCCAATGTCTAATGATAGGCCGGAGATTAGCAGCTTTTCATTTATTTCCTTCATTATTCGAGATAGGTTCTCGCCTCCTCGTCTCGGCCTGCCTTACCACGCTCCGATTAAACACACTAGCACTATTCAAACAAGTCCGAAGAGTGTTTGCTCTTAATGATGCGAGACAACTATATGGCAGCACTGGACGCGCGAGAAATTAGAAGTTTATTCCGAAATTGTTTACGGTGGAAGAAAATAGCGTCCTTAAGTAGAAACACCACGTGCCACAAGCGGAATAGAGTTAAGTCCCTTCGATTTTTTGTCCGAGAGCTGTTACCTTTAAAAACGAATTAGCTGTATAAAGCTGACAAAATAGATCAACTACTGATATCCAACCTTCTTATCTTCTCATCTTCCCTTTCTTCGTTGGCCATGATCGCCACTATCGCCAGTTGTCTTAGAATTTGGAATGTTTGCCGAATTCTCAGTTGTCTTTTTGAATTTGTTATGTTTGCCGCCGAAAACACTGAGAGAATGAACACCATCGTGTTCACCATGTCTTCTTACCCCATAATCGACTACCACATTATCCATTTGAAAATAGTTCATTTATCTACGAACTCGACCTTACTCTTGACCCAAAGAATCCTCACACAAAGTCTCATCAAAATATCTCATTCCCTTCGAGAGTTATAGCGAGCACAGACGGACAGACAGACAGACGAACAACTTTTGCAATGTCTTAGGTTTCCCGCCATTTACGTTTTGTGACCCCAAAAAATAATTAATACTGCACCAAGCAATGGCGGACTCAACAATATACCCGGACAAATATTCCCAAATTCCTTAGAATTGATGAACCAACCGAGTCTCGCAGGAATTATAAGGGTCTAGTTAGAGCTCCAACTGGTACAGCACAGACTGAACACTTACCCAACCCTTCATACCCGCGCATTACGATCTCTCTGCCGGGCTCTGGACTTTTTCGTTGTTTAATTTGTTCTTAAATAGTTACTATTGTCAGAAGGGTTGAACACGGTCAATTAAGACTGAAATGGATCCAGAAAAAGCTCAGAAGACAAGCTGTGGTCACCGACGAAGAGAAAGGAGAACTGCAGATGAATCAGATTATTTTGCTTCCGACCTTATTTTGATTGGCAACTATTTGGTGTGAACTTTAATTTGCGCCACCAATCTTTTTAAGTCAGCTCTCGCCGTCACTTAGCACTGGGTATCGCTTCTGAACCCTTTTGTCAGCCTTAGGCCGACAACTTCCAGTGTGTGGATATATCTTTGGTAGTGGCATATTTCTCCATAGTATCAGGTCTACCCAATTTACTTACAGAACCTTTGCTTCTTAGGTTCTTTAATTATTAATTACTGCTTATCGTTACCGAAATCAGAATTTTGGACTTTGAGTTTACACTTCCCTTCCTCCCTTAGAAAAGAATAGCGCCTATATAACAACTTTCAACTGGAAAATCCTATCCCTGCAAATACATCTATCCTAGTCTATACAGGGCACTTTTAAATTACTGTCTGAAATACGTCCGATGTTTGTAATAAACTACAGACCTAACACTTGCAACTCAATCCTGTTAAAATCCTACTATCTTTACCTATTACTGGGGCAACCATCTTTGGTTATAACTTAAACTTCTAAACCCCAAAGGCTAAATCCTAAAACAACATTAACTTGGAAATAAAGTATGGAAACAACTGCTTTAAGTTTCCAAATCACTAACTGTTACTTGCCATCAGACTTACACATACGGCATTGTCTTTCGCTTTCTCAAGCTATGTCTTCTTTTGGAACTCAACATCCGGGTCCCAGCTGTCTCGTGATGGTACTGCGCGATCTTCCCTTCTATGAACAGTCACCTCTTCTTCCGAAGTTTCATAAGGCTTCTTCCGTTGTCTGATTGGGTTCTTCCTCCTCTTCAGTTTTTATGTTTGCTTGTGTTCTCTTCTGCATGGCCTCTTCTTGGGCTAGAGAGCCGTTTCCTTTCTTCTTGTGACAATGCTCGTAGTTAGCCATGCTTGAAATTCATCTTCTGGAACGTATAGCTACGATGACAGCTATCTGACATCTCTGTGCTGAAGATACTGGGTCGATTCTTTGTAAGGTTGTCCTTCCGCTCGCCTGTGGGTGCGAGCAAATCTTTTGTTCTTAAAGATTTATAACGCAGTTCTGCTGTTTTAAACTCTCTTTTAGGACAACCTTATTTCCTTCTTAATAGTCCTTGGTCCGAAGTTACCAGGTATTTCAGAGAGACACATGACCTGTAGAATACAAAACAGATTAATCCAAATCTGTTAATCTTGGTGGGTATTTCTTCCCACCCAGGGGTGACATAAACTCACCTCCCCGCTTTCCTGAAGGATTTCTCAAAAGAGAAATCTAATTATCCTGGCGGTTACTTCTTTCCGTATAGGGGTGACCAAACTCACCCCTCGCTATCTATTAGCATTTACTCGAATGAAACTTGGCCAAAGTTCCATTTACGTGGTGTTCCACTTGCTTTGCAGTCAGGAGTACATTCTCTTAAAGCACAAGTTACTAGTTCTTTACTGGGATTTCTTAGGAAAGTTCACGAATTTTTTAATCAACCAAGGGAAATAAATAAAACTCAATGACTCAATCAAATTTTAATTCTTGAATTTCGTACAATCCTCATCAAGGCGACCAGCAGTGACCGAGCTCACTCAAGGTTTGTTGGTGCATGACGTCACTATACGATACCTTTCTGTACCTTTAAACAAAAGGGATAATAACCAATCTAGGTTTGTACGATCAAATTTGATCAAATGAACGACAGTTCATGACGCTGTTGCTCACTTTTTCCGCTTCAATCGTGAAAAACTTGTATCCCTTCTTCCGTGTTCCACCCCCCAGTTTCGTGTATGTTAACTTGTCTGGCTGCTTTCTGTCTCGTAATGGTCTAGACTGTCTACTTGAAAGCGACTCAAGATACAGTTTGTACTCCTCCTGTTTTGCTTTCTTTGATGCTTGATCTGCTGCCTTTGCAGCATCGAAATCTACCCTACCCCTTTTGCTCGATGTTGCTTGAGTTAAAGCATCGCTGGCGATAAGGTTTTCCTCGCAGCAGTCGTCTCCAATCTTCAAAAATTCTGTGATGCCACCTGTAACGTCAAAACCGTGCCCTGAAGCACTTTCAACAATAGTGGAGTACGCTTCGAGTCTCTCTTGGACTCTATGTGGCAACCTCCTCAAGAAGGCCCTGAGAGGGCTTATACTGGAACTCATGTCCGCCGATGCCTCTAACTGTACTCCAAACAACATGACGTCAACAAAAAGTGCATCCTGTTCTGACGATTCCTTATTACAAATTTTCACACAAAAGCCGATCTATCTTAGACCTGCTAGCCTGCGCCGCAAACAACAAAAATAAACCGTAATTTTCCCTTTTCTTGCCCTGAAAAATCTAACGGCAGCCTACGCCATTAATAGGGTATTTACGCAATATTTACTGGGTCCCTAATTTATTTGTGCCGATGCCGGAACGTAACACTCTCCCACCAAAAAATCACCAATATCCGAGTAACCATCAAAATATTCTGCAGCGTTTGTTGATGTCTGTGTCTTATCGGCCATTTCAGAAATTAAAAGTCGAAAACTATCCTATGGGGAACCACCCGACTCTCCTGTCCACAGCAAAACTTTGTCTAACTTTATCCAAAAATTCATCGACATCCGTCCTACCCTCAAAATAATCGACGGTCTCGGCCGCTTTAATAATAACTCGATTTTCCCGGCCATTTCAAAACGAAAGCGTCAAAAATTCTGCCCTATCGGAAACCAACCGGAACTCTCCCTTCCACAGCAAAACGATGCCACCAGTGTTAAATTAACTAACCTCGAAGGGTTGGTTCGTAACTGTGAAGGGGGGAGTTCGGACGGTAGGTCCTAGGTCCTACATTCAATACACAGTGGTTAGAAAACACACTTACTTTTAATATTGAAGTTCTGCATACATCGAATACATCTGAAAATCCAACGATCACTACTGACTTAAGACTAGCTTAAGACTGCCCCTTACATACAATTTCATTGCTCCCAAGCTTAAGGACAATATAGTTGTAATGTCCGTACGAAAGGAATTCTGATAATACGCCAGACGTTCGGATTCACTGCCAAAAATTGGAACTTTGTGTTGCAAAGAGTCCTCCACTTCGTGAAGGGTGAAAAGTGTTGCGGCATGGGAGGTAGAGACTTTTGCGGGCAGCTTCATGTCTCCCAGGCTAGCTTTGTGTACTGGTGAGTCAGCTGAGAATGAACCACTCAGCAATGGAGTTACGTCATGTAACGTTAGTTCCTTGTGTTCGACCTTCGGGGAAAAACGAAAATGCTGTATTGAAACCAATTCCGCTCCCTCCGTCGAGACTTTGCAATTTGCTGGAACAGTCAGATCTCCCGTTCCTTCGATGGACAGCCTTTTTGATACAATATTGTTCAATCCTTTCTCTTGGTTTTTACATGTTAGAATCGCAATTTGAAGGGCTGGCAGGCTGAAGAGAAACTCAGCATCGCTAAGTCGTAACCAGTGTTCCCATGTGAGATTCGCAAGAACAGAAACTGTACATTCAGTCGGAATGATAGTTGTGCTTTGCTGAAGGATTCTGATAAGGCAGGACTTTCGAGCATTGGTCCGATACGGTATGATGTTCCAGTGACATAATCTGATGTCCTTATATGTCTTGCAAGAATGTAGATCCACAAACGTAGGCGTGGCATAGTAAACTTGTTCTTTGTCGACTGCTAGCAAACTGGAGTTCGGCTGCACCAGGACAGTAAACTAGCGGTATATCTGCGACGGCATATATGATTCCATTTCGTATCGATACACTAGTTTCCAACATAGTGTAATACCAGAGTAGGCAATCCTTTTCACCATCTATAACCAGGCTTTCTCCAGGCGGTAGCTTCTTTGAAATAAATTTCAAGATCTCAGACAGCTTGCTGGATTCCAGTAGGGTTGTGGTAAGCCGCTTCGATACCAGTGTGAGCAGGGACAGCTCAAGGCTTTGCAGGATTGAAGTCGCTTGCTGTAGAGACAACGAAGCTGAGTGAATTGCAAGATGCAGATTCATATTTCTGACTTAGGCTGATTCAAAAATTAATCATTTCCAAGTTTTCCTCTGTATGTTTTTTCAGCGTTATGACGCTATCCAATGCTTTATTCAGGCAGCTCTCTAGCAGCTCTATCTTCCTGTCGTGTTGCTTGCTCACGCTAAGTAACTGCGAAGTTGCGTGAACTGTCAAACTGACTTCTTTTTCCAATTTGCCGAAGGTTTCTTCGTCTATTGTGCCCCATAAAAGGTGCTCTATTTGACGAATGACAGGGAGCAGGGATCTACTTGAACGATGAAGTTCTTCCTGACTGAAGGCCTGAAGAATTCGCTCTGTGGAATCCCTTATCTGGACCGTCTGGTTTCTCAAGGTTTCGCATAGCAAAACCATGAGTGTAGCCGTTATTTCCTTAGGGCTTGTTGGGTTTGGGGAATGGCCTCCAGCCATTGTTGCGAGTGACAACACTTCGTTGCTTATCTCATTTGTTCTCTGATCAAGCCTCTTAAAAGGCGCTGAGTCAAATCTGATGACAAGACTCCATGATTTTTCCGTATTCACTAAGTTTCCTAGCTTCCGGAATACAACGCCGTTAGAAGTAAAAACTTCGCCTCTGGTGAATTCTGCTACCCCAAAGGGTATGCTGAATAAGAGTAGAAGCGTATACATTTTCGGTTCCATCTGGTTCAGTAGTTGTTCGAAGACTGAAGTAGTTGATTCAGAGATCAGTTGTTAATTGTGTCTTGCTGGTTATGGGTACGTGACCTGCTGAATTCGTCGGCATGGCGAGATCGGCCGAATCTCGCTTGTAAAGGAAATTCGTCTACGTACTTCGACCAATTGACGTAGTTTCTACCATTCTGGGAACTACAGCTTCCATTACAGTGACCAAGAAACTAAGAAAAATGCAGACGTTTTGGTGCTTGTGATTCTCTGCCGGACTTCGTTCGAACGTCTTCCGGGACGGAAGACAGTCCGTGACGTTGCCGACGTTCATCATAGCGTTTCCGAAACTTTGAGCGCACCGTTGGTTCGGAATGATAGTCTGTTTCGTGTTGGGAGAAAACAGCGGACATTCGGTCATAAGTCTTCCTGAAAAATGACTGTGGATTTCGTCGCTGACGACTCGGTCCTGCTTCTGCTATTTCAGCATAAATGAGCTCTGGAGATTCAATATCGACATTTTCATATCTTTTGAAACCGTCATTTTCGTACAGGGGCGGGAACGCTGGTGAAAGTGTTGGCATTGTAACACTCTCTGTCGGCATTGATTGGTTGTCAAAACGAATTAAGAGCGGCGTTGCACTCCTGTTTCCATCAGGGTATTGGCTACTCTCTAAACGCCGAGCATGGCTTAAACGCTGTGAATTGTCGGAATTCCCGTCTTCATTTCGCGGAACTTCTTCTATGTCCAACAGAATACGTTGCTGGTCACTGATTTCGCTAAGTGGCGAACTTCTGGTGTTCGGTGTCTCTGGAGCTAAAAAAGGTGCTGGTGAAGCCATGTAATGCAACTCTTCTGACGTTACTGCGGCTGCTGTTGGTTCTGGTGGATTTTCCACTGGTGCTGGGTTTAATGCTTGCCCTTGCATCGTTGGTGCTCTTGATGTTTGAAGGGGTACTTGAATTGGTACCATCGCTGATGTTTCATCTGGACATGAACCTAGCAGATGCTCATCTAGTTCCTTCGTTGAGTCGATCATGCTGTTTCTCCAGTGTATCGGCCGTACGTCGTTCCAGTGACGAGATGTGGCGATGCTTGGAGCCTCTCTGTTATCCTGTTGTGGGACATGATTTTCAAGACTTGAAGTTTCATCTACCTTGCATTGCCAAGGAGTGGGATGATATCCATGCTTTAGCCGGTTATGATGTGCCTTAGTTATCGCTCCAGACACTGTGTGCTGTATTTCGTAAGTCAAGTCGTTTGGCAACTTCACTAGTACTCTGTAAGGACCGTCATAACGATCTCGCAGCTTGTGGCATTCCTTTCCAAGAGTTGGCTTGTCCAACCATACTATATCGCCTGGCTCGTACACATGGTAGTTGCGAACTTTTTGGTTGTAGTAGTACTGCTGCCGAGATTTGGAGTTCTCTAGTTTCTCTTTGACGACTTCCATGGATTTCTTCATTCTCATTATGAATTCCTGCTTGAAACTGTCCATGCTGTAATACGTCCTCTCTTGTTCCATTTTTGTCAGTCCGAGATAGGGGTCTTTCAGGTGAAACAGGAAAAACGGCGTGTCTCCATGTTCCGGGGAATGTGCCGTATTCATGCAAAATGTCACATAGCTCAAATCAAGGTCCCAGTTGTTCAAATAGTTCTTCGTGTACACCGACAATGCGTCTCCTAGAACACGGTGCCATCTCTCTAGAACACTGTTATTTTGTGGGTGGCTGGAGTTGTACCATCGTTTGATCTTCAAGAATTTCAACAGTTCGTCTGTAACCTGGGCCAGGAACTGTACACCTCTATCAGATAGGATTTTTAGCGGTTTGCCGTATTTTAGTATCAGTTCAGTTGCTAGTATGCGAGCAAACTGTTGTTGTTTTCTCATCGGGTATCGCCCAAGCAAAGCAATACCCAGTGAAATGATCCAAAGCGATAAGTACTGACCTATTTGAAATAAAAAAAAAAAAATCGTAAAGTTATGCGAGGACAAGTATTTTATCCCTTGTCATCAGGACTTCCGCGACTTCATCATGTGGGGTCACCACCGTAATCTGCAGCGATGAAACGACTTCTTGCCTTCTTGAAATCACAAGAATCGCTAATGGCGCAACCCATGTCGAAGGACAGGAATGTCTTCATACGGACAGGTAAGCATATTGCCAATGCGATTTGTTGATTTTCACACGGCACGTGCGTTTCCACCTCAACGACGTATTTTTAGGCACAACCTGGGTCTCCAGGTCTAGACAGTACACCTAGTGAGACAGCGGATCCCATTGATCCAACAAACAAGTCAGATCCAATTGGTCTAACCACTCTGAAGAATGGTTCCAGCTTGTCTCTCAGATGGTTCTTTCGGGAGGAGAACTCCTTCTTTCGTTCGCGTAGCCAATCAAAGTATTTGGCAATGGCACGTTCAGTAGGTAACAATATGAACATTGCTAAAGAAGGTAGCTTCGCAACCCACGCATCTGCATCTTTAGGTTCTGAGTCTAATAACCAATCCCAGTGGCCATCATAATCCTCCGGAAGTATGGTTAAAAACAACTTCCACCATGGCGGTTCAACTGACGCGAAAAGTTTGAAGCCAGGAGGATACTCTACGTCAATGTTGTACTTCTTACGGATGGCTTCCTGTATCCCTAGAAGGATGTAGTCTTCTGTGACTGCATCATGTAGAGTTCTGGGGAGCCACAGCCACTTCATCAATACTGTGATGTCAACCTCAGGTACAAGGACATCTTTGAGATATGTGAGTCGGGCTATGTGCCTCGCTCCCTCTAGCGAATCTCTTTGGATGAATATTGCCTCGCTACCATCACCATGTTTGTGAGGTGTGGCTAGTGCGAGGGCTTGTCCTATGGAGTGGGGAACTTTAATGTTACCTTTCCTCACAACGTCAATTCTATGGATGTCTTCCCCGAGGGTTTCAGCAGCATGCAAAGTAACTGCCTCATGGAAGTAAGTGGCTACTTCTACCAGATTGTCGGAAGTCAACAGCTCAACCGATGAATCCTCAGCGACTTCGGCATAATGTGTATACTGTTCGGACTCGGTGAATTGGTCCCAGAATACATTACAGACTTTTGGTATGTCCATAATCTCTACCTATACGAGTTCTCGCACTTTAGCACTATATGACTTGAGTGACTTGACGTCAAAAGCGCCTGGGTAGTGCCCTAGCCGAGGTATGGGTTTAGGAGCTTTGATTTCTCCTGGCAAAAAAGTCTTGCCAATATTTGAGGGTTTTCCCTTTGGTACGGGACGGTCCTCCGCGGGTGTTTTAGGCTTGGGGCTTGGTTTACGACGGCCAAAAGAACTGTTACATTCGACACCAGTAGCCTTAGCTTGTGGCTTCTTCTTGTCCTCTAATTTCATAAAAGATTTAGAGGTCGACATTGCCGGGAAGAAACACGGAGACAAATAAGCGAAGAAACATAGGAATGTTATCTGGAGGGGGAGGGTGCATCACTATAGTAAATACGAAAAATAACAATGACGACCGCAAACACATAATTTACGAAGACAAAACAAAATAAGCCTAAGAACACGGAATTAAATTACGTAGACACAATAATATAAGCGCGTGTTAACTATTAATCTTGCGGAATGCTGTAGCAAAACCATCGAAGTTCAATTAATTTATTACTATTAGTTACACCAATTTCTTCTACAGATCGTCGTCGAGCTATGCCGCACTGGAGAAAGCTAAAGTAGGAGGCTCATCCTGGCCACTTGTACAACACAACACAACCTGAGTTTCTTCAGCTCTGCTGGCTACCGGCGTTTGCTGGAGCCTAGCGAGCCCAACTAGGGTCATCCAGTTTGCTGGCTGGCCTCGGGATTTGCAACTGCGTCGCACTCTGCCACAAGCTTCTTCCAACCATTTACTTCTGGAAGCCTATTGAGAAATCAGTTATTGCTCTCAGTATGCAAAGACTGGGCTTGCCCCTCCCCCCTCCCACAAAAGATGAATCTCAGTTTTTCTTGCTGATTTTTTTGTACTCAAAAGCTTTCTTTACCTTTTCATCGTAATCCGACCCATTTAACGGATCATGAATAGACAACTTACAAATATTCGTCGAGATCCCGCCGGTAGCGCTCAGGGTCGGCGGCGCACTCTTCTACAAGCGCCTTCTTCTCCTGTGCTTTAAGTGCTTTGTACTTCTCGACTAACAATTTACTTCTGAAAGCCTATTTAGAAATCAGTTATTACTCACTACCTCAGCATAGCGACTAGAGCGAGATGGAACAGGGACATCAGTTGGTTTAGCGGAAACCGTTTTTCGAAACAACCGTAAAAGATGAATCTCAGTTTTCTTGCTGATTTTTAGTATTGAGATTTTTTCATCTTTTCATCATAACGCAACTCATTTAACGGATCATAAAGAGACAACTTACAAATATTCGTTGACGTCTCGCCTGTAGCGCTCAGCCTCGGCGTCGTGCTCTGACACAAGAGCCTTGTTCTCATTTGGTTTCAGCGCTCTGTACTTCTGCGCTGATTTTTGGTTCCCGACTGAAATTTTTACAGGATTTCCGGACTTTTTCATGATTTCCCAGAAGTTTTCTGTTATTGACGGACTGTAGTAAGAATTAGGTATTTTAGTGGAAAGATTTTTTTACAGGATTTCCGGACTTTTTCATGATTTCCCAGAAGTTTTCTGTTATTGACGGACTGTAGTAAGAATTAGCTATTTTGTGGAAAGCGTAACCATACCCGAAGCTCTATTTGAGCCATAGCCTATAATTTAAGTTAAATTTGCCAGAGAAATGGGTATTTAAAAAAAATTGCATTCGGCGCTTCGTAAAATTTGTCCTGGATGCAGTCGTTAGCGTCGTCGCCACTGTGCCTTTGGTCGGTACATTTTCATGTCCCGTCTAGTCACTACAGGAAAAGCTTTGCTCGATCTTTAGTGACACTTTTTAATTCTCGAGACTAAATCTTTAATTTTGTTAATATATTCAGGGATTCCTTGACAGTTTGTATAGTGACCACGAGTTACCGTACTTCCAGATGTACCAGGAACATGAAACTTGGCTTACATATTAGGTAGTCTCCCAGGTCGAACTGATTTTAGTTCCTTCCCCGATACGACGATCTTAGGGGAGTGGAGGGATGGGGGATCCAGGATCCAGTGGCATGCATAACTTTAGATCGGGTGATCGGACATGATTAAAACTTGATAAGTATCAATAACAAGTGTCTCAGATGATGAATTTCAAGTCAACTCGGGGGGGGGGGGGGGGGGGGAATGAAGCTTGGCTGGCTGTGCCATGACCATGAAATTTGGCAGGCATGTTAGGGACTCTATCAAATTGACTAAAAAATAGTCCCTCCACCAATCCGATCATCGTTGTGGGACGAACAGTTGTAAGTGAGTGGAATAACCATTTCAGTTTTACTAGATGAAGCCCATTTTCTGTCCAAATGAGTATCGGGAGAGAGATCCAGCCTTGACAACTGTAAACCGTATCTGACAAACGTGCTAACTTTCCTTACAAGTGTGAAATGAGCTTTCAGCTCTTGTTATTGTACACTCATCTCTATAGAAGTACAAAATTATACTTTATTTTCTAATTGTGGGCAGTAAGTTGATCTATCAACAACGACAGTAACAAAGTAATACTCACCATAATCGTTCAAATTAACCATTAGTTGCGGTCTTTCAGATGCTATGGTGTCTGATACTGCGATTGCTATGTAATAACGACATTCGCCGAATTTGATGATGATGTTGCTCCAACATCAACAAACACTAATCGGTTGCTAGTGTCACAAGTTGCCAGAAGTACAAGACTGAAGAGGTTTGTGGAGATGTAAAAGCAGATTTGTATGGGCATTGAATTCGTATAAGCTTTCCATCGATAGCCCCGATGCAGTTTGGCATTTTTAACTTGGTATAAAACTGGTTGTTGATCAAACTTAGCTCTTCCTTACTAGGGTTCTTCACTTACTCATCAGAGAGGCAGTCATAAGTGGCCTGTAGTGTCTCTTTTACTATGCCTGAAATTGTTGAGTCTTTATCTAAACTCAAAATGCAAACTGGTCATTGAACTTCCTACTGCCAGGTAACGCACAGTTAAAGCAAGTCTGGATTCCGCGCATTTCGGCATCCCGTTGTGGAGAGTAGTAATATTTAAATTATCCTAACTTAACCTAGCTGAACCTCACTTGACCAAAGTTTAAGGTCCCTCTCCCAATTACTTACTTATTTGTAACAATATCAGTAACAAACCAAAAAATACAATACAAAGAAAATAATATCGGTCATCATCACTGTATATGCTAATATTTGCATTCATTTCACTCGATTCCTTAGTTTCAAGGTAACCGGTAAATAAGAAGTTCTTTAACACATAATCTTCAGAACTTCCGTACACCGCCATTTCTAAAGAATATAATAAAATAAATAAAACACCTAAAGACACCGAAAAAAGACACTAATTTTCAATCATCGGCCAGGAAACAGTGGAGAAGGTCGTGCCCAGGTTGGGCTCGGTTGTCAATGATTTGTTGGTAGCGGTTAACACTTGCATCATGAATTATGAATACAGGAGTGCTAAGGCGACGGAGCTTGGCAGGCGCATTAGGGTAAGTAAAGGTAAAATAGACCCGCGTTAATGTACTCCACAGTCGAAAGGGCTTCTGGAGCGATGGCGGCGGCAACGTTCGGAACCGCGACGCAAATCTAGGATAACCTGAAAATATTTCTCACCCAGTTCCACTCTCTGGTCTTGTCTCTTTTTCCTTGCCTTCTTTTCCTTTACTTTCCCTTACTTTTCTCTAGACTTTCAACGACTTTCTTTCGTTTCTTCGTGATATACTTTCCAACATGCTCTTCCTTTCTTTTGCCTTGTGACTCTGAACTCGATGAAGACTCAGAGTCCCAGTTTGTCTGACTATCCATGGAATCAACTACTCGCACAGGTTGACCGGCGTGAACTCGGTCTAAGAGATCCTCCAGCTCAGGAAAATAAGGTGGCTCCAACTGAAGTACTCGCCCCCCTCCCTGCCCTGTCTGTCCTAACTTCATAACATTTGTACCAAAGTCTGGTACGACTTTTGAAGGTACCTCCATCTTTCTTTCGTCTTCTCTGAATGACTGAATGAAATTTATTTCCCATTTTTAAGACACAAGTCACAAATGGAGTATGAAAGAAAAGACAAGAAAAGAAAAAAAAAAGACAAGAAGACACAACATGTAACACATGAATTTTGATACTCTTATTTACACATGGGGCAACATAGCCCTATACAAAGTATGGCTAGCGTCAAGAGGACGAATAAAACCTGCAATTCGCTCAGATATTGCAAGAAACGGATCGGTGACATTATACTTTGCCGACAGTCTAGAGTTACGGGCCCATGGAGGTAGTCTTAAGAGATATTTGCAATACTTAGAAAATGTGGAACGGATGCATTTTTTATCTTTCATAGTCAGTAGTGACCAGAATGACGACAGCGCTATTATGTGCGGCATAGCGAATGCGGAATATAGCCGGGCCAGTATGTGTCTATTGTAACGACGCTTAGAAGTAATGAGTACTCCGTATGCTTTTCTAGCTTTTTCCACAAAAAACGATACAAGACAAGAACGCTTTGTTTTCATGTCCGACCCAATAGGCGGACCAAGGTACACAATCGAAGGTGAAGGTTGAAGAATGTGATCCCCGAAGCATATATCAGTTGTCTCTGTATCAGCCTTTTGGTTAAAGAAGACAACCTCGCTCTTATTCGGATGAAATGATAAACCAAGACACTTATATTCTTCACACAGAACCCGAAAATTTCCTTCAACATACGCAACCGACCGGCTCAAGTTCAACACATCATCTGCGTAATTTAATAGCGACAAGTCCATACCCTCATACACATAACTCATTCTGACAGGTCTTTGTGCTTCAACTACACTGTTATTATAAATAAGAGGGGAAGAAATAGCACCCTGGCGTATGCCTTTTTCAACGGGCAAGGTCCGACTCTACAAAACGGGACCACTGTACGTCGGTAATTTAATCTTTACCCTTAGCTTCCGATACATATTTCGATAAGTAACAATTACCGAAGGATTAACACCGCACTTCAAACCACTCAGTAGCAGTTGTGCGTGGATCCTGGAATCAAAAGCTCGCCGAACATCGTGGCTAGCGATAGCCAGTTTTTCGCCAGAATTGTGGCAATCAATCTGCAAGTTAGCAAGTATACGGTGCACATGCTCCCTGCTGAGATCTTTCTTGAACACAAATTGGTTATCAGGTGTACTACATAAATTCTTAAAATTTTCAATCACTAAAAGCTCCATTAATTTACAGAGTACGGGCGACACTGTTATAGGCCGATATGACGCGCATTCATTTTCCGGTTTACCTTTTTTTAAAACTGGGCTAACAATACCAACGCCGAAAACATCGGGCACTATGCCTGAATTAAATATCATCTGGTATAGCAAAGATAGATGGTTAATCAGAAGTCCACTACCGGAAACAAGGTGCATACCAAAAAGACTGTCAGTACCTCTTGAGTACTTTTTTTTCAACTTCTTAAGGGCGGTCAGGATTTTTGACGTAGAAACTATTACGCCCAAACCTTGCTCTACTGAATCGAAGAGAGCATCCTGTTCTTGCTCAAATTTATTTTCAAGGTCCTCATAGGGGGGAGAAAACTCGGCACTAAAATAAAGGTTCCAATCTTCCTCTGTAGGCAGGTCTGTGCTAATCTCTAGGTTACGCCGATTTCCCTTCACGAATCGCCATAACGCATTTGGATTGTTTTTCACTGCCTCACTGTTGCGGTCGATCACATCAGCACGATGTTTTGATAGGCACTTACTAAACTGACGTTTACAATGAAGAGGTATCGAATTAACAACACCTTGTCTAGGGCGCCCGCACTCCGTCAAGAGTCTGAGCCAGAGCTTAGAGCGGTGGCATGCTTCCACTAGGGCTGTCAGTACCTGTCAGTGCAGTCAGTACCGAGGTTAAAGCCGTGGGCTTCCGTTTTTAAACACATCTTCTTCTTTTTTTACCGTTTTCCTTGTGATGGAAAAAATAATCGTCGGTCTGATCCCAACCGGGAATTGTCTGAGCTTTCTGATCCAGGTCATATTCAGTTCATTTGAAATTGTCGGTGGTGGCTCGGATGCCCTTCAGTGGCATGGGTAGCTTTGGTACCCTCACAGGTGCAGCAGGGTGAACCTGTCTAGTTGAGACAACTAGTCGCTTGTTTGCAATATTTCCACTGATCTTTGACTGGCTAACATTTGCTAATGGAACTTGATGGTAACCTCCTGCCGCTTCTGGAGTATCTACTAGGTCTTCAACATCACTTCCACTTCCGTATTCTCCCCCAGTGCACTCTACGGTAACGATATCCTCTTCATTATCCAGTTTCCAGTAGTTCTAAAATATAAATAGTAACTTCGATATGATTTGAATAAAAAAATTGCAAAAGTTGGGTACCTAAAGAATATGAACACCTACATGAACAGTACCTTTATACTGTATTTTTAACATCTGGCTATATAATAATATTTTACGTTGCCAACATCTTAGCAAAATTAAAAACATGTAAGACCGCTAGTGGAGCTAGTAGTGTGATATGTCTGCTTCCAGTTGGTTATACCCAAAATTTCTTTCTTAGAAAAGCCAGTTCGCAGATATATTAGTACTTGAATAAATAGCAGGCTAACCGAGTATTGGGAAACATGAAAGGTGCCACTCATCGTACACTAGGCCTTACAGGCCAGCCCACTCTAAAGAGCTTTAAAATAAGACCCGTAACAATTGACAACCTTTGCATAAGAAGTGTTGTTAGCCGGTATATGACACCGGGTCATAATAATTGTCAAGACTTCCGCAAACTTTGATTTATCGCAAATTTACTGTTTTCAGATCAGCTTTACCCTATTCATCGTGAACAACAACATTGAACAACGCAATCCAAACAAATATGTCTCCTAACTCTGGATACACTATGACAAATTGCGTATGCTTTAATAAATTAGTTTGAGTGAAGCTCAGAAAACAACCAATCAGAATTCGTTTATATTGGAGTCGGTCAGGGTTAGCTTACCTTAGCCTTCGAGAATGCACGACAGAAAAGTAAGAAGGGTCTGAAGTATCATAAAGATTGAACCTGAATGATGAGGTTTTGAACATTTGGATGATTAACAGTTGTAATGATTTTCTAAGTTTTAAAAGATTAGCCAATAAAAGAGCTTTTCATAGGAAAACCGATGGCTGGGCTCAGAAAGCTTGAATAAAAATCCGAGTTTAAAACCCAATGGGATAAAACGTAAAACCCATCGGTTTTCCCTTGGTACCGAACGGCATTTTATAATTTTTCGATACGTCTGAACATACTCTCAGGAAGATTTTGATAAACTTGTGCAGCGTTTTTTCTTAAGAGCAGGATTTCCAAAAGTTTGTGGAACGCTGGATTTTCCACTGGTACTGGGTTTAATGCTTGCCCTTGCATCTTTGGTGCTCTTGAAGTTTGAAGGGGTACTTGAGTTGAGTCGATCGTGCTGTTTCTCCAGTGTATCGGCCGTACGTCGTTCCAGTGACGAGATTTGGCGATGCTTGGAGCCTCTCTGTTATCCTGTTGTGGGACATGACTTTCAGGACTTGCAGTTTCATCTACCTTGCATTGCCAAGGAGTGGGATGATATCCATGCTTTAGCCGGTTATGATGTTCCTTAGTTATCGCCCCAGACACTGTGTGCTGTATTTCGTAAGTCAAGTCGTTTGGCAACTTCACTAGTACTCTGTAAGGACCGTCATAACGTTCTTGCAGCTTGTGGCATTCCTTTCCAAGAGTTGGCTTGTCCAACCATACTATATCGCCTGGCTCGTACACATGGTAGTTGCGAACTTTTTGGTTGTAGTAGTACTGCTGCCGAGATTTGGAGTTCTCTAGTTTCTCTTTGACGACTTCCATGGATTTCTTCATTCTCATTATGAATTCCTGCTTGAAACTGTCCATGCTGTAATACGTCCTCTCTTGTTCCATTTTTGTCAGTCCGAGATAGGGGTCTTTCAGGTGAAACAGGAAAAACGGCGTGTCTCCATGTTCCGGGGAATGTGCCGTATTCATGCAAAATGTCACATAGCTCAAATCAAGGTCCCAGTTGTTCAAATAGTTCTTCGTGTACACCGACAATGCGTCTCCTAGAACACGGTGCCGTCTCTCTAGAACACTGTTATTTTGTGGGTGGCTGGAGTTGTACCATCGTTTGATCTTCAAGAATTTCAACAGTTCGTCTGTAACCTGGGCCAGGAACTGTACACCTCTATCAGATAGGATTTTTAGCGGTTTGCCGTATTTTAGTATCAGTTCAGTTGCTAGTATGCGAGCAAACTCTTGTTGCTTTCTCATCGGGCATCACCCAAGCAAAGCAATACCCAGTGAAATGATCCACAGCGATAAGTACTGACCTATTTGAAATAAAAAAAAAAACTCGTAAAGTTATGCGAGGACAAGTATTTTATCCCTTGTCATCAGGACTTCCGCGACTTCATCATGTGGGGTCACCACCGTAATCTGCAGCGATGAAACGACTTCTTGCCTTCTTGAAATCACAAGAATCGCTAATGGCGCAACCCATGTCTAAGGACAGGAATGTCTTCATACGGACAGGGAAGCATATTGCCAATGCGATTTGTTGATTTTCACACGGCACGTGCGTTTCCACCTCAACGACGTATTTTGAGGCACAACCTGGGTCTCCAGGTCTAGACAGTACACCTAGTGAGACAGCGGATCCCATTGATCCAACAAACAAGTCAGATCCAATTGGTCTAACCACTCTGAAGAATGGTTCCAGCTTGTCTCTCAGATGGTTCTTTCGGGAGGAGAACTCCTTCTTTCGTTCGCGTAGCCAATCAAAGTATTTGGCAATGGCACGTTCAGTAGGTAACAATATGAACATTGCTAAAGAAGGTAGCTTCGCAACCCACGCATCTGCATCTTTAGGTTCTGAGTCTAATAACCAATCCCAGTGGCCATCATAATCCTCCGGAAGTATGGTTAAAAACAACTTCCACCATGGCGGTTCAACTGACGCGAAAAGTTTGAAGGCAGGAGGATACTCTACGTCAATGTTGTACTTCTTACGGATGGCTTCCTGTATCCCTAGAAGGATGTAGTCTTCTGTGACTGCATCATGTAGAGTTCTGGGGAGCCACAGCCACTTCATCAATACTGTGATGTCAACCTCAGGTACAAGGACATTTTTCAGCAGCATGCAAAGTAACTGCCTCATGGAAGTAAGTGGCTACTTCTACCAGATTGTCGGAAGTCAACAGCTCAACCGATGAATCCTCAGCGACTTGGGCATAATGTGTATACTGTTCGGACTCGGTGAATTGGTCCCAGAATACATTACAGACTTTTGTTATGTCCATAATCTCTACCTGTACGAGTTCTCGCACTTTAGCACTATGTGACTTGACGTCAAAAGCGCCTGGGTAGTGCCCTAGCCGAGGTACGGGTTTAGGAGCTTTGATTTCCCCTGGCACAAAAGTCTTGCCAATCTTTAAGGTTTTCCCTTTGGTACGGGACGGTCCTCCGCGGGTGTTTTAGGCTTGGGGCTTGGTTTACGACGGCCAGTAAAAGAACTGTTACCTTCGACACCAGTAGCCTTAGCTTGTGGCTTCTTCTTGTCGTCTAATTTCATGAAACATTTAGAGGTCGACATTGCCGGGAAGAAACACGGAGACAAATAAGCGAAGAAACATAGGAATGTTATCTGGAGGGGGAGGGTGCATCACTATAGTAAATACGAAAAATAACAATGGCGACCGCAAACACATAATTTACGAAGACAAAACAAAATGAGCCTAAGAACACGGAATTAAATTACGTAGACACAATAATATAAGCGCGTGTTAACTATTAATCTTGCGGAATGCTGTAGCAAAACCATCGAAGTTCAATTAATTTATTACTATTAGTTACACCAATTTCTTCTACAGATCGTCGTCGAGCTAGGCCGCACTGGAGAAAGCTAAAGTAGGAGGCTCATCCTGACCAGTTGTACAACACAACACAACCTGAGTTTCTGCAGCTCTGCTGGCTACCGGTGTTTGCTGGAGCCTAGCGAGCCCAACTAGGGTCATCCAGTTTGCTGGCTGGCCTCGGGATTTGCAACTGCGTCGCGCTCTGCCACAAGCTTCTTCCAACCATTTACTTCTGGAAGCCTATTGAGAAATCAGTTATTGCTCTCAGTATGCAAAGACTGGGCTTGCCCCTCCCCCCTCCCACCAGAAATGGGCTAATTTTGCTACTGGACACTATGAAGCCTACCATGGTTTCTGCTAAAACGCAACTAAAAGGGTTTTTGTTACTGGACATCAGTTGGTGTAGCGCAATTTATTTTTTGGAACAAAGGTAAAAGATGAATCTCAGTTTTTTTTTGCTGATTTTTTTGTACTCAAAAGCTTTCTTTACCTTTTCATCGTAACCCGACCCATTTAACGGATCATGAGCGAGATGGAACAGGGACATCAGTTGGTTTAGCGGAATCCGTTTTTCGAAACAACCGTAAAAGATGAATCTCAGTTTTCTTGCTGATTTTTAGTATTGAGATTTTTTCATCTTTTCATAATAACCCAACTCATTTAACGGATCATAAAGAGACAACTTACAAATATTCGTTGACGTCTCGCCTGTAGCGCTCAGCCTCGGCGTCGTGCTCTGACACAAGAGCCTTGTTCTCATTTGGTTTCAGCGCTCTGTACTTCTGCGCTGATTTTTGGTTCCCGACTGAAATTTTTACAGGATTTCCGGACTTTTTCATGATTTCCCAGAAGTTTTCTGTTATTGACGGACTGTAGTAAGAATTAGGTATTTTTGTGGAAAGATTTATCTTTAAATTCATTATTTTTGGTTCCCGGCTGAAATTTTTACAGGATTTCCGGACTTTTTCATGATTTCCCAGAAGTTTTCTGTTATTGACGGACTGTAATAAGAATTAGCTATTTTGTGGAAAGCGTAACCATACCCGAAGCTCTATTTGAGCCATAGCCTATAATTTAAGTTAAATTTGCCAGAGAAATGGGTATTTAAAAAAATTTGCCTTCGGCGCTTCGTAAAATTTGTCGTGGATGCAGTCGTTAGCGTCGTCGCCACTGTGCCTTTGGTCGGTACATTTTCATGTCCCGTCTAGTCACTACAGGAAAAGCTTTGCTCGATCTTTAGTGACACTTTTTAATTCTCGAGACTAAATCTTTAATTTTGTTAATATATCCAGGGATTCCTTGACAGTTTGTATAGTGACCACGAGTTACCGTACTTCCAGATGTACCAGGAACATGAAACTTGGCTTACATATTAGGTAGTCTCCCAGGTCGAACTGATTTTAGTTCCTTCCCCGATACGACGATCTTAGGGGAGTGGAGGGATGGGGGATCCAGGATCCAGTGACATGCATAACTTTAGATCGGGTGATCGGACATGATTAAAACTTGATAAGTATCAATAACAAGTGTCTCAGATGATGAATTTCAAGTCAACTCGGGGGGGGGGGGAATGAAGCTTGGCTGGCTGTGCCATGACCATGAAATTTGGCAGGCATGTTAGGGGCATGTTATCAAATTGACTAAAAAATAGTCCTTCCACCAATCCGATCATCGTTGTGGGACGAACAGTTGTAAGTGAGTGGAATAACCATTTCAGTTTTACTAGATGAAGCCCATTTTCTGTCTAAATGAGTATCGGGAGAGAGATCCAGCCTTGACAACTGTAAACCGTATCTGACAAACGTGCTAACTTTCCTTACAAGTGTGAAATGAGCTTTCAGCTCTTGTTATTGTACACTCATCTCTATAGAAGTACAAAATTATACTTTATTTTCTAATTGTGGGGAGTAAGTTGATCTATCAACAACGACAGTAACAAAGTAATACTTCAGTAAAAGAGATCAAAGGGTCAAGAGATTGGCGAAGCCATCGGACATACTTGTAAATGTAAAGAAAAGAATATCCTTTGTTTCTCATACGACCCACCAATATACTTTCTGATTCGAATATTCGTCTTAACGGAATGCCACTTAGATCCAACTTCCGCTGTGGGCGTTTGCATTTGAAAGTTCTGGAAGGGCTAAGGGGGATTTCGTACCTATCGTTCGTTGTCCATGTACTTTCCAAGAGTCCTGGTAAACTCGCAACTGCCGGTTTATCTCGGGTGAGTAAACATCATTCAGTTACATTTTTGCAGATACCATGGTATCTGTTTCCACTGTAACTGAATTTGCAATTTGTTGTTAATGCCGTTACCGTGTTATCTGATAAACCAGATTCGCTATTGTCGAAAAAAACTGATTTCCAGTTACATCACCAAGTGGTAAGCTTCTTTCTCACCAACTTGGATAACCTTCAATAAACTCTTCATAGAAGAACCACATCACTTTTCGAAGACATCTCACCATAATCGTCAAATTAACCATTAGTTGCGGTCTTTCAGATGCTATGGTGTCTGATACTGCGATTGCTATGTAATAACGACATTCGCCGAATTTGATGTTGATGTTGCTCCAACATCAACAAACACTAATCGGTTGCTAGTGTCACAAGTTGCCAGAAGTACAAGACTGAAGAGGTTTGTGGAGATGTAAAAGCAGATTTGTATGGGCATTGAATTCGTATAAGCTTTCCATCGATAGCCCCGATGCAGTTTGGCATTTTTAACTTGGTATAAAACTGGTTGTTGATCAAACTTAGCTCTTCCTTACTAGGGTTCTTCACTTACTCATCAGAGAGGCAGTCATAAGTGGCCTGTAGTGTCTCTTTTACTATGCCTGAAATTGTTGAGTCTTTATCTAAACTCAAAATGCAAACTGGTCATTGAACTTCCTACTGCCAGGTAACGCATAGTTAAAGCAAGTCTTGATTCCGCGCATTTCGGCATCCCGTTGTGGAGAGTAGTATACCCTTTAGTTGATTGGAAAGGGGCCATAGGAAAATCCGTCTGCTCGTCTATGACAAGAGTATTGATTGGAAAGGTGCCATAGGAAATATTTAAATTATCCTAACTTAACCTAGCTGAACCTCACTTGACCAAAGTTTAAGGTCCCTCTCCCAATCTAGCTTGACCTAAGTTTAAGTTCCCCCACTTCTCCTTCCCCTGCACTGAAATTTGACAAAATTTGTCTGGTCTCACTAGGATTTGAACTTGGTATGTCTTAGTCCAGAGTTAGGTGCCTTAACGAATCCACCTTCGGGAATGGGCTCGGCAGGGATTCGGATCCTATTCGACGATATGGATGGAACCCGTTTCAGTTCTTCAAGGCAATATGGTTATGGTTCCTCCGACAGGGATGTGAATGTGATGGAACGTCAGATAAGAAACCAACAGACTTTGTTCCTTATATAACAAAATTATAAATAAATTACTTACTTACTTATTTGTAACAATATCAGTAACAAACCAAAAAATACAATACAAAGAAAATAAAATCGGTCATCATCACTGTATATGCTAATATTTGGATTCATTTCACTCGATTCCTTAGTTTCAAGGTAACCGGTAAGTAAGAAGTTCTTTAACACATAATCTTCAGAACTTTCGTACACCGCCATTTCTAAAGAATGTAATAAAATAAATAAAACACCTAAAGACACCGAAAAAAGACACTAATTTTCAATCATCGGCCAGGAAACAGTGGAGAAGGTCGTGCCGAGGTTGGGCTCGGTTGTCAATGATTTTTTGGTAGCGGTTAAATATTTCTCACCCAGTTCCACTCTCTGGTCTTGTCTCTTTTTCCTTGCCTTCTTTTCCTTTACTTTCCCTTACTTTTCTCTAGACTTTCAACGACTTTCTCCCTTACTTTTCTCTAGACTTTCAACGACTTTCTTTCGTTTCTTCGTGATATATTTTCCAACGTGCTCTTCCTTTCTTTTGCCTTGTGACTCTGAACTCGAGGAAGACTCAGAGTCCCAGTTTGTCTGACTATCCATTGAATCAACTACTCGCACAGGTTGACCGGCGTGAACTCGGTCTAAGAGATCCTCCAGCTCAGGAAAATAAGGTGGCTCCAACTGAAGTACTCGCCCCCCTCCCTGCCCTGTCTGTCCTAACTTCATAACATTTGTACCAAAGTCTGGTACGACTTTTGAAGGTACCTCCATCTTTCTTTCGTCTTCTCTGAATGACTGAATGAAATTTATTTCCCATTTTTAAGACACAAGTCAGAAATGGAGTATGAAAGAAAAGACAAGAAAAGAAAAAAAAAGACAAGAAGACACAACATGTAACACATGAATTTTGATACTCTTATTTACACATGGGGCAACATAGCCCTATACAAAGTATGGCTAGCGTCAAGAGAACGAATAGAACCTGCAATTCGCTCAGATATTGCAAGAAACGGATCGGTGACATTATACTTTGCCGACAATCTAGAGTTACGGGCCCATGGAGGTAGTCTTAAGAGATATTTGCAATACTTAGAAAATGTGGAACGGATGCATTTTTTATCTTTCATAGTCAGTAGTGACCAGAATGACGACAGCGCTATTATGTGCGGCATAGCGAATGCGGAATATAGCCGGGCCAGTATGTGTCTATTGTAACGACGCTTAGAAGTAATGAGTACTCCGTATGCTTTTCTAGCTTTTTCCACAAAAAACGATACAAGACAAAAACTCTTTGTTTTCATGTCCGACCCAATAGGCGGACCAAGGTACACAATCGAAGGTGTAGGTTGAAGAATGTGATCCCCGAAGCATATATCAATTGTCTCTGTATCAGCCTTTTGGTTAAAGAAGACAACCTCGCTCTTATTCGGATGAAATGATAAACCAAGACACTTATATTCTTCACACAGAACCCGAAAATTTCCTTCAACATACGCAACCGACCGGCTCAAGTTCAACACATCATCTGCGTAATTTAAAAGCGACAAGTCCATACCCTCATACATATTTCGATAAGTAACAATTACCGAAGCATTAACACCGCACTTCAAACCACTCAGTAGCAGTTGTGCGTGGATCCCGGAATCAAAAGCTCACCGAACATCGTGGCTAGCGATAGCCAGTTTTTCGCCAGAATTGTGGCAATCAATCTGCAAGTTAGCAAGTATACGGTGCACATGCTCCCTGCTGAGATCTTTCTTGAACACAAATTGGTTATCAGGTGTACTACATAAATTCTTAAAATTTTCAATCACTAAAAGCTCCATTAATTTACAGAGTACGGGCGACACTGTTATAGGCCGATATGACGCGCATTCATTTTCCGGTTTACCTTTTTTTAAAACTGGGCTAACAATACCAACGCCGAAAACATCGGGCACTATGCCTGAATTAAATATCATCTGGTATAGCAAAGATAGATGGTTAATCAGAAGTCCACTACCGGAAACAAGGTGCATACAACAAAGACTGTCAGTACCTCTTGAGTACTTTTTTTTCAACTTCTTGAGGGCGGTCAGGATTTTTGACGTAGAAACTATTACGCCCAAACCTGGCTCTACTGAATCGAAGAGAGCATCCAGTTCTTGCTCAAATTTATTTTCAAGGTCCTCATAGGGGGGGGGGGGGGGGGGAGAAAACTCGGCACTAAAATAAAGGTTCCAATCTTCCTCTGTAGGCAGGTCTGTGCTAATCTCTAGGTTACGCCGATTCCTCTTCACGAATCGCCATAACGTATTTGGATTGTTTTTCACTGCCTCACTGTTGCGGTCGATCACATCAGCACGATGTTTTGATAGGCACTTACTAAACTGACGTTTACAATGAAGAGGTATCGAATTAACAACACCTTGTCTAGGGCGCCCGCACTCCGTCAAGAGTCTGAGCCAGAGCTAAGAGCGGTGGCATGCTTCCACTAGGGCTGTCAGTATCTGTCAGTGCAGTCAGTACCGAGGTTAAAGCCGTGGGCTTCGTTTTTTAAACACATCTTCTTCTTTTTTTACCGTTTTCCTTGTGATGGAAAAATAATCGTCGGTCTGATCCCAACCGGGAATTGTCTGAGCTTTCTGATCCAGGTCATATTCAGTTGGATCGGCAGTGGCAAACTGTAGGGGTCACCACGCCTTTGTGCTTATACCAGTCGGTGATTGAGATGGTATATGTGTACCATTTGAAATTGTCGGTGGTGGCTCGGGTGCCCTTAAAGGTGTCAGTAATGGTTGAGACGATGGAGTCACTGAAACTGGCACGGGTGCCATTAAAGGTGTCAGTGAGTGGTTGTGTCACTGGGACTAGCTTTGGTGCTCTTAAAGGCGTCAGTGGCATGGGTAGCTTTGGTACCCTCACAGGTGCAGCAGGGTGAACCTGTCTAGTTGAGACAACTAGTCGCCTGTTTGCAATATTTCCACTGATCTTTGACTGGCTAACATTTGCTAATGGAACTTGATGGTAACCTCCTGCCGCTTCTGTAGTATCTACTAGGTCTTCAACATCACTTCCACTTCCGTATTCTCCCCCAGTGCACTCTACGGTAACGATATCCTCTTCATTATCCAGTTTCCAGTAGTTCTAAAATGTAAATAGTAACTTCGATATGATTTGAATACAAAAATTGCAAAAGTTGGGTACCTAAAGAATATGAACACCTACATGAACAGTACCTTTATACTGTATTTTTAACATCTGGCTATATAATAATATTTTACGTTGCCAACATCTTAGCAAAATTAAAAACATGTAAGACCGCTAGTGGAGCTAGTAGTGTGATATGTCTGCTTCCAGTTGGCTATACCCAAAATTTCTTTCTTAGAAAAGCCAGTTCGCAGATATATTAGTACTTGAATAAATAGCAGGCTAACCGAGCATTGGGAAACATGAAAGGTGCCACTCATCGTACACTAGGCCTTACAGGCCAGCCCACTCTAAAGGCTTTAAAATAAGACCCGTAACAATTGACAACCTTTGCATAAGAAGTGTTGTTAGCCGGTATATGACACCGGGTCATAATAATTGTCAAGACTTCCGCAAACTTTGATTTATCGCAAATTTACTGTTTTCAGATCAGCTTTACCCTATTCATCGTGAACAACAACATTGAACAACGCAATCCAAACAAATATGTCTCCTAACTCTGGATACACTATGACAAATTGCGTATGCTTTAATAAATTAGTTTGAGTGAAGCTCAGAAAACAACAAATCAGAATTCGTTTATATTGGAGTCGGTTAGGGTTAGCTTACCTTAGCCTTCGAGAATGCACGACAGAAAATTTGGATGTTCAAAATGGAAACTAACCTGTTTCACCCGCTGCAACTGAAATTTCAGTTCGTCTGTAACCTGGGCCAGGAACTTTACACCTCTATCAGATAGGATTTTTAGCGGTTTGCCGTATTTTAGTATCAGTTCAGTTGCTAGTATGCGAGCAAACTGTTGTTGCTTTCTCATCGGGCATCGCCCAAGCAAAGCAATACCCAGTGAAATGATCTACAGCGATAAGTACTGACCTAAGTTATGCAAGGACAAGTATTTTATCCCTTGTCATCAGGACTTCCGCGACTTCATCATGTGGGGTCACCACCGTAATCTGCAGCGATGAAACGACTTCTTGCCTTCTTGAAATCACAAGAATCGCTAATGGCGCAACCCATGTCTAAGGACAGGAATGTCTTCATACGGACAGGGAAGCATATTGCCAAGCATAAGCACGTGCGTTTCCACCTCAACGACGTATTTTGAGGCACAACCTGGGTCTCCAGGTCTAGACAGTACACCTAGTGAGACAGCGGATCCCATTGATCCAACAAACAAGTCAGATCCAATTGGTCTAACCACTCTGAAGAATGGTTCCAGCTTGTCTCTCAGATGGTTCTTTCGGGAGGAGAACTCCTTCTTTCGTTCGCGTAGCCAATCAAAGTATTTGGCAATGGCATAATCCTCCGGAAGTATGGTTAAAAACAACTTCCACCATGGCGGTTCAACTGACGCGAAAAGTTTGAAGCCAGGAGGATACTCTACGTCAATGTTGTACTTCTTACGGATGGCTTCCTGTATCCCTAGAAGGATGTAGTCTCCTGTGGTGCATCATGTAGAGTTCTAACTTGAATGTTACCTTTCCTCACAACGTCCATTCCATGGATGTCTTCCCCGAGGGTTTCAGCAGCATGCAAAGTAACTGCCTCATGGAAGTAAGTGGCTACTTCTACCAGACTGTCGGAAGTCAACAGCTCAACCGATGAATCCTCAGCGACTTGGGCATAATGTGTATACTGTTCGGACTCGGTGAATTGGTCCCAGAATACATTACAGACTTTTGTTATGTCCATAATCTCTACCTGTACGAGTTCTCGCACTTTAGCACTATGTGACTTGACGTCAAAAGCGCCTGGGTAGTGCCCTAGCCGAGGTACGGGTTTAGGAGCTTTGATTTCCCCTGGCACAAAAGTCTTGCCAATCTTTGAGGGTTTTCCCTTTGGTACGGGACGGTCCTCCGCGGGTGTTTTAGGCTTGGGGCTTGGTTTACGACGGCCAGTAAAAGAACTGTTACCTTCGACACCAGTAGCCTTAGCTTGTGGCTTCTTCTTGTCGTCTAATTTCATGAAAGATTTACAGGTCGACATTGCCGGGAAGAAACACGGAGACAAATAAGCGAAGAAACATAGGAATGTTATCTGGAGGGGGAGGGTGCATCACTATAGTAAATACGAAAAATAACAATGGCGACCGCAAACACATAATTTACGAAGACAAAACAAAATGAGCCTAAGAACACGGAATTAAATTACGTAGACACAATAATATAAGCGCGTGTTAACTATTAATCTTGCGGAATGCTGTAGCAAAACTATCGAAGTTCAATTAATTTATTACTATTAGTTACACCAATTTCTTCTACAGATCGTCGTCGAGCTAGGCCGCACTGGAGAAAGCTAAAGTAGGAGGCTCATCCTGGCCAGTTGTACAACACAACACAACCTGAGTTTCTTCAGCTCTGCTGGCTACCGGTGTTTGCTGGAGCCTAGCGAGCCCAACTAGGGTCATCCAGTTTGCTGGCTGGTCTCGGGATTTGCAACTGCGTCGCGCTCTGCCACAAGCTTCTTCCAACCATTTACTTCTGGAAGCCTATTGAGAAATCAGTTATGGCTCTCAGTATGCAAAGACTGGGCTTGCCCCTCCCCCCTCCCACCAGAAATGGGCTAATTTTGCTACTGGACACTATGAAGCCTACCATGGTTTCTGCTAAAACGCAACTAAACGGGTTTTTGTTACTGGACATCAGTTGGTGTAGCGCAATTTATTTTTTGGAACAAAGGTAAAAGATGAATCTCAGTTTTTTTTGCTGATTTTTTTGTACTCAAAAGCTTTCTTTACCTTTCATTCGTAACCCGACCCATTTAACGGATCATGAATAGACAACTTACAAATATTCGTCGAGATCCCGCCGGTAGCGCTCAGGGTCGGCAGCGCACTCTTCTACAAGTGCCTTCTTCTCCTGTGCTTTAAGTACTTTGTACTTCTTGACTAACAATTTACTTCTGAAAGCCTATTTAGAAATCAGTTATTACTCACTACCTCAGCATAGCGACTAGAGCGAGATGGAACAGGGACATCAGTTGGTTTAGCGGAATCCGTTTTTCGAAACAACCGTAAAAGATGAATCTCAGTTTTCTTGCTGATTTTTAGTATTGAGATTTTTTCATCTTTTCATCATAACCCAACTCATTTAACGGATAATAAAGAGACAACTTACAAATATTCGTTGACGTCTCGCCTGTAGCGCTCAGCCTCGGCGTCGTGCTCTGACACAAGAGCCTTGTTCTCATTTGGTTTCAGCGCTCTGTACTTCTGCGTTGATTTTTGGTTCCTATGATTTCCCAGAAGTTTTCTGTTATTGACGGACTGTAGTAAGAATTAGGTATTTTTGTGGAAAGATTTATCTTGAAATTCATGATTTTTGGTTCCCGGCTGAAATTTTTACAGGATTTCCGGACTTTTTCATGATTTCCCAGAAGTTTTCTGTTATTGACGGACTGTAGTAAGAATTAGCTATTTTGTGGAAAGCGTAACCATACCCGAAGCTCTAATTAGCGTCGTCGCCACTGTGCCTTTGGTCGGTACATTTTCATGTCCCGTCTAGTCACTACAGGAAAAGCTTTGCTCGATCTTTAGTGACACTTTTTAATTCTCGAGACTAAATCTTCAATTTTGTTAATATATTCAGGGATTCCTTGACAGTTTGTATAGTGACCACGAGTTACCGTACTTCCAGATGTACCAGGAACATGAAACTTGGCTTACATATTAGGTAGTCTCCCAGGTCGAACTGATTTTAGTTCCTTCCCCGATACGACGATCTTAGGGGAGTGGAGGGATGGGGGATCCAGGATCCAGTGACATGCATAACTTTAGATCGGGTGATCGGACATGCTTACAAGTGTGAAATGAGCTTTCAGCTCTTGTTATTGTACACTCATCTCTATAGAAGTACAAAATTATACTTTATTTTCTAATTGTGGGCAGTAAGTTGATCTATCAACAACGACAGTAACAAAGTAATACATCAGTAAAAGAGATCAAAGGGTCAAGAGATTGGCGAAGCCATCGGACATACTTGTAAATGTAAAGAAAAGAATATCCTTTGTTTCTCATACGACCCACCAATATACTTTCTGATTCGAATATTCGTCTTAACGGAATGCCACTTAGATCCAACTTCCGCTGTGGGCGTTTGCATTTGAAAGTTCTGGAAGGGCTAAGGGGGATTTCGTACCTATCGTTCGTTGTCCATGTACTTTCCAAGAGTCCTGGTAAACTCGCAACTGCCGGTTTATCTCGGGTGAGTAAACATCATTCAGTTGTTCAATAGTTACATTTTTGCAGATACCATGGTATCTGTTTCCACTGTAACTGAATTTGCAATTTGTTGTTAATGCCGTTACCGTGTTATCTGATAAACCAGATTCGCTATTGTCGAAAAAAACTGATTTCCAGTTACATCACCAAGTGGTAAGCTTCTTTCTCACCAATTTGGCTAACCTTCAATAAACTCTTCATAGAAGAACCACATCACTTTTCGAAGACATCTCACCATAATCGTTCAAATTAACCATTAGTTGCGGTCTTTCAGATGCTATGGTGTCTGATACTGCGATTGCTATGTAATAACGACATTCGCCGAATTTGATGTTGATGTTGCTCCAACATCAACAAACACTAATCGGTTGCTAGTGTCACAAGTTGCCAGAAGTACAAGACTGAAGAGGTTTGTGGAGATGTAAAAGCAGATTTGTATGGGCATTGAATTCGTATAAGCTTTCCATCGATAGCCCCGATGCAGTTTGGCATTTTTAACTTGGTATAAAACTGGTTGTTGATCAAACTTAGCTCTTCCTTACTAGGGTTCTTCACTTACTCATCAGAGAGGCAGTCATAAGTGGCCTGTAGTTTCTCTTTTACTACTCAAAATGTAAACTGGTCATTGAACTTCCTACTGCCAGGTATCGCACGGTTAAAGCAAGTCTGGATTCCGCGCATTTCGGCATCCCGTTGTGGAGAGTAGTATAGCCTTTAGTTGATTGGAAAGGGGCCATAGGAAAATCCGTCTGCTCGTCTATGACAAGAGTATTGATTGGAAAGGTGCCATAGGAAATATTTAAATTATCCTAACTTAACATAGCTGAACCTCACTTGACCAAAGTTTAAGGTCCCTCTCCCAAACTAGCTTGACCTAAGTTTAAGTTCCCCCACTTCTCCTTCCCCTGCATTGAAATTTGACAAAATTTGTCTGGTCTCACTAGGATTTGAACTTGGTATGTCTTAGTCCAGAGTTAGGTGCCTTAACAACTCTTTTCCTGGACTTAGAAGGAACAATTTTGCAGAACCTGGAATCCACCTTCGGGAATGGGCTCGGCAGGGATTCGGATCCTATTCGACGATATGGATGGAACCCGTTTCAGTTCTTCAAGGCAATATGGTTATGGTTCCTCCGACAGGGATGTGAATGTGATGGAACGTCAGATAAGAAACCAACAGACTTTGTTCCTTATATAACAAAATTATAAATAAATTACTTACTTACTTACTTATTCAAGGTAACCGGTAAATAAGAAGTTCTTTAACACATAATCTTCAGAACTTTCGTACACCGCCATTTCTAAAGAATGTAATAAAATAAATAAAACACCTAAAGACACCGAAAAAAGACACTAATTTTCAATCATCGGCCAGGAAACAGTGGAGAAGGTCGTGCCCAGGTTGGGCTCGGTTGTCAATGATTTTTTGGTAGCGGTTAACACTTGCATCATGAATTATGAATACAGGAGTGCCAAGGTCAACTACTCGCACAGGTTGACCGGCTGTAACAATATCAGTAACAAACCAAAAAATACAATACAAAGAAAATAAAATCGGTCATCATCACTGTATATGCTAATATTTGCATTCATTTCACTCGATTCCTTAGTTCGTGAACTCGGTCTAAGAGATCCTCCAGCTCAGGAAAATAAGGTGGCTCCAACTGAAGTACTCGCCCCCCTCCCTGCCCTGTCTGTCCTAACTTCATAACATTTGTACCAAAGTCTGGTACGACTTTTGAAGTTGGCAACATAGCCCTATACAAAGTATGGCTAGCGTCAAGAGAACGAATGAAACCTGTAATTCGCTCAGATATTGTAAGAAACGGATCGGTGACATTATACTTTGCCGACACTCTAGAGTTACGGGCCCATGGAGGTAGTCTTAAGAGATATTTGCAATACTTAGAAAATGTGGAACGGATGCATTTTTTATCTTTCATAGTCAGTAGTGACCAGAATGCGGAATATAGCCGGGCCAGTATGTGTCTATTGTAACGACGCTTAGAAGTAATGAGTACTCCGTATGCTTTTCTAGCTTTTTCCACAAAAAACGATACAAGACAAGAACGCTTTGTTTTCATGTCCGACCCAATAGGCGGACCAAGGTACACAATCGAAGGTGAAGGTTGAAGAATGTGATCCCCGAAGCATAGATCAATTGTCTCTGTATCAGCCTTTTGGTTAAAGAAGACAACCTCGCTCTTATTCGGATGAAATGATAAACCAAGACACTTATATTCTTCACACAGAACCCGAAAATTTTCTTCAACATACGCAACCGACCGGCTCAAGTTCAACACATCAACTGCGTAATTTAATAGCGACAAGTCCATACCCTCATACACATAACTCATTCTGACAGGTCTTTGTGCTTCAACTACACTGTTATTATAAATAAGAGGGGAAGAAATAGCACCCTGGCGTATGCCTTTTTCAACGGGCAAGGTCCGACCCGACAAAACGGGACCACTGTACGTCGGTAATTTAATCTTTACCCTTAGCTTCCGATACATATTTCGATAAGTAACAATTACCGAAGCATTAACACCGCACTTCAAACCACTCAGTAGCAGTTGTGCGTGGATCCCGGAATCAAAAGCTCACCGAACATCGTGGCTAGCGATAGCCAGTTTTTCGCCAGAATTGTGGCAATCAATCTGCAAGTTAGCAAGTATACGGTGCACATGCTCCCTGCTGAGATCTTTCTTGAACACAAATTGGTTATCAGGTGTACTACATAAATTCTTAAAATTTTCAATCACTAAAAGCTCCATTAATTTACAGAGTACGGGCGACACTGTTATAGGCCGATATGACGCGCATTCATTTTCCGGTTTACCTTTTTTTAAAACTGGGCTAACAATACCAACGCCGAAAACATCGGGCACAATGCCTGAATTAAATATCATCTGGTATAGCAAAGATGGATGGTTAATCAGAAGTCCACTACCGGAAACAAGGTGCATACCACAAAGACTGTCAGTACCTCTTGAGTACTTTTTTTTCAACTTCTTAAGGGCGGTCAGGATTTTTGACGTAGAAACTATTACGCCCAAACCTGGCTCTACTGAATCGAAGAGAGCATCCAGTTCTTGCTCAAATTTATTTTCAAGGTCCTCATAGGGGGGAGAAAACTCGGCACTAAAATAAAGGTTCCAATCTTCCTCTGTAGGCAGGTCTGTGCTAATCTCTAGGTTACGCCGATTCCCCTTCACGAATCGCCATATCGTATTTGGATTGTTTTTCACTGCCTCACTGTTGCGGTCGATCACATCAGCACGATGTTTTGATAGGCACTTACTAAACTGACGTTTACAATGAAGAGGTATCGAATTAACAACACCTTGTCTAGGGCGCCCGCACTCCGTCAAGAGTCTGAGCCAGAGCTTAGAGCGGTGGCATGCTTCCACTAGGGCTGTCAGTACCTGTCAGTGCAGTCAGTACCGAGTTTAAAGCCGTTGGTCTTACAGAATTTGAACTGGATTGACCTAAAATTCGCCAAGTTTGACCAAATTCCCCTAATTACTGTCTCTAGAGTCATCATAGGTCACATTCCAAAGGATTTAGTTTGTCCCGACGGGTGACTGCGATGAAAATATTCATCGGACACTAATGTTTGCTTAATAAGCTTAGTTACCTTATCATTCAGACAACGCGCTGGATCGTGCGCATAAAACAGATGATCCAACCAGATTATAGATTTCACACCTGTGGCTTGCAGTTTGTACGTAGTTGGTTTTGTGCAAATCTCTGTATTTTTACGGAAAATAGACTCTGTACATTTTTGCATGCGTTTCAGAGTTTTTCATTACCGTACTTTAGTATAAAAAGAGGTTGACCTTGATCAAATGTCTAGAAAAGAAATTGTAATGAGACAAGATAGAACGACGGACCTGGTGGTTGGATATATTTTTTTTTTAAATTCAAAACAAATTCTACTTTATTCTGGACTACCTTTTTTTCAATAAGAAACCACTACTACAGCTACCACTACTATTCTTTCAAAAATGGTCGAGTGAAAGCAAAGCAACATATTAACTTCAGTCAAAATCCATTACTCAGTTAAAAAGTAATCGTGTTCACAGACAGACGGACAGGCCTATGACATAATGTAGACCTTGCTTTCATCTGGATTCCTAAAAAACGCTTGACCACTAATGTTCCCAAAAATTAATTGCCCATAATTATCTGCTCTACTAATAAAATTTTTTAAATAAATATTGAATCAAGTGCTTTATGCTATAAATGTGGCGAGATGTTGCACAATGACATGATGTCTGTGTGTTGGCTTGTTGCTGTGGCCAGCTATCGGTGTGGCAGGCTGTCGATGTGGCAAGATGTCACTGTGGCGAGTTGTCTTTGGCGAGATGTCCCGGAAAATGCAACAGATTTCGGAAATTTTTGGTATATTTTCAATAGGAATCCTCTCCTTAGCCAACTTGCAATACTTGATGAAACATTAATATACTTGGTAAATATAATCATGATAATACCCGGCATACCCACATACCCAGTATTTCTTAAGGATTATTCCATCGAACTTGAACAACTTCATGCGCAAACAAACTTCAGCACGCGCGTGGATTTGCTTTCCAAGTGCTGGCGGAGCATGAGAACTGCTCTGGAAAGCGAAGCGACTTTTAGCCGAAGTCGCAAGAACAGTCGGCGCATAAGCTCGCGCAGCTGTCCAGACCGCCAGAGTCACCCTTAGCTCGAAAATAAGCTGGCAGTGGCGATCAATCGAATTTTTCCATCACTGATGCGACCTATTTTGGGTAAGCTCTATTTTTTAGTGATATTGCGGTGAACACGACGCGGTCCTGTACCAAAGATTTCAGAATATGTGAAATGTTCGATGCTGGACAATACTATAATATATACTTAAACACACCTCGCACTATTTACTATTTGTTATCTACTAGTCTGTCCAAAATCAACTGAATATTGTAAAGCCAGGCTCAACCTTTAACAAGTTATCCAAGGTCTTGTCTGTTTTAAGTCTCTCCCCACGCCCATTCAAGAATTTCAGCAAACTTCAGGAAACTGGTTTTATGCATTGAGGTGAGAATAGTCGTTGAGAACATAATGCACATGGAAGCTAGTGAATCGCGACAAGTGTAAAAATAAGTTAGGTTTCGTTAGCGTTTTCAGAATGTAACGTAAATGCTGTTACGGAAGTAGGCTGCATTGGCATTGTAGGTACGACATGTCCTTGCTTCGTGTGCATAGATACCTTTGGGTTGTGGGACAAAAGGCACTTAAGAAGAACTGACCTCAGTCATCACGAGAATTCGATACTTGCTGGGGTTATTTCACAGGTTCCTTTGTCTGTTGTTGCCTAGGAACTGTTTGAATAAGTGATCTCTTACTGTTAGCCCATCTCAAAATGCAGAAGCACATTTTCACTGACACTTCAGTATGAAAAATTGCTCCCCCCCCTCTGATTTTGAGGAGTCCAAAAGCCATTTCCAGGTCAACCCCTGCCTTTGAAAATGCAGTGTTGGAACTGCTTCTTTTCTAGGTTAGCAACAGCTTGTTTTTCACGGAAAGGTGTCATAAGTGTTATCGGGCTCTTGATACAATTGGTAACCAGTATCTCACAAAATGCGGTAGCGTTGAGGAGGATATATCTTCGCCTTGTACAGTTGGGAGTTGCGAAGAACTCTTGAGTCATGTAACCAAGGAGTCCTTTTTTTACGTTTGGTGTGTTCTTTCTCTACCGATTGGGCAGTTTTAATAACATCTTTGCAGATTGACAGGAGGATGTTGATTTTTCTGTGAACCATGTCGTACAAGGTTTGACTAGGAATCCCACCAGCCAATTCTGTGACACGGTAAGAAGTGTCACAACCTATCCATGCTAAGAAAACATACCACTCTATTTCCTCTTGACCATCCAAATCCACCTAACCATTTATCCTTATTTACTTTTCCTCTCCTTTTTTTTTTTTTTTTTTTTTTTTACTTTCTCCTTCCCTTTTACTTCCTTCTCTTTGATTCCCAACTCTCAGCCATTCAACCACCGACTGAAGAGGTATACCCCCGTCCGCTCTCTCCGAGTGCGGCCTAGTAAATTATGCCGGACTCTCCGTTCACGGTCGGGGTGTAAACTGGGGACGCCCGCCAATCCCTCTCTACCCTTCATCACAACCTATTTAATACTTTCCAACACCAACCCCAGCCCAATACCAACCCAAAAAGGGGGGGGGGGGTGAAATTTATTGAACTCAAATACGTACACATTAACAACGTTACCCTAAAATATAATGCTGGATCGTCAAACTGTAGAGGTCTAACCGAGGTACTGGCTTCAGACCAGAGTTGTTGCCCCTCTGACAACTGAACCAAACGACCCGATGAACAGAACTTTTCCAACCAACAAAAGATTGTACTAGACCTACCTCGGTCCCGGAATTCAACAGCGTAATTGCGACCCCAGCGCGGATACTGTGAGGCGTTTCTCCTTGATATAGACCCAATGACTTGAGGGACTCCTTCAACGAATAATACATATCATCATATAAAATATGCCCATTCAAATTTCCCGCCAATATCCTTGGGAACAAAAAAGATTTTTCAAGCTTGAAACCCTGGCAATTTGCAAAATGTATATACTCAGAAAGAGCTTTCACAGGGCAAAGATTCTTGTCCGAAAATTCGTGAATTCCTAAAATCCGTCCAGTCACATTTTTCAAGGACTTACCTTCCGATTGCAATAAAACAAAACCCCTGCCTTCTTTCCCTTTTCGCAAAGAACTACTGGGCAATCTATTCAAATCAGAAAAACGCGCCCCGGTAAAATACTGCAACAAAACAAAAGCCTTATTTCTAAAATTCACAAACTTCTTTGCTTGGCAACTCTCGACTCGAGATAACCTGCCATAATGATCGGCGACACACTTTAATGTTGCTAAAGACATCGGTACCGCCTGCTTGACTGGCGTCATTTTATTTGTTTATTTGGTTTGTCATTTTATTTGTTTTTTTATTTTTCATAGTTTATTTGGGGGTTAAATTAACATCGAATGGTAAGTTTGGTAAGCACGTAGCCAGTGTTTTGGTAAAGGGAAACAGATGTGTAAACGGTATTCTGCGTAGTAATTTGAAAGATATTAAGGACATGAAGTTTCATAAAGAAATTTTTAATACGAAAGTCACATCGTGCATGCATTATGGGGCCGAGTTGTGGGGTTTTAACGCAGGTGCTAGGTTAGAAGTGGTACAAAATAGATATTTTAAACGAGTTATAGGGTTATCAGAGAAGAGTTGCAATTTAGTTTTAAAAGGTGATCTAGGATTATTTTCGTTACGTAGCAGTAGGCTTGTCCGGATGGTAAGATTTTGGGAAAAAATAATTAGTTTACCTAGAATTAGACCTTTAAAAGCTGCGTATTTAGAGGCTCTTAGAGACCCTTCAGGTGATTCATGGCCACTCCAGATAAAAAGTATCCTTGACCAATGCGGGATATCTGATAAGTGGTGTGAAGGCCAGGGTCCAGGGGCCACCGAAGGCGAGGTAAGTAAGGTGGTTCAACGGGTCCTACAAGACCAAGAAATCCAAAAATGGCACCATGAGAAGGATTCTAAATCATCGATGTACCTTTACGCCAAGGCCAAAGAGTGTTGGGGTTTAGAAATGTTTTTTAAGGGAGGGTTATCTTCGGAGGAATTAAAATTGATTGTTAGCGCTCGTAGTGATAGCCTCCCCCTGGGGATTCGGAGAAAATATATGGGAAGTGTAAAGGGGAGGTCTAGTGGTCTTTACTTCTGCCCAATGTGTGGTTGTGTGGACGAGAATTTGTTTCATTTTATGTGTGAATGTGTGGAATTGAAGGATTTGAGAGTTGAAATATTTGGGGAGCAAAATTTCGGGGAAGGTTGGTTGGTGGAAAAGTTAAAGGATAAAAGTTTGTTTGGGGTTAGGCAGCTTGGAAGGTTTTTGCGGATAGGCTGGAAGCATAGAGAAGAGTTTTTGTAGTTAAGATTTACCAGAAGAGTTGATGTTTGTTTTTTATTTGGTTTGTATTTTGTTTTGTATGCGATGGCCCTCGGGCTCTAAGCAAATATATCATATCATATCATATCATATCATGGCATCTTTTTGTTCGTCTCTGACGGACTTCTGATACGATTTCACTTCTCCGGATAAAACAGGATTTCCGAAACCAGTTTGGGAACTATACTCGCCCGTTATCCCTTCCTCTCGAAAAATAGCAGACAACTCCCCGCACATGGAAGAAACCGTATCAGCATGTAACCGGACTGGGCAAGGGCAAGCGTTTCTGTCCCTAGCCTCAAGCCTACAATCAAGATCATGTACTCTTGTTCTACCACCACCATCTTTATCTATTAAGAAACGCACAACATCCGTAGGGGTGGCGTCCGACAATGTTACATCGGAGCCCCGAAATGACTTCAAAAATGTGATGAAGCGGTGTTTTAAAGCCTCCTTTTGCTTTCCGTACTTCGTACTCTTTGAACGTGCCTGCAGCTGCAAACGCCTTTGTTCAATACGGCCCAAACGATCCTAAAACCAACGATCACATTATAGAAAATCGGTAATAAATATATATATTTACATGCCAGGAACAAACAACACTCAAACTTTACCCCAGCAAGACATACGAACGGCGTATAAATCAAACGGCAACTTTCTAGGAACATAACCCGACTTTGACGGGAAAAGAAGGGGGCCTATCTCTCCTCGCGAACCTAACCGAAGCCAACTGATTGCACGTTTGCAAACCGTTGGCCACCAAAACGGCGTTTTTGGCGTAAGGGGTACCACCAAAGTATATGGACTATTTACACCACTGCTGTATGACTGACGGGATCATTGCAAACGGTGGAAACACATAATTATTCCCTGCCGGGATACTACTAGCAAAGAAATCGTTTCCAGAAGACCCCGGCAGTGGAAACGGTGAAAAATGCGGCAAAACTGTTCCACTCGCATTTTTCATAGCGTTGGAATCCAACGCCATCAAATCAAAGGTGTGTCCACCCTTCCCACCGAACCACTTTTCGACCTTTTGCCACGTATGACTAGACAAGGTAGCATCAACTTGGTCAATAACGCGAGACGGGTAATCCGCTACATTGTCACCCGAACGGACAAATTCTAAGTTCAACCGGACCCCTGCTCCTCGACACTCCAGATGTCGCGAACATAGAACGGTTCGACCCCAGCCATCGCCACATGGCCTCCCCACGAAAATCCCGATGCGTCGGTAAATATTTTAACCAGTATGTGCTTTTCACCATCCCAAGGGAATACCTTAGGCGCGTCACGAACAAAACGCCAAAAACAGAGTTCTTGGCGTAAAGGGTCGGTCAGTTTTACATTGCCGTCCCCACAAGAAGCGATAGCCCTTGAACATTGAGAAATGAACAACCTGGCATGTGGGAATGCCTGCTGCAAGGAAATCGCGTAGCCCGAAAACTTCTGTATCTCTCTTAATGGGACAGTGCGATGCTTGTCTGCGAGAAGGCGCTCTACCAACGACAACATTTTTTCTACTTTGTCAGATGGAATAACAAACGCAGGTATAGTCGTATCAATGACCATACCGAGGTAGCGCAGACACCTTGTAGGCACAAGAACTGATTTTATCGAACGCGTATATCCCAAAATACTGTAGACAGCCGCTGCCTTTTTTATGAGAGAAGACGCCGACGACGTCACGTACCGCGCGTCCAAGACTAAACGAGGCTTTTTGGGTTCCAAGCCCAAAGGCAATACCACCCTTGGCGGCTGTACCTCCCCAACGGTACCCCACACAGATATCGAACCGTTCCGAATTCGCTCGGTAAGCGTTTCTGTAACGAAATCGGAGTGATTCTTCAGCGAATCATGATTTTTGAAAATTCGCGGGGGTGGGAAATCACCGTCGTACGAAACACCCTTAAAAGATCCCTTGAAATTCTGAATGGCGTTCAGCCTCCCCGCCACAAAATATTCCGAAGAGTTTTCTGGTAATGCAAAATCAAAAGAATCACGGTCCTCAAAACATTCCGCTGTCAAATCTCTGTTATGGCATACTGCTTCATGACGCAATCCTCGAAGTGCATTCACCCACCAACCGCATTCTAATCCCTAAAATATACCCTAATTAGTAAAAGTTTTAATCCTTTGCACCCTCACTGAGGCCAACGAACCTGAAAACAAACAAACAAACCATACCCCTTTGTGAAACCAGCTGCGGTCACCCTTTGCTCCGAAGATCGAGCCAATGAACTCAAATAAACAAACAAACTATACCCTTTCTGGGTAGCCAGCTGCGGTCCGAAAAGAAAGTGAAAACCCAAAAGGACCTTTAAATGTTGGTTCATTGACATTAATTAACACCGTTCGCTTGACGACCCACAAGGGATAGAATTGTCAAAAACTTTTATCTCACATCAGATAACATTTATTAGTCAACTATTAGACACAACAACTAGGAATTTCAATCTCTCCTCCCAGCCATTGGGGGCTTAACCGATGGTCTTTCCGAGTTGCCCGTACATTGACGGGCAAATGTCCAGTTTCCCCGCACCGAAAACACGACGAAGCACCTGCCTGCCGGTAGGGCCTTTTCCGCACTTCCGTATAAATCGATCACTAAGGATGAAAGGCCCGGGCTCCCCTTCTCGGATCGCACCGCCTCAGCGTAATCAAATAATTTTGCAGCCTCCTCGCCGCCTACCTCTTTCTCCATCGCCTGAGCCAACTCCGAAGCCAGGGTTACAACCTTATGCTGTCGAAACTCGTCCCTCGGCTTCTTCGCCTCCGCAATTAGGTCCGCTTTTAATTCAGCCGACGGTCTCCTGGCGGCGGCAAGCTTGCTCTCCAGCCTTGCAATTCGATCAATCATCTAAAAAGATTTGCGTCAAAAACGATCTCAAGACCCCCGCCGCGTCGCTGAAAGCAACGGCAACCTCCAGCATATTCGCTCCAACGAATCGGGTTTTCCGACAACCTCCAGCCTATTCGCTTCAACGAATCGGGTTTTCCGGCAACCTCCAGCCTGCTCAATCCAACAAATCGGGTTTTCCGGCAACCTCCAGCCTATTAACTTTCCGCCTTCAGAAATTTATGACTCCCAACATTCCGCTACAACTTATACCTAGGTCAATATATTTTTATCATTTTTCAACAAAATGAAATCATGGGAAATAAATCTTAATTTTCTAAAAATATTTTTTTTTTTTTTTTTTTTTTTTTAGCTTCTTTGTTTATATTTTATTTTATTTTTTTTTTTTTTTTTTTTTTTTTTTCATTCATCTACTTTTACTTCAAATAATATACCACGTGGTCTCACAAACTCCCTTATGGTAGCTTATCACAGCACGGTCTCATTACGGACCCTGCCATACCAAAATCCGAGAAAAAGGCAGACTGCCATGTCCTTCCTAGCTCACCGAATTTAACTATCCTCCTCCACACACGGATCAAATCACGATACCTGTTTAGCCATACAAATTCATATTTACCTGGTCAGACTCGGTAGCCTGGCTCGAGCCCAACGCAATCGCTCTGCCATCCTGACCTTGGGCTGCCGCCGACTGTGCCGCCACGGGAGCAGCCTGTGAAGGGACTGCCGAAGCGATGATTACGGGGAAACAGGTACTAAGAAACAGTACTAGGGGAAACAGGGTCCTCCCTCAGCAGCACCGCTAAATCGGTTTCTGATACGTCCAGATTGGACGTAATGAAATTCAAGAGTTCACCTCTTGGGACGTCAACCACTGACGTCCCTTGCAAAACTTCATACACAAATCCTGTTCCAAAATCAGTCCCCATCATCTTTAACACAATTCTTCCCACATCCATTTTTGTTGTCACAAATTCGCGCGAGTCCTTAACTCAAAGGTGTTCAACCACCGACTGATGAGGTATACCCCCATCCGCTCTCTCCGAGTCCGGCCTATGAAAAAGTTTTTGACCAGAAACTGCAATCAAACTTTAAGCTGGTATACTTGAGGACAAAGAGGTGTAAATACGCAGCATTTTGACGTGTCCCGACCCCCATGGCTTGGATTATCCATGAGTCAAGTTCCAACTCTTGTATATTTGGAGAGATATATCTACGGATCAGGTTTAACCAGCAATAAAGAAGGCATGTTTTGTCATAATGACAAAGTTCTTAATGAATTGTGACAAAGTGGGTATGAGGCTGCTATGATTTGTAGTAGCATCAGTGAATGCTACTTTTTCGTACTACTAAGTACCCCTATTTTGAGACAATTTTTCATCGGGTGTTTACATTCAAAGGCTAGAAATCGGGTTATTTAAATACTTGTTTGGTTATTGGGGATGTGAAATGTCTTTGGTTCTAAAATTATGATACAAATTTTACTTTCACACTCCAAGTCTCAGCGCTTGCTCACTTGTTGCAGTTATCGTGGTCTTTGATACCATGGTAAAAAGGCTTTCCTACAGTTACCGTGCTATCTGGAAAGTCATTCCCTTTTATCAATTTCTGTCAAATTGGTGGGAATGAGGCTTGGCACTTAGTGATGTGAATGAATATCAGTTTTTCTTTTGGGATGACTTCTAAAAGCGAAATTCTGGCATTTGTCGTTTTTGCAAAGCAATCGTATATCAGATACCACGGTAACTGTAAAACGGCTATTTGCTGATCCAATTACCATGGAAAAATCTGAATCATTTAAAAAAAAAATCGTCCTTGATAAATGACTGAAAATATCTTGATATTCTGTCATGGCTCATAGGTTCTACAAGGAATGGCTGAGTCAAACATCTCCCAGAAAGTCTTTCATGCAAATCTTACATTACATATAGTTTTATATTTTTTTCCAGTTGCATCTTATTATTGTGTTGTCAGTATCTATAATCCGCATCATCGTCTACTTTAACATAAAATAATACATTAAGATGGACAGTAACATGATTCCAACATTTTCTGTATTTAACTCCTCGGTGCACTGAGGAGTTAGGCTTGTGCAGCAGACAATCTTTGGTGACATGGCTCAAGCCTCATGAGTACAGTTTAATCCTAGTCAACGATCTTTACTCTAATATATCTGGAGTTGAAACCAACCACCATGAAGTCAGAGCAGAAAGAACGAATCTGAAACTGATCTACATCAACTTCAGCGACTCATATACCGGCAGGTGCATTTAACCTAGCATCCGCAACACCAGCTCTCTCTTCAACGTCTGCATCCGGTTTATTGTCCACTCCCACCTCACCATTGGCTCTATCCTTAGCGAATGCGCCAAGTGTTTACCAGCAATCCAGTAACCTCTGATCCGTCCTCCTCGGTCTCTTCTGGTCCTTGCGGATTACGAGGGAGAAGGTCCCCCTCGATCCAATCGAGGAGTGTTTCGCAGGAGATCAGACAAGGCAACCTGCGTCATCTGCCTCGTGCAGAAAAGGCTAAGCGTTGCCTCAATAGGGACAGTCTTGATTGACAAAGACCCTTCTTATCATTATAATAACGTTCCTTATGCCGTAAAGTTTTCAGTTCAGTATTGGTTTATGTTCATATGTATACTCTCTAAGGTAAGGTAAGGTACAATTTTAATAGCAAATATAAATAAACCTGGTGTTTCTTAAAAGCATTAGACATGCCAGTGGCATAAAAAAACGACCCTTTACTAATTCTGATGGGTTTGTAAAAATTAATAATACAATTCCAGCCTATGGCATTGTAAAGAAAAAACAAACGAACAACTGTCAAACATCAACACTAAAATTTAAGGGCAACAAGAGAATTAAAGTTAATTTATCTGATGAGTTTTATTATTGGCGAAGTACTTCCTCCATATATCTGACTAGTTCTATCCAGAAAATCCTTTAAAAAAAATCAGTTAAGTCTTCTGATATATTTGTAAGTTTATGTAAATAAGAGTTTTGTTTTTGACGAAGTATTTCCTGCATGTAATATAATAAGTATACGTTTTCAAAGTCATTCTTTGTACTTAGACCATATATTTCTAGTCAGTTGCTGAGGCACATCTCCATGTACTTGAAAGATAAACCATATTTTGAAAGTGTATATCGCGTAACTTTTGTCTTCTGTAGTTTTATTAAGTAATATAATCGAAGGCTGTTTTGTACAAACTTTCTTCATCTCCTACTTCAGTCGATCCGAAGGTCAACGCGTAAGGTTCTCAAGACACTGCCTTGGTACGGACATGTTACCATAAACGTGTTGCGGAGTTTTTTTGTTTGCCTAGTCCCCATAGATATTAGGCAACGATGGATTTGTAGTTTTACCATGACAAGTAAACCAGATATGAATCCAGAAGAACAAAAGCAACGTCATACGGGCCCTGGGTTTTCGACAGACACTCTAAATTTAATACGAATTTACTTCTTGTTAATTTGTCACGGTTACAGTACACGGTGAACTACCTTTTAGTCACTCTGGTTAAAACCTACCTTGTTCGTGTAAACCTGGGCTGTCTTGTTTCCGTTTTGAAATTATTGAGAAGTTTTAACTACTTACCATACAAATTCTAGCCTGTTTCAAATCCCAAGAACTCCAAGTCTTATCATCAAATAAAGGACAGAATCTGGTGTTCCACCCTACTTACCTAAGCTACTACGCATGACTTCACGAATTTCGGCTTCTTGACGGAAGGCTGGAACGCATTTAAAAGAAAATTCGGTAGAATACCACTCGATGTGGTAATACGGCCAATCACGTTACAGAGATTTGTAGTTACTACGCTCCCTAGCAGTAGCATAGTTAGCATATCGTTAGTATTAGTTACTATTTCGAGAAGGTTGGAACGGTTAGCGTAGTAACTTTTCATGAGGTTGGATGATTCCAATGAAAAGTAACGAATAACCTACTTATCAAACCACAAATCTGTCCGTCGAAAAATTATCAAAATAATCGCCATCCAGGATAAAATAGACAGGAACGTTCTGAATGTGGATATAATGACTGGTGGACGTAGTGACAGGTGGAGGTTGTGACGGGAGAAAAAGGCCGGGAGGAACAACTGTCGGAAAAAGTGGACGAACTGACGGGTAGTTGAAATGTCGGAAACAGATGGATTTTTTTAGGCGAAATGACGGCTGGGCGAAGTGACAGGTTCCCGGTTAGGGATGTAGAGGGAATCAGTTGGCTTGAAGCGGATAAGCCAGCTGATATTTAATCTAGTGACATTTCCGGTCCTTCTGCGCAAGGGTCCTCGAGGATGAAAACCGAACCTGTGATAAAAGAATGAATATTCGAAACTTAACTATTCCATTCTACTGAATCTGTTTCGTAGGTGGATTTCATGTTTGATACGTTTTTGCTAATCGATTTGAGTATTATATGGTAGATGATGAATCTCCGGAATTACATTTAACTACGACTTTTCATTAGTCTTGTCAGCTTTTTAGTCTGTCTTTTAATTATATAATTTCATGTAATTAGACGCATTCCCCTGCAGCTCATTTGCAGTTTTGCAACAATCAAAATGAAAACGAAAGTAAATCGTAAAATGCAAATTGTCAATAGCTGGACGGCATTTTTCTTTTTTCGGCAAAATAGTATGTCCCAGATTTGTAATCATGTCACAGAGATCGTAGTTACCACGCTTAGCTCCCGAACATGGTACGTTCGATTTGAGTCCTCGGTCTCGGTCCTGTCTTCCTTGTTACGGCCTTTTCACGGGTTCAATCCGTTTTATTTACACTTGTTAGGTGAATGACTCAACGGACCAGCATCGCAAATAAAACGCAGTCGAAAAATCTACCCGAGACAGGACCGAAACTTGCTCTGAGAGCATGTCATCATTCACCGCGTCCGATTAAATAAAACGGCATTTGGCTGACAGGACCGGGACAAGGCTAAGTCGAACGCGGCTTTCGTTACTGTTCAAGCAGGCTGGAACGGTCAGCGTAGTAACTTTCTGCGAGGTTGGAACGAAAATGGCTATTAATAACTCCCATTGTCGGAAGAGCTAAGGCTCTAAATCTTTCTCTTCCTTTTCAAGAATTCCTTGGCAATTTTTTTGCCGAGTCTAAAGCGTTTTTCTGCGCTATCACAAACAATTTGTGGGTCGATTGTGGCTCAAAAAGAGCGTTTCCTTGGTCTTTTGTGGGGTCCACAAGTGTGTTTCCGCGACCAACAAGACTAAGCTAGGTATTTAAGGGCATCTGAAAACACCTGAATATGTATTTTGTATCTTCATTCTACCATTTAGCCCAAAACTTCACTATTCACATTAAAGTAGCTGTTCACATAAACATACCTCTGCTGTATAATAGCTTTTATTCCAGCACGTATTTTCCAATCTAAGTAAAAAAATGATGTTGAAATAAAGCTTTTTAAGCTAAAGCCTACCTCTGTCGCCCCATTTGATTTTCCTGTTTGATTAAAGCTTTTGCTCCTGAGCTCTCCATGCTCTTGCAATGTTTTTATAATGATATTACGGAAAATACCCAAAGAAATGGAAAATGGACTTTATTACGCCGATACCAAAAAAAGGTGCTCCAAATGATTTTACAGGAGTTAGACCTATAACTGTGACATCCATTTTCAGTCGAATTTATGAAGGATTTGTTGCTATTTGGTTGAAAGAACATCTCTCGAAGATTAATGATAAACGCCAGTTTGGGAACATGCCTGGAAGTTCTACAACACTTTACCTTGTTGGGTTGTTAGATTTTATTTGTAAATGATGGAAAATAATATTCCAGCCTTTCTAAGAAATATTGTAAAAAAAATTCTTGCTAGTCGAGAACAGACAGTAGGATATAAAAATGTTTTTTTCAAAACCGTTGCCCATTTTCTGTGGAGTACCACAGGGGACATTTCCTGGACCCTTATGTTTTTTGTTAATGGTTAATCATATTGCTAACGATATGGATGAACGTTGGAAGTATGTTGACGATCTGTCTCTTGTTGAAATCCTTAATAGAAAGTCCCAGCCTCAACATCTGCCTCCTATCCCAGATCTCATTTCAGATAAAATTCAACTTCTCGGTGTAAGGATTTCCTCAGACCTTTCTTGGCATGCAGACACTTCAAATATATACTCCGCTTTTTCAAAATGGCGGGTTAGAAATAAATTACTTACTTACCTATAGTTAAGCATTTGCGCGGTAAATACACATACATATGAATATATCTTCATCTTTCTCTCTGTTCGAATTAACCCCAAAGAAAGGAGGTAATCTTGAACAGTGTGGTGGTTTTCGGCCAATTACGGTTTCTTGTCAAATAAGTAGACTTTCTGAGATCATTCTCCTAAAATATTTTGAGTCTGTTATTCATTCGTGGGCTATTGCTGCCACTACTTGAAAATAACATCCCTCACCCTCTAGTATTAATTCTAAGAAAATGGTATAGTTCTTCTCCTCGAGAATAGTTCTTCTCCTCGAGAGAATAAAATGGAAAAATAGTGACAGTGGATTTAATATAGTTCTAAAAAGGGGTTTAAGGCAAGGAAGCATTCTCTCGCCTATAATTTTTAATATTAATGTCTCAGCTTTGCTTGATCAGATTTAGAACAACGTTTGTTTATGGTAAAGGATACCTTTTTATCTTGGATAGCATATGCAGATGATTTACTCATTCTGAGTAGATCGGTAAAATCCCTCCAAGCTAATGTAAATTTTTTTGTTAAAATTTTTTCTGACTGCGGCCTTCTTTTTCGACCAGAAAAATGTCAGTTACTAGCTATGGGCCTTAGGCCGAATGATATATAATAAATAATTTGGTTTCAATTTCTATTAATAATTCTACTTCAAAACCGTTAGATTTTTTCACTTATCTTGGAGTGCCGTATGACCCAACACTTTCATTGTGCCGTGCTTCAGTTTCAAAACCCTTCTTTTCTCTACTTTACTTCCTTTTTTCACATCGAGTAATTTCTCTCACATTAAAACTACCTTCTTCAACTTTGCCAAATATCTTTGTCGGATATCAAAATTTGCGTCAAATTCTTTATGGTGGAGACATATCGATTAAAAACCCAATAGATATCATAAAATACATGCTAATTTTCTTTCTAAAAGTCCTTGAATCCATTACAACCTCACTGAGGCTATAGCTGATGGCTGAGTTATTACGCATACATTTATTTAATTATTTTTTTTTATTTGGTTCGATATTTGCTTGTGTTTTATGCAATACGGCCTTGTTGTGTCATAGTTATCTTTTTATATTTTTTGCCAGTTATGTATGTGTTTACTATGTTGTAAATAAATTATTTGAATTGAATTGTATTGTTAACAGTAATTCTCTAAGAATACCATCAGTAACGACAACAATGGACCCTAGCGTGATGACCTAAGAACTAGGCGAAAGTTTGTGAATGATGAGCCCTTGATACTAGTAGCATCTTAGCACCTTGCCTTACACTAAAGGGTTGAGTTGCTCAGACGAACATAAAGTGCTCATAAACTGGATTGGTCAACAAATTACACGTACTCAGAGAAGTAGGCTATCTGACTATGCTACACTGCTTTGGTAACACAGCAGTATACAATAAAGGCCAGTCTGACTGCTTAAAAGGTCATAAGATGACAAGCAAAGATACTTCAAGTTATGCTATAGCATACAATGAAGCATCGAAGGGTCTATCGTCAAATGCCATATGAGATTCTGATAGCACGTGGTACATATTCAGAACCCCAACAGCTAAAAAAAAAAATTTTTCCGTCATGTCAACAATAACTAAATATCCATTCACAGAGTAGTATTTAACTTTTTATTTTCAGACGGAGTATATTTCACCAAAACGTGGGCTTAGTTTGAGAGTGAAGGTGTAAACCCTGGCCCTATAGCTCAGGTGTTTCTTCCACAAACTTCCCCAAAAATCGATCAGGTCAAGGGTGGGCTTTCCAATGCTGAGGATTTAGAAATATGGCTGATACAAACCACTGAGCTTCTTGAAGCAGTCGCTTAAAGTAGCAATGCTCAGGGGCGTAACGACTAGGCGGAGGGGGCGTCTTCCCCCGGTAAAAATCGTCGTTTTTTTCTTAAAAATTTGCCAATTCGTCGCGGTTTTAGCTAAAGGTCGTAACTGACATTTTTCTTGAATCCTATTTTTCTGCATATTCTTATTCATATTGAGTACCTCTAAGACACTTATAATTATCATGGGCCTATCTACAGCACTTCTTGGAATATTCTGCATGTCTTGGACGTAACTGACATTTTCCGGTTTTGAGCAAAGGCCGTAAGTGAAGTTACGACTTTTGCTCGAAGTTGAATTCATTATTATTTTCAGTTACGACCATGACTGTACTGTTTTTTTGTATAATCATCAAGTTGCTGGAACTCTCGAAAGTACTATGAATACAACTACAACTTATTTTTGCTAATAGTGATCTTTGGCAGGACTCCATTACTATTCAAAGATCTTAGGGTTTGCGTTGACGTCAACCATTGGGTTGGCTCAACTAAAAGTTCAAACGGTCACATTTTTGCTGGACAAAAATGGAACTCTTGCAGATTCCTGCAACAAGTTGAGCTGAACTATAAGTGAAATTGGTTGACGCCAAATGCATACTAGATCCCTAGATGTCACAAAGGTCACTTGTCACTCACACACTTGTGGGACCCAACTACTGGAATGAGAGGAGCAGATGAAGCCGCAACCATTATGTTTCGACATATGCTCAAAAACAAGGAAATCAGAAATTTCATCTGAGCCTCGTTTTTGTTGCAATAGCGCTGCCACATCGCTGCTGCAGCACTTCTTTGCTTTTGCACAATATGCGTTTTTGGTCTCGCTTTCTTCTTGGTTGAAGCGGCAGCGCTGCAGCATCTTGCAGGGAAGCACGGACTTGGTCGGTGAGCAAGTCCGCGATTCTCGAGAAGCGCTGTCCGTCTTCCTCGGAAGCGCTGCAGTGCAAAAACGGATGTAGAAAGAAACAGTCCGGAATCGACCGAGAAGTGGACCTGCAGCATGCAACAAAAACGAGGCTCTGGGTTACAGACTGCTGCGGTAGACAGTTTCGGAACCAGTTTGTGATGGGCATGTTCTTGTATGCTATTCGATTTCTGCAACATGTTGATGAAATTAGTCACGTGTTTCTCGAAAGCGGTGAAACGGAAACTGTGAAATGGAACTACATTAGATGTCTTACGTACAGCGTGAATACTGCTGGCCAAGTGCAGTATCGTTACGACTATGACTCCGAGTTCTCTGCACTAAAGGTGAATGAATCGAAAACACGAAAAGTGAAAGGGGTGAAAAAGGGTGCATCGAAAAAAGTGCCTTCCTACCGGAACATTCGAGACGCCCTGGATGAATCTGACATCGAAGAAGATGGTGAAAACTACGAATAACTATTTTTTTTACCTTTCTTACGTATTTGAAGCTGAATAAATAAAGCACAGTAAAAGCTGTAACTGTATTTAGGCTACATTTTTGGTTTTCAGCTAAAGTTGTAACTGCAGAATAGCCTATCAGGTAAGACTTGTCGTAGATGTACTTATACCATAAAATAATACATCCGATGATTACCGCTTATGAATTTTTTTAGATTTTTCTGGTCACTTTTCTTATGTGTGGAAACTTCCTTACCATTGTTTTCCTTCTACTGTAAAATTATGATTTTGTCAGTTACGACCTTTAGCTAAAACCGCGACGAATTTTTCATCAGCATAGTGGTTTTTCTTAACAATGGTCATTTTTATCTGCAAAAATCGTCTCTACCAATGACCAGCCAGTCGGAAAGTCGGTACTCTTAATGAAGTCGCTGCGGAGTTGCACACACGATTCGTTGCTACTTCACAGCACCAGAGTTACAACAGTATGAGTGATATTCAGTGCTCAAGTTTATCAAGTTTAAACCCTGCTCAAGTTTATCAAAATCTTCCTGAGAGTATGTTCAGACGTATCGAAAAATTATAAAACGCCGTTCGGTACCAAGGGAAAACCGATGGGTTTTACGTTTTATCCCATTGGGTTTTAAACTAAGATTTTTATGGCACTTGCCCTTCGGCCAAGTGCCATACGCGTCATCGGATCTTAATGAAATTTTATATTTAGGATGACCTCGTGTCTCAGACGTCCCACTATAAATCCGGACCGGATCCGATGACACTGGGGGAAGTTGGAGGAGGGAACAGGAAATCTTGAGAAACGCTTGAGTGGAGGGATCGGGATGAAACTTGGTGGGAAGAACAAGCACAAGTCCTAGATACGTCATTGATATAAGCGGACCAGATCCGGGCACTCTGTGGGAGTTGGGGGGGGGGGGTCCAGATTTCTAGCGATCCCGCGAGTTCGGCATACTTCCTGATGTGCTAGGGCGATGAAACTTGGCAGGTATGTCAGGGACCCGAACAGGTTCACTTCAGAACAGCCGTTTCCCCGATCCGACCATAGTGGGGGGAGTGGATGGATGGGGAGTCCGGATCTTGATGAAATTTTATATTTAGGATGACCTCGTGTCTCAGACGTCCCACTATAAATCCTGACCGGATCCGATGACACTGGGGGGAGTTGGAGGAGGGAACCGGAAATCTTGAGAAACGCTTAGAGTGGAGGGATCGGGATGAAACTTGGTGGGAAGAACAAGCACAAGTCCTAGATACGTCATTGATATAAGCGGGCCAGATCCGGGCATTCTGGGGGAGCTGGGGGGGGGTCCGGATTTCTAGAGATCCCGCGAGTTCGGCATACTTCCTGATGTGCTAGGGCGACGAAACTTGGCAGGTATGTCAAGGACCCAAACAGGTTCACTTGAGAACAGCCGTTTCCCTGATCCGACCATAGTGGGGGGAGTGGAGGGATGGGGAGTCAGGAATATAGTTGCGTGTATAACTTTTGAACGGGTGATCGGATTTGAATGAAACTTGTATGGTGGAAACAGCTATCGCCTCGGATGTTCAGTGTTAAGTCCGGGTCGGGTTGGGTTATACCTGTGGGGATGGGTGGGGGGCCGGAAAACTCAAGAAACGCTTAAATCAGAGGGATTGGGACGGAATTTAATGGAGAGAACAAACATTAGGCCTAGATCCGAATTTGACGGAGCCAGATGGTTTCGAGGCTCTGTGGGGGAGGGGGGGGGTAGAGGGATTTTGCAGGAATACAGGTAGACGGGGGTTAGAATAGTTCCAGAAGTGAATTAGACGGAGCCAGATGGTTTCGGGGCTCCGTTGGGGGGGGGGGGGGGGGAGAGGGGGTTTGCTGGAATACAGGTAGACGGGGATTAGAATAGTTCCAGAAGTACTAAGACAATGAAACTTTGCAGGCATATTAACGACCCGACTTAATTGACTTATTTATTTAAACTAGGATACGACCAACTAGGGTCAAACAAAAGGGTGATAAGAATCGCTGGCCTCGACATGTAAAAGATGCGTTCGAACAAATACGACCACGGTTGAGGGAATTGTGGGGGGGGGGGGGCTTTTGACATGCAACAAAAACCAAACGAATGGCCCGAATAAGATGCAAGTTCGACAGTGCGTCCGGGCCGGATGCGGCCAAGTTAGGAGGGGGGGGGGTACTGGAAACTTGCAGATAGGCTATGCTCCAATTTCAGTGAAACTTGATGGACAGAAAGAGGGTGGCACCCATGCCAGTCTCAGTGACTCCATCGTTTCAACCATTACTGACACCGTTAAGGGCACCCGAGCCACCACCGACAATGCCAATGGTACACATACACCATCTCAATCACCGTCTGGTATAAGCACAAAGTCTTGGTGACCCCTACAGTTTGCCACTGCCGATCCAAATGAATATGCAAGAAGCAACACGGGTTTTTCTAAAGTTCATGAAAGAGGCAAGGACGAAGTTCTATGACAAGAAAACGGTAAAAAAAAAGAAGAAAGAAGATATGTTTAAAAATGGAAAGCCACGGCTTTAACCTCGGTACTGACTGCAAAGAGAAGACGAAAGAAAGATGGAGGTACCTTCAAAAGTCGTAACAGATTTTGGTACAAATGTTATGAAGTTAGGACAGACAGGGCAGGGGGGGGGGGGAGGGGATTACTTCAGGTGGAGCCACCTTATTTTTCTGAGCTGGTGGATCTCTAAGACCGAGTTCACGCCGGTCAACCTGTGCGAGTAGTTGATTCAATGGATAGTCAGAGAGACTGGGACTCTGATTCTTCATCGAGTTCAGAGTCACAGGGCAAAAGAAAGGGAAAGCATGTTGGAAAGTCTGTCACGAAGAAACGAAAGAAAGTCGTTGAAAGTCTAGAGAAAAGTAAAGGAAAAGTAAGGCAAGGAAAAAGAGTTGGAGAAGAAAAAGAGACAAGACCAGAGAGTGGAACTGGGTGAGAAATATCTTCAGGTTATCCTAGATTTGCGTCGCGGTTCCGAGCGTTGCCGCCGCCATCGCTCCAGACTGTGGAGTACATTAACGTGGGTCTCTTTTTCCTTTATTTACCCTAATGCGCCTGCCAAGTTACGTCGCCTTAGCACTTCTGTATGTACCTTAACTCGCGAATCAAGAAGAACTGGTTCTACAGATTCTGATGGTCTTCGAACCGACTTTTTCACAAGTGTGTGTCCAGCTCTAACACAACACCTCCAGCTTCTGTTTCAAATTTGTTTAGGCCCGGGTTTGGTTCCGAAGAGTTTCCTCTTGGGTACTGTAAAAATCGGTGATTAATCGAGGGAAAGACACAGACCATTGCAAAAGCTATCGGCCAATCGCAATTTCTTGTACCATAAGAAAAATCCTGGAATGCATCCTTCTTCCAGAATTATTGAAAAATGTCGTTTGATACGACGCAGCTTGTATTCCCTTCGAGCGCCAGTTGTGCGCTCGCTCATCGCATCGACAAAAATGATGAAGCAGGCTACCCGCGAGAAGTTTGCTATTCATTTTGTTCTATACATATAGGTGGTGCTTTTGACAATATAACGCATTCTAGGCCGTATTTTGTCTCATTACTTCTGGCGTTAATCTATCTGTTGTCAGACTGTTAAAATATTGGTGCGGTCATTCCTTAGTAAGGTTCAAATGGCAAGGTAGCTTGTCAGACATTATTCCTGTCCGAATTGGTGCTCAACAAGGAGGAGTCCTATCTCCCTGCATTTTCAAATCGGCCTTATCTTCTTGTCTCGATGACTTCACCATGCCTTCAGCTACATAGCTTACACGGACGACTTGCTCTTAGTCAGCCGTACCCGATCCACATTCACCAAAAATGTATGTAAGCTGTCGTCGGAACTTCTCAAAATCAGCCTTGAAGCTAACCTCTCAAAATGTGAGCATCTACATTTCAACCCTTCGTTAAATGGTTGGAATGCATCCAAAGTTTATAAGATAAGATAAGATAGATAAGATTTTAATTGCGCTAAAAGCCAACGGCCATGGCAAATACGTATATAACAAAAAAACAACACCACACACAAAAAATATTAAACTCCTATGCACCTATCCCTATGGGCTAAGGCTACCCTGAGGAACCTCACCAGCTGTTTTATATTTCCGAAACAGTTATTCCCTATTACACCACACATCCATTCTTCATCCATTCCCCTTCCGTTCACACCAAAAATTTCTAACCTAAGTTCACTCAAACTTTCGCATTCACACAATAAATGCTTTAAATTCTCGTCCATGCTGCCACACATCTGACATGAGTAAGGACCGGACCGACCCTTTGCCCTCCCAATATACCGTCTTCTCTCCCCCAGTGGCAGACTGTCTGCCCTACAACTAATCAAATCCCGTGTTTCCTCCCTTTTAAGACCCGCTTTAAAATACACTTCCTCCCCCCAAATCTCTTTGATTTTTGCATAAAACCTCAAAGACATTGACTCATCCTTGGCAACCTGCAAAGATTGAATTCCGTGATCCAACAGACGACTTTCCACCACCTTTCTCACATCACCCACAGGGAATCCAGGCCCATCACCATTATTCCATAATTCTGACAAACCACACTGGTCCAATATCTGCCTCGTGGCATCTGCAGCAGCTTCTCCCAAAATTAAATCATACTTACCCATCTTTTTTTCCTTAAACTAGTTAGGCCCAGGTCACCCTTCAGAACTATCGAATTTATTTTGTTACTAACTCCTAGTACTCTTTTAAAATACATCAATTGCAGTTGCTCTAACTTTTCATACTTACCAAAACCCCAAATCTCGGATGCGTAATGTATAGCCGGAATAATTTTTGTCTGGAAAACCTGTTTATGTAACTTCATATCTTCTATAACTCTTAACTTACTTCTTAATACCATATTTATACATCGCTTACCTTTGGATACGCTTGCTTCAACTTGGCTCCCGAAGGAACCATTTGACTTAAGCTTATGTCCTAAATAAATAAATTCTTCCCTAAACCCTATTTCCTCTCCCCTAAATTTCAATTTAACTTCATCTTCTAATCTTCCCTCTTTCCTAAAAATCATAACCACCGTCTTCGCCACGTTTAACTGTAACTCCTTTCCCGCCAAATATTGATCCAAAAGGTCCAATAACTTCTGGAGATCTGACCGACTGTCCGCTATCAACGCAATGTCGTCAGCGAACAACAACATGCACAAAGATATCTCTCTTGGACCGTTCCTGGTTAAGTCAACAGACTCTCTACGATGACTTTGCATAAAATACAAATCTTCGTTGAAGGAGATAAAAAGAAAAAAAAGATGGTTATTAAAAAGATGAGATCATGTTATTTTAAATATGGAAAGCACCTGCTCCACTTGTCGAAATTATGCCATAACCATACATTGACGGCAGGCCCGTGTCCGGGAATGGGTTGCTTGCGGGTCGGACAAAAAAGCTACCAAAAAATCATTTACAACCAAGCCCAACCTGGGCACGACCTTCTTCACGGCTTCCTGGACGATGATTGAAAATTTAATATTCTTTAGAAATGGCGGGTTATAAATAAATTACTTACTTACTTACTTATTTGTAACAAAATCAGTAACAAACCAAAAAATTCAATACAAAGAAAATAAAATCGGCCATCATCACTGTCTATGCTAATATTGGCTGACGAATCCCTGCCGAGCCCATTCCAGAAGGTGGATTCCAGGTTCTTCAAAATTGTTCCTTCTAAGTCCAGGAAAAGAGTTGTTAAGACACCTAGCTCTGGACAAAGAAATAACGAGTTCAAATCCCAGTGAGACCAGAAATTTTTTTGTCAAATTTCAGTACAGGGGAAGTGGGGGTTAAACTTAGGTCAAAGCTAGATTGGGAGAAGGACCTAGGTTAAGTTAGGATAATTTACATATTTCGTGCACTGGCACCCGTTGGCAGGGTAGCTAGCAACAACTCTTCTCGCAAGTCAATAAGCTTGCGAGTAAACCAAATTTTCATCTAAACCTGTGCAGAAATTTCACTCTTGCTTGTACTTCTCATCTGAGGAGCAAGTGACAGAAGAAACATGGTATCAGGGTCTTTCATTTTCAGTTTCCAGTGAACCTGGAACTGGTCTTTTTTTCCTGGCCCTGGTAGTGGTGTGACAGACGCAGAAGCACTTAAAAGCATTCTTACTAGGTTGTGCTACTGTCTGCCCATCTTCATCAATGATAACTTTCTGTTTAAAGCTCTCTAACTGGCTAGTATCACTTGCTGCTCCAGTAGATGGCTCCGATGTAGGGGGGGGGGGTTGTGGGCATCCGCCCTTGTCACACGCCGGGTGACGCTCTGTAGCGTCGCCCAGAATAGAACTGAAATGAATGGAGCAAATTAGGTTGTATAATTACTTGATTGATTCAGTTATTAAACGTTCATGCTCAGAGAAGAATGATGCAGACACAGATGCCGAAGCAGCAACACCTTCACGGACCAAATCAGATTGAACAAGCAAGTCCCAAAGTACTCCGAAAGTACGCAAGCTCGCGTCACTGTTTGGTAAGCCTGGCGACGATACTAAAACTTGCCAAATAGTTCTAACACCACGTCAAAGAGGGCGACCTGCAGCTAACCTGACTCCAAGAGTGGCCATGCAAAGTCTGAAGTGTTCAGGGTGGGGAATGTGGTCCACCAGTCTCACGGCCGTTTTGAAAATCGAACACACCAGTCTCACTTGGTGGCAGCGGTGGGATACGAACCCACGCCTCCGAGGAGACTGGTCCGCGCTACAGCTCCGACGGTAGACTTCCGGCAGCTGCAAGGAGTTTGGTTCTGCGTTTGGAGATTATATTCTATTGGCCGGAGGTTGCGAAGGATACAGCTATCATAATGGAATTTTGCGACGGATGCCACCATTCCGCCCTGAAGAAAAGGAGAACCGAATGATTCCGCCCATCAAACGGCCACACAGCTACCATGCGACGGACTGGACAGATTATTTGTGTGATTTTTTCTATTTAAGTGAAGTTTAGTAAGGGGGGATGTGGGCATCCGCCCATTTCACACGCCGGGTGACGCTGTGTAGCGTCGCCCGGAATAGAAGTGAAATGAATGGCGCAAATTAAGTTGTATCATTTTGTACTTGATTGATTCAGTTATTAAACGTTCATGCTCAGAGAAGGACGTCTATGGTTATTGGTCTGAGGTGGCGTGTTAATCTCTCACAGCCGTGGACTATTCTCTGCCTCGCGAATTTGCACCCGCAGTGTACCCCTGAGCAGTTCTTTCAACAACGACAATTTGAAATTACCCCGGCTTGGTATTAAACTTTTCCCCTCAAATCAGAAAAAGACCTGAAAACACTTTGTCGTGGGGCTTCTGTAATGTAACATCCGAGAGATCGAAAAGTAGTAGTCAGGCAGTGTTACGACAACAAACGAAGCAAGATGGTGGGATGCAACCCAGAAAACGTATCTCGTCATACCATCGCTTCGTGGGTGGAATTGACATTAGTGACAGATGATTTCGTATTACAGATTAACAGCCAGGACCAAGAAGTGGATCGTACGTCTGCTACACCACTCTATCGATGCTTTCCAATGGTTTCGTTCAACTGCGTGCCAATAGGAACAACAAATATGCCAAGGTGATGAAGCAACTGATCGGCTATCGGTACCACGTCGCAAACTAGTTGATGAAAACGAAGTATTCTGAAGGACGACTGAGTGACGAGAGAGCTATGTGTTGTTGAACCTTAGTAGGGGTTGATATAGATTAGGGGATGCTAGGATGATGGCGGTTCTGGGTATATTCACAACGAAACTTGGGCGGCGTATCAGGGACAGTATCAAACCGACTTGTGTATTAAAATTTACTCGATCCGATAGCCGTGGGGAGTAGAGGAACGGGGAATCCGGAATATTGAGACGTGTGTAGCTTTGGAACGGATGACTGGGGGGGGGAGGGTGTACGTGACCGGCTCAGACTGGAGAGATCGGGATGGAACTTTGTGGCATAGTCCCCATGAGCCCATTACCATTATTGCCTCAAGGGTTTTGCTTAGAAATGAGGTTCTAGCTCCCTTAACGTGCGCATCTTCACCGCAAGGTCGAAAAGTAGTTTTTATCAATTGATACCTTCTAGCTAGTGCAGGCGAAACCGTAGACGAAGCAGAGGTCCTTTTCCTCGAAACGGGAAATCACGCAGCAACAATTCAAAGAAATGTACGAAACCGTCCAACGAAGATAGAGGAGTTCTAGAGATGCCTTTTAAGGTTCTTTTTACTTACTAGTGTCTAATAAAATAATATTCGACTCCGTACGAAACTCTTAAACAAAAACTCCTGTCAACATTTTGCCTATTCTTGCAAGTGCCACATGAGTTTCAGCTCTTGTTTTACTTCCGATAAATAACCTTAAATAGTATAGGCCAAAACCTTATAGTTTGAGTAGGTCAGCATTAAATTAGACACGGGATATGCCAGACGATAGATCAGTGTAAACAAATACACATTTTGAACTCCAGCATTAGGGCATGCCCCACGTATGAGAACCAATGTTAATATGTTGCACTGATACTACAAGAGGGTATCCAACCTAAAACTAGATTTCAAATTTCCAGAGAAGACTTTCCTTCAGAATTCTCAAAAATATGACAAACACACTAGATTTAAGCTAATTGTATCTTTTACATATTGGATAAATTAATATTGCTTTAATATTTCTACTTAAACATATTCTTTTAAAACTAGGTCTTCTCATTCTAACTTCGCTCGAATTCCTCGCCGTGACTGACAAAATCATGAAAAAGGCACAGTTACCAAAGTCAATAGCTAGATAGTCCCTTTTCAAGAAAAGTCACAGGATTTCAATATTTACGGACACACGACTGTTGAATAAAAGTTATACTTTGCCTCTTGACTGTCCGGAGAGCATGTACATTCTATTTTAAAAATTTTGCGGCAACAGTCGAGGTAGTGTAAAAATGGGGTCAGGTACCCTTGTGTGTGACTGTTCAGGATAAAGCCAGCCTAGAACATATTGTCTAAGAAATCAGTGGGTTTAACTGTGGCATACTGACCCTGATACCCAAACTCAGTTTTGAGTGTGTTCGAAGGCTAAATTATTTTAGGCTAGTTTTGTTGACATTTCAAAGACCTAGATTTTTCTTGAACAAGGATCAATGCAGTTCATTTCAGAAATATATAGGCTACATTATTTCAGTTAATTTTCCTGACCCTGTATGGCATTGATACAACAGAAAAGGCCTAGAAAACTTGCCTTAGAATGTTTTTCCAAATTCATCATTGACCTACTAGTGATTGTTGTGGTTTGCCCGATCAGACGAAGAAACAATCGACACCCCGCGCTCGAGGCGATCTGACAAATACAGCCGCCACAAGGGGAGAAATGAAATAAATGATCAGTACCGTGCCAATGGCCAGAGCGTCGTGTTATATGATTTTGTTACTAGGTTAATGCGTAATAAAAGTGTGTTAAACACCTCCAACAGTGGTGCCGCGGAGTTTCAAACCAAGTTGAAACCTTGTTTAGTACAAACCTAGTAGTTTGTTGATTTCCGTGAAAGGCTGTTTGGCCTTCGGAAGTTTCAGAGGATTTCGCACATTTATACTATCTCTCATAACTTGGTGAAAGGCTGTTTGGCCTACCAGGCGTCGCTACCAAGTTTGGCAGTGGTGAAAGGCTGTTTGGCCTACCACACCTAAAATGTGAGGTTAGTTCTGTTTTCTTGCACTAGCCTACAGCGTCAAAGTACGGTACTCACAAAATCGGCGTGTGACTCGTCACGGTGAATGTGAAAGACTGTTCGGTCTACATCCTATTCATCGTTTGTTAAATTTTCCGAGTTCCCTTTCAAAATCTACTCGTGCTAAATTGTTTCTATTAAGCGAGTAGCTGAACTGGCGTTTTGAGCTAAGGAACCAATATGGTTATGATGAATCATTTGCACAGACGAATCAGACAGTGCTAAACCGGATTCGTTAAGCTCATTACCGTGGATCCACTTCCTTGCGGCGAGGAAGACCGGCACAACTGGACCTTCAAGAATCCAGCAACAGTTAAACAGACGACTCTCGGCATGCCATTTCCTAATACCACCGCCGTATATGCTACCTCTTTCTCACATTTAACTGGCCAGGTTTACCCCTATCCGAATCCTAACATCAGTTATCTTCCTTTGCCAGGTCTATCCTTACCTGAAAGTAAACGTCGGAAACCAGCCTGTGACAATTCATCAGCATCATGCAATGCTTTACCCAGCATACGGTATGGTATACGGAATTAGCCCATATTTCCAAAATTATCAGTCGTTTCAGCATCCTATTACTAGCGTTACTTCTTCTGCTTTCCCACATGCGGCAATAACTAGCAAGCTTGGTGGGCAACGAATTAATATTACGCTTTCGAGTTACTTAAGCGCCATCATGGCCATGGGCCTGGTCGTTCATACAGGCCAGAGCCATCACCCTAAACGAGGGAAGGTTTAAGCATTTGGAGACAGGTGTCCGTTCAAACTTTACATGACTACACTTCCATTATGGAACCCTTGGTGGAAAATTCTGGGGTCCGGAGGGAGGGATCCTCAACATACGCAAAAACAGCGAAAAATAGACAGCGCACAGATGACTGTTTTTCCCGTGAGCAAATCAGACTCATGTAAGGTCTGATTGTAAGGTTACTCCCTCTAGTCTCTCAAGTTTTGATTGGTGATTTACAGTCTACAGAAAAGAAGCGAGACTTCCAACAACTTAACTATAGAGTTGCTCATTAGTATAGTCTCTCAGAATTTCCCTAACCTTTTATCGGTTGTAACAGGTTTTAAATCGAGAAAAAAAGTTAAGGAGTTGAAAAGAGCAAAATGATTACCATCGGAACAAGAAAAAATTAATAACTAATCTTTCTCTCTTTTGAGGTGGGGAGGGACGTTGTGGTTTGCCCGATCTCACGACAATACGATCGACACCACGCACCCCTCGAGGCGATCAGAGAAATTCAGCCGCCAAGAGGGGTGAAATGAAATGAATGATCAGTACCGTGCCAATGCCCAGAGCGTAGTGTTATATGATGTGTTACTAGGTTAGGGCGTAATAAAAGTGTGTTCAAAACCCCCAACACTGTTCAAAGTACCATAGATTTATTTTTGTGTTTCCAGTTGATAACAACTCCACTTTACTTCACACATCGTAGGCTCTGGCTCAATTACAAGCAAAACCCATTCGTTTTGGCCCAGGCAAGAGTATACCGTCTTCTAGTAATAAGACGAAATCGAACAACTAAGAAAAAACAAAAAAACACACTACAAAACCAAAGTGTTGCTCTCGCAACACAATTATAAATGGGTTGCAAATGAGTGTCATGTTTGTGCATGTTTGTTTCAGAGAAGCGCTCTTTAATGTCATCGTGAATTACAAATAGATACTTGATAATTCAAGCCAGAGTGTGTGTTCCGCTATATATGACACATGTTCAGGAATCCAACCTCGAATTTACACAACCTTCAACCTTGCTTAAAAAGGCTGAAAGGAAGTTTCAGTCCAGACCTAAAAGGTCCTAACTGTAAAGAAGGAAACCTTGAGTGACCCAGGACCTATGTTGGACTGCAAAGATATTTCCTTGTAAGGTTTTCAGTTTTCAGACTTACTAATAACCATATTTGGCTAAATAACTAAATGCTGTCAGCCTAAGGAGGACCTTGGTAAGAAGCGCCAAAATTTGCTAGAATAAAAATCAGTTTTTTAAAAAAAAGTTTACGGAAAGAAGATGAGCATGTCAAAAATTCCCACTTTCAACCCCCCCCCCCCCCCTTGGACTGGACCTAGACTGGACCTGAGCAATTCATTGCCTCGGATAATCTAGGGCAAATGTTTCACCATATTAGTCTGATTCCTAGGACGCCGTACCATTACCGGTACGACTCGCCCTCATCGAAACTTTTTTCGAAAAATTTCTGTTTCCGGATCAGGTCCAGACGCCAAATAACAAACTAGGCAGCATAAACGCGGTACAGACCAACTTGCATCCCGGTCCGCCCCATTCGTTTTGTTTTTGACCATATCACAAATTTTACGATCCTTCCCCCCCCCCTCCATCTACTACAGCAAATGCCGCATGTGGCTCGGAGATGTGTTTTGAATATCTGGCTCATTAGTTCGTATCACCCCCCCCCCCCCCCAACTCCTCTCATAGTGCCCGAATCAAGTACGGTTATGTCAATGATGTATCTAGGACTTCTACTCTACCTAATAAAAAAACGAGGTCTTTCCAATTACCAACTTGCATCCCAGTCCCCCCCCCCATTCGTTTGGTTTTGGACAATATCACAGATTTTACAATCCTCCCCCCCCCCCCACCCCTTCATCTACTCCAGCCAATGCCGCATGTGGTTCGGAGACAAGTCAGTAATTTCCGGAATCCCCTTCCCTGAACTCCCACCAAAATGGCCGGGACTAGGAACAGAAGTTTTCCTAGGATATTGTGTCAAGTCTTTAAGTGTATTTAGTCGGATCGCTATATGCCTGCCTAGTTTTATGGTCCTTAGCACATCTAGAAGTACCCTAGATTCCGATCACCGTTATTCTCGGAAAAACCTCCGACTCCCCTAAAAAGCCCCGATATGATGTGGTTCTGTCAAGCATCTATTTACGGCTTAATGCTTGTTCTTCCCACCAAATTCCATCCCGATCCCTCGCCACTGGGCGCTTCACGAATAATCCAGTGTCCCGCTTTACCCCTTCCCACAAGTATTGGATCCGGTCCGGGTTTGACATGAGACAACTGAGACGACACCTCATTCCCCTTGCCAAGCTCCATTCAAATCCGATCGCCCGTTCGACAGTTATGAATGCCACAAGATTCCGGATTCCCCATCGCTCCGCTCCCACCACGATGATCGAATCATACAAACGTCTATTGTCAAGTCAGTTTGTTCGAGTCCATGATATACCAGCCCAGTTGCATCGTCCTAGTACATCAGGAAGTAGCGAAATCACGGATAATCAGAAATCCACCCCCCCCCCCCTGCACCAACTCCCCCCATAGTTTCCGAATCCGGCCCGGTTATGTCAAGGATGTATCTAGGACTTGTGCTTTTCCCAAGATATCCGGTTCCTCTCTCCAATTCCCTTCGAAGTAACCAGATCCCGTCCAGATCTTGTGTGAACCATCTGAGACACGAGGTCTTTTTAGATACAAAGTTTCATTAAGATCCTATCACCCATTCAATAGTTATATAGAGCTCAAGATTCCGGGTTTCCCCTACCTCCACTTCCCCAATGATGATGGGATCAAGCAAACGACTATTGTCCAGTCAGTTTCCAACTCCTCTCATATGCCGGAATCTGGTCCGCTTATGTCAATGATGTATCTAGGACATGTACTTGCTCTTCTCACCAAATTTCATCTTGATCCCTCCACTCAAAGCGTTTCCCACGGATTTCGGTCCCTCTCTTAACCAATAAACCGTAAACAGTTTTTCGAATGTAATTAGAAGTCTCGGACTCCATTGTCGGAGGACCCAAAACACGGGGTCTCATGGTGAAAACCAAATAAAAACGATTTCTTTCCAATTACCAAGTTTCAATAAGATCTGATTACCCGTTCAAGAGTTATAAATGCTTCAAGATTCCGGATCCCCCTTCCCTCCACTCCCCCCACGATGCTCGGATCGGGGAACTGACTATTTCCAACATTATCATTCGCGGTCCCTGATATGCCGGCCAAGTTTCATCGTACTAGCTTGTGCGGAAGTGCCCTAACTAGCAAAAGCCGTACCGACGGACCAGTCAGTTTATCCAAGTCCCTGATATGCCAGCCCAGTTGCATCATCCTAGTACATCAGGAAGTACCGAACTCACGGTTAACCAGAAATGCAGCCCCCCCCCCCACCAACTCCTCTCATATGCCGGAATCTGGTCCGCTTATGTCAATGATGTATCTAGGACATGTACTTGCTCTTCCCACCAAACTTCATCTTGATCCCTCCACTCCAAGCGTTTCCCACGGATTTCGGTCCCTCTCCAACTCCCCCCGAAGTCACCGGATCGTGTCCGAATTTTACGTGGATGGTCTGAGACACGAAGTCTTAACCAATAAACCGTAAACAGTTTTTCCAATGTAATTAGAAGTCTCGGACTCCATTGTCGGAGGACCCAAAACACGGGGTCTCATGGTGAAAACCAAATAAAAACGACGTCTTTCCAATTACCAAGTTTCAATAAGATCCGATTACCCGTTCAAGAGTTATAAATGCTTCAAGATTCCGGATCCCCCTTCCCTCCACTCCCCCCACGATGCTCGGATCGGGGAACTGACTATTTCAAACATTATCATTCGCGGTCCCTGATATGCCGGCCAAGTTTCATCGTACTAGCTTGTTTGGAAGTGCCCTAACTAGCAAAAGCCGGACCGACGGACGGACAGAAACTGCGGTCCCTATATGGCACTTGGCCGAAGGGCAAATGCCATAAAAACAAGAATTGGGCCTATTTCAGTCGCCACAGGAAATGTCCTGCAAATTTAAAAGAAAACTGGCCACTGATTGTTCTTCTACATCACGAACTTCTCCAGTACCCTATTTTTGTCTTTTGTTTCGTCTGTAAATAAGGTAGGCCAATGGGTTTGGATGCTAATGTCAGCTATTTTATATTCATGTAATACTGTGTGAGTTTGACTGATGTGTTGTTGTTTAAATGTTTTCCATCTTCAGTTTAAGGGAATCAAATAGGTAATAACCGTAGTGGTGATTAAGGAAAACCTATATGTCGAAAAACGAGAAACATAATATATATTTTTTACCTTACCAGAAATTGTTAGTTTAACATATCAAATAGCCTCTTCTCAACAAAAGTAAAACAATCTTGCTTACTATAGGCTGTTCAACCTGCTCTCTACTCAAAGTTTTCCGCCTTAAACACCAGGAAGAGAAAGTAACTGAGACAAACAGTAAGCGGCTCGGACTATATCTGTTTGACTGCAGATATCGGGTCAGCCGTAAACAAGAGCTTTCTAGGAATAACTTCACATGTGCTCGATCAGTCTAAACGTTGGATCTCCATGACCTTGGCTGTCCGGCGGTTCAAAGGGTCGCATTCACATGACAAGATTGCAGAAAAGTTTTTAGAAATCTAAAGAGTATGGTATTGAAAATGATTTGACCAAAGTAAGAGGGATTGTCACAGACAATGTATCAAACTTTGGGAGGGTTGTCAAGGAGTTTGAAAAAAAAGAGGAGCATGAAGAAGAAGAAATCGATGAAAGCGAAATTGAGTTTGCCTTCAGAAAAAAATGATGAAACTCAAGTAGTCTGCAAACTACACTGCACCATTGCTTAGCGCAATACTAGATGGTGGTGTTGAGCCGCGGTTTAGCTTTCTTGGGGCTCCGTTCAAAGCTGCGAAGACTACGTCCTCGCAATGTGCAGCACTCCCATGTTCAAGAACAGAATATTAAGCTGCAACAATCTTTGTTGAGGAGGCCAAAAAGCTGAGAATCTCGAGGAGTTGTCTGCCTATCTGGGACTAACGTTGTGCAACTTTCGAGAGCAGGTACATTCTCGCCCTTATCGACTTCAATGCTTCTCAGACAAATATTTTGGAAGCGAGCTGCGGATCAGTCTAATGACTTCGGGTGCGGCTGAAAAAATAGTAGCATTCATGTTCGCCATGACGTGTTATCTTCTGACCACCATCCCGATGAGCTCGTCCTAAACATAACTGGAGGAGTTTCGAGATGCTGCTGGAAAACCGAACATCGGCAATTTATACAGCAGTATGCTAAAAATAATTTCGGTCTGCTTTGCATCGGTGTAAAACTTCTCGGAAGAAGCACATCGCAGACAAGATGGCTGAAGCTAACCTTGGTGATCGTAAGAATCTGTGGTCCACCTTTCGAACTGTCAATAGTGTCCCAAATGCGCTAGCGTCCACTTTGGATGGACATTTCGGAGTCCAACATAGTGGTAAGATGGCGTTCCCACTTCAGTGACTTGCTCAATTGAGTCCCCAGTGATTCGCATTCGCCTAGTTGTGCTAATGACTGCGATTGCGAAATTAACAGAATTAGTTTTAAGAGTCTTGGAATTGCACTTTCGCTTATTCCCAAGCGTAACTGTAACTGTAGAGCGTGGGAGGTCTTTGATAGGTCTCTTTTTTAATTTTATAGTAATTATTAATTTCATCTGACACAAAATGACACAAAATACTCCACCAGGTACGGATGTCCTCTTAAAGGACATGACGGGTCGAACGCTGAACCATATACTGATATTTAACTCCATATTCGAGTTTCAGTGGCAGGAGCAGGGCAGTTTTGGGGGCTGAAGGGGCTATGGTTGGCTCCTCCATCCCTTCACGACCTCGATAGAACGAACCTTAGCTGATTTACCTGATTTCAATCCTTCCAGCTACTGTTCGAATGTTTGTTCATAATCTGTTGTGTATTGCAGATTGTGGGTTGACGTCGACGTTACGACAAGAGCCGTGAAAGATAAATACTCTTAGCACGGAGAAACGCTATACTTTGCATTTTAGACACAGTTGTTCATGACACAATGAGTGCGTGGAACCATCACAAGATTTCAGGAGCTAGAGCATCGCTAAAAGATCTATTCTTCAGCTCAGTCGAAGGGCCTGCAGTTAACCTGTCCCCTTTCGGTAGGTCTTTAATAAGTTCCATAGTATTTTTGCATACGATGGATGAGTTCCTTGAATTTCATCAAGTATAATCAGCGGCTTGTCTAACTTTTCTGTCTGATGACTGAGGCCCAACCGATCCCCCTCCATATTTAGTGCGAGATTCTAGTAAAATACGAAACGTCACCTCCGGAACACCCCTTTCTCTTGTGACATAAATTAAAACAAAACTGTCCCTTTATTCGCTTCTAAACTACGCACTAAAACAGAATTTCAGAAAAACACAGAAAACTGTCGTCCGTCGGTCCAAATAAATTACGACTGACTATTCCTCAGTAAATTGTTCTATCGGACAGGCTGTGTGTTACAGGATGATATATTCTGAGAAACAGTGTCAAAATAGAGGTAAGTAAACACGCTGATTCAGGAAGTATAACCTTGTGTTTTCTTACAGGGTGAAAACAACCCACCTACTTTGATAAAGATCAATTTTATCGATCCGTCTTTACCTTGAAGGATCACAGTGGTATAGATGTTATTCATTAGGTACGCAGGAGAGGATTTCAGCGGAAAAAGTTAATCTTTTCACCTTCAGATCTACAAGACAAATCATTTAACCCGTTTACAGGATCCCCATTAGATCAAACATGATCTGAACTTAGGTACTGGTCTTTTAAGCCAAGTACTACCACATCGAGTAAGGTGTAGCCCTATTCATGCCAAATGCACCCGTCGGCTCAATATCGATCGTAATGTCAGTTGGTCGAATCTGGCAAGCTTTTGCTTGCGAGGTTGCAATTGCCAACTTCGGTGTCCTTTCGTAGAAAGACCGCAGATACCCATAGACGAAATCATAGTATCAGCTGAAGTCGGATCGTGCGCGACATCAAGCTGAAGTCCGAAATCGTTGAAGTACTCGTGGTAAGTTTTCACAAGGAACTTTAACTGGACAACCATTAGGGGCCAAACGAAAATGTAGTTATTGGTCAGAAAATGCTATCTTCGGGCTTGAGGCTCTAATCCGAACTTCAATGATCAACATTCTGCCAGATACAAAGTACAACTATTGGTTAACACCTGTTTATTTTCGGCATCAGGATTTTCGGCGGCGACAAATCATTCTTATCCTTTACGTGATCCGTGGCAGGCGCAACGGTGCAAGTCATAAAGTGCTTTTGCGTAGACTCGTCTACTGGGAAGTCGACTCTAAAGAACATCAGTACAGAGTCCTTTTTACTGCAAGCATGTGATTGGCTACAGCAACACTTCAAACCCTGGATCAGCCCCTTCTAACCCCCAGAATCATGAACAAGTTCGAAATACCATGAAAAAGAAAAAAGTAACAAATTGACAACGATGCAATTGCCAATTTTGGTGTCCTTTCGTACAAAGACCGCAGATACCCAAAGAGGAAATCATGTCATCAGTTTAAGCCGGATCCTGCGAGGAATCAAGCCAGAGTCCTAAATCGTTCAAGTACTCGTGATAAGTTTTCACAAGGAACTTATGCTGGACAACCATTTAGGCCTAATCGAAAATGTAGTTATTGGACAGAAAATGCTATCTTCGGGCTTGAGGCTCTAATCTGAACTCATAAAATGATCAACAGCTCTACTAATACGGAATATGGGCAATGGTAAATAGGAGTATTAAATCTCTTCGTTACATAGAAAAAGTGGAACAATTTTTACAAAACAATAAATATAGAAAAAAAAAGGCAGACTTCCGTAAACTTCTACACACCAACAGAAACTTTTCAGTCTTCTCCCTAGAAAGACACTATTTTCAAGAAACACTATTTCCGGTGTATATGTCCGACACAGGAGTAGGTTTGGACGTTGAAGCAAACGACACCACCCCAAATGACAAAAACACAATGTTGGATACACATTCTTCGGAATGTGACTCGGAAAGCAAGACAAATACCTTTCCGGGATCGGAATCTCTGGCTCGTAGAACGGCATCTGTGCCGAGACGGGCTCGGACACTGGAAATGAAACCGAAGGAGTTGTATCAATACTTTTACTGTGCGAGAACGCGGGGAAGTAGCATAAGCTAAAAAAACAAGGCCACCAAAAGATGGGACACCGATTCCAGGAGTATTTCCGAAAGCATCTTGACGAAACAAAATAGAAAATTAATCGGAAGTGGATCGTCTAAAAATTGGATCGTCTAAAAACACCCTGGTTGTCACCTCACGAACAGTCTTACTACCAACCCCAGCGAATCGTTAAATATGATAATGAAACAGATAAAAGGGCAGTTCAAGTTTAGACAAGACATCCTTGTGCTGCATCTGTACAAATTCAACATGTTTATTTTGAATGAGATGGAGAGAGCGATTAAAGGAACTGGTTCCTGAACGTTGCTGGAAACGGCCTAAAAAGAAAGCCTGCATTTAAAATGTAGACCAGTTGGCTGCTATATTCGCAAGATGTGCAAGCGAGCCACAGGAAACCCCTCTTGATGCCTGCATCCTTGTGCCAAGGATTTTTGTAATATAAGAGCGTTGTTCATGTTGCTGAACATCAACGAAGTCAGGATGCTGAATGGAGAAAACATCGACGTCATTAAGCGGACTGGAATACCAGTGCAAAGTAGCAAAATCTCGAAAACAATGCGAAAAAAGACGTTTTCTTGGAGGCAAATGGTTCGTACCAAACGGAGACAGAGAATCCTGAGAGACAGAGAGACATGCAATCCTGTTCGTTTATTCATCAACCTCACATTAAGAAACAAGACCAAAGGTTTCGATGGGATCCCAAAAATTCAATATCTAATCCAGACAACCGGGTCTTGTCTTAGACAGATCCATTCATCACCAGACTCCTTGAAAATTTTTACAACTGAAATTCAGAAACAGATTAAGGCCAAGTAGCTAATAATCTGAGAAAACCAACTTCAGATATGGATTCAACATGTGTGCTTACCGCTCTAAGTCACATCTGTTTTGACGAAAACTTCCTGCCACTTCTGCCAATATCCCGGTTTCGGCCGAACTCCAGAACTACTTGTCCGGCGAAAAAAGAAAGTTGAAAAACGAATTCATTTTCAAATTTTCCGACTCCAGCCGGATTCCGGTCGAACTATATGTCCGGGTAAAATATGAATGTCACACACGGATTCAGCATCTCTTCTTACCCCTACAAATCGGTTATCTGACTAGAAATAAAACTATAACGTCTAACAATTTTCCGGTTTCGGCCGGATTCCGGGCGAACTACATGTCCGGGTAGAAAATTATTTTCACATAAGTGTTTAGCATGTCTTTTTGCCCTAAACCGAACATCTAGTCAACTCGAAATAAAACTTTTAATTTTTGCAAACTTTCCAGTTTCGGCCGGATTCTGGGCGAACTGCTTGTCCGTCGAGAAAATGGTTTTCACTATCGTCTTCAGCATGTCTTCCTACCCCTAAATCGAACACATCTAATCAACTTCAAATAAAACTTTTACTTTTAACAGAACTTTCCGGTTTTGGCCGGATTCCGGGCGAACTACTTGTTTGATGACAAAATGGTTTTCACCATCGTGCTCAGCATGTCTTCTTACCCCGTAATCGACTATCACATTAGCTGTTTCAAAATATTTTATTTGCCCCTTAATTTGAACCCCCTCCCTCACCCCTAAATGTAGGGCTACAAAGCACATCTACGAACTTGACTGGTCCGACGACCCAACGAACCCTCACACCAAGTTTCATCAAAATATATCATTCCCTTCGAGAGTTATCGTGCTTACAGACGGACGGACAGACGGACAACTTTTGCGATGTCATAGGTATTCCTCCACTTACGTTTTGGGATCCCAAAAACGACAGAGCAAAAACCACCATATCAGAGGAGTAACAAGAACAAAGGATTCGTGGGATCCAAGGCGAACAGGTCCTAGCCTCCTGAAACCCTGCCTACAGTGCGTGTACATTCCGTTATTCTTTTTCTGTCTGCAAACACTAGGCACCAAAATATAATCTCATTAGTTTGTCTGATCTTGAGCTACAACAGGGTATTTTTCTTTGGAAGAATGGCCCTAAAACTAAAAAAGTCGAAAAAAAATTAATATAGTAAATAAAATTCTGGAGTATTCAGAAGGGTTTCAGCTGTTTGTCAAGTAAAAGAACCTGATTACTCGCTAATTTCTTCATGGAAGCTGTACTTCATTCATTTTGTAGAACAGGTCGCTCATTGGGTCCATGACTAGTTTCTGTATAACAGGTTGTACAAATATTCAAAAGTCCAAGGCAAGTCGTCTTCTTTGCGAAGATTAAGTAGTTAGTTCTTGATATTTATGTATATCTTTATGTATACGACTAATGAATATTTCAGTTTCCTAGCGCTCTTAGCCTAGAATTGGAGGACAGAGTTGTAAATCGGATACTTTTCCGAACTATCCAATACTACCTATGTTCGCAGTATCCTTTTAACGTTGCAGTATTGGGTAGGATGGCAGTGACATCGAAAACCTCGACGGCGGCGAAGAAGACGAGTTCGCGAGATGGTATGGGGAAGACTCGGGTTCCGACCAAAAGATCGGTACCTGTACAGCACTTTAACCTGCACAGTCCGACGGTCATGGGACTGCAGACCACTTTTCACCATGAGAGGCTATTTATTTCACAGTGCGAACGCGTGGAGGTTGTTATTATGAGGATGTGTAATACAAACGATTGGAAGTTCCTGGGTCCTACAAGTGTATAAATAAAGTCTGCCATGTTATGTTTACTGTGTTGTTTGTAAATAATCAATATTAGTTGATACATGAATAAAATATACCTCAATTTTAGAGAAGCAGGGCTGAAACTCCGCATCAATCAATTCATCTAATCAGCCATGTTTAATACCCAAATGTGTTTGTGCATATGAAGTAAGTAAGTAAGTGTATTTATTACCCACGAAATGTTTTACAACATATGAGTGTGGAGTAGAGATAAATAAAAATAAGAAGGAAAAGAAAAGAAAAGTATAAAAGACAACAAGAAAATAGAATACAAAACATACAATACGTAAATAGAATATATAGGTTGTATTGTCAGCTATTTCGTTAATACAGTTACCACAGCTGGAAGCTACCGGGTAGCCAAAATGTGTCTGTATAAGTGCTACGTCTGCTGTATGATGTTGATTACGTAGTTTGTAATCTGTTAGCTGGCTGGCATATCCCACAAAATATGACTCGCTGACAAACTGAAGTTCAACAAACGAATTCAAACAGCCACGTACCAAACACTAACTACGGCGATTTCTGAACTCCTTCCCCAACCGAGAGATTGCAGCTTCATCGACGAAAACGAAAACACAACAAATGAAATAAAAAAAAAAGAATTTAATGTTGCGAGATATGGGATTTTCAGCCGATCATAAGTGAATGTTACGATTCATTTATCGCAGAATGTTTGATTAATGAGAATGTTACGGGACGTGTAAACAATCAGTAGAGTATCTTGCAATGCATTGACTGCTCGAAGTAGTCAAGATCCTACTCTGACCAATTTCAACCCCTCGGGAAAGGAAGCTGGAATGCTTATGCCCTGAGTAGCAGACCTCCGAGCTTGAAAACATCCAGTGACATCTTGATAACCCGCTTCATCCGGGTAAACGAACAAGATGTCTTGGTCCAAAGGGAAAAGATCATTTTGCTAGATCATTTTGCTAAAGATCATTTTGCTAAAATTGGGATGATTGTCCAGGGACTCGATTTTACAACACCAACTCTTCATGTCAATGATTCAAGCCATATCGTAGGTTTGTTGAACGGTAGTGATTGACACTATGCACTTAGAAATGTATTTTTGTATGTAATATGTTGTGTTTTTACATTTTTAGAAAATGGTTTTTGTTTGATTTACGATCCCACCGCTGTAATGATGTGACTACTGTGATGTCAGGGAGGTTGGACTGGGACACAGAACAAATGTCAGTGACAGAGTTAACTCGTCATAGACGGCCTATGAGATTTTGCGTCTTCGAAACTCGAGACATGGATACCTAAGTTTAGCGTAACAAACCTCACTCTAAACATGGTTCGCAAATATCCTCTAGAACCCGTTTGTAAACGGAGCTTGAGAGTCTTGCAACCACTGGCTCTGTGGCAAACGAAAAAAAGTATTATTTCGCTGCGGGTTGTTGGGCCCTTGATCCACCAGCGTGGGCGATGTTTTGGCTTATGAATTACCATAATGGCTAGTGTCCATGCACTAGATGCAAAATTGCTGGAACTGTCATACCTAAAGGTAGAGGGTATATCCGTGTATTTCGCTCTGCAGACGAAAAAGAGCCTCGTGAGCACGAGGAATCCCTGGAAGAAACCTTAGACGGGACAACCACCAACCCTTGTTCGGGCTTCACAGGGTCTTCTGTTGCTTGGCTTTTTCCTTTCTAAGAATTCCCGCATACAGACGCGTTTGACAATCTGCACAGAGTGTACCTCAACAATGTACAGGGGCGGCTTTCTTCGTTCCTAGATTCGGACAATCACGAAAAACCGTGGTACACTGGACTGCGAATAAGCGAACTTGACAACAAGCTTCTTGAAATCTTGAGTCCACCCTCTGCCAAAAGAAACGTCAGAAGCTTGCGTGAGCATCAGACTACCAAGGCAACGAGCTTCGTTCATTCCGCCTGATTTACGGACCGACTGTGCTCAGGGATACCCTTTAAAGTCGATTTTATAGCAACATTAAGCTACTTTCGGCCGCAACTGCGATTTTAGAGCAAGAAGTGATTGACGAAGAAGAGCTCCACCTGGCGCAAGACACCTTGGACCTTTATTGGATAGAGAGCGAATAGCTATTTGGACCCGAATTTTGTTCATTCAACCTCCAAGACCTGAAACATGTGAGTGAGAGCATTTGTGACCCGCTGTGTCGAACTACCACATTTAATATTGAAGGTGTTGCAGGTCTATGTAAGTTGCTCTGGAACGGTTGCCGTGGGGTAGCCTCGCAGATTCAAGAGAAGTTTCGCGCTCGTGCCTTTCTTGTTGCCAGCAAACAGGAGGTTTTCGCAAACAGTGACCAGGCACGTTGTGTATTTGTCTCGTTGATGCAGGTTTTGTCAAGGAGAGTGATTTCTGAAAAAAAAAATAGAAACAGCGGGCTTTTGGAGAAACCCATGAGTTCTACACTACCGACTGTTCAGAAAAATGTATTTATGATAAGGTGGTTTGGATGTAAGGCACATCGGAGAGGAGTGTACAGAGCAAAATGGTCTCATCACCGAAAACGGTATAACAATGAATGTACTCTTAAATAATATAAATAATAGAATAACCTACTCTTATGGTAGGTTCCCATAAGAGACAAAGTAGTTTTGTAGTGGGCAAATTATTTGGAATTTCTGAACTGGAAGTGATCGAGGAAGCAGGTGTAAGAAAGTGCGTTCTTTATGGTCACGCGTAGAAGCCAATCTCTTCCTTCTTTGAGCTCGTTGTTGCTGCTAACTGAAATCGCAACCAAAACGCAAAATGTGACAAAGAACGAAGAATGTACTTTCATCTCACCGAGTTCGATAGTTTCACGCCCATAGGTGTCCACCAGTAATTCCTAACACTCGATCGGAACACTGGCAGACCGGACGGGAACAGCAAGGTGTTACAGCGGAAGCAAAGACCAGCAGAATTCTGCCCACACGGGAAATGGACAGGAAGACTTGACAGGAAAACCAGCGGAATTCCCGCTGGTTGTAATCAGGACGAAACACAGGAATTCCTGTCTGCTTTTTCCTATCAGGTAAGGACGGAGTCATCCGATTATCATCACCACCATCAGAAAGTACTCCCTTTCAGATTCGGTGGGGAATACAATTTCGCTGGTGTTGGTACAGTGTAAAATTAATTAAAACAATCAGAATAAATAAAACTAAAAACAAAGCGGATCCATACTAATTTCGTCGACTCCATTTTGTTTTTTCGAACAACATCCATTTTGTATTGCTCGTGTTCCCCTTTAGCTTTGTGTCTTGTGTGTGTATGTGTTCCCTTCGATTCCGCGGAGAGTCCTCGGGGAACGGCGAAAATGCTACTTAGGACATCCAAATAGTGCACACAGATGGTTACTTGTAGAGAGTTTCACACTACTTGACGGATACGGAAACTCCTAACCGTCACAAGAAAAGGTCGAGGAAAAGGCAGGGTAAAGAATAGTCAGAGTCACGCTGGCCGGAACTAAAAATTGCGAGGTATGGTATTTTCTACATCGAGACTGTCATAGGCCTATGTTAGTTAGTCTGAATTCTTGAAATACATTTTTACAGCTTTCTTAATTGGGGGTTCCACGTCCCTTGACATTCTCATTAATCAAACACGACGAATTACTCAACATATTACATACTCACATACATTTCTAGCTACACACTGTCAACAAGAGTTTGTGTTGTCAAATCGAGTCCCTGAACAATCATCCCAATTTCAGCAAAATTATCGTTTTCCCTTTGAATCAAGGTGTCTCGTGTATTTACACGGATGAAGCGGGTTAGAAAGATGTCGATGGATGTTTTCATGCTCTTTTACTTGGTTGGACATAGCATCCATTTTTCTGAATCTGGCTTTTCTCCACCAGCTCGTTCTTTTTTCTTTGCTACACTTGGAACTCATGAACTGGCAAGTGAGGACGACAAGCTTCCTTGGCTTCCCTAAACAATTGCTTGTTTTCATGTAGAAAACAGAAACAATATAAATTAATGAAATGATTACACGCAGACTTGTAATTTTCAGAAATTCTATTTTGCGTAATAAACCTTTTCGTCGAAAATTGACTAGGTAATCCACAGGACTTGCTTTTCCAGTGTTCTTTCCTGGCCTCATTAGCCGAGTTCGTGCTGGTTCAACACAGAATCCGTGACGACGAGTTAGCCGAGTTCCTGCTGGTTCAACACAGAATCCGTGACGACGAGTTGACGTAACTCGTACCATGACTGGGCCGGCAACAAGCCCGCTAAAATTGGCCTATTTCACTACGAACAGCTGATGCACTATGATCAGAAGGAATGCGATTTTCGGTTTCGGGCGATCAAAGACGTGGTATTTTGGGTTTCATGATCTAGAGAATTCGTAAATGGTGCCCATTAGACGATTAGAGTCACAGGACGGCTTTTCCGCGCATTCATTAAAGGGTGCGTCGTACTCAGGATAGTTATTAATTCTACTTTAGTAGAATTCTTCACCACGTGTGTCCTATCTCCTCTATTAGCAAACACTGACTACCATCCTTGACGTGTTTCTTCTCTTTACGTCACGTATCATGCTCTCAATCATTATGAGCGGGTGGTGATGTCTCTTTGGACCAAAAGCCTGAACGGGTTCCCCGTGTCCAACCCTCTTAACTTTTTTGTTAGAGGGAACCCGGACCAAGTGGCAGACTCATTAGCAGTTTTCAAGTACCTGTGCTGTCTTGACGAAAGGTACAGGTCCCCTGTCGAAGGAATCATACGACAAGCCTACAACATATGTAAAGTATGATCTTTCTATCATTACCGTTCCGCAAAGTGTGTACCACCACTCAAAAAAATACCAGGAAACCGTAACTGTGATAAAAGCTAAAAATATAGTATAGATTTCGTTAAGGTGTACTACGGCCATGATAGTTCTTTATTACACATCTTGAACAAATGTATAGCTAGGCTTCAATAGCAATTTTAGATTGTAGCTTTCTCAAACTTCTTCATACAAAAATAAGGAAGGATCGATCTTTCTGGCTGTATGAAGAGGTCCGCTGCGTGTTCGTGTAACTTGGGTAAAAGTTACTTCGCTTTCGAGGCAGCACGTGGAAAGTCTGGAACCATTGACAAAATGTAAGGGTGCCACCCTGAGCACCTTCAGTTCTAACATTCGGAGGAAGCAAGCTTTAATTTTTGGAAATTATTATTATCATCACCACCATCAGAAAGTACTCCCTTTCAGATTCGGAGGGGAATACAATTTCGCTGGTATTGGTACAGTGTAAAATAAATTAAAACAATCAGAATAAATAAAACTAAAAACAAAGCGGATCCAGACTAATTTCGTCAACTCCATTTTGTTTTTTCGAACAACAACCATTTTGTATTGCTCGTGTTCCCCTTTAGCTTTGTGTCTTGTGTGTGTATGTGTTCCCTTCGATTCCGCGGAGAGTCCTCGGGGAACGGCGAAAATGCTACTTAGGACATCCAAATAGTGCACACAGATGGTTACTTGTAGAGAGTTTCACACTACTTGACGGATAAGGAAACTCCTAACCGTCACAAGAAAAGGTCGAGGAAAAGGCAGGGTAAAGAATAGTCAGAGTCACGCTGGCCGGAACTAAAAATTGCGAGGTATGGTATTTTCTACATCGAGACTGTCATAGGCCTATGTTAGTTAGTCTGAATTCTTGAAATACATTTTTACAGCTTTCTTAATTGGGGGTTCCACGTCCCTTGACATTCTCATTAATCAAACACGACGAATTACTCAACATATTACATACTCACATACATTTCTAGCTACACACTGTCAACAAGAGTTTGTGTTGTCAAATCGAGTCCCTGAACAATCATCCCAATTTCAGCAAAATTATCGTTTTCCCTTTGAATCAAGGTGTCTCGTATATTTACACGGATGAAGCGGGTTATAAAGATGTCGATGGATGTTTTCATGTTCTTTTACTTGGTTGGACATAGCATCCATTTTTCTGAATCTGGCTTTTCTCCACCAGCTCGTTCTTTTTTCTTTGCTACACTTGGAACTCATGAACTGGCAAGTGAGGACGACAAGCTTCCTTGGCTTCCCTAAACAATTGCTTGTTTTCATGTAGAAAACAGAAACAATATAAATTAATGAAATGATTACACGCAGACTTGTAATTTTCAGAAATTCTATTTTGCGTAATAAACCTTTTCGTCGAAAATTGACTAGGTAATCCACAGGACTTGCTGGGCCGGCAACAAGCCCGCTAAAATTGGCCTATTTCACTACGAACAGCTGATGCACTATGATCAGAAGGAATGCGATTTTCGGTTTCGGGCGATAAAAGACGTGGTATTTTGGGTTTCATGTTCTAGAGAATTCGTAAATGGTGCCCATTAGACGATTAGAGTCACAGGACGGCTTTTCCGCGCATTCATTAAAGGATGCGTCGTACTCAGGATAGTTATTAATTCTACTTTAGTAGTATTCTTCACCACGTGTGTCCTATCTCCTCTATTAGCAAACACTGACTACCATCCTTGACGTGTTTCTTCTCTTTACGTCACGTATCATGCTCTCAATCATTATGAGCGGGTGGTGATGTCTCTTTGGACCAAAAGCCTGAACGGGTTCCCCGTGTCCAACCCTCTTAACTTTTTTGTTAGAGGGAACCCAGACCAAGTGGCAGACTCATTAGCAGTTTTCAAGTACCTGTGCTGTCTTGACGAAAGGTACAGGTCCCCTGTCGAAGGAATCATACGACAAGCCTACAACATATGTAAAGTATGATCTTTCTATCATTATGATCGTTCCGCAAAGTGTGTACCACCACTCAAAAAAATACCAGGAAACCGTAACCGTGATAAAAGCTAAAAATATAGTATAGATTTCGTTAAGGTGTACTACGGCCATGATAGTTTTTTATTACACATCTTGAACAAATGTATAGCTAGGCTTCAATAGCAATTTTAGATTGTAGCTTTCTCAAACTTCTTCATAAAAAAATAAGGAAGGATCGATCTTTCTGGCTGTATGAAGAGGTCCGCTGCGTGTTCGTGTAACTTGGGTAAAAGTTACTTCGCTTTCGAGGCAGCACGTGGAAAGTGGCAGCACGTGGAAAGTCTGGAACCATTGACAAAATGTAAGGGTGCCACCCTGAGCACCTTCAGTTCTAACATTCGGAGGAAGCAAGCTTTAATTTTTGGAAAGCACTCAAAGACGCCAAGAAAAGCAGCTGGTAGTCACATATTTACAATCAGCTTCTTTCTGTCAATCCCTGCTACAGGCTAGGATGTGTCATATTTTTGCGGTCGGATCTGCGACGGATTAACCCAGAATGTTGATGGTCTTTGTAAATCTGGCATTTGTTCTGAAATTACCCATAGAAGCAGTCTGTCTAGTCTGTACTTACCTTTAGTAGCAACACTAATAGTTAGCTCGTCCGAAACACTGCCGTTTGTTGTGAATGGTAAAAGGTACAGTTTTGATATGGTCCCAGGTTGGTCTAGGTATGTAAAGTCACATTGTTTTGCGGCCAAGCGTGCTTTTATAGTTCAGGTTGCAGCAGGTCGGTGTGCTGGTGATAGTTTTGACCTGATCCGAAAATCTCCTAATTCTAAGTTTAGGTCGGCAATGCGATGGTGCAAGAAGAGTGCTGACAAGATGAAAGCAACATCGCTTGCTACTTCACTTTCTGTGCACAAGTGGAAAGAATTTTGGAAGAAGGTAACTTCTGTAAATAACTCTCCAGTATCTCTGTTTAGAGTTAGGTCCCTTATTTCGTATTTTTTTATCTCAAAAGCTTCCCTGATGAACTGCCCCAGACCTGTCTCTCTGCCTATTATTTTACTTTCATCAAAACGGATGTTGTGATCAGGGTTGTCATAAATGTGTTCAGCCAGAGCACTAGAGCAGTTCTCTGGTCTGTTTTGGCACCGAAGAGTTATGCTGGTTCTGTGTTCGTGGAGGCGATCAGACAGGTGCTGGTGTGTCCTGCCAATATACCATTTATCGCAAGAACATGAAATCTTATAAACCCCTTGGCAGTTTGTCTCGGAAATTGGATCTTTACCAGAGTGTAGATAGGAAGATATCGTGTTTGAGCTTTTTAAATATGTGGAAATGTTATGAGGGCTCAAAATTTTCTTGATTTTGTCTGCGAGTCCATGGACATACGGAAGTGGCACATAGACCTTTTTCTCAGGTTCAGTGGTTGAGGGTGAGGGGGGGGGGGGTAATTTCCGGTTTCGATCGCCTGGCAGGACTACAGTGTCAGGCGCCAGGCGGACGGCTAACTGAGCAAAAAAACGAAAACTGAGACAGAAGGGTGAACTGACAGGCGAACGGCAACAGGCGATCAAAAACACAACTAAAGTTAGTAGAGTCAGATTACGGCAAACTTGCAAGCGAACGCAATTATGAGTCGGGAAGTATCATTCTTGTGCGGATGTAGACACGAGATCTAATGGACTTGAAGCAGGACCATGCAGAACGAATGTGGTACTATTCGGCCTGCGGCCTAGAAACCCTCCCGTCAGTCTCTCAAGCAAGAAGTGATAGAATTCTTCAGTTTCGTTTTGCCCTAGATGTGCGGCAGAGGTCAACGCAGAACTAAAATAATACCTCAAAGCAAACTGTTGGAAGAAATCATAACTGGCAAACAATTTATTTGTTTACTTTTTTTTAGTCCACCAGTTATTTCTTTTCGAGCTTTTCTAAACAAGGTAAAGATGTCAAACCATGGGGACGCTCCGAGCCTTTCTTCATTGAGGGGGGGGGGGGGCACGAACCTGGCAAAAATTGACCGAATCGGTATCTAATATTGACCGAATTTATAATTTTTAATCCACCTTTTTTCTGGCAAATTCTAGCTTTTAACGTGGTTCAAGCACCTCAAAATCCGAAGCCTCAAACGCCAATTACGTGACGTACCCTTCTTCTAAATAGTGAAGACTGCTAAATGTGCCGCAGGCGAAACTTTTTGGAAACACTTGTGATCAAAGTGCCTTTTTGCGATCCCAAGACTACCTATTCAAGACAGAGCTACCTGGCGAAAAAAGGGTTCATCCAGGGTAAAGTACATTTATTCTGAGTTTAGAGCAAACAAAATAGGCTAGTGTTCACGTCAGGAGATGTGCTTATTCATGAAGTTCTGCAATTATTATAAGCATAAGTTAAGTAATGAATGGAAACCATTCGAAGCTATCGTTAAATGGTGAAAGAAAAACATCTAAATAAATCCCACTTAAATTACCAAGCACACACAGTAACTGGGGTGAACCAAATAATGAATTCGTGCTACCGAAAAATTAACTAAAAAATAAGGAGCAGATCGGGAGCGGTATAACGACCGAATTTCGGAACGGAATAAAATTATTGGTAAAACCACCTAAAAGAACCGAATGAATCTGATTAATCACCGAACTATGAAATGGATTGACCGAATGCAATAGAACAGATATGGACTTGAGAAAGGTCCGAAGAACAACCGAATTCTCTAACGAACGAGACCAAATAAATACGTTAAATTACCGAATTTACGTAGGGACGTACCGAATGCGGTGAAATCGACTCGGACTGAACCAAAGTTGCATGAATTGTCAAATTTGGTCACGGACCAGAACCAAATGAATCTGATTAATGACCAAATTATGAAACTGACTGACCAAATTCGACAGAACGGATACGGACTTGAGAAAAGTCCAGTGAACAACTGAATTCGCTAACGAATGTGACCAAACAAGTATGTTAAATCACCGAATTTACGCTGGGACGTACTGAATGCGGTGAAATCGACTCGGACAGAACAATAGTTTTATTAATTACCAAATTCGAAAAAAAAAAAATGGAAACCAATAAACATGTTGTATCGCCTAATTTGGAAATGTGGGTACAATTTTATAAAACAGGCCGCGGTGCCCATTTTAACCAATTTTCATTTTTTACCGTGAGCAACAAACGAGAAGTAGCCTAAGTAGATTTTTGTATCAAATTTAGTCCAGGACCCCAATGTTGGAAACTCCCAGACACGGCACTGACCAAATGGCGAGGCCTCAGACGGAACAAGAAAAAGGTTTCGATGGGATTCCAAAAATCTAACACTTCATTCAAACAATTGGGTCTTGCCTTGTTCATTCAGTCTTCGTCAGATTCCTTGACGATTTTTAATGTTGAAACAAAGTTCAAAAACGGATTCAGCATGTCTCCTTGTCTCAATACAGAATCTCTATAATCGATTTCAGAAACAACTTTGAGCTTCAAGCAAATTTCCAGTTTCAGCCGAGTTCGTGATGAACCATTTGTCCAGCAAGAAAACTAAATTAAGATATGGATTCAGCAGACCTCCTCATCCCATCAATGAATATCTTATTAGCGTATAAAACATACAAGTTTTTACCGTAAATTCGAAACCTATCCTCTGCCTCTAAAGATAGGACTAAAGGCACATCTACGAACTTGACCTGTACTTAACCAGTGAATCCTCATTGTACAACATCTTAGCTTGAACAACATATTTCCTCGTGCTATAGCCGAAAATTGGTCGACAAAGTTTGTGTCCGGTTTTCGCCGGATTCCGGAGAGAATCAACTATCAGTCGTATGTTTTCAGCTTGTCTGTATGACAGTCGTATGTTTCGAGCTTATCAGAATGGCATACAGGCAGTTACCAGACGTGGATTTCACCCGCAACATTTTTTAGTGGTATTGCTACGAAATTTGTATTCGTATGTTTTCAGATTCGCAGTTGTGCGTTCTGAGTTTTCCAGAATGAACGTCGTACGTTTGGGCTTGCCAAAATGACATCAACCCCGAATTTCGCCTGAAAAGACCCGTGTCTTGTCGTACTTTACGAAGGGATTTTCTAGTCGCAAATTAGAGACAGGCGTAAGTTTTGACCTTGCCAGATAAAGGCAGACAAAGTAGTTAGCTAGTCGTGAACTTCGCCTTCAAATGACCTGTGGTATTGTTCCATAGAGATTTTAGTAGTATGTTTTAAGCTGAATCACAGCTTTGTGTTCTCAGTCTGTCAGAATCACAGACGTATGGAACTTCCAGAATGCCATATAATGTAATTTGCCATACGAGGCAGTTCGGTGAGTTTCGACAGCAAATGAACTATTTCTGGTCGTATGGTTGTATGTTGTATAGAGATTTTCTACAAGTTACGAAATATCGTGTGTTTTGAGCTTGTTAGAAAATAAATTCCATCACAAGATCGTGATTTTCACTCTGTGGCGCTGAAAATATTCTGATTTTCGAAAATTTCACCTGCGGCGCGACGTTTCAACATTATCCTATCTGGTTTTGTGCGAAAATCTCCTGATCTTGTAAGGAAACAGCTTTATTTTTTTTAAATGGCTTGCGGAGTAAGGTTTGCACATAAATAGGCTTTATAAGCACTTTGAAGGAGGGGGAGCCACACACTCCCCTTGGACGCATAAAGCTTAGAGGTTTCGATTCTTCTCTCTCGATCGTCCTAGCTAGGATTAAGAGATTAAATAGCTGAATAAAAATCATCGTTGCTAATGGGTTCCATGTGTGGAAAGTAAATCCGGAGTTGACGGAGCTGGCCCTCCTTGCACCTGATGATTGCACTATTTTTTGTGGTCTAAGTTCGAAGTGGAAGCACTAGCACGTAAAAACTTCCGGGAAAATATCCCACTCCGTTTGCGAATTAACGGGGCACGGACAGATATGTGAGATCGTAGGCAGCCTTAAACGTTTTGCAAAACTTTACCTGCGACGTCAGTCATAGTAGCCTACTCTTTATCTGGTTGAATGGCACGCAATTTAGCTGAGGTGTTAGGTCTAAGATTTCGGCCGCCGCAAAAGCTAGAAAAATACAGAATAAGTCGGATTACAAAAAAAAGAAATGGCCTGCGGCGCCGAGTTCAAATTTATCTTGGGTACATATGGTAAAAAGCTGCTGCTTAGGACCTGAACTACGTTAAAAACAAGAGTTTGTGTGGGAAGTAGTCGAATACTGCCGATTTAACAAATTTTGCATGCGGCTCTTTCGTAGTCCTACCCTATTTCTATTTAGTTGAAGTGTGCATCTTTCTGTGCGGTTTTAAGCTTGGGATTTGGAGTCTAAGTACATTAAAAGGTAGAAGTTGTAAAGAAGTAGCTGAACTTTGATCAGATTGAAAAAATTTCGCAGGCGGCGCTCACTTTAGTTCGCCATGAGTAGAGATGTCAGGATCTGCCACCGAGGTGTGTCTCCAGCAGAATTTTTTATGAATGGCATCGTCTGATTCCTGTTACTTATTTGTTCGGCACTGTCTACGGAACCGGGAGCCGTAATTTATGTCCTAAGGGCTACGGAACCGGTAGTTCTCACGGAAACCAAACCATATGAGCTTTGATTCCGGGATCTGACGTCATTAACTAACGGAAACTTGTATATGCTGGCTCCCGTTCCGGTAGTAAGTGGAAATAGCTCACGGAAACTTCATCGCACCAGCTTCTCGTCCGGTAGCCTCACGGAATTGTGTACTCAGAAGCTAGGGAGCCGGTAGTTGATACTGGAAACTGTATAATTGGAGCTTCTGTTCCGGTAGTGTCTAAGTGGAATATAGAACTCACGGAATAGTTTGGATGAGAGCTAGGATGCCGGGATTTTCACTGACTTAGAGAAAATAGCATGGAAAAAAATCAACTACCGGAACACATATATTGAGAGCTAAGGTACCGGTAGTAACTACTATTTAGTTGAAAATGACTAGCTCACGGACAGATGGCTATGGACTAGGGACAAAAATAAATAAAATTGAACTCACGGACCCATGTCACTGCAGACTAGGAAACCGGGAGTGAATATTTCTAACTCACGGAACCCAACTTCTGCGGGCTGGGGTTCCGGTAAAGCAAAAAAATTAAAGTTTTTGAACTGGATTCCGTGAGCTGTAAAGGACTCAAAATCCATATTGACACATGTCCGTGAGTTTATAATTTTAATTTTTGGCACTACCGGAGCCCCAGCCCGCAGGAATTGGGTTCCGTGAGTTAAAAATATTCACTTCCGGTTTTCTAGTGTGCACTGACATGGGTCCGTGACTTCAATTTTTTTATTTATTTTTTTTGAACTACCGGAACCCTAGCCCATAGCCATCTGTGTCCGTGAGCTGGTCATTTTCAACCAAATAGTTTTTGCTACCGGTACCTTAGCTCTCAATATATGGGTTCCGGTAGTGATTTTTTCCCATGCTATTTCCTTAAGTCAGTGAAAATTCCGGCATCCTAGCTCTCACCCAAACTGTTCCGTGAGCTCTATATCCCATGTTGACAATACCGGAACACAAGCTCCAATTATATAGTTTCCGGTATCACCTACCGGCTCCCTAGCTTCTGAGTACATAACTCCGTGAGACTACCGGACGAGAAGCCGGTACGATGATGTTTCCGTGAGCTATTTCCATTTACTACCGGAACGGGAGCCAGCACATGCAAGTTTCCGTTAGTCTATGACGTCACATCCCGGAATCGTAGCTCTCATGGTTTGAATTCCGTGAGAACTACCGGTTCCGTAGAGGGGGCATAAAGTACGGCTCCCGGTTCCCTGGACAGTGCCTATTTGTTCATCATTTTATTACTACAATGACATTTTCCGTAACGTTTTAGAACTTATAACGTTGTATATTTTGAAGTCCTCACCCCCCCCCCCCATGCCCAAGCCCTTCAAACCGCCCCTAAACGTAGCACTAACGAATCAAACTCAATAACTCAATCCTGAGTTAACCAATCACGGCGATGTTCTGGAGCAGCTGTGATACCACTTCCGGCTCCTCCGCTAGGTACATGGCGATTTTGCATCGGCAAGAAGAGTTAGTCATCAAGAGTATTTAGTAAACTTAACCTGTTCCATTCTGACTGCAAGTTCCATATAGTCAAGTATTTTTAGCTTCCCAAGATATGAGTACTCGACCAGTCTAGTACCGAGGCGATAGCGACTGGAGACTCGATTCCTCAACTGGTCCAGTAATAATAGCTCCCACGACCCTTAGGCCTTGATACTCGACTGGTCGAGTACTATTAGCTCATATGTGGCAGCATACTAGACCGGTCGAGAACTTTTACCATTTGAGATATCAGCTGAAAACGATTTTGCTGATTGGTTCAACAAAACATAAACACAGCAACAAATTTTTCTAATTCCTGGATTGTCGGTTCATGGTGGAATATTTAAAAAAAAGATCAAGCGTAGGAGTTTAAAATTGAAGGTACCGATACTGAATAAAAGAAAATAGACCAAAAACTGTGTCGTTGAAATTGGTGGTAAAAAAAAAGGAAAGTAAGACCACGGTATTACCATAGCCTGACCATGGCCCATGCCTGAAAAGTTAATCTGATCAAAGGGCACCTTAAACAAGCAGTGGAATGCTAGAGTAACTAATTCAGTTTTAAGGGTACAAAAATTATATTTTGTGTTTTATTGTGTTTCAAACACAACATTCTGTGCAAAGGGTAATTAATCATAGTGAAGATTTCATCAATATTTGAAAGACTGGGGAGTTAAGACAATTATTCAGGAATAAAATTTGTGTAGTTATTATTAGATAGTATTAGAAGGGAAGATTAGGGTATAAGTCGTAATATTATGTTTTCTAGAGTGGATACGTAGGCCTACCATCAAGCTGGTGTCAAGTCTAATTTGAAAAGTGGGAGAAAATAATATGATTTGTCTATTTGTTAAATATATATAAATGTATGTATGTGGATACACATAGGCCTACACATAATAGACTGGTAATAACAGCTGGAGAAGGCACACAACAAGAACTTAACAATCAATCTAGTGAAAAGAACTTGACCCAGCAGGAAATACAATTGGCTTCCATCAGTATCTAAATGTATCTTCAGATGCAATAGCAAACCTTATTTAACTTGGTCGTGTTACCTCTCAGTCCGTTGGTTGTAGTACAATGTAATCTATTAGCTATCTCGAACCATTCAGTAATTTCTTAGAATTCCGTTCTTAGTTCTGTTTATATTTTTCCAGAAACAGGTTCCAACCTCGGTTCCAACAGATGTGGTAGAGCCGGTAGAGGTGAGCATGTTTGGTTACGATCTATCACAAATGCGCGATTTTGGCGTAGTCTATGTGCATACTTCCTTCCCTTGCAAGTGTCATATAAGGTTTCAGCTCTTGTTTCAGTGATTTGTTTAATGGTGAACATATTTATGTTAAGCCTATATGCATGCTTCCTTCCCTGAAACTGCCATAGAAGGTTTCAGTGATTTGTTTAATGGGAAACATATTTCTGTTAGCCTATATTCATGCTTCCTTCCCTGAAAGTGCCATATAAGTTTTCAGCTCTTGTTTCAGTGGTTTCTTTAATGGTAAATTTTTGCTGTTAAGCTCGTCATTTCGTGCCGAGAAATGCCTAGTGGTTGTAGTCAACGTTAATAATGCTAAGTAGCATGTCGTCTGTACAAAACTACTTGGAGAAACGCTGATATACTCTTTCTTCGAGGGGAGGGGGGGGGGACCCCCCCACCCATAGCGACGCCCCTGCTTATTGAACTATTTTATCCAGACAGTCAGGACTTTTAGGCATCTGGTCTTCTTCGGACTTCTTAAACTACGGATCATTTACACAGCAGGTATTTCTCCCCGGAGACGAGAGGGGAAAGTGTTCACATGGTACCTGGGTATTTTTCAAGGGAGAGTACTAAATGTGGCAATAGATTCCAAGGTTGTAAAGGCTCAGTATATCTCTCTACAATGGACAACAACATATGTCCATTCGGATCACTTTTTATAAGGACATAATCATAATTATTGCAAAAAAATCCTATTTTGTTGTTGCTGACGTCAAAAAATACTCTTCTACTAACAAATACCAGGATAAAAGTTCGCGAAATTGAAGTCCAAATACCCGGGGATGTGTTGCTGTTGCGGGAAAAATACCCGCGGAGTACAGGGGTAAAGGAAAGTAAAGCTCTGTGTAAACGTATGTTTACTATTTATTTAATCAGGCATTTGAAAATAAGCAGAAATGACACACTAGTGGTGTTATCTTGAAAAATTACAGACAAACTAAGCACCTAGTCAGGTTTGGTCTCAGAATGAATGAAGGAAGTTTTGGGGAAGTACCAATCCACACATTAAAGCTGACCACAAAAAATGGTGTTTCTACCCCACACACAATGATAAGTAAAACTACAAAAAAGACCGTCAAACAATGAGCAAATTAAAAATATAAAACCAAATTTTCTAGGTTTGAAATAATCTGGTCTTGACTAAATCTCAGCCGATTTTCAGAAACAGCCGTTATGGCAAGTAGGGAGCCAGGGATCAAAATAATAATTTCCATCTAAAGCTCTAACTGTTTATTACAAATACAAATAAATAATAAACCAAGACCATTGTGGTACTTCTAAAGACATGAGAAAAATAATCAGTTAAATCTTATAATTCTTTGTTAATCAAACATGGAAAATTCGACGTCTGGATAAGAAGACCTTATGCATTTTTTTTCTCGAGCCAAAACAGCAACCTGGCAATCAAGTTAAAATCTAAATAAACTGGTGGCTTGCGATCAGTAAGAGAAGGTAAGCCGAATGTCTGGATTAGGTCTTTAATCTATCCAACGACTAATAATTGATTTAGAAAGAGAGTTTCTTACGTCACAAGTGATAATTTTTCCTGCTTTTACTACATGTCCATCAACAGTTTTATTTAGAAGATAAGCACTCACCTGTTTACCAGAACTCTTGTTAGAGACTAGTCAGCAATGTCTGGCATTAGGTAGCTCTAACAAAGCTTGTGAAATCATGGATCCAATGTAGTAGTGTGCTGGAGCACAACATTTAATCATTGGCTGTGTTGGACCAATCATAGTAGGGATCTTGTGTATCGATTGGCGAACTATCATAGTTCCAGCAGCTGAACCTGTAAAAATTTTGAATTTTATGGAAAGTGAAAGTATTTAATTTTCTTATCTTATTTTGGCAGTTTACGATTTCATTTCATGGACAATTTTCAGTCATGGGCATGGCCTGGCTAAAATGTTTCAGAACGATCAGCACTTTCCACTTTAAACACAAATACTGATAGCTCGAACCCTAGCATATTAGAAATATGACAGCTAGAAATCATTATTTTGTGGTCTCCGGAATGGCTGTGGGCAACCTGATTAGAGCTGCTTAGAAAAGGACAAGAAACTACCAGGCTATTGTCTTTTGCCTAGCCTTGTTATGCTAATGACCTAATATGTTAACTAGTATCCTCAGATTGGCCACACAGGAATTTCCTTTTCAACATTTTGACGTTCAGCCTATGTACTTGAGATTGGCAACTCCTCCTGTCAGGCAAATGGAGTCTACAAAATCATGAAGTAACTGAAATGTTACAAAGATATAGGGTTGGTGGTTTACGAACCTCCAATAATCAGGACATATCTGATTATGTCCGTTCTTGATGGCAAATGAAACCTGACTCGCTGCAGGTAGTAGATATCTTTGTATATTTTGTATCTCTGAGTTATAATACATACCAAATGAATATATCTTTCTGTGGTGATCATTATGCTGTAACACCCTGATTCTCTAAAAAGCTTAGGGGACAGCTCAAGTAATTCCTTGGATTTGTGACTGACTGTTCGGGCGTTTAAGCAATTTGAAATTTTACGGCAGTCCTACGGAGCAATCCGAAGTGGCAACACAGCCGAAGTCTTGCGAAATGCTGGAAACACTGCCAAGCTTCCGAGACGCGTGAAAATTGGCCAAAGAGCTGTAACTCGAATTCAAAAGAATTTCAATAAAAAGAGATTTCGGGTGGAAGTGGGTATTCTAGGGGGGCTGCCAGAGGTTAGAAATAGTGTAAAAGGTCGCTGAAGCTTTAAAAGAGTATACATTGTCTTATGCTAGTGACAAACGTATGAGTATACTAATGAGTATTGGGTATACTAAAAGGGAGCTAAAGTGGCAGCCACTAGCTGCTACATCTTTCAAATTGTTCACTCTTTGCTTGCCTTTTACAGCGTGTGGCAGCTCAGGCCTCCTTATTCAACCTATGGATGCACTAAGATGGTATTGGAGTCCAGCTTTTCTAATAGTAAACAAAAGACAGTCATATGTATGACTCCTGCAAGGGAGAGTCGTGGAATTAAGAGTTCAATTTATTATGCCGTTTTTGCTCCAAGTTCATGATTAAACATGACCCTTTGCTTGGTTGTCAGAACCCGAAAGGAGTTTTTTTGTTCTTATTCTTACAAATATTAACAACTAGGCTGATTTCTCTGCATAACTTCAAATCCTGTGCAATCGTACCTATAGCCATGTTCAAACAAATTACAAACCGAGGAGTTACTAGCCAAAATGTTATTTTGGGGGGACGAGGCATTTACCGACTGGCTGGTAATTTTTACCGACTTTTTCTTCAGAAAAAACGCATGTTTTCAAGACAAAAATGACATTTTGAAAAAAATCGACCAATTTTCACAAAAACCGACTTTTCATGACAAAAACAAACTGTTTAGACAAAAAATCGCGGCCCGCCGCCGACTCGGTTCTTTTTTACCGACTGGCCGACAGCATTGGGGGGGGGGCCGTCCCCCCCCCTCTCCCCCCCCAGTCGTGATGCCCCTGAGTGCAAGTAAGGAATTTATTATTAGCACTATATTTTTGCCCTTTTTTTAAAAGGTCTTATTCAGGCTCGTGCTCTATTTCTTGCAAACTGAAAATAAAATATGATAATGAACCGAATCTTTGATTTCAGCTGGACTCAGTATTCTTATGTTCAAGCTCTAATCAACTTCACTTTTTACTTTTACTTTCAACATTCACTTTTAACCAATTTTCAAGTTTTTAGAAGGATTTGGGCAAACTATTCTTCTGGAGAGAAAACACTGTCCATCCATGGATTCAGCATGTCTAGTTATCATATTATATTCAGCCCTTAACTTCATCCCCTAAGGATAGGACTGCAAAGATCCAGAGGCATAACTAGCCAAAAGTTTTCTTTTTGGGGGGGGCAGGGTATTTACCGACTGGCTGGTAATTACAACCGACTATTTTCAAGAAAAAAACAACGAAAAATTCACTGATTTTCAGAAAACAAACTGTTTTTAGAAAATCTGATGTTTTAAGAAAAACTACTATTTTGATGAAAAATCAACGACTGTTTTCATAAGAAAATCTACTGTTCTGATGAAAAATTGCAGCACAAACCGCCAAATTGGTTTTTGTTTACCGACCACTCAAGAATATTGAGGGGAGGGCCCCCTATGCCCCACCCCATAAGTGACGCCCTGCCGCGATCTACAAACTCAACTTACAAGATCAACAAAATCAACTTAGGCTATATTACACTTAGTGATTCTTCGTAGATTTGAAGATAATTTACTTTAATAAGATATTTATAGTCGGTAGAAGCTTCAGTTATTTATTACAGGTTTGTTTCCTTCTCCGAAGTTGAACCAGAGGATTGACAGCCTGACAAGGACCCTTGCCAAGAAGGGTTGAAATGTCGCTAATGAAGAATCATAGCTGACGTATCCATTGTAAACATTGTTTGAAAAAGTGATTCTTTATAACTCAACTGATACATAGACAAACGTTAATTAAACATTTACTTGGAAAGAAAAAGGTCCTGATGGAAATATTCCTGAAAGGTTTTTAGAAACTAATGGTTACTCACTTACACATCTATTACCTTGTCTTCACTTGTTAGGAACAGCTATCAGACATCAAGACTAATCATTCACATGCACTAAATACGGTAGTCTTCAGTTTGTCCTTGTTTAATGGAACTTCCAGTATTTATTCTGTGTGCCAGCTTCAGTATTCTGACTAAGTCCAACGAAACGTGCTTTGATGATGATTCTGCGGAGAACGACGAAGAAAATGTCAACAGCGCGATTTTTTAACGAAGGAACAACCGCTAAACAGCGCTGATTGTTGTGACTCATGGGGCTTCTGGGAGTTTCCGGTCTTCCCACTTTTAAAGCGAGGCTTCACCTTCAAGATTTTTCTTCTGGATTCCAGATATCCGTTTTCGTCGAGACGGATCTGGAAGGTCAAGGCCAAAAACGTCTGGAAGTCCGGGGTGCTGGACACCCCAGATTCCGGATGTCTGGAAGGTACCATAGAGGCAATCCATTCAAGAGACAGAACAAATATGCAAATGTAGGAAGGATAGGGAAAGTGATTGACAGTTGTAACTGCGGGATGCCAGAGATATTTGAAATGCTAAAGTTGCGAAAGGGGCATCTAGGAAATGTTGAAGAAAGCAAAACTGGATGTCATCATTATCATGAAAATCTGGAAGGGTTGGCTTGACTATGCGGAAGCCCCGGACGTCTGGTAATCTAGAAGGTGAAGCCTGGCTATTACTGTCTTTGTTCATACGGAGCTGAAACAGCGGCCCATTCGCGACCAGCGGCGGTTTAACGCGCATATGTGGTGGTTGAAAAACAAAACCAAAAACATCTCACTGATCAGACAAATCGGTTCGTATTGGATTTTAGGAAGAGCGAAACGTCACCATAACGACTCAAAGGCCAAACATTCTGAACCAAAATGTGACCATGTAAAGTAACCTTATGAAAAAAAAGGACTCCGAAATCAACTATTTTTTTTTTTATCATGAGGACGATTGGCTACGGGATGTTTTGAAGGAGGAGAGACAGTTTCGGAGGAGAGACGTCTCGATTCTTGTTCTTGTTATCGCTTTGCTTTTAACATTTACAACATCACTTTGATATCCATGTTTTATTAGGTTCTGGGGTAAATAGATACAATTCATGACGTAAAAGCCAAGAAAAGAGCGTAGCTTGGTCGACAACCAAGGTCATTCAACAGGAAATAATTTATATATAATTTAGGGAAACATAAAAACCGTAAAAAACGGTCGAAGTGATCAAACTTTTCCGAAAACAGAAAAGGGCATAAAAGAAATAACTTAACACTGTGAGATACAGGACTTCCTAAAAGTATGTTCTCGCCGTTCCCCGAGGATTCCTCGGGGATTCGAAGGGAACGCCGAAAATAGAGGGAGTCACCGCGGACTCCGCCTAGGAAAACAACGAGAACACGGAGAATGCTTCTAAAATGGATTTTGTTTGAAAAAAAGAATGTGCAGTTGACGAAATTACTAGATCCACTTTATTTTGGGATTTGTTTATTCTGATTCTTTTTAATTAATTTTACATTGCACAAACACTGGCAAAAATTGATTCCCCTCCGAATATGAAAGAGAGTCCTTTTTGACGATGGTGATGATAATCAGAGCATTCCCCGCCCGTGGGGACTCGGGAGAATAGTGGGAGTGGTTCCCCGGGACAAACAAAAACGCGGCTACTCCTTAAGCGGAGACCTCAGGGAACGTCGAGAACACGCCTTAAGTGAAAGCGTTTGTGAACCTGCAATTGGCTTGAAAAGGTATCCTAACTTTTTTTTGATCGTATGATTACATTTCTCGCATAGGTGTTTGAAAAGATATTACAGCTTAAAGTCTTCATACTCTTATTACGAAAGCGAATTATGCTTTGGTTTTGCATAAAGCGTCATAGCCAATCAAAAGTAGAAAAGACTAATTTTTTCTTTAAAAAAGCAACTAACATCTTACTTTCACAACTCTGTTAGAAAATTATTATTGAACTAGTTGCCAACATTTCTACCATTAACAGGCTCATAATTGTCATCGTACGCCGATAAGTATCTGTTAATACTGCAGACACACGATCAGGGTCGGGTGCTCCAGGTCTGGAATTCCTGCCCGGATTTTTGACACCATCATCACTTCCATATGGAAAAGTTGAAATTTCTTCAACTTGATGATCAAAGTGCAGGAAATCCGGCCGGGAAATCCTGATCGTGTGTTCGCACTTTAACTCGGGAATCTAAATCAAAAGTCCTTTACCTCCCGCTGTTAAACTCATTTTATTAGCTCCCTTCCATGAAAGAAAATTCCGTTTTCTTCTTGTTTGCCACAGGGTTGCCAAAGTGACACTTTTGGGGTCATTTTGACACTTTTTGAAGTCCGTGAAACTTTCCACACTTTCAGGTCAAAATGTGGCACTTTTTGCTAAAATGACACTTTTGTGAAACTTTCTGAGTATTTAGTCGTACAATTTTATAGATAAACGAATTTCTGTTAGTTAGGCTACTAAGCTGCACGGGTGACCGGAAGTCTTGTCCAGAACTCTGGTTCAATCGGTACTTACGATACAGATTCCTTAGAAGTATGATTGAAGTAACTATTGTGGTAGTTGATCTCTCATCTGAACTAAAGGTTGTGTTTGTTTTTGGGATCCCAATACGTAAGTGTACGTAAGTGGATGGATACCTATGACATCGCAAAAATTGTCTGTCTGTCTCTGAGCGAGATAACTCTCGAAGGGAATGAGATATTTGATGAAACTTGGTGGGAAGGTCCTTTGGGTCAAGGGAAAGGTCGAGTTCATACATGGGCTCTGTAGCCCTACATTTAGGGGCGGGGGTTTAAATTAAGGGACAAACAAAATATTTTTAAACAGCTAATGTGATTGCCGATTAAGGGGTAAGAAGGCATTCTGAACACGAATTTGAAAACCCCTTTTCTCGCCGGACAAGAAGTTTGCCTGGAATCCCGCCCAAAACCGGAAAGTTTGTTAAAAGTAAAAGATTTATTTGAAGTTGACTAGATGTTCAACTTAGGTGCAAGAAGACATGCTGAAAACTTATGTAAGGTAAGGTACAATTTTAATGGCAAATGTAAATAAACCTGATGTTTCTCAAAAGCATCAGACATACCAGTGGCATAAAAAACGACGCTTCACTAACTCTGATGGGTTTGTAAAAATCATTAATACAATTCTAGCCTAAGGCATTGTAAAGGAAAAACAAACGAACAACTATCAACTATGTGAAAACCATTTTCTAGCCGGACAAGTAGTTTACCCGGAATCAGGCCAAAACCGGAAAATTGGTCAAAGATAAAGTTCTTTTTTAGTTGATTAGATATCCGATTTAGGGGTATGAGATGCTGACTCCGTGTATGACAATCATTTTTTACCCGGACATATAGTTCGCCCGGAATCCGGCTGGAACTGGAAAATTTGTTATAAGTTAAATTTTTCTTAGAAGTTGTTTAGATGTTCGAATAGGGGAGAGAAGATACACCGAGTTCGTTTTCTAGCTTTCTTTCTTCGCCGGGCAAGTAGTTCCGGAATTCGGCCGAAACCGGGAAATTGCCAGAAGTAAGGCAGGAAGTTTTCGTCAAAACAGATATGACTTATAGGGGTAAACACACATTCTGAATCCATATCTGAACTTGGTTTTCTCAGATGATTAGCTATTTGGATCTGTTTCTGAATTTTAATAGTAAAAATATTCACGGAGTCTGGCGAAGACTGGATCTGGGAAGACAATACCCAATTGTCTGGATCAAATATTGAATTTTTGGGATCCCATCGAAACCTTTGGTCTTGTTATCTTGGATTATATGCCGGGATTCTGTTGGCAATGACTTGGCTCTCAGATGCCTTCTCCTGTTATGGGCGACACCGGGGTTTCTGCTGAAAACAACGATTTTTTAGTTTTTTGGGAGGGGGCCCGATGTTCAAAACCGGTACTTAATATCCTCTTTTAAACAGAAATTGGATAAATATTGACATTTTGAAAACTGTCACTTAAAAACGCAATTAGATCTTGAGAGGTTGAAGCATAGGGGGTTGCGTTCACGTTCCCCTTGAGTATTTCCTTGGTAGAAAACATCTGAAAGGTGACACTTTTTGTGACACTTTCTGAATTTGTAAATGACACCGAATGGCACTTTTTGGCTGAAAAAGTGACACTCTCGGCCAAAAATATTTGGCAACCCTGGTTTGCCGTGCCATCTTTCAAACTGAAAAGTGCGCGAATTGTGACTCATCACTACAGTCTAGTACACTAGCCCCATTTCAGGCACGGTGCTCAAACGTCTAGCACCATGCCTGGGTGCTAGACGTTCAAGCACTGTACCTTGTATATCATGTATGGTGCATGGATTTCAGTATATAGTGCATACATCAAAAACACAGTTTCTGTCATCACAACTGAGCACCAGCTCGGACAGGGCTGAAATTACTACTATGAATTAGAGAAATCAAAGACAATCCTTTATATATTTTTCACAACAAAAACAAAAGGGCTCTAATGATGATGGAGATGAAAAACCTAACAGCACCCTATCTATTTTCCATGTATTTTCCCTATTTATTCCCCAAGAGCCAATATTCTGGTTGGCTGCTAGGTAGAAAAAGCTGAGGCACAGGACACTTTGCATGCAAAATCCTTGACTGTGTAGAAAAGGAAATGAGATTTTTCATATCTGTCATCAGCCTGAGCTGGTGCTCAGTTGTTATGACAGAAACTGTGTTTTTGATGTATGCACTGTATACTGAAATCCGTGCACCATACATGAAATACAAGTTACAGTGCTTGAAGGTCTAGCACCCAGGCATGGTGCTAGACGTTTGAACACCGTGCCTGAAAAGGGGCTAGTGTACTAGACTGCATCACTATGGAGGATTCACATCATTGTATAAATTCATCAACAAGGACACAGATGTTCTGGAGTTCTGCCAGAGTAAGTAAATAATTTAATCTCTGTTTTTCTTTTCTTTCTTAGCCTGTCACAGACCAACTGAATGCTCATAAGCTACAATCCTATTTGCATAAGCTTAGTGAAGAAATGATTTCTTAATTCACTTAATTAATTTCTTTTGATAATTCTTTGAATAATTTGTGAACTATTTCTAATACCAATCTAATTTAATACCAATCAGTTTTACTTTCACCTGACTAGGCTAACTTACCTGACCAAACCCAGCAAATCAGCATTAGAACCTGATTAGAACTTAGCCTAGTCTGGTGAATGCTATGCTATTTCACCTGAAAGGTTGAGGTGCGAATACTGTGGTTATAAATCAGGTGGGCACCAGACTTGTTGGAGCATTCCCCTCCACAGGGGAATCCCCTGCACAGGTGAAAAAGAATCCCCTGTGGAGGAGATGGTGTTGGGGGAAAAGTGCAGTTTTCCCAACTGGTCACACTTTTCCCCCAACACTATCTCCTCCACAGGGGATTCTTTTTCACCTGTGCAGGGGATTCCCATGTGGAGGAGAATTCTCAAAAAATTCTGGTGCCCAACTGTAAATTCTACAGTGAGTTGTTTCTTGAGAAACATTAGGTGATAGATGTTTTGTTCATGTGGAGATTGATTGAGATACGCTTTTCTGCTTTTTTTTTGTCAGAAAAGGTTTTGTATAGTAGTTTTGTAAGTCCAAGTTTGGATGTCCACGTCCAGTTGGTTCATCCTTCTGATACTGTGAATCCCCCATTGTCTTGTCCTGGTCTTGTCTTGGGGTTTTTAATCCTACTTCATCTTCTGACACTGCATCCCTTCCTGAACCTTTACCTATCCCTCAGCCTCCCATACCATCTCAATCCCCAATTTTTGTTGTTGATGATACTGATATTGGAGAAAATGTTTGTTACTATTTTCCTGATGTGACAGTTGAGCGGGAAGAAGCAAAGCTTTTCCTTAAGTAAGTAATTTATTTATGACCCACCATTTTGAAAAGGCAGAGTAAATGAAGAAAATAAACAAAATTAACAAAACACATCAACACGCAGAAAAAAGATAGGCTACTTAATTTTTAATCTTCGGTCAGGAAGCAGTGGACGACTTTGTGCGCTGGTTGGGCCCTGTTGTCTATGATTTTTGAAAGCGATGAGGAAACATCCCAAAGGGTCACACTTGCATCTTGAATTTTGAATTTCTCTGTCAATGTATGGTTACGACATATTTTCGTTAAGTGGAGCAGGTGCTTCACATATTTAAAATAACATGATCTAATCTTTTTAATCTTCAGTATTAAGCTTCCATATCTCCACACAGTCAGTAAGAAGGCTTCTGATGAAATTATTGCTGGAATTCAGAAACTTCAACCTTTATGTCAAGCACATTGTTCTGGTTCTGACCCAGAAGTTTATGTTTATGTTCCATTTGAGAGGCTGGACTCGAAGAATGAGAGAATTGTTTTTTACCATTGCAACCTACATCTACCAACAGTTTGACCATATTGCTTTATAGAAGAGTTTTTTCAAGTGGAAAGGAAGAAATAAGAGAATGCTGTGGGTACAGAGTATAATTACATGAAAATCTGTATGCTATGATGGGAGATCCTGAAATATTATCCTGGTAGTTTCAAGGAAAGAGGTACAAGGTCTCAAATACTGTCAGTTGTACTGATGCTCCTTCTAAAAAGACTTTGTGTTGTGCTGCGTTAAGTTGTGCTCTCTAATTTGTTGTTGATAAGTCTCAAGTTATCAATTTGCCTTATTCTGGCTCAGCATTCAAAGTGGACTAGATTCTGTTATTTCCCCATTGTCTCAAAATCAACACAATCAACACTTATGTGTGTCTATAGACATTCTTATAAGTCGGGTCTATAGGGTAATGGGTACCTTACATTTTCTATACTACCTGCACGGAGCAGATTCCAGATTTTCTACTCGTCAACCTGAGAGCTATTTTACTATGTCTGTCAGATGTGCTGATGGTGAGACATAGGGGGAATAATAGAAACTAGTCCACTTGGAAGTGGAAGTACTTAGTGTGATTGTTTTTCTTGTTGTTTTATTTGTGCCATGATTTTAACTCGATGTGATTTACTATGATTTGTTTCCCTTTCCAAAACCAATTTGACCTCAATCTTTATGCTTATAAGCTTACTGTCATTATTTTCTTGATGAGCTATTTCGAAGATTACTGTGATTGTTTTCTTGATGCCTTATTTACGAGTTTCCAAAGCGTCCAAAGTTATATGTAATTATTAAAATCCATGGTTTCTTGAATAGCTCAGTTCTTATGTCACTTGCAGCTTTGCTCAAGTGCAATATACAGATCACTTTTCGGTCTGTTGGTCGATCGTGTCGGTTCACTGTTCTCGAGTTAGGGTACTTCCAGAAAGTTAGGACGATGAAACTTGGCAGGCATATAAGGGACCCAAACAAACTGACTTGGAAATAGTCACTTCCCCAATCCGACCACCGAGGGGGGAATGGAGGGATGGAGAATCCGGAATGTTGAGGCATCTATAACTTCGAACGGGTTATAGAATCTTAATGAAACTTTACATTAACAATCTAAACTCGATCTCCCCACGTTGGCCCAAAGATACGAGCAGATTATCCTGAGGTTTGGGAAGTTTCTTCTCTCCAAACCCCAGCATCGAGACATCTTACCACCCACTGCACCGCCCAACAACCGTACGCGTCACCAAAATAAACTGGTTCCAGTAGCTTCGCGAACGAACCGCCACGCAAATTCGTTTGTACCTTTTTTTACGGATTTGTTAACAAAGCCGAGTGATATTTTCTTCTCTTTTTTTTTCGTGTTAGTTTGTTATTTAGTATAGTGAAGTAACGCAAATTAGCTGTCAGCTACGATGTTGTTTTAAATAAACCTATCTCTCTCTCTCATCTCGTGTCTCAGATCTCCCACTTCGAGTCCTTAACGGATCCGATGAATGTGGGGGGGGGGGGGAAGTCGGAGGGGAGAACCGGAAATATTGTGACCCGATTAGACTGGAGCGACTGGGATGAAAATTGGTATGAAGAACAAGCATATGCCCTATACATCAGCGACGGAACCGGGCCAGATTCGGACCCTGGGGGGGAGGGGGGGGGGGCTAAGACGATGAAAATTGGCTTGACCATTTGAGGCTTGAGATGATTGGCTTAAAACAGTCAGTTTCCCAATCTGACCATCGTGGGAAGGGGGGGGGGGGGAGAATCCGGAGTCTTGAGGCATGTATAACTTTCGAAGGGGTGATCGGATCTGAATGAAACTTGATATTTGACCAGATCCCATGAATGTGGGTGGGGGTGGTTGGAGGGGAGAACCGGAAATCTTGTGACACCCTTAGAGTGGAGTGATGAAACTTGGTGGGAAGAGCAAGCACAAGACATAGATATGTCACAGTACCGGACCAGATTCGGGCACCTTTGGGGGAGTTGTAGGGGGCGTGGGTCCGAAATTCCGGTCACCGCGAGTTAAGGTACTTCCAGATCCGCAAGGACGATGAAACTCGATTTTGAACATCAGAGACTTAACAAGATTGGCTTAGAAATTGTCATTTCTCAGATTCGACCATCCCTTGAAGTACTATTAAAGCAAAATATACTTTTTGATCATCCCCATTAGCCCATGATCGTTTATGCCTCAAGGATTTTGCTAAGAAATGAATTTTTAGCACCCTTAAATTACATATCTTACCGAAAAGTAACTTTTGACCAAAAGATATAATTATATCCGTGATCCCCAAGGGCCCATGATCTGTTTTTCCTCAAGGGTTTTGTGATTTCCTGAAAGTAAAAACAATTATTTTGAGCAAAATACATGTTTTCATGATTTCGATGAGCTTATCATCATTTTTGCAAGAGTGTTCGTTACGGATGAATGTTCTAGCTCCCTTAAAGTGAGCATCATCACAGCCAAATGCATAAATAGAATAGTTTTTAAGAACGATCCATTCTCACGAGTTCAAAGGACCCATGATCATTCTTATCTCAAGGGATTTGCTTACAAATGAACAGAACTAACGCACGAATTGGCAAATTCCTATTTTCATCCTCTGATACAGCGTTGCAAGTGCCATATGAGCTTGTAGCTCTTGTCTTCTAAACTCTTAATGAATAAAATATTAGCTTATAAAGTCATTATTGTTGACTATACATGTATGTAAATGGTAATGGAGATAGGGATAGGAGAGGAATTTCTGTGAGATTGCGGCAGTAAGAAGCCTTTTCAGAAAACTCACGTTCTTTCAAACGGGGAGGTCAGACGTTTGCATCGGTCATTGATTTTCATCGTCTCTTAACTAATGTATCGCGCAGAAGACTATCCAAATCAGAAGAAGGAAGCTTGTGTTTCATCGGATCATTATTATGTCTCACGTGTACTTCTGGCACGAATTCCCGATGAAACGTTATGTAGCTGCAACCCTTCAGCATGCAACGCTGCCGGCCCTTTGAACCAGTTTTCCGATGAAACGTTATGTAGCTGCAACCCTTCAGCATGCAACGCTGCCGGTCCTTTGAACCAGTTTTCCGATAAAACGTTATGTAGCTGCAACCCTTCAGCATGCAACGCTGCCGGCTCTTTGAACCAGTTTTCTAAGAAACGCTTTTGCAAATAGAAACGCTTGCTCCTGCAACATATTCTTGTGCGGTACGTTTTCTCTTGAAACGGATTGGCTAAAACGGTTTATAGGAGAAACGCTTTACTAGAAAACTGGCAAATTCCGAAAACTGGTTCAATGGGCCGGCAGCGTTGCATATATAAAAAACGTTGCGTTTTACTTTAGAGTGTACTCAAGTGCCATAATAAAAATCTATAGCTGGGGACGTTTTGTAATGGGGACGTTTCGCCAGGGGACCTTTCGAATAGTTTCGATCGGGGGCGTTTTGTCGTGGGAACTTTTGTAATTGGGACGTTCTGTCGTGGGGACGTTTTCTCACTGTGAGGTTTCGAACGGGGACCTTTCGTCGACAACCCATTGGGTCACCCCAGAAGGCATAGATACCCCAATGCCGCGAAGCCTACCAAGCTTCAACTTGACACCTGTCATGGGTCAAGTCGCCCATGAACGATGATGGTGGGGATGGGAAACCCCAGAATCGACCTAATGTGAAAATAAGTCCAAAATCAAAAGGAAAAATTGCAAGTTTCATATTTTGTACACAGACTGAAAAAGCCTTTGCCAAAGGTACAAAAATAAATAAAACTGTTTCATTTTTTATATAGCCTAAGGCCTGGAGAAGGCATTTGCCTAGAAGGGTCTATTTTTACTTCTGGCATGAAATAGTTAAGGTACAAAACAATAACTTTGGCCTGAAAAATGCTCCTGCCGACAATGTCCACAACAAAACGAAAAAATATTTCATCTACCGCATTAAAAGGTTCAAAACAACCTTAAAACGATGTCATAATTTTATCTCTGGCCTAGAGAAGACGCTTATACCTAAAGTTCTTGTGTGTTTTATTTTGCGTGGAAAAACTGATGAAAAACTGATGTTGGAAACTGATTTTCCAACTTCTTATGTGAAGCGCTTGCAAATTATTGATGGAGTTTTGGAGTTGGCCGTTTGCTGGGTGAAAGCTTCTGCGCTTTCCCAGGCGGATGACTATACTTACAAGCAATAAATTGTAAATATACACAGAATTCAGAACTGTAAATAACTACACATTTGTCCATATACACTTAGAACACGCACATTTTATCTCTCGTTATTTTACTTTTATCTGCATGTCGTTCAATCGCATCGTTCTTCCGATTTTTATTTACACATCATTTTATGTTTGTTAGTTCCGCATCGTTTTCCTGTTGTAATTGTAGTGGATTTTATGGTTTACTTTTGTTTTTCGCTGGGCACGGTTTGCCGGAAGTGCAACCGAAAGGTCCGAAATTTTAATCTTTAATTTTAATCTCGTTTTCCTGTTTTTGTTTGCAATGAATTGTCAGCTTGGCTTCAAACCTTATGTTCGTAGAACCTCTCGGTTCTTGGGAGCTGTTAAAGCCTAAATTAGTTCCAATGCAAGTGAGTTAGAGCGTGTTCCACCCTACATACCGTCGTTACTGCGCATGGCGTCATGAATTCTGACTTTATAAGTCTGGACGATTTTTTCTGTTTTCCAGCAGAATATCACGCCACACCCGATCCGGCCAATCATGTTACAGGGATGCGTAGTTACCACGCTCACTACGCTCCCGAGCATGCTAAGTAAATAGTTACTGTTAGCAGGGGCGTCACTATGGGGGGGGGGGGTACCACCCCCCTCGACGAAAAAGCTGAAACGGGCGCTCAGAGAGCGCCAGGTCTAAATAAATAGGTTAAATCAGAGCGCCCGGACACACAAATAAGCTGATCTGGGCGCTCAAATAAGCTGATCTGGGCGCTCAAATAAGCTGATCTGGGCGCTCAAATAAGCTGATCTGGGCGCACAAATAAGCTGATCTGGGCGCTCAAATACGCTGATCTGGTCGCTCAAAGGCAGTGCGCTAGAGCTTGGAGACTCAACTACTTCCCACCCATAATAAACTGTAATGCCTTCTGACTAACTACAACACGCACATACGAATAACTACTCAATCGGATTCGCCGTGCAATCGAACGCCGATGAAATACATTTCTAAAACTGGTGTTGGAAAGCACTGCGAATAGATCGTTTCGATAAGTGTTCTTCCCAAAGTTTAAGCTTGGAACAAGGCCGTATCCGACCTAGTTAATGCTGCAAATTTGCTCTATCGGAAGATAAATCCCAGCGACGATCCAGAGGAAGAGTTTGAACGTCACCACCGCATATGAAACGTACCATCAAGGCATAGGGCTCAGATGTCGATGACCCATCTATCGGCGAAGCCGAAGGAGATACACCCAGCGTCATCGTGAGTTTTACGCTACTGAAATTCGCTCTATATATCAAGACGTTATCCAGGGCCAGGGGCGTCCCGAGCCTTTCTTCATTGGGGGGGGGGGGGGGCGCACCTGGTAAAATTGACCGAATCGGTCCTGATTTTTACTGGATTTATTAAAAAAAAAATTTAAAAACATAGCGAGTTGCCTTCGTGAAGCTAAAACATAAAATGTTGCAGAGTACATATAAACAAGTCTAAAGAGAAACATTGGCGCGTTTTCACGCTTTTCCGCTTCTTTTTTTTCATGGATACGCCGTCACTAGCCTTTTACCTTTGAAAGACCTTTCCAGTTTTGCGAACAGGACTTGAAATAATCGCAAAAAACTGTGTTGCTGCACACCGACAACGTCGCTAACGGATGTGTCCATGATTAATTAAGGCGCCGCAGGTGACATTTTTTTAATCCGCTTTTTTTTCTAGCTTTTAACTTAGTTCAAGCCCCCCAAAGTTCCAAGCCTCAAAATTTTGTGGAAACACTGATGATAAAAGTGCCTTTCTGCGATCCCAAGATTACCTACTCAACCCAGAGTTGTCTGGCAACGAAAGGGGCGATCCAGGGTAACTTTGATTCAAAGTACATTTGTTCGGAATTTACAGCAAACAAAAGTTTTCACGTCAAGAGACGTGCTTGTTCCTGAAGTACTGCATTCCTAAGAAGTAAAAAAAATTAACAGCAACCAGTTGAAGCTACCGTAGATCGCAAAGAACGAGAGCTAAATAAATGCCACCTAAATTACCGAACTCAGTAACTGGTTTGAAGCAAATAACGAATTCGTAGTATACCGAAAAAGCAACTAAAAAATAAGGAACAGATCGAGAGCGGTATTACAACCGAATTTCGTAATGGAATAAAACTCTTGTTAGAACCACCTAAAAAAACGGAATTCGGCAAGTCTAGTAATAGAAACGGACTGAAGAAAAATCCGGTGAATTACCGTATTCGGTAACGAATCAGAACCAGATGAATCTGACCGAATTTAATTATGAAATGGACCGACCGAATGTGACCAATCACCGAATTCGGTAGAGAATGAGATCAAATTAACAGGTTAAATCACTGAATTTACGCAGGGACGGACCGGATGCGGCGAAATCGGTGCGGACTGAACAAAAGTTGGATGAATTATCATATTCGATCACGAATAAGAACCAAATGAATCTGATTAATGACCGAATTATGAAATGGTCTGACCAAATGCGACCGAATTGCCGAATTCGGTAAAGAATGAGACGAAATAAACAGGTTGAATTACCGAATTTACGCAAGGACGGACCGAATGCAGCGACTTCGATGCGGACTGAACAAAAGTTGGATGAATTATCGAATTCGGTCACGAATCAGAACCAAATGAATCTGATTAATGAACGAATTATGAAATGGTTTGACTGAATGCGCTAGAACATATACGGACTTGAGAAAAGTCAGGTGAATTACCGAATTCGCTAACGAATGAGACCAAATAACAGGTTAAATCACCGAATTTAGGAAGGGATAGACCGAATGCGGTGAAACAGATGCGGAGTGAACAAAAGTTGGATGAATTAGCAAATTCGATTAACAAAGGGGAACCAATAAACATGTTAAACCACCCAATTTGGAAATGCAGGGACAAACAATTTAAAAAAAAGGGCATCACGGCTTCGCCACCCATCCCCCCCCCAACGGGACGCCCCTGTTCAGGGCTGCTTGGATGACTGTGTCACGGTCATCATTCCTCTGGCACGATTTGGTAATTGGACGATATTGACAAGTTTGCAGACTGTTTTCCTGTGCTCCATTTGGAAAGAGCCGAGCTCCAAGATCAGCTTCTTCTTTTCTCCGAGATCGCAAAAAAGATCTTCCGTTGCAGGAATACTTCGATGCTCCTATGCCTGGCAGTACGAGCACTCCAAGACTCTTGCGTTTCTAAATTGGCAGAGAAGGCATTTTTGTTAAAAATCGCATTTTCTTTGGTCTGGAAGTGCTACTAAGAGCGTGTTCCACCCTTCTAACAATAGTTACTAATAGTTGCTATTTCCGTTCAATCCTCATGAAAAGTTACTACGCTGACCGTTCCAACCTTGTCTGAATAGTAACAAATAGTTACTATTCGCTTACCATGCTCGGGACCGTAGTAAGCGTAGTAACTACGCATCTCTGTAACGTGATTGGTCGGATTCGCCCCTGGCGTGAGATTCTGCTGGAAAATAGAAAAATCGTTCCAGCCTTGACGGCGAAAAGCCAGATTTTGTGACGTCATGCGTAGTAACTACGGTAAGTAGGATGGAACACGGTCTAAGTATTTCTGACGGCCACAGTAAGTGCTGCTGGAGCAGAAAGAAGCTTTAGCAAGATGAAACATGCGATGACGAACCGACGTGCCACAACGGATGACGAACGTCTTGACTATCTGCTCGTCACTTTAACCAAAAAGTTTTCTCTGGCGAGGTGGATCTGGAACAGCTGTGTGGTACCCTGTAGAATTTGAAGCCGCGTCGAGTACAGATTTGATCACTTATGTTCACTTTTACCTTTAATCAATTCAGTTCAGTTCAATTATATTTAAGAAAGCCATAACACGGACAAGCCGACTAGTAGGTTTCGTGTCACATCAATAATACAATAAAATAGAAAAGATAAAAAAAATTAAGCCGACAACAGCTCGGTCAGTAAACATGTCCACTTGACAATAGTATAAAAATAGCATAAAAATACATAGTCGTGCAATAAAACTTTATACAAATACTATAGAATTACGAAAGCTAACAAACAACAACACTAACGTCATTTACAATTCAATTCTTGTCTTGTTCTCTTTTTCTAAATATGTATAACTAATTTGAATTATAAATGTGTTTTCGTCCGGTTTGTTACGACAGTATACGACAATATTTATCATAAATTTTACTAAAACAGAAGAAAAGCTAAAATGGGCGGCTGGGCGCCGGCAGGTGCGCAGCCCCCCCCCCCCCCCACCCCCCTCGAATTTTCGCTAGCTACGCCCCTGACTGTTAGTTACTATTTCGAGAAGGTTGGAACGGTCAACGTAGTAACTTTTTACGAGGTTGGGATGAAAATAGTAACTAAGAGTTACTATTGTTAGACGGTTGGAACACGCTCTTAATCTTTCTGCTCACCAGAAGAGACGGTGAAAGCCTAAAACAGACAGGAGATTCTCCAACTCCTCCCATCCTTGTCTAGTATTGCATGCAGGTTTTGTACATACTGGACCCCCACTCGTTTTGAAACCATCAAGCAATTCTGTTATTTACGGATCTTACGAGTTGATTTTCCCTTGCCTTTGTCACTGAAAAAAGAAATCACTAGACTGGGAGCAGGTATATAGTTGTGATTTTCTGACATCATTGTCGATCGAAATTGCTAAATTAGGGTAAATTAGTGGATGATTATCAAAATAGTTGGAATTCTAAGATAACCAAGGTAGGCTAGATGCCACTGGTTGATCTTGATGCCCAGAAAGATTGGCGATTAGTATGTGGTAGTAAAAGCCACCAGGTGTCGCTTACTTACTTGAATAAATTAGTGTCACCAAAATTAGTAGCTCAACCTTACTTTTTATCCACGCTTTAAGGCAAATAAGGTCCCGGGAGGAAAGCTTTTACACATGAAACAGCGGTGACCATTACTGTCACTGTAATAAATAAAAGTAATTGAAGGTATGAATGTACTTGCTCATTGCAGGCTTGGCTACTCGATGAAAAATTATCTAAAAATAGTAGAATGAAGTTGTACGAAAAAATAGCCGGCAGTACCAACTGATGCTACTACATGATACTATAACAAGACTGGATGCTACTGGAGCAAGGAGGGATGCTACTGAATACTACTGCTTAACATTAGCCCAGTGTGAGGCACATTAAACTTAAGTATTCTGTACTACTGCTTATCAGTCCATGCAACTTTTTCGTGCGACTACCATACAACTACACAGGCTACAAATCAATCGGGTAGCAAGGTCAGCTTTACTAGGCTACTAGTAGCCTGGTCTGAAGTCTATTATCTTTTATTACCGTATCCTAGTAATTGTCGTCTATCCGATGTTTGTGAATTATGACATTTCCGTCCAGGACGCGCCCAGGACCCGTGCGTATACTTCATCTTGTTTGCTCTAGCTCAAGGGGCCATGTGTCTCAGAGCGATCTTGAAACGAGATCTTTGCAGCATCTCGCCGGCGCGTCACTTCCATACCAACTCGAGAATACTTGATTAGTCTGTTTTTTGCCGGTGAGACAACATTTTTGTGATTTTTATTTGTTCCAGTCGGAGAAACAGTGAGTTTACACGTCATATTAACAGCAGGAACCGTTTATAAAGGTCAAATGATATGCAAGTGCATAATGTGCGTAGCAGTGTTTTAGCGCCACCGGTATTTTTCGCCACTGGGTATTTATCGCCACTCTGGGTTTCGACAATTTCGACCCATATCCTAATAATGCACTGAACCTTGTGTAAATGTATGCTTAGTGGGATTAGTGACCTACACTGTAAACAAAAAAATCTTGCAGGATTTGCTATTGGAATTAATCTTGTCTATGTTGATATAACATTATCTCTAATTCGGATTAATCTTATCCCAGTAGAGATAAGATTAATCCCATTAGCAAATACTGCAGTTAACTTTAATCCTTACTCGGAGAAACTTTTTACAGTGTAGGCCAATTAGCCAAGCCATTCAACAATCAAAATCGTAGGCTACGATTTTTTACGGCCTTGCCAGAAAATTTCATTGATATAAGCATTCATTTTATATTTGCAGAAACTACAATTTAGTAAAAACACGATATAAAAATTTTTTCTTTGCAGCTCGTATGTTTATTAGTTTGTATCTTTATTTGTTATAAGAGAAGACAGAATGAGATGGCATTGACATCAGCAGTTTTTATTTTAAAGGAACCCTCACACTGTTTACTCTTCAATTGACAGTATTTTAAAACATTTGAATACTTTAAAACTGTGATGTAGTTTCAACAAATAACCCACGGTTTTGGCTGTTTTAAGCCTTTTCCGAGAATCGTTGACTTGTAGCGAAAACAGGGAAAGAATTTACATAACCGTTTTTCTTAAAAAAAAAAACTTCTCGCAGACAACCGTAGAGAGCGTGACACACATCGAAGGTAGCAAACTACGGCAAGTGAGAAAATCAGTGTGGTTTCGTTAGAGGGGTTAGTACCGTACGGAAACTGGGGTCTCCCGGTTTAGAAAAATACGGAGTGATTATGGAAGTAGGTTGCGTTAGCATTATCGGTAAGACAGGTCCTTGAATACTTTTCCTGAGCTAATCCTTTATAATCAGTAGCAAGGATTGGCGTAAAATGCTTCTGAGATCATTTCGCTAATCTCACAACTTCTCTATAATCTGTTTTTGCCTTTCTTTACCTTTTGCGTTACCTGTAGCCTAGTGACTAGGTAACGTTCCAGCGACTTATTATTAGTTACGATCGTTACTGTTCTTGTTATTATTGCCGTTCCAGAGCCCGCCGTAATAAGTAAATAGGCTCCTCCCACTTATTATTTTCGTTCCAACACTGTTACGATCGTTACAATTTACTTATGATGGTCGCGAGCATCATAAGTGATAATAACTATCGGTTCTGCAGTGACTCCCGTAAGAGTGATGAAGTATGTCCGCGTTGTTACTATTTTCGTTCCAGAGAGCGTGGTAACCACCACAATACGGCGCTTGCCCCTCCTCTTACCATCGTAACTTGTAACTTCACTGGAACGCTACCTAAAAATACCCAGTGGCGAAAGATCACGGTGGCGCTAAAGCACGTATCTTCATAATGTGTACCAGAGTCTTTTGTTGTAACCAATCTTATTTAACTTCAATTCAATTCATTTAATTCCTCCAGAAATCGGAGCCCAAGCTGACTGCGAATAAAGTTTGATGGATAAACGGATAAGTTATTCTTGGTGTTTTTAGGCCCTTCTTAGCAAGGATCCTCTTCAGGCTCGAGCTAGATAAACGAACCTGCGAAAGCGCCGGGAAATAAGATAAGATAAGATAAGATTTATTTCCGAAAAAGCACAAAGGGTCATGGAAACAACAAAACATCACCAAAACGAAACCATAACCTCGAGCGCTATTTGCAAAAAACTTTCCCTGTGAATCATGGCGACCTTTAGGAATCTTCCCAGATTTCTAATATCTCTAAAACTTCTACTTTTCAAAATTTGTTTAAACCTTTCCTCCCCCCAAATCATTTCCCCAAATATTTCTTTCCTCAGGTCTTTTAACTCCTGACACTCACACATTACATGGAAAATGCATTCATTCATTTTACTGCACATCGGACAGAAGTAAGGACCACGGAGCACTCTGACCTTACCCAAAAATTTCTTCTTAGTCCTACCGGCAAACAATCTGCCCGCAGGCTAATTATAAGTTGAATTTGGTCTAAAGGAATTCCGGCCTTAAAATAAATTTCTTCCCCCCATGTCTCCTTGGCTCCAGCATAAAACCTCAGGGAAATCGAAGCAGCCAGCCGACACTGCCAATCTTGCACCCTCTGTTCTCTTAGCCTACTCTCCACTTTTTTCGCAATACTTCCTATGTTATCCCACCCTTTTCTCTCATTCCAAATATAAGATAATCCTGTTCCTGCACCATCTAAAATTGCCTTAACCTGCTGCGACCATGACTCCTTTGATTTATCTCTCAACGAATCCAAATACGCCGCCTTCATAGGCCTCACTCTTGGCAATGCTATGATTTTTTCCCATAGAAGAATCATACTTACTAACCGATAACTCCTTAACGAATAAAGTCGTAAGTCACCTTTACTACTAACGTTCTAGTCTTACTACTAATTCCTAGTATTCTTTTAAAATAACATAACTGTACCTGTTCGAACTTTTGACAGTGGCTATATCCCCAAATTTCAGCTGCATAATGCATGGTGAAACTACTGTCGAAAAAAATACTTGTCTATGCATCCTTAAATTTATTATCGTCTTTAATTGGGTCTTTAACAATATATTTACACACCGTTTTCCTTTTGCTAGACTTGATTCTACGTGCTTACCGTATTTTCCTTTTGCCGACAGTTTAAACCCCAAATAAATAAACTCCTCTTTATACTCGATCTCTTTCCTTCAGAACTAACTTTATCCTTATTTACTATCCCTCCTTTCCGACAAAACATCACTGCCGATTTTTTAACATTCAATGTCAGTTTTTTACTTGTTAAATACTCACTTACCTTATACAGATGAAAAATTCTTTGACTGTGTAGTTGTATGGTAGTTGTACGAAACAGTTGCATGTATCGATATGTACTAGTATGGAATACTTTGATTTAACATGCCTCCGACTGGGTTAATCTTAATTAGTAGTATCCGATAGCATCCAATCTTGCTGCAGTAGCATCCAGTTTGCTAGTAGTAGGATCCAATGGCAACGGTTACTACTGCATGCTACTTTTCCGTACAACTCCTTATGACTAATTCTCAAAAAATGTTCATCGGGTTTATCTGTCAAATGTTATCAAATATTTTAGGGTCATCAGCCTATTTAATCTTTCATCCGCCTAGCTTACCGACATAGTTGGAATACTGATGCGGAAGAACGTTCCGGTTTTGCCGGCCGGATTTTTGCTCTTTTTCTAGTAAAGTTGACACCGTGGTCGATTTTATCATAGTACTTTACTAGAAGCCAAATCGTGGACAATCTACATAGAGGGAAGGTAGTAGATTAATGAATAGTATTTTACTAAATCGTGCAAGATTCACATAGGCTGCAGGGAATTCGTCCGTATTCAGACTTCTTTTCCAACGTTTGTCTCGCGCGAACCAATCCCAGAAAACCGCTTGGATTTTTATCCAACCAAATGAATGTGATTAATGACCGAATTATGAAATGGACTGACAGAATGCAATAGAACAGACACGGACTTGAGAAAAGTCCGGTGAATTACCGAATTCGCTAACGAATGAGACCAAATAAACAGGTTAAATCACCGAATGTACGAAGGGATAGACCGAATACGGTGAAATCGATGCGGAGGGAACAAAAGTTGGATGAAATAGCAAATTCGATTCAGAAAGGGGAACCTATAAACATGTTAAATCACCCAATTTCGAAATGCGGGGACAAACGATTTTATAAAAGGGGAACACGGCTTCGCCGCGGTTTTGACCGAAAATGGTGAAAATTTGACCGGTGCCAAAACGTAGGGGGGGACGCCCCCCTCGGGACGCCCCTGATTACCAGTTGGCTAATTTGCTAAAACTCGGTGCAAAAAGCCCAATTTTTATTAGGACTTTTTTTGCCGCTCTTTTCGGCTCGCAATTGAGACAAAATTAAAATGTTTTGTTTGTTGCCGCTTTAAATAAAGACGGACTGAAAAACAGACGGACGGAAATAAAGGAAAAATAAAATAAAATAAAACATTCCATTGATGACTATACCTGTCTTTCATTTTTGGGATCCCAAAGCTTAAGCTGAATCCGTAAAAGACAATAGTTTTCTTCCCGGACATATAGGTTTCCCGGAATCCGGCCGAAACCGGAAAATTTGCTTTAGTAAAATTTTTATCTGAAGTTGATTAGAGGTTCGATGTAGGGGTAAGGCGACCAGCTGATTCCTTATATGAGAATTATTTTCTCGCCGGAAAAATTGTTCACCTGGAATCCTGCCAAAACCTGAAATTTTTTTAAAAGTTGAATTTTATTTGAAGTTAATTATAGGTTCGATATAGACTAAAGTAAGGAGATATGCTGAATTTGTTTTGTGCTTTATTTTTTTTCCGGACAACTAGTCCAAACGGGATCCGGCCGAGACCGGATATTTGATCCGGCCGAGACCGGATATTTGGCAGAAGTAAGGCAGGAAGTTTCGATCAGTTTCATTAAAGTAGATATGACGTATATGGGTAAACACACGTGCTGAATCCATACCTGAACTTGGTTTTCTCAGATGACTATCCGCTCGCACAAATATGTCTCTAAATTTTAATAGTGAAAATGTTCAAGGGGCGTGGCGAAGACCGGATAACTACAAGACGCAATTGTCTGGATCAAATATTAAATTTTTGGGATCCCGTCGAAACGTTTGGTCTTGTTCTACGAATGACACCTTTTAGGTCAGAAAAGCAGTTTTTCATTTACTTTACTAAAGTGACGGATTACCGCCCCCAAAACATGTGCTTTGCTTTGATTTTGTACACAAAAATAGTTTGAAAGTTTGATTCGGGCAAATTTTGGCCTCATTGGCACGGCCCGCTTTAACACAAATTTATTCGGAGTATAGGCCTACATTGAAAATATATAGACAAAAACACAAATATAAACATCGGCAAATGCAGTACTGAACCACGAGTGTTGCCCCTGCCCCTGTAACATGGAACTAAATTAGGCTGTGAATAATTTTAAAAGAGCGGAAAATTACTATTTCTCTAAACTTACAAAAAGCCCAAACCGAGGATAATTGAAAAGCTTTAATTAGTCACCCGTTTAGATAAAGGCGAAGTATGGTAAAGAAAAAAACAACAACTACAAACAATAAGACGAAACTTAATATTCCATTAGTGATCCTAACCACGGTCGTCACGTCTCGGGGTGGGGGATGCCCTCCCCCAATGTTGTCCGCCAGTCGGTGAAAAAAGATGAGTCGTAGATAGAGCCGCTACTTTTCCTAAATACAGTCGATTTAAAAAAAAAATCGGTTTTCAGAAATTCGGGAAAAATGATAAGCAAGTCTGTAAATACAATACAATGTAAATACAATTTGAAACAATAAATGCCGCTGATTATACCTGAGAGCTGTATTTCATTTTTCTTCTTGAATAATACGTTTTAAATTTTCCTATAATGCATCCCGGGAATTCCGGTCAAGTACAGCGACAATTGTTTCCATGTGAACGTAAATAAACAAATAATAAAATAATAATTATAAAATACTCGAGGGACATGAAGAAAGGCACCTTCGCAAAGAGCTGGCAACCCATGTGGCGGTTCCTCCGTTACTGGAACGTGGAGGTTACATCCTTTGACCCCGACTGGTTAGGGTCAGCCGAAAATGTGATTAGAAACCTTCGGCGTTGCTGTGGCACCTAATTTGGAACCAGTCATTACGACAATGTTTGTGGAATTAAAGTGCAAATGAAGGCTTAAACCAGCTCATGATTTTTTCTCTTCCGCCTTTCAAAGTAATTCTGGAACTGGTCTGAAGTCAAACTAGCCGATTGTTTTTTTTTATTTCTCAAAATTGGTATTTTTTCCTTTTCGACTTCACACGTTCAGTTACAGTGCGGTGCCGGTTTTGTGAGTTAAAGCATATCTGGGGGCTTCAACCAGCATATGTTTTTTTATTGTCACTTCAGTAGGTGTTTTGTTCGTCTTGTAAGCTCTCAGTTAAAGTGCGGAAAACCCCAGCTAGTACGTCAAGTCCAACTTTAAACAACATTTGTTGCAACGCTGTGTTCAGCGAGAGTACGTGTAAATCTGGAACCCTAAAAACAACATAATGGATTTGCTTCTTTATGAATTCTTTATGAACTACTATGTAACTAGTATATAAATAAATAAAGGTTTATCTTTTAATTTCCACCGGAACCACTTATGTTATAAATCAACCGCACATGTTGGTTATTGCCAGGCTAATAACATGACAGCGCTCTATAGACTGACCTTACTTACAAACCCAAAACAGATGGCATGGTATAAGGAAAAGGCGCGGATAACTAAAATTACGTTTAAAGCGAAACCGTAAGATTCCCAACTGGTAATTTTTTCGCCGTTCGACTGTTCAGCTGAATCACGGTGCTCCTTTTGTGCTTAAAGTTTAACTGAAAAGCCAACTTATTTTTGTGTCATTTAACTGAAAACACTTAATTATTTGGATTTTGCTAAGAGATTTTTTTTTATTTTCCACTGTCTGCTCTAGTTCTGAAGCTCAGAATATCTGCGGCCGTCCCCACAACGTAAATTCTACTATGACGCGGGAATTTTAATTTCAACACAAACGAGGCTTTTCAGTGGGCAGTGGTGACTTTGGTGAAGACTGCTGAATGCCTGAACAAAACCAAAATCGGAAACCTTTCTCGTAAGGCATACAACACATATTAAACTTTTAACTTCCGTGGCATCGATGTCAGCTACCTGGCCTATGCTGACGACGTCCTCCTTATCAGCCGATCCAGGAAGGGCCTTGAAACAAACGTTGCTAGCCTGAACCAATCGCTTGACGAGATTGGCCTATCAGTCAACACTAGTAAATGTCAGTACGTTTGTTTCAACGCTCCTGCTACTCTTCGGAAGCCCTCTCTGAATGTTGAAGCCAATGTTCTCATAACCGAGTAAAAAATTCGGTGGCTTGGTATATCAATTGCGCAAACTATGCGAAAGATTTGCGAGGAAGCAGTTAAATCAGCCGCTAAAGGAATTAGATATGGTTACTGCAAAATTATGCCGAACCGTTCGAGGTATAGCAGACCTGGGCTTGGGAGGTTATATACTGCCTTTTGCGCACCGTATGTTAACTTCCTTGCTGGATTACATACTATACTCAGAAGGAAGGACCTTCGACGCATACGCTCGACATACTTCAGATATCTGAGATTTCTTCTCTACCTACCCCGGCGCACATGGAACCGCTACTTGATCCGCCGTTAGTTAATTTCCGACCCATTGTTGACGCTTGAAGCCCTCTCCTCTAATTTGTGTTCTCCGATTGGAAAATTACCTGTCCATGATCCCACCAACGTGATTCTAAATTAGTGAACCTTTATGGAAAATATTTGTCGAGTGTTTTGCGATTATTTTATATTTCTTTATCCTTTTTTTACTGCACTTACGCCCTTGGGCAGTGCGTCATAAATTCATTCATTCATTCATATACAAGCGCACAGAGGTACCACAAATCCCACGGAAATTCCACTATTTGAAAATCGATTATTCGTGAACAGCGGAACAACGAAGTAACGCATTTTCAGCGGGTCTTCAAAGCCAATGTAAGTGAATAAGTGATGGGTAACTAGATTGACCTATCCCTGCCCTTTTCGGTTAAATTTTAAAGACTAAAGTCTTATACTCCTTCGACTGTCTAGGTTCGACCTTAGGCGAAAGCAAAAATAATCTATATGAGTGCTCGAGTCTTGTAGGGTTTAGAAGGCGCACTAACTCTATTTGTTAGTCATCCCAGTATCTACGTTCACCGCATGTACTTGTATGTAGTTTTAGAAACAATAGTTGCGCTTTTGCCGATACCATGGTCTAACGGGGTCTGCCACGGGTGTGAGAATGGTTCTTTTTCTCCATTTGTTAGTCAGTCCAGTATCTACGTTCGCCGCATGTACTTGTGTGTAGTTTTAGAAACAATATAGACAATCATGTTCAGGATTCAACAACAACTTTACTAAAAAAAACAATTCATTCCGGCTTGATGACCGGTTACAGACAAAGCACATACGTGCTTGAAAAACGCAACCAGTACACATTTACTATCATATTCTAATCAAACCTTCACTAAAAGTCACTAGTCTTCACTAGTCTTGTATATAAAACATTAAATAATCCTTGAGCCCAAGTTGACTTTGAAACATACATTCAAATGATGCATAAAACAGATATGTCAACTATGATGTTTTGGCAGCGACATTTCGCATATCCTGCAGGTTTGTTTCCTTCCCCGAAGTTAAGCTTGAAGATTGACAGCCTGACGAGGACCCTTGCCAAGAAGGTCCGAAATATCGCTGCCAAAGCATCGTAGCTGACATATCCGTGTATGCATTATTTGAATATATGTATTAAACATTTTTATGAACCACTTCAAAGAGAGACAGAACACATAATTTAACAGCAGTGTTCCCACTTCTAAATCCTCAGTTTGACACAGGAGATGTCGCCAACCAAGAATGACTAAACCACAAATTGTCTAATAGGAATGTCTGTGCAGTCCCAACTGTCAAGAGGCAAAATCTTAATGACCTTGGATGTTGCTAGGACTGCATAGAAATTTTCGCCAACCTAGAATTACTAAACCTCAAATTGTCGAAAGGAATAGTCGTAACTGTAAGAGGCAAAATCTTATGACCTAGGACCTTGCTAGGACTGCACAGAAATTTCAATTTTAACAATGTTTGGCCCAATTAAAGTCTGAATGACCTAGGACTTGATTAGGACTTAGACTTAGCCTTGTAGATCTAGAACCTGTTTATGTGCTAGTGTTTGTGTGTGTTTTAGTATTTTCTTCCTTTCTTTTTCTTTATTGCACTCCACTTGTTTTTCCTCTGGAATTTGTGGGTAAGAAATAAATTATTATTATCATTACTAGGACTTCGCAGAAATTCCTTTTAAGGACCTATCGTACCTAACAGCATTTGTTAGCTCTTAAATCTGGAGGTCCAATTTTCGTATGTTACATTCGGAACCCGCGATCACACTGCACTAATCTTTGCACTTGCCTCGATTTAATATGTTTCGTTGCGTTTCGTTGCGCATTGTGCTCCCGACGAGTGTTCGCTTCTCACGCTATCGATGCGTAAAACCGGTTATATGAGTTTTGCCGAGTTTTGGAATCCTAAGACGTTAGTGAAGGAATACCTGTGGCTTCGTAAAGTTTGTTCCGTCTGTCCGTCCGTCTGTCTGTCTGTCAGCACGATAACTCACGAAGGGGTATAGATATTTTCTTCAAACTTTGTATGAGGATCGATTGAGCCAAATCACAGGTCAGGTTCGTCGATACCGTAGATAAATAAAAATGTGTTATGAGATAGTCGATTTAGGGGTAAGGGGAAATTCTAAACCCATATCTGAAACTTACTTTCTCGCCGGGCAATTGGTTCACCCGGAATCCGGTCATAACCGGAAAATTTGTTAAAAGAATAGGTTTTATTTGAAGTTGATTTAATGTTCGATTAAGGAGTAACAACACATGCTGAGTCCATAAATGACAATCATTTTCTACCTGGACATATAGTTCGCCCGGAATCCGGACGAAACCGGAAATATTTTAAAAGTTAAGGTTTATCTGAAGTTGATTAGAGGTTCGATATAGAGGTTAGGGGATATGCTGAATTCGTTTTGACCTTTTGCTTTTTGCAGTACGAGTAGTCCACCCGGAATCCGGCGGAAACCAGATATTTGGCTGAAGCCAGGCAGGAATTTTCGATCAATTTTGTAGGAGTAGTAGGCCTATAGGGGTAAACACACGTGCTGAATCCATACTTGAACTTGGTTTTCTAAGATGACTAGCCATTGGTATTAATCTGTTTCTGAATTTTATTAATAGTAAAACTGTTCAAGGAGTCTGGCTAAGACCGGATATTTACAAGACGCAATAGGCTGGATCAAATATTAAAATTTTGGGACCCCATCGAAACCTTTGGTCTTTTAGCTAGAAGTGAATGGGCCTGAGAAAAGACTTGAAACAGCCAAGACTAGAGACTCGCTAAACAGTATTCAGACAGCTTTGGATACTGGAATATAAACAGTAAAAGTGCGAGGTGTGCTTTAACAGTTTTAGCCCAGTTTCGAGGACTATAATTCCACGTCGGCGAACCCTCCTATATTTCGTCGTCGTACTGTCTCCATGAAAAATTTCATCTTGATTGTTTACTGGAGTTGGTTTATTTTCACGAATTGCAGAGTAGTGTGCATTTCCGTTTGAATCTAAAACGAGTCACTTAATTTCCATTTCCGACAGTTCACCGTTTTACGATCATTCTGAAAGAATAAAATATAATTTACAAGTCACGGATCGGAAGTGATTTCCCCTTTGTCGAATCGTGCAGAGTGAAGCAAAAAACGCTGAGACTGGGGAAGCTGCCATAGCTTAGTACCGGATGTGACTACACTCTCAAAAGTTTTCAGGACAGATAACACAAGGATGCGCAGTTTTCAACAGATAACAATTGGGGTTTTATAATAGTTTTATTTAAACCCTCCACACAAATAAATGGTCGGAGGAGTTGGTAAGGAAAATAAAGGAAATCACACAACACTACGAGAAAAAACTAGGATGCGATAACTAAAAATAGACAAAACAAGAACAAACTTGAGTCACATGATTACTCCAGGCTAGCCAGCGGAAAATTCTGCAGTTTTTCTACTTCGATTGATGAAACGACTGGTTAGCTGATCAATTTTTTCGCTTATTTTAAAAATACGGTACCTTGTTATGGTACCGGGTGTTATGGTTATGGTATGGTACCTGTTATGATTGTGCAAACATTATGGTATGGTACCTGTTATGATTGTGCAAACATTATGGTTTGTTGACGTGTCGCGGGTTCTCGTGGTCTGGGATTTGACCCTGTGGCTAGTTTTCTATGTCACGTTTTTCCGGTCCCGGTCTCCTCGTTGCCGACATTCTTCATCTGTTTTAAAACCCCAATTTTTTTATTTTACGCTCTCTCTTAAATCTTCGGATATCTCATCTGGTCTGCTTCTACACTGTCAGAAGTTTCATAACAGATAACACAAGGTTGCGTAGTTTTAACAGATAACACCTGGGATTTTATGTTTTGATTTTGCAAACGCGTTGAACGTTACGCCTAACAGAAATTGTCGATATCATGATCATGATTATAAACAGAAAAATCAGCAGATTTTTTTTACGGAGGTGCTTTGATGCACGGATGCGTGCATCAAACCCTGCATCAAACGGATGCGTGCATCTAACACCTAGGAATTTATGTTTTGATTTTGCAAACGTTATGCGTTGAACGTTACGCCCAACAGAAATTGCCGATATCATGATCATAATTATAAACAGAAAAATCAGCATATGTTTTTACCGGGGGTGCTTTGATGCGTGGGTTTGATGCAGGGAAACGTTACGCCTAACAGAAATTGTCGATATCATGATCATGATTATAAACAGAAAAATGCTTTGATGCGAGTGCTTAGATGCGTGCGTTTGATGCACGGACATCCCAAGTATCATCTGTTGTAACCGTGCATCCTTGTGTAATGTGTTATGAGATTTCTGACGGTGCCTTTCTGCTGTGTTTTTACTTCTCGACTTGGAATTTAATATCACTTGGGGAACATTGAGTTTTTGAACATTAGTTACTTCATTTTTATTGCTGCAGAACTAGAATCTTTAAACTCTAGTACCCTATATGTGTTTATTTACTTTCCCCAAAATTGGGTTACAATATAAACTATATTTGGGAAAAGTAAATAGAGGTATGTAATACATATACCTCTGTAGTATGCAAAAAGGGTACAATATGTCATATTTTTCGGCCTAATATTGTGCACTTTTAATGTAGCAATTGTAGTTTGCCCTTCATGAAAGATATATTATATTATATTTTATTTATAACCCGCCAATACAGAATGTCGTAGCGGAGTAAAGGGAGTAACGCGAAATAACACAAGATAAATAACAGTATTTACACACACACAAATTTAGACCTAATTACTAACTGGGCCTGAAAAATTCATGAAAAATATCGAGCGTGTTCCACCCTTGTAACAATAGTTACTATTAGTTACTATTTCCGTTCCATCCTCACGAAAAGTTACTACGCTGACCGTTCCAACCTTGTCGCAATAGTAACTAATAGTTACTATTTGCTTACCATGCTCGGGAGCGTGGTAAGCGTAGTAACTACGCATCTCTGGAACGTGATTGGTCGGATTCGCCCCTGGCGTGAGATCCTGGCTGGAAAATAGAAAAATCGTTCCAGCCTTGACGGCAAAAAGCCAGAATTCGTGACGTCATGCGTAGTAACTACGGTAAGTAGGATGGAACACGCTCATCATGTACTTGAAGACCAGGATGGCGAGATGTAGATAGTACTGACGCTGACGTTTTCTCGAGTGAGCGAATCACATCTTGGACGCCGAACTTCTGAACTAATTCATGAAAGAGAGAGAGAAAGAGAGTTTAATGAAGGATAATTATACAAACTAAATGAGGGCCACTGGCCTGTCCTAGGGGGTGGCCGTATCTGAACTACAAACACTATATCCATATAACATCCAAGTCGGAACATGAACTAACCAAAATTGGTACAGAGAACACAAACCAACAACCAAGCGTCATCTGTGTTGTTTTTTTCAATGAGTAATCAAAATAAAACGAATTTAATTGGAAAACAATTAATTGCATGAAAACTACCAGACCTCCAAAATAAAAATACCGGCTATGAAAACGTTCCGTGTTTCTCATCAAAACCAAGGGGGTCAGTAGTTTTAAAGGAGTCACAGATGTTAGAATATTGGAATAGAAACTATAGGGTGATTCTGGCGATCTCTTGGATTTGCTTTCCGAAAAGCAAAGCGAGAATCCGCCGAGCGCAAGAACAAACGGAAAGTCGTTGCGCCTTTACTACTTCTCGCTGACTCGCCAAATTCACTTTCCACTCGCGAAGTGGATTCGCTTTCAAAGTGCTGGCGGAAACTAACGGAGCGCGAGATCAGTCAATAACAGCCGGCGCATAAGCTCGCGGAGCTTTCCAGACCGCCAGAATCGCCCTTATACCTGCTGAAAAGTGCGCCTTAAGTTAGGGTCGGACCTTCCACAGTCGAATCGACATTGAAATCCAACTATCGCATTTCATATTCCCATCTCAATTTGTCTTTTCTATTTCTAGGTCGTCCTAACAGTGCGACCTACATTCCACTTTCCCCTAAGGCTGATTTTTCATCCTTTGCCAGTTGTTCTTATTGGAGTATGAGCTGACCTGTAGTCAGGAAAAAGTTGTAACAAGGCCTGGTCCCTCTGTGTGAACGTGCCATAACAAGTTGAGATTCTGGTTCTAATTAACAAATCAGCCCGATCACGATCTTCATTACCGCCAAATTAGGCGTGGTACGAAGCTAGCACAGAAGCTGACTAGATTCCGCTGATCAGTTTGTTGAAGCTGATCAACCAGTGGTAACCGCTGCTACGGAGTGTATAGCCTACACGATCTTCTAATCAGAGAACCGAGTATCTAAAAAAAAAAAAAGGAAGTATACATGGGCGTCATTCGACCAGCTGAGTTTGGCTTTTAGTGTTTATCACAATCTCGTAATCTTCAAGTTCGTGTGATCAGTGATTTGGTGCAGTGAATAATAGTGTTGATTACAAGCGGATAATTTGTTCGTCAGTGGCTTGAATTGGCCTATAGCGTCTACCATCATCTGCCGATCGGGATTTTAGTGCCAGCAGCGGAGCATTTTTGGGGCTGGATCTCATCCAATACACCGTAGATATGTAAGTGGACGAGTTTGATCGGGGAATTTAGGCTTTCAGGTGTTTTTCCGCGACACAGTTGTGGGCCACACACTTCTGAGTGTTTGTCGCGTAAATACGATTGTGTGCCGCACAGCCGATCCACGAGTTGAAAGTCGCGAAAACGCCATTTTGTCTATCTTTTTGCGGTAATATCAAATATCTGAAAATAAAAGTAAAATTCATGTAAAATCTCTGTAAGTAGAACTCCAGGCTTATTTCCTTACCATTCTGTACTGTATGCTTGCAAAAGTAGTTAATTTTATTGTTTAGACACTATTTTGTGCTTAATTTGAATTTCCCGTCAGAATCATGCCACAAAATCGACAATCACCTCGCCAGTTATTTGTCGATTTTGAGCCACAAAGCTAGCACCGAGAATCTTGTTGGTCGCGGAAACACACCTGTGGGCCGCACGAAAGACCGCGGGAACACACTTTTCGAGCCACAGTCGCCCACAAACTGTTTCTGGGAGCACCGAAAAACGCCTTTAGTATGTTGGAAGCCTACAATTGGCCATATTCCTGTTCAGCGCTTCCAAGCGGACTAGTTTCTGTTTCTGTTAATCCCCCATGCCTCACCGTCATTATTTGGATCAGACATGGTAAACTAGATCCACAGGTTAGTAAGTGGAAAACCTGTCATCTGTGTCCCAGGTATTGGAGGTTTTGCATATGTTTCAGCAGCAGAAAGTGAAAGTGACCCACTACCCTATGGAACATTTGCTGTTTGTACTCTGTATTTCTGGATGCGTAAAGATTTTCACTTGAGATTGATACTTGCAAGTGAACCCCCATAGTTCGGTTAAGCCGGGGTTCTTAAACCCCTTCATGCACATAGTGAAACATCGGTGAAAAATTAGCAATGCCCTTTGCGATGGTTTGTTCTGGCAACTGGTTTGTTCTTGTTCTCCTCTTTAATGGGGTAGTTATACCCCATTATACCCCATTACAGAGGTAGACATTTTTCTTGTACGTATTCTTTGGGTTTACTTATGGGTTTCAGATTCAGATTCAGATATTTTTTTACTTCACCAAAAAAACACAACTACATTGTACAAAAAAAATCAACAACCACATAAGAGACAAAAATCCTGTGGGTGGCTGTATCTTCTAACCACCTTTTAACTTGAAAGTACTCAATAAATAACGACATAAAAATTAATGTAATATATTTTCAAAAAAAGAAAGGAAAAAGAGGTAAAGAAAGAGAGTAAAAAAAAGGAAATAGGAAAGAAAAATGATTCCCTCGTCACAACCTACCCACCGCCCCCCATCTCACCTCCCCCCCCCCTCTTCACTCCCCACCGGTGTTGGGATATGTTATCCAACACCGTATGAAGATTCACTGGCAAAGTACAGAACATGTTGTACATGGTCCTTTAGATATTTAGAGGCAGAGGACGGGGTTTCAAATTAAGGGCACAAAAAGGGATGTTTATACGCTAATGAGATAGTAAGGTCAGATATATGAATACATATATCTGAACTTGGTCTTCTTAAACAAATGATTCACCCTGGATTCGGCCGAAACTGGAAATTTGGTTGAAGCTCAAAGTTGTTTCTGAAGTCGATTAGAGGTTCGGTATCGGGGTAAGGAGACATGCTAAGTCGATTTTGAACTTTATTTCCTTGGCAGATAAGCTTGCAAAATTTGCCAAAACCCGGAAATTTGGATTAAAAGATTTTACTCTCAATGGCACTAGCTCTTTTGCCCTGCATTCAGTTCGCAGGGAGTGCTGCTAAAATACGGAGAATTTTGACAAAGTAAAGGACCTCTCTGAAGTCGATTAGGATGAGATATTGGAGTAAACATCCTTTCTGAATCCATATCTGAACTTGGTTTTCTCATCTGATTACACTGTCAGAAGTTTCATAACAGATAACACAAGTATGCGCGGTTTCAACAGATAATGCGTAACAGATAACACTTCAGATGTTATCTGTTGTGTATCAAAATGTTATGCATAATAAGTGTTACCATCAGGAAGAACCGAAAAACCGCCAAAAAGTATCCGCTGAGTTTTCCGACATCATGACGATGAAGAATAAAGTCAGTAGATGCTTTTTTGGCTTTCCTAACAAAGCTTGTTATGTATAACATTTCATGCATAGCGTTTTGAAACACAACAGAAAACATCCCAAGTGTTATCTCTTATGCATTGTCTGTTGAAACCGCGCATCCTAGTGTTATCTGTTATGAAACTTTTGACAGTGTAGTTGTTTGGCCGTAAGTTGCCAAAATTTCAATACGGTACCATTATTTTTTGCACATATTCAAGCGGTGGGTTATGGATAAATAGCAAAATGTTAATGAGGTCTAGCGAAGACTCGGAAATGTACAAGATGGGATCAAGATCAGAGATCAAGAAGTCTAATAAATATTAAATTTCGGGATCCCATCGAAACTTTTGGTCTTGTTAAATTACAACATAGAGGGACAGGCGCATCGAGGTACCACAAATCCGAAAGATTAAGTTCATTCGATGAAATCCTTTATCTGTTGTCAGCGGACAAACGGAGTGACGCATTTTTATCGGGTTTTCAGGCCTATTTAATTGAATACGTGACGAGTAACTAGACTTTTGGATCTTTCAATCAATCAATCAATCAAGTTTAATCTGAATAGCTAAAAGCTAGAAAAGGAATACAAATTTACAAAATACACAGACACACAAGAAACAAATCTTAGCCTTTTTCAGTGATTAAGAATTCCTACAGCCCAACATGACTGCGAGTCGCGGTTCATGCGTTAGACGGATAAGCCAGCTGATATTTCTTCCAGCGGTTTTCGGCCTTTCTTCGCATGAGTCCGCTTCAGGCTAGAGCTAAAGAAACAAACCTGCAACAAAACAAATAAAATTTGTACCTTCTTGCTCTCCATTCTTCATACATTTCTTTATTTGAGAAGTTTTTCTTCTTTTCAGTGGGGTAAAGCGGAATGAAATATATTTAACAGTGCAGAACGGAATGAAATAGCCTGATGAGCAATGTGCGAATGCAGTAAGCGACATCGGTCTTCTGCTTCAAGATCCATTGAGCGCCTTTCCAACGGGGGTAGTCTATCCAAGGCCGTCCTACCCCGCAGCTCCAGAAAGCTCAGTGCCCCACTGAACGGGAGAGTCGTCCTGCATAGAGGGAGGTCTACGTCTTCCATCAGTGATAAGGTAGGGAGTCTTTAAATATTCTTGGAGCCCAAGCTGACTTCGAAACATATATTCAACTGATGCATATCGCTCACAAAGCATCGTAGCTGACGTATCCGTTGTATGCATTATTTGAATATAGGGAGTCTTTGTTTTCATTCTGAGCAGTGCATGTTGGAAAGACCCCTGGCGGTCGGAATGTCCGGGGGTCCTTTGTAAATTATCCGCTAATATTAATAACAATATTATTTTCCAAGTAATTAATTGAAATTCAAAAATGGTCCTGAGTCGGGATTCGAACCCAGAACCTTCGACTTTCTAGGCAACTTCTCTTCCACCGAGGTACAGAGCGGCTCTTCAATATAGTTCGTACTCTGTTAAGTAGTTCGCGTTTCTTAAAGTTGAACTGAAAAGCCAACTTATTTTTGTATTATTTAACTGAATACACTGAATTATTTGGATTCTGCTAAGGGTTTTTTGGATTTTCCGCTATCTGCTCTAGTAGTGACGTTCAGAATATCTACAGCCTCCCCCACAACGGAAATTCTACTATGACGCGGAAAATTTGAATCTCAACACAAACGCGGCTTTTCAATAGCCAGTGGTGATATTGGTGAAGACTGCTTTGTGACAGAACACAAATTTTCGTAAATCTTTTTCATCAAGCATACAACAGAGGTCCAAGAACATAGAGATACCACAAATACGACAAGGAAATTCCACTCTTCGAAAATCGGCTATTCGTGAATAGCGCAGCAACGAAGTAACGCATTTTAATTTGGTCTTCAAGCATATTTAAGTGAATGAGTGACGGGTAACTAGATTGTCCTATCTCAGTCCTTCTCGGTTAAACTTTAATGTGTGTTTATTTCAAGAAAACAGTCTAGCTGTTACAAGACCACGAGTCAGTTTAAAAAAGGGGCAACGTCCCGTAACCATGAGATGCCGTATGACCGGGCCAGATGAAAATAGCCCCGATAAAAGCACGACTAGAAAATGCAACAATCCATTTTGTGAAATAAGTTCTGCCCGAACGAACCCCCACAAACTAGCCTACCCGGCAAAGAATAAACTCCAGCCTGTAAAAAGACGCACAGTCGCACAAACCGGTACAGTAACTCATATATTCCATTTTTACATGTGTCAAGTTAAGTGTATAACGCGAAAGCAGAACAGGTGCTTCTTTTCTTTTGTTTGTTCTTTACTTTGTTCATTTGTATGTGCTGTGCTTTGCTGATTGTTTTGGAACTGCAGATTGGCTGTATGCTACGCTAGCTTTCAGTTAAACCAATCTTTCTCTCGTTCTACTCTTTATTGGGTGAATTTAAAGTGGTTATTGAATGTACCTTAAAGGACCTGGTCTGGTCTTACCTATAATACTAATGCAACCTACTTCCATAATCACTCCGTATATTTCTAAACCCGGAGACCCCAATTTCGTTCCGTACATTCTAACCCCTCTAACAAAACCCTGCTGATTTTCTCACTTGCCGTGTTTTGTACCTTCGATGTGTATCACGCTTTCGAAGGTTGTCTGCGAGACGTTTTTCCATCAGAAAACCTGTTATTTAAATTGTTTCCCTGTTTTCGCTACAAGTTAACGGGTCTCGGAAAAGGCTTAAAACAGCCAAAACCGTTGGTTATCTGTTGAAAGCACAGCATAGTTTTAAAGTATTCAAATATTTTAAAATATTGTAAATTGAAGAGTAAATAGTGCGAGGGGTAATTTAAGGTAACGCCATTGCTTTGCGTTTTGCCTTTTTAGACCTATTAGGGGTCAATCCCATGTGCCAAAACGGAGAAATTTGGTGCCACTCCAAAATTTATTAGCCCCACCCCCGTGGCGCCCCTGCTTCAGAATGCGCCGTCTCGGCTGACCAATTCCTGTAAAAACCCTGGTGTATAGTTGGATTCAAGTCGGGCGAAAACGCGTCATACAAAAACTCTACTTCCGAATTAGCTTTCGTCCAAAATATCCTTGAATTTACAATAAACGGTAAAACCGTAAAAGGTAGTTGGTGGTTACGCGCGTTACGCCCTTTTCGGCTTCTTTGGATAAAGGTTGACACTGGTTTTCCCCATAGAATGGTGTTTCCAATAATCTGAGAGGGATTGGCTATTCGTTATTTGATGTATTGCAACGCAATGTACAATCGGCGTAGCAAAATATCATGATGTAATATTCCCAAGCCCCTAGAACACAATATTGAACGATAAATCAGCCGGTTCCTGGATAATTTATTTTCGTCACAGTTTCGTCACGGCATTTTTTGCTGCCTGCCATCTTCCAGTTTACTAGCTTTGGAAATACATCGGAGTTTCTTTCTGCTTATTCATTCGTTTGTATTCTACGCTCCACATTATCTTTATTAGGCTAAAGACGACTAAATCTGTTGATAGAGAGAATCCCAAGCTAATATGAGAGTCGATTTAGGGGTAAGAAGACATGTTGCACAGGACACGGTTGTGCCCTTCTTGGGAGTGTTCTATTTGTTGTTTTGTTTAAGGAATGTTGAAATTAAAATGAATTGAATTGAATTGAAAAAAAAAATTGAATTGAATTGTTGAATCCAGAACTGAACTTCAACATCTAACTTGAAAAATAGTTTGCCTGGAATCCAGGAAAAAACGGAAACTTCGTAGAAGCAAAATTTCTATCTGAAGTGGAATAAAAGTTCGATACAGGGATACAGCGACATGCTGAATCTGTCTTGAACTTTTCTTTTGGCCTGACAAGTAGTTTGCGCGGAATACGAGAGAGTTTCTAAAAGTGAAAGTCTTCAGAAGTTGACTAGAGGTTCAACATTTCTCGATTCAGGTGCCGATTTCGAGGTAAGAATACATCCTGAACCTTTATGTTCCTGCCGGACAAGTAGACTGACCGGAATCTGGCGAAAGCCGGAAATATAGGAGTGAAGTTTGTTCCTAAGGCGATCGGGACATCCTTATAGGAGCAAGAATACAATCTGAATCCGTAAACCTTAATTTTTCCATGGATCATGCGGGATCCGGCAGAAACCGGAAATCTGGTGGAAGTTAAAAATTTCGACTGGAGAATACATGCAGACGCCAAATAGTTTCTCAACGGACAAGTAGGTTGACCAGAGTCCGGTCAAAAATGGAAGTTCGACGAAGTAAAATAAAGTTCTGATACCGATCAAAATAAGTTGGAGGAGGTGTACCCGATAAAGGTACGGTGATTCAGGAACTACTGTTTATTCCCGCCTTGAATGGATAGTCCTATCGTTTTTCTCCATCTTATTCTGTTTTAAATTCATGGCAAATTGTATTTCCTAAGACTGATTCTACAAAATCCCGTCAAAGCACAAAAAATCAGCTATCCCAAATTCTCATTAACAAGTTAAAGAATATACAATTAACAGTTAGAGATTGTTTGTATTTCATGTTTACTTATTTTATTTATGCGTTTTCTTCTGGTGACACTGGTTTTCAGTTACCCTTCCATCATTTTTGTTGTTGTTTGGCGATTTCGTGCGTTGACCGTTCTCATTTTTGTTCAGTTTTGTTTTATTGATTTTCTTTTATGGAAGGGATTGAACCATTCGATTTTTTCTTCTCTGCAGTTCAAATCCTGAAATAATTGTAAGTGCAGAGTATCGTATTATTAATGTTTATGTATCAGTTATAGGGAATAAAAAAAAACCTTGAGCCTTGAATCTGGTCAGAAGGTGATGAGCCTGATTGTCTTATATACTTTTAGTTCGAAAGTATGACTTAGTGGATGACAAATATTCCCCTTGGGATCTCCTCAAAACCTTTGGTCTTGTTCCATTTTCGTTTTTGGTGGTCTCACGAATTCGCTTTCGGAAAAGCAAAGCAAGAATCCGCCGAGTGCCAGAACTAAAAGAAAGGTCATTGCGCCTTTGGAACTTCTTGTTGGCTTGCCGAATCGACTTTTCACGTACAGAGTGGATTCACTTTCCACGTCACTTTCCGACACTAGCGGAGCGCCATAATAGCCTCGGGAAGCGAAGCGAGTTTTAGCCGCAGTTGTAAGAACACACGTCGGATAATGCCCCGGCCCCACTATAGTTACACCTGGTATAACACCGGTAATAAGACCATCCTACGGTCGAAATTGGGAAGAAAAGACGCTGAAAACTTAAGATAGTCAGATGGAAAAATCTATCTTCGCCATTTTGAAACGTATCTTTGGAGTGTTTGGACCTATCAAAGACCAGAGTCACTGACTTTAGCCAATTTTGTTCACCTTTGAGTGATGATGGTGGTAATGTGTCGTAAATTTCTTCGTTCAGGTGTAACCAGGATGAAATGTAAGAGGGGGTAATAACCAAATTACGTACAGATGGGACTGAATGTGGCACGGGCATAAGCCAGCCGAGCTTTATAGACCGCCAGAATCGCCCTCTATTCTTAGTTTAAGATCGCGAGTAATGATTTTCTGCTGACGTGACAGTTGTCAGCTGGACCGATGGCGGAAGAAGGGCATGTACTGCCGACTAATGAAGCTGCTAATTCTTGAAATTTGGTTGATGAAGTTAATTAAATCGTGCCGTTCTCTCTTGATTGCCCGTGATTTGAATCCGCACCTGTAAAATTTTGTCATTGAAAGGGTTGTCTTTATTGCTTCGTCATTCACTTGTGTCACGATAGCTTCCCGGATGTCTCTTTAGTATGGAATTGCCAGATTTTGTCAGTTTGTTTGATCCCGTCCGAGGAATATTTATGTCTTTCAGTTCACTACTAACAATGTTTCATCTCAAGGGCACCCTTTCTTTCTCTGTTAAATCGAATCTGGTTTCCTCCTGATTCGAATCTGGTAGGAACTAATTGGTGGATGGGTGGTCGGGGTAGTAGGGAGGGAGTAGGGTTGTTGGGAGGTATATGTTTATTTTGGAGGTGATAATGTGAAGGCGTTTGGTCTGTTTTTTTTTGTGGTCTGTTCTCTTCTTTTTTCTTTTTTTTTATTAGTTATTTATTATGTTGTTTGTTGGTGTCTTTACAAAATGGTTGACCTTTACTACTGCACGCCAGCAAAAACGTAGGTTTTTCCATTAGTGCAGTAGATGTAAATAGAAAAGAGTTAAATTGTGTGAATTAATAAAATAAGTATCAAGTCTTCATTAGGGTCCGAGGCAGGTCTCATGCAGGTCCAAGGTTCCCTACTCAAGGGCTTCATGACTAGAGGGGGAGGGCGGGGGAGACCCCCCTCCCCCCCCCGAATGTTGTCGTCCAGTCGGTAAAAAATAGCCGAGTCTGCGCGAAGCGCCGCGATTTTTCGTAAAAACAGTCGATTTTTTTTTTAAACAGTCAGATTCCCGTAAAAGTTATCGATTTTTTCTTAAAAATAATAGTTTTTCTTAAAATCAGCCGATTTTATCTCAACACAGTAGTTTTGTATTTTACCTTCAAAAACAGACGGTAAAATGACCAGCCAGTCGGTAAATACCTTGCCCCCCCCCCCCAAACATTTTGGCTAGTAACGCCTCTGTCCCTACCCGATGAAAAATGTGTAGCCTGTGTAGTCGTATGATAGTTCTGCAAAAAAGTTGCATGTATTCATATGTAATAGTAAAGAATACTATCCTATAATGTCCTCCGACTGGGCCAATCTTAAGCAGTAGTATCCAGTAGCAATGGAAGAGTAGCATCCAGTCGTGCTAATAGTAGCATGCAGTAGAATGCAGTAACACGGTAACCTTGACATAGAAGCATGTAGTAGCATCAATTCGTACTGGGTAGGCAGTTCTGTCCCTAGGCAGTTGACGAGGCTCCAACACTATTACAGGTTCATTTTTTTACTGCTAAAGTCCCTTATATAGGTTCTAGCTTTGCGTAAACGAACGAAGTTTTCAATCTCGTGACATGAACTGTGTAGACGAACATGCCTCGAGCATTACACTGGCAATAAGTTTTCCCCATATCCCGCTAATTCTTCTACCCAATTTTTACGTAGTTTCATTCCATCATTTATTTCTGATAATTTCTTGTAAGTGTATTAGTCAATTTGTTTCTTGTGTGTCTGTGTATTTTGTAAATTTGTATTCCTTTTCTAGCTTTTAGCTATTCGGACTAAACTTGATTGATTCATTGATTATTCCTTTGCTTCCATCTGGTTTGCGAACTATAATCACAAGCCCATTTGTGGCCCAGTGGTTAGACCAACGGCAATTGAAGCTGAAGATTGTGGGTTCAAATCCCGACAGAGGAGCATTTTGTTCTTTCAGTTCACAAAAATTGTTTATTTTCCTTGCTCCACATTTTTCCCCAGTCCACTTCAGTTCTTTAACAAAACGAGTAGGTCCTCGATTCATTTGTCTGTCATTATTTGACTCAAGGCCTATTGCACTTATACAGAATAACTGTTGACAGGAATGGTTATTGTGGACACTTGGCTACTGTCCTTATTCGTTCTGCAAAAGCCCAACACCACCCAACAATAGTTAAAGTAAAAAAGAACAACGAGTTAACCGTTGATCTCAACGGGTCCATCCAACCTCTGGCTGATTTATAGTTCAGTTAGACCTTTTCTTCTGGAAAGTATTGCGAATTTATATGCAGATATCGAAACAATCGAATAGCCGAAACAGACAAAAGAAATAGCCTGTAGACGAAGTGCTACTTCAAGAAGAGTTGAATTCGTTAGCAGCGTTTGGTGTAATGAAAACTGGATGAAAACTCTAGGATTATCAACAGTGTTAAATTTTAACTGAAAAACCAACTTATGTCTTTGTCATTAGTTGCGTTTTTTGTCTCTGGTTCCTGTTCCGTGTTTTGTGTTCACAGTTCTCTGGTTTGGCTAAAAACCGGTTTTTTGCTTACGCTGTTCCATGTTTCGTGTTTTGTCGATGTTCTGACGAAAACGCAAATTTAGATTCCTGAGCATGTCTTAGGCGGGAAATCTGTTAAATTGTAAATTAAATTCCAAAACGACCATACTTTAGGGTCCATCTTTATCCTCTGAACTTTTGCAATTCTTTCTTTTCCATCTGCGAGTCACTCTGCAATTTTCTATCTGAATAGTGATAAAATTTTCTATCTGAATAAAACATGCTAGGAGAGCAAGTTCCAAGCGCGCCGGGCGTCCTCTACAATGACGCGGGAAATTTTAATCTCAACACAAACGCGACTTTTCAGTCGGCAGTGGTGAGATTTGTGAAGATTGCTTAGTGTCTGAACAGATAAACAAAAAATCCCAAATCTTTGTCGTAGCACATACAACAAAAATGCAAGCGCATTGAGGGACTACAAATCACACAGAAATTCCACTACTTGAAAATCGATTACTCGTGAACAGCGGAACAACGAAGTAACGAATATAAGGTTTGAAGCCAATCTGACCATTCATTACGAAAGAAATAGAAAACCGGGATTTTCGTTTTTTTTTTATTGATCAGCTAATTATCCCTGTAGGATGATGTGCGAGGGATAAATATAAATTCGGATATTTCGGTTGCACTTCCGGCAAACCATCCTCAGCGAAAAACAAGCAACTAAATCATGAAATCCAACACAATACCAACAGAAAAGTGATGCGGAACCAACAAAACATACAACGGTATGTAACTTAAGACCAGAAAGAACGATGCTGACTGAAACGACAAACAAATTCAAATAAAATAACGAATATTAAAATGTGCGTGTTAAAAGTGTATATGTACAAATCTGTGATTATTTTACAATTCTGAATTCTGTGTCTATTTACAATTTACCAACTCCCTCGGAAAGCGCAGAAGCTTTCACCCAGCCATTATAAAATCCTTCGCTTTAACCATCACTATACAAATAGTTTCACAGAAATTGTGTGTTCTGTGAAAGTTGCTTATTTTTCGGTGAGGACAGGTTTGCCGGAAGTGCAACCGAAATATCCGAATTTATATTTATCCCTCGCACATCATCCTAGAGGGATAATTAGCTGATCAATAAAAAAAAAAGGAAAATCATGGTTTTCTATTTCTTTCGTAACAAAGTAACGCACTTTTAAGTGATGGGTAACTAGATTGTCCTATCCCAACGCTTTTCGGCTGAACTTTAAGTGTGTGGGGCATGATTATTTCATTGTTGGTAATACCATACATTTCTTTTTTTTTTTATAGATTAGCAAGATGTCAACATCTGAATTTATCTTTCTCGTAAATGCACGCATGAAACGCGAACATGTTCTGACCCGGATGTAGTCAAACAGAGCCAAATATCTTCGTCAAGTACGGCTCTAAATTTTTTTTTGTCGGGGCCAATCATTCTTCTGCCAAAGCTTAATTGCTCGTTGTGTAAGTAACTCTGGCATGGCAGGTATAGGTCAATTTTGCTTTAGAAGTTGGATCTTTTGTATTTCCTAGGTGACGTGAGAGGAGGCTTAGTTTAGTTTTTTTTTGTTTAGTTTAGTAGGCTACTCTTTATTATGCAAACCAACTTTTACATGCTTAACTACATGAACTTTTGTAACCCTCTTAATCTTTGCACGTGTAGCTGATACTTCTTAAGAATAGTAGCTAGTAGCTTATGAATAATAGCTTAAGCATAGTAGCCAGTCCAGCTAGTAGTCAGTCAAGCTTCTCACACATCAACTATTTCACGTCAATATCATTATCAATATCTGCCTCACATTTCTTACATCGCACCTTTCTGGCGAATGTTAACTAAAACTGATAAAAAAAAAATCGCTCTATTTATTTTCGTTTCTGTAAATTCCTGCTCCGTCTCCCTCCTTGGACCCGAAATAGTAAAATCGTCACCACTTACAACATCACTGACCCACTTACAGCAATTGGACAACTTATACAGTATTACAACAATAAGATTCAGCATCAATTTGACAGCATTCTTCTACAGTAGGATAGTGTTGAAGATAAGATAATGTTGTCCTAGTCTCTATGTTTGTCTGGTCTCGTCTTGTTATATTGTTTCCTTCTTCTTTTCTCTCTTTATTCCTACTTCGTCTATGCCATGTGCTTTTCGATGGGTGAAAAATAAAATTATTATTATTATTATCGATAGTGTCATAAAGTTCAATGGAGATGAAGAGAAAATTTAGGGGGAACCAACTTCAAAAAATTGGGCATAATGTGCCCGATAATTGAGTGTCTCCGCTCTTACCGTTTGAGCTCCCCATTAAAATAATATATTTGGCTTTATTGAGACCCCGCCTGTTGGGTCCTGGTATGTCTACATGGCTCCGACAATGGAGTCCTAGACTTCTAAATTGAATTCGGAAAAACTGCTTCTGGTTTATTGGTCACGGTACAAGTCCCTTGTGTAAAGTGCTCTCTATGTAACCTACTAGTTGCGTTTTTCATCCGAATTCTCCGTTCTGAATTCTCGCTTCTGAATTCTCGCTTCTGAATTCTCGATTCTCGTACAAATTACCGTTCTTGCTCCTGTGGCTTCTCCATTCTCCCTTTTGACAGAACTCTAATTTGGCAGCTCGTCCTCAACCCGGTATACGTGTTTATGCATCTTGAATGCCCGCACTCTGTTGACCAATCAGGGAGGAGAACGGAGAGAGGAGAATCGAGAATTCAGCATCAGAGCAACTTCCCGATTTTGCAGAGTCGGGAGGCTTTGCATGTTCTCGATTCTGGCAAAAACGCAAGAAAATTAGGATTCGCTTCATTTGAATAGTCCAAAAACGCGAAATAGGAGAATTACGAGGAGAACTACTATCATTCTGATTCAACCGAATTGTCCGGAGAATCATTCCTTTCCACTTTGCTAGAACATCTGTTTCTCCTCCTAGTCTCGCCTAAGGGTCGCCTGTCTCTCCGTACTTGTGATCCGAATTCTTCCTTCTTTGATTGGCATAGCTGCTTTCATTAAACGCTGCGTTAATGTGTAATTATCAAACTGGTTTTGATCGAAGTTTTGGCAAAAATCAGAGGGCCGCCCACGTGAGTCACTTGACTTTGCCAGAGTCGGAGGATTCAGGTTTCGTTCAGCTTTTTAACGTTCAGTCTTTGTTGTTTGCGTTACTTTACCATCCGATAAGCGGTGCTCAGACTTGGGACATTAGAACATACTTGTTGTGGTACGCGTTTTTACGTTAGGTCTTTTTTTTATTGATGGTGAATGAATGAAGTTAAAATTTACCAGATTCACCTGAACTTTTTATTTATAAGTATTTTGGGGAATATTTGCCGTTACAGTTGCTAAATATTCAAAGATAGATGTATTCGCATATTGAGATACCACAATACAATGTGAAAATCGACTATTCGTGAAAAGCGCAACACGTAAGCACATGAACTTGATGATTATTGGGGAATCTTTCAGATTGTACCAGAATCTAGCGTACCCCCAGAAGTTTTGTTGGAAAAAAAAAAGTTCTACCAGATTATTTATTGCTCCGGGAAACTTGAATTTTGCTCAGGGAAGTTCCCCTTCGCCTAGTTTGCCTTCGCCTAGTTCGCCTTCAGTTTAGGAATGATAGGGTCAAAGGCCGTATCCGGGGAGGAGGGAGGGGAGGGGGTTTTGTACTTTTTTGTCCGACCGTCAGGCACCCCCCCCCCCCCAAAAAAAAAAAAAAAAGATTTCTGGATACGGGCCTGGATAGGGTAAAAAATAAGAAATAAGCTAATAACTAATACGTACGAAAGAATGAATATACAGTACAATCCAGGGGTTACCCCCTTCGATTTGAGTGTACAGCAAGTGCGCGGTGACCGGCCTGTGCCGACACGGGTTGCCACAAGTTGGAACATTAAAATAATCTATAAATATAATTTTTTAATAATATAAAAGTGTTTGAAAGATGAACCGCCTAATTTGTGGACGGTATTGGTGGTAGCACCACTAATTTCGGTCGGTGCCCGAAAAGGGTGTACAAGAAGGGCCGGCGAATGGGTAACACCTCGAATAAAATAGTATATAATATATATAATAGATAGTTCAATAAGTAATAATAACAAATGTTGGTAGTTCGCATGTTACAATTCTATCACAATTCATAGGGGTTTTAGAAGTTGGAACCAATTGCCTCAAGACTTAAAAAATATTCCTGATATTCCTTCGTTTAAGCGTCAAATTAAACAGAACCTGTTTAGTAAGTATGAATTTTAAGAAATAGTATTAGTTTCCATGATGTTGAGGTTGTTATTTATTGTTTGTTGTGGGTGCTCTGAGGATTATTATTATCTTTATCCGTGGTATATTTTTTGTGGTTTGGTTTATGGTCTCGATTAAGACAATTGAAGTTGACTCTTTGTTCATTAATTTTGCATTAATGCAGTTTTTATTTTTTTGCCGCCACCTAGGACAAGGTTACTTCTTGGGGTGGTTGTTAAACGGAAGTGTCTTATTCATTTATTCAATCAATTTCTCTCTCTCTCTAAAAAAAGAGGGGATTTTTTTTCGATTATAGACTCCTCGCAGAAGGTGAACTTTTCAGCGAATTAACTACTGCGTATCCTAATTTTGTTAAAGTTCAACTGAAAAGCCAGCTAATTTTTTGCATATTCTTTTTGAAGACACTGACTTATTTTGACTCTTTTGAGGGACTTTCAGTGTTTCCTGAATAGGCTCTGGCTTAATTGGACGTTGGGGATATGAACAGCCTCCCGACAAGACCGGCTCCACTGCTCAGCCGCTAAATTTAAACAAGAGAACGAACATGATTTTGTCTGGCCTCAGCATGCAAGACGATATTGAATGTTGCTAATATCAGACTGACGATCCGCAATTTTTGGTATACGTTTTATTTGTAAATAATCTTTCCGGGAATCGTTTGCCGTTGTAGTTGCTAAATACTACAGGAAATTATTATTAGTATTATTTATTTAATCCTTCAAAACCGAAGAGTAGTGCATAAAAAGGAACAACAACATGTCAATCAAACTTACACACGCTTACATGCTGATAAACAGCTGACCGTTGAAGACAAATTAGCTTACTAAATATATAACGAAATACAATGGAAAAAGCAAAGTTCAAAATAAACAAACTAATCAGGGCGCTTTTTGTGAAAAAAGGAAAAATTGTGATGAAGAAGAAGGTTGTCAGCCTTTTTAGATATATGCGCATATAGTGGTACCACAGTACAATGTGAAAATCTTTTTTTATCAGATCTTCAAGCCTATTTAAGTTATTAAGTGATGTGTAACTAGATGAGAGTATCTCAGCCCTTTCGGTTAAACTTTAGCACCACAAGACTGAGCCTCAAACTCTCTGTTATTTATTTTATTTATTTATTTATTAATAAAAAAATAACTTAAGCCGAAGCTTCTCTCTTGCAAAACAGATGAACTATTGTTTAACAACACTGCACTTTACACTGATACAACGAATATACACTAAAAAGGATTCACATAGGCGCTGCAACTAAACTGAGTACCACCAAAGAAATAGAAAACCGTGATTTTCGGGTTTTTTTCTTGATCAGCTAATTATTAGCTGATCAATATAATAATTAGCTGATCAAGAAAAAAAACCGAAAATCACGGTTTTCTATTTCTTTCGTAATGAATGGTCAGCTTGGCTTCAAACATTATATGAGTACCACCAAGATGTTGCTTAAACGAGAGTAACTTTGGTTCGTTATGACACAGGAGTTTTCAAGGGATTGGGTAAGAAATTATTACTTACCACATGCTTACGTTACTTACTTCGCCATCCTGACAGACTGTAGAATGACAAGGAGAAACTAGGTTTTTGTGGTGACGTAAGTAGAAAGAGTGTTTACTTGATGAATCGTTTACTTTGAAATAACAACATTTGGAGGTGTAATCAGCCATTAATATAGCTTATGTTTGTTCTGAAAGAAGTATTCTTCAGAGATTTTCTGAAATAATAGATTAGTTAAAGGACCCCCTCGCACTATTTACTATTCAACCTACAGTGTTTTAAAGTACTTGAATGCTTTAAAAGTAGGCTGTGCTTTCAACAAATAACCCACGGTTTTGAGTGTTTTAAGCCTTTTCCGAGACCCGTTTACTTACAGTGAAAACAGGGAGAAAATTTACACAAACGGTTTTTCTGATGGAAAAACTTCTCGCAGGCAACCGTCGACTGATGCACATTGAAGGTAGCAAACATGACAAGTGATAAAATCAGCGTTATTTTTTTTAGAGGGGTTAGAATGTACCGTACGATATTGGGGTCCAGGGTTTAGAAATATATGGAGTCATTGTGGAAGTAGCTTGATTAAGTATTATACACTGTAAAAAGTTTTTCCGTATAAAGGTTAAACTTCACTGCAGTATTTGTTACTCGGATTATCCATATCTCTACGCAAATAAGATTAATACCAAATAGAGATAAGATGAATCCGAGTAGCAAATACCGCAGTTAACTTTAATCTTTATACGGAGAAACTTATTACGGTGTAGGTAACACAGTTGTGTTGTAGAATCATTTACCAATTCTTGCCCTTCGGTCAGCCCACGGGGCTATTTTGATGGGATTGGAACCGAAAATTAAGGGTATTCATAGACATAGACATAGAAATTTTTTTAATTTCATCAAAAACACATAAATTAAGCAAACAATTTACCATTAACGGCCACTTTTAAGACAAATCCTGATTGTGGCCGTAATTCTAACCACCACGAATCCACTATATCATTCTCATCATTACCTCCCCACCCTTGGGGGGGGGGGAGGGGTAAACATTTTTTTTTTTTTTTTTAATAAATACCCCTCTTATCACACTTCTTTCCTTTTCAAATAATGGGATTTAACCATTCTCTTGAATGATGCCAGACTTACAGCCTCTCTGACCGATTCTGGAAGGTCATTCCAGACGCTCACACCTATGCTCCTGAGAACAAATCCTGCTCTTGTTGTGTTTCTTCTCTCGTGAGCTAAATCCTCTGAATGGCGGGTAAAATAAGAGTGATAAAACGAGTTAGTGTTAAAAAAATCATAAAAGTACTCAGGGCTTACCTTATTTACACTTTGAAAAACAAAAAACCGCTAGCTGGTAATCACGAAGCTCACCTACGTTAAAAATCCCATTCTTTCTAAAACACTGCGCAGTATTCTGACAATTTTGAAATTCTCCTCTGAGACGCAGCGCTTTGTTTTGTATTATTTGGGTTCTTTTATAATTGGCCAAGAAATTACTTGCCCAAACAGAACAACCGTACGTGATGTAAGGATGCACAATAGCACTGTATAACAGTTTGACAACTGCTGTAGGGAACACTTTTTCAGCCTCCTCATCACTCCCAATCCTCTAGCTGCTTTTCCCGATACTATTTCACCATACTTCTTCCATGACAAATTGCAATCAGTATAAAATCCGAGATATTTACAAACAAACACCTGTGTTATGTTGACACCATTATATAGCACATTATCAAGAAGTTCGGGCAAACCAGTTCGACTAAACACCATAAAATTCCATAATTATACGGGCTGAGAAAAAGTCGCTTCCTGTCCGATTTAAAGTTCAATGGGCACATCAAACTACCCCTATCCCACTCTGTAACAACCTAGGAACAATGCTTACCCTCTAGATCAGCAGCTTTTCCAACAGTTTCCTTTCTGTGATATTTCAAAGCGTTATCTTTTGGGCCAGTACATGCTCAATTTACTAGGTTTGATAAAAGTGATGTTTCCTATATGGTTAGTAGATCTTTATTTTATGCATAAATCAGCTTGTATAATTCAGATTTGAATAGGTTGTTTGTTCTTGAATGATTTTTGTATCTGTGTTATTTTTTATAGGCTTATTGCATATTCTGGTACATTTTATAAAGCAAGCTAATCAAGCTTCACAACACTATTCCACAAACAAAAACTTTTAATAGACACTTCAAGCCATGGAATTTCTGATGAAACACCAGAACAATCAGGTAAACTGTATCTGCGGCTTGACTTTGGTGACACCTCAAATATATCCTCCTGTATCAAGCATTGCTCGGAGTTTTTGAATTTCCTGCCACAATATCCCAGCTCCTAAGATTTGGATCGTCAAAATGCCAGAGAGGTAAAGACAAGGGTTAACAAGAAAACGGCCGATTTTCGTAGCGCTTTCTGCAGGAAGTCGGAAATGTTTATTTGTGAAGCATTTAATACAAAGTAAAGCATTAGAAGTGTCCATTGTGCTTTTAGTTTAAAACCACGCGGTTTCTCTCCTGTCACCTTGTTCTGCGCTCTTGATCTCTTGATGCGTTTTCTTATGAATCTTATGCGATAGATGTTACGGGATCTGAGCGCCGCTTTATTTGGGATAGTGTTAGTGTTTGACGCCTAGCGGTATGGCAATGGGAAATGCGTGTTTAATGCCCATGGATAAGGATGAAGTTGACGGGCGTTCTAAAAAGGTTTGCCAGTCTTTATTGACATCCCAGAATAATCTAGGCTACCTTGATAATATCGAGACCCCCTCCCGTCCTCTCGCTTTCACTTGTGTGCATTTCTAAAAATCCGCTTCTGTAAATGAAAGAATTTTGTTTTTCTAAAGGGCCTAGGGGGCCATGGCGGGAAAAACGAAAATATAATACAAAACACAACCCACAAACTCTAAACATAATAATTGCGTTTTTGCTGGTACCATGGTATCTGTTACACGGTAACTGGATCTGCAACTAGTTGTTTTTGCAGTTATCGTGGTCTCTGATACACGGTGCTCTGCAAAAACGACTATTGCCGAAATTGCACTTTTCGAAGTCATCCTAAAAGAAAAACAGATATCCATTTACATCAGTAAGTGCTATGCTTCTTTCTCACCAATCTGACAAGATTTGATGAAAGTGAGATGATTTTTCAGATACCACGACCAGTTACCACGGTCGGACCGTAGTATCTGAATATCTGATACCACGATAACTGCAAAAACGCCTTTTGACCGTGGTATCAGATACCACGATAACTGCAAACACGACTTTGGACCTTGCATGGTATCAGAACCATGGTACCTGCAAAAACACAACTAATGTTATAAATACCAACAAACCCCTATATCTCCGCTTCTTACCTCATATCCTGCTTGAGATATCTTCAGAACCGACGAAAGTCACCAAAGTTTGCTTTACCATAGTTGCGTTTTCGCTGATACCATGGTCTAAAGTCGTTTTTGCAGTTATCGTGGTATCTGATACCCCGGTCAAAGGGCGTTTTTGCAGTTATCGTGGTATCTGGGCAGTTATTGTGGTAACAGATATCCAGATACCACGGTCCGACCGTGGTAACTGGTCGTGGTATCTGAAAAGTCATCTCACTTTCATCAAATTTTGTCAGGTTGGTGAAAACGAAGTTTAGCACTTAGTGATGTAACTGGATATCTTAAAAGTGCAATTCCGGCAATAGTCGTTTTTGGAGAGCACCTTGTATCAGATACCACGATAACTGCAAAAACGACTAATTGCAGATCCAGTTACCGTGGTAACAGATACCATGGTATCAGCAAAAACGCAACTCATATTTCTTAGCAAACCCTTCTCTTCCACAGTTGATTGTTTGTTTTACCACAGTTGATTCTTTCTTTTGCATACTTCTGATTCTATATCTGATCGTTATGTCGTCTTTTCTGGGTTGTTCACAATTTCATATTCTTCTTCAGGATTTCCGCTCCTTTCAGTTGCGTTTTTGTCTCTGCTCTATTCGCTGTTTTCTCTCTGTTTTATATTTTTTCCGTTTTTGTCAAAACACGGAACACGTTGTTTCTCATTTTTCCCGTTTTTGTACGCTGTTCTCTGTTCCGCTGTCTGTTTCGCAAAACGCGGAATTGCAGAGAGATTCACAGACAGAAAAGAAAGAACTGCAGAAGTTTGAGGATGAAGCTGGATATTAATGTATGGTCGTTTTGGAATATAGTTTGCAATTGAACAGATTTTCTGCTTAAGACATGCTCAGAATCCTAAATTTGTGTTTTCGTCAGAACAGCGACAAAACACGAAACACGGAACAGCGTAAACAAAACACCGTTTTCTACACAAACCAGACAACTGTGAACACAGAACACGGAACAGGAACCAGAGACAAAAAACGCAACTAGTGTGTACATTTTGCATTCCAGCGAGATTCGTTTCCTTCCTCCCGCCCAAGATTTTGTCGCAGAGTCATCTGTCAAAACCATGTTTCTGCTCTAGCGCTTAAGATTTGCTTCTTGCAACACAGATGGCGGATGCCACAAAAAGAATTCCTCGCCTTGTGATTGGTTGAGTTGGAAGAATTGGTAGTCCAGTGAGTTTGAGGTCAGGTTCATAGATGTGCTTTGTTCCTGCATGTTCAAGGAAGGGGGGGGGGGGGATGCCGCAAAGGAAATGTTCTGGGTAAAGCAAATAAGAATCCTGTTGGGTGTGGTGAAAATTTCGGACAGAAAAATAGCCCAGTTAATCTGTTAGAATAGAAGAAGAAAATGGTATGTCTACATACACTGTGAAAAGTTTTTCCGTATGAAGATTAACGTTAACTGCAGTATTTGTTCGTCGGATTATCCTTATCTCTACACAGGTAAATTAATACCAAATAAAGATGAGATGAATCCTAGTAGCAAATACTGCAGTTAACTTTCTTTATACGGAGAAACTGTTTACAGTGTGGTTGATTTGATTCGATAAACAAGGCTCTGAGTAAAGACCTGAAGTTATTCAGTTCAGATTCTATATAATGACAAACTAAATAACAAAAGGTCCTGAGCGCGGCAGAGAAAACAATTTGGTAATGCCCGGGATCAAGGCCGTATCCAGGGGGGGGAGTTTAGGGGGTTGACCCCCCCCCTCGAAACTTAAAAAATAGTCATTTTTATAGGCTTTTCCCTCTGATCCCTGTGTTTTTTGTACTTTTTTGTCCGACCAGCAGGCAACACCCCCCCCCCCCCCCCCCGAAATAAATTCCTGGATACGGGCCTGCCCGGGATGGACGAGACTTCTTTAAGTAAATACAGCATTTATTATTCACTACATATCATTCACACTAATGGAAGTAGGCGTGTTCTCCCGTCAGCATCAGGTCCCCAACAACACCACCAGGTAACAATAATAAACAAAAAAAACAAGAGCTGTAAGCTCATATGGCACTTGCAAGCATACGTAATAGGTAAGGGTAAAAGCTAAGATTTGTCCCGGTCCCACCACTCTAAGCTTGTTCCGAGATTTTCAATCCCCATCCAATCCCCCCCCCCCCCGAAGTTATCGGAGCCAGCGATGACACGAAATGGTAAATCTGCGACACGAGCTCTTTCCAACTGTCAAGTTTTGTTTGTGTCTGATGTCCCGTTCGAAAGTTATTTTCGAAAACGTTAAAGTTGTATCTGAAGTTGTTTACCTGTTCGATTAATGGGTAGGAACACATTGAAAATTATTTTCTGGCCGGACATGTAGCTCACGCGGAATCCAGCAAAAAACGGAAATTTTCGAAAATGTTAAAGTTGTATCTGAAGTTGTTTACCTGTTCGATTCATGGGTAGGAACACATGCTGAATCCGAAAATGAAAATTATTTTCACGCCGGACAGTAGTTCGCGCTGAATCTGGAAACTGACCATGAAGCTATAAACATAGTCGATATAGAGTGAGGAGACATGCTGTTGCAACTTTCGAACATACTTACGATAAACAAAAAACGTATGAGATCAGTTTAGTTATCTCCAAAGCCCCAACCGACATTTACTGGGTCGAAAAGTCAGAATGCGTCCAACAACTATCTGGTAACCATTTAATAAAGTTTGTTGACCAATGTTTGACCAGTCCCTACCCTACCCCTTTATTCATTCATGTGAAAGCTCTGCGCGTGAGTGAATTGGCCACATTCCTGTTCAGCGCTTCCAAGCGGACTAGTTTCTGTTAATCCCCCCATGTCTCACCGTCATTACTTGGATCGGTCATGGCAAAATAGATCCACAGGTTAGTGAGTGGAAAACCTGTCATCTGTGTCCCAGGTAATGGAGGTTTTACATATGTTTTAGCAGCAGAAAGGGAAAGCGACCCACTACCCTATGGATTCGACTTTTTACTATGTCTACACAAGTGTTGGTTAAGATATAATAAAAAGTCTAATCCATAGGGTAGAAGGTCACTATCCCTTTCTGCTGCTGAAACATATAACTTCTTATATATAACTTCTTAAACATAGAGTCTTCTTCTAACCGTCGAGGTGATCAGTCGCAATTTTCATTCGAGTTTGGAAGGATAAAGTTCAACGGTTTCTGTCTTCAAAAGACCGTTAGGTTGTCTCGACCTTGGGCATGGCGCCAACGGATAACAATGGTTGTTCGTGGAGTGGACTCTACTACCAACCAGTGCTGAATTTTTTTCAAAAAAGTCTCGATGTTGGTGTTGACGAAGATGTGGTCAGGAAGTTTGCAGCTGAATTCTTTTCCGTTGAAGCCATAGTCACGGCTAAGAAGCTATTCTGGTCCTGTGTTTTCGCCCCGGAGCTCCCGCCAAAACGAAACACATCTGCTAATCATTTAGCAGACCTCACCGCTGCATTCAAACGTTGTGACAATGACAACGTTGAGCTACCTGACTTCGTTATCAGGTTCCCGAACGAAGTGCCCGTTATTCCAGCTGTGGCTTACTCTCTCCTGACCAGCCAGATCAATGCGTGTGCCAAGGATATTCGGTTCATTGCTGATCGAATTGCAAAACATGAGGGGTCCACTCCTGTCTTTGGAATGTCGAATCAAACAATCACGACCCCCTCGCCTGTGCACACTGTTATTGTGGACAATATCCCTCCTTCCCTATGTGACGTCAATTCAAGAAATCAGCATCTCGATTCCGTTGAGGGTCGAGATGGCATCACAAACGTCAAAGCTAGTGTCAGGCAAAACCGTCTAGTTGTACAGACTTCGAGTGCGACATATGCTGACATTGTTGCCAAATCGATAACAAAGGGTCTTCCGCCCGGGGTTACCACTAAGGTCATACAACCAAGATTCTTTGGGGTAATACGAAGTGTTCCAGAGCGCATCTCTTCTAGTGATTTGAAGTGTTTGCTTGATGCCGTGGAAGTCTCGCAGATCTCAAATTCCCGGTCTTTCAAGGTTGGCTATGTAGATCAAGCTTCCCTTTTAAGAGCTTTAAAGTGTGGAGTTAAGATCGGTTACGAGCATTTCCGTGTCCATGAATTTCATCGCATGCCGAAAAGATGTTTCCGTTGTCAGTCACTGGACCATGTTGTTGATAGATGTCCACTTCAGACAGATACGCCTAAATGTGCTAGATGCTCTGGATGTCACGTATATTCAAGAGACTTGCCTTGTAGCCTACCCCCCAAATGTGCCAATTGTGATGGGGACCATGTGTCTTTCAGTTTTCGGTGCCCGAAAATCAAAAACGCATTGAAAATAACGGTGTGATGGCTCAGATTTCAAATGTACTCCGATGTGTGTCTTTGAACATAAATGGGACGAAAGATAAGGACCTTGAACTGGATCGATTACTCTCCGAAACTGATGTGCTGTTCCTTCAAGAGCATCTTCTTTCCACTACTAGTGCCGACAGTCTGCGCCGTTCGGTCGATCACTATATATTCGTGCAACCTGCTAGAAAAACGAGAGGCCGTCCTTCCGGTGGACTAGCAATTTTTATCCGTTCTTCCTGTTGCCTCAGACCTCCAACTGTCTTTCTTTCGGATAGACTGATGCTAGCTGTACAGTTTGGCGACCTCGTTCTAGTTAACGCATATCTTCCGTGCGACCGTCGCAACCTCGCTTCATTTGGATTATTTGCTAAATCTTGTAACAAGATCAAGTCTCTCCTTTCAGACATCAGTAGCAAAGGTCTTAACTGGATTCTTGTTGGTGATTTGAATACCAACATCCTGGCTCCTTCTATACGCACTGACCTGTTTACCGAGTCTCTTCCTAGCGGGTATTGTATCGTAGAAAAGTCCTTGCCGTATACCTACAGACACAATCGTGGCGGAACCGTTTCGAACCTTGACCACCTTATAGTCTCCCATCCATCTGTAGCTGATGGAACGGTTGAAGTTGACGACGAAAAAATTGAAGATGACCATCTGCCGTTGACTTTCAAATTGGCACTCCCCGCCGATTGTGTTAAAAGCACTACGTCTCAACATCAGACATGGATCAAGAAAAGGAACTGGAATCGTTTAGATCCCGTACTTTATATAGCTACACTGACCACCCTTTTGACAGCTGTGAAAATTCCGTTCCACTTACTCCAGACTAGTCTCCATGTGACTGGTTCCTCCATCGACTTGAACTTTTATTACTCTGAGGTCGTTCATTGCTTGAAGACTGCCGCTAACGTAGCCGTACCATTCGAAAATGTTCGGGTTGGAACCCGAAAGCGGCTTTGGAGAGTTTGTCCGGAGGTTAAGAAAGCCAAAAATCATGCGAAATTTTGGTTGAGACTATGGATAGCTTGTGGACGCCCTATCAGTGGAACCGTGTTTGACCTTAAAAAGAAGACAAAGCGGGAGTATAAATATTGTTTGAAATCCGCACGTTTAAATGGCGCTGATGCCCCTACAGACCGCAAGTCTTGGAATAAAGTTCTTCTTTCGGACAAGTGTTGTGCAGTGTCTCCGTCAAAATTGACCTCCTCTGACTGGATAAACCATTATCGCAACTTGTTCACTCAGTGCAATATGCGCGTGCAACAGTTTTTCGACTCTTTACTTTCAAGGTTTCTCCCTGTTAAAATTTCTCAGTCTTCTGTTTTTGCGGTTACTAGTAATGCTGTCGAAAAGGCTGTTTACAGACTAAAAAAGACTGGATCTGTCGATATCGATGGTATTTCTTCAGAGTTCTTCAAAACTGAATGTCCTGTTCTGATCCAACATCTACAACTACTGTTCCAAATGTTTCTTTCCCAATCTCAGGTCCCGAATAGCTTCCTTGTTGGAACCGTAACATCTGTCCTTAAGCGAGGCAAGGACCCTGAACTGTGCAATAGTTTCCGTCCGATTACAGTATCATGTACAGTCAGTAAAATTTTTGAGTATGTCCTTCTTCCCGAACTTCTTGAAAAAGGCAATTTTGGAAATATGCAATTGGGTTTCAGGGATGGTACGGGTTGTGCGCATGCTCACCACGTTCTAACCAAAATAATGCGACAGGCCACTCTAAACAGATCAACCATCCACATTTGTTCCATAGACATCTCTGGGGCTTTTGATAATGTTGTCCATTCTCAAGCTTTGTATTCGCTTGCTCGTTCTGGAGTCAATTCTTCTATTCTTTGCCTTTTAAAGTATTGGTACGCAAATTCCAGCATTCGGGTAAAATGGCAGGGTCAGTTATCGGAAAATATTTCAGTGAACCATGGAGTTCGCCAAGGTGGAGTTTTGTCACCGTATATATTTAAGTCTGCGATTTCTGATTGTTTGGATTCTCTTCTTCCTGCATATTTGTTCAAGGAGATTTCGATCAGCTACATTGCGTATGCTGATGATATCCTCCTAGTCAGCCGTACAAAATCCACTCTTTCTAAAAATATGAAAATTTTAGCAAACAAACTTTCAGACATCGGACTTGAGATAAATCTGTCAAAATGTGAATATCTTTGTTTCGGTCGCACAACAACCTCTGAGCGCTCTTCTGTTGCAATTGGTTCTTTTTCTATTTTTTCGTCCGAGTCGCTGAAATGGCTCGGGCTTACCTTCAAATCCACATTATCTTTAACGTGCTCCTCTATTTTAAAATCAGTATCAAATTCCATCAGATTTGGTTACGGGCGTTTGGTCCCAAATAGAGGAAAATATTCACGCAAGGCGCTCGGAAAGTTGTATAGTGCTTTTTGCGGCCCATATATCCACAATTGTTCCGGAGTTTACCATATCCTAAGGAAAAAAGATGTTAAAAATCTGAGAAGTTGTTTTTTCAAGTATTGTAAATTTCTGATGTATCTTCCAAAATCTTTTCGTAATCGTAAATTGGTTTCGAATTTTAATGTTCAGGATAGTGTTAATACACTTTTTCGTTCGCATTCAAATCTATTTTCCCTCCACAAACATCCTGCCCTCTCAGCCCATGAAATTATTAGCCAGTTTTTCATTCCTGAACCCGATTAATGTGCTTGTCACTGTGTACAAATTTTAAGTCTATTTAGTGTTTTTTTTTTTTTTTTTAAATGAAAAGAATGTTGTCGTGTTTATTTGCATTGTTTTGTTTAAGTGTTTTAATATGTATATTTTACTTTTGTATTTTATACTCCGCTGTTACGCAAAAAGCGGGTCATAAATAAATAAATAAAATAAATAAATAAATAAAAAAATATGCAAAACCTCCAATACCTGGGACACAGATGACAGGTTTTCCCCTTACTAACCTGTGGATCTATTTTACCATGTCTGATCCAAGTAATGACGGTGAGGCATGGGGGGACTAACATAAACTAGTCCGCCTAGAAGCGCTGAACAGGAATATGGCCAATTCACTTTGTTTAATCTATGCACCCCGGGGGGGGGGGGGGGGGGGGATGGTGACTTCGGTCGCGCGTATACGCGCAGAATTAATTGGGTTTAACGGAAGACTGATTAAACCTAACGTACGTATTCTTTGGGTTTCGATTGTCGGGGGGTCGAAGGGACTGATGGATTTTGTTCAAACTTGTAGGAGGATTCAGTGGCAAAGTACAGGCCAAGTCTTAGATGGGTCCTTTAGCCCTATATTTAGTGGCAGAGGAGGGGGTTCCGGATTAAGGGTAAAAACTTATATGTTTTATAAGCTAATGAGATATTCTCTTAAGGGGTAAGCAGGCTCACTGAATCTACATCTGAACTTAGCTTTCTTGCCCGCGGACAAATGATTGACCAGGAATTCGGCCAAAACTAGTTGACCGATTTGGTTGAAGCTCAAAGTTGTCTCTGAAGTCGATAAGAGGTTCGGTACTGGGATAAGGAGGCATGCTGAATTTACTATATTTTTTTGGCGGATAAGCTGGAAAAAATTGCAAAAGTCTGAAAATTGGGATTGAAAGGTTCGGCTCTGTGTCACTCGATCTTTTGCTCTGCATGCAGTTCACCGGGAATGCTGCTAGAATACGAGGAATTTGGTAAACAAAACAAAAAAATTCTTAAAAAATGTTTTTGAAGTCGATTAGATATGAGATATTGGAGTAAACATACTTGTTGAATCCGTATCTGAACTTGGTTTCCTCATTTGATTAGATGTTTGGCCGTAAGCAAAAAAACTTCAAAACGGTAACATTTTTTTTTATACATCTTCAAGTGGTTGATTATGGATAAATAGAAAAAATGTAAATGGTTCTCGCAAAATGTACAAGGTTCGATTGTCTGGATCAAGAAGTCAGATATACATTACAATCTTTGGGATTCCATAGAAACTTTTGGTCCTGCAAACCTGTAGATTCCAGGGTTGTTTCTTTCCCCGAAGTTGAACAAGAGGACTGAAAGCCTGACGAGGACCCTTACCAAGAAGGGCCGAAATATCGCTGATGGAGAATCGTAGCTGACGTATCCGTTGAAAACATTGTTGGAATAAATGTTTCGAAGTCAGCTTGGGCTCAAAGAATATTTAGGGGGTAGCAAGTTCTTGGAAAACCGGAAGAGAATGGGACGAATTTTCATTACTGATGTTCCAGAACGGAATGATACAAAACGAGGGGAAGAGCAGTGGCATACGCTCTTCATAAAATACCTTCAAGATTATTTCTTTTTTGGCCGGAAGATGCGCTAAATAGAGTAAACAGTAACACTTTACTTCTCAGTGTAACCTACGTTTATCCAGGTTCATCTACGTTTATCCACCTTCAATTCTTCTCAAGCCTAGCCATGTTTAACTGTTTAAAATTCTTCTGCCTCTATTTGTGCTCTACCCTCTACCCGACTCTCTTCTGTTAAACTTCATCAAGTTTGTCGGCCCTTCCGACTTCTATGCTGACTACTGGTTAACTTTTCCACCGGGCTAATGCGCGACTGGTTGTGAACCGAAAGCCTAATTGCCTCTTCCCCCGTCATATAGCTTATACCGAGATCTCACGTGTGATTGTTATTGTTTCTCTGGCGCATCTGGCGGCAAGTATCATTTTGCAGATACCATGGTATCTGATACCACGGTCAAAACTCGTTTTCGCAGTTACCGTGGTATCTGCCGAGGTACCGTTCTATCTGAAATTCACGTTGTATCAGAGTTTTTTTTCTTATCGAGAACATAAAGTTCCAAAACATAATTTACTTTCTTTTCTTTCCTTCCTTTTTTTTTTTTTATGGGAAGGGGGAGCAAGGGCGTTTTGTTTTGTTGATGGAAGATCGTTCGTTAGTGAATTTCTCTTGTCAGTTTCTTATGCCCTCATTATTCTTTTCTTCTTCTTCTTTTTTCTCTCCTTCTTTTCTTTCTTTTTTTGATTTCTTTGGTTTGTTTCCCTTAAGATTATATGAATGATGAATAAGCCCCGCCCATTGCCAGGCCTTATGTTAGGCCTTATGGTGAGGCCATAAACAGTTAATTGTGTTCTCTATTTTTATGAATAAAATGAAATGAAAAAAAAAAAATTAAATACCACGGTAACTACAAAACGACTAATTGCAGATACAGTTAACGTAGTTACAGATACCATGGAATCTGCAGAAGCGTAACTAATGAATTTTAAGAGGGACGTTCCTCATAACGCAAGGGTTTTCGTAACACAAGGGCACGTAAATGTTTTTTGGTTAAATTAAATTATAACTCTGGAAACGATACGGGCATAAGCTCCACTAGTGTGCTCCTCCTAACGCTATTTTCGCCTGCTTGTGTGGTCTGAAATGAATCATGCATCATTTTGTACCATTGGTTTTGATATCCATCAATTTGTCTGTCTACATCATTTTCTATAAGATGATTTCTTATTAGTCACCAGGGCGTTTAGACCTTCCACGCGACTGGATGTCTTGCAAAATCCCTAATATGGCAAATCTGAAACATGTTCTGTCTTCGCCTTTCTCGTTAACATGATTCGTTCGCACCCATAGATGTAACAGACCGTTTATGGAAAGAGGGAGGGTGAAGTCTGGATCTTGTCGATTTTGTTCTGCGAAAGCATAATATCGTGTTTTTTTTCTGTTCCGGTTTTAGCAAACTTTTTATAACTTCTCCCGGTTAAGAAGTCTGATAGTAATGATAATCTTATCTATCGATGATATTAATAATCGATAAAAATAATAATCTGTCGGATCATATTTATTTGTGCCCGTTTGTTAACCTAAGAGTGCTATAAAGAATGAAATTTGGACAACCATTAAAAGATATAACAGACCGTTTATGGACAGAGGGAGAAGTGTGAATCTAGTCGATTTTGTTCTGCGAAAGCATAATATCGTGTTTTTTTTTCTGTTCCGGTTTTAGCAAACTTTTTATATCTTCTCCCGGTGAAGAAGTCTGATAGTAATGATAATCTACGATATATCGATGATATTAATAATCGATAATAATAATCTGTCGGATCATATTTATTTGTGCCCGTTTGTTAACCTAAGAGTGATATAAGAATGAAATTTGGACAACCATTAAAAGATATAACAGACCGTTTATGGACAGAGGGAGAAGTGTGAATCTTGTCGATTTTGTTCTGCGAAACATAATATCCTTTATTTTTTCTGTTCCGGTTTTAGCAAACTTTTTATAACTTCTCCCGGTGAAGAAGTCTGATAGTAATGATAATCTATGATATGTCGATGATATTAATAATCGAGAATAATAATAATCTGTCGGATCATATTTATTTGTGCCCGTTATTTGTTAACCTAAGAGTGCTGTAAAGAATGAAATTTGGACAACCAAAATAGCTCGCTAAGAATTGTTTTTCTGAATAAACCGAAATTACTCGTACAGATAGGGTACAACATATTTTCCCTGCCCACTGTCCAATGCGCCAAGTCGTCAAGTAAATCTAGTATTTTGTTTTTTATTTTTTATTTTATTTCTTATAAAGAAATACTCAACACGGATTATTCAGCTAAGATTCTTCTTGGAGATTTGTCTGTTTTTCTTAAGCATTTTCTTAGGAATTTTTCTTAAGATTTTATTTTATTAAGCGTATTTTTTTATATTATTCAGAGTCAAATTGTGCTGAAGGAGAACGTTTTTTGGGGTCCCAAAACGTAAGTGGAGGGATACCTATGACTTGGTATAAGTTGTCCATCTGTCTGTCTGTTCGTCTGTCAGCACAATAGCTCACGAATGGGTTGAGATATTTTCTTCATACTTGCTATGATGACCCATTGGGTTAAAGTACAAGTCAAGTTCGTAGATGAGCTCTATAACCATATTTGTATGGGTCGGGGTGGGTTTCAGATTAAGGGACCAAATTTAAAAAGCCAATGAGATAGTCGACGTAGCGGTAAGGAGACATGTCGAGTCCATATCTGAAGCCCATTTTCTCGCCGGACAATTAATTCGTCCAGAATCCGGCCAAAACGGAAACATTGTTAAAAGTAAGTTTTATTTAAAGTTGATTAAATGTTAGATTTAGGTGTAAGAACACATGCTGAATCCGTATATGACAATCGTTTTGTACCCGGATGAGTAGATCGCCCGTAATCCGGCCAAAACCGGAAAAATTCGTTCAATGTAAAATTACTTATTTGAAGTTGATTAAATGTTCAATTTAGGGGTCGGAAGACATACTGAAGCCATAAATGACAATCATTTTCTAACCGGACTTATAGTTTGCCCGGAATCCGGCCGAAATCGGAGAATTTGTTAAAAGTTATAGAGGTTAAATATAGAAGTAAGGAGATATGCTGAATTCGTTTTGAGCTTTAGTTTTTTTTTTGGACAAGTAGTTCACCCGGAATCCGGACGAAACCAGATATTTGGCAGAAGTAAGGCAGGAAGTTTCAGTCAGTTTCTTCAAAGTAGCTTAATCCATACCTGAATTTGGTTTTTTCAGACGACTATAGCCACACTGTAAAAAGTTTGTCCGTATAAAGATTAAATTTAACTGCAGTATTGGCTATTCGGATTCATCTTATCTCTATTTGGTATTAATCTTATCTGCGCAGAGATAAAAATAATCCGAGTAGCAAATACTGCAGTTAACACAGTGCATTGGCATTAATCTGCACTGCTACAAGACGCTATTGTTTGGATCAAAGATTAAATTTGTGGGATCCCATCGAAACCTTTGGTCTTGCTCTTGTTGTACGGCGTGGCAACAACAATTAAATAATAAATTCGGGATAAATTCATTTATCCACACACTCATAGAGGCTTTCGCCGTTACATGTCACGGTGCAAATCCTGTTTAGTAAGAATTTAATTATAATATATAGAGCCAATTCTGCAGAGAGAGGGAGAGAATTAGGATACAAGTTTGGAGTGATCAAACGAGTGAGTTGAAAATCTTATCCATTATGTTGTTGGAGCTGTTAGCGGCGTTTTCGGTTAAGCTGTTCCAGGGTTCAGCTACTCTGTTTCCGAAACTCCACTCGTACGCGTCCTCGCAGAAAAGTGCTTTGAAACACGTGCGAATCTGAGAGTGGTGCGTTTATCCGAGAGGTGTATTTGGATGCTGGCAAAAGGGGAGGGGGCCATCTATGAACTTGCAAATTTCAGTCCGTCAAGACTCAGCTACAAGCGAACTAGTCTCTGGAAGTCAACACTGTCGTTTGGCGGGGGGTAATGGTAGGTAAGTAGGGACCATATGCAATCCGAGTCTTCGAGCCAGAATAGATGGAGCGACTATGAAAGTAGGTTGTACGGCTGTATGACTATGGACCGTATAGCCAGGGGCGTCACTATGGGGGGGGGACGGGGGGGGGGGGACTCCCCCCCCTAAAGGTCCTGAGAAAGTACTTTCGTCGGGCGAAGCCCGGCGAAAGTTCACTTGTTTGTCGGCGCGAAGCGTCGGCAAACACAGAAAAAATAATATTTTGTATGCTTTTTATCAGGCATCGGTCGATTCGTCGGCACATCGGGTGTTTATATATGCAAGAAATAAAATCCTGCAGACGTTTGTCGGGCAAAACACTGAAGAAATTGAATTCTGCATGCTTTTGTCGTGCCTCGGTATTCTCGTCGGCACATCGGGTTCTTTTTATACAGAAGGAATACAGAAGAAATAAAAACAAATTAAGTTTTTGTCGGGCGTCGGTCGACTCGTCGGCACATCGGGTTCTTTTTATACGCAAGAAATGAAATCCTACAAACATTTGTCAGGCAAAGCACTGGAGAAATCGAATTCTGCAGGCTTTTGTCGTGCCTCGGTTCGTCGGCACATCGGGTTCTTTTTATACATAAGAAATCCAGAAGAAATAGTTTTTTATGCTTTTGTCGGGCGTCGGTCTACTCGTCGGCACATCGGGTTCTATTTATACGTAACAAATCAAATTTTGCAAACTTTGTCGGGCGCACCCAGAAAGTTTAAGTTTCATTGGCACAAGGGGTTATTTTTACACGTATGAATCAAGTTCTGTACAGTCTAGTCGAGCAAAACACAGAACAAATCAAATGTTTGTTGGGCGTCGGTATTCTCGTCGGCACATCGGGTTCTTTTTACCAAAAAAAATAAAAAAAATCAAATTCTGTAACTTTTTATCGGCGCATGCCGAAAGTTCAAGTCTCGTCGGTACATCGGCTTCTATTTACGCGTAAAAAATAAATTTCGTTACAATCTTCTCGGGCAAAACACAGAAGAAATCGAATTCTGAATGCTTTTGTCGGGCGTCGGTATTCTTGTACGTAAGAAATCAAATTCTGTAAACATTTGTCGGTCGCAAATTTTTCCGGAACAATACAGATTTAAAAAAAATTCACCGGCGTTGCTTAATTCAACTTGTTCTGGGTACAGTCGTTGCAAGCTTCGCTTTCTAGCAAAAGTTGAAACGAAAAGCCGAATATGTGAAATTAAATATATGTATTTACATCAAAGGAACAATGTCAACTGATGCATTACAGTAAGTTTTACACAAATTTTCGCCTGCTGCGCATTTTGTAGTATTCCCTATTTGGAAGAATGGTGTATCATTTAGTTTTCCTTTTAGGATAGAAATTCTTTGGGTTTGAAACACGTTAAAAGCCGGAAACTGTATGGTACTATAGCTGAATTTTCTGCAAAAAAACAGATTAAAAAAATTTCGCATGAGGCGCTTGGTTTAACTTGTCTTGGTACAGTCGTTGGAAGCTTCGCTTTCCAGCGAAAGCTCAAATCAAAAGCCGAATATGTGAACTTTAAAATACGAAATTATACCAAAAGAATAACCTCAGTTGATGCGTTGTTACAGTTAGTTCACACAAAATTTCGCCTGCGGCGCATTTTGTAGTATTCTTTATTTAGAAGAACAGTGTTTCATTTAGCTTGGCGTTTTAGGATTGAAATTTGCTGAAACACGTTAAAAGCTAGAACTTGTATGGTAGGTACATCTAAATTTTTCAGGAAAAAAAGGCAGATTTAAAAAATTTCGCATGCGGCGCTTAGTTTAACTTGTTCTTGGTACAGTCGTTGGAAGCTTCGCTGTTTAGCGAAGGCTAAAATGAAAAGCCAAATATGTGAACTTAAAATACGAAATTACATCAAAGGAATAATCTCAACTGATGCATTACAGTTAGTTTTACCCCGATTCTATTCTGTGCTGGCGGGAAATGTACGCCGTTGCCGCGAAGCGGCAACGGCGTGTTTTGTCGGCACATTTTTTAGTCCGTCGGCACAAACCGGACGTCCCCCCCCCCAAAGGTAAAAGGCTAGTGACGCCCCTGCGTATAGCTTCCTTTAACTGCCCTCTTATTCGTTTGACCGATCCTTTTTTTTTGTCCTAAGCCCTTATCTTGTTCATCAGAATTTTTTTTCCCGGATATGGTGTCTTATCATATACGAATATTTTGGTTTCATCCGATGTTTGTAACTGATGATTCGTCGAGGATTCTTGTAACCGATGATCCATCTAGGCTAAAGGAAACTGGGACTTCCAACCATGGAAAATTTCTGGCAATAATGTTCGAGTAATAAAGTAATAATGTTGAAATCATAGTCATAATTAAGCGATAAATATCTAGACTAAATTTTCCCTTACCGTTTAGTGCATTCCAATATGATTCGTAATTAGCTTGCGACGAAGGAATGTTCATCCCCCCTCCCCACACTAAAAGGTAACGCATGTTCCATCCGCCCAAGCTGACAGTGAATACTGTCCTGCTGAAATCCTTAGTTATTTCAGTTTTTTCGATTCGTTTTTTTTTGTTGTCATCCTTAATTAAACAAGACAACATACATTTCTTTTGATTAGTTGATGATTAGTTGATTAGTTGATTAGTTTTGTTCTTTTGTTGGTGGTGGCATGGTTCTTGGTTGGAAATGCCGTAAGTCTACATTAAGTAATAAATTCATCCATTTATTACTGCACCTAAGAACGGCACAACTGTGTCCTGAGCTTAAGTGCACAGCTTTTACTAACTAATTATATGAAACGATAGCCTGACACACATTCTCGTCTTAACCTTTTTATTTATTTTTATTTACTAGAACCCTGAATCACGAATAGTAATAATAAAATATTCACCTTAAATAAATACCAAATAAATATCCTATATTTGCCTAATTATCAAAAAAATATTTTTCAATCTGTTTGTAAACAAAAGTGGTAAATATTCACATAAAACATTCACCTTAATCAAACACCGAAGTAATGTTCCAAGCTTGCCTATTTATCCAAAAATAATCTTTCTGTCTATTTTTGAACAGAAACTGGTATTATGAGTTGCTGGGATAAAAGAAGGAGCTAGTCATTTACTATGATAATTATTATATCCCTTGGGATGAAAATAATAATATTGCTAACAGATGTCGCCATCCGGAGACCGACGGACGAGGGGTTACCAACTGTCGGGCACACTCTGTGCCGGGGAGTCGGGCAAACCTGCACCCCGATTTTGGTAGTTGGCAACCCCTCGCCTGACACTAGTTCCTGCTGACATTATCTTCACTTGTGATGCTTAATGTATGCTGTAAATATACTTATAATGTAAATTGTACAGATCGTAACTCTTGTGGAACGAAAAATGACAAGTAGGGAGGAGCTAATTTTTTGTATCATGCGCGACTGTGGAAAAGCAACCTGGAAAGACTGAATTGGAAAGACTAAAGTGGACACATTGAAGGGGAAAGACTTCACTATCTGCTCTAGTCTTGACGTTTAAAATATCTGCAGCCGTCCCCACAGCGTAAATTCTACCATGACGCGGGAAATTTTAATCTCAACACAATCGCGGCTTTAAGTTGGCAATGGTGAGATTGGTGGAGATTGCTTAGTGCTTGTAAAAACAAAAATCTCAAATCTTTCTCGTAAGGCCTCCAACAAAAATACAAGCGCATAGAGGTACCACAAATCACACGGAAATTGCAATATCTTTATATATTCTTGCTTGTATTTTTACATCTTTTGCCCAATATATAATGAACTGAAGCTAGTTCTTTCTTTTATCATCGCAAATCATCACAACTAAACATTCCAGGTGACCAGTCCTTTTAGCATGAGGAATTCGTGGTCGGCTTAGGTCCTAAGGAATATTCGTCTTTTTCTGTTGGTGGTGGCGGTGGGGGGTAAATCAACCATAGCCTTCGATATTCCTTCAGCCCAAGCTGACTTCGAACCATATTTGACTGTGCAAAACGGATAAGTCAGCGGCTTACCGACGAAACGTCCCCGTGACAAAACGTCCCCATGACAAAACGTCCCCGTGACAAAACGTCCCCGTGATAAAACGTCCACATGACAAAACGTCCCCGTGGCGAAACGTCCCCAAGCATGGATTTTCGTTTCGATCTTCAGGTGCATGATCGAGGTAAAATAACTTCAGAGTGTGCATTACAGATGTGGAAACAATGCTTATTAGCAGGAAAGATCAGACATAGAACCGCTTGCTTCATAAATGTATTGTTTTCAGTTAAAATATGTAGTGTAAATATGCCTTGCAATTGACTCGTAAATGATCAGTTCTAAGTCGTTTGAAGCAACATGCACAATCTGAGGAGCACAAAGAGAGCCAAACAAGGAAAATGCAAAAATAAGCGTAGTGTCGTTATGCTAGATAAAAATGACGAAGCGAGGAAACAAGAGCGGATGAACGATTAGTCATATATTAGTTAGGTAGAGAGACAAGTAAATCTAGGTTAGACGGTTTGATCTTTTAGTCAAATCTTTTACTAGTAAATATCACCAAATGAAATATCGAACAAAAGCGAGATCAATGAGTTATACATACAAAACAAACCAATTAAATAAAAGATAAAACGAAAACTGAAAAACTACTAAATCTGTGTGCTTTCTTTAAAGGGTTGTTTCTTGAGTATCGGTTAGATGCTGAAGTAGTTAACCTGTCGTGGTTTTCAAAAGTTTAGATTCCAAAAATATTTTGTTTGCGTGAACTGATAACGCAATCAGTAGTCTCATAGGCCTAGCTGTCCCTCAGCGATGAAAAAAAAAATCTATAGCCGGGGACGTTTTGCCATGGGGACGTTTCGCCAGGGGACGTTTTGATCAGGGACGTTTTGTCGTGGGGACGTTTTGTCATGGGGACGTTTTGTCACGGGGAAGTTTCGCCAGGGGACGTTTCGAATGGGGACGTTTTGTCGACAACACAAGTCAGCTACACAAGATTCTTCTGCATTTTGGTTTTGGAGTCTCTTGTCTCTTCTTCTTCTTTTCAGCTAAGATGATAACTTGTCGGCGGCATGTACGGGCGATTTGAAGTTCTGTAATTCGGTGATAGACGTTCCTTCAGGCCACGCTGACTGCGAATCCTGTTTGACCGTGCAAAACGGATAAGTCAGCTACATTTTTTATAGCTCTATTTCGGCCCTTCTTGGCAAGGGTCCTCTTCAGGCTCAAGCCGTCAAGCTGGAAAACGCATCATCTTAGCTGGAAAGAAGAAGAGACAGGTGACTCCAGAACCAAAATGCAGAAGAATCTCTTGTGTAGCTGACTTATCCGTTTTGCACCGTCAAATATCATAGCCTTCTTTTGGCGTATTTTGTCGCTGCTATCTCCGCCCGAAAAAATGTCAGATATCAGTTTTTTTTTCTTTTTTCTCTTACAAGGTTCCAGTTGAAAAACTTCCAATGTCGTCCAGGAATAGGAATCTCGGATTTAGTCTGAGTCTTTGCCAAATACATCCAGCATTTCTAGGAGCATGTGTCAGTGGCTCGTTGAAATTCCAGTGCGAAAAATTTCTTATGTGAAGGTGGATGGATCCTTGTTTACATATTCGCCGGTAGTGAATTGAATTGTGATGATGTTAGTGAATGTCACTGATTTCTAAAAAATCTGTTCGACTGTCCGATTAGACTTAATCGCTCATTCGATTTGGAGTATAGAAGTGATACTTTGGCTCGTGTAAACTCTAGTTATCCTGGTACTCCGGTTACAGAGTCACTATTAGTGAATTCTTACGTGATTTTGTTGTCGACGGGGACCGATCAATTCTTGGTGAAAGTACGTTGAGGGTTAGTCATTGTTTGAACCAGATAGGCTACTTCAGATTGTAACTGTTCATCATCATACCTCGTCTCGCACGTCAGATAGTAGTAAAATGCAGGGATGCCTCGTCTCACACGTCAGAGAGTAGTAGAATACAGGGTTCATCTGCTCAATAGTTTGGGAGTCAGGTGTGTGATTTGGTGTTGTTACCCAAGATCTTTTGTGATGACATGCTGAGATGTTCACATTTAAATCGGTCGTACTTCAGTGTTTCAATTTCCAAGAGCCTACGCGTTTTTAAAGTTGATTATTTCCAAGAAATCATCTCGTAATAAGATACGATATCAGGGAATTCCGAAAGGTTACGCAGCTTCCCCAAAAGAGATAGTATTTTCTCAACGCGTAGACGGAAAACAATCCACCACGAAATGTGCTACAGAAGTTGCAATATTAGTGACGACGAAATCTAGACCTATCAGAGAGACCGCTGAGCCCCAATACAGCGAAGCATCAGTTCTCGTTTGAACCTGCGAGATTCAGCTATCGAGAACCGGACAGGTTCCGAGTTAAGAGGTATTCCTCTAGTACAGACATCAGAAAGAGCTCTTGGTAATAAACCAGGTTTAAAGGATGGATAGACAATCGAAATTTCGAGTTTTTCGAAGCCAGTCTACTATGCCAACTACTTACAGCAGTGAGGAAGAAGAGAGTGAATCTCAAACAAAAATTGCATACAGTGTCCGGTCTAGAAGGGAAATGCTGAGAAGACATGTGAGTGGTCCTACTTCTAATTTTCTTTAAATGCATCATGTCCTACATATTCGTGTTAGTTTTGGTGCAATAGAGGTACAGTAGAAGTATGCTACAGTACTTGGATTATTTTATAAGTCTATAGGCCACCATTGTTTGAGTTTTGCCTCTGAAAATGTCGAATGAAAATAAATAATTTAAAAATGGGCTCAAAGCAGGCTACGTCGTTTCTGCTATAAAACAATAGTAGGTATGTATGTATATATTTATAGCCCATTGATGACAGCCTCGCAAGTATGGAACCAAAAATTATGGAACGGATTACAGAAAAAGAACGAAAAAGAAGGAACTTATAAATCAAACCCACATAAATAAAATCACAAACAATACTAAATACAATGTCGCTACGGGGGTTGTGAGACGTCGTATGCACTATTTTGGGATACATACAGACTTTTCCTTCTAGCAAAGTATCATAAACGATGACAAAGTTTCACTTTTATTCACTTCATTCGTGCTACTAACCCCGTTCCTCATCGCATATCACTATTTTCTTCCTGTTCCACGACCCCAGAATTAGCAGAATTCCTAAATTCTTTTCAAAAGCTTAATGAATCATCTATGAATAAATAATTAGCAATTGCAGATTGCAGAGTTTTAGGTGCCAACTTGAAAACTTAATGCTTGCGCTAATGTTTCGAATGTCTTGTTTTTATTTTCTTCAAGTGATTGACATGTGGTGCCATGTTTAACAAAAACGTGTGATACCTGGAAGTTTGTTTTATCTTGCTTGACCGTGGGTTCCAGCGGACGGTGTGTTTATATTTAGCAAAAGCTGAACAAGACAGGTTTGACAAGTACAGGTTTGAATTCCGACTTCAAGAACTTAACAGCAGCTAAGAGCAAAGTGTTTGACCTTTCTATTGGCACAAAGAATGAAATGAAATTTTTTCCCGGTTATATATTGTTTATTTTTAATGTTCAAAACTTTTTTGGGATTTGTATGATGGAAGATCGTTCGCTTGTGGATTTTCTTGCTAGCTTATTAATTTTGTATTTTTTACTTCTAGTTTGTTTCTCTTTCGTTTTGTTTTTTCCTTCCTTTCTCTGTTCTGTTTGATTTGTTTCTTTGGGATCAGAATAAGAGTAAAAATCCCACCCATTGCCAGGTGGAAGCCTCATCGTGGTGGCCATAAAAATGAATGATGTTGGCATTTTTATGAATACACGAAACTAAACTAAACTCTTAACTCGGTTGGAACTTTTCGGACGGTTATGAAAGTGGTGCAGAACTGCTGCAATATTTTTATTTCGTAACCTGGCCTTTGGAGCAGCTGGACAAAAGCAGAAGATACACAACAAATTTGCAGTATCATAGTATGGTACTTTGGGCGTCGTCTGACTTTTATAAGCATGGTCAGAATCAAAACTAGCAGATTTGTATGCACTGAGCGCCAACAGTAATGTTTATTTCACTACTTTATTTAACTACGTAGCGCCTATGGGCGCATCGTCCCCAACCGGGGGCGCTATAATCGTAAAGCATTGGGAAATTTGTACAGCACCTTCTGCGCTCTTTCTATACTATTTCGTTCTGGCGTCACTCATGTTCTGCAAAAGAAGGATCATGTTATTTTAAATATGCGAAGTACCTGCTCCACTTGTCGAAGTTATCTCATAACCATACATTGACGAAGAAATTCAAAATTCAAGATGCAAGTGTGACCCTTTTGGGTGTTTCCTCATCGCTTTCAAAAATCATAGACAACAGGGCCCAACCAGCGCACGACGTCGTCCACTGCTTCCTGACCGAAGATTGAAAATTAAGTGTCTTTTTCTGCGTGTTTATGTGTTGTGTTTATTTTCTTTATTTTCTTCATTTACTCCGCCTTTTGGCGGGTCATAAATAAATTACTTACTTACTTACTGAACTAAGGGCCAACTTGGGCCACCCACACAAATATTAAAAAGAAAATAACAAAGAAAGAGAAGGGAGAATCATCAGCAAACACAACAAATGGCGCTCAGCTTCAGATCCGTTAAGCGTAAATGTAGCTAAAACTCGCGACATTAAAACTCATTATTTTTTGTTGCATTGTTTCTTCTATTTCATATTTGATAGTGCAAAACGGATACATCAGCTGAATTTTATTGGAGCTATATTTCGGACCTTCTTGGCAATTGTCCTCTTAAGGCTCAAAATCGCTCACGTCGGAGAAGCGAATTTTCCCAGAAGTTGTGGAAAACTATCAAATATGATTCGTTATATGATAGTTTTGCACTATCAAATATGATTCACAGTCACTTTGGGCTGAAATAATATATTCTTCTACTTCCTTTTATGCCCCGCCCCGTTCGGCACCTAAATAATTGCAAAAGTTGTGCGTTACATTCATGACAGTCTAAATGATGTACCAACTGAAAACATGAAGATACAAAAACGAATAAGAAAACACAGGAATATAATGAGCTGAACACAGGAGCTGAACTCATGGCTCTTAGCCGATTTGACTCTTAAAGTTCAATGGGCACATCAAACTACCCCAATTCCACTCTGTAACAACCTAGGAACAATGCTTACCCCCTAGATCAGCAGATTTTTCAACAGTTTTCTCTCTGTGATACTTCAAAGCGTAATTGTTTGGGCCAGTACATGCTCAATTTACTAGCTTGGACAAAGATAAAAGTGATGTTTCTTATAATGGTTAGTAGATCTTTATTTTATGCATAAATCAGCTTGTATAATTCAGACTTGAATAGGCTATTTGTTTTTTAATGATTTTTTGTAGTTATGTTATTTTTATAAACTTATTGCATATTCTGGTACAGTTTATAAAGCAAGTTGATCAAGCTTCACAACACTATTCCACAAAGAAACACTTTTAATAGGCACTTTAAAACATGGAACTTATGATGAAACACTAGAACAATCTGGTAAACTGCATCTGCGGCTTGACTTTGGTGACATCTCAAATACATCCTTTTCTATCAAGCATTGCTGGGAGTTTTTGAATTTCCTGCCACGATATCCCAGCTCCTAAGGTTTGGATCGCCGAAATGCCAGAAAGGTAAAGACAAGGGATAACAAGAAGTGTTAGAAGTGTCCATTGTGCTTTAAGCATATTTTTGTATTTCTAGTTGTTTCAAGATGAGGTGAAAAACGAAGAGAGTCAGGCCCCCTGTTCTGATTTTCTTGTATCTGTTTTTTTCCAAAAGTTCGTTTTTTTTTCAACTTGAGCGATTTTGAGCCTGAAAAGGACCCTTGCCAAGAAGAGCCGAAATATAGCTCCAATAAAATTCAGCTGACCTGTCCGTTTTGTACTATCAAATATGATTCGCAGTCAGCTTGGGCTGAAGGAATATTTGATTTTCTTATTATTCTTCCTGTTCTGATCAAAAAGTAGGAGCCCTGTTTTAGTTGACAATAAAGAAAAGCAGGACCGAAGAAAGGAAACAGGTGCTGAAAAACTTGAGGAATAAAATTTTTCACAGAACTAAATGTGATTAGCATAAAACATTTCGGGTCTTCGATGGTTCGTCTTCTCTGCATTTATAGACTTAACCTTGATGAGTAGAGCCAGAAAATCGCTAATATTAGTAATTCATAGATCCATATTAATAAAGTAATAGAAATCTTCGTAGTCAGTTTGGGCATAAATCGTACTTGTCGAAATTATATTCCAAGGTCAAGCATGCTCCTTGGCAGAGTCTTGTGTGCTCGTCCCGACTGAACACTTCTCAAACATTTGTTTAGGGTAAGCAAGTCATATCGATTTTTTTTTCCAAAAAGCGCTGCGTTTGATACAACTTTTTTGTTGAAACTGTCCGCGTTTAGAAGTCCTGAACAGCTGATAATACCTCACCTTAATTAACTAGGAATTTGGAGGGGATAAGGTCCATGATGGATTCGAACACGGTTTGGTTGATTAGTCTGACGGTGATTAAAAATTGTATTTTTATTTTGTTATTCAGAAGAGTATTTCAGCAAGGTTTATAGCCGGAATATATTTGAATGATATTCTCTTCTATTGTTGGTCCAGACGAGATGTAGCCTACATGCCACTGCCTGGCAATGATCATATAGAGAGATTGCACCATACCCGACGAAAACGGACGGGATCATAACGAAAAAACTTAACATTAGAAAGTATAGGACTTTCAACTTTGAAATTAAATTATCGGCGTTTTATCATCCTTCTGAGCCAGGAACTTGCTGGAAATGTTAATTGGGCTGTTCCTTAACCGTATATTTTTGCAAAAGAGTTTCCATGGAAGTAAGAGTTTGAAGCCGTCAAAGTTGTAAAGAAAGACGGAGTCTCGTCCTATTGGTCAATTATGAAACATTTTTTCAAATCCGTGTCATCGTCGACCAATAGGATTCGAGACTCCGTTTTTGTGTTCAAACTTTGAAGTCTTCAAGCTCTTACTTCCATGGAAACTCTTTTGCAAAAATAGAATTATACGGTTAAGGAATAGCCCAATTAACATTTCCATCAAGCCCCTGGCTCAGAATGATGATAAGACGCCGATAATTTAATTTCAAAGTTGAAAGTGCTATAACTCCCAATGTTAAATTTTTTCTTATGATCCCGTGATGATGGAGTAGCAATATCCGTTTTCATCGGGTAGGGTGCAATCTCTCTATGTTACTGCATGTTACTGAGTTTCTGATACTGGGGTTACTGTGCAGGCTCTTTGGAGTTCCCAAGTGGGGCTTTTGTCAATAGTGACAATAAATCATCCGAATGGCTTGACCGCTTATTCGTAAAAATTTCCCCAGCTTTGCGGAGAGTAGGAGAGTAGTCCAGCAAGGTTTATAGCCCGATTATAGTTTTCTCGGCCTGTTGGCTCAGACAAGAGTTGGGCCACTGTCTGGCAATGGTACTATGCTAGGGATTGCCACATTAGCAGCGTTGCAGAGTTGGTATCCTAGAATTCTTACCGCTCTTGCTAATGACCAGTGCAGCGTTTGGCTTCTGTATGTTACTGAGTTTCTGATACTGGGGTTACTGTGCAGGCTCTTTGGAGTTCCCAAGTGGGGATTTTGTCAATAGCGATAATAAATAATCCGAATGGCTTGACCGCTTATTCGTAAAATTTCCCCAGCTTTGCACAAGCCAGAAACAGAGGTGCCATTTGGGGGGGCTCTCCCCCTTCCATCGAGTTACTATCTCTTTGCTTCTAGATAGGGTTCAAAAGGCCAAGTGCAAATCAATAACATTGCTTTAAGGTAATTGAAAACTACTTAATATTGACCATAAAACTAGCAATAAATGTTGAGTCTGAGTAACAAACCTGCGATGGAGGCCCAAAATCCCCTCCCCCCCAAGCTTTACTGAATGAGGGGCTGCCCACTCTCGATTTTAGGGTTCAAGGTTTTAATTATACATCTGTATAAAATCATAATAAATAGAGGGTCAAGCCGGGGACGTAAGGTCGATTGACAACAACTCGGCACAGCGAGTATCCGGTGCCGCTGTTCCTGGTGCGACTGACACGAGATGGCACCGGTTGACACGTGTTGGAACGAAAACTCCGCATGTTTAGAGGAGGTGAAGCGGAATCGCCTATAAACATTCCTTCAGACGAGCTGACTGCGAATCATATTTGATAGTGCAAAACGAAAACTTGCTTTTTCCCACAAGTTCCTTTTTCCAACTTGAGCGGTTTTGAGCCTGAAGAGGACCCTTGCCAAGAACGGCCGAGATATAGCTCCGATAAAATTCAGCTGACGTATCCGTTTTGGAAATTGCCTAATTTATGGCCGGCATCGCTGGTCTCGGTCGGTGCCGGGAGAGGGTGCACACCCGGTGCCGAGGAGTGGGTAAGCCCTCGTTATAGAAATGGTGCTTCTGGCATGCCGCAGAGTGAATTATCCGGTTCCGGAAAGTAACTTTTTGTGTAGAACGACCCGCTCAAAATGAAAAATAACGTATGAATGAATAATGGCTCAGCTGGAGGTCATTTTTCATCCGTCATTAACTTGTCCATCAAAATTTGCATTGGTGCATACTGTTTGCAATAAAAATGCTAACGCAACACGCCGCTCGGAGCTAGTTTGGATTTTGGCCAAACAAAATTTCCGAGACAATGGCTGGGAATATTATTTCTGGGTGAGGACGTCTGAGTGACTGGAAGTCCGTTCGAAGTCTTGGTGTGTCAGTTTGTTTATCGATGTTAGCAGGGGTACCGGTGAGTCGAATTTTCGGTCTATTTCTTTCCTGTCTATTGTTCTCACCAGGGGCACCACGACTAGGCCCCCCCCCCCAAATGTTGTCGGCCAGTCGGTGAAAAATAGCCGAGTCGGCGAGAAGCCCCTCGATTTTTTGTAAAAACAGTCGATTTTTTTCTTGGAAACAGAAAACTTTTTAAACGGTCGGTTTCTTTTAAAAATAGTCGATTTTTTCTTAAGAATAATAATGTGTCTTAAATTGTCGATTTTTCGTCAACACAGTCGTTTTCTCTCAAGAATAGTAGTTTTATCTGCGAAAACAGTCGGTAACAAAGACCAGCCAGTCGGTAAATATTATTTTTTTTTTTAGAGAGGGAGAGAGTCGAATTTTCGGTCTATTTCTTTCGTGTCTATTGTTCTCACCAGGGGCATCACGACTAAGGGGAAGGGGGGGGGGGGGACTCCGAATGTTGTCGGCCAGTCGTTAAAAAGTAGAGGCGGCGAGAAGCGAATATTTATTTTTTTTTAGAGAGGGAGAGAGTTTGTTGAATTGAACGAGGAGAATTTATAGACAAACGAGGAAAGGCGCAGGACCCCTGTTATTCTGGTTGTATTCTGCTTCTTCTTCTTAAGACAGGAACCCTGTTATGATGAAACTAAGGGCAGGGGCCTTGGTTTGATGAACAGCAAAATGGCAGTAGCCCTGTTCTAGCAACGAAAATGCGTTACTTCGTTGTTCCGCTGTTCACGAATAATCGGTTTTCATATAGTGGAATTTCCCTGTCAGATTTTTGATACATCCATGCGCTTGGAACTGATTTTGTGCTTGACGACAATGATTTACGAAAAATAAGTGTTCACTCAGTGAGCTACCTTCCACGAGCTGATCTGGCCACTGAAAAGCCGCGTTTCTGTTGGGATTCAAATTTTCCGCGTCATAGCAGAATTTTGCGTTGTGAGGAAGTAGAGCCGCGTTCGATTCAACAACAGTTATCTATTCTTGTCGACGACCAGAACTTGATCACGTTTTATTCAACTACGGCGGAGCGCTATTGTTGTTTTATTTAAAAGCTCACTGTCAGAAGTTTCATAACAAATTGCGCATAACACTTTCAAAAATAACAGCTTTTCACTTAGAAATAAAGTGTTATGACCAATTAGGTTTATACTATTTCGTGCCTAGATCTCCAACAACACCTTCAATAGGTAAAAATAATACACTGTCAGAAGTTACATAACGACAACAGAAGGATGCGCGGTTTCAACAGATAACACTTTGGGATGTTATATGTTATGTTTCTTTCGTTCCCGTTAGTGTTTTTACCAATTGAAGGTGTTGTTGGAGATCTTGGCACGAAAAAGTGTAAACTTAATTGGTTATAACGCTTTATTTCTAAGCGAAAAGGTGTTATTCTTGAAAGTGTTATACGCTATCTGTTCTGAAACTTCTGACAGTGCTGTAGTCGTAGTTCTACAAACCGTCGGATAATATCCGAAATTCCCGACGGAAGTTTTTTCTTCGTTCTAGGATTCCTTAAGTTCTAGCGATGATGAAAATCTTTCGTCTGTTGTCGTTCGATTCCCTCGACGTAAAATGAAATTTTCGTTGAGAATGACGTCATTATCCGTGAAGAAAACGACTACAGACAATTTTACGATAATGTAGTTGGATGCTGGGTGGATTGCTGTTGGTGAATCGAACGCGGCTTGGATATTCTGAACGTCGTACTAGAGCAAATAGTGGAAAGAAAAATAACAACCTTAAAGCACAACTCTTACTAGAAATGATCTTTTGCTTATGAAAAGGTCCAGAAATTTTTTTTTTCCAAAAATACCATTACTTTCTACCTGAAATTAGCGATTTTCTTGTTAGAGCTTGTCGAAACTATCCAGTCTTCCTGCTCTCCGACGCGGCGGGTGGGAGCAAAACGTTTGAAAACTGAAGGCGCCGTGGTTAAAAATTTGGAATACTAAGTAAACAAAAGAAGTAAAAAAGAAAAGATTCTCATATCCTTATGTTTGAAAGAGTTGTGAGCGGCCATTAAAGACTTTAAAGGCCAAACTTTGCTTTTTGTGGCGGGCAAAACTCGGCATGGCTGAAAAAACACCAAAATTCGTAGGAACAAAACGAAGCAATGGAGAAAGGTGGGGATTTTATAAGCTTATAATTCCACAAGGCAGCTAGGTATATTATAAAAGGCAGACACAATCCAAATAGTCTATTTATTTATTATTACCAAAAGTGGTAATCCTTTAACACAATCCAAATAGTCTATTTATTTATTATTACCAAAAGTGGTAAGTCAATTAAGACTTGTCACTACAGTACATTACAGACATAAGGCACTAGAAAACATATTGATTGAAAACAAGGACAAATAAGTGATATGATACAGTTAAGTGGAAAGAAACTTATGTTATCAAGAGTGGATCTGCATATGCTGCATTATGTTGCAATGAGTGAATGATGCAGTGTATTCAGTTAAATGATCCAAAAATAAGTTGGCTTTTCAGTTAAACTTCAATAATTTCAACGAACAAGCTTCTAAACATAACCGAGGCGCTAAAAGCGTTTGGTTGCTGGAGTACGAGACGGCACCTAGTTTAGACATATTTTTTATTTCTTTAGTTTTACTGTCTATTTCTCATTTCGGTGCTATTCCTGCTGGTGATATATATTTTCACCGTGCGGTTTTTCAGGTATTGCAGGAGATAGCACCTAGTCCAAATATAACTTTTATTTTTTCAGTTTTCCTATATAGGCCTATTTCTCATTGGGTATTATTGCTGATGTCAGAGATGGGCGAATCCGGATTCGGATTCGAATCCAAGATTCCTCCTTTTGGCCGGATTCGAACCTTCTGCTTGTCAGGCCTGATGTCAGAGATGGGCGGATCCGGATTCGGATCCAAGATTCGTCCTTTTGGCCGGATCCGAATCTTCTGCTTGTCCGGCTAGATTCGGATTTGGACTTAGTTCCAAACCATCAATGTTACGAATCCGCTCAAATTTCTAGTCTACATCCTTCCAGTTTCCGTTTCCGAGGGTTGGCAATCCAACTTTTTTTATCTTCACAACCAACCATCCTCGGTAATCTATCACGTTATCTGATTACCTTAGATATCAGTTCTTTTATCACCTCTGATTTTTGAACATAACTTATGTATATGATTTGATTTTTGTTAAAGCATAATGGACACTTCTAATGCTTTACTTTGTATTAAATGCTTCACAAATAAGCATTTCCGACTTCCTTTAGAAGTCGCTACGAAAATCGGCCGTTTTCTTGTTATCCTTGTCTTTAACTCTCTGGCATTTCGGCGATCCAAATCTTAGGAGCTGGGATATCGTGGCAGGAAATCCAAAAACTCCGAGCAATGCTTGATAGAGAAGGATATATTTGAGATGTCACCAAAGTCAAGCCGCAGATCCAGTTTACCTGATTGTTCTAGTGTTTCATCAGAAGTTCCATGGCTTAAAGCGCCTGTTAAAAGTTTTTCTTTGTGGAATAACGTTGTGAAGCTTGATTAGCTTGCTTTATAAAGTGTATCAGAATATGCAATAAGCTTATAACAAATAACATAGCTACAAAAATCATTCAAAAACAAATAACCTATTCAAATCTGAATTATACAAGCTGATTTATGCATCAAATAAAGATCTACTCAGTATTGTAAGAAACATCACTTTTATCTTTGTCCAAGCTAGTAAATTGAGCATGTACTGGCCCAAAAAATTACGCTTTGAAATATCACTGGAAACTGTTGAAAAAGCTGCTGATCTAGGGGGTAAGCATTGTTGCTAGGTTGTTACAGAGTGTGATTGGGGTAGTTTGATGTGCCCATTGAACTTTAAGGTCGGATTCGGACCTAGCCCTGGATTTGAATTCGAATCCTTTCATGATCCGGTTCGCCCATCTCTGGCTGCTAGTGATATCTTTATACGTGAAGGTGTTCAAATATAATTATTGTTTACCTCTGTTTTTGAAGAAATGAGCGGGATCGCTCATCCTTTAGTCTGTTTAAATTTGGTGAATGTAGTTTAGTAGTGGAACATTTTTATTGAAAATTAACATTTTGTTTTCAATAGCACAACAAAAGCGGGGCTTGCGAGGCTGTGCTAACTTGTAGGAGATACAAAAAAAAAGAGAAGAGATAGTATGGAGAATGAGACCATCTACCGATACCAAAACAAAACATTAACGAAAAACATTACCTTACGTGACCCCCAAACAACAAAACACAACAAACGAAAATGATATAAATCTTACATAAAACAAACCAGAAAAAAAATATTTAATCAGTTTCGAAGGTATACCTGCTATCTTCTCACTATCTTCACAAGCTCTTGAGTGGCTAGTGCAGTGGCGATCCAAGCCGAAGCTTTCAGGTCGAAACCCCGGCCGAGGAGCGTTTTTGTCGTTCAGTTCACTACATTAGTCGCGTTTTTTGCGATCGCTTTGAACGAAAGTTGCCGTTTTTGCGATCGACTGTCGACTGGAGGTCCAGTCGATCCGTTTTTTGTCGCTTGACTGGACTGCACCGTTCTCTTGGAGGTCCAGTCAAACTTGGTGCCAAATTTTGAAGATTGAAATATGTGGACCAAAAAAGTACAATTTACGCCTCAGGAAGCGCCAGTACTGCAGCAGTTTCAGAGACTGCCGAGGGAAGAGTTGTGGGGATGGAAGGTGAGAAGTTTGTTGTGATATATTAGCATCACATTTTAGACCCGTTTTTTGAAGGCTTGTTCTCTCTCCCCTATCAAGCGACAAAAAACGGTCAACTGGATGAACCGGGAACAAGTCCCAATCGCCAGTCGATCTGTAAAAAACGCGACTATTGTCAGAAGTTTCATAACGACAACACAAGGATGCACGTTTTCAACAGACAACACTTGGGATGTAATCTGTTGTCGCGACAAACGTTCTGCATAATAAGCATTGCCAGAAAGCGCCGAAGAACCGCCAAAAAAGCGCCTGCTGACTTTTTTGTCTTTCGTCATGATAATGGAAAATTCATGGATGCTGTTTTGGCGGTGTTTCGGCTCTTCCTAGCAATGCTTGTTATCCATAACATTTCGTGCATAATGTTTTTCGCGACAACAGATTACATCCCAAGTGTCCCGATGAAAAATTTGTAGCCTGTGTAATAGGATGGTAGTACTACGAAAACGTTGCATGTAACGCTATGTAATAGCAAAGAATACTATCATTTAATGTGCCCCGGACTGGTCCAATCTTATGTAGTAGTATCCAGTAGCATCCTGTCTTGCCATAGTAGCATCCGGTCTTGCTAATAGTAGCATATAGTAGTATGCAGTAACACGGTAGCCTTGAAGTAGAAGCATGTAGTAGCATCGTTAGTACTGCATGCTACTTTTTCGTAGTACTTCACGGGGTTGTCTGTTGAAACCGCTCATCCTCGTGCTGTCTGTTATGAAACTTCTGCTAGTGTACTGATGCAACTTTTCCGGGGGGAGGAGGGGGGTTCACAAAATGACGACCGAGTGATCTTGCCGATTTTGATGGGCAAAGTAATGCATGATCAACATAAATATTCTTTGAGCCCAAGCTGACTTTGAAATATTTATTCAAACAATGTTTACAACGGATACGTCAGCTATGATTCTTCATCAGCGATATTTCGGCCCTTCTTGGCAAGGGTCCTGATGCAATATCGCTGATGAAGAATCATAGCTGACGTATCAGTTGTAAACGTTGTTTGAATAAATGATCAACATAATTTTTATCGCATGAATGAATGAATTTATTCCCAATAAAGCCCAAGGGCCATGGCGGGAAACATAACACATTAACAAAAACAAAATATCATACACTCCAACAACAAACCAAAAAGTCAACTTCTATAAAAATAGTTCACGGTGGGCCATAGCTAGCTTCAGGAATCTACCCAGCCTTCGGATCTCACCAAAACCAAATCCCTTTCCTCCCAAGCCTCCCGACCAAACACTTCTTAATTCTTTCAACTCCTCGCATTAACATATCAAATGTAGTGCATCCTCTCTTTCAATACCACACATTGGACAAAAATAAGGACCAGTACCTTTTCACCATCTTTTTGAAGTTTTGGTAGTTCAACTGTCCGATCAGTAAGGTGGCAAGCATAGCTTTCTAAAGGACAGGTCGAGGGAATCCCGATGAAAAATTTATCTCAAAATAGTACTATGAAGTAGTACGAAACAGTTGCCTGCAGTACATGATGCTGCTACTTGCTTCTACTTGAAGGCTACCGTGCTACCGCATACTACTATATGCTACTAATAGCAAGACTGGATGCTACTATGGCAAGACAGGATGCTACTGGATACTACTACATAAGATTGGACCAGTCTGAGGCACATTAAATAATAGTATTCTTTGCTATTACATAGTAGTACATGCAACGTTTTCATAATACTACTATACTACTGCGCAGGCTACACATTTTTCATCGGGATCTCTTGTGGTCATAGGCCTCTTCCTGGTGGCGAGAATGTTAAAACAAAATTTTGTTTAATTTTGCGATTTTCGATTAGTTTCGGGCTATTTATTAGGTGGAGTTGAAGAACTATTATTCCTTTTTTAAAGGACCCGTCTTGCCGATCAACCTTTTATAGTATCTCTGATTCCCCTGTGGAATTATAAGCTTAAAAAATGTCGGATCTTCGCCATTGTTTGGTTTGCATCTACGATTTTTTGTGCTTTTGCGCCCGAACCGAGTTTGCCAGTCAAGCAGTGTAAACTTTGCAGAAAGCTTGCATGTCCGCTCACAATTCTTTCTAAAATAAGGGCATGGGGAGCCTCCATTTTTGTTTTCCATTTAGGAAGAGTTTGTAGGTCAACAGGTCTATCTTGTCCGATATTGTGTCCAGGACTCCTTTGGCTTTTCCCACGGTGCACAAGATATTTAAATATTTGTTTGAACCTTCCGGAACCTCCGCAAAGCGATCATTTTTAGGAAGATTTGTGCTTTAACGATTTTCGCATTTGGAAAGGTTTCAAAAGAAACAAAGTATTTGCCACCGGCATTTGACTAATTGCCAATTATATTTGACCAAAACGTGGTATTATGACGTCATGTTTTGAAAGACGAAGTCATTGGGTCTCAGTTTCGCACTTCATCACAATGTTCACAGCTCTTCATCACCTCTGGACCGTCTGAATACGACGAATGCGACCGATGCCCATTAGGCCCTCTGTTTAAATAATATTTGACCAACGCGTGTTGGTATGACGTCTTGAAAGACGAAGTCGTCGAGTCACAGATTCACATGCTCCTTCCCATCTTCGGAACCATCACATCGTTCACAGCTCTTCGTCACCATCGATCGTCTTAATAATGCCTCATCTGTTAACGAATGCGACCGATGAGGCACTACAATAGATTATTGTAGTTTCATATTCTCCTTCCCATCTTTGGACACCATTACGATGTTCATAACTCTTCGTCACCTTTGAATCTTCTTCGTATTGCATCATCCATCGAGGAACGCGACCCTCGACGCGACCGATGCCCATTGCACCCGCCGGTTAAATAATATGTTACCGAAGCGTGTTGCTGTGACGTCATGTAGTGAAAGACTAATGGTCCATTTACACACTGCGTAAAATCCGAGCGTATTTTGAAATCCGAGCGTATTTTACGCACGTTTTGAGCTTGAAAAGATTTCTAGCAATACGAACGTTTTTGAATACAAAACGGACCGATTTATCTATTTACGTCCGTATTACGAGAAATCTTTTCAAGCTCAAAACGTGCGTAAAATACGCTCGGATTTCAAAATACGCTCGGATTTCAAAATACGCTCGGATTTTACGCAGTGTGTAAACCCACCATAAGACATCGTGTCGCAGTTTTGCATGCTCCGTCAGCCTCTGCCCCATCATCGGAAACCATCACTGTGTTCACAACTCTTCGTCACCTCACCTTTGAATCTTCTTCGTATTGCATGCTGTTGTCGAATGCGACCATTGCCCATAGGCAGATTTGATCAAAGCGTTTTGTTGCTATGACGTCATGTCTTAAAAGAGATCATCCGTCGACAAGCCTGACCAACGTCCATGTGTCTGACGGGTTAAATTAGTATTTGGCCGAAACGTGCTGCTGACTCATCCCAAAACCACGTAATCACTGCCCGTCATCCCCAATTAAATTCACATCCGGATGTAATCATGCCTTAAAGAATTCAAATTCCGCGTGCGCCTGACTGCTAATCGTAATTATCCATTTTAGAATTTTCGGAATTTAGCTTAGCAGGTGGAAGTAATGCGATATGGTTGGTCACCTGTAGTTGGATGTCGATGTTTACTGCCTTTTGTGGACGTCGGAATTTCCAGACCTGCGTCGGTCTGTGATTGCGTCTTGTTTGATTACTTGGTGTTTGACCCTAGGGTCCGAACCTCGAAAGCGAAAGGGTCGGGGCCATGGTTGCCACCTGTAGTACAATTGTACGCTTTTAGTACATTTTTTTCAAAGAAGTGAGTTGGTAGTACATTTGAAAATATTAGTACTTATGCAGTACTTTTTAAGAAAGGTAGTAGGCTACTATTCGAAAAATTACCCTTTTTGTCAAAGTTCCTGTGAGCGTAGTTGTATTTTGCCCATTTTATCTCAAATATTTGATCAGATTACTTTGATTGTAACCTGGTTCTGAAGGAAATTCCTATTTTTGATGAAGGTTCAGTTCAGGTCAGATTGGTTGGGTCCTGCAAAAGTGATTTGCAGCAGCAATAGTGGAAAACAACGCGCTTGAAATTTTTGTAGGTAGTACATTTTCTCTTCTGGTAGTACTTTTTTGCTACTTCGGTAGTACATTTTATTTGAGTCAAGTGGTAGCCATGGGCGGGAGCCGAAGTTGTAAATGGAAAAGCTATATGACTTGTGTGTAAAAAAATAACAAGACAAAATGTTTCGATGGGATCCCAAAAGGGAATATTTATCGGACTCCTTCATCCAAACTAACGGGTGCTTAGATTATCCCAGTCTTCACTAGACCCCCTTACCATATTATTTATCCCTAACCAGCCATTTAACCAAACCATTTGGTAAATCCTTTTTATTTTAAATTTCCGGTCTGGCCCGGATTACGACAGAAACGCCAGCAGTGTTGCCAGACCGTGATCCAAGAATTATGCCGCTGTCTTTGAAAAATACGCCAAAAATTTCTTTTAACCTAAAATCGCAAGAAATATCCAGAAACTTACAAGGTTTGTCAATAGAACCCAAACAATTTTAATACGCAAGTAAAGTAAAATCCGCCAGTCGCTCGTAAAATCCGCCACTATGGCAACACTGAATGCCTTTGCTAGTCGAAAACTCTGATGAAATTCGAGTCCAACATGATCTTTATCTATAGCTAGACACACATCTTTACAAATTTACTTGAGGAACTCATTTTTCCAAAATTTCCAGTTACACCAGAACGTGATCGTACTATGAACAGGGTAATATTTTTACAAAGCAGTCTTCTTATCTCTATACCGAAACAAACAGTTGGATAACGACGTGTTCGATAAAAGACCTATAGCGACTTCGTAGGAAAACGAAGCAGGAAGATCTGTACAACACGATGCCTCCCGAATTTCCGGTTTTCAGGGTCTTTCAGGGTCCAAGAATGAAAAAATTTTTTGAAGCTTCTCATGGACTTATTTGGAAAAGATTTGTCGGCGGATCTTGAAGCTTCTGGCAAAGTTTGCACTCTACGACTGAGAAACTCGGCTGCCGAAAAAAACTAAAAATACACGAAACGAAATAATTGCGAAGGAGGCTATTGAATTATCAGCTAGGGGTAATGGGAAAGTCAGAATAAGTAAGAGGAGTCTGTAAACGAGTATGAACACTGATTGAAATCAGCGAACTGTCTGCGAACTCGTTGAAAGGGGTGATCAAAGACCCTGATAACTGTGTCTTTAAAAATCCGATCGACTTAGTCCACAAAATTTCCAGCATTTAATGTTAAGCTTTTAGCTTGTCGCCATTACTTACACAAGTACAAACGGATTACATATACTTCACACACAAAACCTGATACACTTACAAAAGTAAATACATTTTTAGACTACAAAAGTAACTGAGTAAAATGGAGTGTCGACTATACCACGCTTAAATGTTTCAATACTTGCCCGAATCAACAATTTCGGCTGGGAAACTGTTCCACGGTTCGGTTACCCTATTGACGAATGAACACTAGCCAATTTTCTTATGTGGTTTCGGAGGGTACAGTTTATAACAACTTATATGCAACTAAAATACCTGAAGCCTCTTCGGTATAAGGTATTTCCACTTTTTTGACTTATCTCCCGACATGCTGCCGGAATACCGGAAATGAATTTCGAATTCCTTATTATCCAGCGATAAATTCAATCACTTTTCTGACATTTTCAAGATAAAGGAAAACAGCGGATTACAAAGATACATGCGGGTTTCATAGAGCTTTGAGTGATTGCCTGGCAAAGACAGAACAGATTGTCGATGGTGTTGCACGGTGCAGCGTGCTCTGTGCTGATGATGTTTGATATGAGAGAGCATTGCCCGGTTAAGTTCTGCGTTAGTTGTATACCAAATCCCACCGTAGCTAATTGTTGGTTCTTATTTCTCTTTTGGAACCAATGTAAACTCGTCTGGATCTTCCGTTGCTATATGCCTTCACACGGTCTGAAAAGTTTGTCTGGTTATTTTTGTTGAATTTCGAGGTTTTCGCCTTATTTTTCTTTTTGTTCATTTTTTCTACGTTTATTTTTCTAAAGCTCGTTATCGACAGTTTGTATTCACTTCTTCAACTAAAAAAGCCAATGCGGCCATCCGCTTGGGCCAGGTCCGTATCCAGGGATTTATTCCCGGGGGGGGGGGGGGGACGAAAACTACGAAAATTACAACTTAAGAAAACAAAATTGTATATTGCACGAAGATTATGTAAATTGATAGTATATTTTGTACTTGTTTGTTAGTGAGTTTTTATTGACATTCTCCTTTGCTTTTTTTCGCAATGAAGAATTTTTGAAGAATAAGGTGAATAAAAAAAAGACATAGATCAGTGGTTAAAGCCTAGAAAAGACGATTATTCTTGTGTGTGTGTGTTTTTTTTTTGGGGGGGGGGGGTCGTACTTCCTAACACCCCTCTCCCCTAATTCATACTGTCGTCTAACTATAAATTAATATGGCGGAAAACAGGTGTGAAAATTTTGCCAGTTAGCAGGAATGTTATTCGAAACACTATTGTACCTTTTCTTCCTAAAAAATCCTAGCAACCGCTGTCAACATTATTTCCAACTAACAGAGAAAAATTTAAAGATCGTTGTAAACAATTACTCTGAAATACTTGGCACTAGCGAAATGTAAAAGGGTTCTGGTTCTGACTGCTTCCTCTTGTCTTCAAGTTATTAAATCTCTGTTTGAAAAAGATAGTTATGGTCACTTGTTTCGCCTCAAGATAAATAGTAAAACGGGGACAACTGATAAGTCCGTCTCAACATGCCAGTCTGATTGCTTGTGTCTACAGTGTAGTTGTTTTTGTTTTAGCTGTTTTTAATAACAGTCGTTTTCGGATTGTTTGATATTTCGGCGTTCTAAGCATTCCGCGAGATCCGGATGGACGGATCGGTTGATAATGTCGATGGTCCGGGAGTGGATTACGTCAGCATTTATATCGATGTGCCGACGTTTAAAGGATATGGAGAAAAGATGGAGGTAGGGCTATTCGGTAGTTCTGTTTTCCCATAATGGACAAACAAACGAAATTGTCAGCTACAGGAGGGTTATCCAACCTCAGACAAGATTTCAAATTTCCAGAGAAGTCTTTCCTTCAGAATAATCTATCTGGCTTAAAAAGGAACCAACAAATATGACGATATGAACCGGCGAAGTCTAAATTGAAGCTAATTGAATGGTTTAGATACCAGATAAACAAATATTGCTTCAGTGTTTCTAGTTTTCAAACCATATTACTTCATTCTGACCTTACCTCGATTCAAAATGATGAAAAAGGTAGAGTTAGCAAAGTCAATAGCCAGAAAATCCTTTCTAAAAGCAGCTTCAAAACAAAGAAATTGCACAGAATTTGAATATTTTTTACACATGGCTATGAAAAAAAACATTTTCGCGGCAAAAATCGAGGTAGTATAAAAACGAGGTCACGTACCCCTCCTGAACAGTATTCATCAGCGATGTTTCTATCTTTCCTGGCGAGGGACCTCGGCAGGCTGTTGGGGAAAGTTATTTAGTTCCACCACAGTTGTCAACGCGACCTTCTATCCCGTATTCCCGCTATCTGCTACTTTGAAAGTGGGCCGTAGATCCGGGCAGTCGGGACCAGTCGGTATACTGACGTCGAAGTCAGGGGCGTCACGACTGGGGGGGGGGGGACGCCCCCCCACCAATGTTGTCCGATAGTCGGTAAAAATAACCGAGTCGGTTTTTCTGAAAATCAGTTGTTTTTGACAAAACAGTGTTTTTTTCTGAAAATCATTCTACTTTTTGGGATCCCAAAACGTAAGTGGAAGGATTCCTATGACATCGCAAAAGTTGTCCGTCTGTCCGTCCGTCTGTCAGCACGGTAACTCTCGAAGGTGATGAGATATTTTGGTGAAACTTGGTGTGAGGATTCTTTGGGTCAAGAATGAGGTCAAATTCGTAGATGGGCTCTGTAGCCACACATTTAGGGGTGGGGGAGGGGGTTTAAATTAAGGGGCAAGCAAAATATTTTTAAACAGCTAATGTGATAAGTTAATTATGGGGTAAGAAGAAATGCTGAACACGCTGGTGAAAACCGAACCATGTTTTCGCCGGACAAGTAGTTAGCCCGGAATCCGGCCCAAACCGAAAAGTTTGCTAATAGAAAAAGTTGTATTTGAAGTTGATTAGATGTTTGATTTAGGGGTTACAAGACATGCTGAACACGATTATTAAGACCATTTTCTCGCCGGACAATTAGTTTGCCCGGAATCCGGCCAATTCCGGAAAATGTGTTAAAAGCAAAAGTCTTATTTGTAGTTGATTAGATTCCGATGTAGGTGTAAGAAGAGAGGCTGAATCCGTATATAACAATTGTTTTTTTTTAACCCGGACGCGTAGTTCACCGGGAATCCGGCTGAAACCGGAAAATTGTCACGAGTTAAAGCTTTATTTGAAGTTGATTAGATGTTCGATAATTCGTTTTTGAGCTTTGTTAATTTGTCGGATAAGTAGTTATCGAATTCGGCAGAAACTGGAAATTTGGCAGAAGTAAGCTAACGCAGGAAGTTTCGATCAGTTTCGTCAAAACAAATACGACTTATAGGGGTAAACACACATCTATACATACATACATATCTGAACTTGGTTTTCTCAGATGATTAGCTATTTAGCCTTAATCTGTTTCTGAATTTTTGTTATTAAAAATGCTTGAGGAGTCTGGAGAAGACAGGACCCAATTTTCTGGATGTGATATTAAATTTGTGGGATCCCATTGAAACCTTTGGTCTTGTTGACAAAACTGTTTTTTTTTTTCTTGAAAACAGTCGGTCAAAATTACCAGCCAGTCGGTAAATGCCTCGCCCCCCCCCCTGATATCTCTGGTCGAAGTTATGCTGACACCCCTGATATCAAGTTGATTTGGTCGATGACTTGCCTCCGCCGAATTGTCTGCTCTTGTTGACCTTGTATCACAACCCTTACTAAAAATGTGGTTCAGTGGCTCAGAAATATCGTTTCCGACAATACCATTACTTGCCACGCGAAATGAGCGATGTAAGCGCTTGTTGACACTATCCAGCCTCTATTCCCGACGCGGCATTTAGACGCAATATATTTGAAAACTGTAGGCGCCGTGGTTAAAACGTTGGGAAAACCATGCAAAACAAAACGAAAAAGAACATCATGAAGCTTCTCATGCCCTTGTGTGTGGAAGAGTATCGGCGAACCTAGAAGCTCTCGGACAAAGTGGCGTTGCACGACTCCAATACTCCGCACGGCCAAAAAAGCGCTAAAAGAACGTACGAACAAAAAGAAACAAATAAATAAAAAAATAATTCCATAAGGGAGCTACGGATAATAAGTAGAATAAGTAAGAGGGGTCGTTTTAAAGGACCCGTCGTACTTGTGTCACTGATTCAGTCTACGTCCCTAATACTTTCATCCATTCTTCCCAGAGTTCAACTGATCCAGCTAACGACCTCGCTGACGATATGACACCAGGCCCGTATCCAGGAATTAATTTTTTTTTTTTTTTGGGGGGGGGGGGGGGGTTGCCTGCGGGTCGAACAAAAAAGACAAAGATCAGAGGGAAAAGTCTATAAAAATGAGTATTTGTGTATGTTTCGTGGGGGGGGGGGTCTTCCCTCTACCCCTCCCCCCTGCATACGGCCTTGCATGACACTGTTTTTTTGCATTTGCCATATTTGATTCTTTTTAAGGATGGAATCCGGCCAATACCGGAAAATTTGTAAAGTTGAAAGTTGGTTAGAGGTTCGATGTTGTAAGGGGAATGCTCAATCCAATTTTGAATTTTCTTTTCTTTTTGGACAATTAGTTCGCCTGGTGTCCTGCCGAAACAAAGAAACTTAGCTGCATTAAAAGTTTTTCTGAAGTCGATCAGAGATTCAGTAAAGGTGTTAAAACACATGCGAATCCGTATGTAAGGTTTGTTTTCGCGTCAGAAAACGATTCCGGAGTAGCCTACTTTTTCTCCTACTACTTCGTCTTCCTCTGAATTTGCTATGCCAGAATCTGGTGAAAATAAATTCGCGAGTTCTAATCCCTTTGTATGGCTGTTTGTGTTGAAGGAGAAATCCGCTAGATTGCTCAGACTTTGCAGATCTTTTTGTTCGTGCTAGCGCTTTCTTCATCGAATTGCTACGAAGGAACACTGTTACGCAGGGTTGCCAATAGCTCGACTCATAAAAGTGTCACAGTTGCTGACAAAAAGGTGCTTTTTCACACATGGACCTTCTTTTTTTTTTTTTTATTACCTTGTGTGTGCATTCCGCTGCACAAAGCGCAAAATGCGAATAATTAGTAATAAATGAATTTGTAACAACATTTTTCGAAACATTTCTTAATTGTCACATAACAGTTTAGTTACAAAATTTGATCGGAAATGATCTTTATTTAAGACTTCAAACTGTTTATGTGTAAAAAAATCAAAGTAAAGTACATGTTTTCGCATTGGTTTGGGGGCGGAAGTCCGTCACGTTAGTAAAGAAAATAAAAAAAAAGTGCTTTTCTGACCTAAAAAGTGTCATTCGTAAAAAAAAGGTGTCACTTTCAGAAAAAAGTGTCACAGTGTCACCCAGAGGCAAAAAGTGCCAAAAGCACCAAAAGTGTCTCACTTGGAAACACCGCTGTTACGTAAGCTTTATCGCCTCTGGCTATACGTGATCACGGTTTGTCTTGAATGGAAACCTGATGTCAATTCTGTCGCATGTGGTTCCAGACCGGTTTTCATGCCGTTCCTCTGGACCATCAAACGAAAATAACAAGTGCACGTGGAGGAAGAAAGAGTGTTTCATCTTTATCACCCTGGGTCCGTCGAGTTTTAGCACCAAATTGATGATGATAGTAAAGTTTAATTGCGCACTGGATACGAAAAGGGAAATGACCATAGTGCTGTACAGACAAAGAAAAGGGACGATAACACACTGTCTTTCAACAAATTGCACGAGAAAAAAAAGTAAAAAGAAGAAAAAAGTTCTAATTGGGCCTAAAGAATCAATAACTTCGCACAAGGATCAACGGACAGCAGAGCAAAATAAGACCAAGAAGTAGTGCCAAGACCTATGCTTTCCATGCGTTGCCAACTGGCCATATTCGTAGAGCCGCCCACAACGCATGCGGCATTTAAAGCGAGACAAACTTACGGGTTTAGAAATTTCTAGTAAAGCAAAGGTGCGGTCTACACACACCAAGGGAACAATGGAAGAATATCGTGTTCAAGACTGATCTCTTATCATGCCAAGCCATTTTATGGTTGGGGAATCGGGGATACAAACACAAAGTTTGTATGGTTTTGGTTGTTGTTGACTTGTGGCGTTTGTTCCGTGATCAGAAGCCGCGCGCTGTAGTCAAAGGGTCCGGGTTCATTGCGAAAGACTTACACATGTGAAGTATCCTTATGATATTCACCCCACAAACCTGACATTTACCTCGCTCTCTGGATCCAGTTGCGAGCGAACTGTCTGCCAGTAAACGCGAAAAGTAAGTTTGATAAGAACAAAACAGTTTCCCCAGTTCGAAAAGCCCCTGTTCTCTTTGCGGCGAGGGCGACGATGACCTAGCCCACTAGGTTGCACGGTGTCGCGAGCTCTCGATCAGAGATGGGCGAATCCGATCAGGAAAGGATTCGAATCCGAATCCAGGGCTAGGTACGAATCCGAAGCTGCATAATTTTCTGGCTATGTTCAGGATATGAAGTTATCGGAGCCAGCGCTGGTGAACGGCTGAATGGGTTTCAGTAGGGACGTTCTTTATCGCTAGTGTTGCTAGTATCGCTGCTATTTGTGTGTGTCAATTTTGTCAAGTCATGGCGCTACTCCGTAGTGTTATTTCGCTCTGAACGGGCAGTAACAATATGCAGTAACGGGTGAGTTCCTATAATGTTGAGGAAGATAATAGAGAAATCGACAGTACCTAACATTTAAAGTCCTGATACATTTTACATCTTTTCGTGCTACGGCAAACATTCCTGAAGGTTGCAAATAGGGTATAAGTTTCCTAGAGCTTTTCTAGTACACCTTCTTCTATTTGGAAACATTTTTCCATATCAGAAACGTGTTCAAGACTGATCTCTTATCATGCCAAGCCATTTTATGGTTGGAGAATTGGGGATAGAAACATAAAGTTTGTATGGTTTTGGTCGTTGTTGACTTGTGGCGTTTGTTCCGTGAACAGAAACTGCGCGCTGTAGCCAAAGGGTCCGGGTTCATTGCGAAACACATACACATGTCCAGTACCAACTGGGTGAAGTATCCTTATGGTATTCACCCCACACACCTGACATTTATTAATACCTCACTCTCTGGATGCAGTTGCGAGCGAACTGTCTGCCAGTACACGCGAAAAGTAAGTTTGATAAGAACAAAACAGTGTCCCCCAGTTCGAAAAGCCCCTGTTCTCTTTGCGGCGAGGGGCGACGATGACCTAGCCCAATAGGTTGCACGGTGTCGCGAGCTCTCGATCAGAGATGGGCGAATCCGATCAGGATAGGATTCGAATCCGAATCCAGGGCTAGGTACGAACCCGAATCCGAATCCACCATTTCATGCTGAGGATTCGAATCCGGATTCGAATCTCGAGTCCGGATTCGAATCCGACCTTAATAAAAATCATATCGTTTAAGGTTTAAAACCAGAGGTGACACAAATCACTAATATCTAAGGTAATCAGATAACGTGGTAAATTATACCGAGGTTCGTTGGTGGCGGAGACCAAACAGTTGGATTGCCTCAGCACGCTGTGTACAAATTGGGAAAACGGAAACTGGAAGGATGAAGTCTAGCAATTTGAGCGGATTCGTAAGATTGGGGGTTTGGAATCCGAGTCCGAATCCGAATCCAGCCTGACAAGCAGAAGATTCGAATCCGGATTCGAATCCGGCAAAAAGGACGAATTCTGGATTCGGATTCGCCCAGCTCTGCTCTCGATAGTAAGTGAATCTTACTGGGGGGATAGGGAGATAGCCTACTGTTTCCTGATATCATGTAGAGCATATCTCCAGGTGCAATTACTGCAATATGTAGATTCGTATTGAATAGTGTTAAAAAAAAAAGTTTATCGGGCGAGTGCAGTTCAGTTTATGTAGTGTGAAAACAGTATTTATTATGAAGTTTTATACTTAGTTGTTTTTATATGTCCCCAAGGCTCTAAATACATTATTATTATTATTATTTCAGATGTCCGAATTTTCGACCGATGAGAAAATTGACCCAACCAACCTATCCGGTGAGATGACAGTGGCTGAACCAACCCGGAAACAGAGTTTACCTCTCGGCCGGATTGCCTCCCCCCAGTCCGGTTTCACAGGGGGGACGCCGCCACCCGGACCGGTAAGTAGAACAGTTCAGTAAGATAGACCTAGACAAAAACAAGAGCCAAATATAGCCCACAATTAATCTCCTAGGGTGTGTTCCAACCTCCTTGCAATAGTGGAAAGCTCCCACGATTTGAACAGCAAAAACAATAGCCCTGCACAAAAAATGTCAGCACCAGCTTCAGCTCTAAGCAGTTTCACGTGAAAATTCACAAAATCAGATATTTAAGCTTTTTCCACAAGTTCGTATGCCAGCTTGAGCCTAAAGAGGACCCTAATAAGGAATAAGCCTAATAAGGAAAACAAAAATTAAATATAAGGAGCGTATTTCCAAGTTAAAGATGCAAGCGTCACACTTTTGGAAATTTCGTCGGCTCTGCCAAAAATCGTGGATAACAGCGCCCAGCCAGCACATGACACACGTTCTTTTCTGGCCGATGAGTGAAAAATTCTATATTGTGTTTGTTGTGTTTTATTTAAATTTTTTTATTTTATTTTAATATACTCCGCTTTCAGATGGCGGGAAAGAAATAAATTACTTACTTATTACTTATATTATTCGCAGTCAGCTTGGGCTGAAGGAATATTTAAAGCTCCCACTGTCGTTTCAAACGAGGCAGAGATACCTGATGTGTATAGTAATGGCAGTATGATGTCGTCAAGGTTTTAAAGAGGACCTCAAAACACACCGTTTCTTCTTAAAACCAACTCCGCTCTGTATGTTGGGATATCAGCAACATTTTCTTCCACGAAAGTCTAAAACTGCACTTTCGTTCAGTTCCCTCAGGTTGCTACTCACGAGTGGCCATCCCATTTGATCACCACCTGGATGCGTTTCGGCGACGCTCGGATTCTTAATCTCCAATCATGAGCATAATCATTTCTGAACAGTTAGCGATATGATGACTGTGAATTTAAATACCGGCATGTAAGTGCAAGTAAGTGATTTATTTTTCACCCGCCATTTGGGAAAGCGGAGTATACAAATAAAAGTAAGAAAGAAAAAACAAATGCAAAACACATCAGATAACACGAACTTAATCTTCGTCCAGGAGACAGGCTCTATATCTCCTTTTTGATATCCAGAGCAGGTATAGAGACCATTTTTTTTATAACCCGCTGAAAAGACAGAATAGCGGAGTACAAACAATAAAAAAGAACACAAAACACAAAAAAAACAAAAAACTATAGTTCCTTTCATTTTCATTTCTGCTCTTGCTCGAAGTTGGTTCGTGAAAAACATTGAAATCTTGTCTAGTATTGACGGTGACTCACGAGGTTTGTCGGCACAAGCTTTTCATTAGATTATGGCTAGTATGTCCGGGTTTTGGTAAGGACTTTAAAGCACAATGGACACTTCTAATGCTTTGCTTTGTATTAAATACTTCACAAATAAACATTTCCGACTTCCTTTAGAAGGCGCTACGAAAATCGGCCGTTTTCTTGTTATCCCTTGTCTTTACCTCTCTGGCATTTCGGCGATCCAAATCTAAGGAGCTGGGATATCGTGGCAGGAAATTCAAAAACTCCCAGCAATGCTTGATAGAAAAGGATATATTTTATATGTCACCAAAGTCAAGCCGCAGATGCAGTTTACCTGATTGTTCTAGGGTCTCATCAGAAGTTCTATGGCTTAAAGTGCCTGTTAAAAGTTTTTCTTTGTGGAATAAGTGTTGTGAAGCTTGGCTAACTTGCTTTATAAAATGTACCAGAATATGCAATAAGCTTATAAAAAATAACATAGCTACAACAATCATTCAAAAACAAATAACCTATTCAAATCTGAATTATACAAGCTGATTTATGCATAAAATAAAGATCTACTAAGTTTTATAAGAAACATCACTTTTATCTTTGTCCAAGCTAGTAAATTGGGCATGTACTGGCCCAAAAAATTACGCTTTGAAATACCACAGAGAGGAAACTGTTGAGAAAGCTGATGATCAAGGGGGTAAGCATTGCTCCTAGGTTGTTACAGAGTGAAATTGGGGTAGTTTGATGTGCCCATTGAACTTGAAGGTCCTCTTCCGCAGGAAAAGATGTAGGCTATATTTTACCAGGAATATTCTCGCACTAAGAAAGCTCGAAGAGTTTTTTTTTTTTACTCCGTTAGATTTGGCAACGGTAAAGAAATGTCCATATAGTCGGATCGTGATTCTACTTTCGATAAACGAAACATATCCCCTGGGGGCAGAAATGTACGAGCCTTGAATAATCAAATAGTGTTTCGAAATATGTGATTTCAGAGGTCGGTAGACTGCCAAAACTGATTATGTAGTTAGCGCCAATTACAAGGGCGGTTGCGAAATTTTAATTAAGTGTTAGTGTCAGATGGTGTTTCGTTATTTCACTAATTAGCGGATTTTCTGAACCGTCTGGAATTTTGAAAAGTTCAAGGTTTTGTATTCACATGCAAGTTCTACACTAACGGTTTTTGAGGAGATGATACTCCTCGATCGATCGAACCGAAAAATACTTATAAACACGAAATAACTTAGCCTGCTGCTCACGATCAGTGCCAACCAATTACTTCATTATTGACTCCAAACACCAACAATAAAATGAATAAGAACATAAAGAACACCAATTCGTAATGACCAATATCATAAATACTAATCTTAATATGAATTAAAAAAGGACTCATTTGATTACCAACTGGTATACAAGTATGTCAGTCGCACAAGCCATTCACATGTTATAATATACAGGCTTGGTAAGTATAGGCTACTGTTACATCATAGATGGCGCATTGTATCTTACTTTTGCGAGGACAATGAATCGAGTAAAAGCGAAGAATTGGATTGTAATTTTTTTAAAGGACCTGTCTAACCTATAATACTATACAACCTAGTTCCATAATCACTCCATATGTTTCTAAGCCCGGAGACCCCAAATGGGTCTAGGCGAGAACCCCCCCGGCGAAAACTTACTTTGGACTAGGAGATTCTCTTTTTTATTAGGATTCCACTTTTTTAAGGATTCGGTTTTTTTTTCGCCGGGGGTCGTTTGGTACCCGGGGGGGGGGGGGGGGGTCGGATTTTGTTGTTACTGGGGGGGGGGGTTGGTACCGGGGGATTTTTGTCCAGGTGGGGGGGTTCGCAGGTTTTTTATGGCACTTGAGCTTACTCAAGTGCCATATAGCGATTGTTATTTCTGTCCGTCAGTCGGTCTGTCGGTCCCGGTTTTGCTAGTTCGGGCACTTCCAGATAAGCTAGGACGATGAAACTTGGCAAGCATATCAGGAACTGGACCAGATTAAATTAGAAATTGTCGCTTCCTCGATCCGACCATCTGGAGGGGAGTGGAGGGAGGGGGAATCCGGAAAAAATAGGAAAAATGAGATATTTTTAGCTTACGAACGGGTGATCGGATCTTAATGAAACTTAATACATGGAAGGACTTCATGTCTCAGACCCTCCATTTTAAATCCAGACCGGATCCGGTGACACTGGGGGGTGTTAGAGGGGGAAACCGGAAATCTTGGAAAACACTTAAGAGTGGAGGGATCCGAATGAAACTTGGTGGAAAGTACAAGCAAAAGTCCTAGATACGTGACTGATATAACCGGAACGGATCCGCTCACTTTGGGGGAGTTGTGGGGGGGGGGGAGAAGTCCGAATTTGTAGTGATCCCGCGAGTTCCGTGCTTCCTGATGTGCTGGGACGATGGAAATTGACAGGCATGTCTGGGACCCGACCAGCTTAAATAGGAAATCATCAATTCCCCGATTCGACCATCTGGGGGGGGGGGGGAGTGGAGGGAGGGTGAAGCCAAAATTTGAGGTATTTTTAGCTTGCGAACGGGTGATCGGATCTTGATGAAAATTGATATTTAGGATGACCTCGTGTCTCAGACACCTCACTTTAAATCCGGGCCGGATCCGATGACACTGGGAGGAGTTGGAGGAGGGAACCGGAAATTTTGAGAAACGCTTAAAGTGGAGGGATCGGGATGAAACTTGGTGGGAAAAACAACCACAGGTCCTAGAAACGTCATTGACATAACCGGACCGGATCAGGGCACTGTGGGGGAGTTGGGGTGGGGAACCGGAAATTTTGAGAAACGCTTAAAGTGGAGGGATCGGGATGAAACTTGGTGGGAAAAACAAGCACAGGTCCTAGACACGTCATTGACATAACCGGACCGGATCAGGGCACTGTGGGGGAGTTGGGATGGGGGTCCGGATTTCTAGCGATCCCGCGAGTTCGGCATACTTCCTGGTGTCCTAGGGCGATGAAACTTGGCAGGTATGTCAAGGATCCGAACAGATTGACTTGAGAACAGCCGTTTCCCCGACCCGACCATCGTGGGGGGAGTGGGTGGATGGGGAGTCGTGAATCTAGTGGCGTGCATAACTTTTGAACGGGTGATCGGATCTTGATGAAAATTGATATTTAGGATGACCTTGTGTCTCAGACACCTCACTTTAAATCCGGGCCGGATCCGATGACACTGGGGGGAGTTGGAGGAGGTAACCGGAAATTTTGAGAAACGCTTAAAGTGGAGGGATCTGGATGAAACTTGGTGGAAAAAACAAGCACAGGTCCTAGACACGTCATTGACATAACCGGACCGGATCCGATGACACTGGGAGGAGTTGGAGGAGGGAACCGGAAATTTTGAGAAACGCTTAAAGTGGAGGGATCGGGATGAAACTTGGTGGGAAAAACAAGCACAGGTCCTCGACACGTCATTGACATAACCGGACCGGATCAAGGCACTGTGGGGGAGTTGGGGTGGGGGTCCGGATTTCTAGCGATCCCGCGAGTTCGGCATACTTCCTGATGTCCTAGGGCGATGAAACTTGGCAGGTATGTCAGGGATCCGAACAGATTGACTTGAGAACAGCCGTTTCCCCGACCCGACCATCGTGGGGGGAGTGGGTGGATGGGGAGTCCGGAATCTAGTGGCGTGCATAACTTTTGAACGGTTGATCGGATTTGAATGAAACTTGTCTGGTGAGCTATCGCCTCGGACGTTCAGTGTCACGTCCGAGTCGGGTCCGATACCTGTGGGGATGGGGGGGGGGGTGTGGAAAACTCAAGAAACTCTAAAAGTAGAGGGATTGGGACGAAACTTAATGGATGGAACAAGCATTAGGCCTAGATGAAATTGACGGAGCCAGATGGTTTCGGGGCTCTGTGGGGGGAGTTGGAGGGGGTTTCCTGGAATTCCGGTAGTCGTGAGTTAGAATAGTTCCAGATGTAAAACGACAACGAAACTTTGCAGGCATATTAGCGACCCGAATTATCTTGACTTAAAAACCTGACACAACATACCCCCGTAAACTTCCGTTCTTAGATCCGAGCATTTTTGGGGGAGCAAGAGAAGAGAAATATGGACTTCTATAAATTGCGAACGAGTGGTCTGATTCGAGTGAAACTTCATGGGTGATACGAATCGATGGCCTCGACATGTAAAACATGCGTTCGAACCATATGCGACCACGATTAGGGGAATTGGGGGTGGGGGGACTTTTGACATGCACAAAAACCAAACGGATGGACCGAATGAGATGCAATTCGACAGTGCCGAGTTTATGCGGCCTAGATTTGTTATTTGGCGTCTGGGCCGGATTCGGCCAAGGTAGGGGGGGGGGTACTGGAAACTTGCAGATAGGCTATGCTCCAATTTCAGTCAAACTTGATGAGGGAATTAAGAGATTGGGCCCGAACCGGCTCCGACAACGTTGGTGGGAATGGGGGGGGGGTACCGGAACTTTCCAAAAATGCTCAGATTCGAGTGAAACTTGGTAGATGGTATAAACGAAGATGCTTTAGGTGGTCGATTTTTTTTTATTCCGAACCAGATTCGGCCACGGTAGGTGGAAATAGAGTGAGTACCGGAAATCGTGTAGCACGTCTAGGGATCAAACAAATGGATTTATTGGGATGAAAGTTTGAACAGTCATGTGCATTTGCAATCGAGACGATGCCGGAACTGCTCAGAAATGAGTGAAACTAAATATCCTATTTCTATTTCCGAACCGCCTTTTTGGATGGCGGGTGTATTTTGTGACGTTTTCATCTACTTTCTTGTACAGCCTACTCGTACAAGTGCCATATGAGCTCGTAGCTCTTGTTTTAGCCGGAACCCCCCCAAATTCGTACGGTAGATTCTAACCACCTTTAACAAAACCACGCTGGTTTTCTCACTTGCCGTCTTTTGCTTGTGTATCACGCTGTCGACGGTTGTCTGCTAGACGTTTTTCCATCAGAAAAACCGGTTATGTACATTGTTTCCCTGTTTTCGCTAAAAGTCAACGGGTCTCAGAAAAGGCTTAAAACGGTTATTTGTTGACAGCACAGTATAGTTATAAAGTATTCAAATATTTTAAAATACTGTAAGTTGAAGAGTAAAATATTACGGAGGGTCCTTTAAGGAATGTATGGCGATTAGTCAGTTGAGATTTTGTCCAGAGATATATCGGCCGTTCTTGGGAAGGGCCTCAACAGGCTTGAGCTAGAAATAAGAACAGCCTGATGATACCATTGCCAAAACGGCCGAAATATCGGTGGACAAAATCTCAGCTGACTCACCCGTTTAGGCTTATCAGCCATGATTCGTATTCAGCTTGGGATGAAGAAATACTTTCTTTTCCGGAGTTTTCGAGTTCAAATGCACTCTACGTGAAATTAAACACCAGAGCGCAGTCGATTTTGGGATCCAAAACTTAAGTGAGGGATACCTATGACTTCTATTCGTAAAAGTTGTCCGTCCGTCCGTCCGTCTGTGAGCAAGATAACTCACGAAGGGAATGACATATTTTGATGAAACTCGTGAAGATTCGTTGGTCAAGGAACAGGTGAAGTTCGTAGATGGGCCCCAAAGCTGTTTAGGGGTGGATGAGGGGTTTCAAATTAAGGGATATTTTTTAAAAGCTACTGGAATAGTCGATTTAGGGGTAAAGAGACACGCTGAGTCCGAATATGAAAATTGTTTTCTCGCCGGACAAGTAGTTCACCCGGAATCCGGCAAAAACCGGAAAATTTGTGAAAAGTAAAAGTTTAATCTGAAGTTGATTAGAGGTTTGATTTAGAGGTAAGGAAAGCTGTGAAATAGCCGTTATAGGGGGAAAGAGACAAGCTGAATCCGAATATGAAAATTATGTTCTCCACGGACTAGTAGTTCACCCGAAATCCGGCAAAAAACGGAGAATTTGTGAAAAGTAAAAGTTTAATCTGAGGTTGGTTCGAGGTTCGATTAAGGGACAAGACCTGCTGAGTCTGAATATGAAGATTATTTTCTCGTCGGACAACTAGTTCGGCCGGAATTCGGCCAAAACCGGCAAATTTGTTTAAAGCAAAAGTTTTATTTGTATTTGATAAGATGTTCGATTTGCGCGTAGGAAGACATCTACATGATAAATATGTATATGACAATCATCTTCTCACCGGACGGATAGATCTCTCGGAGTCCGGCATAAACCGGAAAATTTGTTAAAAGTAAAAGTTTTATCTGAAGTTGATTAAATGTTTGATGTAGGGTAAGGAGTAAGGAGACATGGTGATTTCGTTTTGAGCTTTAGTTTTGACAGAGAAGTAGTTTGTCCGGAATCCGTCCGAAAGCGGAAATTTGGCAGAAGTAACGAAGAAAGTTTTGATCAATTTCGTCAAAGTAGATACGACGGAGGCTGCAGGGTAAATACAGATGCTGAATCCAAATCTGAACTTAGTCTTCTCAGATGATTACCATCGGCCTTAATCTGTTTCTAAATTTTAATAGTAAAAATGTTTAAGAAGTCCGTCGAAGACCGAATATCTACAAGACCCAATTGTCTGGATCAGATATAAAATTTTTGGGATCCCATCGATATCTTTGGTCTTGTCGCATCTGATTAGTTGTTTTGCCGTAAGTTCAAAAAACTCCAAAACGGGTAACGTTATTTTTATACATATTCAAGTGGCGGGTTGTGGATGAATAGCAAAATGTTAAAGTGGTCTGGCGAAGACTCGAAAATCTACCAGATTTGATTGTCTGGATAAAAGAGTCCAGTAAATATTAAAATGTTGGGGTCCCATCGAACCCTTTGGTCTTGTTTGTCTAGGCTGCGCTTCATTTAATGGAAACTGACGAAACTTGTAAAGGGGGGAGAAGAACGATAAATCATAGCGATAGGCTAACACTTCATGGCCCTTGTTGACAGTAATAGCTTTGCAAACCATTCCTCCTTGCTTTAATAACACAAGACAAAGAGTGTGTTGAGTGCAAAAAAAAAAAAAAAAAGATGCGCTCCCTGATGATTGAAATACTTCCGTCCGGACTGACACTTCACAGCAAAGTCTCCGACTCCTCTTGACGACTTCGTCTCGAATTAGCGCCCTTGTCAACAGTGATTAGTTTGTAACTCGTTGGTCTGTTTTTAATAACACAAGACAAAGAGTGTCTTCAGTGGTGATTGGTGTTGTCCTTTTCATGACGTGTCTTGTCTGAGTGCTGGTAACCGTAAACCGAGTTGTTAGCGCGGTCGACTCGAAGTTTTCGTGATTTCCTTGGGAGCGCAGGTTCGAGTCTCGGTGGTGCCCACCTTTACCTAGAATAATCTGGGGAAACCGCTCATTGCACTTCGTGGCTGAGGGTGGAGAATCGGAGATCAGCACCGCCAGTAAGACCTGTCAAAGCTAGTGCTGATACCTTTGCCTTTATCTGATTAACGAGGGGTTGCCCACTCCCGATTTTAATGTACATTAAGTGCCCAGTGTCGGGGTGACCGGTCGGTGCCGGCACCCTCTGACACCAATAATACATAGATGGCTCTTTCCACAAGGGACTTGTACCGTGACCAATAAACCACGCACAATTTTTCGAATATAATTTAGAAGTCTGGGACTCCAATTATATACTTCTAAATTATATTCGAAAAATTAATTATGGTTTATTGGTCACGGTACAAGTCCCTTGTTTAAAGTGCCATCTATGTATTATTATTAATTTCCGTGACATGGGGATGTGAACTGGTTAGATGAATTTGCCTTCGGGCGGAATCACTGTTCCTATGGCCGGCTTTTTATACCAGACTATTGTAGTGGTTTGCGAACTCTGCACAAGCCCCTCGGTTGCTCAGATGGTAGAGCGACTGCCTTGTAAGCAGAGGGTCCTGGGTTCAAATCCCGGCTGAGGAGCATTTGTGTCTATCAGTTCACTACTTATAAAAATACCTCTGAAACCAGCCGGCACCGGTTGCTACGTTTTGTAGTACATTAAAATCAGCATGTTTAGAAGCGAGAATCGCCAAATTTAGGGCACCGGTGCCAGCACCGCTGGTTTCGGTCGATACCGGATAAACCCTCGCTGATTGAAAGACCGTTGGGACAAATAAAAACGTACAATGGGATGTAAATCTGTAAAAAAAATAAATAAAAAAAACCCCAGCAACTTATAAGTATTCCTTCAGCCCAAGCTGACTGCGAATCATATCAGATAGTACAAAACGGATACCTCAGCTGAATTTTATTGGAGCTTTATTTCGGCCGTTCTTGGCAAGGGTCCGCTTCAGGCTCAAAACCGCTCAAGTTGGAAAAATGAAGTTGTGGGAAACACAGCCTGAAGAGGACCCTTGCCAAGAAGGGCCGAAATATAGCTCCAATAAAATTTAGCTGACGTATCCATTTTGCACTATCAAATAAAAAAAAATTGCAAAAGAAGGCTCCAAGAATCGAAATGTGTCAAGATAAATAATTAGACGAGACCAGGGGTCGTGTCCTTCCTCGTTTTCGCTGCGGCTTGCGGTCATTTTCGTCCAGAATGACATTTCACTAAGTCTCCAACCGCTCTTTCAGGTCTCGTCTCGAACTAGCATGTCCCGCCGTTCTCAAATGACATCTAGTGAGGTGAATCAGAAACACACGACCTCTTCCCTCTCTGAGCGAGAGATTAAGACAAATTTTAGTGAAGTGAAAAGTGCAATGAGCGAAATGAAAGCGACTTTCGAGTCCTCTAACGGATCCAGTTTACCATTGACAGCGCCTCCAGCGCCAACCGGCAGTGCAATGGCGAAACTTGCAAGCTCTGGATTGTTGAAGTAAGTCGGATTACACCTTTTCTCGGCCCCTGAACATAGTCCATGACACCGGGATTCTTAAATGCCTTCCCTGTCATTGTGACTAATCAGTAAATAATTAGCAATGTCATATAAGTATTCTTCCGCCGATGCTTCAGCTACATATTAGGTGTTTTACGTCAATTGGTTAGAGCCTCGGTTAGAGCGTCGGTATGTCAAACCGAAGGTTGCTGGTTCAAATCCCGCTTAAAGAACATTTTTAAGTTCACTACCACTATAATACTTCATAATAGCTTAAAGAGGTCCTAAAATGTGTTATTTCTGCTTGAAACCAACTCATCTCTTTATTTCGTGATACCTGCAATCTCTTCCCTCCAAGAAAATGTCATAACTTTTCTCGCCCCCTGAACTTAGTCCGCGACACCGGGATTCTTAAATTCCTTCCCTGTGCATAGTGAGTCATTAGTAAATAATTTGCAATTCATATAAGTATTCACCCCGCCGATGCTTCTGGGGATCATATTTGGCTCTGACAAACGGAGAGTCAGAGGAGATTTTCAGGCTCAGCTAGAAACAAGTACCGCAAATTAAGATTCTTGCAACTATAAACTATTTGGAAATTTGTTGAGTTATTTCGTAGTAACTTTCTGGAAAAGGTGTACAGTTCATATCTTCCTAGTCCCACAGGAGGATATATTATGACAATTACTTGTGTAGAGGTTGATATAATATCGTGTCATCCTGCAGAGCAGAGAGGCTGATACGAAGCCGTATCAGCCTCCGCAGATGTTCATCGAGCACTTTTCCTCGAATACTGGAAATTAGAAGCTGTCCTCCAAAGTAAGTACAAACAATACTGTCAGTACAAGAAACAAAAAATAATAAAAATATTAAAGAAAAAACAAAACGTTTAAAAACGAAAGAACATCTTACATTCTTAGCCAACCAGCCTAGACCCCAGGCCATACCATGTCACTCAGATTCCACTGAAAATACAACTTATCAACCGAAAAAATGCCTTGCTTTCCAAAAGCTAGTTGTTCAGCAGATATTGACCACTGTCTTTTTCTCAATTTTCTCAACAGACACGTGCTTTTTTTTAATTTTGCCACTTTTCTCTGATGGAGTCTGTGACTTATGGCAGCAAAAAAAAACCCACTGATATTCTTGCCTTTCTGGCTCCTACGAAAGTGGGTACTGTTTACCAACTATTGACGAGAAATCACGCTTTATCATGTTCAGAATTATATGCCTCAGCTTTTTTGCTTCATTTTTGTACGTACTGGCAAGGAACCGGTCGCAGAATTTTGGTTCGCGTTGTTCAAGCAGCGAACATCTGTGACAAATCGCAGAATTTCGCTACCAGTGGCAACACTGCTTTCGACTGATTTTAATCCTATGAGCGCTAGATTTCGGCTGATTTTAATTATACGGCCGGTAGAATCTGCGTCGCCAAAACTGTAAAAGACTGTATTAATAGAAGCAGAAGTGCCGGGACCCAACAGTAGTAATAATAATAATAATTTATTTTTAACCCACAAATCGTACAAGACGAAAACAGTGGAGTACAAAAGAATATATGAAGACATATTTAGGCAAAACTCTACACATACAAACAAAATCTGCTTAAGAGTCAAACAGACGAATAAGCCCATGAAAGGGCGACAGACGCGCGTACGCCGTTTCGGACAGTTTTCTGTGGAGAACAGACAATTTCTCCGTGATATCCGGTAGCGAGTAATTACTAATAATTTTCGAATTTCTTTGCCAAGGAGGGAGAAAAAGAAGAAATTTACAAAAACGAAAATAAGAGGATTCGCATAGCTTTAATATCCTTTTTCTTTTTAAAACAGGATAGACACCAGATAAAAAAAGAATAGAGTGGTCACAGAAGGAAGACTATAGTTTGCCAAGAGCTTTCCGATTGTATTTCCCCCTGTTAGCAACAATTTTCGAATAACCGAGTTGAATTTTTAGTCTACAATCGGAAACCGTCCGGGATCGGAAAGAACGAATATTTTTAGTAATGGTAATACCCAACCACCGAATAGAATCAACACTTGGAATAGAAAACTTCAAGCAATTTAGAGACGCGGATGGCCCGGAGTTAAAAGACAGATATTCACATTTTTTTTACGTTTAAAGAGAGTGCAATATTGGAAAATGAAGAGGAAACCTTCTGAACCAAACGCGATAACTCGCTCCTAGATCGGCTAATTAATAGAAGGTCATCTGCATAAGCAAGATATGAAACATTTGAAAAACCAAGGAGATAAGAAGAAGAAATATTTGTAAGCCTATCAGAAATACACATTTTGAATATACTAGGAGAAAGTACACCACAACGGACAGGAATCCTTGAAGCTGAAACAGAACCATTAGATTTTATTCGGAGGTAAGATTTACGATACCAATATCGAAGAAGAAATATAACGGAAAGGTTAATGCCGTTACTGTAAAGAGAGTAAAGAGCTTAAAGTTTAACCGAAAAGGGCTAGGATACGACAGTCTAGTTACCCATCACTTGTTCGCTTAAATAATCTTGAAAACCCGATGAAAAAGCGTTAGTTTGTTTTTCTGATATTTCCAAATAATCGATTTTCCCATTGTGCTTGCCGCTCTTCCCGTTTTTGTGATATCTCTATGGTGCCTGGAACATTTGGCAACAATACCAGCAGCAAACGAGTAAATAAATTGTGTATCAAATAAACAAAGAAGTGTCTGCAGTCTGCAGTGCCAAAAACTAGGGCTAGATAGTGAGGTGTCTTGTGTAGTGATAGTGCAGTGATTTTCGCGGGCGAATTGTGGACGGATTCACCATGGGAAAGCGTCCACATTCCCAACGTCCCTACTGAAGACTACTGTGGACAGAATGAAAATCCCCAATAGGTGTTGTAATAATTCAATGTATTTGAATCTAAGATGTAAAAATAAGTTGCCTGTTCAGTTAAACTTTAAGAATGCACAATACTGTCAACAGCTTTAGAAAGATCTAGTGCACAAATGTGAAGACTACAACCCTTTTTAGATGAATCAATGAGAAAAGAAGAAAGTGCCCGATGCGCATGCTGACATCCGATACCAGGCTGAGATCCGAATTGATTTTCCCCAAAGTTAACATTATCATTAAGAAAAGGAAGAAGCAGATATTCAAAAACTTTACTTAGATTGCAAGAAACAGTAATTGGCCTATAGGAAGAACATTCAAACGGAGACTGACCACGTTTAAGGATTGAACTGACTGTACCACACAGAAAACTGTCCGGAACCAGCGAAGAACATAAGCACATTTGAAATAACAGTTGAAGATGGCACAGAAGTGGCGGACAATCAATTTTCAGATGGTTTATACCAATACCATCAACATCCACTGGCGAAGATTTTAGTTGATTTATAGCTTTGGACACATTTTGAATAACAATGGGGATAACATGACCCTGGTGTAGCTTTGCCGGCATTACAGCATTTAGTAACTTACTGAAATATGCATGGACAGAATAATTAACAACTGAAAAAATTTACGAGTAATGAGCTTCCCAAGAAGAAACAGGGACAACGCATTCTTCGATTGAGTACTTCCAATTTTCTCTGAATTCACGACTTTTCGCCACTCGCTTTTATTAGTAGGAAAATTGGAACCTTTATAACGAATCGAACGAATCTGTTTTTTGTAAGTAGCTTTCGTTCGCCGTTTCAAATCAAAAACTTGACCGGCTTTTGGTCTACCACATATTATCCACAGACGCAACCACCACTTTGCTTTGTTTTTAGCCGATTTTAAATCAGGATCCGTTGACCATTCAGGTTTTCTCGTTTTAACGCGTACATTTTCCTGCGGTACAGCGATATATTCATATTGACGGAGACAATGAATAATCTGAGAATAATATGCATTTAATTCAACATTACTGTTAGCGAAACGATTACGTAATTGAAGCAGGTGATACGGGACTCGTATTGAACTGAGTAGCGTAATAAGGGTAGAAATGTACAGAGGCATATTTGCACGTTTCCAGTTGCTGCGAGTAAACCACTTCGACTGATTTCGGGGTTTTGAGGAACCAGGGCACATTTTTACTGATATGCGGAAAGACAGAGGAAGGTGATCAATATCACGTACATCTTCATGGACGCAAATAACAGAGGGATTCAGATTCGGTGAACAAATAACATGATCGATGTTAGTAACACTACCAGAATGATGCACATACGAATAATCCAGAGTTTTGTCAATAATTTTGTAATCAGGAAGAGAATCCAATAGAGTTTCACTACGGACAGATTTGTTTTACACATTTTAGTACTTTTATTAGGTCTGCAGTAGTCTCGGGTTTAAATTCTAATCACTAAAATAAAATTTCCTACCTACTAGCAAAAAAGTACTACAAAAGAAGATCAAGTCCTATAAAAAGTATTCTGTTCGAAAAAGTTACAGTATAGTTATTATCCCTCCATCTCGGTTCATATAGGAATAAAACCATCGACGTCCATTAAAAATATTAACCTCGCCTTCGGCTTGGTAGATATTTTCACAACCCACCTCGCCTTCGGCTCGGATAGGTTATTTTCAAAGGCCATCTCAGAGTTATTTTCCGATATCAACGTCGATGTCGGAAGTTAACCTTTAATAAATTTTCTAGAACAGGTATGAATTTATTTATGAATTTATTCCCAAAAACCCCGTGGGGCCATGGCAGGAAAACAAAATAAACACAAATTAACACTCAAAAACACAATATTTACAACAAAAGGAGGGAACCCTTACTCCAGAAATGCATATCTTTTTATGTCCCACAGGTGTGGGTTTTGTGGAGGCTGATACGATATCGTACCAGCCTCCAGAGAGGATGATACGAAGCCCTGTCAATCTCCGCAGTAGTTCATCGAGCACTTTTCCTCAAATACTGAAAAGTAGAACCTCGCCTCAAAAAGTAAATAAAAGGCATCACTTTCAGAAAGAAAGAAAAAAATAATATAGACAAAAAATCTGAAATATATCACAGAAAACAAAACTGAAATAGTGAAAGAAAATCTTGCATTCCTATCCAACCAACCTGGTTCATACATTCTAACAGTCACTATTCCACTGAAAATACAACTCGTCAACTCAAACAACATCTTAATTTCCTTTGCTTAGGTAGCTATTGAGCTATTATCACTGTTTTTTTTTTCTTGATTTTGCTGATTTTCAAAAGTCCATGTTGATTTCTTTTCAAGGACCGATCTTCCCTATAATACTAACGCAAACTACTTCCATAATCACCCCATCTGTTGCTAAACCCGGAGACCCGAATTTTGTACGATGCGTTCAAACCCCTCCTTCAATATTTCGGCAATTTTCTCACTTGCCCTGTTTTGCTACCTTCGATGCCTATAACGCTGTTGACAGTTGTCTGCCAGAAGTTTTTCCCCAAAGCCGTGGGTAATTTGTTGAAAGCAGGCCCTAGTTTTAAAAAATTCAGTTATTTTCAACTGAAAGTTGAACAGTAAATAGTGCGAGGGGTCCTTTAAGCTTGATTAAATTCGATCTCTCAAGAGATGGCCGCTAGATGGCATCTGCTTCTCCACAAACGAAAAAGATATGTTGGATAAGGATTGTATCGTTATAAACAGAAATGCCCGGGTCACAATAGTAGTCATTTTGACATTTCTGCAGTAGGCTAATGTTGCTATTTCACTAAACAAAGATTCCCTTCAAAAGTAGCAAATAAATACTACCAAAGAAGACAAAATTCTTTTAATATCTCTATATTGGTAATAATTCGCATAACCGTGATTACTGACCAATCAGCTTCGCGGAAGCGGCCGCAATAAAAAGCGACGAACTCTGAGAATGTAAAGTATTGGTCTAACCAGGGTCTAACGGCCATTATCGCGGACAAACCTTCGGAATCTTCGGAATGAGATAAATGGAAAGATCAGGGACACAGATTTGATCGGTAGTATAGGAACGACGGGTCCTTTAAAAGACCCCTCGCACCCATCGCGACCCCTATTTTCCCGTGCTACTCGTGCTTTGCCCTCTGCCGGGAGTATTTGTTAATTTACGTGTGTACAATTAGTGATTATAATAAATGAACCTGAACCTGAACTTACAGTATTTCAAAATATTTGAATACTTTAAAACAAGGCTGTGCTTTCAAAAAATAACCCACGGTTTTGTCGATTTTAAGACTTTTCCGAGACCCGTTGACTTGTAGCGAGAACAGGGAAACAATTTACATAATAGGTTTTTCTGATGGAAAAACGCAGACAACCGTCGACAGCGTGATACACATCGAAGGTAGCAAAACACGGCAAGTGAGAAAATCAGCGTGGTTTTGTTAGGGAGGTTAGAATGTACCGTAGGAAATTCGGGTCTCTGGGTTTAGAAATATATGGAGTGGTTAAGGAAGTTGGTTGAGTTAGTATTATAAGTAAGACAGGCCCTTTAAAACCACGAGAGATCAGTTGCAACTCATATTGTTTTAACGACCTTCTTTGTTTGCCTCAGTCTTATAAAAATCAGAGAATCATCCGAAAAAAGCTCCTGATATAACGATGAAAACTCCATGAGCTTCGTGACAAGTCATCGGAACAGACATAATAATAATAATTTATTAAAGCCAACAAAGGGCCATACAACAGTATTCATTATCGCACTTAACTAACAAAATTGACCTTCAAAATTACATACAATAAGATCACTTCTTTTTACCCTTCTAGTATTCGCCAAATTACCTCCGATCTAAACTTCCAGTATACACTTAAAATATTTACATACCGACCGAATTACCTGACGATTCGTCGACTTCATAAAACCAGGAAATAGTATGGGCACCCCACGAAAAAAACTATCTCTAATTTCTTTCACCCCCGGACAATCTGTCAGCAGATGGCATAAACTCTCTTCTACCTCACCACAAAATCGGCAAGCACACTCAGCCACTGGCAAAGACCTATTCTTTTCAAAAACCTTTTTCCTACTTCGTAATGGGAGACAGTTCGGCCGGAGTTGGAACCACATCTTTACTATTTCTGCGGGTAGACCTAGCTTAACCATGTCATGGGCTCATCCGTTTGCTCTGTTGATTTTTTTCTATTCTACTGCATTTCTGTTTTTCTGCTTCATTTCTTTCTTTGTCTTCTTTACTCCATTGTCTCCACCTTTTTCTTGGGCTCTTGGTTACAAATAAATTATTATTATATTAAGCCAACAGATAGGGTTTATCAAAGGAGTCCTATACTTCTAAATTATATTCAAAAAATTCTTTATGGTATTGGTCACGGTGCAAGTCCCTTGTGTAAAGTGCAGTGATGTCGACAAGACCAAAACGTCAAGACCAAGGCCAAGACCAAGATTTTCGCACCGGAATTAAGACCAAGACCAAGATTTTGGTCCTGGTATCGAGACCAAGACCAAGAATTCAGCTCTGGTCTTAAGACCAAGATCAACACCAAGACCGAGACCAAGAAAGTTTTTTTTACTAGATTGAGTGAGGAATTACTTTTCTAGCCTAACTACGGGAAATTAATGAAAAGTAAGCTGATTATATTTCTGTCAATAAAAACGCACATAAAATTTATATAATCATTTGCCAATTTCTCTGTTGCATTTTAAATAAACCAATGCTGCCAATAATTTCTGGGACATCCTCGCTCTATGCGGTCTCATAAATAGTCCACTGTGGCTGAACACTCGCTCCACTGGTGCTGAAGTTGCTGGAACGCAGAAAACCTTCTCGTATAGGGGATTTAGGCGCGAAAAGGCAGGATGCTACGAATTTTGCTTGTGCCAGGAAATTCTTCACCGCCACTTCCTATTTCGTGCGTAGCTCCGGAATTCTGGTACCTGATATCGTACTGCGTGCAGGCAAACAAAGCTTAGGATCCATATCGGCGACAAATTTTCGGAAGGATTGGTTCTCAACAAGTGATATTGGCAGGCTGCAGCTGATGATAAGATTTTCCAAGAGTGACTTCTCAAATCTTCGTTGGACGGGGTGATCTCTAGCGTAGTGAGCTCCAGCGGAGTCTGTCGCAGAGTGGAAGCCAAAACCAGTAAGCAATATCTGACTGGAACTGGAAGCTGGAGATTTCATGATGTACGACTCGTATACAGAAACGTGCTTCCGCCTCAGATGTCTGAAAAAGGTCAACATAGCTTTTAGTCCAAGTTTGTTTAAAAAATTCTCTCCTCGAAAATTAGTGGCCGAAAAGGGGTTGGTCAACCGATTAACCAAGATTTTACTAGATGTTTTGGAGGACGAACGAAAAGAGAGTACAAATTTGAAAATTAGAATGTTGCTCTTTGGTTGCGTTTTCTGTTACTATGTTCTTTAGTTCCGCCAAACTAGAGACAGCTCACCCCCGAACTGGATTATCCTCATTCAGATCTCTAGTTCCGACCAGGACCTGATGTGACTTTCGGATTATCTAGCGACACAGCTGAACTTTTAGCAACCAAATAGACATAGCAAAATATCAAACAAAACGCGAAAGATTTGGCTCATGTATGAAAAGAAAGTGTCATTTGGCAGTTGGCTTTTTATATAATTTTACAATTTCATCGTCATTTCTGCTAACATTCAGCCAATGATGAAGATGAAATGGAATGATTTTCGACCCGCCAAATAAGTCATGTGCGGGGAGAGCTGATACGCATAATTTGAAGGAGAATAATTTGCTCTGTCCGTTTCGCATCATGCTGACTGGATCTTAGAGAAAAGGTACATTTTTTTTACCAGCAATCATCCATGTCCATATTGTACGTGGCTACGAATAAAAAATGTCAGCAATAACTGTACATACTGCATGCTTACCTTACAAAAGTAGAAGAAACCCCTTTACTGTCAGTGCTCTTTTTGTTGCAGAACTGACAAACAGCGGACCACTTCCGAGTTTTTTCACAAAGCTGAAAGTTGGTAAACGCATACTTCACCAATGAAGGTTCCTTGGTAGCCATTATTGTGTTACTGAAGAAACTCACCTCGAACATTTGCTTCTATAGCAACGATCGCTATGAATAGCCCCTAAATAATTTGATCCGCTAATCTCTTGACCTCCAAAATGTGTCCTGATGATGCAATCCATTATTAACCTTATCCCGCTTTGCAACATTTTGAAAAGTTTCGAAATTAATCCAGACGTAATTAGGGTCTTGAAGACCAGCCTCGGTCTTGAAGACCAGGCTAGGTCTTGACAACCGGAAGCGCAAGAACAACACCAAGACCAAGAATTTGCGACTGGTCTTAAGACCAAGACCAAGATTGTCGACATCGGTCTTGAGACTGGTCTTAAGACCAAGACCAAGATTCAAGACTACATCTCTGGTAAAGTGCCATCTATATTATTAATTTTCGTCACACGGGGATGTGAACTGGTTAGACGAACTTGCCTTCAGGCGGGACCACTGTTCCTATGGTTGGCTTCTACCAGACTATTGTAGTGGTTTGCGAACTCTGTTCCCAAGCCCCTCGGTAGCTCAGTTGGTAGAGCGCCTGTCTTGTAAACAGGAGGCCTGGGTTCAAATCCCGGCTGAGGAGCATTTTTGTCTATCAGTTCACTACTTATAAAAAAAGGGTTTATCTTGTCCACGTGGCTCTCTGGTTTAATAGGCACCGGAAATGAGATTACCCAGTTAAACAAATGTTCCCTTCACTTGACGACCGACCAATGGATAAAGCTAAAATTCCCAGCAAGTATTTATTTGACCTGTCTATGTCGAATAGTGATGTCAGACAGTACTATCTTTGTCTCATTGTAGTTTCTGTGATAAAGCCTTATTTGGGTTTCTAGAATCAGAATTCCATCATCTCTTAAAATATACTTGGAGTCACATCTATGTTAAGATGATAACGTTCAAGAAAAAAAAAATCCGAAGGCCTTTTTCCGTAATAGATAGCCCTTGTTTCTCAGTCACGAAACTTCGAACTTTGTACAATGTTTTCTTGGTATCCAACAACACTATAGGCGTATTCTCGCCGTTCCTCGAGGACTCCTCGGGGAATCAAAGGGAACGGCGAGAATAGAGGGAGTCACTCCACGCGGACTCCGCGGACAGAAACAGCGAGAACACGGGGAATGCTTCCAACATGGATTTTTTTCGAAAAATAAATAAGCCGTCCACGAAATTAGTCTGGAGCCAATTTATTTTTGGTTTTGTTTATTCTGATTATTTTTAATTAATTTTACCTTGTACCAACACCAGCAAAATGGATTCCCCTCCGAATCTGAAAGGGAGTCCTTTTTTATGATGGCTATGATAATGAGAGCATTCCCCGTCCGTGGGGACTCGCGAGAATACGGGGAGTGAGTCCCTGGGACAAACAAAAACGCGGGGACTCCTCAAGTGGAGTCCGCGGGGAACGGCGAGAGTACGCCTTATATGATAGTTATAACCCGTGATGGTAGTTGTAATGAGGTCTGTGTCACGTATTAGTTGCGTTTTTGCAGATACCATGGTATCGATGCCACGGTCTAAAGTCAATTTCGCTGTTACCGTTGTATCTAATATCACGGTCAATATGCGTTTTTGCAGTTATTATGGTATCTGGCCAGTTATCGTTGTATCTGATATTCAGAAGTAGTATATAAAGCCGGGTTCTGGCTCACCCTCCCCCCAATTTCAAAACCCCAGTTTAACATCAATTTCTTAAATTTTAACATCCTTTTTACCAAATTATCCCCCTTTTTAAGAACATTTTTATTTTCTTACTTCCAAAATAAAGGATACAAGAAATGAGAATATTACCCTTTACTACATATAAAATACTACAATATACACTACTTCTTTTTTTTTTTTACATTTTTCATTTTTTATTCAAATATTACTGAGTAAACAGTTCTAAATCCACATATGTTTCTTTGTTCTTGTTTTCGCGTACAATAGGCTGCAAAACCAGATTTTTCTTTAAAAGTAATTCGTTAGCAATGGCATTATATTTCTGTGTTATAAACAAATCACATGGTTTGTTATTATGATTAATAACGACAACCAACTTATCACCATATTTCGTCTTAGCAATTCTCATTTTATCTATATTATATTTCAATCCTAATACCAATGCTTCTTTCCTGATTGTCTCATTGTATTTATTCATTCTGATTGTATTCAAGACTTCCTTTGTAGACTCCATTTATTAGGGGATGATTTTATTAAATAAAAATCCCAATCGCTTTGAAACATCTGGTAATAGAAACCAACCACGTTTATCATATAAATGCGATAGATACAAACGCAGTACTGAGTTTGCATGATGATATGATGATTACCGATTTTGAACTTTATAAAATATTTTTGCAAAACCCCACACCCCCAGACTTTGAAAATTAAGAGGTGTGATGTTGGTACACCCCGATTGGTGTAGTGTTTGTGGTGATGTGGCCTTAGTCTGGGGGGCCCTGAACGGGGAACCCGCAAGTTTTTATTACCATCCCACTATCGACAAACAGAAACTGCGGTCAGTGGGATTCGAAGGTCTGAATGGTGATGAGTCAACGTTCGGCCGAGCGTTGAGCCACTACACCAAGGGTCCTTGTTCAATTCGCACAAGTTTCCGAGTTCAGATGAGATTGTGTTAGTCACGCCGGAGACTGTAATTACATCCCAAATTGACGGCGAGACCTTTGAATGACGCAGCTCATTAATGCGCGTATGAAATAAAGATCTGTTTGACAGTTAGGAAACAATATTCAGTATAGCAATAGACTATATGTTTGGTAGTTTCTCTTGACTTTTTATAGATTTATTACAATATTTATAACCATTCAAGCGAACCTGTTTCATGTATTTTTCGCGAGGAAAAAATCGAAAGGTTTTACGCATCTCTGTTTCTCTCTGAATTACCTCCTCAATTGTTAATTGTCCGCATTTTAGCATTGAGAACAACTCAGTATAAAAATTGTAATTTGTCCTAAATTCTGCTTTTCTATCAGCAATACTTAACTGCTTTTCAATTATTTCGATGATAACAGCACCCAAACTTAAAGAAGCTAAAGGTAGCACTAGAAACGCAGACATTCCTGCTGCCGAAAAGAGGAATTTGGATACAAGTAAGCTGTTACTTATACGATTGTAGTACTTGTAACTGCGACGGTAAACATACATTTTCTTTTCTAATTCTTCCATTTATTATGTAATAAAATTGTTTCAGAAATTATTTGATTGAATGAAAGGTTCGCGATTCGGAACACATCCGCCACCTGCTAAACTGTATGGAATCTTTCTTGACTGATTCGAGAGAATATAGACAGCGCTTGCTCTGTGAAACGCATACTGAAACCAGTGCTTTTCTTTACGGCTGACAAAACTCAGACTGGAGAAATTTATTAATAAAAATGTTCCCCTATTAAATGATGAATACTACAGAGGTTATTCAGCTTTGTAAAAAGGTTATATCAAACAACAAAGCGGTTATACAAAGATTATCGCTATACACATATAATGAACTGCGGACTTATGCGAAAATTAATAAAATCAAAACAAATGGAGCTTAAGAAACATGAAATAACAAATAATATAATAAACCATCTTAATAAGTATATTTTGATAGCTGAAGATAAAATTAAAATTGAACGCAGAAACGAAAGAACTCATAATAAGAACAGACCATCCGACTACAAATCAGAACCGAGATTACGAACCATTCTGGAAGATGAGATAAGAGAAAATAATATCACCATTACAAAACTAAAACAAGAATACAATGATAACAAAGAAAAAGAGACAAGCGAATTAAAGAAATTTCTGAAAAACAAGAACCTATCAACTCGCGGAAACCGAGAAGAAGTCATACAAGAGGTTGAAGAATACTATAATAATATTATTACCAAACATAAAGATTCCCTACAGAAAAATAGAGATATCATAAGAGATCAAACAGAAAGACGTGATAACAGTAGACAGAAAGTAATCGATTTATCAACTCTCTTCATAAATAAGAAAAAAATCCAAGTAGAAAAATTAATTCCTGATCATTTATTTAGAACTGAAGAAGAAGAACAACCTACTATCTCTAGGGAAAATGAAAATTTGTATACCATCAACGTTTCTATTGAAAGCAATGGAAGAGAAAAAGATACTCTTATTGCTTTTACTTTCGCAGATTTACAGCGGCGAATGAATGCAATAAATCAATATAGAGTTCAGTTTGTAACTCGTGTTACATTCTATAGACAGGAGAATGATGAAGAAGTAGTAGTATATTACAACAGTACTTCTTGGATTTTAAATAAAAATAGCATTCTTACTCATAATCATTTGGATGATAATAACAAGAGACTTAGTTCTTTAAAGCTTCAGCGACCTAATGAGCTATTTCTCGACTCCACCCCTCCCCCTAGTAGATCTGCTTTCATCCGAAACCTTTTATTATAAAAAATCCTTTATCTCGAAGTTAGCGGTCTTCGACCATTTTTCACGGTGATCGTGAGATTGCCAGTGTTTCCAAGTTGTTACTCGAATTTCTACGTTGCCGCTACGTATGTTTCAAAGAACTTTGCCGTTGGTGCGTGGCAATATTCAAAATATCGAAGTGCTGTATCTAGTTTGGCTCTGTAGACGAGAGGCGACGTAAATCAACAACAACAGTTGGCTCTGTAAGTAAGTAAGTAATTTATTTATGACCAGCCATTTTGAAAAGGCGGAGTGTTTTGAGTGTGCTTCCACTTCTACTTATTTTGGCAGTAGGATACTTATTTTCAGCCTTTTCTACTTACCAAATTTTGTATTTACTTACCTAGACTACTTATTTTTTGGGTCTACTACTTATTATCTCAACATTTAATCTTTATTCAAAAGCTCTATTTTTGTCTCCAGTTCTCTCTATTATAGCTGAAAAGCAGGTTGATTTTCAAAAAAATTCTGCAGGGCATGGTTTGACGTAAATCGGCTTTGTCACTATTGGCATTCAGAGTAGATGCACAAGTGAAGAAAAACACTATGATTTCACGGTTAGCCCTTGCTTCATTTGGGATGCTTTTTTTGTGGGTTTGCGGGTTTCATAATATTCTCTATTAGAAGGTGCCTTTTTATCTGGTTTTAGGCCTAGGATTTGAGAAATATTTGTTTAAGAACCTGTCGTGGAAATGGTTAAATATTGGCAGAAAAATGCTTGAAGCTGCTGTTAGGGTTTCACCCTCTCCGTTCTTGATAATTCTGAAAGTTCTTGGGTCTTAATGTTTGGTCCACATTAAAAGCTAGGATTTGCAGGGGAAGCAGTTGAGTTCGGCAGAAAAAGAAAATGCAAATATCAGAACTTCGCCTGCAGCGGTCAGTTGAATTTGGTCTTGGGTTTGGTAGTTCGGCCGCAGCAATAGGCATGTACTGTCCAAGTGTTCTTCGCAAAAGTGACGCCTAGTAGCTGCATAATCAGCTGCCGAGCTGCTCTTTTTGATTAGTTGTACTTATAAAATCTTATTTTTGAATTTTAACATTTTAAAGTAACTTAAAACTGGTTTAAAAACTTAAAACAATCTAGCCTAAGGGTCAAATTGTCATTAAATTGCTGGGGAAAATTTTGACTCTGCATCCTCCCTATCGAAAATGCAATGCTCCAGCACTGCCTGGGGGCACTGCAATTATACCAGGCATTCCTCAACTTCTCGAGGTACAGGAGGGGTATCCAACCTCAGACACGTCTTTCCTTCAGAATAATTTATCATGTTTAAAAAGGAACCAATAAATATGACAAACACACTAGACTGAAGCTAACTGAATGGTTTACATATTGGATAAATAAATATTGGCGCAATCTTATTGTTACAAATATTTTCTTTTCAAACATGATCCCTTCATTCTAACCTTACCTCGATTGACTAGAAAATGATGAAAAAGGTAGCAAAGTCACTTGTCTCTTGACTGTCAGGACAGCATGTACATTTCATTTTAACATTTTCGCGGCAAAAATCGAGGTAGTATAAAAACGAGGTCAGGTATCCCTCCTGTACAAGAAGGGTTGAGCCAGCAGGTCAACCACTAAAACATGACGAAGATGCCTCAAACTGGTATGTACGTGATAGCTTACTGTAGTCTAGGTAACTAGGTAAAAAAAGAGACTCCAGTTCAGGCTGATTAGGTCTGACAGACAGACAACAAAACCAATTATGGTAAGGTACGTTGCACAAAAAGCTTGAGTAACATGAGAAATTATTGATTGTTCGAGTAAATAAAAATATTTGCATCAGGTCAGGGTCCCCAGACTTGTCACAAACTATAACCTTCTTTTAGAATCACATTTGTACGACATTCTCTGACCAGAAAATTCTTGCTGACATAACCTGACAGACAGACAACCGACTGGTTAACTCCAACTTGGGTAAAGTTTTGAGAATAGCATAAATGGGAATTGTGGGATAGCAATGAAGAAGCTTAAAAACTACAATACAAAACAATATTGGAGGGTTGAGTAAAATCATTTACAACAAACTTTTTTTTCTAGCTGTTCAGGATCCCAATACAACTCTCAAGCGTTGACTAAGGTGATTTAGTCTGACAGACAGTAAGACCATTTATTTGAGAACCTATGATTGTCTCAGAATTAAACCAGGATTAATAATCGACAACATACGAAAACAAAAGAAACTACTTTCAGTTTATAAGTATTTCTTCAGCCTAAGGTTTAGCTATCTAGAAATCATGTTCGACTGTCCTTGAAATTCAGTCAGGCTGTTTCTTTATGTGCTCTAAAGCTAAGACTATAGTGTAGCGCATCGAAATACTTCTACGCTGCTTGAAATGCTCTAATTTTTTACAGGTGCAAATTCAGAAAACGTGACGTCTGGCCAATAGATGCACATAATTCCAATGGTATCTACCAAGTAAAGCCCAGGATTCTGACCTGTAGTACACCTGTGCATCACAGCATTGTGTCTAGATGTGTAGACTCACAGCTACAGCCATGTTTGCTAAACCCCGCTGACTGGTTCCACAGAGAGCTTTAGTAAATAGGTGAGTGTTTATCCTGGAAATACATTTTTCACCAACTAATTCTAGGTGATAGGTAGAGACCACGAAAGTACCATTAACACTGAAAAACTGCAGATACTCTCCATTTCTTCGGATTTTACTTGCAACTGTCTAGCCCCTCTGCTCACCACCTAGATGCGGTTCGGTTACGCCGGGATACAGAGATAATGAACCATCACTGAATAATCATCAGTTTATATATCATACTGCGATGATTTCATCCTATTTTCAGTGTCTCATTTTATCTTTTTTCAAGTTCAAATTGGTTGCTATTTAGCACAAGGATGTTTCATGCCCCTAATCTTGGCTGGTATGGATGATTACCTACAATTCAAAGGGTAGAAACCAGATTTCAAGGAAGAGTTGAAGGATAGATTAGGACTAGGTTTATCCAGGTTTGACACAGACTTTACAGTGATTTACATGCTGCTCTGCTGCTTTTGGCTGCAAGTATCGTGAATTTGAACAAAATCAAAGGTTTCGACTGGATCCCAAAATTTCATATTTGATCCAGACAACTGGATCTTCTAGATATCTGGTCTTCGCCAGACTCCTTGTAAATTTGTACTACTGAATGTTTACTTGTTGCTGAGATTCTTACACTGATAAATATACACCATGGTAACTGATGCCACTGTAACTGATATCATTGTAGCTGGTACCGTGATGACTGATACCTTGGTAACTGACGCGATTGTAACTGATGCATTGGTAACTCATACCAGTGTAACTGATATCATGGTTGCCGAATTGCACTTTTACTCTGCGACAGACTGCCTATCTGCCTAGTGCCTACCGCCATGTAAACCCAGAGCGCTAGGTGTAAGATATGACGTCATCGACGCAGAGCTTTCGCTTTTATGGATAAAGGGCAGGGTAGAGACTCGAAAATCGGTCAACAAATTTTTATTAAACTGTTACCAGATCCTTGCCGGATGCATTCTGACTTTTCGAACCAGCAAATGCCGTTTGGCAGATTAGTAGACTGGTCGCATGCACATTTTTGTTTATCATTAGTATGATCAAAAGTTGCAACAGTATATCTCCACAATATGTATCGCTTAGTTTAAAACTTCATGCTAAATTCCCAGATTCAGCGCGAACTACATATCCGGCGTGAAAATAATTTTCATATTCAGAAATCAGCATGTGCTCCTACCCCTGAATCAAACATCTAATCAACTTCAGATACAACTCTTACTTTTCCCAAAATATCCGCTTTTTGCCTGATTCCAAGTAAACTCCTTGTCCAGCGAAACTATTTTCATATTTGGATTCAGCATGTATCCTCACCTCTGAATCAACTCGCTTGAAACATATTTTTTGTCCTCCCTTAATTTGAAACCCCTGCCCCACCCATAAATATAGCACTACAGAGCCCACCTTCGAACTATACTTTGACCCAAAGAGTCATCGTGTCAAATTTTAATAAAATATCTCAACCCTTTCCAGAGCTATTATGCTAAGAGACGGACAATTTTTGCGATGCCATAGGCATCCCTCACTTACGTTTCGGGATCCCAAACTCAGTTCGTCTGTATAGTTGCAAACTTCAGCCACCCTGAAGAGCCCCTTTAACCAAATGGTGATGGTGTTGACAAGCATGAAACAAACGCTCTGAGGACAAGAAAACGAACAGGCATACACAACTTTCTGTCTGTGGAATTGTGACTTAGATAGACACGTCATATATTTTTTTTCTTTCTAGGCAAAAGCTACATTGGCATCACGAGTTTTTCCAGCTTCAGCACTCCCAGGGAAAAGGAATAGTTTTGACATTTTGTATTGATTAAAAGGTCAAAAATTTTCGAATGATTGTGAATTACACAAGTTTATTTTTATATAGACTACTCTGAAAAAACTTTGTCTGTGATAATCGAAGTTACTGTGTACAGCTCATTGTTTCATCCACACCATAGAAGCAACATACAACAAGACCAAAGGTTTCGATGGGATCCCAAAAATTCAATATTTGATCCAGACAATTGGGTCTTCTCTTCGCTAGACTCCTTGAACATTTTTACTATTAGAAGTCAGAAACAGGTTAAGGCCAAAAAGATGATCATCTGAGAAAACCAAGTTCAGATATGGATTCAGCATGTTTGTGTTTACCCCTGTAAGTCATATCTGTTTTGACAAAAACTTCCTGCCTTACTTCTGCCAATTTCCCGGTTTCGGCCGAATTCCGGAACCGCCTGTCCGGCAAAAAAAAAAAGCTAAAAAACGAACTCAGCTTATCTTCTTTCCCCTATATCGAACATCTAATCAACTTCAAATTAAAATTTAACTTATAAAAAGTTTTCCGGTTCCAGCCGGATTCCGGGCGAGCTATATGTCCAATAAAAAACGATTGTCATACACGGATTCAGCATCTCTTCTTACCCCTAAATCGGATGTCTAATCAACTACAGACATTTGTAACAATTTTTCCGGTTTTGGCCGGATTTCGGACCAAATACTTGCCCGGCGAGAAAATGGTTTTCACCATCGTGTTCAGCATGTCTTCCTACCCCTAAACCCAACATCTAATCAACTTCAAATTAAAATTTAACTTATAACAAATTTTCCGGTTCCAGCCGGATTCCGGGCGAACTGTATGTCCGGGTAAAAAATGATTGTCATACACGGATTAAGCATCTCTTCTAACCCCTAAATCGGATATCTAATCAACTACAAATACTTTTAACAATTTTCCGGTTTTGGCCGGATTCCGAGCGAACTAATTGCCCGGCGAGAAAATGGTTTTCACCATCGTGTTCAGCACCCCTAAACCGAACATCTAATCAACTTCAAATAAAACGTTTACTTTTAACAGACTTTCCGGTTTGTGCCGGATTCCGGGCTAACTACTTGTCCGGCGAAACGTGTTCACCATCGTGTTCAGCATGTCTTCTTACCCCTAAATCGAGCATCCAATCAACTTCAAATAAAACTTTTACTTTTAACAAACTTTCTGGTTTGGCCGGATTCCGGGCGAAAAACTCGTCCGGCGAGAAAATGGTTTTCACCATCATGTTCAGCATGTCTTCTTACCTCACAATCGACTGTCTCATTAGCTGTTTAAAAATATTTTGCTTGACCTTTAATTTAAACCCCCTCCCCCACCCCTAAATATAGGGCTGCAAAGCCTATCAACAAACTCGAACTTACCCTTGACCCAACGAACCCCTACACCAAGTTTCATCAAAATATCTCATTCCCTTCGCGAGGTATCGTGCTTACAGACGGACGGACGGACAACTTTGGCAATGTCCTAGGTATCCCTCCACTTACGTTCTGGGATCCCAAAAAAATCAGATTGAGACTTTGAAAATATGGATGGTATGGACCCTCAACTTTAGAACAACCCCTGGAGCAATTAGCTGCCTTGGGCACTTCGAACAGTGTTACGCCCATTCATGCTGCGATACACTTCATCTAGTATTACCAGGGGCGTCAGGACTGGGTCAAAACTGTCATTTTTTGTTGTTGAAAACGGTCGTTTTTCTGCAGAAACAGTCGGTAAAAACTACCAGCCAGTCGGTAAATGCCTCGTCCCCCCCCCCCCCCAAACATTTTGGCTAGTAACGCCTCTGAGTATTACAATGAAGTAAACAATCAAAAACGAAATGTAGGAGCTAAGTCCATGCTGGCCAAGATTTGCTGTGGATTATAGTGATTTTGTACCAACAGTGATATTTTTTATGATCGAACTAGCCCCCGGACATTTCAACAGATGTCCCGCATCTGGTTTCAACGTATGGAAAGGGCCTGCACTACTGATAGAACAGAAAGATATAGCCTATATTTTAGTGATGCACTTAAAACTGCATACGGTATGGTAAAAGGTAAATTACAGTAAACCAAGCAATTTCTCTGCTGCACTCCAGCCCTCTTCTTCTACTTCTGTTACATCTGAAGAAATATTCAAGTTCTGGGAGCTGTTCAAGCACTTCTACTTCTGTTACATCTGCAGGAATATTCAAGTTCTGGGAGCTGTCCAAGCACAGACTAAGTATAGAAATTGCATTTATTTTTATTTTTTTAGTTTTGAATCTGAGTTCGGGGTTCTTTTCTAAGATAGGATCCCAAAGCTCCAGAAACTGAATATGCGTGCTGCCACAAATCTATGATTTTAGGATATGCTTTCTCTTAAATTAGGATACGCCCCAAGGTATGAGCACTGGTGCTCAAGGTTGGGGCACAATGACTTAGAAAAAGAGCATGCCAAATGAATGATATACCCAGTATATGATATGGGACATACAAAATCAAGTTTTTTTGCAGACTGGTAGGTTATTGTGCCCTTGCTCCGCCATACCAGTGCTCATATCATGGCGCATCATCCCCAAAAACTATAGATATGCTTCTTAAAACTCTAACTGTAGAATTTATTGACAATTTGACTGAAATCCACAGAACAATCATTCAAAATTAATTTTAGTCAATAGTGCTAGCCAGCACAGGTTAAAGGAGTAGGCAGAGGCTATTTGAAGCTGATGGTATACCCCAATTTGCCTATGATCATGCATCTGTGGCAGATAGACCACCCCAGCGCTGACATATACCCAATGAAAAATTTACAGACTGCAAAGTTACATGATAGCTTTATGAAAAAGTTGAATGTATTTATATGTAATAGTAAATAATGCTATGATTTCAGACTGGGCCAATCTTAAGCAGTAGTATCTAGCATCCTTTCTTACTATAGTAGTATCCAGTCTTGCTAGTTGTAGCATAGAGTAGAATGCAGTGACAACTGACAAGCCTTGACATAGAAATATGTAGTAGCATCAGTTCGTACTGCATGCTACTTTTCTGTACAACTTCGTACTACTATTTTGGATAAATTTTTCATCGGGAAGCTTGATATCTTCAAAGTTAGCTCATTAATAGCATACCTTGTTGAGGTTGTTGACTTGGGAGCTTTGGATGGGAAATATGGCGCTACAGGTGAAAGATTACACAGGTTTGATGACACATTACCGCCAATTTTTACCGAGATTAAGCAAAAGGTTGTTCACAACAGCAATGTCACCAAGCAGGTCCTTCATTTCAGCTTTCTCATCAGTGACAGCCAAGCAGCTTGATACTACTGCACTCAAGACAAATGTAACCCGAGTGCCTCGGGCAACTAATTTTTTTTCAACTTGCATTTTTCGGCAAACTTTAACTTCCTCCCACCCAAATTTTAGATTTTAGTGTGGCTAAAATGCTGAACCTAAGGCCCAACATAAGTGATGCACCTTTCCACCAATTAAAACTACTAGTAAGGCCTCTCAGAGAAATTTTTTGCAGTTTGTGGTACCCTTGTAAGTGCCGTTTTTAGATCCCACAAAATCATGCCGCCTTATGAAATAACTTACAACTACCAACCCAACAGGAAGGTCTCACAATGAGGTTACTGTGGTATTGTGCAGTCATGCACAAATCCTCAATTTTTGGGCATGGTGCCCCAACGTCTGGGCATGCCCGAACGTATGGGCATGGTACCCATACGTTGGAGCACCATGCTCTGGAGCATGGGCATGGTACCCCTGTGAAATTTGGATAAACTGAGACTGGTTACATACCTAAATAGGGCCTTCTCCCTGTCCTAGATCTAAAGATACCTGATTTTACTTTCTATTCAACCTCATTTTCCAATTTACAAAATGTTAGAGCACTTCCAAGATACATAGAGTTTTTTGGAGGCCACTTCTCTTCCAGTGGGCTTATCCTATCCGTTTCCAGAAAATTGCTGCTAGGTAGCATGGATGAGGCAAGCTTTTCAATCTGTTCACTGGAGCAAATATTTCCTTTAGATTGTTTGCCTTTTATTGTATTTGTTTTGAGTTATTTTTTTTTACCTGTTTTTACTCTGACTTTTGACTTTTTGACAACATGGAAAAGGACTGAGTAACCTAGTGGCAACTACCTGTAAAAGGATAGGGTAAACCCACTGGGAAAGAAGTGGCCTCCACAAAACTCTCTGTATCTTGAAAGTGCTCTAACATTTTGGAAATTGGAAAATGAGGTTGGATAGACAGTGAAATCAGGTATCTTTTGATCTAGGACAGGAAGAAGGCCCTATTTAGGTATGTAGCCAGTCTCAGTTTAACCAAATTTCACAGGAGTACCATGCCCATACTCCAGAGCATGGTGCCGTAACGTATGGGCACCATGCCCATACGTCCAGGCATGCCCATACGTTGGGGCACCATGCCCAAAAATTGAGGATTTGTGTATGACTAGTATTGTGAGATCAAGAACAGAATATTAAACTGAAAAAAAACCCCATCAGATCTCAAGTGAAATCATGAGAAGTAGAACCAATGAACCCAGTAAGATTCCATACCTTGCTAGAGTTATTTCCATGATGTGATATACACTGCAGGATGCAGTGGCCAATAGCCTCTTTGAGACGAAAATTAACCCATCATAATGCAGTTGCAAAACACCAGAGGAATCAAAAACAACTCTGACATAATACAGCCACTCAATAAAGGGTGTAATTGGTGTAAAACTGAAGAAAGATGTAACCTCTGCTACAACAATCACAAATAATCGCACTTTCTTGAAGATTCGGAATTCATCTCTCAGAACACATGCACCAAAGCAATTTCGAATATTTTGTGGTTTGTCGCAGTCATGAAATGTCCATGGTACGCTGAGGTAGTGAGGTTCTGCAAGAACTCGGAAACGATAAAATCGGAAGCGATGGCGCGTACTATTTGGAAACTCTTTATTCTTGAAGTATTTACATGAATTAAATCGTAAATACTGTCCTCTGTGCTTTAAGTAATACCCCTCGATCTGGGCTACAATTCAGTCGGTATGAAGGAATTGATTATAGGATGACACGAATAGAATCTTACATGGGAGGAACGTTTAAAATACTGCCAGATTTCGTAAAAAATAAAAAAGCGTGCATAAATATAAAAAATAACGACCAGAAATGTTTCCTTTGGTCTATCTTAGCAAATCTACATCCAGCTAAGGACAACGCTGAGAGAATTTCGAAATATAAACAATACGAGAACGAATTTGATTTCGAAGGGGTTACCAACTTCCCAATGGATACTAAAGATATACACAAATTTGAAAATGGATACAACATTAAGATTTGTTTATTTCAAATTGAAAAAGAGAAAATTATCAGAAGTCATATACTAAAAAGTACAATCAATGGCAAAACAGCTAAACATATTATTAATTTATTATATTTCGATAATCATTATGTACTGGTAAAGGATCTGAGCAGATTAGTTGGTAGTCAAATCTCTAAAAATAAAACAAAGACATACCTATGCACTTTTTGCGGAAGGCATTTTACAAAAGAAGAACAATATGAAAAACATGAGAGTAAAAATAATTGCGAAGATCCTGATATTATAATGCCTCCTGAAGGTTCAAGTATACAATATAAAAATATTGCAAAACAAATGAAAGTACCTTATTGCATAATAGCCGACTTTGAGTCTTATAACGAAGAGTACAATCAAGTAAACGGGAAGAAAACAATAAAAGTGGCCAAACAGAAACCATTTGCTTACGGATTTCAGGTATGCTGTTCCTTTGATACAAACCAGAACAAATACTATGACTATTTCGGTGAAGACGCTGCAGAACATTTTGTTAAAACCGTTACAAAAGTATCCACAGAAATTGCAAACAAATATGAAAGCAGACAAAGAAACCATACTTATACCAATGCAGAAATTACCGAAAAATGGAAAAATCTAATGAATAAGACTTGTCACATCTGTACAACTGAAATTACTGAAAATCCTCACTTTGATCACGACCACATGACAGGAGAAGATAGGGGATTTGCTCATGCTGAATGTAATATGAAATACAGGATTCCTAGGCATATCCCGGTAGTAATGCATAATTTATCAAAATATGATTCTCATTTATTTGTTAGAGAATTGATACCTGATAACGGAATTTTTGAAAGTGCAGAAAGTTTCATCTCATTCTCGAAATCAATAAGTATTACAAAAGCGGATACGGAAATAAAATATGAGATGCGGTTTATAGATTCAATTAGATTTATGGCTTCATCTTTAGACAAACTATCAGCAAATTTAGCAACATGTGATTGCAAAGTACCTTGTAATCATCTAAGACAGAATTTCAAGTACACATCTAACAGCTTCAAAAATGACGATGAATTCAAAGAAATAATTAAAAAAGGGGTGTATCCCTATGAATTCGTAGATAGTTTCGATAAAATGAAATGTGCAAAGTTACCACCAATAGAAAGCTTTTATTCTAGGTTGACGGGGAAAGGTATTGACAAAAGTGATTATAAAAGAGCGGTATCTATATGGAAGCAATTTAACTGTGAAACATTACTTGATTATACCAAGTTGTACCTAAAAAGTGATGTGTTAATTCTATCAGACGTTGTGGAGAATTTCAGGAACGTTTGTATACATAATTATGATCTGGATCCACTTCATTACTTCTCAGCTCCAGGACTAACATGGGATGCTTTCCTAAAGCATTCGAAAGTAGACTTGCCGTTATTCTCAAAGGAAGACATGTATACCTTTATAGAAAAAGGAATAAGAGGTGGTGTATCCCAATGTATAAAAAGATACGCAAAAGCAAATAATAAATATACAAGTGATTATAATGAGAATAAACCATCTAATTATTTAATGTATTTGGACGCTAATAATTTATATGGGTGGGCGATGTCGCAGAATTTACCAGCGAATGATTTCCAATTCATTTCCATACCGGATGATTTGAAAGAAAGGAATGAATACGAATCAATCGAGTATTACAACCATCTAAAAACTCATATCAAGTCGGTGATTACGATTAAGTCGGTGAGACAAGATGTAGGTGCTATATATGAGGTAGATTTAGAATATCCAAAAGAAATACACGAATTACACAAGGATTTACCATTAGCACCCGAACACTTTAACGGTAAGCTATGTACCACAGTATTAGATAAAACCAACTATGTAGTTCACCACAGGAACCTAGAATTTTATTTACAAAAAGGCTTGATATTAAAAAGAGTACACAGAATACTAGGATTCACTGAAAGTGCTTACTTAAAAGGATATATAGACCACAACACAGCACTTAGAACTAAAGGTACAAATGATTTTGAGAAGGATTTCTTTAAGCTTATGAATAATGCTTGCTTTGGAAAAACTATGGAAAACGTAAGGAAGCGAGCGGATATGGAAATAATAACGGATGATGCAACAAGAGAAAAAATAATAAAGAAACCCAACTTTAAATCTGAAATAATATTCAGTGAAAACTTTTCAGTTGCAAGAATGTCGAAGGAAAAGATAAAACTAGACAAACCAATGTATATCGGCTTTGCTGTATTAGAACTATCCAAGTTATTGATGTATGAATTCCATTATGATTATATGAAGCCTAAATATGGAGATAAAATTGATTTGTGTTATATGGACACTGATTCTTTCATATATGATATTAGAACTGAAGATTTTTATCAAGATATCAAACAGGATTTGAATGAGAGGTTCGATACGTCTGATTATGCGAAAGATAATCCATATGGGTTTCCTAGTGTAAATAAGAAAGTGATAGGAATGATGAAAGATGAATTAGGTGGGCAGGTTATGACAGAATTTGTTGGATTACGATCCAAAGTATATGCTTATTTAAAGGACAACCAAGACCCTTCAAAAGCTAGCAAAAAACTGAAAGGAATAAAAACCAATATCGTTAAAGATAAAATTACCATTCAAAACTATAAGGATGTACTGTTTGGTAAAACGGAAAACCTTTCTGTAACCCAGTATAACTTAAGATCATACAAGCACAATATGTTTCTAGAAGAGCAGAATAAAAAAGCGTTAGATCCTAAGGATGATAAAAGGATAGTAACAAGCGATAAAATACACACTTTACCTTTAGGTTATATACATTAAATTCAAGTACCTACTTAAATCAAATCAAGTACCTACTTAAAAACTTCAAGTCCCTACTTAAAAACTTCAAGTACCTACTTAAAAACTTCAAGTACCTACTTAAAAAATTCAAGTACCTACTTCAAAACTTCAAGTACCTACTTAAAAAATTCAAGTACCTACTTAAAAATTCAAGTACCTACTTAAAAACTTCAAGTACCTACTTCAAAAATTCAAGTACCTACTTAAAAACTTCAAGTACCTACTTAAAAAAATCAAGTACCTACTTCAAAACTTCAAGTACCTACTTAAAAACTTCAAGTACCTACTTCAAAAATTCAAGTATATACTTAAAATACTCAAGTAAATCTTATAATGAAAAATTCTTCCTAGATAAATGAATGAAAAGGCACCAATCAAAGTGTATGATTTTAGTGAAAAGAATAACTATCAGAACAAACACGAACTTGCACCTCAGTGGCCATTTAGACTCTTAATTTGTGGTAGTTCTGGAACAGGGAAAACTAACCTTCTTTTGAATTTAATTTATGAATATCTTTGTTTCAACCGAATATACTTGTATGCTAAAGATCTTGAAGAAGATAAATATCAAGACCTTATAACCAATTTAACCACTTTGGAGTCACAATGCAAATCGAAAGTCTTAACAGTAAGTAACAATCTTGATGATATTGTCGATGTTGACGACTTAGACCCTGAATACCAAAACTTGATTATCTTTGACGATTTTGTCACTGAAAAAGACCAGAAGAAAATAGAAGATTTATTCATAAGAGGAAGAAAGAAAAATGCCTCAATTATTTACTTGTCTCAAAGCTATCATAAAACGCCAAAGGTGGTAAGGCTCCAGTGCAATTATTTTGCATTCTTTCAGTGTTCTAATCCAAAAGAAGTAAAATTAATAAGACAAAGCCATGTATCCAGTATAGACGATGAAAAATTCTTCAAACAATTCGAGACTGCAACCAAGGGCTACGGTTTTTTCTTCATAGATTTAAAAATAAAAGATAAAACCCTTAAGTACAGGAAAAACTTTGAAAAATTTACCGGATAATTTATTTCTATAATAAATGAATAAATTTGGTAGTGTTGGAAAAAAGGTTAGTAACGAATCGAATGAAAAGAGAGTTACTGATGACAACGGTAATATTAACCTACAAGATAAGAGCATTATTATGTTAGGGGATGCGAAAGCTGACCAGGACGCTATTAGTTTCAGATCCATGACTATTATTCTGAATCAATTTAAAGAAGAAATTACCGCACAACAAGTGGGGATAAATCAGTATTTTAGCGAAGATATCAACAGATTAACTACGGTACATGATTCTCCTAAAAATTTATTGCTAAGGATTAATGATAAAGGGTTATTTGTAAAAGAAATAATTCGAGTTAATGAGAAAGAAATTGATGCTGAGAACAAATTGATAACAAATGTTCAAAACCCTAGAAACAAAAATGATGCTGTTAATTTAGCAACGTTAACTATGAATCTTTTAGATTATGACAAAAAGCTTCTTGGGCAACACACCCATAACGGTATAATTGAAGGAAAGATTGCTGGTCAAAAAACTCGTATCGATAATATTGAAAGAGCAGTAGTAAATATTTTAAAAAGGCTTCTAGAGCTAGAGCTAAAACCTGTTGACAAACCATTCGTTACCAGAATAGAAAAAATTATGGCTGGTAAATAAATTTTATAAGATAAATTTATTCCCTAATAAATGGTTGAAACAATGGAGTATACAGTTTATTTGTCAAAGCTTCAGAAAGGAAAGCTGAAGAAATGCTTTGATGCTAAACAAAAATGTCAGATACGTGTTAGTCATAGTAGACAAAATGAACGAGAACCAGTTAAGTTACTTTTAAGTAAACGACAAATTGATAAAATTGAAACCTGTAAAATGAATAATAAGGGTTGTGATATTGATGTATCATACAAGCAGATGAGAGAAGCGATTCAAAAAGGTGGATTACTTCCATTTTTAATACCGTTAGCTGTAGCCCTTGGTAAGGCAGCTTTAACAAGCGGAGCTGCTGCTTTGGGTACATTCGCTGGTAAGAAATTGGTGGATAACATAACCAACACAGGTGGGGCGCTTACACTTCCTGGAACACAAAAAGTTGTGGGACGGGGAAGACCTAAGAAGAAAACCGATGATGTCAACACAGGTGGAGCGCTTACACTCCCTGGAACACAAAAAGTTGTCGGTAATGGGGTACGTGGAAGGCCTAGGAAGTCAAAAAACGGGGACATCAAAAAAGAAGCAAAAGTAAAGTAGGACCTCTAACTAATTTTGATATTATGGATGCATTAGGGAGTATACCACAGTTTCGAGGTGTTTTCTCTTTAGATACGCTACCCAAACATATAAACGATTCGGAATGTGGTGTAATCAACTATGACAAACGTGGAATGCCTGGAACACATTGGGTTGCCTATTGTAATCTACCTGAATCCCCCTATGTCGAATTTTTCGATTCTTTCGGTATTCCTCCAGGAAAAGAAATAGTTAAATATCTAAAAACTTCAAAGAAAAAAATAGCTTATGAAAATCTTGCTGTTCAAAATATAGATGAATTAAACTGTGGACTTCACTGTATTTCCTACATTAAGCGCAAAATGAAGTTGGTAGCTTTTCGTTTATAAAAATTGTTTTCTAATAAATGGAGATTTATTGTATGAAATGTAAAAAGAGCACTGACACTGAATCAATGTTTAAGGCAGTGTCACAAAAAAATAATGTTCCAATGCTGAAAGGGAATTGTGTTATTTGCGGATCGAGGAAAAATCGCTTTTTAAAAAAAACCTCAACGCAGAAACAGATATTTTAAAGACGTATTATTCTAATTATTCAGGTGTGGATGATATTTACAGAAAATTAAAAGAAAATGGTGTTAAGGTTTCCAAGGATAAAATAAAAAATGTGTTGCAAAATGAGAATGTGTATACGTTACACAAACCTTCCTATCATAACTTTGAAAGGAGGCGAGTGTATGTTCACTATGTTGATGAGCAATGGCAAGCTGATTTAGTTGACATGCAGAAATATAAAAAAGAAAATAATAAAACAAATTACATTTTAACTGTTATTGATTGCTTTAGTAAATATGCTTGGTGTATCCCTCTGAAAGACAAAACAGGTGCTGGAATAATAAACGCATTCAGTGTTATATTTAAAGAAAGAATTCCTAAGAAACTACAAACTGATAAAGGTAAAGAATTTGTGATGAGAAATGTTCAAACTTTTTTGAAAAATAACGGCATACACTGGTTTGCATCTGAAAGCGAATTGAAAGCACAAATCGTTGAACGGTTCAATAGAACGCTAAAAGAAAAGCTATGGAAATATTTCACTCACAATAACACTACTAATTGGATTGATATTTTACCTTTATTTGTGAGTAATTATAATAACTCGTACCACCGTTCAATACAAATGAAACCAGTTGATGCTAGTAAAAAGGTAAATCAGAAAAAGGTTTTTAGTGCTCTGTTTCCTCCAGTAGATGACTACAAAATCACAGGAAGTCACAAAGTCAAAGTAGGAGATTTAGTTAGAATTAAAAAAGAAAAAAGTATTTTTGATAAAGGATATTTACCTAATTATACGGATGAAGTATTTCAGATAGCAACCATCAGACCTACCATTCCCATTACTTATGAAATATCTGACAAAAGTGGGGAATTAATTCAAGGAGGGTTTTATGAAAAAGAACTTTCAAAATTTATTATGAAATAAAATTACTTGTATATAAATGGATTCAAGACGCTTGAGTGATATGTTATCGGATATAGTGAAGAACAGAGAAGTTCAGAGAAGAAAGGTTCAACAAAATGAGATGGAGAAGGCAGGATTTCGGGAATATGCTTCAGAGTTAAACGCTCCAGTTATTATAGCACAAAAAGAAAACACTAAAGACACCATCAAAAAATTACAAGAGAACGCTGAAACGATAATTAATAAACTACAGGAAGGTGATAATAATTCAAGAAGACGGTTTCTCAGATTAGGTGATACATTTAAAACAGCTTTACAGATTCCAAATTCAGAGGAAGTGAGTCGAGCACCCGCTTTAGAACCTTCTCCCGATTTAGGACCACTATCCGTTGATATGAATAAAGATATTACCCAAGAGTTGTTAAATCAGATTAATTTAAAACATGTAGAATCGCGGGGTGGCACTGATACTTATTTTAAAATGCCTACGTATTACATTAAGCATCATACGGATATAGATGAAGCTCTAGAACGTTTGACATCTCTAAGTCAAAGTTATGGCGGGAAAAAAGGTAAAGGTTACTCTAGCTATGATGAAATCCTTGAATTTATAAGAGAATACAAGGAGAGGTTAACCAGCATTCGAACTAATTCCCCATTTTTAGTTCAACAAAAAGGAACTGGAATATTTATGAACTGTGATGAAATGATTTCAAAATTATACACTTTGATAGGTAGCAGAGTAAACGGAAATACATCTGATGAGGTGAGAAATGAAGCTATTGATATTTTGGATTCCTTAATGCGAAATAAATTTCTTACGAAGAGAAATTACAATTCAATATATAAAAATTATTTCTAATAAATGGTGTTGTTAAACATTGAAGGTAATGAAAGTATCATTGATATAACATTTAGTCAACCAATCGAATTGAATCGTAATTGGGATTATGAAATAGGTTTGAATCAGTGTACTTTGTGGTATTCATGGCATAATATAAGTGATAAATTTGGAAATAATACATTTCAATACAGGAAAGATGAAGATAATAATGCAACAGAATGGATGAATGTTACTATTCCTAATGGGATGTATAACGATGATTGTTTGAATTATTTTTTGTGTCAGTATTTTGATACCCCAAAAGATAAATGTCCTATTGTAATTTCATCCAATCCAGCATCTATGAGATTTGTAATACTATTACAAGAAAAATATGTGTTTAGATTTAATAGTGACTTGTGTCAGATTTTAGGATTTGAGAAGGATAGTGAGATATCTAAGAAAATCAATGAAGGTACAAAGCTTCCGAATAGAACAAGAAGCGTTGATAAAATACAAATTCACTGCTCTCTTGTAAACAGTTCTATCGTAAACAAAAGTAAATCAGATGTCATTTGGACATGTGTTCCTAATACAGAACCGGGTTGTCAAATTGTTGAGAATCCTAGACAATTAATCTACCTTCCTATTAACACAAAAGACTTTATTTACTCCTTGAGAATGACAATTACTGATCAGTTGGGAAGACCTATCGATTTGAATGGTGATAACGTTGGATACGTGCTGCATTTAAGAAAAGGTTATTGATTAGTGAAATAAAATTATTTACCTATAAATGTTGATTAATAATAAGCGATTACTTTATAAAAAGCAGTATGGAAGTGGAATCGGTAGTGTATTCAAAAACATTGTTAATTCCCAGTTATTTCAAACGTCAGCAAAACAAATAAAAGATGGGGCTATGTCAATGTATAATAATATTATTAAACCGAGATTTGAGTTGTTGAAAAACAGAGCAATAGAATATGGGAAAGATCTGATCGATGTAAACAAGAAGGAACTCATTGATGTAATTGGAAACAAAAAATCGATGAAGGATCTTATCGGTACAAATAAAAGGATTTTAAATCAAAGAAGTCAGGACTTGATCAAAACGTTAATGACTGGAAATGGATTAAAGATTCTGAAATAAGTTTTATTTAATAATTTCTTTCTTATATAAATGGCAGTAAATAAAGTTATCAGTCCGCAATGGAACATTTTTGATGAACCGCTTGTGGATGAAACAGTGGTTAAATATGAATTTAAAGAAATTCGAGAAACAGATGTGAATGTATCTAATAAATCAGAGTTTGAATTCGTAACGAAGAAATTAGATTCCTGGTTTTATCCAAGTGAAAGTTATCTTGATGTCAGTGTAAGAATAGTGAAAGAAAATGGAGATAATATAGCTGCAACCGATATTGCTACTTTGACGAACAATGGATTTAATTTATTCAGTACCGCTGAATATGTAATAAACGATGAATCGGTTGAAAAAATTAATCATGTTGGTATTACAACTACCGTTACAAAGTTGATTGAATACTCTGATGATTATTCTAGAAGTGCAGCAAGAAATCATTTCTGGTATAAGGATTATAATCAAGGAAAAGAAATTAATCCTGTTATTGCTTCGTTTACTGCAACTCCAGTAGTAGCAGGGGCTGCAGGGGCTGCAGGGGCTGCAGCAGGGGGTGGAACAGTCAGTTTGAGAAATAATAATAATTATAATAAAGGATTTGAAAAAAGATATAACAGAACAAAGAGCAGTAAATTAGTAAATATGTATTTACCATTATCAGAATTGTTTGGATTTTTGAAAGGAAACAAACGATTCTTCAGAGGTGCATCGCATAAAATATTTCTAAGAAGAAATGATGATAACAACATGATTATAAGAAATGGAAATACTAATTTCAAAGTAGTCATCGAGTATTTATCCTGGAAGATCCCTATTGTAGCTCCTAGTATTGAAATGATGAGTAACTTAGAAAAGGGATTGGCAAAGGACAGAAAGCATAATCTGATGTGGGAAGCATGTAATAGTTATAAAAGTGATGTTAGTCAGAATAAGGAACACACTTGGAAAGTTATATCTGAGAGAAACAATCCAACAAAAGTAGTTGTGATGCTACAGAAAAATGAAAAGCATAACAATCAATTAATGAATAATATGGTGTTTGATCATATGAATTTAACAGACATAGAACTTAGAATTAATGGGGATAAATATCCTGAAGAACCACTTAAATGTGATTTTAGCGATGATAAATGTAAATACTCAAATCTTTACAATAGGTTTGTACATTTGGGTTATAAACAATTAGCATTTGATACTGGTAGTGTTGTTAGTATAGAAGAATTTAAAGAAGTATATCCACTATTCTGTTTCGATGTTTCCAAACACGAGTCAAATATTTATAATGGAACAACTGCTGATATTGAAATAAGTTTAACGTTGAAAGATAATCAACCCGTACCATATAATGTTTACTGTGTTATATATTATGAAAGAAAAGCTACGTTAGATATTATCAATAAAAATATGTATGTGAGTTTGTGAGCCTGGATTTTTATTTAATAAAATCATCCCCTAATAAATGGAGTCTACAAAGGAAGTCTTGAATACAATCAGAATGAATAAATACAATGAGACAATCAGGAAAGAAGCATTGGTATTAGGATTGAAATATAATATAGATAAAATGAGAATTGCTAAGACGAAATATGGTGATAAGTTGGTTGTCGTTATTAATCATAATAACAAACCATGTGATTTGTTTATAACACAGAAATATAATGCCATTGCTAACGAATTACTTTTAAAGAAAAATCTGGTTTTGCAGCCTATTGTACGCGAAAACAAGAACAAAGAAACATATGTGGATTTAGAACTGTTTACTCAGTAATATTTGAATAAAAAATGAAAAATGTAAAAAAAAAAAAGAAGTAGTGTATATTGTAGTATTTTATATGTAGTAAAGGGTAATATTCTCATTTCTTGTATCCTTTATTTTGGAAGTAAGAAAATAAAAATGTTCTTAAAAAGGGGGATAATTTGGTAAAAAGGATGTTAAAATTTAAGAAATTGATGTTAAACTGGGGTTTTGAAATTGGGGGGAGGGTGAGCCAGAACCCGGCTTTATATACTACTACTTTCAGATACCACGGTCCGACCGGGGTAACTGACTATGGTATCTGAAAAGTCATCTCACTTTTATCAGTACCAACAATAGAACCTAAGATTTTGTAAAATTGGTTGGAAAGAAGTTTGGAACTTAGTGATTTGACTGGATATCAGTTTTGTGGTTACAGATATCCCGATATCTGCAAAAACACAACTCTTATAAATAGTAAAATAGTAAAATTGTCACTACTTACAACATCACTGACCCAGTTACAGCAGTTGGACAACTTATACAGAAGTACAACAATAATATTAAGCATCAATGGGATTGTTTTCTTCAGAATCAGAATCATTTTTATTTGCCCAATATCTTTACACAAGGAAAAAAATAACCTGGGAGATGCCACCTACAATAGGATACTTTTGTCGATAGGATAACGTTGTTGGTGTCTCTAGGTTTGTCTGGTCTCCTCTTGTTATACTGTTTGCTTCTTCTTTTCTTTCTTTATTCCTACTCCGTCTATGACATGTGATTTTTTATGGGTGAAAAATAAATTATTATTATTATCTTCGCTCATTATCCGTCGGAAGTGCTAATACACCATAGAGCGTTGGACTGTTGCCGGCGGAACAGTAGAGGAGGGCTTTCGAGAGCTGGGAAGCCAAGTTCGGGACACTTTCTAATGGTTTTTAAGCTACTTTGGAAAGTTGCCGAATCCGACACTTGTTGTCGTGCTTTGAGAACCGAATCAGCTTTCTCGGAAAGTGTTCCATAAAGTTAGAGCTTGGTCATACTGGGCTTAAAAAGTCGCCTATCTGGCAAACATTTGAAAATCGCTAAGGGACGTGAGATTTGATGGGCTTTGTGGAAGCTTAGGGATAATGAGCAGACTGCAATTATGGGTCAATTAGGTTTCCTTTGACATCTATACACGTTGTTTTGCTCTAATTGATCTCCTCAGTTTATAACGACAACATTCAGAATTAGTAGAATGTTGTTCTTTTTCTTTTTTCTACTTTTGCAACCCAAAAAGCCAGGAAATAAGCCAAGTGTGACCAAACAGAAAGTTGAATGCGTCGGCGGGAATTTTGAAATTATGGACAAAACACGGCAAGTGTGACTTTGTTTGAAAATGTGAGAATTGAAGGAATGTACAGTGAACCATATTTATCCTAAAAAGTTTAAAGTTCACAATTTGTAAAGCCGTTTTTATGTTGACGCGTTGAGCCTTTAGCACTGAACTACGCAACCTCTGCGTCGCGCTTGCATCGACGCAACGCAGAGCTTACGCAGACAAATGAAACGCAACGGAAGAATATAACCAAGTTCTATTCTTGCCTTACTTCGGCACGTACGCATCAGAATTTTCAGTGAAAAATTGAAGTTTTTGAAGAGAAACTGAAGAAAACCTTGTAACGATTTAGAAAAATACTAATGAATGAGGAAAAAAACGAAGATTCAGCAGAAGAAACCGAGACAGGAAAACATAAATACGCATCCAGCGTGAAAACTCCTCGCGCAAGTGAGAAAGACACGCGAAGCAACCTGTACGCAACGGACGATAAAACGCATAGGCAACGCATCGCAACGACGCTTCAGTATGAAAGCGGCTTAAAGCAGTTACCAAACCCTCAGCGCGTTTTTTCGGAAACCGAAGAAGTTTTCCCGGAAAGTGATTCCCAGTAAGCTAGTGGATAGCACCGAAGAAAGTTGAATGCTTGGAATGGAATTTTTAAAGTGTAGAAGAAAACGCAGCAGGTGTCATTAGTTGCGTTTTTGCTGATACAATGGTATCTGTTACCACGGCCTAAAGTCGTTTTTGCAGTTATCGTGGTATGTGGCCAGTTATCGTGGTATCAGATATTCAGATACTACGGTCCGACCGTGGTAACTGGTCATGGTACTGAAAAGTCATCTCACTTTCACCAAATTTTGTCAGATTGGTGAGAAAGAAGTTTAGCAATTAGTGGTGTAACTGGATATCTGTTTTTCTTTTGGGATGACTTTGAAAAGTGCAATTTCGGCAATAGTCGTTTTTGCAGAGCACCGTGTATCAGATACCACGATAACTGCAAAAACGACTAATTGCAGATCCAGTTACCGTGGTAACAGATACCATGGTATCAGCAAAAACGCAACTACTAAGTTTAACTTCAAAGCCAACTTATTTTTGTATCATTTAACTGATACTCGGCATTAATTGGTTTGTTTGAAGTGATTTTTTTCTTTACTATTTGCTCTAGTATGACGTTCAAAATTTCTTCAGCCGTCCTCACAACGCAAAGAAATAGAAAACCGTGATTTTCGTGGTTTTTTCTTGATCAGCTAATTATCCCTCTAGGATGATGTGCGAGGGATAAATATAAATTCGGATATTTCGGTTGCACTTCCGGCAAACGTCCTCAGCGAAAAACAAAACAAAACTAAATCATAAAATCCACCACAATCACAACAGGAGAACGATGCGGAACCAACAGACAATAAGACGAGATGTAACTAAAAACCAGAAGAAAACGGTGGGGATGCAGATAAAAATAAAATAACGAAAGATAAAATGTGCGTGTTAAATTATAATTAGCTGATCAAGAAAAAAACCCGAAAATCACGGTTTTCTATTTCTTTTCGTAATGAATGGTCAGCTTGGCTTCAAGCAAAAAAAATTCTACCATGACTAGAAAATTTTGAATCTTTATACAAACACACCTTTTCAGTGGCCAGTGATCATCTTGCGAAAGATAGCTCGCTGCGTGAACACTTACTTTTCGTAAATCGTTGTCGTCAAGCATAAAACACAGGTACACGCGCTTAGAGATACCACAATCTGACAGATAAATTCTACTATCTGAAAATTGATTATTCGTGAATAACAGAGCAGGGAAGTAATGCATTTTCATCGGGTCTTCGAGTCTCTTTAAGGGTATAAGTGATGAGTAACTAGATGGTCCTATCTTAGTCATTTTCATTTAAATTTTAAGGATGACTTCGTCGGAAAATGTGCGAAGGGAAGGAATGTACAGTGAAGCATATTTACTGTAAAATGCTTATTCAACATTTTCTGGGCTTTTCAGCTTTCTATAGGCGTATTCTCGCCGTTCCCCGAGGACTTTCACTGCAGGAGTCCCCGCGTTTTTGTTTGTCCCAGGAACTGACTCCTCGTATTCTCGCGAGTCCCCATTGGTGGGGAACGCTCCGATTATCATCACCGTCATCAAAAAGGACTCTCTTTCAGATTTGGAGGGGAATCAATTTTTGCTGGTGTTGGTGCAATGTAAAATAAAATAAAAACAGTCAGAATAAGCAAAACCTAAAATGAAGTGGATCCAGACTAATTTCGTCAACTGATATTTTATTTTCCAACAAAATCCATTTTGGAAGCATTCCCCCTGTTCTCGCTGTTTCTGTACGCGGAGTCCGCGTGGAGTGACTCCCTCTATTCTCGTCGTTCCCTTCGATTCCAAGAGGATTCCTACAATTTTTGCGATGTGTTTTGCTCGCTAGAAAGTGTTTCCGGAATCTCGTGAAAACACTTCTTAGGTCACGTCACTGCTTCGCTTCTCGCATTTGGGGTCTTGTTGAAATCTAGGCGGAATTCGGTAAAAGCGTGACGTCATAACCATTTATTCTATTTAACCTCCGAACACAAGAAAATGTAATTTTTCACTGTCGTTGACTACATATATAGCCGAGTGACCAGCGAGGCGCCAGACACCTTAACATTTATAACCATCTAAGGGACAATAAAACCCTATGATAATAATAATAATTGTATTTGAAAAAAGCCCGAGGGCCATATACATATGATGACATGATATTTAATCACAAAAAAAACATTCGGGCCATGGTAATACATACAAACAAAATAAATATGCAAATCCTACCAACACAAAGATCTTTCACAATGTGCCATACCCACGTGGATGTACCTAGCACAACTCTTTATCGTAACAAAATTCTTATTGTTTAAAACCCCCATAAACCGATCCTCATTCCCTTTCTCAACTCCGAAAATCTCTTTTCTTAACCCTCCCAACTCCTCACAATCAACAAAAAAAATGAAACAAATATTCATCTTCCACTCCACACATCGGGCAAAGATACCGACCATCTCTTATTTTAACCCTCCCCAGATACTTTCTTTTTTCACCCAACGGTAAAAAATGTCCCCTTAGCGGAATAGTCCACTTAATATTCTCGCCCTCATCCCCACTTTTACATACCAGTTCTCCCCCCACTTCTTTGACCCCCTTGTAACAGATGTAGAGCCCTATGTTAGTTCGGCAATCACATGGCGTCACGACTGTATGGTTTTCCGCCTAGACTTGAACGTCGTCGCATTGAGAGCTAGGAGATCTAGAAAACAATCAGAAGACGTGTATTGATTTGTGAAGTTCGATAATACTTAGAAAGGAGGAAAACATGTTAGAATATTGAAAAAAAAAAAGAGCATCTAATGCTGCATACATTTCAGGTTAAAAAATTCAACTCCGATTCCATTGGAGACCGAGCAAAATAACTAAACGGTTCCTTGCCCGTAGGCTATCGATTTCTCTGGAGGTATAACCAATTGGACGAGTGAGCAAAAAGGTAAAGAAAAGGAAACAGAAAGTAGAACAATATAAATACTAAACCTAGAGGCAGATTTGACGGTGATACGGAGCTAAATTGAATAATAAAATAAAGAATTGTAATGCTCGAATAAGGCTGTTACGCCTCTTATTTCACAAGAAAACAATTTCACTGCAGATTTAGAGACAATGTAACAACGATCTTAATCTACATTAGTAACAATAATCTACAGACAGGTAGGTTTATTTGAACGTTTGTCGACTTTGAACACTGCAATTTGCATGCTTGCTGTGCTGTGACTAAAGTCAACTACCAATTAGCTGAGCTGATTTGACGAGCTGCATAGAAAGTTAGCGGTTGCAGCGTTTTTCCGCAATACCGTCTTGTCCGTTTCAAATATTTTTTTTAATCCAAGTTGTACCCATTTTTTCTCTATTTTCTTCTTTTGCTTATTTATCCACTATTTCTGTTTTATATTCGTTGGAAATACAAATATTCATTCATCATTCAAAGGTAGCTGAGCTGACTTGACGAGCTGCATAGAAAGATATGGGCTGCAGCGTTTTTTCCGCAATATGGTCTTGTTCCAACAAAAAAATTTAATCGAAGTCGTACCCATTTTTTCTCTATTTTCTTCTTTTGCTTATTTACTCCACTATTTCTGTTTTATGTACGTTGGAAATACAAATATTCATTCATTATTCAAAGCTAGCTGAGCTGACTTGACGAGCTGCATAGAAAGTTACGGACTGCAGCGTTTTCTCCGAAATACCGTCTTGTCCGTTTCAAATATTTTTTTTAACCCAAGTTGTACCCACTCTTTCTCTATTTTCTTCTTTTACTTATTTACTCCGCTATTTCTGTTTTATATACGTTGGAAAATTCAAATATTCATTCATCATTCAAAGTGAGCTGAGCTGTCTTGACGAGCTGCATTGAAAGTTATGGACTGCAGCGTTTTCTCCGCAATACGGTCTTGTTCCAAATATTTTTTTTAATCGAAGTTGTACCCATTCTTTCTTTATTTTCTTCTTTTACTTATTTGCTCCACTATTTCTGTTTTATATCCGTTGGAAATACAAATATTCATTCATCATTCAAAGCCAGCTGAGCTGACTTGACAAGCTGCATTGAAAGTTACGGGCTGCAGCGTTTTCTCCGCAATACGGTCTTGTTCCAAATATTTTTTTAATCGAAGTTGTACCCATTCTTTCTTTATTTTCTTCTTTTACTTATTTACTCCACTATTTCTGTTTTATATCCGTTGGAAATACAAATATTCATTCATCATTCAAAGCTAGCTGAGCTGACTCGACAAGCTGCATTGAAAGTTACGGGCTGCAGCGTTTTCTCCGCAATACGGTCTTGTTCCAAAAAATTTTTGTAATCGAAGTTGTACCCATTCTTTCTTTATTTTCTTCTTTTACTTATTTACTCCACTATTTCTGTTTTATATCCGTTGGAAATACAAATATTCATTCATTCATTCAAATCTAGCCCCTGACATGGGTGGGGCTTAATTGTGTGGGAAACAATTCGAGCAAAAAATAAAATTTAAGGGAAACCTCAAACTGGATAAATTAGATGAAACAAGAAAAGAAATGATTTCACGTGAGAATATTTTTTTCTGTACCGGGGCCAAAGAAAAGGTCACTTACGCGTCCCTGGCCAAATGTGTTTACCACATTTTCTTTTTCAATTAGTCGCGGCGGCGCGGAAAGCTATGACGTCATTCCACCATTAGATGGCGACCCTGTATCGCCGTTAAATGGATCGAAGAATATCAAGTACCAGCAGACAACCAGCTCCACATCTCAGACGAAGATAATGACTAACTCTGGTAAGTTGACTTACTGTCCTTATGGCTGTCCAGAAAACGACGCCTGTCAATGCGTTACCAGGAGCGGAAAAAAAGGTAAATAAAAGAGAAGAGGATCGGTTTACTGAAGGGGGTGCGGGGCGGGGGGGGGGGTCAGAGCAAAGTAACTCTATAGAGTAATGCACGAACTTTGAAGAAGTGACACACAGTCAAATCGTAGCGACACTGGCTCCGCTAGAGGACATGAACATCCCTACTGAAACTCAACCAATCGTTAACGAGCGCCGGCTCTGATCTGATCCTCGATGTTTGCACCGCATCTTAGCCTTGCCAGAATTTTCTACATCCGCCACTGCTCACATGAACAGGGCGGCGCTGCGACGGAGGACCATTTTTGATGCATGGGAAGGATGAGCATTACTCTCTAGAGTTATTTTGCTCTGGGGGGGGGGGCTAGGAACAACTGACTATGCGCTCTCTCTGCTGTCACTTCAAATTTAAAGCTGTCCTGTGGAAAATGCAAACCAAAAGTTTCCAATGGATTTCAGTCCCAGTTAAGTAAGTAAGTAAGTAATTTATTTATAACCCACCATTTTGAAAAAGCGGAGTAAATGGAAGAGAATAAATGAAATACATAAATACACAGAAAAAGACACTTAATTTCAATCTTCGGCCAGGAAGAAGTGGATAAGTTCGTGCGCTGGTTTTTTGGGATCCCATTGACACCTTTGGTCTTTGTTTAATGTGTGCGATTAATGTGTGTATTAAATATTCCTTCAGCCCAAGCTGACTGCGAAATATATTTGCAGTATAAAGGGATACGTCAGCTGAATTTTTATTAGAGCTATATTTCGGCCGTTCTTGGCAAGGGTCCGCTTCAGGCTCAAAACCGCTCAAGTTCGAAAAATGAAGGTGTGGGAAACACAGCCTGAAGAGGACCCTTGCCAAGAAGGGCCGAAATATAACTCCAACAAAATTTATCTGGCGCATCCATTTGGCACTATCAGGGCTCAACCCGCTCAAGCTGGTAAATGAACTTGTGAAGAAAAAAAAGCTTCCAGCTTTTCAAGCATGAGCTAGAAGAGTAAAGAGTATTATCATTTAATGTGCCTCAGACTGGGCCAATCTTAAGTTTTAGTATCTAGTAGCATCCTGTCTTGCTAATAGCAGCATGCAATAGAATGCAGTAACACGGTAGCCTTGAAGTAGAAGCATGTAGTAGCATCAGTTGGTACTCCGTCCTACTTTTTCGTACAACTTCATACTACTGAAGGAGAAGCATGTAGTAGCATCAGTTGGTACTCCGTCCTACTTTTTCGTACAACTTCATACTACTATTCTGAGATAAATGTTTCATCGGGTAGCCCTTGTAAAGTTCAGCTGACATATCCGTTTTGCACTGTCAAAAATGTGTATTCAAAAATGTTTTTTAATTGTTAATATCAAGTTTTTGTTTTAATTTCTTATGTTACTATTTTCAGGAATCTGTTGTTTAATTTTTGGTCAATCAGTAATATTATTCAGCCATATAAAAACGGCACAAGGCCTGCCCAGATGGAGTATTTGAAAAAAAATTAGAGAAAAAGATGCGACTCAAGTAAACTGGAAGTAAACAAAATATAGTATACAGAGGCGAAAGTCTTTCTGTTGCATTGTATGTATTATTTGTTACTATTAATACCAGATAAACACACAATTATATTTATTCTCAAATTCCAAGAGGTAGGCTAAGTATCACTAATATCACTCTTTTCAGGCTATAGTGCAGAAGAAGCGATCGCCAACAGTTCCCAGAAGAAAACATATCAAGCCGATGGCGTCCGGTATGAAGAAAAATCAGCCGAAGCCGCGATGAAAGCACGGATAGAAATAGATGGCGTTAAAGCGGAGAAAGCTGCAGCTATGAAACAGGTTAGTAGCACCAGGGACCCATATATTTCCTGTTACAGGAAATGTATGGGTCCCTGGTAACACCAAGAAGACGGTACTCGTCATAGGAGAACAGATCTCGATTTCTGCCTGCACTGTATGAATTCTCCGCCCCTGAACGCATGGAGTGGACCCGAAAGAATGCATAGGCATATGGGATATTGCGATCTGTTCAAGCTAGGTCGTTCTCGTCGTAACTCAATCGATTGAAATTCGCGATACAATCAGTACTCCATGCAGTGGATAATGTATGTTTTAATTTATTAGCCTGCAAGGCAATACTCTTTACCATTGTATCATAAGTATTCTTTATTTACATACTGAACTTGACATGTGAATAAAGCTTAACTAACCTTGACATGTGATTAAACCTTAACCAAATAGGGCTAAGATTTGAAAGTAGGCCTGAAGCTACCCGAAGAAAATGGGTTACTTTCGTAGCTCCGCTAATTATATAATCGATTTTGATAGAAAGATTTTTTTTCTTTCGGATTTGTAGTACCTCTATGCGTGTGTGCCTCCATGCTTGAAATATTTAGTAACTATTACGGTAAAGAAATTGTCAAAAATAAATGTTTTTCGGGTGACATGCAATAGGGCTTTAACAGTAGTTCTACAATCTGGAACTAAACATTTCCTGAAATTAGCTTGATTAGCCGATGAAATGCACACTCATCTTGAAATTCAAATTCTCGTGTCTGGGTGAATTTTGACTTGTCGTGCTAGCAGCGCATGTTCTGAACGTCTTTACATTGTAAAAAGTTTCTCCGAACGAGGATGCAGTATTTGCTACTGGGATTAATCTTATTTCTATTGGGATAAGATTAATCAGAATTAGGGGTAATGTTATCTCAACAAAGATAAGATTAATCCAGTAGAAAATACTGCAAGATTTTCTTTTACAGTGTAGAGCCCAAGGTGAAAAAAAAAATCGAAAATCCCTGAGCAAGAGTCAAAATAATTCAGTCTATTCATAAAGAGATATAAAAATAAGCTTACTTTTCAGTTAGAGTTTGACAAAGAAGTACTTTCCTGGGAAGGAAGGAGATACACCCGTAGACCTAGCTGACTTTAGTGAGAAAAAAAGGCAAATAAATTAATAAAATGGTATTTGATAGTTCAAAACGCATGAGTCAGCTACATTTTTATTAGATCTATATTTCGGCCCTTCTTGGCAAGGGTTCTCTTCAGGTTCAAGCCGCTCAAGCTGGAAAATTAACTTGTGTCCAGATCGATATCACAGCACCAGCTTTAACTCCAACCAATTTTCAGGGAAGAAGTTCATAAAGTCAGATATTTAAAGGACACCTGAATGAAGAGTACCAAGTATCATCCCTATCTGTATGACTTCCGTTAACATTGCCTGCAGAAAACCCAATCCAAACACGAAATAGTGTTTCCAAGCTAGAATTTTTCCTCCACTTTGCATCTGTCCTTATTTCAGTACCGAACAATTTTACAAATGAACAAATGTCTCCAATCAACCCTTCTTCTGGAATATTTTTTAACCAGTTAAGCCCAGACGTATATTTAGAAGAAATTCCAATACGGTCCTGCCAGCGCTGTACAAGATTTGAATGAATTGCGCTTTTTGTCTTTGAGTCTGCATGTGCAGACCTCCAGAAACGAACATCCCTATTTTGAAAACGTCACGCCCAGGAGAAGAATGCTTTCCGTGGCCATGTCTGTAAATGTATTCTCCATGGTGTGTTCAAGTATGGTTTCATTGTTCAGGTGTCCTAAAAATCTTTAACTATTTTTCCACAAGTTAAATTTTCCAGCTTGAGCGGTTTGAGCCCGAAGAGGACCCTTGCCAAGAAAAACCGAAATATAGCTCCAATAAAATTTAGCTGACTTATCCGTTTTGCACCATCAAATATGATTCGTGGTCAGCTTGGGCTGAAGGACTATCTAAATAAAACGAAATATAGAAAAATAGGAACAGTCAAGAAAAGAAGAAACCGAGGAATCTGTGAGATTCAGACGTGAGCAAGTATTATTATAAGAGATACTTTTATATTTTTCCAAATTTTGATCTTTGGTATAAAGCGGAATGTTAGGGGGGGCTGTAACGTAAAGAATCTAACCAAAATTATCACATCTTTCTTTCTTTTCTAATATGCTACAGAGTAGTAGTAGTAGTAAGTAGTAGTAAGTAGTTTAAGTAACTTACTGGGAAGGAAGGACATAAAACCCGTAGAGACCTAGCTGTAAAGTGCATCACGACAATGAAGAAAGAAAGGAAAATAAACAAAGAAATAAATATAGAAAAATAGGAACAGTAAATAAAAAAAGCAACAGAGGAATTAGTGAGATTCAGACGTGAATGAATTTTGCCTTTCCCTTTTCGCCTTTAGCTTTTAGCTTTTAGCCTTTTGAGGGTTTTCCGTTTTTGTGTCGCCGTTGCTTTTCTTTTTCGCTTTTCTTTTTTTTTTAAATGCAATGTTGACAAATGCCATTTTACATTTATCGTATTATGCTGTAATTCTGTTATCTTTAAAATCCGAGACAGTCTCCAAGTACTGATTATCGCTTTGAGTCAAATCCATCTTTTATTGGACTTTCAGTAAATTGACTAAAGTCGCGAGGCAAAAAGCCAAAATGAGTGCGCGACTTGGCCAGCTACCAAGTTTCCGTTTTTGACAAAAGGCAAGGTGAAAAGGCGAAGTCGGCGTTTGCCTTTTTGATAAAAATGGGACATCGTCAAACAATAGTTTTTTACAATATAAAGGGCGTCAAATTGTACTCGTGTACTTAAGGCACTTTTTCTGATCTTTAAAAGATCGGAAAATTGTATCAGCGTGGCAACACCGAACGCTGCATCGATAAGAACCTATTGAGTCCCTATTTGAACAGGGGTGTGTGTTAAGACGTAAACATCGCGTATAGCACTATCCAGCTTATTACACCCTATTTGAACAGTGCTTTACGAAAATGCACAGCCATCGAACGGGGGATCGACTAAAACCAGGAAGGGAAGGGAACACGAGAAAAGCAGGAAGGCATACTAAAACCAGGAAGGGCATACTGAAACGAGGATGGCTGTCGCCAGAATAGAATGCTGCTAAAAACTGGAAAGCCGCACCGTTCCCTTCCTCTATTTAGTATTTGTTGAGGGGTTTGCAAGTTTTCAAATTCGAAGTTCACCATCCCGTTTTAGTATCCTGACATCTGTAGGGATTAAGTTCAGTGATGGGTCGGCAGCTATAAAAATTGTAACTGAATGAAAAAATTAAAAATAAATGAAAAGATGAATTACAATTTTGCTTGTTGCCGAGCCCTCACTGAACTTAATGCCGATCCATGTCAGGATACTAAAACGAGGAACGAACAGTGAACTTTGAGTTTGAAAAGTTGCCGACCCCTCGAAGAATACTAAACAGAGGAAGGGAACGGTGCGGCTTTCCAGTTCTTCGCAGCATTGAGTTCTAGCGACAGCCTTCCTCGTTTTAGTATGCCTTCCTGCTTTTCTCACGTTCCCTTCCCTTCCTGGTTTTAGTCGATCCCATCGAACGGCGACTGAAAAGGCGAACAAAAAACGCAACTAATGACTGAAGACGGAAAAAGTCAGCTACGATCTTCGTCAGCGGTGTTTCGCCGCTTCTTGGGAAGGGCTGTCGTCAGGTTGCTGGAAGACACGAAGCTGCAAGATTGCAGATGATTTATTGCAGATGATGGCAGTTACATATTTGACCTGCAATCAACTGCATCCTGCTACGGTCTCAAAAGCATAGGCGAAGCATACTCCGTTACTTATGGACCGTTCACGCTTATGTTGTAAGACGAATAAAAGTACTGCGCGTTGTAAGCCTTAAAGCCAGGCTTCACTTTCCAGATTACCAGACGTCCGGGGCTTCCGCATAGTCAAGCCAAGCCTTCCAGATTTTCATGATAATGATGACATCCAATTTTGCTATTCTTCAACATTTCCTAGATGTCCCCTTCGCATTTCAAATATCTGTTGCATCCCAGTCACAACTGTCAATCACTTTCCCTTTCCTTCCTACGTTTGCAAATTTGTTCTGTTTCTCGAATGTATTGCCTCTATGGTACCTTCCAGACATCCGGAATCTGGGGTGTCCAACACCCCGGATTTCCAGACGTTTTTGGCCTGGCTTCACTTTCCAGATCCGTCCCGACGAAAACGGCTGTCTGGAATCCGGAAGAAAAATTTGGAAGGTGAAGCCTCGCTTTATCCTCTGCAGCAACTTGAAAATCAAGTTGTACGCCGCTCCCCGACGTTTGGATCACGTATGCATAGATTTTCAAAACGGAGCCTTAAACCTGACAATCCATCCCTACAGAACATAACCTTTGATGACTTTGATGTGAATTTTAGATCAGCCTCGACCGGTTTTACGAAAATCCAGTGCAATACTCGGTATAATATCTGCTGCTGTGTCTGTTGGACTAGTGTATATTCCTCGATTTATTTTGAGCCTACCAGGATTGTTCTTCTTATTTCAGATAAGGTAAACACCTTGTAAATGTCAACACACAATTAGCTGTATAAATTAGTATTTTTATTAAAAAAAACTTTCATTAAAAAACTCATTCACTCTGTATTCAATTACTTTTATATTACAAATATCTCTCCTTAAATGTTTCTCTCTTTCTTCTTCAGTAGTCACGGGATGGAAACGCATTGCTATGATTGGTCACGTATAACTTTTTTCAAAACGGAGCCTTAAACCTGACAATCCATCCCTAGAGAACATAACCTTTGATGACTCTCATGTGAATTTTAGATCAGCCTCGACCGGTTTTACGAAAATCCAGTACAGTACTCGGTATAATATCTGCTGCTGTGTCTGTTGGACTAGTGTATATTCCTCGATTTATTTTTGAGCCTACCAGGATTGTTCTTCTTATTTCAGATAAGGTAAAAACCTTGTAACCGTCAAAACATAATTAGCTGACTGACTGACTTTCATTCAGAAAACTCATTCAGTCTGCATTCAATTACTTTTATATTACAAATATCTCTCATTAAATGTTTCTCTCTTTCTTCTTCAGTAGTCACGGGATGGAAACGCATTGCTATGATTGGTCACGTATAACTTTTATCACACAAAATAGAACCCGTTCCTATTAATTGTTACCACAGCAAGCCTCGGCGGGATGAAAATTATTCGCACACATATTCACATACATATTCACATATTCATACACATATTCATACACATATTCATATTACACATATTCATATTACACGCATATTCGCGGATAGCACGTATAATGGTCCAAAACGGACCGATTTCTCAAATACCTCCGTATTGCTAGAAATGTTTTCAAGCTCAAAACGTGCGTAAAATACGCTCGGATTTCAAAATACGCTAGGATTTTACGCAGTGTGTAAACCCACCATAAATCAGAAATTCTGCAGCTTAAACGTAAGCTTGAACGGTCCATTAGGGTCGGAGCGGACGATTGTAACGCCAAATCAGCTATCTCTATCTGTACCGGGGAGGGGGAGAGGGTAAACGATGAGAAAAGAAGATCGGTGAGGCTACATTACAGTTCTTATTGTATTTCAACCAGCTACTACTTGCCAGCGACGCATACTCTTCGGGTCTGACGACCCGGGGTCTCGAAACTTGGTGAGAGGCAGGACAGGTTTTAAAGAAATTCTTCCTCTTGACCCGGGAACTTGCACCAGCTCTTGGGGAAAACCTATATATTAATATTCGGTTTCCCGTCGTTTGCGGTTTAGATTAGCATCAACCAGTTTTCTTTGGTTGCTTGCCATCGAGATCCGCTACAATCGAGATTAGTTGGAAAGCGTGTCCTCTTGTCAATACTCGTGTTTTAGTTTGGCGAATCTTTTTAATGAACAGTGGCTTTCACTAATTGAATGGTGGCGTGAGAAAACTGTATCGCGGCCTGAGAAAATTTAACGGTGGCGTGAGAAAGTTGACTGGTGGCGTGAGAAAATTTAATGGCGGCGTGAGAATATTGGAAGGTGAACGGATTCATGGTGCATCTTGGAGCGCAACTAGTTCGCAGATCAGTTGATGGTGCTCATATCAGGCTTTGACGGTGACTCTTGCTGGTGTGAATTCTGATCCTGTGACAGGTTTTCTATGTGTAACGTGATCTTAGCGCGAAAGCACATAATGATCAAAGCTTGATGTGAATAGTTATGTTGGGCAATTCCAGTCGACGGTCTGGCGACTTTTTTTTAAGGAAAGACTGACTACCATCAATTCTGTTCTTAAATTTGCGTCACCTGGAGTCACGTGTTTTAAAGTATCTCTCGAATTGGTCAAGACGTTGACTGTAGGGAGCAGTCATAATGAATGCATTTTTGGTGTAACGCGTTAAAAGAGAAAAAGCCAAAGGACGGGGTACGAAAATAAACTAAAAACAACAACAACAACTGAGTAAAACATATAAGATCATGTACGGTGAAAGGCACACGGTTGGACGTCAAACAGTCACCACCGAAGAAGCCCTGCAGTATAAGAGCCAGAAACTGCAGCGGACCAAAAGCGGCTATGACGTGGAGTTAAACTGGGTTGGTCCCGCCGATGTCCCAGCTGTCGCTTGGAAAGTATGCCAACCAATTATGGGGGTCTGCGAAGGAGAATATTCAGTGGCAAGTTTTGTTATAAGCTTGTCCTACCGCAGAGCAAACTATCACTGGGGAGTAGCCCCTGTTTCCTCGATTTGTGCAGACCGCATCTTAGCTGTACTCGAATTTTCTAAACCCGAAAGTTGGTTTTGCTTTTAATCTCGCGAGCGTAATGAGCGGCGCTACAAGTAATGTCCATTTCCGGTGCATGGAAATCATAGGTCTTGGCGCTACTCTAGTGTTATTTTGCTCTGTCCTATTGTGTATACTTGAATCGTATTGCCAAGTCCTAAAAAAACCCAAGTACTATGTAGTAGAGGTATGTTAGAAGTTATGGTGCAATTTCTGGGATCCGAAGCGTCAGTGTCCGAATGTGTAAATGCAGCATCTCTACTCATTCAAGTTCAAAGGTTCCAAAGTTGTCCCCCGTACCTGCAACACGTACGCGGTACCAAAAAAGGTTCGTTCCGAGTTTCACCAAAATTTATAATAGCTGCGTTCGTTGCACTCCGGGCTGTCTCTGGTGTTTAGTCACCAGTGTCCGGTTCTTCCCTTAAAACGCGTTCTTTTGGTTCACCTGTGAGTTGATGAAAACCGGCTAACTCCTCGCTGCAGCAGGGCTCACGAGCAGGTTCTGGTTAGTCCGCACCGGTGAGATAAAACCGGACACTGGTTAGTTCAAAAACGGGTTATAAGACTGGTGAGAAGTCACCAGTGGATGCAAAAACGGCTTATAAGAAAAACCGGAGACCACCGGTGAGAACTCCCGTGACAAAGAACGCAGCTAATGATGGTGGTAACTGTCTGTGATATTATCCCAACGTCCGTGTTCTGTTTTTGGTTTTTATTTATATACTATAATAGGTCTGTGATGACGAATTGATGATTAACTATATAGACTATAAAATGTGCATTATATTTGACGTAATACCCAAATTTGGCATTGCCATGATAGTGTTTTTTTGAAATAAATTCGTTACATACTTACTTACCGGAATCTGGTAACGGCGTAAAATGTCAAAGTCAAAAAGCTTCTTTCACTATCAAGTTGACATTAATCGAATCAGGGGCAAAAAAACGATGGCTGTATGTGTTTTTCCTGTTTTCTCCACCGGACAGATGATTGGTCCGGAATCCGGCAACAATCGGAAATTTGGTAGAATAAAACAATACATTGATAAAGTTTAATGGAGCGTTGGTAAAAGGGACACGCTAGCCGTATCGCTAAGCTTCATTTTCTCACTGGTTCTGTCAGTGCGAATCCGCAATTTCGGTCAGATAAAAGGAAAAGCTTGACCACGTTGATTCTAGATAGGAGTGGAAGAAGATGTGCAAAGTTCATACTCTATTATCGATTTTGTGCGAATCTCTGTTCTCATCGGACAAAAAGTTCGTCTAGAATCTGCAAAAATCGAACATTTGCGACGTCCAAATTTCTTGACAGAATTGTGGTGATCTTGATAGTTTGGTTTAAAAAAGTCATACGCCTACCCCGCTTTAAGATGCCACCCGAGCCTTTGGCCTTGTTAATCCCAGAACACTGATTCCCGTTTTTGTAGACAACTTTCCAGACTTGCTAAAACTAGTCTATTTCAAATCAACTCTGTTCTTTTTTTTTCTGTTAACTTTAAGATTTCATTTCAACTATTCTGAAGTAACACTAGGTATGACAGACCTGCACATGGATTCACTTCCTTTCGCTGATAATTCGCGAGTCTCTAACCCTCCTTGCTAATCGCGTCTGTAATTGATTTCGGCCAATTGTTGACTCTAGGAATGCTAAATTCCTTCCGTACGAATTATCTTTTACTAACTGACAACGTCATATTTTTGAGTGTCAGATGTGAACATGTAAACAGTTAATTCTTGGAAATATTTTGAATGTCTTTTTTCATTTTTATGGCAATTGCCCTTTGGCCAAGTGCCAAGGGGCCTAGTTCGGGAGTGGAGGGAGGGGGAATCTGGAACCTTGAGGCATTTATAACTTTCGAGCGGATGTAGCTTGGTGGGAAGAACAAGCACAAGTCCTAGATACATCGTTGACATAACCCGACCGTATTCGGACACTTTGCTGGAGTTTTTTGTTTTTGTTTGGGGGGGGGGGGATTCTGGTGATCCTGCGAATTTGGTACTTCGTGATGTGCTAGAACGATGAAAATTGGGAGACTGATTAGAGACCCGAACAGACTGACTTAAGAATAGTCCTTTCCCCTACCCAACCGTCGTGGAGGGATGGGGAGCCCGGAATCTAGTGGCATGCATAACTTTGTTGTGCCACGGTACGGGAGGGCGGTGAAGCGGGAACCGGAAATTTTCAGATAGGCCATGCTCCGATTCCAGTCAAACTTGATGGACGGGAACAGGAGATGCCATAGATGCGACAGTTATGTTTTCGAGTCGTATTCACAGTGGGGGAGTTGGAATGGGAGCTCAGGAAATTTTGCGGCTCAGTGAGGGGTCAAACAAGTGGAGCGATGTAAATGAAACATGGAATTTAGAGAGATCATATGCCATAGATGACATATTTACGGTTCGAACCGGATCCGACAACGGTGGGGGAGGCAGGAGATTTACCGGAAATTCCCCCAAAACACTCAGATTTGAGTGAACTTGATAGGTGGTAAGAAAAAATGCTTCCGATGATCCATTTATGAGTCCAAACCAGATTCGGCCGCCGTAGTGGGAGTGGAGCGGGGTACCGTACCGGAAATCGTGTGGCACGTCTAGGGACCAAACGAGTGGAACAATATTCCCGGGTAGAAAATGATTGTCAGATACGGACTCAACGTGTCTTCTTACCCCTGAATTGAACATCTAATCAAGTTCAAAATTAAACTTTTACTTTAAACAAATTTTCCCGTTTTGGCTGGATTCCAGGCAAACTACTTGTTTGGCGAAAAACTAATTTTCATAAACGGGTTCAGCATGTCTCCTTACCCCTACCTTAAACCTCTATTCAACTTAAGATTAAACTATTATTTTCACAAATTTTCCGGTTTTAGGGGTGAACCCCTTCCGGGTGAACCACTTGTTCGGCGAGATAATAATTTTCATATTCGGATTCAGTATGTCTCCTTACCCCTAAACAGACTATCCCATTAGCTTAATTTGAACCCCCTTCCCCAGCCTTAAATATAGGGCTACAGTCTTCTACCTTACCCTCTACAGTCTGCTACTATCTTCGAACTTGGACCTGCACTTTGACCCAAAGGGTCCTCGTACCAAATTTGAACAACACCCCCATCGAGAGTTATCGTGCTAACAGACGGACAACTTTTATGAAGTCATAGGTATCCCTCCACTTACGTTTTGGCATCCCAAAAAGACAAATGTCCTGGGCCATGGCTAAGGTGGGCCGGTCTCGCTACTCGAAAATTGTAGTAGTGTGGCAACACTGCCTCTGTGGTCGTTAGATTCGTCATCATCAGCAACCACTTCGTCCAAATTTTATCCATCTGAATATTTTCCTTTTTTCTCTTTCCTTTCCCCCTACCCATTCCTTTATTTTTCTATGGAAAATGGTCGGAAAGCTATTGTATGAAGTTGTAAGCTTTAGAGCATGCAGCATTCACTGCATGCTACTATAGCAAGACTGGATGTTATTGGATACTACTGCTCAGATTATCCCAGTCTGAAGCACAATTAAGGTAAAGTATTTCTTAGCACTATATCACTACATACAACTTCACAGATTAAGTTGTGTCATAGAGGTACACAATTAAGCTACAGATTTTTCATCAGGTTGTTCATTTAATTGCCTTGTTTTATTTTAGGAGCAGAAATCTCTTCAGACTGGCGACGTGGCAGCTCAAGAAATGCACAGTTCTTCTTCTGCTTCTATGAAGGTTAAAAGCGACAATTTCTCAGCAGAAAAGGTGAGTTCGAGATGTTTTTGGCCGAAGTTAGAAAAGAAATCTTGTAGCTTGGCATGTATTTCGTTAAAATAAGCCTTGAGCCCAAGCTGACTTTGACAAATATATTTAAATAATACAGGACTGGGCTGTCGTCGTCGCCCCAATCGTGCAGCAAAAACAGCAGCCGTGTTAAAAATTAAATCTCGGCACTAGTTTCTCCGTGCAGTAATACTTAAAAGTAATAGATACAGGCGATTTCTCCCTACCAGAAACGTGGAACGAAAGGCTGTTAATGGAACAAAATTTAAGCTTTCAGTTCCTTATTATTAAGAAAACCGAAGTTGATCAAAATACAGAAAAAACCTTTCCTTTCATCGTTCCAATCGTGCAGCAAAAAACAGCGGCCTTGTCAAAAATATAATCTCAGGACTAGTTTTTTTGCCTACAGTGGTATTTAAAACTAATTTGCCCGAATAAGGTATTTCTAGTCGGTAGAAATGTCAATTTTCAGGTTTATTTCCTTCCCCGAAGTTGACCCTGAAGATTGACGACTTGACGAGACGAGGACCCTTGCCAAGAAGGGCCGAAATACCGTTGCGAAAGCATCGTAGCTGACATAAGACATAACTGTTTTATGCCTTTTTCGGAGAGAAAAGTTCTGCAGCATGGGCATGACGAACTTTGTTCTGTTTTGTTTTTTTGGTGCGTGACCCCGCCACCCGGATTTATAGATAAGACTGTGAGGATATGGCATGCATTTTGGGTCAAAATTGTTAAAAATGTTGCCGAGAATACTCGAAATGTCGCCGAGAATCCATGAAATGTAGCCGAGAATGCTGTTTTTGTCGCCGAGATTTTTTGTGTGTATCCGAGACTGCAATGTTTGTTGCCGAGAATGACAACTTTGTAACCGAGATTTTCACTGAAAAACGTGTCGCCGAGAAATACGGATATGTGTTCGAAACCAAAAATCTAGTTCCCGAGATGGAACAAAGTGTCGCCGAGATTGCTAGAAATGTCGCCGAGATTTCGCGTAATGTCGCCGAGAATGCATGAAATGTCGCCGAGATTTCTTTGAAAATAACATACAAGTGAAAAAAGTGTCGCCGAGAATTGGAAAAAAAATACAGCTTAGAACAAAAAATCTGATTTTTTAGATGGAAACAAATGTAGCCGACTTGGTGGTTGGTGAGGCCCTCCTTATTGTTCTATTTGTAAGTCCGGAACAAGTGTGATTCTTCGTTGCAGTACACGCTCACTACCATTGTAAGTGCTATATTTGCTATCGCACTCTTGTTGGTATTATTCTACTCAATAAACAATGTGAATGTGAACAACAGTTGCTCAAAAGTAAGATCCAAAAAGAAGTTTGAAAGGAAAGGATGTGGCTCAGAGGCAGTGGCGTTGCGAAAGGGGGGGGGGGGGGGATGCAACATTCGGTCACTTATTCGGTATAATTGCCAGGATTCGGTAGTTACCACGAACATGAAGAGGTCGAGTGAAGAACTGGTCGCAGACAAAAGGACTGATCTATGATTTCATCGATATTCCTTACTTTTATTCGTATCCTAAAAACAAGCTCTTATCAGAAATGTCTCAAAAATTCTGCCTGCGGCGCTTTTCATAATATTAACTATTTTCCGGAAAGGTGCGTCATTTAGCTAGGTTTTAAACCAGTTTTAGGGATCGCGATTTTTTGAAACCCTAGAAGCTAGAACCTGCATGGAAATAGCTGAATTTGGCAGGAAAAAACGAACTTAAAAAATCTCGCCTGCGGCGCTCACTTTATGTGATCATGGCTAGTAATGACTAGTCATACAGTAGCTGCTTCTGCCGGGATGTCGCTCTATCCGGTTTCTGGTTTCTGGAAATTCTTAGGATCCTGGTGTTTTGGCTCTTCACTCAACTACAAAAATTCACTTGCGACGCCCCTGCTCACAGGTGCTAAGAAAGCTAGAGTAAGTATAGTCGTTGAAAGAAAGAAATAACTGAAACGCATTTATTTTACGGATATGTCATCAAAAAATGTGTTACCACCTTAAAATTTTTGAAATAATGACTTTAGCACAAAAACCTGGTTCTGGGGAGCTTGACTTTGACATGGACGACTGATTTTCTCTTCCATTTAAGTCATCCACCAATAGCCTTGTATACTGGTTAGGGCTAAGGTTCAAGCATAGCAAGTATGATAGTTTGGCTCTTGCAATAGCCTTGTCACATGGTTATGCTTAAGGTTCTAGTCTCCAAACATCGTTTGTATGGTAGTTTTGGTTCATCTTAAAAGGAAATGTCAGGTAAGCAGCACTTCATAGCATCTCCATGACTGGAAGTGCAAGCCCATCTCAGAACCATGCTTGTTCATGGTTTCCACATTCAAATCCAAGATCAGAGCTTCTGAGAACTTAACACGTCAGCAGGGCCAGGAATTGGCTCAAGCTCACTACTTCCGAACTGTAGTTTCAATGACTTATTAGGACTGTGATTGTTCAGCTGAACTTCAGAGACAAGAAGTGGTTTATCTGACAGGTGGATAACAGGAAATTTCAGTCCGGTGATGCAGCTTTTCCACCTCGAAATTCCGGCTTCCTCACTACCACAGATCCCCAGAAGCTGAGGAATATATCCTTTGCATACACGCTCCATGTACTGATTGTCAATTAATATACTTTTTCCAAATTTTGGCTATCACCCCTTGACTTCATATTTCAGGAAGTGCTCAATACTGTTCAAAACAGGAGCTTGAGTACTAGTCAGCTGCTCCTGTTGGCTTTGGGCACGAATGATCACTGCATGGGCTTTGCCTATTCCTTCTTGCGGACCTTTAATAGCCGATTTCCCACACTGACTTCCATTATCGACAACTGCATCTAACACTTCGGAATCCATCTTCGAATTTCCGATCATAATGGCCGAGGCAGTTATGTTTCTTGATCAATGACTGTGCCCTGGAAAGGAGATCAAGTTGGGCACACATAGCACTCATCAGAAGAAACAATGGTATTCTCAAGTGTTAGGTTAATTGTGAATGAATTTGTGGTAAAACAATTAAAGATTCTTCCTTAAATATCTGATTTTGTGAATTTCTTCTCTGAAAATCAGATATTTAAGGAAGAATCTTTAATTCTTGTTCCACAAATTCATTTGCCAGCTTGACAGGCTTGAGCCTGGAAAAGACCCTTGCAAAGAAGGGCCGAAGTATCGCTCTTATGAAACTGTAGCTGACTTATCGGTTTGCACCGTACAAGATGATTCGCAGTCAGTTTGGGCTGGAGGACTATCTCCAACCTTCTTTATACTCTTGATGACTATCTGTTCATGCTGATTCAGAATCTCCGGGTACCTGCAGACGAAATGAAGAAATGCTGCCAAAGCTGCGCTGACTCAGGATTTGAGTTGTTGAGTTTGAGTCGCTACAGACACGTTTACTCCTTCTTCCTGAGAATCACCGGCGTCTTCTGAACTTAGTCATATAGAGTATTATCCCACAACTAAAAGTTCTCCTGCTTTGGAAAGTGAACTGTTTGCTAATTCAGTCTCAGGCAAGGAGTTTTTAGCAAACTCTTTGCTTCAAAGACAATCTAGATCTGTCATGGAAGAAAAGCAAAAACGGCTCCATAGCCTGGTGCCAGAGAGCCAATGTCTGCAGATACTTACATACAATTCTCAGAAAAAGAGCCATTGACAGTCAAAGCTATTTCAGTCAATTCCGACTCAGACTATACTAAAACATGAGCTACTTGAACCACTGAAAGAACTTTAGAGAGGCTGCAATGGCCTTGAACTTCTGACTTTCCTTTGGTATATGGTGTCCTCCTTTGGGAAACATAAATACCTCACTAATCCAGTGGGCTGATCCCCCCCCCCCCCCGAATGATGCCTCTGATTCTAGGATTCTGATTCTCTGATTCAAGGAACTCTGGGCCTCAGTCTAACCTGAGTCTAACAATCCCCTGAGCGTAATCTCTCAGCCTCATAAACTTCGTAGCAGGCACACTGAAAAACAACAACATAGGTTTGGACAGTAGGGGGTCAAGAGAACATAGGTTACCTACCCTGCATTGTAAATGACATCTCGTTTTATCCATGAAATTCAATTCAAGCCTTTGGAAGACTCTGAGACCCCTCAGTGTGCACACCTTTCGTGGATTTTGAATCATGGCAATACCTGAAGTCCTGAAACCTGGAGGTACTGAAATCCCTGACGATGTAAGAAATCCAGAAGAAACCTCAAAAGAAGTCAGAAAAAAATTAATGAAATTTTCTTTCTTTATCTCTTCTTATTCTTGACACTAAAAGCGTAATCTTCAATGTAAAAGATTATTTTTCTTTTCATTTTCGGTGGTCTAATTATATTATCAATAGTATGAACACAATCACAAGTCCCAGCAGACGATTCCAATATAAATTTCCCTTGTCTTTTGATAAAACTTTAAAGTTCATATTTAAATTGGGTAGTGGGACTGGTGGGGTCCGGGTCCGCCCAGGGGTCTACCCGAAAATCCTCCTCCCCCCTGGCAAAAAAAATACGTCCGCCCTCCCTGAATGCAAATATATAGGAAACTAAATATATTCTGACAGCGAGTTAATGTAAACTCTATACAGACAGTCGCCCCAGCGCCCCCCCCCCGGCGGTACGAAAAAACCTCGGGTACCGAACTACCCCGACCAAACCCTCCCCCCAATTTATTTCTGTGAAAAGTATTTCATAGATAGGGAAGGCCACCATCACGTATTTACATTAACTCGTGTGTCTGTATAGAGTTTACATTAACTCGCTGTCAGAATATATTTAGTTTCCTATACATTTGCATTCAGGGAGGGCGGACGGATTTTTGTTGCCAGGGGGGAGAAGGATTTTCGGGTAGACCCCAGGGTGGACCCAGTGCACCCGGACCCCACCAGTCCCACTACCAAAACATGAACTTTAAAGTTTTTTTCAAAAGACAAGCGAAATTTATATTGGAATTGTCTGCTGGGACTTGTGATTGTGTTCATCCTATTGACAATATAATTAGACGACCGAAAATAAAAAGAAAAATAATCTTTTACATTGAAGATTATGCTTTTAGTGTCAAGATTAAGAAGAGATAAAGAAAGAAAATGTCATTAATTTTTTTCTGGCTTCTTTTGAGATTTCTCTTGAATTTTGCTAGCCTTTGTTCTTACATCATCAGGGATTTCAGTACCTCCAGGTTTCAGGTATTGTATTGCCAGGATTCAAATCCACGAAAGGTGTGCACACTGAGGGGTCACAGGGTCTTCCAAAGGCTTGGATTGAATTTCATGGATAAAACGAGATGTCATTTGCAATGCAGGGTAGGTAACCTATGTTCTCTTCAACCACTGTCTGACCCTATGCTGTTGTTTTTCAGTGTGCCTGCTATGCAGCTGCTATGGTGTCATTTACAATGCAGGATAGGTAACCTATGGTCTCTCCAATTACTGTCTGAACCTATGTTGTTGTTTTTCAGTGTGCCTGCTACAGCAAAGTTTATGAGGCTGAGAGATTAGGCTCAGGGGATTGTTAGACTCAGGCCCAGAGTTGCTTGAATCAGAGATTCAGAATCCTAGAATCAGAGGCATCATTTGGGGGGGGGGGGGAATCAGCTCACTGTCTTTCGTGGGGTTCTGGAGCACCCCAGGCAAAACAGAATAACATTCAGAAAATTTAGCCTGAATTTGCAGCGGGCAAAAATTTTCAAGCTGTTAATTGTCATCAGTTATAACAAACGACTGTGGGGGCTTCACTCGTAGCAAATTACTATTATTATGGATGACCTATAAACCTTTGCCTTAAACTTGTAAGAGTTGTTGTTACTTTTTCTTGCAATTCACACAGTTTTGTGCATTTGTTTCGCCCTGTTGTTTCTTGTCTATTGTTTCTAACCAGTATAATCCTCCAGGATAGCAAAATATCTGCTAGTCTTATAGTTGAGATACTTTTTGGGATCCCAAAACGTAAGTGGAGGGATACTTATGACATCGCAAAAGTTGTCCATCTGTCCATCCGTCCGTCTGTCCATCTGTAAGCACAATAAATCTCGAAGGGAATGAGATATTTTAATGAAACTTGGTGTTTGGATTCGTTGGGTCGTCGGACCAGTCAAGTTCGTAGATGGGCTTTGTAGCCCTACATTTAGGGGTGGGGGAGGGGGTTCAAATTAAGGGGCAAACAAAATATTTCGAAACAGATAATTTGATAGTCGATTATGGGGTAAGAAGACATGCTGAACAAGATGGTGAAAACCATTTTGTCATCGGACAAGTAGTTCGCCCGGAAGCCGGCCAAAACCGGAAAGTTTGATAAAAGTAAAGATTTTATTTCAAGTTGATTAAATGTTCGATTTAGGGGTAGGAAGACATGCTGAGGACGATGGTGAAAACCATTTTCTCGACGGATAACTATTTCGCCCGGAATCTGGCCCAAACCGGAAAGTTTGTTAAAATTAAAAGTTTTATTTTGAGTTGATTAGATGTTCGATTTAGGGCAAGAAGACATGCTGAACACTTATGTGAAAAAATTTTCTACCTTTACATGTAGTTCCCCCGAATCTGGCCAAAACCGGAAAATTGTTAGAAGCTTAAGTTTTATTTCTAGTTGATTAGATAACCGATTCAACGGTAAGAAGAGATGCTGAATCCGTGTTTGACAATCATATTTTACCCGGAAATTTAGTTCAACCGGAATCCGGCTGGAGTAGGAAATTTTTTTTAAGTTAAATTTGTATTTGAAGTTGATTAGATGTTCATTATTGGGGAAAGAAGATACCCTGAGTTCGTTTTTGAGCTTTCTTTTTTCGCCGGACAAGTAGTTCTTGAGTTCGGCCGAAACCAGGAAATTGGCAGAAGTGGCAGGAAGTTTTCGTCAAAACAGATATGACTTATAGGGGTAAACACACATGCTGAATCCATATCTGAACTTGGTTTTCTCAGATGAGTAGCTATTTGGCCTTAATCTGTTTCTGAATTTTAATTGTAAAAATGTTCAAGGAGATTGGCTAAGACAAGACGCTGTTGTCTGGATCAGATATTGAATTTTTGGGATCCCATCGAAACCTTTGGTCTTGTTCAACATGCCGAAACCCTTGGAAGGGCCCCTGCGTCTCAGTCCTGTACAGTGACTTTTGTCCCTCTAGATTTCCATGAAACGAGACCTCTGCCTGGAGTCATAAGATCATTCAGACAAAATAATCTAGAAAAACACTAAGAAGTAGGCGGTACAGGATTCAGGAAGTGCGAGTGTCTACATGGGTGCAGTGCTGTATTATTCATGGGCCTTCCTTCAGTGTCAACTTGATTTGCTAGATTAGTGAGGTATTTACGTTTCCCTAAGGAGGACATCATATACCAAAGAAAGTCAGAAGTTCAAGGCCATTGCAGCCTCTCTAAAATTCTTTCAGTGGTTCAAGTAGCTCATGTTTTAGTATAGTTTGAGTCAGAATTGACTGAAATGTCTTTGACTGTCAATGGCTCTTTTTCTGAGAATTGTATGAAAGTATCTGCAGACATTTGGGTCTCTGGCACCACTCTATGGAGCCGTTTTTGCTTTTCTTCCATGACAGATCTAGATTGTCTTTGAAGCAAAGAGTTTGCTAAAAACTCCTTGCCTGAGACTGAATTAGCAAACAGTTTCACTTTCCAAAGCAGGAGAACTTTTAGTTGTGGGATAATACTCTATATGACTTGAGTTCAGAACACGCCACTGATTCTCAGGAAGAAGGAGTAAACGTGTCCGTAACGTCTCAAACTCAACGACTCAAATCCTGAGTCAGCGCAGCTTTGGCACCATTTCTTCCGCAGGTACCCAGAGATTCTGAATCGGCATAGAGAGATAGTCATCAAGCGTATAAAGAAGGTTGGAGATAGTCCTCCAGCCCATGCTGACTGCGAATCATCTTGTACGGTGCAAACCGATAAGTCAGCTACATTTTCATAAGAGCGATACTTCAGCCCTTCTTGGCAAGGGTCTTTTCAGGCTCAAGCCTCTCAAGCTGGCAAATGAGTTTGTGGAAAAAGAATTAAAGATTCTTCCTTAAATATCTGATTTTCAGAGAAGAAATTCACAAAATCAGATATTTAAGGAAGAATCTTTAATTGTTTTACCACAAATTCATTCACAATTAACCTAACACTTGAGAATACCATTGTTTCTTCTGATGAGTGCTATGTGTGCCCAACTTGATCTCCTTTCCAGGGCACAGTCATTGATCAAGAAACATAACTGCCTCGGCCATTATGATCGGAAATTCGAAGATGGATTCCGAAGTGTTAGATGCAGTTGTCGATAATGGAAGTCAGTGTGGGAAATCGGCTATTAAAGGTCCGCAAGAAGGAATAGGCAAAGCCCATGCAGTGATCATTCGTGCCCAAAGCCAACAGGAGCAGCTGACTAGTACTCAAGCTCCTGTTTTGAACAGTATTGAGCACTTCCTGAAATATGAAGTCAAGGGGTGATAGCCAAAGTTTGGAAAAAGTATATTAATTGACAATCAGTACATGGAGCGTGTATGCAAAGGATATGTTCCTCAGCTTCTGGGGATCTGTAGTAGTGAGGAAGCCGGAATTTCGAGGTGGAAAAGCTCCATCACCGGACTGAAATTTCCTGTTTATTTCCACCTATCAGATAAACCACTTCTTGTCTCTGAAGTTGAGTTGAACAATCACAGTCCTAATAAGTCACTGAAACTACAGTTCGGAAGTAGTGAGCTTGAGCCAATTCCTGGCCCTGCTGACGTGTTAAGTTCTCAGAAGCTCTGATCTTGGATTTGAATGTGAAACTATGAACAAGCATGGTTCTGAGATGGGCTTGCACTTCCAGTCATGGAGATGCTATGAAGTGCTGCTTACCTGACATTTCCTTTAAGATGAACCAAAACTACCATACAAACGATGTTTGGAGACTTGAACCTTAACCATAACCATGTGACAAGGCTATTGCAAGAACCAAACTATCATACTTGCTATGCTTGAACCTTAGCCCTAACCAGTATACAAGGCTGTTGGTGGATGACTTAAATGGAAGAGAAAATCAGTCGTCCATGTCAAAGTCAAGCTCCCCAGAACCAGGTTTTTGTGCTAAAGTCATTATTTAAAAAATTTTAAGGTGGTAACACATTTTTTGATGATATATCCGTAAAATAAATGCGTTTCAGTTATATATTTCTTTCAACGACTATACTTACTCTAGCTTTCTTAGCACCTGTGAGCAGGGGCGTCGCAAGTGAATTTTTGTAGTTGGGTGCAGAGCCAAAACACCAGGATCCTAAGAATTTCCAGAAACCAGATAGAGCGACATCCCGGCAGCAGCAGCTACTCTATGACTAGTCATTACTAGCCATGATCACATAAAGTGAGCGCCGCAGGCGAGATTTTTTAAGTTCGTTTTTTCCTGCCAAGTTCAGATATTTCCATGCAGGTTCTAGCTTTTAGGGTTTCGAAAAATCGCGATCCCTAAAACTGGTTTAAAACCTAGCTAAATGACGCACCTTTCCGGAAAATAGTTAATATTATGAAAAGCGCCGCAGGCAGAATTTTCAAGACATTTCTGATAAGAGCTTGTTTTTAGGCTACAAATAAAAGTAAGGAATATCGATGAAATCATAGATCAGTCCTTTTGTCTGCGACCAGTTCTTCACTCGACCTCTTTATCTTCGTGGTAACTACCGAATCCTGGCAATTATACCGAATAAGTTACCGAATGTTGCACCCCCCCCCCCCATTTCGCAACGCCCCTTCCTCTGAGCCATATCCTTTCCTTTGAAACTTCCTGTGGATCTTACTTTTGAGCAACTGTTGTTCACATTCACATTGTTTATTGAGTAGACTAATACCAACAAGAGTGCAATAGCAAATATAGCACTTATAATGGTAGTGAGTATGTACTGCAACGAAGAATCACACTTGTTCCGGACTTACAAATAGAACAATAAGGAGGACCTCACCAACCACCAAGTCGGCTACATTTGTTCCGATCTCAAAAATCAGATTTTTCGTTCTAAGCTGTATTTTTTTTTCCAAGTCTCGGCGACACTTTTTTCACTTGTATGTTATTTTCAAAGAAATCTCGGCGATATTTCATGCATTCTCGGCGACATTACGCGAAATCTCGGCGACATTTCTAGCAATCTCGGCGACACTTTGTTCCATCTCGGGAACTAGATTTTTGGTTTCGAACGCATATCCGTATTTCTCGGCGACATGTTTTTCAGTGAAAATCTCGGCTACAAAGTTGTCATTCTCGGCAACAAACATTGCAGTCTCGGATACACACAAAAAATCTCGGCGACAAAAACAGCATTCTCGGCTACATTTCATGGATTCTCGGCGACATTTCGAGTATTCTCGGCAACATTTTTAACAATTTTGACCCAAAATGCATGCCATAGTGAGGAACTTAAAAGTAGAATCTCCGGGAGAGGATTCCCTGCCCCCGGATTTGTAGATAAGACGTCAGAAAGTCCAAGGAGAGTCCCCGGGAGATGAATCCCTGCCACCCGGATTTGTAGATAAGAAGTTCCAGGAGCTTAAAGGACGCCTCGCGCTTCTTACTTATTAGATTTCAGTATTCTAAAGAATTCTTCAAAAGCGGGCTGTGATTCAAACAGATTACCAACGACTTTCGCTGTTGAAGCCTTTCTCCACACATCTAGCAAAAGCACGAACAGATTTAAACAAAAATTATATTCAATGAGCTTCTCACTGTAATACGGTACAGAGAGATGTACCTAGGGACTCCCGGTCCTGTACTGGGTTCGGTAGCCTGGGGGAGGCTTGTGGGGTCTATCTACTAGGACGTTATAGAGTCAAACAAACTAGAGTGCGTGTATAGGTTTAGTAACTGTTACGACTTACTTAGTACATGGAGTGCTTACTCTTGTAATTCTACTATAACCCTGTTCAAAATTATCATTGATTACAACGGACTTGAGACTGTCTTAAGATTGACTGACTACGTCTTGGGACTGACTTCCTTAATACATATATATTGGACCTTATATACCTGCCTTTACTTACATCGTTTCCTCATCAACTTAGATTGTTTCCTCTTTAACTTAAATTGTTTCCTCTTTTACTTAAATCGTTACCACTCTTTGACAGTGTAAAAACAGGTCTTGAGAGCAGGAAATACTAAAAACCCTGCGTGAGGGTATTTTAAGGAGCGCAGAGGCTCCCCTCACTACATCACGAACACTTGTCGGGATACTTGCCAAACACGGAATATTTAAATATCAGTGCGGTGTAGTTAGTGGTGTTAGAACTTACCGTTTGAAATTCGAGTCTTGGATATTAAGAATGGATGGATCGACTATGGAAGTAGGTTGTATTAGTAATTTAGGTACGACGGCTCCTTAAGAGATGTTGGATCCCACGATCCAAATATCCTTAAGTGTTACCGCGTTTCCGGAGTTAGATACGGGTTTCCGTCTGAAAAACAACAAGACCTACGGTTTCGATGGGATCCCAAAAGTTCAGTATTTGATCCAGACAATTGGGTCTTGTTTTCGTCGGACCCAGTCTTCGCCAGATCCAGCATTTGCCAGGCTAATCATCTGAGAAAACCAAGTTCAGATATACCTCTATCAGCCATATCTTTTTTGACGATACTGACCGAAACTTCCGGCTTTACTTCTACCAAACTTCCCGTTTCGGCTGAATTCCGAGCGAACTACTTGTCCAGCAAAAAAAGAAAACTCAGAAACGAATTCAGCGTATCTCCTTATCCCTGTAAAAGACATCTAATCAACTTCAAACAAAACTTTCACTTACAAACAAAATTTCCGGTTTCAACCGGATTCCAGACAAATTATATGTCCGGGTGAAAAATAATTGTCATATACCGACTCAGCGTCTCCTTAGCCCTAAATCTATCTTGTAATCAACTTCAAATAAAACTTTTGCTTTTATCCAGTTATCCGGTTTTGGCCGGATTCCGGGCGAACTGTTTGTCCGGTGAGAAATTGGTTTTCATCATTGTGTTCAGTATGCCTTCTTACTTCTAAATCTGTCATCTCATCAACTTCAAATAAAACTTTTAATTTTAACCAACTTTCCGGTTTTTGCCAGATTCCAGACGAACGACTTGTCCGGCGAGAAAATGGTTTTCAGCATCTTGTTCAGCATTTCTTCTTAACCCTAAATCAGATATCTAATAAACTTCAAATAACAATTTTACTTTTAACCAACTTTCCGGTTTTTCCCGGATTCCGGACGAACTACTTGCCCGGCGAGGAAATGGTTTTCACCATCGTGGTCAGCATTTTTTCTTACCTCTAGATCGAACACTTAATCAACTTCAAATGAAACTTTTACTTTTAACCAACTTTCCGTTTTTTGCCGGATTCTGGGCGAACTCCTTGTCGGACGAAAAAATGTTTTGCATATTCGTGTTCAGCATGTCTTCTTAACCCATAATCGACTATCACATTAGCTGTTTAAAAATATTTTGTTTGGCCCTTAATTGCCGGATTCCGGGTGAACTATTCGTCCGGCCGGATTCCTTAATTGCCGGATAAATGCCGGATTCCGGGTGAACTGTTCGTCCGGCGAGAAAATAATTTTCATATTCGGATTCAGCCTGTCGTCTTACCTCTAGGGCGACTATTTCATTAGCCTTTAAAAAATATTTTTCTTCGTCCCTTAATTTGAAGCCCCTCTCCCATCCCTAACCCGATGAAAAATTTATCTCAAAATAGTACTATGAAGTAGTACGAAAAAGTTGCATGCAGTACTAACGATGTTACTACATGCTTCTACTTCAAGGCTACCATGTTACTGCATACTACTATATGCTACTATTAGCAAGACTGGATGCTACCATGGCAAGACAGGATGCTACCATGGCAAGACAGGATGCTACTGGATACTACTACATAAGATTGGACAGTCTGAGGCAAATTAAATGATAGTATTCTTTGCTATTACATAGTACTACATGCAACGTTTTCGTACTACTACCATACTACTACGCAGGCTACAAATTTTTCATTAGGAAACATACAGCTATGGGGCCCATCTACTAACTTGACCTGTACTTTGACCCAACAGATCCTCACACCAAGTTTCAATGAAATATCTCAATCCCTTCGAGACTTATCGGGCTAACAGACAGACGGACGGAGAACTTTACGAAGTCATAGGTATCCTGTCACTTACGTTTCTGGATCCCAAAAATCGTGAACAGAACGTAAATATTTTTTCCCTTTTCACCGGATTCCGGCCAGCTTTTGCTCGGTTCCGCATCTAATTATTTTGTAGACTTAAGTTATAAAATTATTTTCCTTCATAATCGTGCAACTGATCATTTTCCGTTTCCGTGATATCCTCTTTTCCGTATAGATCGATATATAGATGACGTTAACAAGAGGATATACTAGTTGCGTAACTGATGAACTTTCAAATTTTTACATAGTCGCTTCTTAAACTAACACGTCTGCTTTTAATTTTCTTTGTTGTATGATTCAGAAAAAACACTACTGTTAAATGTAACTTCAAACTTTTAGACAATCGGAAACCATCCTGTTAATGTAACTTCAAACTTTTAGACAATCGGAAACCATCCTGTGTGACGTCACTTTCCATCGATTCATTCCATTCAGGGTCATAGAGTGCGGCGAGGAAATTCAGTTGTTTCCGGAAGCTCTTCGAAGAAACATGATTGTCAAAAAGGTGTACGTTTACAAAGGAAAAAAGTATTTTGTGAGGAAGTTTTCGGTGGTATGTGCGTCCTTCCACTAGTTAAAGGCCGAATAGATACCAAGTTGAGACCCTTGATTTGTTAGTTGGACTGAACAATGCCTTTTCCCATCAACTGTGGGTGAGCTCAGAAATAAAATATTAAGTGGAGAGAATAGAAATTCGGATGCGCAAAAATAAGTTCCCTGTGCTTTCGTAGGATTTACCCGTTAGGGATTCTCTCGTGGCCTTATTGGCTATTTTGTGAAGCAAATACTTTGAAGGCGCAGGGAAAGGTTTTTAGTTAGGCTAAGCTACTGCAATAAGGATGAGTTACCCAAGTCCGCCAAAACCCAGAATTCTCCTTTATAAATATTCCTTCAGCCCAAGCTGACTGCGAATCATATTTGATATAAACCTATCCGTTCTCGTGAACCATGCGGCGCCTTTGTAGTGCTCTGTTTACTTTGAGTGTCTGGACTTGGAGTTTTGGGGATGGGCCATTTTAAACCTAAAATTTGTTCGGGAAGTAGTTAAATTTTGTTAGAAAACATACAAATAAAAAAAAAAATTCGCATGTGGCGCTCGTTGGCATTTTTTTATACACAATCATTAGAAGGTGTTAGAAGGTTTTCCGGATGTGGTGCAGTGCGTTTCGTGTCTATTGTTTATAAACCGTTCAGCTCTTCATCTTGTTGGATTTCCGACCAGCACATTTTGCGTTATTCACTCACTCCTTTCCGCCCAGGCGCTTCAAACCGCCCGTGTTTCTCGGGTCCCCAAAGGGGACTCGGACGCCGCCGCTACCCCCCCCCCCCTTAGGTTTCAGTGAAATGACGCCTCTGCGTTAAGTCAACTATAATGAGTCAGTCATCACATTTATTCCTGAATACCTGCTTCCAAACATGATAACATAGGACTGTCAGCTTTAACAAAATATAATTAATATAGTAAAATCCATTTTTGAAATTTAGACGATTCAAATCTTATAACATAAATAACTGGTATGGCAACCCATATATAAATATTCTTTGAGCCCAAGCTGACTTTGAAACATTTATTCCAACAATGTTTTCAACGGATACGTCAGCTATGATTCTTCATCAGCGATATTTCGGCTCTTGTTGGCAAGGGTCCTCGTCAGGCCTCGACAGCGATAGCTGACGTATCCGTTGAAAACATTGTTGGAACAAACCATATATATAAAATATCTACTACTAGATTAATTGTCAAAATAGTATACATGTCTTCACTTGTTAGTCATCTTGTTTGGTCATGTTGCTAATTCTGTTTCTGTCTTCAGATCGCCACTAGTTCTCAGAACGAAAGGAACATGGTGACATCTACCGGCTCGTATAATCAACGGAGTCAGACTTCCGCCACTACGCAGAAGAAGCTGACGATTAATATGAAAAGCATCAAAACAGAAACCTCCTCGGCCGTATCCGCACAGGTAAGCACGTGCCAACATTCATCCCTATCAGAAGAACGTCTCTTTATAGGACGGTTTTTACGAGATCTCGCAATCACTTTCCGTCGAACGAAGCGCATCGCGAAAATTGTGGGAAAGCGATTCCTGGAATAACTTTCCACTTTCCCGACGGACTAATCGCGAAAACGCATGTAAAGCTGATATCGCCGGGAAAATGCTGAATTACAAACTTTTCCGAGTAAAATGGTTCACTTAACGGTTCTTTGATTCTCATATATTCCCTCGAAGTCATCTTAATAACGCTTGCCATTTTTCTTTATTTATTAGTGATACTGCACTGTTTTTTCCCATACCTTTCAAATTCCCGCCGAAACATTCAACTTTCCGCGGAGCTTTCCACTAACGTCGTGGAATCACTTTCTGGGAAAGATGCTTCGGTTTCCAAAGCGCAAAAACCGGTGTGGAAAGTTCGACAACTTTTCTAAGTACCGAGAAAGCCATTGGAGAGTGATTCCGGCTTTGCTTTCCAGCTCGCGACCCCCCCCCCCCCCTTATATCTGCAATTCCGAAAACATGACTAAGGAATGTTCTGCTCCACCAACTTCTAGCTTTTGTCGAATTGATTGTGGGATCGGATTCTATCCAATCGACACTGCGACTTGATCATGAAGTTAGCCCGTTTCCGATTTCCTTTTTTCGGTCTTTTCACCCGAACCCATAAACTAATAACTTGGCCCAGTTTAACCAAGAACAAATAATCAGATAGAGCCTCTGTCTCCCTATCTATGTACTACGACTATGCGGAGTCTAGTATTTCCCCGTACCTTTTCCGCTGCGAATGAGCGTAAGTTAGTCGCTTCGCGCCACATCACGTTTCGTTACCTCAACAATTAGCTATAACGATGTGAAACCACCTTGAGGAAAAGAAGGAGACAAAGCTGATTAGTTCTTTGATCGTGCTCAAGAACGGGTCAGCAAGCGGAGTACGCCTCTTGCAGTTTCTTTCTTGGCGATGAGCAACGGCGAAGACGGATGTAGAGTTCTACTTCCGGAACTTCTACTTCCTACTTCTACTGCGGAAGTCGTGTAAAAAGCTAGAGTAAATACCTCTAGGTTCGCTCAAGTTTTATCGGGGTATTCATAGTCGCTGAATGGTACCAAAGACAGAGGTTCTATTATTTGTTCTTGGTTAACCGAGTTGGTTAACATGTTTGACTGGTTGAATCTGAGGTGCCAAGTTTATGCCAGATGCTTTCTACCCTACCTGAGAGACGAGCCAAGTTGTGTCTTTCCTCCATCACGTTTAGGTTTTTGGGAAGAGACTTGAATAAGACATCTAATTGATCAACGGAAGTCATGAGAACATTGAAGGGAGTAAAATAATACAATCAGCATTAAGGTAGGTGCCCACAGAACGCGAATTTTTTCCGCCAACGAATTTTTTCCTTTTGCGCCGCTCAGCGAATTCGTTTCGTAGACCCCACTGGCAGCGAATACGTAAACGAATTCGCCAGGACTAGATGTGTATACGTGGATACGATACGTAGGACTAGAACGATAATAGGGTGAAAAGTCAACTTTATGGTTATATACTCTGTATCTGGTTATGTATTGGTGTTGATTTCCGGAATTTCCTCAGCGCTAACTGAGGCGACGCGAAAATAATTCGATTTGGAGTTGGAACGGCGCGGGGCAAAAAATTTCCCTAGCGAAGCGAATTTTTTCCGCTAGCGACGTTAAATTCGCCTAGGCGAACGTGAATTCGCGTTCTGTGGGAACGTATCTTTAACCATCACCATAGGGGACACAAGTTCGAGCTTGCAGAACCACGATTTTACAAGGACGTGTACAAGCGGAGTTCTACTAACTTGTAGATCCTTGGAACGGCGCTGCCGAACACGCAGTTAAAGCATTGTCCTAATAGGTGTAATAAGGTGAAGAGCGCTATACGCGATGTTTACGTCTTAATACACACGCCTGTTCAAATACAACCCAAGAGGTTCTTATCAATGCGGCTTCCGGTGTTGCCAAGGTAATACAATTTTTCGAGCTATAAAAATATCCGAAAAGGTTCTTGGTACTACTTGAAGTACACGAGTACAATATAACGTAAACTATACTGTAAAAAAAGCTATTACAATAACGGATGGACAGCATTGATCCTCGAACTGACGAAAAGCCGTCTTAATAGAACAAAAACGTGTTTTTGTTAAGAAAAGTTGTTTCTTTAGCTTCCCACAAAGTAGAACTTTACTGCTTCCCGTGGCAACACTGACGGCGCTGCTCCTTCCTCGGCCCGCTGGCGGAACCAACCAAGCGATCTGATTGGCCCTGCATAAGCCAGAATAGAACGCTAGTCTATTCTCCTTATTCACCTTATTACAGCGCGCTCCGAGGAAAAGAGGAATCTGTAATAAGTCTTATACGCGGTAATACACCTTATTACACCTATTAGGACAATGCTTAATGCTGAATCGATTAATAGCTTCAAGTTGTCATAGAGTTTGTTGCACCCTTCTAACAGTAGTAACTATTAGTTACTATTTTCGTTCCAACCTCGTAAAAAGTTACTACGCTGACCGTCCCAACCTTCTCGAAATAGTAACTAATAGTAACTATTTGCTTACGATTCTCGGGAGCGTAGTACGCGTGGTAACTACGCATCTCTGTGACGTGATTGGTCGGATTCGCCCATGGCATGATATTCTGCTGGAAAATATAAAAATCGTTCCAGCCTTGACGGCAAAAAGCCAGAATTCGTGAAATCGTGCGTAGTAACTACAGTAAGTATGGTGGAACACGCTCATAGATGAGGTTTTCAACGAACACTGCTCTCTTTTAGCATATGATTAACTATTACTAGCATGCTCATTTACACCTATGACAACCCTCGTGTTTTGTCAGTCAACTTGATCATTTCCGCTTTTGTTTTCTTGTTTTTTACCGGGTTCCGACCGCCATTTCTGACATTTCGACCGAAGGCATTTCCGGAGCTTAGCATTCCACCATAATTGTCTAAACGATCCGAAAGATACCATCATACCCATTCATGACAAATTCGATACTGTTTGAAAAGGGTTTTGGGCCGATGAAAAACACTTTAAAACTAGGCTCTGACTTACAACAAATTACCCATCGCTTTGACTGTTTTAACCCTGTTTTGAGACTCGTTAACTCAGCGAAAACATGAAAATTTACATAATCGTTTTTTTCTGGTGGAAAAACTGGTCTAAACTAGTTGTACCGGAATTCCATATAAGCGTGACGCCACACCAATTTGATCTATTTTACTTCAGAAAACAAAAAATTGTAGTTTATGCCTATCGGTGAAAATATGTTTTAACATATATTCAGAGCCGAGCGGCCAGCGAGGCGCCGGTCGCGTTTACGGGATAATCAAATCCTGCGTTGGGTCCTCAATCACTTGACGTCACGACTGTGTGGAATTCCGATACAATTTGGTCGACACCAAAAAACTTCTCGCACCGTCGACAGCGAAACACGGCAAGTGAGAAAATCAGCGAGGTTTTGTTAATTCTTGAACTTTATTATCCATTAAAGTTCAATGGGCACATCAAACTGCCCCAATCCCACTCTGTAACAACCTAGGAACAATGCTTACCCCCTAGATCAGCAGCTTTTTCAACAGTTTCCTCTCTGTGATATTTCAGAGCGTAATTTTTGGGCCAGTACATGCTCAATTTACTAGCTTGGACAAAGATAATAATAATAATAAAATATTGCAAAAAAAAAGGCCACAAAGCCTCTACAAAGTTCTTTTGAAACATTTAGGGTCGTACATTTGGGAAAGAAACATTCCATCAACTTCTTTCTTGAATTGGCTTATTGATGGGGAGTTTGCTGTTTCTTCGGGCGTGTGTGGTGATGTTTCTTATAATACTTTGTAAACCTTTATTTTATGCATAAATCAGCTTGTATAATTGGTTATTTGTTTTTGAATGATTTTTGTAGCTATGTTATTTTTTATCAGCTTATTGCATATTCTGGTACATTTTATAAAGCAAGCTAATCAAGCTTCACAACACCATTCCACAAGGAAAAACTTTTAATATGCACTTTAAGCCATGGAGCTTCTGATGAAACACTAGAACAATCAGGTAAACTGCATCTGCGGCTTGACTTTGGTGGCATCTCAAATATATCCTTTTCTATCAAGCATTGCTGGGAGTTTTTGAATTTCCTGCCACGATATCCCAGCTCCTAAGATTTGGATCGCCGAAATGCCAGAGAGGTAAAGACAAGGGATAACAAGAAAACGGCCGATTTTCGTAGCGCCTTCTCAAGGAAGTCGGAAATGTTTATCTGTGAAGCATTTAATACAAAGTAAAGCAATAGAAGTGTCCATTGTGCTTTAAGGCCCTCGTTCAGTCAATGCTGTTTGAAAACATGGACCAATTATTCAATAGGATCTTAACATTATTCATTACAGTGCCTGCTAATATAACTATAACCCTCCCTATAATCCAACTTGCTTCAGTACCTGTTTTATCTCTTGTCAAATCTTAAATTAGCAAATGTTCAGTTTTCAACAATTAACAAGACCAAAGGTTTCGATGGGATCCCAAAAATTCAATATCTGATCCAGACAACTGGGTCTTGTCTTAGCCAGATCCAGTCATCGCCAGACTCCTTGAACATTCTTACAATTAAAATTCAGAAACAGATTAAGGCCAAATAGCTAATCATCTGAGAAAACCAAGTTCAGATATGGATTCATCATGTGTGTTTACCCCTATAAGTCATATCTGTTTTGACGAAAAATTCCCACCACTTCTGCCAATTTCCCGGTTTTCAGCCAAACTCCTTAACTACTTGTCCGGCGAAAAAAGAAAGCTCAAAAACGAATTCAGCATGTCTCCTTACCCCTACATCCAACCTCTATTCAAATTCCAATTAAACTTTTACTTTTAACAAATTTGCGGTTTCAGACGGATTCCGAGCGATCTATACGTCCGGTAAGAAAATGGTTGTCATATGCGGATTAAGCATGTCTACTTACCCGCAAATTGAACATCTTAACAAATTTAAATAAAACTTTTACTTTAAACAAATTCTCCGGTTTTGGCCGGATTCCGGCCGAACTAATTGTCCGGCTAGAAAATAATTTTCGTATTCAGACTCAGCACGATCCTTGCCTCTAAATCGGACCATCAATCAACTTCATATTATTTTTCAAATTTCCGGTTTTCGCAGGATTCCGGGTGAACTATTTGTCCGGCGAGAAAATAAATTTCATATTCGGATTCAGCATGTCTTCTTACCCTTAATTCAACTATTTCATTAGCTTTTAAAAAATATTTTTTGTTCCCCTTAATTTTAAACCCCTCCCCCACCCCTAAATATAGAGCTACACAGCCCATCTTCGAACTTGACATGTACTTTGACCTAAAGAGTCCTCATGCCAAGTTTGATCAAAACATCTCAACCCCTTCGAGAGTTATCGGACAGACGGACGGACGGACAGACGGATAACTTTACGATGTCATAGGTATCCCTCCACTTACGTTTTGGGATCCCAAAAATAGATAGGCTTAAGAAGTTTACCTAAATACCCCCCTCCCTCTCTCAGCTCTCATACACCACCGGAAACAAACTACGCTTATTGGCTACATTAGAATATGCTTTGCCCGAAATATGCTCGAGTATACCACTATGTTGAAGTCTGTAGAAACGATTCTAGCCAAAGGATAAACATATTCAAGACTAAGCTCCTCTCCTCCCTTTAACTATAAACATCTGATGGTGACTTTCATAATAATTGTCGACTCTAATGTACCGTAAGGAACTCGGGTCTCCGGGTTTACAAATGGATGGATTGATTACGGAAGTAGGTTGCGGTAGTATTATAGGTAAGATAGGTCCTTTAAGCTTGAACAAGAACTTCCTTTCCGGTATTTTGGAGCTCTTACTGGAGTGATGCTTATTACTGATAATTTGTTCACTTTCTGACACGGGTTATCGTACTTCCGCGCACCGATAGTTGGACAGAAAATGGACTTGCTTCCGCTTGTAAAACAAAAAGTCTAATAGTAAAAATTCTGAAGATATCGTATCTGATATCATATCGTATAAAATGTCTCCCCTCATGCCAGTGTTTGCCAGATCTCTATCAAGTCGCAGACTGATAACGTGGAAAGATTATGTTGTTTCGTGTGATTTATTTGTGTCTGGAATAAATAGAACTTGTGGAAAGTTAAGAAAGCTTGTATTACTCGATTCTCCTGTATTTGGAAAAGCAAAATTCTGTCAAAAGTATTCCTATTGCTTACTGTTGAAAATGGTAGTGATCAAGTCAATGCTGCAAGGACTGAAATAAAAATAAAAGTTTAAAGCTCGTGTTTATGAGAACTAAAGAAATGAAGCTTGTAGAGGAATGTGTACCACCGTTGGTGCGTCCCTGGCATGACCCGAAGTGTAGACTTGACATCTCTTGTTCCGTAAAAGTACAGCCAGTGTTTGACTTGAGCTTTACCGCAATTGAGTGTAACAGTCCCAGAATAATCGATAGCAACGTTACGGATTTATTTCTGCCCGTACCGCCTCTTGTGGCGTTCACGCCTGTTCCTGCTAAGAAGGTATGACTCTGGTTAATTGATCTTTAATAGGCTGAGAACAGAAGATCCGTCTCCGGTTCTCGTGTACTGAGATCCTGCCAGGATATTCGGCACACTAGTAACAGTTATTATTACAATAACGAACATGACAATTACTTTCTCGTCGGACAATTAGTTCGCCCGGCATCCGTCCGAAACCGGAAAATTCGTCATTAGTAAAAGTTTTATCAGAAGTTGATTAGAGGTTCGATGTACTGGTAAGGAGGCATGCTCAATCTCTTTATGAAAATTGTTCTCTCATCGGACAAATAGTTAGACTGGATTCCGTCCAAAACCGGAAAATTTTGTTAAAAGTAAGAGTTTTATCTGAAGTTGATTAGAGGTTCGATGCAAGGGTAAGGAGACAAGCCGAATTCGTTTTTGAGCTTTAATTTTTGCCAGACAAATAGTTTGTCTGGAATCCTGCCGAAAACGGAAATTTGGCAGAAGTAATGAAGGAAGTCTTGATAAATTTGGTCTGCCCATGCCGCCTCTGGTGGCGTGCAAGCCTGTTCCTGCTAAGAAGGTACGATTCTGGTTAATTCAACTTTCCCCTAGGTTCACACATACGTTCACACTGAGGCGATATCGGCCATCGTCGAGATTTTTCGTCTCCAAAATTGGCGATTTCTGTCGCTTCGTCAGGCGATTTTCAGTGTTGGGAAATTTCAACTTTAATCGGGCGACAGTACGATTTTATGCACGCAACAGCAACATGGACGACCCTTTTCATGATTCACCTTTAGAAAAATTATTTATTTTTTATTATTTAAGGGTTATTTTCAATTCTTTTAATTATTTTTCGCGTTAAATTCTGTTGCCGACAAAAATCCAGTGTGAACATCCATGCGATAAAAATCTTCTGTCGCTGCGATTGAAAAATCTCGTTCATCGCCGCGATTTGCTCTGTGTGAACCTAGACAACTGACAACAGGCGATCCGTGTCCGGTTCTCGTGTACTGGGATTCCTGCCAGGATGTTTGACACACTCATCAATTCAATACATGAGACGGATAGGTCAGGTACGATGTTTTGTCAGCGATGTTTCGGTCCTCCGTGGCAAGGGTCCTCGTCAGGCTGTCGAACTTCAGCGACTACGTCGGTGAAGGAGTGGAACTGTAATAAATAACTGAAGTTTCTACCGACTATAAATATCCTGTTCGGGGAAAATTACTTTTAAATACCACTGTAGGGAAAAAACTAGTGCTGAGATTTAATTTTTGGCACTGCTGCTGTTTTTGTTGCTCGATTGGGGCGAAGACAGGAAAAAAAAATTCTGCGTTCTGATCAACTTCGGTTTTGTTATTATACTATCATCCTTTAGTATCGTCCAAGTTTGTTTCTCTTCTTTTCTTTTTTCGTTCCTTTTCATTAATATAAAATATGTTAATAAGGGATCTTATCTAGTGTTAAACGTTTTCAGCCTTACGTAAAAGATTTACTTCTTTGTCATCTATTAATTAAATGTCTATTAATATATTAATCCTTATCTAATGTTAAACATTTTCAGCCTTACGTACAAGATTTACTTCTTTGTCATCTATTAATTAAATGTTTATTCAGTAATGTTTTGGTAGTAGGAAAGTATTTTCTGGGGATTTTCAGTTGGAATAAGGTGATTCTAACCAGACATTGGATTACGTAAATCGCCTTTTCTACTAGATAAGGATATAACACGTGTGTTATTATTAGGAATGATCTAACGGAGATTGCAACACAGACGGTAAAAGACAAACAAAAATGCTGATTAAAGTCAAAGTTAATTAAAAATCTATCATATTCACTGGTATTTTATTAGAAAACAAATAGAATACTGAGGAACAATAAGGCAATTCTAACCAGACGTTAGTTTATGTAAATCCCTTTTCCAAAAGATAAGGATTGAACACGTGTTATTTTTAGGAATGATTTCACGGAGATTATAAACACAGACGGTAAAAGACGATTTTTTTTATTAAAACCTAAATTGTTTAAATCCATCATATTAGCGGTATTTTCTTAGAAAACAACTGTTTTTTAGACACCTCGGCAACAATAAGGCGATTCTAACCAGACGTTAGTTTATGTAAATCGCTTTTCCACAAGATAAGGATTGAACACGTGTTATATTTAGGAATGATTTCGCAGAGATTGTAAATAACCACAGTAAAAGAAAACAAAAATACTTATTAAAGACTAGAATAATAAAAAATTGATCATATTCAGTGGTATTTTATTAGAAGACGACCTGTTTTTTAGACAACTGGGGAACAAAAACGCGATTCTAACTATGCGATAGTTTATGTAAATCGCCTTAAGATTAGGATTGAACATGTGTGTTATTTTAGGAATGAATGAATGTATTCCCAAAAAAAGCCCTATAGCGGGACAAAATCTAAAAATAAGCAAGCACTCCAACTGCAATGTACGCATCCAAATATTCAACACTCAACTCATACTTCTAATAACTAAATAACTATTAAACAAACTAACACCTATCCCTACCACAACATCAACCTACAATAAAACGTTCACGGTGCTCCATGGCAACCTTCAGGAATCTACCCAACCGACGCAACTCTTGGAAAACTTTACTACCCATCAAATCTTTCAAAGACCTCTCTTGAATAACCTCCTTACCAAAAACTTCTCTCCTTAGATCCTCCAACTCACTACAAGGTAAGGTAAGGTAAGGTACAATTTTAATGACAAGAACAAACCAATTTCACGGAGATTGTAAGTACAAACGGTATAAGATGAATAAAATGCTTATTAAAGCCTCAACTAATTAATATTAATAATAACATATTCTTTATTTCCACAATACCACACATAATATGGCTAGCAGAGGATCGTCATGACGTAACACATGTTAAGGCAGTGACGTACAATATGTACACTATATGATAATAATGAATAGGCCTAAATAGTATAATGCATGTCACACAACAAGAATTAAAATGGGAAATAATATAAGGAAGCATCAAGAGTTAAAATGAGAAATAAAATAAGGTACGAATGATGATAAATATCGGTCAGACGAGTTTACTAGGGGCGGGGTAATTTGAAGCCGATTTTTTTGTTCAGTTCTTGGGATCCCAAAACGTAAGTGGAGGGATACCTATGACATTGCAACAGTTGTCCGTCTGTCCGTCCGTCTGTCAGCATGACAACTCTCGAAGGGAATGAAGTATTTTGATGAAACTTGGTGTGAGCATTGTTTGGGTCAAGGGTAAGGTCAAGTTCGTAGGTGGTCTCTGTAGCTCTACATTTAGGGGTGGGGGTTCAAATTAAGGGGCAAACAAAATATTTTCAATAGCTAATGCGATAGTCGATTACGGGGTAGGAAGACATGCTGAAAACGATGATGAAAACCAGTTTCTCAGCAGACAAGTCGTCCGCAATTCGACAAAAAACGGAAAGTTGGTTAAAATTTAAAAGTTTTATTTGAAGTTGATTAGATGACAGATTTAGGGCTCAGAAAAGACGCTGAGTCTGTAATGGCAATCTTCTTTTACCCGGACATATAATGTCGATTATAACCAGACATTAGGTATGTAAATCTTCTTTTCTATTAAATAGTATAGAAGACGGATATTGTTTTAGGGACGATTTAACGGAGATATACCCTAAAAAAAAAAATGGAAAGTATGTTTTTGGCCCCTCCATTAAACCAACGTTCTCTGAATGGCCGTTCATGAATGTAGTCGATATGATTTGCAGAACTGACGATCTAACGGGTCCGTTTTCGACCGAAAACGTCTTACCTTTCAGGGACGTTTTGTAAATATTGTACATAAAGCAGACCTAACACGACCTTTTCATTTTTTTTAGGGCAGAGAAGAAATTTTTAGAGTAATGGTCCATTTACACACTGCGTAAAATCCGAGCGTATTTTGAAATCCGAGCGTATTTTGAAATCCGAGCATATTTTACGCACGTTTTGAGCTTGAAAATACTTCTAGCAATACGGACGCATTTGAGAAATCGGTCCGTTTTGTATTTAAAGACGTCCGTATTGCTAGAAATCTTTTAAAGCTCAAAACTTGTGTAAAATACGCTCGGATTTCAAAATACGCTCGGATTTTACGCAGTGTGTAAATGGACCATAAGGGTCGATTGCTCGTCTACCATTGTGACGCAGTGTTTCCACTCGGAAATTTTCAAAGTCATGAGCAACAGTCCGAAAATAATAAGAGTTGCACGCGAAAGTTTCTAAAAAGTGGCATTTTAATATTCCGACCGAAAATGTAATAGGGATTCATCAGAAAGCAGAGAATAAGTTTCTATGGCCATTCATAGCAATTAGAGTTTAAATCCTCGAAATGGATGAGGCCGGATTTTTTTTTAATTAACATTAAACGATTCCAAGTGTTTTGGCTGGGGGGGGGGGGTCTCACAATATACGATTGACGGATGCCCCGCCAGGAATCAAGAGTTATACCGGTTGGAAACAATAGACAAGAAATACAGCACCACACGCGGAAAGTTGTACGAATGTCAAGAAGTATCATCACCGTCTTATATAAGGTTAAAGGTAATAGGATTAGGGGGACATTAGGGGGACACTGATAGGCCCATAATTTCCGCTTTCGCTGGAGAGCGAAGCCGTCGCAACAACTTCTAATGACTTTACCGAAAAGAAAATGAAAGCGAGCGCCACAGGCGGAATTTTTTAATCTGCCATTCTTCTGTCTCAAAGACAAAGCTTATCTTTTAATGTGTCACAGACCAACAAAAATCCAAGCCTAAAACCCCAACAAAATGGCGCACATTTCCAGCAAATAAGAAGCACTACGTATGAGTCCGTAGGCAAAATTTTTCGAAATACAAAACTATCCAAAACCCGACTGAAAGCTTTCAGACGACTTTCACGAAAATCGTAGATATAAATAAACCTTTTAGAATGAATTTTACATAAATTTTATCATTCAAGGTTTAAAAAGATGAGGAATCCTGAAAGCAGGCCCGTATCCAGGAATTTATTTCGGGGGGGGGGGGGGGGGGGGGGTGCCTTTCAGGGGGGGGGAGGGGTATTGCCTGCTGGTCGGACAAAAAAGCTAAAAAAAAGACATAGATCAGACGGAAATGCCTATAAAAATGATTATTTTTGTATGCTTCAGGAGGGTGGGTCGACCCCCTAACCCCCCCCCCCCCCCCCTGGATACGGCCTTGCCTGAAAGTCATGAGTTTATCATAAGATCGTGAGACTGAAAACAAAATAATGAGATTGACCAAAAAATGTTAATATGAAATCCTGAGAAGTGGACCCTTGTGACGTGACTGCAGAGGTGGGTCGTACACGCATGCTACGGTCTTTGTGCGCAGGGGCCAAGAGGGAAGTAGACGGGCGTCACCTCAAAGCATAAGTTGCGTTTTTGATCCGAATTCTCCGTTCCGAATTCTCGCTTCTGAATTTTCGATTCTCGCACAAATTACTGTTTTTGCTCCTCTGACTTCTCCATTCTCGCTTTTGACAAAAAGACTAATTGGCCATATTCCTGTTCAGCGCTTCCAAGCGGACTAGTTTCTGTTAATCCCCCTATGCCTCACCATCAGCACTTGGATCAGACATGGTAAAACTAGATCCACAGGTTAAAGTGCGAACACACGACGAGGATCGGGAGCTCCCGGGCTGGAATCCCTGCCCAGATTTTCTGCACCATCATCACTCTCATATGGAAAAGTTGAAATTTTTTTGAACTTGATGATGAAAGTGCAGGACAACTAGTCCACTTGGAGCGCTGAACTGTTATAAGGCCAATTTTGCAGCCCGCAACCCTGTACACGTGTATATGCATATTGAACACCCGAACTCTGTTGACCAATGAGAGAGGAGAACGGAGAGAGGTGAGTCGACAATTCACCATCGGCGCTGATTCTCGATTCTGCAGAATCGCGAGGTTTTCGCTGTTCTCGATTCTGACAAAAACGCAGGAAATGGAGAATTCACTTCATCTGAATAGTCCAACAACGCGGAATAGGAGAATTCGGAGGAGAATCGCGAGGAGAATTCGGATCAGAAACGCAACTATAGTCAGTAACTATAGCTCCTAGACGATTGAGCTGTGCTGCTATAGCTTTGCTCAGTTTCGTCGGGATTGGTGCATGGAACCAAAGACGGAGATTCTATTGGCTTATTTGTTCTTGCTTGGGGCTGTCCTTCAAGTCTCTTCACACGAAACCGTGTGAATCCCCTTGATGAGCTTAAGCGAAGAAATGAGGCAACGTGTTCGAGTACACGACAATCTTTAAGAGTTAATCATATTTTATTTATTAGCTTTTCTAAATGGATCGCTGACCTCATACGAACTACGTAATCCTGAAATATGATTTAGGTCGTTGACAGATGTAATAGTATTACTGCCAACTGTTGGGTTTGGTAGACATCACAAGTATTTTTGAGGTGACAGGCAAAGAGCTTGTTTTGGTTCCGGAGGTAGCGGTGTTGTCTCGAAAACTGTCCGGTGGATGTGAAGGTTAGAAATAAAGCACTGTTAGCGGGTTGTTTCTATTTTATTTTGAAAGTGGTTCCGTTGAAATTTGGCAGGGTGGGGATCACTCCCTCAAAACCCTAACAGTGCGCTCTGATTTGCTAGAGAAGGTGGTTACCCCGAGCGCACGATCAAGAAAATTGTTGGTTAATTTGTAGCAAAGGTAATTAAAACCGCTAATAACCCGATGAAAAATTTACCTCAAAATAGTACTATGAAGTAGTACGAAAAAGTAGCATGCAGTACTAACGATGCTACTACATGACTTAAAGGCTACCGTGTTGCTGCATACTACTATATGCTACTATTAGCAAGACTGGATGCTACTATGGCAAGACATGGTGCTACTGGATACTCCTACATAAGATTGTACCAGTCTGAGGCACATTAGATGATAGTGTTCTTTAATATTACATAGTATTACATGCAACGTTTTCGTACTACTACCATACTACTACGCAGGCTACAAATTTTTCATCGGGAAATCGAACATCTTTTCCGGTGTTCCAGTTTTTCACATAACCGAAATAAGAGCTTGGTCACACTTGGCTCATTTCCTGGATTTTTGGGTTGTAAAAGTAGAAAAAAGAAAAAGAAGAAGACACAACTAATTCCGAATGTTGTCGTTCTAAAGTCAGGAGATCAATTAGAGCAAAGCATTGTGTATAATTACGTTACAGGAACCCTAATAGACCCCTAGTTACAGGCTGCTCATTATCCCCAAGCCCTTGAAATCTCACATCCCCTAGGGATTTTCAGTTGCTTGTCGAATAGGCTGATTTTTGAGCCCAGTGTGACCAAGCTGGAACTGGCGTATTCCGATTATCGCGTCACTCTTACGTTGGACTTCTAGACACATGTGTGGGACATTATTTTGTCTTGTCAATGGGCAATCGTTTCCATGGTCTTCCTTTCTTCACTAGTGTTTTGGTCAGGGCACTATTGTTTCCCTCTAGTAACCAAAGTTATTATATCTCAGTGGTTACAACACTGCTTAGTCATACACTTTGCATTAAAGAAGTTGAGAGAGTGAGAATGTTTCCAGCAGTTCATATACGAAGTGGGTCTCAGTCAGGGATGTGGATGAGAGGAAAATGTGGTGGCCTAATAGGTGAAAAGTATAAGGCAAGTTGAGTAGATAGTGCATAGTGTTGGCAATATTTGGATTCAGATATACTTTCGATAATCGATAAAAATATTTGTGGACCATTTTTCAAATAGCTTTTTGCATCATCTAGCCTACTCTTTAAAACTTCGTATGATATAGATAACGCTATGAGCGTTAGTTATTGTGGTTTAGGTTCTTGTTCAGGTTCTTTAATTTCTATAACCACTTCGTGACAATATATTTTGATCACAGGGGGCCGGCAGGGATACAAACTCGTTAGCTCGGCCCATACTAGCTCGTTACCTCGAATCGGTATGTGGACTATTTATAATAATGAGGATATAAAAAAATATCGTTTTGAATATCGATATTTGCTTTTCTATATTGATATCGAATATGTTTAAAGACCCGAATTCACAAACCGAAATTTTGGAAGTGGTGAATTGAGGCTTCCTGGCGAACCCTCACATAATTCATCTACTTCATTTTGACAGGGATGACTGACAGAAGTGTCTTTTGTCAAAAGTGTCTTCTGTCAAAGGTGACAAACACTTTTGACAAAAGTGTTCAGTTCGGGAACTAGAAAGTAAACTTCAGATAGACGACTGGAAATCGACTGGGCTCCACGCGGAAACGAAAAAAGAGGTACCGGATGCGAGAGGTGGCTCACTTGGTGGGCACCACCACATCCTCTCGTGGGTATTGGACACTTATTGTGGGCCTATTTTGGGAGTGAGCAGACCCTCGACAGAGTATGCGCTCAAAGTAGACGCGACAGCCCTTCACCAAAAAGCATGAATGGAAACAGCTGAAACCCCCCAACTTATTGTTACTATTTCTCAATCGTCGACTTTGATCTGAGAGTCCTCTTTCGGTTTTAGGTAGTAACTACCGTAAGCTTGTAACGTCATGATGCCAAAATAAATTACTGAAATTAGGATCTTTTCCTAAGTCTAACGAGATTTATTCAGATCATAGTCCCTTTTCTATGATTCATATGCACAAGAGTTTTCCCGACTAAATCATAGATAGAGGTTCTTAAGAGCTGGTGCTAGTCTGGGGAACAATAATTGTTCCGGCTTAAGAAGTGCGCCCTTCAGGGAACACGAATAAGTAATAGTACAAATGACCCTTCTTCATCATCTGCTATCAATCATCGTATTTATTCCTGAATATCTGTTTCAAACATGATAACATAGGACTGTCAACTACTATCTACGAATGCATGCTTTGTTCGCAGTGCCATGTGATGGGAATTTTTATTTTCTTTCTTTCCCGAAAGGTGTTGTTGTGCTGGATTGCAGTGTTTGATGCCTGACACATCTTTGATGACGGTCCACGCGAGAGACTGCGTTTTATGCTAAGCAAAAACTGAACATTGGGATTAAGAATTCCAGGTTTCAACAACTTCATAGATCGCTTGATTGCCTCCTATACCTACTTGATTTTTTTCGACAACCTCTGATATCGACAGGTTCTTCATCATCATTTTCTGTCGTGAGCTGTTGACATCACTCTTTCCTTACCCTTTCGTTCAAGCTCTGTTAGCTCTTGCGCAGTAAGAGTCGGCCAAAGTAAGAAATGATATCAGAGTTTTATCTTTCTGCCAACTTAAAAGAAAGAGATGCCACCATAGTACTTAACTAGACGTGCGCTGGTAGTGTTGCTGATGAAAACACAGAATATTTAGAATGCCTGATAGACACTTCTTCCCGGTAATTCTTGTTATCTCTGTGTCTAGCCGTGTGTCAGCCTCAGTGTCAACGGTTTTTCCAGAAGTGTTGTTTGAATCGTTGTCTCAGCGATTTTATCTCTAGTAGAAAGAAGAGAACGCTGACAGATTTGTACTTTAAAAGATTACTGAATTTGAGCTAAAAGTCAGAGTTTTGTTCTTGTATTAGATTTTTTTTTAGATTAGATTCTATGAGTGTATGAGTGTTATATTGTTAAAGAAAGGAATTGTGAATATTGAAATATCCAACACTAAAAATTTTAAGCCAGAGCTGTTCCCCCTTATGCAGTTTTCATATATTGCTCAACAGCTTCTGTCTTTTGCAACGTTTTCATTAAAGTTTGACTGAAAAAGGATGTAACAGTACAATCTAGTTACCCGTGACTTATTTACTTTAAGAGCCTAGAAGATCCGATGAAAATGCGTTACTTCGTTTCTCAGCTATTCACGAACAACCGATGTTCAAATAGTGGAATTTCCCTGTCTGATGTGTGGTACCTTTTTGCGCTTGTATCTTTGTTGTATCCTTGACGAAAACGGTTCACGAAAACGGTGAACCACTCACACAGGGAGCCACCTTTCTCGTGCTGAGGACTGACCACAGAAAAGCCGCGTTTGTATAGAGATCCAAATCTTTCGCGTAATAGTAGAATTTTGTGTTGTGAGGACGGCCGTGGATATTCTGAACGTCATAATAGAGCGAATAGTGAGAAACATTAAAACTCCGTAAAGGCACAGAAAACTTGACTACGCAACTTTCGGCCATCAAACCGACCTGGGGGGCTTAGATAAAGATACAGGGGCTTATTGTCGACAGGATCCCCCTTCTTTGTTATCTCGAACCCCCTCCTTAGTGTTCCCAAAGCTAGTTGACAGGCCCTTGCCCCTTATGCACTGTCATTATGCACTTATGCACTGTAAAAGTTTACCTTTGGCCGTGTTCCGGCCATAGTATCGGGGTAGTAGTCAAGAGGTCGTGCGTTCGATTCCTACTTCCGGCACACAAACCTTTTGCTTTTTTTTCTACTAACTCAAAAGTCGAATTCTCGGAAACTGCCCGGAAACTGCAATGGTCGCAACGAGAATTTTTCTTACTCTCAATATTGACTCACGGTACGTTCTTGATATGTCAGCTAGCTCCCCGAGTCAAGTTTTCTGTTCCTTTAACGCAATCAAAATAGTGCGGTTTAATTAGTTAAATGACACAAAAACAAGTTGGCTTTTTAGTTAAATTTTAAACGTTCACCAGCCAAGGGTTGAAACCTGTTCAAAAAGTAATTTGTTGCCCTCTGAGCCTTGCGCAAAGTTATCGTTCATTGCCCATGATATAATATGATATTTATTTGTCTTAAAAGCCCAACTCTTCAGACCCGGATCCTTCGGTCCAGTAATCCACTCCTTGTGATTCTCTCGGGCCCAAACATTCGGCTATCCTTACCTGTGTGGATGGCATGGAACCGTGAGCTGTATTCATCATTTGATGTTGGGTAGTTTATTGTTTTTATATTTTTGCCCACACCCATTGTTAGTTGTTAATATTTTTGTTAGTTGTTTAGTATGGCCCAAGCTGGCCGTTTTATTAGATTAAATAAATACATAAAAAAGGCCATAACAAACACAAACTCTTTGACCTCCACTTTCTGCCCTTGGTCATTTCTCCGTATTCCATCTATCAGTCCGATCAGTCCGCTTTTTTTTTTTTTTATGTTTGTTTTTTTATCTTTTGCATTACTCCGTTATTGAAAGCTCATGAAACTTTATCCTTTTCTTTCTACGTACTGCACTATTTCACTTTGTTTTTCTAGTGGGTAAGTGAAGTTTGATCATTATCATCATTGGCACCAAGGGTCTATAATCAGTTTTTTTGTTATAACCTTGTTATTCAAGTCTACCAAGACTCCGCGTTCGGTTGGATTAATGACTCTGTAGAGGCCAACGGCCTGTTTTTTAATCATAATAAATAAAAGTATTATTATTATTGTAGTTATTATTTTTAACCGTGTTACCCCACTGATTTTTAAGGATCTGTCGTCCCTATAAAGCTATTACCGTAATCGCTCCATTAGTTATGTTATTTTTTTTATTTTTTTTCGAGGCTACTCCGCTATTTTTGTACTGTGTACAGTGTAGTGGGCCAATAAAATACATTAATTCATTCAAACCTAGAGATCTGAATTTCATACAGCATATTCTAACCCCACCGACGACGAGCCACTGATTTTCACACTTGCGTTGTTTCGTCATTTTTTATGCGTATCCCGACGATTGTTTACAAGAAGCTCCGTCGTCACTAACAAGACGAAAAGTTTTGGTGGGATCCCAAAAACTTCATATCTAATTCTTGTAGATATTCGGTCTTCGCTAGACTCCTTGAAATTTTTACTATGAAAATTTAGAAACAGATGAATGCCAAATAGCTAATCATCTGAGAAAACCAAGTGCATATATGGATTCACCGTCTGTGTTTTATCTATACGTCATATATACTTTGACAACATTGATCAAAACTTCAAGCTGCCTTACTTTTTGCCAAATTTCCGGTTTCTGCCGGATTCTGTGCTTGTCCGTCAAAAAATAAAACTCACAAATGAATCCCGAGTATCTCCTTACCCCTACATCGAACCTCTAATCAACATCAGATAAAACTTTAGCTTTTAACGAATTTTCAGGTTTTGGCCGGATTCCGGGCTAACTATTTGTTCGGCGAGAAATAACTTCCACATACGGAATCAGCATGCCTCCTTACCACTACAGCGATCCTCTAATCAACTTCAGATAAAACTTTTACTTATATGAGATTTTCCGGTTTCAGACGGATTCCGGGCGAACCATATGTCCGGGTGGAAAATGATTGTCATATATGGATTCAGCATGTCTCTTAAGCTCTGAATCGAGCATCTATTCAAGTTCAAATAAAACTTTTACTTTAAACAAATTGTCTCCGGTTTGGCCGGATTTCGGGGGAGCTACTTGTCCCACGAAAAAAACGATTTTCATATACGTGTTCAGCATGTCTCCTTACCCCCAGATTGAACCTCTAAGAGAACTGAGATTAAACTTTTTTTGTTCACAAACTTTCCGGTTTTTATTCAAACAGCCTGACGAGGACCCTTGCCAAGAAGGGCCGAAATATCGCTGATGAAGAATCATAGCTGACGTATCCGTTATAAACATTGTTTGAATAAATGTTTCAAAGTCAGCTTTGGCTCAAAGAATATTTTTCCGGATTTTGCTTGATTTCAGGTGAATTATTTGTCCAACAAAAATATAATGGCCGTATTCGGATTCAGCACGTCTCCTTACCCCTAGACGGACTATCTCATTAGCTTTTAAAAGTATTTTTTGTGTGTCCCTTAATTTACCCCCCCCCCCCCTACATATAGGGCTACAGAGCCCATCTTCGAACTTGAACTGTACTTTGACCCAAAGAGTCCACGTGCAAAATTTGAACAAAATGTCTCAACTCCTTCGAGAGTTATCGTGCTAACAGACGGGCAACTTTTACGAAATCATACGTATCCCGTCACTTAGGTTTTGGGATCCCAAAAATAATATTCAGCCATTAACGTGAATACAAAAATGGCAGGGAGCAAAAACAGAGACTTGGAAAGCTTTAACCACCGTCTTTTCCCGAACATTATTCTCAATTGTATTCTGTCGGTCACTTAATTTCGGGAGTTCAAGCAGCCTACACTGATGGCCTTATCATTTGCAATGTCATACTTTCACAGGGAAGGTCCTCGCTGCCTATAGGCGATCAGAAAGCCCTGCAGAAAGATAATGTTATTATTGATTTTCTTCTTCCATTGCAGATGAACGGATCCTTCTGCGATGTTTCGCTGGCCTTGCCATCTCTCGATGACCTCGAGAAACTCGGGTCCGACTCCAACCCGCACGAGATTGAAAGCGCCATTTTGAAATATACCGGTGCCATGTCCCAGTGCGTTGAGCAGCTCAAGTCCATACAGCAGGAACAAATGCCAAAAGTGTTGAACCACGTTCAAGAAATGATTCGAAAAGCGTGGGAAGTCCCAACGTTTGGACATGACTTGGGAGACTCCTTATGCAATGTACTACGTATGAACGGAGGGTTGGACATTCTAATAGAGCACTGTACGTCGAACAAGGACGACTTGAAGCTTAGTAGTGCGAAGCTTCTTGAACAGTGCCTAACGCAGGAAAATCGGGGGTATGTGGTTGACAATGCCTTGCAACGCGTTGTCCAAGTAGCCTGTAATTACACAAAAGCGAGCCAAAACCCAGATCATCGCCGGGTAGGAACTGGCATACTCGAACACCTATTCAAGCACAACGAAGTGACATGCACAGATGTAGTGAAGCTCGGCGGGTTGGACGCTGTTATCCGTGAGTGCAGACAGACGGACGTGGAGACATTACGACACTGCGCTGGCGCTCTTGCGAACCTCTCTCTATACGGTGGAGCTGAGAATCAGGAACACATGATCAAGCGAAAGGTTCCAGTGTGGTTGTTCCCTCTAGCTTTCCATAACGATGACAATATCAAATACTACGCGTGCTTGGCAATAGCAGTCCTGGTGGCTAATAAAGAAATTGAGGGACAAATTCGGAATGCAGAGGCGTTGAACTTAGTAGAACCGTTTGTGAGTTCGCACGACCCCATAGCCTTTGCAAATAGTTGTGCATCACACAGGCATGGACAGAATAAGAGTTGGCTGCAAAGGCTAGTTCCAGTTCTAACGTCCGAGAAGGAGGAAGCGAGGAATTTGGCAGCGTTCCACTTCTGTATGGAGGCAGGGATTAAGAAGACGCAGGGCCAGGAGGACATCTTTAGAGGTAAGTAATTATCTTTTAAATTTATTTATATTTAAGCCTCCCAAGCAGAGCAAAATAACTCTGGAGAGTAATGCGAAGACCTATCCTTCCCATGCATCAAAAATGGGCCTCCGTCGCATCGCCGCCCTGTTGGTGTGTGCAGTGACGGACGTAGAAAATTCTAGCAAGACTAAGATGCGGTGCTGGTTGAGTTTCAGTAAGGATGGTCGTGCCTTCTAGTGTCCTGGAGCTAGTGTCACTGCGATTTGACTGTGTGTCACTTTTTCAAAGTTCGTGCATTACTCTGTAAAGTTCCAAGCAGAGCAGAATAACACTAGGGAGTACCGCCAAGACTTGACAAATAGACACACAGTCTAATAGTAGCTATACTAGCACCACTACCGAGAGAGAACGTCCCTACTGAAACTCATTCAGCCGTTCGCCAGCGCTGGCTCCGATAACTTCATATTCTGAACGTAGCACAAAAAATGGTACAGCCTCCATTGTTTCCTTGGTTTATGCAGACCACACCTTTGCTTTACTAGAAATTACTAAACCTGCAAGTTTGTCTCGCTTTAAACGCCGCAAGCGTAGTGGGCGGCGCTACGAGTATGACCCGTTTACAAGGCATGGAAAGCATATGTCTTGGCGCTACTCATTATTATTATTTTGCTCTGCTCCGAAATCGTTCTTTCCGCAACCTATATGTTTATATATGTGTATAGTTATTTGCCCGTCGTAACGCAGCTACTAGACCTAATACATACACGTTTGATTACAAAGTGAAATACCAGCGTTACTACCCGATGAAAATTTTGTAGCCTGTGTAGTTGTATGGTTGTGGTACGAAAAAGTTGCATGTATTGATATGCAATGGTACAGAATACTTTAATTTAATGTGCCTCGCACTGGGCTAATCTTATGTAGTAGTATGCGGTAGCATCCCGTTTTGCTCCAGTAACATCCACTCTTGCTATAGTAGCATATAGTAGCATCAGTTGTTACTGCAGGCTACTTTTCGTACAACTTCATACTACAGTAGGGGTATGCTTATGTGAACGTCTGCTAACCGAGAACGATCGCCGAATAAAAAATTAGAACCCAAACCAGGCATTTTTTACTATGAATACTTCTAATAACTACGGTACTCACGCTTTTGTCAGTTTTTGAATATTTTTCATCGGGTAGTTGCACCTGCAACAAGCCTTCAGCTCCGATATTGCATGATATTACAGCCTACCCCCCCGAGGTTGAGCGGAAAGGCAATGGCGAACCAGCCTACACTGGCAATAGTTCATTAACTGTCGTCGAAGCACGAGTATTTCAGCATAACCCACGTTTTCGAAGTTTGAAACCTGCGCGGTACGTTTCGGAGGATTGAACATTGGCAATACATCAATTTCAATATTTTGAGAGAAAAAATTGATACACGAATCCAGTCACCCGTGAATGTTGTTCTGAGCATGTAATGGACTAGCAGAGGCTATTAATGGTAGGATAAATGTTTGTTTGTACAAAACGACATGTTTTTTCAGACATTGGTGCTGTTGAACCTCTAAAACGGGTAGCCAGTTCCCCCAGTCCGATCGGTTCAAAATACGCTGCTCAAGCACTACGAATAATTGGAGAAGAAGTGCCGCATAAATTGACACCGCAAGTGCCGCTCTGGTCCGTCGAAGACGTTCGGGAGTGGGTTAAACAGGTTAGTAGAATGCTCGGGACATAGTTTACAATCCTCATGACCCTGTTTACAATGTTACTGCACTGTCAGACGTTCCTAACGGATAATACAAGGATACGCAGTTTCAACAGAAAACATTTGGGATGTTACCGTTAGCTGTTATTGTTTTTTCAAACGTTACGTAGTGAAACGTTATTGAAACATACAGAAAACAGCGAGAACACCAGGAATGCTTTCGGAATCTTTTGTTCGAAAAAAAAAAATGTGCAGTTGACGAAAATTAGTCTTGATCCATTTTATTTTTGGTTTTGTTTATTCTGATTATTTTTAGTTAATTTTACATTGCACCAACACCAGCAGAAATTAATTCACCTCCGAATCTGAAAGGGAGTCCTTTTTGAATGATGGGGATGATAGTTGGAGCATTCCCCGTCCCCACAACGGAGAATGGGTCCCCGGGACAAACAAAAACGGGGGGGACTCCTCAAGTGAAGTCCTCGGGGAAGGGCGAGAACACGCCTTTAGTCTACAATGTTACGTCATTACCCGTTCATCAGACAAAGATGTCAAAATCGGAAAAGTAAAGAAAAGAATCTGCTAAAATGTTGTGTTAACATAAATAAATGGACTACCCAGATTTGGTTGTTACGCCTATCACTTCATAAGAAACCAGCCTGACGTCGTGGGACCAAAGGCAATGACACGCTCCTAAGGCGTATTCTCGCCTTTCTCCGAGGACTCCACTTGAGGAGTCCCCGCGTTTTTGTTTGTCCCGGGGACTCACGCTTTGTCCCCGGATTCTCGTGAGTCCCCACGGACGGGGAATGCTCCGATTATCATCACCATCATCAAAAAGGACTGGCTTTCAGATTCGGAGGAGAATCTATTTTTACTGGTGTTGGTGCAATATAAAATAAAAACAATCAGAAGAAACAAAACCAAAAATAAAATGGATCCAGACTAATTTCGTCAACTGTATATTTTTGGGGGGAACAAAATCCATGCTGGAAGCATTCCCCGTGTTCTCATTGCTTTCCATACGCGGAGTCCGAGTGGAGTGACTCCCTCTATTCTCGCCGTTACCTTCGATTCCCCAGGGTGTCCTCGGAGAACGGAGAAAATACGCCTTAAAGGCCTACCAAGACCATAATACCCCCGCATGTAGTCTAGAAAATAATATTAAAGGATTCCTCTTACTTATTCTGTCTTGCCGAGTATTCCTAGCTCACCTATGGAATTATAAGCTTCTGAAATCCGGTCGGTGGTCGGTCGGTGATCCGGTCGGTCGGTGAAATCCGGTAGCTCACCTATGGAATTATAAGCTTCTGAAATCCGGTCCCTTGGCCATCGACGTTTTTCGGCTTTGCCAGTTTGTCGTCACAGAAAACAGGCTTCGCCGGAAGCTTCTATGTCCGTTAGTAAATCTTTTATAAATAAATTCTTTCCCTTCAAACCAGGATCCTCCGATCCCCTAGCCCACTTCTCAGGATCCTCTGTGGACCTGAGATGCGGCTTTCTCTGCCTGTATGGCTTGCGTGAACTCGGGGCTACGCGGGGCTTTTGACGGGAGTCACGTAAGTGACCTGGTACTTACATTTCTTTGCTTGTTGAGTGTGTTTTGTTATATTGTGGCCCATGTTGGCCTTATTTTAAATAAAATTGATGGGACGCTCAAAAATGTGTTTTTCTTTTGGAAGACTTGGTAGGCCGACAGGCCTATCTCGCGTTTTGGATTTTGTTTGGTTTTCCCATTTTTGGGATCCCAAAACGTAAGTGAGGGATACCTATGACATCGCAAAAGTTGTCCGTCTGTCCGCACGATTACTCTCGAAGGGATTGAGAAACTTGATAGGAAGATCCTTTGGGTCAAAGTACAGGTCAAGTTCGAAGATGGGCTCTGTAGCCCTATGTTTGAAGGTGGGGGAGGGGTTTCAGATTGAGGGGCAGCAAAAATATTTATTGAAAGCTATTGAGATAGTTGATTTATGCTGAATTCGAATATGAACTTTATTTTCTCGCCGGACAAATAGTTCACCCGGAATCCAGCGAAAACCTGAAAATTTGTGAAAAGTAAAAGTTTAATATGAAGTTGATTCAGGGGCAAGGAGACGTGTTGAGTCCGAATATGAAATTTTTTTTCCACCAGACAACTAGTTCGGCCGGAATCCGGCCAAAAACGGAGAATTTGTTAAAAGTAAAAGTTTTATTTAAATTTAATAAGATGTTCGATTTTTGAGTAAGAAGACATGCTGAATTCGCATATGAAAATCATTTTCTCACCGGATGTAGAGATCGCTCGGAATCCGGCTAATACCGGAAAATTTGTTAAAAGGAAAAGTTAATCTAAAGTTGATTAGAGGTTGGATGTAGGGGTAAGGAGGCATGCTGAATTCGTTTATGAGCTTTATTTGTTTGCCAGACAAGTAGTTTGTCCGGAATCCGGCCGAAACCAGAAGTTGGGCAGAAGTAAGGAAGGAAGGAGATACGACGTAGGCTATAGGGTAAACCATATGCTGAATCCGTATTTAAATATTTGACAGCGCAAAACGGATATTTGAATATATCTGAACTTGTTGAAATTCAGCTGGCGCATCCGGTTTGCACTGTCAAATACGAGCTTGGTCTGTTCCGATTATTACCATTGGCCTCTGCATTGGCCTTAACCTGTTTGTAAATGTTAAAAGTAAAAATTTTTAAGAAGTCTGTTGAAGACCGAATATCTACAAGACCGAATTGTCGGGAGCAAATATTAAATTTTGGGATCCCGTCGAAACCTTTGGTCTTGTTAACCACGACTCGCACATTTTTCAAATCTTCTGCTTTGAATCGCCGCGTGTGAGAGCAGAAAGTCTGAGCCTCGTTTTTGTTGCACGGTCCAACTCCGCTTCCGGGCGGATTCTTTTTCGTTTTTGTACTGCAGTGCTTCCGAGGAAGACGGCAGTGCTTCTCGAGAATTGTGGACTTGCTTACCGACCAAGTCCGTGCTTCCCTGCAAGGTGCTGCATCAAGAAGAAATCGCGCGGGAAGGGAATCCAAGAACGCATCTTGTGCTGAAGCAAAGAAGTGCGGCAGCAGCGAAGCGGCACCATTTTTGCAATAAAAACGAGACTTTGGATAGAGTCAACAGGTTCTAGCAAGAAAATCGCCAATTTTGCGGGGAAAGTATTGGTATTGTCGGCAAACGATATTTCTGAACGATTTTTATCGGGAAAGGATAACTTCTAGAAGGAGCTGTGCTTTAATAAAAATAACAAATTGTGATACCAGAAATTCGAATATTTTTAATCTCTCTTAGAAATTTGAGCAACAAAGTTCGATCAATCAAAGCTTTCAGTAAAACTTAAAAAAAATGCTACGGTCTGCGTGTGCCGACTCCGCATAATCTGAACAGAAATGCACTGTAAAAAGTTTCCCCGAGTAAGGATTAAACTTAACTGCAGTATTTGCTACTGGGATTAATCTTATCTCTACTGGGATAAGATTAATCCGAATTAGAAATAATCTTATCTTTTTCAATCAATCAATCAAGTTTAATCCCAATAGCTAAAAGCTAGAAAAGGAATACAAATTTACAAAATACACAGACACACAAGAAACAATTTAACTAATACACTTACAAGAAATTACCAGAAATAAATGATGGAATGAAACTACGTAAAAATTGGGTAGAAGAATTAGCGGATATGGGGAAAACTTATTGCCAGTATTCCTCTCGGACCGACGCACGGAAGACGGGAGGGGAGGGGGGAATAGATGGGTCATCTGGGGACAACACGTTATCTTAGCTCCAAATTTGTTTGAAAGAGTATTTCTACGTATCTTAGTAGAGACAAGATTAACCCCAGTAGCAAATGCTGCTAGATATTTTTTACGGTGTACATGAGCACGAATGCTGCTTTTTGCGAAGTAATTGTCATTATTTTGCTAATTTCCACTTCATTCACTTTACTTTATTTAGGTTGGCTTCAGTGAGTACTCAGAAAACTTCGAAAAATGCCAAGTGGACGGCGACTTGCTTTTGCAGGTCACAGATGATTGGCTGAAGGACGACATCGGGATTAAAAAAGCGATTCTTAGGAAAAAGTAAGTCATATTTATGCAACTGACTCCCACCTCCATTGCGTATTTAGTTCTAGCTTATCACAGTTTACAGGACCTGTCCCACCTATAATACTAATTCAGCCTACTTCCGTAATTGCTTCATCCATGCTTAAAGTTCAACCAAAAAGGCTGGGATAAGACAACCTAGTTACCACTAAATATTCTTTGAGCCCAAGCTGACTTTGAAACATTTATTCAAACAATGTTTATAACGGATACGTCAGCTATGATTCTTCATCAGCGATATTTCGGCCCTTCTTGGCAAGGGTCCTCGTCAGGCTATCAATCCTCTAGTTCAACTTCGGGGAAGGAAACAAACCTGTAATCAAACCTGTAATGATTACAGGTTTGTTTCCTTCCCCGAAGTTGAACTAGAGGATTGATAGCCTGACGAGGACCCTTGCCAAGAAGGGCCGAAATATCGCTGATGAAGAATCATAGCTGACGTATCCGTTATAAACATTGTTTGAATAAACCTAGTGACCCATGAATTATTCACTTAAATTGGCTTGAAGACCCGCTGTTTCCAGTACAAACATTTCAAAGAAAGCCTAACACTTCATTTGAAGATGAGGAAATGTTGTAGGTGGTATACGAGAAGCAGAACTAGGACCATTAAAGTTTAACCGAAAAGGGCTGGGATAGGACAATCTAGTTACCCATCACTTATTCACATAAATTGGATTGAATACTCGCTTAAAATGCGTTACTTAGTAGTTCCGCTATTCACGAATTATCGGTTTTCAAATAGTGAAATTTTCTTGTGATTTGTGGTACCTCTATGCGCTTTTATTTTTGTTGTATGCCTTACAAGAAACATTTGTGTTTTTTTTTTGTTCAGGCACTAAGCAATCTTCACGAATGTCACCACTGCCCACTGAAAAGCCGTGTTTGTGTTGAGATCAAAATTTCCCGTGTCATAGTAGAATTTACGCTGTGGGGATGGCCGCAGATATTCTGAACGTCATAGCTAGAACAAATAGTTGAAAAAAAAAATCCCTTTGCAGAATCAAAATAATTCGGTGCATTCAGTTAAATGACACAAAAATAAGTTGGCTTTTCAGTTAAACTTAAAAGTAGAACTGAAGGCTTGGGTATACCATTATTTAATCTTCTTCTTCATCACCCGATCTCGGTCTTCCTTTCCCATACAATCATACGAAACAGTATCTTCAACCGAGAACCGCGAACAGTCAGATAAATGAATCGAAATAAAAAAAAATCAGAGATACAGTTCAGACACGGAGTTATCAGCAAAATATAAAATAATACCCCCCCCCCCCCCCGAAAATTTACATAAAATTGAAACAAGTGCTGGAGCAAGAGCTTTAAATGCTTGCACAAACCACACGATGGAATATTTGTAGCCTGCGTGGTTGTATGATAGTGGTGCGAAAAAATTGCATATATTGATATGTAGTAGTAAAGAATACTATCATTTAATGTGCCTCAGATTGGACCAATCTTAAGCAGTAGTATCCAAAGCATGTAGTAGCATCAGTTCGTACTGCATGCTACTTTTTCGTATAACTTCAAACTACTATTTTGAGATGAATTTTTCATCATAACTCGATTCGTGGTATAGATTTTAGTATTATATTTAGTGCGTGTATATATTTTCTTTAGTTTCTTCTTTTATTTTTATTTTTCTTTGTGTACTCCGCGTTTTCCCTTTTGTAAGCAGGTAAAAATAAATATTTATATATATATATACCGAGTGGATCTGCGTTTTGTTCAGGGGCTAGAGGCAATTGTGAGATTGTTGTAGACGTTCGTGAATTCACAAGATTCATCTTTTGCTGTAGGTTCGTGAGAGAGTTGAACGCTATGAAGCAGAAAGCCGACTACAGCAGTTGTGACAAATCTAAGCTGAACGATTTTCTGCAGTCCGTCGAAGCGAGTTTCTCAATCTACACTTACAATCTCCTGTTAGCTGGTGTTACCACAGCGAATCTTAGGTAAGTTATCGTTAAAGGACCTGTCTTACCTATATAACACTAATGCAACCTACTTCCATAATCACTCCAGTATTTCTAAACCCGGAGACCCCAATCTCGTACGGTACATCCTAACCCCTCTAAACAAAATAAAATGCTGTCGACGGTTGTCTGCGATAAGTTTTTCCACCAGAAAAACCGGTCATGCAAATTGTTTCCCTGTTTTCGCTACAAGTCAACGGGTCTCGGAAAAGGCTTAAAACAGCGAAAACCGTGGGTTATTTGTTGACAGCACAGCATATATTTAAGAATACTGTAAGTTGAAGAGTAAATGGTGTGAGGGGTCCTTTAACATTCAAATTTGCCTTTCCTCTGCTACGGAATGGTTTTCTTTACGTGTCTCTCTGAAGCCTGAATGAATGAATGAATGAACTGATTTATTACATGCAGCCTAATAATAAGGCATTTGCACAGTATAGAAACGATCTTTTCACTATGAAATGCATAAGAAAGAATGTTTCTCGAAAAGCCATTACTTTCCATTTCAATTTAGCCATTTTCTTGTTAGCGCTTGTCGATTCTATCCAGCCTTCCTGCTCTCCGACGCGGCGGCTGGGCGCAAAAAGTTTGAAAACTAATGCGCCGTGGTTAAATAGTAGGAAAACTAAGCAAATAAAAGAAGTCAAAAACAGAAGATTCTCATATCCTTGTTTGTGAAAGAGTTGTCAGCGGACGTTGAAAATTCTGGCAAACGTTGCGTTGCGTATCGGAAAACTCGGCACGGACAGAAAGCCCTAAAAATTCGGAGGCACAAAACGGAACAACGGAGAAAGGTGGGGATTTTAGAAGCTTATAATCCCATCAGGGAGCTAGGTATATTACAAAAGGCAGAAAAAGCAAGAGGGGTCCTTTAAAGTAAGTACCGGGGAGTACAGAGATTGTATCTACCGCCGGGCAAAGAAGAACAGACAACCTCCTTCAGCCTCCATCACGTTGCACTTTCTCTACAGGATTGATTTGTACAAGCTTCTAGCTGGCCTTATTTCCTTACACTTTTTTAATTACGCCATCTTAGCAGTTTTCCGTGCAGAGAGGTCAACGAATGACTCGTCGATCGAAAATTCTCGTTCTAGGGTAGAGACAAAGCCACGCCTTAATTTACCGATTCCCGATGGGATCCGAACGAGAGCTCCCTCTTGAGGATTAGGGGAGACGCACTGAGACAATTTCTCAGCTGTGTCCAGGATTCGAAAGAGGCTTACTGTTTTAGCAAAGAAAAACAATAACTTCTGGTGCCATTCGTGCTTTAACGCCGTTGCTTATGGTTATTTACTTCTAGGGCTTTATCTGAAGAGCAGCTACTCTGCGAGTGTGGAATCCTTAACAGTATTCACCGCTCGCGAATTATCGGCGCTCTAGGCGAGGACGAAAATTATGACTTCACCCCAGAGGACAAATCGCTTGACGTCTTCATCAGCTACAGACGGTCAAATGGATCTCAATTAGCAAGGTAATTCCTTAAAGCACAACTCTTACTGGACAGGATATTTTGCCTGTGAGAGGGATCAGAAAAAAGTTTTCCAAAAATGCCTTTACTTTCCATCTGAAATTAGCGATTTTCTTGTTAGCGCTTGTCGAGACTATCCTCCGACGCGGTGGGTGGGAGCAAAAAGTTTGAAAACTGAAGGGGCGTGGTAAAAAAGTTGGAAAACTAAGTAAATAGAAGATCCTTCTGTTTGAAAGAGTTGTCAGTGGACTTTAAAGACTCCGGCAAACTTTGCTTTGTCTGACGAGCAAACTCGGTATGGCCGAAAAAGCACTAAAACTCGTAGGCACAAAACGAAACAATGGAGAAAGATGGGGATTTTGGAAGCTTATAATTCCACAAGGGAGCTATATATAGTATAAAAGGCAGAAAAAGCAAGGGGTCCTTTACAGCTTGCTTATTCTTTCTTTTGTAGTAGCCCTAGCTCCCTTATCCAATTGTCAGCTTTAGTACGTTTTCGTCCAAGCCAATTTCGAAAAAAACAATTACTCTTGCTGACATAGATAGGGAGGTCTTGGAAATGTCAGTTCTGTTCCTCCAGTATTCCCAGAAAGGTTTGTTTTCTTCCCCGACGTTGACACTGAAGATTGATAGCCAGACGATGACCCTTGCCAAGAAGGGTCGGATATCTGATAGTGCAAAACGGATACGTCAGCTGAATTTTACTGGTGATATAGTTCTGACGCTGAAATATCGCTGATGAAGCATCGTAGCTGACGTATCCGTTGTATACATCATTTGAAAATATGTTTCAAAGTCAGCTAGGGTTCAAGGAATGTTTCCGTAATTTTTTTTTATTTTGTTTTTTATTTTTTAGCTTACTTAAGGTCCATCTGCAGCTTCGGGGACTAAGTGTCTTCATTGATGTCGATCGATTAGAGGCTGGCAAGTTTGACAATAATCTGTTAAACAGTATTCGGAAAGCCAAACATTTCATCCTGGTCTTGACTCCGGGTGCGCTCGACAGGTAAGTTCCCAACCCCTGATCTTAGGGTTTGGTCACGCTTGGCTCATTTCCTGGTTTTTGGGGTTGCAAAAGTAGAAAAAAGAACAAGATACAACTAATTCTGAATGTTGTCGTTCTAAATTCAGGTGATCAATTAGAGCAAAACAGCGTGTATAGTTATGAGCGTGTTCCACCCTACTTACCGTAGTTACTACGCATGACGTCACGAATTTGGCTTCTTGGCGTCAAGGCTGGAGCACATTTTTACATTTTCGGTAAAATATCACTCAACGGGGTATTCCAGCCAATCACGTTAGAGATATGATAGATAGATAGATAAATCTTTTTATTCGCCAAAAACTTATCGTGGCTAACGCGAAATTTGTTTAGTATAGTCAGTTAATATGTAAGCGTACTTCAACAGTCATAAATAACATTAAAAATGAATAACATCTCAATTTACCTCGTTAAACAACTTCACAAAAGACGGAACAAAACTCTTTTCGAACCTCTGGAGGTTACATTTAGTTGGCTGCAATTTTTCAACCGCAGTAGCTACCTTGCGAGGGAGCCTTCTCGCCAGCTTTTTAGAAGGAAAAATATTTTTATGGACTGGGTGGTTCAGGGATTTTACTCCAAACTCCATGCAGAGTTTCAGTCTTCGATCATGTAGAGAAGTGATTTTAAATTCAAGCAGCAACTCTTCATAAGACCTCTCGGCCACCTTTGACGCTATGATCAGGGCTCTTTTTTGAATCTTTTCAAGTCTAGCGGTCTGTTCGACCGTAAGGCCAAAATGCCAAACACGCTCCCGAGCATGGTAAGCAAATAGTTACTCTTAGTTACTATTTGGAGAAGGTTGGAATGGTCAGCGTAGTAACTTTTTTGTGAGGTTGGAACGGAAATATCAACTAATAGTTATTATTGTTGGAAGGGTGGAACACGCTCAATGTTACAGGAACCCTAATTGACCCCTAATTGCAGTCTGCTCAATATCCCAAAGCTGCCACAAAGCCCATCAAATCTCTCGTCTCCTAAGGATTTTCAGTTGTTTATCGAATAGGCGGCTTTTTGAGCCCAGTGTTACCAAGCTCTTAGGTTGGAGATGACTGATAGGTTGGTAGCTTTATTGATCTGGTCCTGCGGCTGTTTAGGTATGATGATGATGCTAAATTTATTTCCAACTTAAGTAGGACGAAAAAATCGTCACAAGAAGGGTCATAAGAAAGAAGAATATTGAAAAGGAAAAACAAACATCAATACATTTATATTTTATTTGATAGTGCAAAATGGATACGTCAGCTGAATTTTTATTAGATCTATATTTCGGCCCTTCTTGGCAAGGGTATTCTTCAGGCTCGAAGCCGCTCAAGTTGGAAAAACGACCTTGTGGAAAACCACAAAGCTCTTTCCAAGTTTTTTCAACAAGTTTATTTTCCGAACTTGATCGGCTTTGAGCCAGAAGACTGAAGAGTACCGTTGCCAAGAAGGGCCGAACTGTAGCTCTAATAAAATTCAGCTTACGTGTCTGTTTTGCAATATCAATATGATTCGCAGTCAGCTTGGGCTGAAGGAATATCTATCATCTATATTTGCTAAATCACAAAGCATAGCAAACATATTACATTATATCAGGATAGAAACTGTGGATAGTGTCGCAAGTCCACCGCAAATGCACCACGCCGGCTCTTTTTATCTGCCAATTTGGTTCTGTAAAATCATATTTTGTCGGAACATGTGAACTTCTGATCCATTTCATATCAGTCGCCCACATCAGTGTATTATTAACATGCTTACGGGTAGTGACGAAGACCTGAAATCTACATTGTCAAACTGTCTGGATGAAGAAATCGAATAATAATAATAAAAATAATAATACAAAGCAAGAGAAAAGGCTTTCGCCTCTAAATAATTCTAAGAAATTTTGAGTAGTCGAACTAATCAGAGTTAAAAATCTCATCAACAATGCACTTAAAACTATTGATCGATTCAGCATGAACCGCATCTTCGGTAAGGCTGTTCCAAGGATCAACAATTCTGTTGCCAAAACCCCACTTAAAAACGTCCTTGTGGAATCTCGACTTTGTAAGCTTGTACAGCATTCCCCTTTAGGGTACCATGGAAACCTTTAGTCTTGTTCAGTTTCAGAGCCTTATTAATCAATATATCTTTTTTGGCAACCCTGTTTTGAACAGACGTTTCAGTCGTGTATTAGCAGTATGCTGAAAGGACCTCACTATTTACTCTTTTAAGTTTCAGTATTTTTAAATAGTAGAACATGCTAAACTGGGCTCTCAAATTCCCCACGGTTTTTGCTATTTTAAGCTTTTTCCAGGCCCATTGACTTGTAGCAAAAACAGGGGAAAATTTACATAACGGGTCTTTTTGATGAAGAAATATTCAGGAACAAGCGTCGACAGCATGATGTAGGAATATAGCAAAAGAAGGAAATTGAGAAAAGCAGTGAGGTTTCGTCAGTGGTTTAGGATGCACAACATAACGAAGACGTTGAATCGAAGACGTTTAATATGTACAACATAACGAAGACGTTGAATCGAAGACGTTTAATATGTACAACGTAACGAATACGTTGAATCAGTGCAAATCAGAGCGTGCCGCATTATGCTAGGACTGAAAAACAATGGTTACGAAGCTTCCCTCCTCCTATTAAGATTTGAGCCACTCCATGTACACCGGAAAAGCTTAATTTTACGTTCTGGCCGATCAGTCACTGCCTGTGAAAACCATAGAGATATTCTGCCCGATCTAGCACCGGCGACAACGCGGCACCAAAATCTCCTGGTGCCAGTAAAATTTCGCACTAACCGGTATTTGAATTCCGTTGAACCAAATTTGACTGAGAAAAGTGAATTACAAGTGATTTATTATCTTTTACGTAATAATTGTACATATTCAGATATTTTAACACAATGGTCGACGTATTTAGTGCCATGTCGGCGCTGCGAGTTAGATCAGTAAAAAATATATATCTAAATATCTATCTACCTATCTCTCTACAGTATAAAATTCAGGTCTCCGGTTTAAGAATCGATGTAGCCATAAAGAAATCATAAAGAAATGGAATTTCATTAAAAAAAAGGAATGGAAACTAGTTTGCATTAGCGTTATAATTATTTAATTATTTATTCCGTCACAGGTGCGTGCACGATACGGACGGTAAAGACTGGGTTCACCGAGAAATTGTCGAGGCTCTTCAGAACGAGTGCAACATCATTCCAGTAATGGACAACTTTGCCATGCCAGAAGCCGATAGACTTCCAGAAGATATGCGACAGATTGTCACCTTCAATGGGGTTACGTAAGTTTTTTTGTTTTGTTTTTTTGAAAGACCGGCAACGGGGAACGCCCACTACACTGTCGCCTATTTCACAGCATTTGCACAATTACGCACAATTTCAACGGATACTGACGCAAGGGTACAGTGCCGGGCCGCAAAGTTAATTCCTTACCTGCGGCACTCACAGAGTGAGACACCTTAATTTACCATCACTGGAATTCCGTCGGGATCGTGACGATATTCTGAAAACATACAGAATGCTCTACTCGGTTGATAATTGGGAAGAAAAAAAAACTGAGTTCAGTTCATATCAGTCAACCCGTCAGCATTCTTTGAGGCTATACCGACCAAAATAATCAGGAAAATTGGTTAATGTTTTTTACCATGCATGCCAGGCATGGAACTATTTACCTGTGGAGACTGTTTCCCAACCAAATTTACTCTCGTTTAAGCAACATCTTGGTGGTAGGATACTCAGTTTAGTTGTATTCTAGCGTTTCGTCGACGCGCGCACATCAGGTTTTTCAGTAGAATTTTTTTTGTTCTTTAACAAAAGCATGGAGAAAAACATACTCCTGATGAAGAAAAGTTAATAATGATGAAAGAAGCGAAACTCCAGTAGAAGAAACGAGCAAGGAAAATTAAATATCAGCGCGAAAGCTTGTCGCGCAGACGTGAAAGATAAGCTACGCAACACGCAGCGCAAGATAAGCGCATACGCAACGCATCGCAACGGCGCGTCAATGTGAAAGCGGCTTTCGTGTTCAGATTATCTAATTCCAGTGTCGTCTGGTCTTTAAGGATCGTTGTTACAGGTTCAGCAGAGCCTCATTTTTGTTGCAATAGCGCTGCCGCATCGCTGCTGCAGCGCTTCTTTGTTTTTGCACAATATGCGTTTTTGAATTCACTTTCTTCTTGGTTGAAGCGGCAGCGCTGCAACACCTTGCAGGGAAGCACGGACTTGGTCGGTGAGCAAGTCCCTGATTCTTAAGAAGCGCTGCCGTCTTCCTCGGAAGCACGGCAGTGCAAAAACGGATGTATAAAGAATCAGTTAGGAATCGGCCGAGAAGTGGACCTGCAGCATGCAACAAAAACGAGGCTCAGAACTGTCTGGTTCAGTAGTAGTCAGCTAGATCTAAAATAGAGACATGCTTCCTTGAACGTCTGTTGACTTTGGACTTCGTCATTTTCATGCACTTGCTGTGACGAAATTCAACTATGAGTTAGCCAAAGTAAGTGATTAAGGGCCTCTGAAAACCCTGAATATGTATTTTGGATGTTCATTCTACCATTTAGCCCAGAACTGCACTGTTCACATTTAAGTAACTGTTCAAATTAACCTACCTCTTCTGTAATTCGAAAGTCGCCCGGGCTTTAAAGCTTAACTGAAAAGCCAGCTTATTTTTGTATCATTTAATCTAATACACTGCATTGTTAAGGGATTTTTTTATTTTCCACTATTAGCCTTAGTATGACGTTCAGAATATTTACGGCCATCCTCACAACGCAAATTCTACTATGACGCGGAAAATTTGAATCTCAAAACAAACGTGGCTTTTCAGTGGCCAGTGTACTGAGTGATCACCGCTCAAGCACCTATTTCTCGTAAATCTTTTGCGTCAAGCATACAATACAGGTACAAGCGCAGAGAGGTACAGCAAATCCGACAGGGAAATTCCACCATATGAAAATTGATTATTCGTAAATAGCGGAGCAACGAAGTAATGCTGTTACGTGCCGATCCTTGTTACGTAACGTCACGTCGACACTGTTATGTAGACTCGGGTCGGATCAATATATATACCGGTAGCGTGTCCGACCGTTAAACCATCTCCCGTTACCTTAACTCGCGTGAACACCTTCGTTTAGAAAATGCTATAGCTTTATTACCAGACTAGCCTATTAGTAAAAAGAGAACGATACTTAATCCATTAGATAATAATATGATAATCCCATGTCCTAATATAACGCGCAGCGCAGCGACCTCTCCACTCCATAGTCCGTACTCGAATGAATCACTTTCCAATGAAATATCGCGCTGCTCAATCAAATGTCAATTCTCATCGCTCGCCAGACTGGTTCTCCGAGCGAGGGGGTGAATATTCGTGACAATGCATTTTCATCGGGTCTTCAAGCCTCTTTAAGTGAATGAGTCATGAGTAACTAAATTGTGTTTTCTCAGCCCTCGATGGAAAATCTATAGCCTGCGTAGTAGTATGCTAGTAGTACGAAAAAGATGCATGTTATACTATGTAATAGCAAAAAAAGAAAAAGAATACTATCATTTAATGTGCCTCAGACTGGTCCAATCTTAAAGTTCAATGGGCACATCAAACTACCCCAACCCCACTCTTTAACAACCTAGGAACAATGCTTACCCCCGAGATCAGCATCTTTTTCAACAGTTTCCTCTCTGTGATATTTCAAAGCGTAATTTTTTGGGCAAGTACATGCTCAATTTACTAGCTTGGACAAAGATAAAAGTGATGTTTCTTATAATACTTAGTAGATCTTTATTTTATGCATAAACCAGCTTGTATAATTCAGATTTGAATAGGTTATTTGTTTTTGAATGATTTTTGTAGCTATGTCATTTTTTATAAGCTTATTGCATATTCTGGTACATTTTGTAAAGCAAGCTAATCGAGCTTCACAACACTATTCCACAAAGAAAAACGTTTAATGGGCAATTAAAGCCATGGAACGTCTGATGAAACACTAGAACAATCAGTTAAACTGCATCTACGGCTTGACTTTGATGACATCTCAAATATATCCTTTTCTATCAAGCATTGCTGGGAGTTTTTGAATTTCCTGCCACGATATCCCAGCTCCTAAGATCTGGATCGCCGAAATGCCAGAGAGGTAAAGACAAGGGATAACAAGAAAACGGCCGATTTTCGTAGCGCCTTCTAAAGGAAGTCGGAAATCTTTATTTGTGAAGCATTTAATACAACGTAAAGCATTAGAAGTGTCCATTGTGCTTTAAGTAGTACTATCCAGTAGCATCCTGTATTGCCATAGTAGCATCCAATCTTGCTAATAGTAGCATATAGTAGTATGCAGTAATGCGGTAGCCTTGAAGTAGAAGCATGTAGTAGCATCAGTTAGTACTGCATGCGGCTTTTTCGTACTACTTCATACTACTATTTTGAGATAAATTTTTCATCGGGCCCTTTTCAGTTAAACTTTAAGGACAATTTTTATAGGTGGATTCACGAATATCAGGATGCCTGCGTGGAAAAAATCGATAAGTTTATCCGTGGAGAACGAGATGGCTCCCTCATCGGAGTGGCACGTTATGACCCCCACGGTGGCCTGAGTACCCCCTCAACTAGCCTCACCTGCCTCTCGACCCAAACTAGTGTCGTCGGAGTAAAGCCGTCCTATATCAGAACAGCTAGCAGTGAGTCGGTGAAACTTGGCACATGTCCCAGTGATATGTTAATAGGCAAGTATACATAGCTTTTTCATACACTAACATACAATGCATTCATGGCATTAGTTGCGATTTTTATCCGAATTCTCCGTTCCGAATTCTCGCTTCTGAATACTCTATAGAGAGATTGCACCATACCCAACGAAAACGGACGGGATCGTAACGAAAAAAATTTAACATTAGGAAGTATAGGACTTTTGACTTTGAGACTAAATTACCGGCCTTCGATAGCCACTTTGAGCCAGCAAATTGCAGGATCGTTAATCTGGCACCTTCTTGTTGGAATAATATAACTTTTGTAAATGAGTGTTCTTTCTGATGAGAGTTTGAAGGCGTCAAAGTTTGTAAACAAAGACGGAGTCTCATCCTGTTGGTCAATTATGACACATTTTTTCAAATCCGCGCCATCGCCGACCAATAGGATTCGAGACTCCTTTTTTTGTGTTCAAACTTTGGAGCTTTCAAGCTCTTACTTCCTTGGAAACTTTGCAAAAATTCAACTATACGATTAAGGAATAGCCCAATTCACATTCCTGCAAGTCCCTGGCTCAAAATGATGGTCAAACGCCGGTAATTTAATTTCAAAGTTGAAAAGTCCTATACCTCCCAATGCTAAATTTCTTTGTTACGTGCAATCTCTCTATATGATTAAGTCCAAAACACGCCAGCGATCCTCAGGAAGAAGGAGTAAGCGTGTCCGTATACGACTCAAATCCTGTGTCAATGAATCACCGCGATCTTTGGGAGCAGCTGTGACAGCACTTCTGCCTTTCTTCCGCTAGATACCCGAAGAGGCCGGAGATTCTGCATCGGCAAGGGGAGATAGTTATCAAGAGGATTCTCGATTCTCCTACAAATTACCGTTTTTGCTCCTCTGACCATTCTCGCTTTTGACAAAAACACTGATTTTGCAGCTCGTCCGCAACCAGGTATACGTGTTTATGCATATTGAACACCCGCACTCTGTTGACCAATCAGGGAGGAGAAAGGAGAGAGGAGAATCGAGAATTTACCATCGGAGCAACGATTCTGCAGAATTGCGAGGATTTCCCCGTTTTCGATTCTGACAAAAACGCTAAGAGAAGGAGAATTCACTTGATCTGAGTAGTCCAAGAACGCGAAATAGAATAGTTCGGAGGAGAATCGCGAGGAGAATTCGGATCAAAAACGCAACTATTATTCATTTATTGCGGTCGAATACCGGCCGAGGAGGGCCATAATACATAACAAAATTAATACCAACAAAGCTTTCATGCTTTAACCACGTATCAGCTTGGAACGCAACAGAAGATACAAGGATTCCTCCCACCACCACTTTTTATTTGTCGTTTCTTTAGTTGTGTCTTTGCAGATACCATGGGATCTGATACCACGGTCTAGAATCGTTTTTGCAGTTATCTTGATATCTGATACCACGGTCAGAAGGCGTTTTGCAGCTATCGTGGTATCTGACCAGTTATCGTGGTACCTGAAAAACTCACCTCACTGTGATCAATTTATGTCAAATTGGTCGGAAAGAAGTATGGTACTTAGTTATGTGACTAATATCAGTTTTTCTTTTGTGATGAATTCGAAAAGCGCAGTTTCGGCAATTGTCGTTATTGCAGAGCAACCGTATATCAGATACCACGGAAACTACAAAAACGACTGATTGCAGATCCAGTTACCGTGGTAACATATATCACGGTATCGCAAGTTTTATCTTCTTTATTCGGAGTTCGGGTCTGTGATTGGTCGATAATCGTAGATAGATGCGCCTTTCTCAGCCAATCCGGGATGGTGGTGGAGCTACACAAACTACTTGGTTATTGCTTTTGAACGCCCAGTGTTGCCACATGTCGCACGATAGTGTGAATTGTCAGTCTATTTTGTTTTCTGTCACTCTTGTCCTACGTAGGACATAAAAATCACTCTATTTCATAAAACGTCCAAATGTGTAATTTTTGCAGCAGGGATTCTGACTAGAAGTGACTATTTCAAGTTTTTTTTGTGAAACTAGGATGTGTCATTTTTGCAGAGGCGATTCCGACCAAATTGAGCATTTCACGTTTTTTTTCATGAATATAACATTTCACTCCCATTTCACTCTCTGTTTTGGGCCAAAAGTCACTCTCTAAATGTTTTTGATGTGGCAACCCTACTGAAGCCATAGAAGGCGAGATTGTGCCAACAAAAGTAAAGCATGTCTATCTGAAATGGAAAAATTAATTTAAGAGGCACTGCCAGCTGATCGTAAAATATCCGCAGGCTCCTCACTGGAATCGGTTCTTGTGAATTTGTTTTCGAGACTAGCACGAGTTTTCCAGCGAGGGGTGAGATTGGGTTATAATAAGTAGCTAAATAATTTATTTATATCCCGCCATTTCGAAAAAGCGGAGTAAATGAAAGAAAATAAATAAAACACATAAAGACACAGGGGATTGGGATTTTGTGGAGGGTTGGAGAATTAAAAGTGGTGAGTCGTTGCCAGAGCAAAATAACGCAAGGGTTTAGAGCCAAGACTTATGCTTTCTATGCTTCGCAAAAGGGCCGTACTGATAGCGCTGCCAGCTACGATTGCGGCATTTAAAGCGAGACAATCTTCCGGGTTTAAAATTTTCTAGTAAAAGGAAGACACGATTTGCACACATCATGGAAACAGTGGAGGTTTTATCTCTTTTTGCTGTGTTGAGATTATAAAGTTATTGGAGCCAGCGCTGGTGCACGACTGGTTGAGTTTCAGTAGGGACGCTCGCTAATCGCTTTTCCAAGTCTTGGTGTTACTCCCTAGTGTTATTTTGCTCTGGTCGTGGCACAACTTTAGTACATTATATTAAATCGGCATTGTAATCTGGGATTTCTTTACCACTAAGTAACCCCAAGATTTATTTTCAAAGCCAGACTTTAAACTCCTAGCCATTCGGAAACCCAGAATCCCAGTATTGCACGTCTTCTAACCAGACTTCCGTCGCATTTGAACAAGTGTCTGTAAAGTTCAGCGTTGCTTAGTACAGGTCCAATCACGGTCGATGTATCAGACAAATAGCTTGACTTCACCGTGAATTTGTTAATGACGGATTTATGTATAATTTCGTATGTAAGTTTTTGGTGGTGTCTCCGCCGTGAATTAAAACAAAGGTGTATTTCCAATACCAAGACTTCTAAATCTTTCGGAATCCCGGTAGTCCCAGTTTCCTTCCTTTAGCCATAAGGACGGAATTCTACTTCTAATCCGAGCAAGTTTCGATAAGTTTCGTTATGGCTTACTGCTGGTCCATTCACAGTCGATACATCAGACAAATAGCGCAACTTCATCATGATTTTTTTTTTAACTGGATCCAACCTGTTTTTATAGTAAATGCACTTACGGGGAAAAAGAGTGCAAAACAAATACGTCAGCTGAATTCCATTAGAAATACTCACGGGCGAAAACTCACTACCAGAAACATGGAGCGGCATCATCAGCGAAAGGAAATTGAGACCCCAAGCTCTTCTCTACAACAAAACCAAAGTCAATCCAAATGCAGAAAAATGTCTACCCGATCGACGGCCCAATCGAGCAGCTAAAACAACAGCCGTGTCCAAAGTGAAATCACACCAACCTTTTTAACTCCAAGCCACTCTCACAAAGGAATTCACGCAGTGAAATATAGCTAGAATCTTTAGTTTGTTTTTCGATAAGTTGGTTTTTCCTACTTGAGCGGCTTTGAGCCTGCGAGGACCCCTGCCAAGAAGGGCAAAAATATAGCTCTAATAAAATTCAGCTGACGTATCGGTTTTGCACTATTAAATATGATTCGCAGTCAGCTTTGGAGGAAGTAGTATTTATAGAGGGAAAATACCACCATGGTCCCGGAATCTCAGCAGCTGCTTTCTGCTTTGTAAGTGTAGTTACTTTTGAACCACCGATTTATTTGATGATTTTAACAAAATTTTATATTTTTTTTAGGAAATGGTCAAATACGAGATTGACTAGAAAACCCTGCCTCGGCTAAATCTCGCTTTACGAGCCCCTTCCGCATGCTGAATGGGCGGAGCCAAAGCCCCGCCCGTTCCCCATTGGTCAATCGGCGCCGGATTCAACAATCCCCGGTGCCCACCCAGCGGAGGCCCGCCAATCTACCAATCCCAAAGCGAAGTCGTAGTCTAGATTTACTAGATAAAGCCGAGACAGGGGTGAAAGAGGTTCAGTGTACTACTCGGAGCACTGACGACTTGTTGAGTCCGATTTCGGAAGCTAATGACTCTGGAGTGGGTGATATGACGTCACCACGATGTGAAACGGGTAGTGAATTCACATCTAGCTCGCGGGAGTGCACCCCCGATTTAAGTTCCGACTGTGATATAAGTGATGGTGCGATTGTGAGGAACTTAGTATATAGTAGAATTCCGATAACTAAGCGTAATTCGACCGAGTTTAGGGCTGTCTCGCCCACTACTGGGGAACGTTCCCCAACTAAAAGGTCTTCCGGCGGTGTCGCATCATCCTCTTATGACTTTGCAACCTTTACGTCACCGTTAAACAAGTTTGGTGAACACCCCGGGTCCCAAGAAATGGTAACGGAAAAGGCGATGTCACCGATTAAGTTGGAACGCTCTCGCATGACCTTGCCATTGGTGCAAACACGTCAGTCCGTTACCGCACAAGAAGCATCGCCCTCTGCGATAACTCCTTGCAAGGAGTACGTGATGCCATGTGAGGAGGCGACCATGTCTTCTCGTGATGAAAATGAGGTAAAGATGCGTCGATCAACCCGGAGAAGTAGGAAAGATATGTCGGAGACTAAAAGTGTGCTTTCAGATATCACAGATTCTGTGATCCCAGATGATGTTTTTTGTGATAACCTAGATTCCCCTGTGACACCAACCCGGTCGAAAAGTATTAACAAGTTTTTTAGCAAAATGAAAAACCTAGTGAACAAAAATCCGCCCCAGTGATGAAAGTGAGAGTTGTGAAACTGCTACTGCCATTTGAGATTTTAAATATGTCGGACCACTGTTCGTTGTGATTTTATTTGTTAGCAATGTCCAAGATAAAAAAATTATTTTGGCATTTGTTTGAATTTGTACAGCAGTGATACGCGTATAAGAACACTTCGTCATAATTTTCACCACCTTGATTTTTTCTTTGCTCCTAAATAAATTGAGAACTTCAAGATCTTGGGGTTTTATCCTGCTTTAACGTAAATATAAGGTCCTCCTTCTATAAATTACTTTTCCTTTTTTGAAATTCTAGCTCGTGTCGGGATGCAGCGTACCCTCATGAGATATGTTTCCAGTTCTTTAACTTCGTAGTCGGGTCAACAAGTGCAGAAAAAAAATATATCAAGAAAGAACAAAATATTTAAAGAAATATTCCTTGAGCCCAAGCTGACTTTGAGACATATATTCAAATAATGCATAACACGGATTTGTCAGGTAGGATGCTTTGGCAGCGATATTTCGGCCCTTCTTGACGAATACCTGACTTTGAGGATGACCTGACTTCTTGACGAGGACCCTTGCCAAGAAGGGCCGAACGCTGACAAAGCATCGTAGCTGATGTAAATATTCCTTCAGCCCAAGCTGACTGCGGATCATATTTGATAGTGCAAAACGGATACGCCAGCTGCATTTTATTGGAGCTATATTTCGGCCCTTCTTGGCAAGGATCATCTTCAGGCTCAAAACCTCTCAAGTGTGTTTCCCACAAGTTCGGTTTTCCAACTTGAGCAGTTTTGAGCCTGAAGAGGACCCTTGCCAAGAAGGTCCGAAATATAGCTCCAATAAAATTTAGCTGACATATCCGTTTTTACTATCATAAAAGTATCTGATATATTTATTTTATACACTATTTGAATATACAAAATTTAAAATAACATAGAGTTCGAGGAAATTATTGTTAGTAAAGATGGTTACAGTACTTGTTATTATTTTCGCTGTGAAAAGAAAATTGGCTCCTCCCTCTTATTACTTTCGTTCGACGATCGATAGGTAATATAATTATCAGTTCAGCACAGAGCAAAATAACACTAGAGACTAGCGCCAAGACTTGAAAAAAATTGAAACTAGCACCACTACCGATAGAGAACGTCCCTACTGAAACTCAATGAGTGGTGCACCCACGATGGCTCCAGTAACTTCATATTTCTGAACACAGCGAAAAAAACGTACAAACTTCCCTGTTTCCACTATGTGTGCAGACTGCATCTTCGCTTTACTAGAAATTTCTAACCCGCAAGTTTGTCTCGCTTTAAATATCGCAAGCGTATTTGGCGGCGCTATGAGTATGGTCTGTTTGTGAATCAGGAAAGCATAGGTCTTGACGCTACTCCCCAGTGTTATTTTGCTCTGGTTCAGCATGAACTCCCGTAAAAGTGGTGACGTATGTCCGCGCCGTATTATTTTCGTTTCAGAGATCATTGTAACTAACGCAATATAGAGCTTAAAGCTCTCCTCTTCCAACCTTCCTTGTAACAGAGAAAAATAACACTAGGGAGTAGCGCCATGACTTGAAAAAAATAGCCCACACAGCAGCGAAACTAGCACTAGTAGCAATAGAGAATGTCCCCACTGAAACTCATTCAGCCGTTCGTTCACCAGTGCTGTCTCCGATAACTTCATATTTTGGACAGAGCAAAAAAATGATACTGCCTTCATTGTTTCCTTGGTGTGTGCAGACCGCACCTTTGCTTTACTAGAAATTTCTAAACCCGCAAGTTTGTCTCGCTTTAACTGCCAAAAGCGTAGTGGGCGGCGCTACGAAAATGGATCGTTCGCAAAGCATGGACAGCACAGGTCTTGGCGCTACTCCCTAGTGTTGTTTGCTCTGACTTGTAATAATTTTCTGAAAAAATACACTGATTTTAACCTTTGGCTCTCACTTGACTTTACGTTACTAAACTAACTTGGGAGAACTTTGAATACACATTTGCTAGATTCGAATTTGGCAGTATCTGCCTGAACCTGCCAAGGTAAGAGACGTTCAAAGTAAACATACCTCAACTGTAGCTCCTACCTTCCGGATTTTCTCTCCACCCCAGGCTTCGCCTTCCAGATTCCCAGACGTCCGAGGCTTCCGCATAGTCAAGCCAACCCTTTCAGATTTTCATGATAGTGATGAAAGCAAAATTTGCTATTCTTCAACATTTCCTAGATGTCCCCTTTACATATCCAATATCTCTTGCATCCCAGTCACAACTGCCAATCACCTTTTCTTCCTTCATTTGCATGTTTGTTGTGTCTCTCGAACTGGTTGCCTCTATGGCACCTTCCAGACATCCGGAATCGGGGTGTCGAACACCCTGGATGTCCAGATGTTTTTGGCCTGGCTTCACCTTCCAGATTGCACCTTATATTACCAAAAGGGATATTTCTTGACCATCGTGAAAGAGCGAAAACAAATAATTTGACTTTGAGAGATATAGGATTTCGACACTTAATCCTCGGACTCCGTGAACTGTTCTGGTCCTAAATGAATCGAAATCATTTTTCTGACCCTTTCTTGATTTTCAATCACAGCCTTGGAGCAAAGTTTGATGGAAAATTAGATCTTGAAGGTTTCAAACTGATCACAAAGAGTCTCGCGTACTAGTGGTCGATTTTGGTCTTCGAGTCAAATCGTGCCTTCCTAATGGTCAGTACTTCCAAGATTGACTCAAGATTCGTTTGTTGGGTAGATTGCAATCAGGTGAGTCGTGTATGGCTCCCCCCCCCCCCCAGTGTTGACAGCCAGTCGGTAAAAAAAAAGTCGCGATTTTTCGTAAGAACTTGTTTCTTCAAAACAGGTCGTTTTTCTGCAAAAAATCGGTAAAAATTACCAGCCAGTCGGTAAATATCTTGCCTCCCAGATTGAAAAAGATTGTTGAACAGATTTATTTTGGAGTAAGCCTTGATTCAGCCAGACTGAATGGGGCTGAAGATCCTCCCCCGGCAATTTCGTCCGAGTAGATCCCGTTTTTTTTTGCCAAGGGCTTCTTTCCCCTTTCAGATTCGTCCGGGAAGAGAAGCTCAGTTCCCAGTTAGGTCATCAATTCATTGCGAAAATTATACGATTCTGCCGTACGTCAGAAGGTACGTCAGAACCCTGGTCAGAACGACACACGGAAGAGCTCAGTGCTTTACCATTTAGTATTGTTGTTGTTTTCGATCTAGTAAGATTTTTGACGGCAAACCTTCCTTGACGCATGCTCCTTTCGTAAGTTCAGCCTTATAACTTGTAGTTGTTGCTCTGTTCTTTTTTGACAGTTTAATTCCAGAGATTCCTCTGAACTTTGGTAGGAATAAATAGTTGCATTGATCCTAATTACCCTTGCGATTCTCCTAGCAATCTCCTATTTTGTCTTATTGGACTGTTCATATGAAGGGATTCATATTCTTGCATTTTTGTCAGAATAGAGAATGGGGAAAGCCTCGTGATTCTGCAGAATCGAGAAGTTGCTTTGATGGTGGATTTTCCTCTCTCTCTTCTTCTCCCTGATTGGTCAACAGAGTGCAGGACAGAGTGCAGGTGTGGGTAAATTTTCATAAACACTGATAGCATAAGCACTGTTGTTACAGGAGTGCTGCGTGAAGCCGCCACCCTAAACTCCTATTTTTGGGAAATGACTTAGGGAAAAAGAGTAAAGGTTGAGATAAAATCCAGTGGAGTATCCTGAAAGGAAGCTTCACTTTCTGCTGGTACCATAGTTTACTTGTAATTGTTCAAGGCTAAGCTGGAGAACACGAAAGAATATAGGCACCCAAGTGATCATGAAGTCGCCCACTTTGCTAAAAATAGTATTTTGCTACATGGTGAAGTTAGAGGCCAGCTGTTTGGTCAGAGAGGTTCCTTGACCTTCTGCAAATAACAAAATTTGCTGTTTTCTTGGAATTTGCATGATTTTTCTGGGGGTGGCAGCTACATGATCCAAGGTGGCAGGATCATGTACCATGGCCAATTGGGGGGTGGGCGGTGCCATAGTAAGGGTGGCTTCATGCAACACTCCTGTACTGGAGCCTATACTATTTCAGTCAGAAGTTAGCCTGTCTATTACATTCAGATTCCATTGCCCAGCTTTGGTTGTCTTTTTCTCACCACAGAAATTTCCAAGAAAGGTAAACAATATCTCAAAAGAAAGCCATCTTCTTCTTCTTCATCCGGGGTTTTCTTTTGAGATAATAGCGCTCAAGCTGTGTTGCCAGTACATGATTTTCTGTGATGACCCAAACATTTTCTGGGGACTTTGGTACCGTTATGGCTGGTAATCCGAATTTTGTTTCAGTCGCGTAATCATTGCTTAACCTAGGTACTTGGAAAGATATGAAAGCAAATTGTATGATTGTCAGAAACAAACATGAGTTCAATATTAGAAAAACATTTAGTGTTTTAAACAGAGAAGATCTTTGTCTTTTTGGCTTACAGAAATTAACATCGAATCTCTTGTACTGTAACAGTCAGTGATTCTATTTCCATCACAACAGTGCCTAAATATTTGAATTTGGAAAGGTTTATCAGTGAATATGATTTTAAACACACAACTTCCAAAAGGTTTAACTATTTTAGACAGGTTGTGGTGCATCTAAGGCACATCTAAGCTAGAAAACTAATTCCGTTGGGTGCTGACAGAAATAGAAACCAACGGAAATAGTATAGACTCCAGTATTTAGTGTGTTTGTGGAGAAGCCTGTGCTGTCTGTGCAGCAAAACAGTCATTTGTATGAGAAAAATATGAGAATCAAGAATTCAGAAGCAAGAATGGAGAACTGGAAATTCAGATAAAAAATACAACTATGTAATTTGTGTTTCGTAGGTGAGAAGAGAACCAAAGTTAGACTGTGTTTGCTTTGCTTAGTTACATGACACTAAATGGCATTTTTTTCTTGTCTTGGTGGTTGGCAGGATAGAGAGAACCCCTTCTGATTTCTATACAAACAGGATTATGAGAGTTGAGTAACAAAATAATTTAACATTGCAAGTCAGAGGACCTGTAGGGTGAACCAGGGTACAGTAGAGGTATCTTATTTTGAATGTTTACTTAAATGTGAACAGTGGAGTTTTAAATATTCCTTGAGCCCAAGCTGACTTTGAGACACATTCAAATAATGCATAAAAGCAAAATATACACTTTCCTGATGCCCACCAAGCCCATGATCATTTTTGCCCCTAGGGTTTTGCTTAGATATTAATTAGTAGTGCGTCTCTTAAACACCAAGTGAAAAAAATATTTTTGACCAAACAATACATTTCATGATCCCCGAGAGCCCATGATTTTGTGCCACAAAGGTTTTGCTTAAAAATGGATTTCTAGCACCTTTAAAGTGCATATCTTAACCAAAAAGTAAAAAAAAATATACTTTTGACCAGACCATATATATTCACCATCCTGAAGGTCCCAGGATCACTTTTGCCTATGAATTTCTAGCGCCCTTAAAGTGTGCAGCATAACAGGCAAGTGGAAAAATAAAATACTTTTTACCAAACGATATGTTCTCGTGATTTCCAATGGTTCATTATCATTCTTATAGCATGGGTTTTGCTTTAGCAACACCTAAAGTTTGGCAAATTCTTACTTTCGTCCTCTTTCCCAGCCTTGCAAGTGCCATATGAGATTCTAGCTCTTATTCTGTTAATAAATAAATGAAGATAAAGGTTTGACTTTTGGATGCTTTGAACCATCAAGCTGTCTTATTCATTTATTTATAACCTACTTCTAGGATACAGCAAATTCTTACTTTCGTCCTCTTTCCCAGCCTTGCAAGTGCCATATGAGATTCTAGCTCTTATTCTGTTAATAAATAAATAAAGATAAAGGTTTGACTTTTGGATGCTTTGAACCATCAAGCTGTCTTATTCATTTATTTATAACCTACTTCTAGGATACAGCAAAGTAATGAAAAATGCTTTGACACGCTTTTGATAGTCGCTTTTTTATAGCTTGAGTTCATGAATTCCATCTAGCGTACTGAATAAATTGTGCAGTTATTTTTATTCTGTTGTTGATCTCCCAACATTCCACTGGACTTGGCATTATTAGCTATAGCAGCTAATATGAATGTATGAATGTATTCCCAAAAAAAGCCCCATGGGCCATGGTGGGACAAAATATAAAAATAAACAAGCACTCCAACTGCAATGTACCCATCCAAATATTCAACACTCAACTCATACTTCTAATACCTAAATAACTATTAAACATCAAAATGGCATCTGATAAACTCAGCAAAAAATAAACATTGGCGGCAAGTGTTTTGCAGTAGGCCTAATAGTTACTTAATATGGGCTTTAGGGATTTATTCAATAACTGACAATATTCAAAGTAACAAACCTCTAGTAGGCTATCTTTCCCCTCTTCTGTGCAGAAATTGAGAGGCATAAAAAGGGTACAGTGGTGAAGCTGGTGAGGGAGAAGTCCTGGGGAGCAGGGGCATGATGTATGGAGTGGATGCCCCCCCCCCCCCCCAATGTTGTTGGACAGTGGGTAAAAAATAGCCGAGTCGTCGCGAAGCGCCGCGATTTCTCGTAAAAACAGCTGAATTTTGTCTTGGAAACTGTCGATTTTTTCGTAAAACAGTCGATATTTCGAAAAATAGTAGATATCTTCTTTACAACAGTCGTTTTTTCTTAAAATCGGTCTGCTTATTTTCAAAACAGTCTTTTTGTCAAAACAGTCTTTTTGTCAAAACAGTATTTTTTGTCAAAGCAGTCTTTTCAACAAAACAGTATTTTTGTCAAAACAGTCTTTTCGTCAGAACAGTCATTTTCCTTAAAACAGTTGTTTTCGTAACTGGAGGGATACCTATGACATCGCAAAAGTTGTCTATCTGTCCATCTGTAAGCACGATAACTCTCGAAGGGAACGAGATATTTTGATGAAACTTGGAGTGAGCGCTCTTTGGGTCAACGGAGAGGTTGAGTTCGTAAATGGGCTCTATAGCTCAACATTTATGGGTGGGAGAGGGGTTGCGGATTAAGGGGTGAACAATTTTTTTTAAACACCTAATGAGATAGTCGATTTAGGGGCAGGAAAGGCTAAACATGAAAATAAAAACCATTTTCTCGCCTGACAAGTAGTTAGCCCGGAATCCTGCCAAAACCGGAAAGTTTGTTAAAAGTAAAAGTTTTAGGGGTAAGAAAACATGCTGAACATTTACATGAAAATCATTTTCTTGTTGGACAACTAGTTCGCTTGGAATCTGTCCAAAACCGGAAAATTAGTTAAAAGTAAAAGTTTTATCTGAAGTTAATTAAATGTTCTATTTAGGGATAAGAAGACATGCTGAACTTTTATGTGAAAATCATTTTCTTGTCCGACAAGTAGCTCGCCAGGAATCCGTCCAGAAAGCGGAAAATTTGTTAAAAGTAAGTTTTATCTGAAGTTGATTAGATGTTCGATTTAAGGGTAAGAAGACATGCTGAATCCGCCTTTGACAATCATTGTCTACCCGGGCATATAGTTCGCCCGGAATCCGGCTGAAACCCGAAAATTTGTTAAAGGTTGAAGTTTTTTCTGAAGTTGATTAGATGTTGGAAATAGGCGTAAGGTGATACGCTGAATTCGTGTTCGAGTATTAGTTTTTGCCGGGAAAGTACTTCGCCCAGAATCAGGTCGAAACCGGAGATTTGGCAGAAGCAAGGCAGGAAGATTTGATCAGTTTCGTCAAAGTAGATATGACATATAGCCTAGGGGTAAATACACACATGGTGAATCCATATCTGAACTTGGTTTTCTCAGATGATTAGCTATTGACCTTCTTCTGTTTCTAAATCTTAATAGTAAAAATGTTCAAGGAGTCTGGCGAAGACCGGATCTCTACAAGACCCAATTGTCTGGATCAAATATTAAATTTTGGGATCCTATCAAAACATTTCGTCTTGTTTTCTGCGAAAATAGTCGGTAAAACTACCAACCAGTCGGTAAATACCTTGCCCCCCCCCACCCCCCCCCACCCCCCCCCACCCCCCCTAAAAAAAACATTTTGGCTAGTAACGCCTCTGCTGGGGAGGGATGAAAAAATGGAAATAGACTGAAGGACATTATCTTAATTTACCTGAAATTGGACTTCGGAGCTATCTAGTATATGAATATGAATTGAATATTATTTATTTATTTATTTATTTATGACCCGCTTTTTGCGTAACAGCGGAGTATGAATAAAATACAAAATTAAAATATACATATTAAAACACTTAAACAAAACAATGTAAATAAACACGACAACATTCTTTGAATATGAATATATGACATATGAATTTAAACATTCAAAGTAATTGGTTATCGTACTGTGGACAACTAACTAACCCCCGAAAATATGGTCATGATGGGCATTCAGCTGGGCTGAGCCAAACTACAAATGATATCACAGTTAGTAACAGACTACCTCACTCTGGAGACTACCTCTCTACCTCATTCCATAGTTTGCAGTTTTTCGTTTGCATCATTCTGCTGTCCATAGTTCAGTTGGGTTCCCATAAATGATGTCAACTGAAAGATAAAATTACCCTCAAATTGGGACCTGGACCCACAACTTTGGCCTTAAAAACTCAGGCTCTACCACCTTTGCTGCCACAAGGTCTTTGATTTTTTTTTTATAACAGACCACTGTCATTCCTCTGTTGTCCCGCTGTCCTTGGTGTTAATAGGATTACCTATTTAACCGTTCATCTTGTTTTAGCTAAACACGAATGTGGTCCCTGCAAACCCAACTATACCAATTGCTGATAGTGCTTAGTTACATATGTCTTGTGACATGCAGGTTTCAACCCAAAGATGTTGTATATGCAGTGAATTGTGGAGGATCTTACTTCAAAGACAGCTTGGGCATTGGTTATCAGGATGATGAAAATGACCTTGGCACAGCCTCAGACTTTGGAAAACAGTTTCTCACATTTGATCGAGTGTCGCAGGCCGATTCAGTGCTGTATCAAACAGAGAGGTATCATCACAGTAAATTTGGATACGATTTGCCGTTAGAAGGAGATGGAGACTACGTCCTGGTCCTAAAGTTTAGTGAAGTGTATTTTAATTCTCTTAATTCTAAGGTAAGTCTGAAGTTTTCTTCTTTGTTATCTTGCAGCTGTAGGGAATGGTGGATTTAAGATGGACTGACGGAAAAGTTTGAGGGGTCTTATGTATCTCAGTCTAAAGATTCATGATTTTTTTAGAGGCTGTGCCGAACATTGGGTAGGCTATATCCACCTTTCGGAATGGCCCATAATCATCCTATGCCAAATGTTGGACACCTTAATCACTAAAAACTAATTTTAAATAATATTTCGAATTTCACTTAAATCATGAGTATTTTACTGAGTTAAGGGGTCCACCATTTGACATAGGCGACTAACTTGGAAATAGTCACTTGCCCGATCCGACCATCGTGGGGGGAGGGCGAGGTTGCGGAATCCAGAAAATAGGGACATGCGTAACTTTCGAATGGGTGATCGGATCTTAATGAAACTTGATACCTGGGAAGACCTCGTATCTCAGATGTTTCATCTCAAGTTCGGACCAGATCCGATGAATCTGAGGGGGAGTCGGAGGGGGAGCCGGAAATCGTGTAATTAGGAATTTGTGGTAGACTGGTGCATCCCAACTTTCATATGCATCCCAAAAATTGATTTGTACTTAGTCTATCGAGTACAAGGCATCTTGCATGTGTTAGCCGATTTCCATAAAATTCTAAAATTGTTTTAGCTTTTTGTGTAGCAACACATTCATCTTGACGTATGATTATCCTTCCCGAGGAAGGTTTGGACCATGCAAGGCCAACTCTCACTTACATCAAAGTATCCCCCACCATCTCATTGTAACTCAGTTACCTCAGATTGAGCTATATCTAATTGAGCTGCAGTGGGCTGTGTGACGGGGTAAAAGTTTCCCACTGTCGAACCTGATAGTTGATAGGTGAATGGCAAGTTTATTGCTGAATCGTATAAAATACTGGAATGAAATACAGAGGATGGAATCAATGGGCGAGGTTGAACCAATCGCGTGAAGGGATGACGTATTGTTGCCTCCTTCGCAGGCTGTCTACTTCAGGAAGGTTGGTAGTGACACAAAAATCTAGGCTTGATCTTCTAGATTTCTAGATAGATTCTAGATAGTCGAGATAGTCCGGAAGGTGTCAGCCCGGCCAAATACGTGTGGAAGTTCAGGTATTGGACGCCCCAGATTTAGAATCTCAAAAAATAGAGGGTACAGATTTGAGAGACACAGCAAATATTCAACTGAACAGGATAGGAGGAAAAGATGGATTGATTGATAGTCACAACTTTAAGGCAACAAACATCTGAGGGGACATCTTGGAAATTTCGGAGAATAGCGTAATTCGTCATATTCCAGTTCAGCACTTTTAAGCGGACTAGTTTCTGTTAATCCCCCAATGCCCCACTATCAACACTTGTGACGGACACAGAGCGTGTTCCACCCTTCGAACAATAGTAACCATTAGTTATTATTGTCGTTCCAACCTCGTAAAAAATTACTACGCCGTAGCCTGTACTACCGTACGCTACCGTTCTAACCGACTCGAAAAAGTAACTATTTGCTTACCAAGCTCGGGAGAATAGTAAGCGTGGTAACTAAGAACAGAGGCGTTACGAGCCAAAATGTTTGGGGGGGGGGCAAGGTATTTACCGACAGACTGGTCATTTTTACCGACTGTTTTTGCAGATGGACCATTATTGAAAAAAACGACTGTGTTGACGAAAAATCGGCTGATTTTAAGAAAAACTACTATTTTTAAGAAAAAATCGACTATTTTTTACGAGAAACTGACTGTTTAAAAAGATTGTCTGTTTCCAAGAAAGAAATCAACTGTTTTTACGAAAAATCGTGGCGCTTCGTGCCGACTTGGCTTTTTGGGATCCCAAAACGTAAGTGGAGGGATACCTATGACATCGAAAAGTTGTCCGTCTGTCCGTCCGTCTGTAAGCCGTCTGTAATGAGATATTTTTATGAAACTTGGTGTGAGGATTCGTTGGGTCGTCGGACCAGTCAAGTTCGTAGATGGACTTTGTAGCCCTACATTTAGGGGTGGGGGAGGGGTTTCAAATTAAGGGGCAAACAAAATATTTTGAAACAGCTAATGTGATAGTCGATTATGGGGTAAGAAGACATGCTGAAGACGATGGTGTAAACCATTTTGTCATCGAACATGTAGTTCGCCCGGAATCCGGCCCAAACTGGAAAGTTTGTTAAAAGTAAAAGTTTTATTTTATGTTGATCAGATGTTCGATTTAGGGGTAGGAAGACACGCTGAACAACGCTGAACTGTTCAAAATGGTTATTTTCTCGACGGACAAGTAGTTCTCCCGGAATCGGGCCCAAACCGGAAAGTTTGTTAAAATTAAAAGTTGAAGTTGAAGTTGATTAGATGTTCGATTTAGGGCAAGAAGACATGCTGAACACTTATGTGAAAACAATTTTCTATCCGGACATGTAGTTCGCCCGGAAACCGGCCAAAACCGGAAAATTGGTAGAAGTTAAAGTTTTATTTCTAGTTGATTAGACAACCGATCTAGGGGTAAGAAGAGATGCTGAATCCAATGTGTATTTTACCCAGACATATAGTTCGACCGGAATCCGGCTGGAGTCGGAAAATTTGTTATAAGTTAAATTTTTCTTTGAAGTTGATTAGATGTTCATTTTGAGCTTTCTTTTTTTCGCCGGACAATTAGTTTTGGAGTTTGGCCGAAATCGGGAAATTGGCGGTAGTGGCAGGAAGTTTTTCTCAGAGGATTAGCTATTTGGCCTTAATCTGTTTCTGAATTTTAATTGTAAAAATGTTCAAGGAGTCTGGCGATAACTGGATCTGGCTAAGACAAGACCCAGTTGTCTGGATCAGATATTGAATTTTTGGGATCCCATCGCAACCTTTGGTCTTGTTTTTACTGACTGGCCGACAACATTCGGGGTGGGGGGGGGGGTCCCGTGACGTGACGTCGTGACTTTTCTTTTGAAAAATATATCTTAACATAATTTTCCTACTTTCTTCAGCCTTGATTTGCCCGGGCTTAGCGTATTTAATCCTGGAAATGCAGGCTTTTTTATGTGCAAATTTCCTGCGTCTGAAGGAATTTTGGGTTGTCCTGCAAGCAACGCACATTCCGAACGGTGTTACTGGAGAATCGGGTGAAAAATTACAAAGTTCCTTACAGGGGTCAAAATATTTTAGTGCCTTCAAATGTACCGTGTTCTTCAAAACTGTGCTAACTACATTTTCATAATTTTTGGGCCCTGTTTTGTGTGTGCCATCTGCATGAAGAAAGTAGGAACTCAGATAGCTAAAACTAATCTACCTGTTAGATGGTGCTCATGTCGTCATCTAACGCTTAGCACAATTTAACAGAATACGAAATCAGCTATGTTCTTTCCAATGGCATAGTTAACTCAGTTTTCAAAAAATTTTCCGTTAGCACAGTTTTGAAGAACACTGTTTTAAATGTAAAAATAAGCTGCCTTTTCAGTTAAACTTTAATATCATTTTTCGATTCTAGGTATTTGATGTCCTTTTGAACGGTCATCACACAGTGGTCCAGAACCTGGACATCTACGAGCAGGTGGGGCGTGCAGTAGCACACGATGAATATATCCCCTTTTCCGTACGGAAAGGAAAGCTGACTGTCAATGACGAAGAGTCCGACGTTGATGGTGACATAGTCCGACTGGAGTTTGTGAAGGTCAGTTTGTTGTTACTTTTCAAACTAGGTTTGACACCACTCTAACTAGGTTTGACCTGCTCCACTTGTCGAAATTATGCCATAATCATACATTGACGGAGAAGTTCTAAATTGAATATGCAAGTGTTACGCTTTTGGATGTTTCTTCGTCGCTATAAAAAATCATTAGTTGCGTTTTCGCTAATACCATGGTATCTGTTACCACGGTCAAAAGGCCTTTTTGCAGTTATCGTAGTATCTGGCTAGTTATCGTGGTATCAGATATTCAGATACTACGGTCCGACCGTGGTAACTGGTCGTGGTATCTGAAACGTCATCTCATTTTCATCAAATTTGTCAGATTGGTGGGAAAGAAGTTTAGCACTTAGTGATATAATTGGATATCTGTTTTTCTTTTGGGATGACTTCGAAAAGTGCAATTTCGGCAATAGTCGTTTTTGCAGAGCACCTTGTATCAGATACTACGATAACTGCGAAAACGACTAATTGCAGATCCAGTTACCGTGGTAACAGATACCATGGTATCAACAAAAACATAACTATTGACAGCAGAGCCCAACCAGTGCACGACCTTCTCCACTGCTTCCTGGCCGAAGATTGGAAATTAGTGTCTTTATGTGTTTTATTTATTTTCTTTCATTTACTCGGCGGGTTACAAATAAATTACTTACTTACTTATTTACTTACCGACTTGATGCAACGTCTCCTCCTTTCTCTTTTGACGACTAGTTATACTTTGAGGGATAGAGGCACCGGCTATTTGATGGCTGGACTCTTGATGTTTAATAGAAAGAAGTGGTTGCCTTTTTTAGTATTATTGGTTTATTGCCCATCATGATATACAACTGTAACCTACATAAACATGGAGTAAATAACTAAGAAAATTTTTTTTAAAAAGAAGGATATAAATGGTAACAACAGAAAACCAGTCTAAAGTACACTGTAAAAAGTTTCTCCGAGGTAGGATTAAAGTTAACTGCAGTATTTGCTACTGGGATTAATCTTGTCTTGTTAAGATGTTGGACGTGGGGGAAGTTTCCAAATCCATGTTCTTACACCGTTGTTGAGAGGATGGACGAGTGGAGGTGAGGTTTAATGAAGCTAAGGCTCCTGGGGTGTGGGCTGAAGACATTCTGACACCGTAGGTGCCCACTAGACCCAGGACCAGTCAGGAAACCGGACAAAAGAGACAAGGGAAAGTCTCAGGGAATTCTATAGCTCAGCCGCAGTCAATCCAGAAATCCCTAATCAAGCTGGTTCACACATCCTAGCGAAGCTGGAATTCACATATCCAGTCAAGCCCGAGGCCTACTAGCCGAGATGGACCATAGTGTAGATCAATTTATCTTATGCAAATCGTGTACAAGAGTGTGACACATGTAATATAGCACTAATGGGTCCCTAACTAAATATATAAACAACTCTTACCATAAATTATAATATTAGTAACTGAGGTCTTGCTCCGACCCAGGATGAAAGAGAACTGTTCTTGGCTGCGGATTCATTCCGCAGCCAAAATACTTAGAATGAAATGGATCAAAGCCTGACCTCGGGTTAGCCAGCAGCTAACTGGAGCTAGTGGATAAAGACCGAGTGACCTATTGTCACGATGCCGGGAAATTAATGATGGTGATGGAAACCGAAGAGATATATAGTAAAGTAGGCGATAGAGGGAGGGAATAACTAGGAGGACTATTTCAGAGCAAAGTGCTATGGGATGTCTCCATAACAGTCTCTACCGGGATGAGGTTAATCTGAATTAGAAATAATCTTATCTCAGTAGAGACAATATTAATCACAGTAGTAAATACTGCAAGATTTTACAGTGTACATCATTTATACTGCATAGTGTATGTGCTGAGTTGAAATTGATCTTAAAGCGCTCTCGCCTTTCGGTATTACACTGCAAAAAGTCTCTCCTACATCGGTCTTTAGTGGTTGCACATCACAGAATTGGGCGAATTTTGTTTCGAATTCGGAGAGTTATAATCTGAATTCGGAGAGATGAAATCCGAGACAGGATTACAATGCTAAATGCAAGACTGAATATTAGGATAACTTAATCTGCAGTATTTTGCATTCTAGCGTTTTAATCCTGTATCGGATTTTAACTCCCCGAATTTGGATTTTAACTCTCCGAATTCGGATTTTAACTCTCCGAACTCGTCAATCACTTGAGTTCGGTGAATGTGCAACCACTAAAGTCGGATAAAGGAAAGACTTTTTAGAGTGTACTTGTCCAAGGCGGAGCCCTAGCAGATAACTTACATATTTATAAAAAGACTCAGTATATCTCAGCTAGAGAATAACTTCGGCTTGGCTAGTGCCAAGGCACTAGCAGGTGGAACAACACACGAATGATACATGTTGGCTAGAACCATGCTGATAGATTTTAGCTTCAAGAGACAAGAATTCCAAATGCTGTACTACCTTTTTTCGCGAAAAAATACTTCCGATCCGAAACAAGCTCCGTTCTTGATACTACAGGATTTTTCATATAGATACGAAGGAAAATGTAGAAAAATGTAGAAAATGTAGGAAAGGAAAATGTAGATACGAAGGAAAATGTAGGAGGAAAGGTAAGCTAAATGCCGCTCTACAAATGAGTAAGGCGCTCTGAGGTAAGCCATAGATTTGTGAGGCGGATGGGAAATAACACGACATGTTGTCGTGGTCGTCGACAAGTTGTCGTGGTCGTCGACAACGCACATTCTTTAGGTCAAGGCAATCTATTCGAAAGTAGCTACTGGAGAGAGATTTCTAGATTTGATCTAATCAATTAGAATTAATTAAACTTAACGCCGTAAAACTACCATGGGAGGGCAAAGGGTCGGTCCGGTCCTTATTCATGTCTGATGTGTGGTACCATGGATGAGAATTTAAAACATTTATTGTGTGAATGCGAAAGTCTGAGTGAACTTAGGTTAGAAATTTTTTGAGTGAATGGAAGGGGAATGGATGAAGAATGGATGTGTGGTGTAATGGGGATAACTGTCTAGGAAAAATATAAAACAGCGGGTGAGGTTCCTCAGGGTAGCCCTTGCCCAGGCCCGTATCCAGGAATTTTTTCGGGGGGGGGGGCTAGCCTGTGGGTCGGACAAAAAAGTACAAACAAGATATAAATCCGAGGGAATTGCCTATACAAATGATTATTTTTGTATGTTTCGGGGGGGGGGGGTCAACCCTCTACCCCCCCCCCCCCCTGGATACGGCCTTGCCTAGCCCATAGGGATAGGTGCCTATTGGAGTTAATATTTTGTGTGTGTTGTTTTTTATTTTATATGTATTTGCCTTGGCCATCGCGCTCTTAGCGCAAATAAAATCTTATCTTATCTTAGTGTAATCTGCAAATGCAATTTAGCACAGTTCTGTAAATTTGGTAGTGTAGTGTGGGCCAGTCTCGATCAGTGTTGCCGTTGTCCCGGGATTCGGCGGTTTGTCACCGGTTTTCGACTTATGCCTGAGCCACATTCAGTCACATCTGTACGTAATTTGGTTCGTTAATTCGGTTATTACCCACTCATACATTTCATCCTGGTCACACCTGGAACGAAAAAATTCAAGATATATTACCACTATCATCACTCAAACGTAAACAAATCTGGCTACAATCAGCGACTCTGGTCTGTGATTGGTCCCAAACACTCCAAAGATACGTTTTAAAATGGCGGAGATGGATTTTTCCATCTCGACAATCTTACGTTTTCAGCGTCTTTTCTTCCCAATTTCGACCGTAAGACGGCCTTATTACCGCCGTTATTACTAGGTGTGACTATAGTGGGGCCCGGGCATTAGATAAAGTGGGCGAGAATTCTGTGACCGGAGAGACCGCAGGAACTAAACAATGTAAAATCATTGATTATGAAGCTGAAAAAGCGAGATTTCTTTTTAACAATTAGTAAAAAAAAAAAAAAAAGGACTGAGTTTCGCGGGGGTCAGCATATCACAGTTTTTGGGATCCAAAAACGTAAGTAAAGGGATACCTATGACATCGCAAAAGTTGTCGGTCCGCTCGTCTGTCTGTCAGCGCGATAACTCTCGAAGGGAATGAAATATTTTGATGAAACTTGGTGTGAGGATTTTTTGAGTCAAGGGAAAGGTCCAGTTCATCGTAGATGGGCTCTGTAGCCCTAGATTTAGGGGTGGGGGAAGGAGTTGAGATTAAGGGGCAAACAAAATATTTATAAACAGCTAATGAAATAGTCGATTAAAGGGTAAGAAAACATGCTGAACACGATAATGAAAATCATTTTCTCGCCGGACAAGTAGTTAGCCCGGAATCCGGCCAAAACCGGAAAGTTAGTTAAAAGTAAAAGTTTTATTTGAAGTTCATTAGATGTTTGATGTTGGAGTAAGAGCAGATGCTGAATCCGTATATGAAAATAATTTTTACCCGGACATGTAGTTCGCCCGCAATCCGGCTGAAACCGGAAAATTTGTTATAAGTTGAAGTTTTATTTGAAATTGATTATATGTTCGTTATAGGGGTAAGGAAATACGCTGAATTCCTTTTTATGACACTTGCCCTTCGGCCAAGTGCCAGATAGCGATCGCAATTTCTGTCCGTCCGTCGGTCTGTCTTTCGGTCCGGGTTTTGCTAGTTTTGGGTACTTCTACATAAGCTAGGACGATGAAAATTAGCAGGCGTTGGAAATAATCACTTCCCGGTCCGAGCATTGTGGGGGGAGTGGGTTTAGGGGGAGTCCGGAATCTTGAGGTATTTATAACTTTCGAACGGGTGATTGTATCTTAATGAAACTTAATTTGTGGAAAGATCTCGTGTCTCAGACGACCCAATTCAAATCCGAACCGGATCCGGTGACTTTGGGGGAGCTGTAGGTGGGAGCCGGAAATCTTGGCAAACGTTTAGAGTGGAGGGATCGGGATGAAACTTTGTGGGAAGAACAATCACAAGTCTTAGAGAGATAATTGATATAACCGGACCGGATTCGGGCACTGTGGGGGAGTTCGTTTTTGGGGGGATTCTGGTGATCCAGAGAGTTTTGTACTTCATGATGTAATAAGATGATGAAAATTTGGCTGGAATATGAGAGATCCGGATAAACCAACTTGAGAATAGTCGTTTGCACGATTAGAACATCGTGTGTGGGGGGGGGGAGTAGAGGGATGGGAAATCCGGAATCTAGTGGCATTTATAACTTTTGAACTCGCGATCGGATTTGAATGAAACTTGGCAAGTGGAAAGGACTATTGTCTCAGATGTTCCATATCAAGTCCGGGGCAGATCCGATAATTTGGGGGGGGGGGGGGGGGGGGGTTGGAAGGGACCACCGAAATTTGTATGAAACGCTTAGTGTCAAGGGATCGTGATGGAATTTGGTTGGAAGAATAAGCATAAGTATTAGATACGTTCTTGACGGAATCAGATCATGTCAGGGCTCTTTGGGGGGAGTTAAGAGTGGATTTCCAGAATTCTGGTGATCGCGATTCGCGAGATAGGATACTTTCAGATGTACGAAGGACGATAAAACTAGGCAGGCATATTAGTGACTCGACCAAATAGACTTAAGGACCCTACACAGGAAGCCTTAGGAAGACTTCTGGCCCTGGGTCCGACCATTTTTCGGAGAGTAGAGGGAGGGGGAATCTGGAAATTACTGATTTCCGTAGGTTGCGAAAAAGTGGTCCGACTCAAGTGAAACTGAGATGACTTAGATATGCAAAGCTTGTCTGCGAACCTATGCGGCTATGGTTGAAGGGGGGGGGGGGTCCGGAAACTTTGTGACATGCACAAAAACCAAACGGATGGGCAGAATGGAGAGCAACTTGGACAGCACCAAGTTTATGCGGCCTAGATTTGTCATTTGGTGTCCGAACCGGATCCGACCAAGGTAGGAGGAGGATGAAATGGTAACCAGAAATTTGCAGATATACTCCGATTCGAGTTAAACTTACTTTATGGACGGGAAGAAGAGATCTTAGAATGTGTCCGAGTCGCATTCGGCCACAGTAGGGGGGAGTCCCGAAAATGTTGTGGCTCGCATATGTTACGGATAGTATTAGGATATTAAATATCAAAGATGACTCAGTAATCTGAAATAATGCGGGCTCAGAAAAGCAACTCCATATTTGGTAATAATTCAAGCCTCGGGACGATGGAAGTAGCCTTATCAGTTTCCTGTTGTTGAACATCCTCTTCCTGAGTTTTCAGGCATGTTTGATCAGGACTTTGGTTTAACCTTTTACATGTAGCGAGTGCGGTTAGTTGAACTTTAAAGGTTAGCTCCTACGCAATAAGCAAGAATAGGATTTTGATGTGAAGCTCGAAGCGAGCAGATGATTCTGGGAGTTGACTGTAGCGAGACATGTGTCTGTATTATTAGATGTTCTTGAGTGCTGATACAGAGAAGACTTTTGTTAACTAGAAGAAGGAATTAAAGTAAGTGTTAAAAGAAAAGAACCGACCTCCCTAAACGAAAGACTACGATCCCTATACGCCTTCGAAGGGTGAATACTGCTGCCGCTCGAACGCTACCATATAATGATCCCAAGTGGGACATAAGCCGCCGGTCCGAGTATAAAGAGTAATAACACAGGGCAAGAACCTCACATCGGTTTACTGGTGACGCGTCGTCTTTCGTTTGGAGGGAAGGTGTAGGCTAGATATTATGGTATATAGTGTTTTAGTGTTTTGAGTGCATTTTTCTATTTTATTTTTTTTACCGGGTTACTGAGCGAACGTAAAATGTCTGTCGAAGACACAGCAAAAATGTCCCTTGACACGCTTTGTAAAATTGCATCGCAAGTCTCTACCTTCACTGGTAGCGAAGACGTTTTGGTATTTCTTGAGACGCTGGAAAATTTGAAATTCTGGGATAAGTCTATTCAGAGCGATGAACTTATCCGGTTGGCATTCATGAAAACAACGGGTCATGCGGCTAATTTTTTAACCAGCCACGCAAAATTCGAGTCATTCGAGGATTTGAAGAAAGCCCTTTCCAGCCAGTTTGAACACACGTCCTTGAGAGCACGTCTAATTCACGAAACTCTTCGTCTTGAGGATGGCGAAGACCCATTCCCATTTTTCGAAAAACTAAAATTAAAGACTTTGAAACTCTTGGGTTTTGATCAAGTCCCGTCGGCAAATGAAGAAAGTTTTCTTGGCTATTCAAATCTTTTGAAAAACCTACTTCTTGACAGTCTTTCCCCTACGCTGGGAATGCGGGTGGTTGCTAAGTGTCCCACAGATTTTGAGGAGGCCACACAAATTTTGATCAATGATTTTCGGGCACGTAAATTTGCTAAAGCCAAATCGCCTCATATGCTTTCCGCTATTGCTTCCGCTTCAGTTGAAACTAAGCCTAGTGTACTAGCTGATACAACCTCACGAGATGGTATGGTTCGGGAAAACATACCAGGTAACCGTAGCGACGGCACTATTTTTGAGCGTTCGAGTCGCCCAGTATTTCGCCGTCGGGATTCGTTACGGAATGACCAAATATCAAATGACACTAGCAGCTATGGGGGCAGATTTCGTGACACAAGAGGGGATAGGAATGTTTGGGAAGGTTGCCGTGGGAGGTCCGAGTCCCAAAAACCGGTTGGGTCGTATAAGAATTGCTTCAACTGCAACAAACCGGGTCATTTTGCTCGCGAATGTCGCGCACCACGTACCATCCGTTGCTATAACTGCCAAAGGATCGGGCATATTGCAAGACAATGTCGCAGTCAGTCCGTCGGATTTAATCCGAAAAAGTGTTTTAATTGTGGGAAAAACGGACATTTCGCAAGGGAATGCCTGGTGTCTGAAAATAGCAGCCGTTTAAACTTGTAAGGGGACGCGCACTTCGTCACGTTTCAGTAAATTCTGATGCGCATCCTGTCCCGGCTTATTTGACTAAAAATATGGGTGGAAATTTTATTGCGTCGTATTTTGCTAATTGCAATGGAGTGAATTGCAATGCTTTGCCGTATTTTAATGCTTCAGTGTGTGATATTCCTGTACGCGCGCTTGGGGATACCGGCGCTTCGATTTCATTAATAAGCCATGATACGTTTTTGCAGTTGCCTGTTTTAGCTAGGTCAAAAATAGTTAAAAACCATAATGATGTTAGTAGTGCTACCGGCCATTCTATGGAAATTATTGGATGTATTTCAGAGAATGTAAAAATTGATGAACATGAATATTTTGAGACTTTTTTAATAAGTGACAAACTGAAGATACCGATGATTTTGGGGTACGGATTTTTAAAGAAGTACGACCTACTAGTTGATGCTAAAAATGACAAACTAATCCGTAGAGGCGGAAATGGGGGAGAGGTTCGGCCTGTTTGTAAATTTTCTGATCCGTCGGCAAATTGGGTTAACCTTAAAGGACAAAGGGAACAAAATTGTTGTTTTACTAGAAGCCAGTCTTGTAGTCCACAGTCGATCCCTTGTCAACCGGTGGGTCCTGTAGTTAATTTACCTCCTCCTGATTACCCTTGCCCACTTCCCCATGTTGAAAATACTTGTAAAAAGTCTGAAATCGGGTTGGTAAAAACGGAGGTGGAAGCTGTGAAACCACCGAAACGCATACACCGTCTTCAACTCGTGTCTAGGACTAGTAATGCAAAGACCAGTAAACGTTGTGTTTTATCTACCAGTAGGGGGCCAATAGACACGGACGGGATATTTTTGGTTTCACCTACGAAGGAAATGAATGAACGATTCCCAGACTTGATTTTACCAGAACAACTTGTAACTACACAGGACGGCATGTTTCAGGTATTCATAGAAAACTATTCGGACAAAGATATAAAAATTCCTTTGTTTTATATGGCGAATGCCGAAGCCTGGATTGCAGACGAAAATATTTGTATGAATGTTTCTGACACAGTAAAACCAACAGAGGTTCTCTCGGGTTCTAATTTGTTACCAGACAATGAAGTGGATGCGTTTCTTAAAATGTTCAAATTAGATCACCTCGCGAAAAACCCAGTTCGAAAACAAAAAGTAGAGAAGCTTTTTACTGATAATCATGACGTTTTCGCGAAGGACGATTTTGATTTGGGAACTTGCAACATTGAGCCTTTTGTAATTGATGTGGGTAATGCACCCCCACAGAAAGTTCGTCCCTATCGCATTCCAGTCCACCTTGAACCCGTTGCAAAGGCAGAAATTGACCGTATGTTGGCTTGTAAGGTTATAGAGCCAGCCGCTTCGCCGTGGCTAGCTCCGTTATTGTTGGTCGGGAAAAAGGATGGAAGTTACCGTGCGGTTACCGATTTTCGTCGCCTGAATGATGTGACAGTGGGAGACGAGTTTCCGCTCCCTCATATAGCTGCTATTTTAGACAAATTGCATGGCAAAAAGATTTTCTCTGTTCTTGACTGTTTGAGTGGTTATTGGCAGATGGAAATCGATCCGGAAAGCCGCAAATATACGGGGTTTTCAGCTCCAGGATACGACCAGTTCGTATACGCGAAACTCGCGTTTGGTCTAAAAAACGCGCCTGCGGCTTATAGTAGAATTATGCATAGAATTTTGAAACATCTGTTTGATGAAGGGGTCGCCGTCTATCTGGATGACGTTATAAACGCCTCAGAAGACGACGATTCGCACATGGCTTTGTTGATTAAAGTTTTTTCCGCTTTCCGCAAAGCCGGTCTGAAATTGAAAGCGCGGAAATGTGATTTTTTTAAGGAGGAAGTTATTTTCTTGGGTCATCGGGTCGATAAGAATGGAGTCCGTCCAGACCCCAATAAGCTAAGTGCGGTACGTAACATTGCATACCCAAAGGACGTCACCGAACTGCGCTCATGTATAGGTCTGTTTTCGTATTTTCGCAAATTCGTCCCCCAGTTTTCGGCTATAGCATCACCCCTAATTAAACTTACCAAAAAGGAGGTACCTTTTATTTTTGGGGATGAGGAGAAGAAAGCTTTTGAACAGCTGCGATCTAAATTGTTAGAAGAACCTATACTTGGCCTTCCAGATCTTGGTCGGTCCGCGAAACCGATGAAAAATTTTTGTGATGCTAGCAAAAAGGCATGTGGAGGGTTTTTGACCCAGTCACAGGGTGGGAGGCAAAAGGTCTTACAGTATACGTCACGTACTTTCAACGACGCCGAGGTCAAACATGCGGCGGTCGAACAGGAGACCTTAGCCATAATTCACTGCATCAGGTCATTTCGCCCTTATTTGCTCGGTAGAAAATTCATTGTTGCCTCGGATCATAAGCCTCTTCAGTGGTTGATGAAGAGTACAGGGAAGGATCTTACCGGAAAGTGGGCTAGAATGCAGATGGAACTGCAAGGGTACGAATTCGAGATCACGCACATCCCCGGGACTCAGAACGTCGTTGCAGACGCTCTAAGTAGGCTCCCTACGACTATTCCAACTCCCGCGATAATGGCCGTAATACCAGAGGCGGATAACCAGTTTTCCTCAAAGGAACTGCGGGAATTGCAAGGGAAGGACGGGTTTTCTTCTGCAGTACGTAACTACCTTAAACATGGCAGTGGGTTGCCCTCTCAAATCGAAACTCAAGTCCTGCGTGAAATCGAAAATTTCGTTCTTGACGACGGCTTACTTTGTTACGTTTACACACCGTATCAAAACTGTCGCAGGCCTGATTTGCGGGTAGTACCAGTTTTACCTCGTTCACTCATTCCGGAAGTTCTATTTGATTGCCATGATTCAAAAATATCGGGACATTTTGGGTTTCTTAAGACATATGAGCGCGTGCGCAACCGTTTTTACTTTCGGAACATGTACAACGTTGTCAAACAATATGTGCAGTGTTGCCTTGATTGTTGTCAACGCAAAGGCCTTAACCACACACCAAGGGCTCCGTTGGGCACCATACCCGAGTCCTCTAGACCACTCGATATGGTCGGTATCGATCTTCTCGGTCCATTACCCGTTTCTAGTCATGGTTCAAAATATATTGTCGTCATCACTGATCATTTTACGAAATACATCGTTCTTACGGCCATAGCAGATAAAACAGCAAAAGCTGTCGCGAGAGCGTTTGTTGAGCATTTTGTTTTGGTTTATGGGGCTTGCGAACGCTTGATAAGTGATCAGGGTTCAGAATTCATAAATGCTGTTTTCAAAGGAATTCTTGAATTGCTTGACATCAAGCAACTTCGTACATCTGCGTACCATCCGATGTGTAATGGGGCGGTTGAAAGGCGGAATAGAGATATTGCAAACATATTAAGCCTATATGTCAAGGATAGGGGGCATTCTGATTGGGAGGACCAGCTTTGCTATGTCCAATTTGCTATGAACACAGCTTTTCACGAATCCATCTCGGACAACCCATTTTATGCTATGTTCCTTCGCGACGCCCGTTTCCCGACGGACACCGTCATTAACAGTAGGGTTTATTATAATCTGGATTCGGATTACAAATCGGAAATGATTACTCGGCAGAGAACTGCGTATCAAATGATCAGGGACAACTCCGATATCGCTCGGGAACGTCAGCGGTTCTACTACAATAGAACCGAAAATCAGAAACCCCTAAAGGTCGGTGACCTTGTACTTTTGCAAACGCCACCCGACGCGAGGTTGCGAAAATTGGACAAGATACGTTGGGTGGGACCTTATCGAATAAATGCAGTTTTGGAAAATGGCCTAAACTTTAAAATCACAAGGCTATCAGACGGACGGGTGGAAATTGTCCATTACAATCGTTTGAAAACGTACATTCCCAGGAGTCTGTGGGAAAGGGACGTTATGCAAGATGAACTGATTATACCGCCTAATTTTGACGAAATTCCGGCACCCATTTCCTCTTCCGCAGAAAATCCGGCCGGAAATAAACCTGAAAGTTCGCGTACCGGAAAAACAGTTACTTGGTGGGACAGTCCACCTGCAGGTCAGAAAACTATCCCAGATTGCGACCCACCAAACCCACCCTCCGTTATACCAAACCCACTTACTGAGGACATGTATGATATTGGCGCGAGTGATTTTGCTTTTAGACCGGAATCCTCGGTTCCGGGTCCGGAATCGATGGATGATTTTCCGAAATGTCGCCAACTTCCTCTATTTCACCGCCCTTTAACATTACAGCCGTATCATACGGATCAACCAAATGAACATGGGGATTGCAAAAGACGTTATTCTCTGGGCTCTGAAGATTTAGAATGGGATGACCCCTATACTGAAACACCTGTTCGCAGGCAGGGGTTGGGAAGCTCCTCGAGTCTCGAGAGCGAATTATTAGACGATGCGCTGATGGAAAGAGAACTTTTCACACCAAGGACAGTTGTTAGATGCTCTACGCCAACTTTTGGCGAGGCACCAGTTTTGAGACAGGGTATCACACCATCTCATGATTTCTACGAAAATCTCGCTGGGGTGGGGATACCGTCATTAGAGGCCCCAAACTACCGTCTCGAGTTCGAAGGCACAGTTGCACAGGATCCGTTTAGTGATCCTGGGGGTATAAACGATTCATTCACGGGTAATAACTTTCCTCAGGCTAGTACGCGGGTTGACAGGTCCCCAGACTTATCACCTGTTCGATCAGAAGAAGAGACACCAAATCAAACGGTAATTGAGACACCTCAGTCTCGGGGGGGGTAAAGTATCTCGGTTACCAGAATCAGAAGAAACCAGCCCTCAACGGGGAGGTTTTGGAAGGGGCACACTTGAGGAGACACCGGGTCATTCTGGGCTCCGGTCGAATTTTAGCGACGGGGTCAATGATGGGGTCGACAGTTCTGGTAGTATGCCAGAACTGAGAGGACCATTTGGGGAACTCGAATCTGATCACCCAGGGTCGGAATGCCCTATCGATCTTAATAGCCCCCCACCAATTTTAATTCGTGATAGAGCTTTAAGCCACCCTACGGTTCGTTCAGAGGCGCTTAGATTACGTACTCAAGCCGCGCGCCGCGGTGCAATGCAAGGTGTTAGGTTTGATCTGGCTACGAGAGGTACTAGACAAACGTCCAGAGAAGTTCGCCGCCCAAATAGGTTAGGGTATGATAAGCTTGGAAGCCCTTATTTACCCGAAAATCAAAGGCAATAAATAGAGGGGTAAATTACTAAAAGTAAATTACATGTATAGTAGTTGTCAGTGTTTTATTACAGATAAAAGACAAATAAACACGATCAGACAAATATGGGAAATTAACGAGAGGAAAAAGATGGAGGCGCAGATAGGGTTTCAGAAGAAAAGCTGGAACACGCGCGAACAGAAGCTCAAGTTAGCAAAATAAGCAGAAAATCTTGAACTGCAGAAATAATAAACGTTACAACAGTTGAATTCCGGGGCGTCAAAGGTCACCTTGCAGACGTGCAAGACTTGCTCTTTGAAGCCCAGGATAAACTCGTCGAGCTATTGCGATTTTGTTCATATACAATATAATAGAATAGTCGTCGGTGGTCGCTAAATTGAATTAGTAATGTTGCTGTTTTACTGTGTACTCGCTTGGCTTTATCTTGCTTCATTTTATGTTTGGCGTAGCAAATAATACATGGACAAGAAAGTTTAGTTTAGTTCCCTTGTTTCAGAAAGATGGAAGAAATCATAAAGTTTAATAAATCAATAATAGACCCAGAGTTATAACATTAAAGGCCAAATTATGTTTTAGCTATTGGTCTATTGTCATGCAATACCCTCAAAAGTGCTTAAGACATGCTCACATCCGGAAAGCGAGCTGTCTCGGCACTAAAGTCGGTGTAGTTTCTAAATCTTGTTGTTTCACCTTATTCAGACCTAAAAATATTATTAAAACAAGCAGATATTTTAATAGGCGAAGATTTAGTAGGGAGTGTCAAACCCCTGTAACCATTTTATTTGCATTAAGTGTGGTATGAGCCAGTAAGTAAACAGAGAAGTGAAGGAGCAACATTTTGGTGGAAATTAAGTCAGTGTGAGAAAATATTAGAGAATTAAGCAACTTAAAATGGGAAGTAACGTGTAGTGATGTCATGCACTGATAAACCTGGAGTGAGCTCGGTCAATGTTGGTCCCCTTGACCGAAACTACACGGTATTTTACCTGTCTATTTTTTTTTGTTTTACTGCACCATGCCAGAGGGCTCAGTAATAATCAATCAGTTATAATCCCTAGATTGTATTCAGATTGAATCCCTGAAATACTGAGTAAAGAAATTTTGTTCGATTTTTGCTTGTCCCAAAATTTTCCCTAATTACTTTTGCCCTGAAAAGTAAGAGTTCGCTCCCCTTTGTTGAAAAGAGAAGGCAAAGGAGCTCAAGTATCAGATTATGCCTAAAAGCTATGACACAAATGAAAACCTGTAGAGCCTATACAGCCACGATTTTTCAATTTTGCTTTTGCTGACTAGCTTTGCGGTTTTGCTTCACGCGAGTAGCTGACGTACGTTTGCAGTATAATTGAGTCACAGGATTTTTAAATAATTGCTGCTAGACACTTATTTCGATTGATAGACAAATCGAGTGAGGGTTTTACTAATTATTGTTTTGAGTCTTTCAGAGCTTAGAAGGACACACAGACAGTGTCAACCAATGGTCAATGGTCGGAGATATTAACCGGCATTTTATCCAGAAGCTTTTCATGATAGCAAGTATAGACAGATAGATAGATCTAGACAGATATGGTTGAAGCATACGTCCAGCTTCACTTTGTTACCGCGTGCCGTAGAAATCGCGCCAAATTTTGTTTTGCTGTACAGCTAAAAACTACCGTCAGAGGCCATCCAGCTTAAATGGATTAGCATACGTCGCGATTTGAAAGGTCAGAACTTGCGGTCAAGTTACCCTTAGCGTACTTTAAACGCTTAAAGAGAAGTCGTGGGAAATTTTAAAGAGCTCCCGTGATTTGCGGTTTTAGCATCTGATGTGCGTTAAACGTCAGAATTGAGGTGTCTTTAAATTTAAACAGCTCCCGTGATTTGCGGTTTTAGCATCTGATGTGCGTTAAACGTCAGAATTGAGGTGTCTTTAAATTTAAACAGCTCCCGTGATTTGCGGTTTTAGCATCTGATGTGCGTTAAACGTCAGATTTGAGGTGTTTTTAAATTTTCGCGAAGCACATATACAAATAACAAGAAACACGGAGAAGAAAGAAACATGAGAATGAGAGGACGCCAAAAGTAATCGTGTAAAGCGATTAAATAAGTATTCCAGATATACTGCGTTTATTTTATATTACAGGTCGAGCCGAAGCCGAACCAACTTAGTCCTTACTACGAGTCGTCTCAGCAGAAATCCCGGTCATGGAGGAGCAGTTCGTCGAGCATTTGTTGAGGAGCCAGTCATCGCTCTCAAACATCAACCTTGCCAGTGGCGGGAAAGAAGAAACGATTGGAGCGCCATCTGTTTCCGGATTTAGAAGTCACGACGCAGACGACTTATGTCCGCATCAGCAGAAGTTCGACTAAGAAGCACAGAAGAGCTTAGCTGACAACGGCCCTGCCTGGGTGCAGCATGAGAAGCCAACTAGTTCAACGCTTCGCTTCGATAACGCCAACAGAGGAACCGGTAGGGGACGTCAATATGAACCCCTATCTAGTATTCCGAATCAGAATGCTTTATATGGCATCCCGAGGAATAAAATGTCAACGAGCCATCATTCGTAACCATTTCGGTCGAGTTTTCAGCAGAACGGCTGGAAGCAGTTTTGCCATAAACCTAGCAGAAGTTATCGACGAGGAACGACTCAACAGAAGTCATCAAGTCAACCGAGTCAGCGTCGAGTCAACCAACCATCATTCGTAACCATTTCGGTCGAGTTTTCATCAGAACAGCTGAAGACGAGGAACTACTTAACAGAAGTTATGAACGAGGATCAGCATCGCCCTCAGACTCCACCCATGCCAATCGAGGACGGCGAACGAGCCGAGTCGCCACAGAACGAGGAGCAGCATCGCCCTCACACTCCGCCTATGCCAATGGAGGACGGCGAACGAGCTGAGTTGCCACCGAATCTTGAAGTAGCCGTAGATGTACCCGCATACGAGGCCATGCCGTTTTCGCCAGCTATTCTACCAGAGGAACCAAGAGGGGACGTAGTCATAAACCCCTCCCCTAGTATTCCAAGTCGGAGTGCTCCCATACCGCATCCGTGGATGAACGGAGCCGTTAATCAACCATCGTTCATAAGCATTCCTGTCGAATTTTCATCAGAACAGCTGGAAGCAGTCTTGTCAAGCGCACCAACAGAAGTCATCGACGGCGAATTATTCATTACCATTCCGTTGGAGGTCACCGTGGATCAGCTTAACGATATTTTATGCGTCCCGCGAATGCCCGTGCAAGGCAAGAACTTATGGTCCGGTTGTACCATTTCGGAATTTTTCACGGTAGTGGGTGTACACAACAGTAACAGTGAAAATCGGAATAAGACAATTATAATTTTTAGTGCTGTTTTGCCGCTTTAACATGTGATTCATGTAAATTATTCGAAGGGCCTCAGGCCACAAATTGTAGTATTTTCCTATTCAATGAGTGAAGCATGCTTGTTTTAAACTTTCAAACGTATTTGAAGGGCCGAAGGCCACGATTTTTCTATTGCTTTATTTGCTGAGCATGCTTATCACATTATCAAATGTATTCAAATGGCTGAAGAGCCAAGACTATAAATATATATATTTAATAATAATAATAGTAATAAATTACTAGATAAAATGAAATAAAATAATTAGTTGTAAAATGTTGTGAGTACAATATGGTAATTTTTGCTTAAGTTGAAGTAGATAAAACGAGATAAAAATAATTAATTGTAGTATGTGGTGTGTATAATACTGTAAATTTTGCTTAAGTTAAAGTAAGAACCGATTTTCATTGGTTCCGATAAAACGAAATAAAAATAATTAATTGTTTTATGTCGTGTATATAATATGGAAAATTTTTCTTGTTGTCGGTATTGTAGTGTCGTCGCGAATTAACGTTTGTGTTAACGTAGTTTTCAGTTTGAGTCGTGACCGCAGTTAAACCAAGTTCCAGATGCGCGAGAATTAATTTAATTGGGAGAGGCATTATTTTTCTTTTAATTCAGATTTTCGCGGGTGTCTTAGTAATTTGAACTTCATACTGATTCCATCAAAGTAAAAAAAAAAAAAAAAATTAAAGTTAAAATCAGAAATCAACTTACAATTGTAAAATTATAAGCTAATTGTGTTGCCATAAATTATAAATTTAACTTCTTTACGGGTGGGTTAGCCAAGTCAGAACTCGATATTGATTGTATAAAATTAGGTCCTACCTTGAACGAAATTTTTGAAAGAGGGAAGGGATGCAGACTGTTGAACGAGTGAAGTGATTGGAATGAAACTGGGAAAGTAGACAGAGTTGCCTGCCTTAGACGACATATTTAGGGTCTAGACCGGGTTCGAGCACGTTGGGGAGGGGTATCGGAATTCCCGGAAAAATGCTCGGATTCACTTTCTCGCTTCTCACACCACCTACTCGTAACAAGTGCCATATGAGTTCGTAGCTCTTGTTGAGCTTTATTTTTTTGCCGGATAAGCAGTTCGCCCGGAATCTTTCGCAGAAGTAAGGCAGGAAGTTTCAATCAGTTTTGTCAATATAGATATGACTTATAGGGGTAAACACAATCCATATCTGAATTTGGTTTTCTCAGATGATTAGGTATTTGGCCTTATTCTGTTCCTAACTCTAATAGTAAACAAGTTTGAGGAGTCTGGCGAAGCCTGGATCTGGCGAAGACAAGACCAATTGTCTGTATCAAATATTAAATTTTTGGGATCCCATCGAAACCTTTTTTCTTGTTTTGACCAGATATCACAGATGCCGCCAGAGAAAAGTGGCAGTTCGATCGTCAAGTAAAGTCTACCTGCGTGCGTCAATTTGTTCGAGGAAATGTGTTTTTGACACAAAATGTGCTAACTAGAAGATGAAGTGCCTTTAAATGTCAGATTGCTTGCGAGAAGCCGACTGGTTAGAAACAATCGTCAATGGGTTGATTGTTTCATGTTGTAAAAGGCGCATGCTTTTAAGATATTACTTGAGATTCTGTAAGCTTAAAGGACATGTCTTACCTATATTGCTAACGCAGCCTACTTCATTTCTAAGCCCGGAGGCCCGAAAATCGTACGGTACATTCTAGCCCCTCTCATAAAACCTCGTTGATTTTCTCACTTGCCGTGTTTTACTACCTTCGATACGTACCACGCTGCGAGAGGTTTTTCTATCAGAAAAAACGGTTATTTAAATTTTCCCTCTTTTTTGCTACGAGGCAAAGGGTGTCGAAAATGGATTAAAACGGCCAACGCCCCTGGATGTTTTGTTGAAAGCAGAGCCTAGTCTTAAAGTATTCAATTGTTTTAAAATACTAGGAGTTGAAGAATAAATAGTGCCAGGAAATCTCTATGAACTTTTTTTCTATGTCAGTCGAGTTCTTTCTTGCCCGCTAGATCCGTCTTTTGGGGACTTTAACGTCCCCATGTCTATGATATTACATGTCTATTAAATTATATCATTATTTATATTATGTCCCCATTTACTTTCGCGCCATGAGGTGGGGCGTGAGCAGCGGTGAAATGACCATTTGCCCATTCACACATCGCTGTAAGGTACAAATGTTTTTCTTTTTTTCAGGGTCCGTACGATAATCCGAAAATCAACGCCTTTTTCTTGTATAAGGGGGATATCGAAGGTAGGTGGCTGTCAATTTACTGCACTTGTTTGGGTCAGTGTGGGTTGGGGCACTATAGGCGTATTCTCGCCGTTCCCCGAGGACTCCACATGAGGAGTCCCAGGGATTTTGTTTGTCCTGGGGACTCACCCCGCGTATTCTCGCGAGTCCCCTCGGACGGAGAATGCTCCGATTATCATCATCATCATCAGAAAAGGCTCCCTTTCGGATTCAGAGGGGAGTCAATTTTTGCTGGTTTTGGTGCAATGTAAAATTAATTAAAAACAATCAGAATAAGCAAAACCCAAAATAAAGTGGATCCAGGCTATTTTCATCAACTACATATTTATTTTTAGACGAAAATTCATTTTGGAAGCATTCCCCGTGTTCTCGTTGTTTTCGGGACGCAGAGTACGCGTGGAGTGACTCCCTCTATTCTTGCCGTTCCCTGTGATTCCCCGAGGAGTCCTCGGGGGACGGCGAGAATACGCCTTATGTATGTGTTTTTGCCCATACCGTAGTAACGCCTACCGTGCAGGGTTGCCACATCGAAACAAATATAGAGAGTGACTTTTGGTCGAAAACAGAGTGATTTGGGAGTGAAATTTTGTTTTCATGAAAAAAATAGGAAACGGTCACTTTTGGTCAGAATCAATGCTGCAAAAATTACAAAATCTTAATTTAGTGTCCTTCAAAAAAGGGAAAATAGTCACTTTTGGTCGGAATCACTGCTGGAAAATGACACCTCTGGACGACTTTTGAAATAGAGTGAATTTTGTGTCCTACGTAGGACAAGAGTGACAAAAATAAAATAGAGTGACAAATCACTCTATCGTGTGACATGTGGCAACCCTGATACCATGGTATCAGGATTGGGTAACAAAAAGTTGTTCATACGGCCTTCGGCTCGGTTGCCATATACCGATTGTAATATCTGTCCGTCTGTCGATGAAACTTGGCAATAAAGGAGCCGAGCCAATGCTTCGACGAAACCTTCCTTTCTCGGATCCGATCATCCGTGTGGGGGTGGAAGGAGGGGGATTCCCTTGCGAGTGAGCGGTGTCGGTGGGAACCAACCGGTTCCTACGGTTTGTTAAGTCTACGTCAGAGTAACCCAGAGAATTTCCGCGAGTCCTAGAGTCTCAGACGAATCCTATGCTAGCATTCCAGTGCGTTACTAAACGTGAGGTGCGGTGTACGGTAATAAACAATTCTTAGGAATGAGTCAGAGTTGAGAAGAACTGAAAATAATAAATCATTGGTGTAATACCATAGTTTGGAGTGATTGCACTTGAGCTCGGCTCGAAGGGAAGTGTCGGACGAATGTAGGTCTTTCAGTAATTTTCTAGTGATCTTAAAGGAACCGTCGTACATGTATACTATCGCAACCTGCTTCCAAAAAAGTGGTTATTTGCAGCAACACAATGAATGAATGAATGAATTTATGACGCACTGCCCAAGGGCGTTACAGAAAAAATTACACAAGGTTTCGGCTATCTTTTACACCGCTTTCCATGTCCCTTGCCTTGAATGAGGAACGTAACCGGCCTGGTAACCAATAAGCTTGTCGAAAACAATGATCGGGAGCCTGATATGTCACTTAGAGAAAACGAGCGCGATAATCAGTGTAATGCCAATAGAGGAGATAGGATACACATATGAAATGTAAAGTTTTGGGAACGATAATGAATGGCAATACTACTGATGTAGAAGGAATTCGTTTCAAAGTACTCTGTATCCTTCAAATTAGTCGGTGAACAGAAAAATATGGACAATGTATGTATGTATTGTACATGGAAAGCCCAAGCTCTGGTACAAAAAATGTTGTGCAAATAAAATACTAACTACACAATTAAAAGACTTATGATCGACCACACATCAGACCATTTAGCCATTCCTCATCGCCTGTCTGTCCCTGGAGCAGCTCCAACCTTAAATCATTGAGTTCCTGGCAATATGACATGAAGTAATAATAATAATAATGTACTTTATTTCCTTAATAGCTTGTATTATACACGTTAGCACTGGATCTTCATTCACGCAAATAACATATGACAATTACATAAGTAGACATTTTATCTACACGTACAACTTGAAAATATAATTTGACTTAACTAGAATTAAAATATTCGGTAAAATAGGGTACAAAGGACCGACAGATCTAACGATCTGTCGAGTTTATCGGTGGTCTTTCTAGTCTCTGGGAATCAGCGTCCCTCTGTCTCTGTCGCGTATTAGGCCTGCTATTTGCTGTAGTCTCAAAATCAGGAAGATTAGCACGATGAGCATGGGATGCCAGACACTTGCTCCCGAACGCTATTGTCACTTGATGCCGCCTTTCAGCAGGGTTGGCAGGTCAAGCTCGACCAGGCAAGACAGATAACCCGGGCCGAGCATAATCTTAACAGCCCTTTTTTGGATGGCTTCTAGTCTATATCTGTCTGTGCGTTGGTGAGTCCTGGTTGCCAACCCGGACAGGCATACTCCAGGCAAGGCCGGATGTACGTGCAGTAAATACTGCGTAAATCTCGCGACGGAATTGTAAAACGTCTGAGAACCGCGAACGACTTGAGGAGAGATGCTGCTTTTCGAGTAATATAATGTACGGGAGAACTCCACTTAAGGTCATCATCAGTTAACAAACCGAGTGGTCCACACTCTCCCCCGGCTCCCCACACGTAGGGCACGAGTAAACACCGTCTACCGCACGTTCCCTCCCCAGGTTTTTCCGTCTTCATCCCAACGGCAGAAAATTCCCCCTTAAACCCATATAAGATTTTAGCTCTTCTCTCTTAAAGCACAATGGACACTTCTAATGCTTTACTTTGTATTAAATGATTCACAAATAGACATTTCCGACTTCCTTTAGAAGGCGCTACGAAAATACGCAGTTTTCTTGTTATCCCTTGTCTTTACCTCCCTGGCATTTCGGCGATCCAGATCTTAGGAGCTGGGATATCGTGGCAGGAAATTCAAAAACTCCCAGCAATGCTTGATAGAAAAGGATATATTTGAGATGTCACCAAAGTCAAGCCGCAGGTGCAGTTTACCTGATTGTTCTAGTGTTTCATCAGAAGTTCCATGGCTTAAAGTGCCTATTAAAAGTTGTTCTTTGTGGAATAGTGTTGTGAAGCTTGATTAACTTGTTTTATAAAATGTACCAGAATATACAATAAGCTTATAAAAAGTAACATAGCTACACAAATCATTCAAAAACAAATAACCTATTCAAACCTGAATCATACAAGCTGATTAATGCAGAAAATAAAGATCTACTAAGTATTATAAGAAACATCACTTTTATCTTTGTCCAAACTAGTAAATTGGGCATGTACTGGCCCAAAAAATGACGCTTTGAAATATCACAGAGAGGAAACTGTTGAAAAAGCTGCTGATCTAGGGGGCAAGCACTGCTCTTAGGTTGTTACAGAGTTGGATTGGGGTAGTTTGATGTGCCCATTGAACTTTAAGGCCCGCTCTAAAGTACACTTCTTCACCCCACACTCTCTTCCACTGTGAATACGACTTAAGAGACAGCGACGCCGAGACCTCACACATCCACTTTTGGATTTCTTGACACTCAAGAATGCATTGCACTTATGTAGCTACTGTCCCAGCCACCTTACCTTCCCCCAATCCAGCATTCCACAGACCTGATGGAATGCTGTTAACAATTAAGGCTCCGACTTTTTGGACTTACACATACTTTTTAATGAGGAAAGGCTGTTTAGTTTCGTATGACAGGAGTTTCGACACGACGACAATGATCGGATCCGTTGATAGGAAAGACGGTAGACAAATAAAACAAGTGAGGCGCAATAACACAGTCTGTAGGGCTTTTCGCCTGTGTTTCTTTTTGGGATCCCAAAACGTAAGTGCAGGGATACGGAAGACATCGCAAAAGTTGTCCGTCCGTCTGTCTGTCCGTCTGTGCGCGCTATAACTCTCGAAGAGAATGAGATATTTTGATGAAACTTGGTGTGAGGATTCTTTGGGTGAAGAGTAAGGTCAAGTTCGTAGATGTGCTCTGTAGCCCGACATTTACGGGTGGGGGAGGGGCTTTAAATTAAGGGGGAAATGAAATATTTTTAAACAGATAATGTGATAGTCGATTATGGGGTAAGAAGACATGCTGAACACGATGGTGAAAACCATTTTGTCCTCGAACATGTTGTTTCGCCCGGAATCCGGCCAAAACCAGAAAATTATTAAAAGTTTAAAGTTTTATTTGTAGTTGATTAGATATCCGATTTAGGGGTAAGAAGAGATGCTGAATCCGTGTATGACAATCTTTTTTTACCCGGACATAAAGTTCGATCGGAATCCGGCTGGAGCCGGAAATTTTTGTATAACTTAAATTTTATTTGAAGTTGATTAGATGTTCAATATTAGGGAAAGTTTTTGAGCTTTCTTTTTTCGCCGAGTTCAATACAGATATGACTTATATGGGTAAACACACATGTGAATCCATATCTGAACTTGGTTTTCTCAGATGATTAGCTATTTGGCCTTAATCTGTTTCTGAATTTTAATAGTAAAAATGTTCAAGGAGTCTGGTGAAGACTGTATCTCGCGAAGACATGTGCCAGTTATCTGGATTAAATATTGAATTTTTGGGATCCCATCGAAACCTTTGGTCTTGTTATATTAGAAATATTCTAGAGGCCGAGGGGATGATCTCATCAGTGGAATCCAGGCGGTACACAGAAAGAAAAAAACACACTAATGCAGCGTTTACAACTACAGGAAAACTTGAACAGAATCAGATCTTGGTGACAAGATAATGTTTACACGCAGAGGGAAAAAGTAAATTCTTTAAAACAGAAATCTGACAAAAATAAATTCACTTGCCAATAAAAAAGTGTTTTGAGAGCATCGATGACATCAGTACTGATGACCACTGCTCGTAAAAGCTAGCTAGACTTGTTTTTAGTGATGATGATGATGATGATGATTTATTGATCCACCAAAATTGATGATAATAAGATAAATAACTATGTAAATACACAAATCAAACAAACATTAGACTGAACTCTAATCCATTGGAACGACTAAAATAAATAACAACGCATGAAAATGGCGAAGGCAGATTAAACACCACAAACAATGACAAAAACTTTAAAAACACTTTAAAAACATTAAAATCCAAAAAAAAAAAATCAAAATTTAAAACAAAACAAAAAAAAAATCATAAAAATAATTTACCGCTCATGGAGGAAAGATGATAAATTATGCTTGAGCCCTTGCAACTTACGTCTAAACTTTTCATGCTTTTTCATCATAATTTCAAGAGGGTTTTTTATACCATAAGTCTCCATCATATTAGTGTTGGACTCATACCTGCTAAAACGACACAACCATTTTGAAAAAATAAAGTATCGGGTTTTAATATGCGACGTGTCGGCAAGCCGAAAAACTGGGAGGAACGAAGAAGCTAGGAGACACTGTGGCAAAGCTGTTACGTTAAAAACATGTGCAAGCCTTCGCCGGTTCAGAAGCTCACGTAATCCAACAATCGATCCAAAACTAGCAGCCACCCTTCTCTCAACTTCTTTTACCACTGATGCACGGGTCTGACTCAAAGTAGAGCAATACGGCAAACCAAGATAAGTAAAAATTTTTATCAGCGCCGCTGATGAGATTCCTTTCAATGAGACCGGAATTCCTTTCATCATGAAAGGACTATCGTTCCGCTAGACTTTTTTTCTAGTCGTCTTCACGAACGGAATCCTCTCGAGTCGACCGGAATCCCTTTCAACTCGACGGGATTTCTTGTCCGCGTAAACGCGACATAAGTCTGAAAATGCCAGAAAGAATAAGGCCAGTTCTTGGCCTTATTCTTCGGCTAACATCTCCTTCTTCTCCAGATGTGCCGAAACTACCGCCTCTGCCGGAGCAACCCGCCCCGGAAGAGAAAGTTGAGGAACTCGAAGCTGAAGATGAACCGTCACCTACGCGCGAGAAAATCACAAGCGGTCCGAGAGCTCCCAACCCCTACGAGGACGAGTCGTCATTCTTGCTACCCATAATAATAGCAGTGGTTTGTGTGATACCCGTGACTTGGTGTATTTGGAAACTAGGTTGAAACACTGGGATATAGTGCAATGGTGCGTGGTGTTGGCTGGCCTGTCGGGAAGGACTCATGCTCCCCTCCCGCCCCCCCCCCCCCCCCCCCTCAAATCTAGACAAATTTTCGTTGTTTTTAGATCAGCCAATGTTGTGTAGGCTACAGTGTTATGTCACGTATAGTATAGGTAGGCTTATTTGAACAACTCTCTTATGTGTTTTATTTATTTTCTTTCATTTATTCCGCTTTTTTAAAATGGCGGGTTATAAATAAATTACTTACTTACTCTCTTACTGTTTCCCTACCCTGGCTTTGATGCTTGCTTATAAAACAGACAAATGGAAAGAAAAAAATAATAAACTTGATATCAGCGAATAGCCAACTATTTTAGGATTATCCTGGCAAAGACTTTGAGCAAAAATTAAATAAATATTATTTTACTTTGAATTTACAAATTTGGTTCTTCTTCTGTTTGAGGCGTCTGTTGGTTCGAACCGCCATCTTCTTGGCTGAAGATGCGTTCCTCCTGGCAAAGCATTCAAATCGTGAAAGGAAAACCAGGTGGCAGTTGAGTCATACCAATCTGATACCACCGTCTAAAGTCGTTTTTGCAGTTATAGTGGTATCTGATACCACTGTCAAAAGGCGTTTTTGCAGTTATCGTGGTATCTGGGTAGTTATCGTGGTAACATATATCCGATACCACGGTCCGACCGTTGTAACTGGTCGTGGTATCTCAAAAAGTCATCACACTTTCATCAGTTTGTCGAATTGGTGGGGAAGAAGTTTAGCACTTAGCGATGTGACTGAATGTCTGTTTTTCTTTCGGGATGACTTCGAAAAGCGCAGTTTCGGCAATTCTCGTTTTGCAGAACAAACATAGATTAGATACAACGGTAACTGCAAAAACGACTAATTGCAGATCCAGTTACCGTGGTAACAGATACCATGGTATCTGCAAAAACGCAACTACTGTTAGTAGCAACATCAAAATATTCAAAAAGTGACAAAACGTGAATGGAAAAAACTTTTTGGCAAGTATTTTTATAGTAAAAAATGCCTGGTTTGGGTTTTAGTTCTTCCTTCGGCGGCTGTTCAGTACTAAGCACGTTCACATAAGCACACCTCTACTGTACGTCGGGATGGTTCCAAAATTTGGTTGTTGCATATTTTAGCTTAATTCGCGAGAGAAGAATGAAACTGTCCCATTTCCACATACTCTCTGACTGAAACTATCCTATCGCAAAATCAGAACAAAATAACACTAGGGAGTAGCGCCAAGACCAGTGCTTCCCATGCATCACAAACGGGCCATAGTCGTAGCGCCGTCCAAACGCTTGTGGTATTTAAAGCGAGACAAACTTGCGGGTTTAGAAATTTCTAGTAAAGCTAAGATACGGTCTGCACCCATCGAAGTAACAGAGGAGGTTGTATCTTTTTTCTGCTGTGTTCAGAATATGAAGTTATCCCGGCCAGCGCTGGTGCACGACTGATGCCGTCACTAGTGGTGCTAGTGTCGCTACTGTTCGGGTGTGTGTCACTTTTTTCAAGTCTTGGCGCTAATCTCTACTGTTATTTGGCTCTGCGCAAGATGCGCTCCAATTGAAACTATCTCATGTCCAAAACGGCAAAAATGGATTAGTATGCTATATTGTGTGAAAATTTGTGCTAAATCCGAATTTGCCGCCAAAATTTGCCCCGTCGACGCCATAGAGATCGTCCCTAGTGAAACTCTATCAGTCGTTCACCAGCGCTGGCTGGGATAACTTCATATTCTGATCCCTGCAAAGAAAAAGATACAACCTCCCCTGTTTCCTCGATGTGTGCAGATCGCATCTTAGCTTTACTAGAAATTTCTAAACCCGCAAGTTTGGCTCACTTTGAATATTCCGATCGTAATGGAAGGCGCTACGGGTAAGGCCACGTTTATGATGCATGGGAAGCATACAGAGCAAAATAACACTAAGGAGTAGCGTCAAGGCCTATGCTTTCCTTGCTTCGCAAAGGGGCCATACTCATAGCACCACCCACTAAGCTTGCGACATTTAAAGCGAGACAAACTTGCGGGCTTAGAAATTTCTAGTAAAGCTAAGATGCGGTCTGCAGACATCGAGGGAACTAGGGAGGTTGCATCTTTTTCTTGCTTTGTTCAGAATATGAAGTTATTGGAGCCAGCGCTGGTGCACGACTGATTGAGTTTCAGTAGGGACGTTCACTATCGCTAGTGGTGCTAGAGTCGCTGCTATTCGAGTGTGTGTCACTTTTTTCAAGTTTTGGCGTTACTCCCTAGTGTTATTTTGCTCTCGATAGAATAGTTTCATTCTAATAGAGCGAATTGTGGGAGCTCAATTGTTATTGTTATGTTTTCTTTTACTGAATCATCTCATTTGCCTGTCCATATATAATTATTTTGTCCACCAGTAGAGTGAATTTTCAGGTTGCGTTTTTGCTGAATGGTCTGCGCGTTGGTTTCGTTTTTGGTCTTTGGTCGTTTTGGTCTTATTTTTGGTAGAAGAAGGCTTCGAAGGATGCGTCGGTCGAGGTGAAACTGTATCTTTAGTTTATTCCCGGGTTTGGGTGAAGTTATCTTTTCCTATTTGAAAGTGCAAAACGGATATGTCAGCTGAATTTTATTGGAGCTATATTTCGGCCCTTCTTTGCATGGGTCCTCTTCAGGCTCATAACCGCTCAAGTTCGAAAAAGGAACTTGTGGGAAAACCACAAACCATTTTTTTTTTTTTTTTTAATCTTTACCGCTGACAACGATGGGTATCAGAAAGAATTTAGTATCTCACCGAAAGAAAAATCTTGATGTAAATTTTTAAAGCTTTCGGTTTTGGGATATCGGATAGTCGAACTCGCTGAAACCCGCACTGTAAAAAAAAATCTTGCAGTATTTGCTACTGGGATTAATCTTGTCTCTAAAAAGATAATCTTAATAATACATAGATGGCACTTTACACAAGAGACTTGTACCGTGACCAGTAAACCACAAGCCCCTCGGTAGCTCAGATGCTAGAGCGCCTGCCTTGTAAGCAGAGGGTCCTGGGTTCAAATCTCGGCTGAGGAGCATTTTTGTCTTTCAGTTCACTACTTATAAAAAAGACAATCGTATCTCTAGTTAGGATTAATCTTATCTCAGTAGAGATAAGAGTAATCCCAGTAACAAATAATGCAGTTAACTTTAATCCTTACTTGGAGAAACATTTTACAGTGTGCTTACGGTAAAGTTTCGTCCTAAAACTTGCCAAAAAAGAATGTTGTGTTTTTTCAAGCTTTCTGCTTTATTTGTGCAGTGAAACCTGCTTTAGAATACACAAATTAATGAAGGAAAAAACTTGATACCCTTCAACTTCTCCGTTTGGTTACCTCCATTCAATTCGCCTTTCCTCGTTTTGGAAACAACAGGAAAAGGGATTTTAAGCTGCGTTCGATTTGAGTCCTCCTTATCTCGGTCATGTCTTCTTGGTACTGTATAAAACCCACTATATAGAGCCATTTTATTTAGCCTTGTCAGTTGAATGACTACGGACCCCGACCACGGACACACCTGTTCGTAAATCGGTCTTGACCCGTTTTTAAGACCGGCTTTTAGACGTTCCTCCTTCAGCCCGTTTTTAATATGCTATGAACAACCAATGGAGAGGAGCGTCCTAAAACGTATTTAAAAACCGGTCTTGAAAACGTCTAAAAACCGAATTACGAACAGGTGTGTCTTTAGTGGGGCCCGGGCATCATCATTTACGTCTGATGAGATGTCCTCTACCCCGATGTAAAATCTGTAGCCTGCGTAGTTGTGTGATAGTTGTACGAAAGAGTTGCATGTATTGATATGTAACAGTAAAGAATACTGTCTGACAGGGCACTGACAAATCAGTCAACCACAAACCCCTGATTTTTGGATACCCTATGCCAAACGCCGGATATATCGAGCGTCTGGCATACCCTATGCCTAACGCTGGATACACTATGCCAGGTGCTGGATACTGTAACCTAGCAAAATATTGATGATTTGAGTGAAGATAAAAAATCAACCAATCAGAACTCCTTTCTGTTGAGGTAGGTCAGGGTTAGGTTACCAACAGGTATCCAGCGTTTGGCATAGGGTATCCAGCGTTAGGCATAGGCTATGCTAAATGCTAGATATACCCAGCGTTTGGCATAGGGTTTCCGAAAATCAGGGATTTGTGGTAGACTGTGACAATTGTCAGCTGACAGGACAAATAAAACAGCATTTGGCTGATAGGACCGAGACAAGTATAAATCGAACGCGGCTTAGTGTCATTAGAAAAACGATACCAAACCAAATCGGAGATGAAAAAAAAATGCATCACACTGATGCGGAGGTAATGGTACCAGAGATAACGAATTTGAGATTATGAAAGGGGACAGGTAGTGCCTGTGCGCAGCTGTTTTTCTGAAGTCTGGGTACTATCAGTAATTAGTGTGGAGTAAATTGAAAAATTATCCCTCAGAATGGAAATTATCTTTTTGGGGAATGTTTGTGGACCGTTAAACAATTAAGGTGGCTTTGCCACTGTCAGAAGTTTCATTACAGACAACACAAGGATGCGCAGTTTCAACAGACAACACTTCGGATGTTATCTGTTGTCGCGACAAACGTTACGCGATGAAAAATGTATCTCAAAATAGTAGCATGAAGTTGTACGAAAAAGTAGCATGAAGTACGAACTGATGCTACTAGATGCTTCTATGTCATGGCTACCATGTTACTGCATGCTACTATTAGCAAGCCTGGATGCTACTATTGCAAGACAGGATGCTACTGGATACTACTACATAAGATTGGACCAGTCTGAGACATAGTATATGATAGTATTCTTTACTATTACATATCAGTACATGCAACTCTTTCGAGGGTGGGGGAATCCTGCAGGGGGGTATCTGGTAGATAGATAGATGATATCGGACAGCCCAGGTGTTGTCTGTTGTGAAACTTCTGGCAGTGTGGGAGCCGGCAAAATCGAAAACTTGTTATTTTTGATGCCACATTTGTCTATTGGCTGTGTTATAAGACAAAACGATGCAAATGTTGGATTTGGTTCAGTTCAGTTCAGTTTTATTAAAATCAAAATAAAGGAACAAAATAAATTTCGACCCCTACAAAGCTCCATGGCCCGTTACATAGGGGTTAATACCACAATAATTAACAAATGAACGAGTCTCTTAACTATTACAATAAAATAAAAGAGAACAATTGAAGAATTTTATGTTTACTCACCTCAGTAACTTTACTTAGAAACGATCTCGGACATATGATTTTTGTTCCAGCCCCGCTGGGCTTTATTTAGCTGTTAACCTGGTGCTTATTTCTAGCCCTGCTTGGCTTTAATTAGCAATTCTTCTGGTGCTTATTTTTAGTTAGCTGAAGTTCATTAATGCACAACAATTTGCTGAAGTTTTCAAAGCGCTTTGTTAATTTGGAAAATCGATGAATAAGATAGTTGACGTGCTGCACTGTTGGCTTCAGACAGAACGTTCGTGACCTTAACTTTATTTCTGGTTGCAAATTTCATACCAAATTCGCAATCGCTTAGTTTTAACGCTAACGCGCTTTGTAGGAATGGTATGTGAAGCAAGTGAATTCCCGGGCGGCATCTCAGTGCTCAAGGGTTGCTCTCCTGCAATGTGTGTGCTGTGCCAAAACCACTGTTGGCGATAATTGAGATTTCGTGAGCCGTTGAGCGTGTTCCACCCTTCTAACCATTAGTTACTATTTTCGTTCCAACCTCGTAAAAAGCTACTACGCTGACCGTTCCAACCTTTCGAAATAGTAACTATTTGCTTACCATGCTCGGGAGCATAGTAAGCGTGGTAACTACGCATCTCTGAAACGTGATTGGTCGGATTCGCCCGTGGCATGATATTCTGCTGGAAAATAGAAAAGTCGTTCCAGCCTTGACGGCATAAAGCCAGAATTCGTGATGGTATGCGTAGTAACTACGGTAAGTAGGGTAGAACACGCTCGTTAACTTGGCAGGTTTTGTCTGTTTCACACCTCTGTGGGAAAAAATGGACTTAAAAAAACCGCATAAAACCCACCAGTTGTTTGCTGTTCTCTCGCTTCAGAGATCCCTTTCACTCTTCTGAAAAGCCGCCAGAAGGCATTCATTAGTGAACAATCTGAAAAAAAAATAAAAAAATAAGCACAAATTTTGTCAAATCAGTAGACACGTCTTCATTGTAAGAAGTTTTTCCGTATAAAGATAAAGGTTAACTGCAGTATTTGCTACTCAGATTATTCTTATCTCTTCGCAGATAAGATTAATACCAAATAGAGATAAGATGAATCTGAGTAGCAAATACTGCAGTCAACTTTAGTCCTTATACGGAGAAACTTTTTATGTTGTTTCAGTTGTTTGTTCGCACTGTCTTGGTAACAAAAACTATTTTTTGTCTCATGAACCTTGTCTCTCCCATTCCAAACAGTGCAAATTAACATGACAATGTGATGTCTTCGTCTCTGAATAAATTCATGTGCAACTTGGTATTTGAAGAATTCGAGAACACTCATCTTGAAGCGCCACCTATCTTAAATATTCTTTGAGTGTTAAATTAAGTGTATCTCTCTCTAATCGTTTATGCTTTAACTGTTGTACGAAACCGAGCATCTAATATACGTGTAGCGTGTACCCGAGCGGTTGGTACATATTAGACTATACCGGTACTCTGATCTTAATCCTCGAAAGGTTGGTTCGTAACTGTGGAGGGGGGAGTTCGGACGGTAGGTCCTAGATACTACATTCAATACACAGTGGTTAGAAAACACACTTACTTTTAATATTATTATTATTATTAACTTTTTAATTCAGCTTTCGCCATAAACTAACATACAAACAACAAACAAAAAACAACAACACTGTGGTACAACATCAATGTATCTCCAGCAGATGCCTCCAGACTGGTAGGTTGTAGAAAATGGGGTTTGCTGCCAGGATGATCAGACAGTTCTCCGACCGCCATAACCTTACAACCAAAGATGACCGGGCTTTACGAGCAAGTTCAGCAAAACTGCAGCAATGGTTCTGGACAAATGCCTGGCTTATGCTCTCTCGAGCCGGCAGACGAATCAGACGCCTAAATATTCTCTTGTAACAAGCCTCCAGATTACAGTACGACCTGTTAGTACAACGATAACATAAAGCTAGCGCAAAAAACTGATAGCAATACGTCTTAAACAGCCAATCTTAATTGCACTGTTTACAAAACCAAATTTCCATATTAAAACGTTCCCTCTCTTACAAACACTGTGCGCAAGGTCACGGAGGTGAGTATCATCCTTCAGATTCTCACTGACGAAGAAACCTAAATATCTACATTCAGTAACGTAGCAAACATTTCGGCCCGACAACACAATGGGAATCCTAGGTACAGAACAACCAATAGGTAGGAAAGCCATAGCCACAGTTTTCTTAGGATTAAACAGAATGTTATGCTCCTCTGCAAACGTATCACATACCCTCAGAAGCTTATTAAGACCAAACGCCGTAGGGGAAAGAACAACAAGATCGTCAGCGAAAAGAAAATGGTTAAAGCAAACTCCACCAACAAAACAACCTGTGTTTGAATCCTTCAGTCTTTGAGAAAGTAAATCAACATAAACAGCATAATGCAATGGCGATAGCACCCCTCCTTGCCGCAAACCATTAATCAACCCGAATGAACTACTTGTTTCACAACCCCGTTTTACACAAAACCGCTGATTCTGGAACCAAAAAGCCAAAAGGCGAAGAAATCGCACCGGAACCTTTCTATCCTGCAAAATTTTTAAAATTTTAACATGGTTGACTCTGTCAAAAGCCTTAGTCGAATCGACGAAGCACGCAAATACAGGTGTTGAGTAAAACCAGAAATATTCAATCACGAACTTAAACAAAACAAGAGCTACGAGCTCATATGGCACTTGTTACGAGTAGGCACGGCTCGGTTATGTCAATGATATAGCTAGTGTTTGCTAGGTGTCTTCCCACCAAGTTTCATCTCGATCCCTCCACTCATAGCGTTTTCCAATATTTCCGGTTCTCCCCTCCAGCTCCCCCCAAAAGTCACCGGATCCGGTCCGGATTTTAAGTGGGTCGTCTGAGGCATGAGGTCTTTCCAAATATCAAGTTTCATCGAGATCCGGTCCCCCGTTCAAAAGTTATAAATACCTAAAGATTCCGGATTCCCCCTCCCTCCACTCCCCCGACAGTGCCCGAATCGGATCGGTCACGTCAATGATGTATCTAGTGTTTGCTAGGTGTCTTCCCACCAAGTTTCATCTCGACCCCTCCACTCGTAGCGTTTCCCAAGATTTCCGGTTGCCCCATCCAGCTCCCCCAAAAGTCACCGGATCCGGTCCAGATTTTAAGTGGGTCGTCTGAGGTGTGAGGCCTTTCCAAATATCAAGTTCCATCGAGATCCGATCACCCGTTCAAAAGTTATAAATACCTCAAAATTCCGGATTCCCCCTCCCTCCACTCCCCCCACAGTGCCCGAATTGGCTCGGTTATGTCAATGATGTATCTAGTGTTTGCTAGCTGTCTTCACACCAAGTTTCATCTCGATCCCTCCACTCATAGCGTTTCCCAAGATTTCCGGTTGCCCCCTCCAGCTCCCCCCAAAAGTCACCGGATCCGGTCCGTATTTTAAGTGGGTCGTCTGAGGCATGTGGCCGTTCCAAATATCAAGTTTCATCGAGATCCGATCACCCGTTCAAAAGTTATAAATACCTCAAGATTCCGGATTCCCCCTCCCTCCACTCCCCCCACAGTGCCCGAATCGGCTCGGTTATATCAATGATGTATCTAGTGTTTGCTAGGTGTCTTCCCACCAAGTTTCATCTCGATCCCTCCACTCATAGCGTTTCCCAAGATTTCCGGTTGCCCCCTCCAGCTCCCCCCAAAAGTCACCGGATCCGGTCTGGATTTTAAGTAGGTCGTCTGAGGCATGAGGTCTTTCCAAATATCAAGTTCCATCGAGATCCGATCACCCGTTCAAAAGTTATAAATACCTCAAGATTCCGGATTCCCCCTCCCTCCACTCCCCCCACAGTGCCCGAATCGGCTCGGCTATGTCAATGATGTATCTAGTGTTTGCTAGGTGTCTTCCCACCAAGTTTGATCTCGATCCCTCCACTCATAGTGTTTCCCAAGATTTCCGGTTGCCGCCTCCAGCTCCCCCCAAAAGTCACCGGATCCGGTCCGGATTTTAAGTGGGTCGTCTGAGGCATGAGGTCGTTCCAAATATCAAGTTGCATCGAGATCCGATCACCCGTTCAAAAGTTAAAAATACCTCAAGATTCCGGATTCCCCCTCCCTCCACTCCCCCCACGGTGCTCGGATCGGGGAAGTGACTATTTCCAACTTAATCATTTGGGGTCCCTGATATGCCTGCCAAGTTTTATCGTCCTAGCTTATCTGGAAGTGCCCGAACTAGCAAAACCTGGACAGACCGACAGACCGACAGACCGACGGACGGACAGAAATTGCGATCGCTATATGGTACTTGGCCGAAGGGCAAGTGCCATAAAAATAGCAAAGTCTACTCCATGTGAAGACGTAAACCCAAACTGAAAATCACTTGTTCGCAAACAACCAGACAATTTCATAAGCACACATTTTTCAAGCAATTTAGAAGTAGCTGCAGCCAAAGCGATTGGTCTATAGTTATCAGATTTTGAAGTATCGCAACCACGACCTTTCGGGATTGGCCCAATACTAACATCCATAATCGATGAAGGCACAAAACCGTGCGTAATAAAAAGATTGAAAAACGTTGCCAACAGACAGTACTTTTCATTTGCAGCAAATTTCAAATGTCTTGCCGAAATACCGTCCGCACCACCAGCTTTATTTACATTAAGATCCTTTAACAAAACCTCAACTAGATCAGGGGTTATTTTATCAATCGGTTCCGTTGAACTGAGACCTTCCACCCACGAACAGTCCCTACCTACAGAACTAAGTAATGATGAATATTTACATTTCCACAGTTCAGCTATATTCCAATCACCAGCAACACTATCTAATGTCCCAACCACACCTTGCTTAGGGCAAAAATTACGACGGACCCGTCCCCAAAAATCTCTAGTGGACAAAAACGACTCAGCAAGTCTCTCTGCTGTTAAAAATCTCTCGTTTTTTCTACAATGCTTCAAACGTGTCTTGAAATTCACTCTCGCAGTTTTCATTACCTCATAAATTGGACCGAATAAAGGACGACAAGCCTGCACCCACGTTAAGAATGCAATTCTAGACGACATGTAAATCCCGCGTAAATGCGCATTCCATCCAGGAATACAAGTAAAACCCTTCCGAGCACGAGAAGCTTGCTTAGTCGGGATTGCCAAACGAGCCGCTAAAATAATTGCATTAATGAACGTAAGGTACAATCCAGCGATTTGTTGACTTGTTTGACTTGTTGCAACAGACGTTTTCAACAAGATGCTCACGGAAATATACGGTAGAAAATACAGCGATTCTTCAATTGCGGGTTGTTGGCGGTATACAGTAAGACAGTATAACAGTTAAACAAATTAGACAGACAAACTTCAAAAAAGCTCAAACTAATCATCGAAGCAGCTAAATGCGGCTTCGTCATTTTCCCGTGCTTCAGCAGGGCTTCCCGGACATTCGTACATTTTTTAGGTGAAGCGCCTCATAGCGGAGGAGGAAAATCAGCATCCTTGCAACATATGTCCTGGTTATGAAACCAGCACCGAACAATCAAAATACTGTTCAACATTGCATTCCGTTTCTCAACTGGGTCTTTGCGATGTTCATCACTGAGAATACCCGTTCGACGAAGGCGTTGCTTGGCGGCAAACTCATCATCGACAAAGCTGCACTCGCTATGTTCAGAAATGACATATTACATTCAAAACACGCGTTTGTTCTTTTGGGAAAAAACGAAACAAGGCAGAAAGTGTGAAATGCCGGTTCGGACGGGTTTGTAGCAGGCAACCGAAAATGCGCCCAAAAGCGCCAGTTGAGTTCTAGAATTACGCCCAAAAGTGCGCAGGCGCATTCCTTGAAAAAATATGTGCCACGGAATTTCAAAATGCGCCCAAATGGCGCAATTGCGCCCAATCTGGCGACACTGGCTTAAGACTGCCCTTTAATACAATTACACTGCTCTATTTATACCGGATATTTCTCTTTGCTAAATATTTTCGCTTTGCTTAATGTGTTGCCAAAATCAGGAAAAAGGCATTGCGCGTGAGGAAATGCCAATGTGAGAGAAAAGGAACTTTGAGACTACGAGGCAATACGACTGTTCGAGCAGACGGGGATTTGCACCAATTGCACCAACAGTTGCATTGCGAGAGTTGTTATAAATATCTGGAATTAAATACTTCGTGTCGCTACATGAGCCCAAGCTGACTTTGAAACATTTATTCAAACAATGTTTACAATGGATACGTCAGCTACGATTCTTCATCAGCGACATTTCGGCCCTTCTTAGCAACGGTCCTCGTCAGGCTGTCAATCCTCTGGGTCAACGTCGGGGAAGGAAACAAACCTGTAATCTTATTAATTGGATTACAGGTTTGTTTCCTTCCCCGACCCCGACGTTCACACCCAGAGGATTGACAGCCTGGCGAGGACCCTTGCCAAGAAGGGCCGAAATATCGCTGATGAAGAATCGTAGCTGACGTATCCGTTGTAAACGTTGTTTGAATAGAAGCCACCTATCTTGTTTATTGTTGAGTGGATGGAGCTTTAGAATTGGGCTTTTCCCCAGGCCGAGAGCAAAATGACACTAGAGAGTAGCACCAAGATCTATGCTTTCCGTGCTTTGCAAAATACTCGTTTCGCTACCGACTATGCTTGCGGCATTTAAAGCGAGACAAACTTGTTGATTTAGGAATTTCTAGTAAAGCGCTGGTGCAGTCTGCACACACCGATGAAACAAGAGAGGCTGTATCATTTTTTGTGTTCAGAATATGAAGTTATTAAAAAGCCAACGATGGTGCACGAATGAATTAGTTTCAGTAGGGACGTTCTCTATCGCTAGTGATGCCAGTATCGCCACCATTTGATTGTGTCTCAATTTTCTCATGTCTTGGCGCAACCCCCTAGTGGAATTTTGCTCTGCACAGGCCCCTTTTCGAAGATGGGTGGAGCAAAGCAAAGATAAATTAAAAGACAACTGAAATGTCACGTCGCAGATCTTGACGGAAATACGCTAGAAACGTTGAGTAGCACATGCCATCTAGTGAGCTCAGTCGAAGCGATCTTATCACGGTCTCTGGATCAAAATCAGGTTCTATACGTCCTTCATAAAATCCGATAACGAATTGCCGCCAGACGTGCTAGAGGAACAATAACAATCACACGCTACATGGGGGGATAAGTTATCTGACAGGTGAATAAGCGATTAGGCTTTCTCTTCATATCGACTCGCGCATTAGCCCCGTTGAAAAGTCAGCCAGCACTCAGCACTGAAGTCGGAAGCCAGATATGACAAACTTGATGACGCTTGACAGAACAGAGTTGGGTAAAGCAAAAAGAGGGGAAGAGGCATTTTAAACAGTTTTAACGCTCTAATAAAATGTAGCTGACTTATCCGTTTTTCACCGTCAAATATGATTCGCAGTCAGCTTGGGCGGAAGGAATATTTAGTTTTAACATGGTTAGGCCGAAGAGGAACTGAAAATAGCAAAATAAACCTGGATAAACGTAAGCCAAGAAGTAACGTGTCCTTGTTTTCTTTACGGTAGCGCATCTAGCGGACAAAAAAAAACTAATCTGAGAGGAATTTTATGAGGGGCGTTTTTTCCCACCGAGTTTCGGAGGACTACAACGACTATATGCTCCTTCTCTGGATGAAAATTCGAAGAATTAACGCTGTGATCGAGCATGAAGTTCTGCAGGACGGCGAAAAATAGATAACGGCGGCAAAGTCTTAGTTAATTTCTTCGTACTAAAGTTCTGAGTACGACATCTACCCGTATTCGGCCATCTGTAGGATTTTAGTCCAACTACATGCTCGATCTCTGTTGATGAGAAATCGGGGCAGTGCAGACGCCCTCTGTCAGCTTTCATACGTCTATCGGAGTTAGGCAGAACTACATGCTCGGTCTGTGGATCAAAATCCGGTCGAGGCCCAAAACAGATAGATGGCGGCTACAATTTCTTCGTTCCTTCTTCAGATTTGATCGCTAGGTGTCTCAGTTCGTGGTTCGAACAAAGCCCATATTAGATGGCATATGCTGCCATCAAATATCCAAAATCGGTTTTGGAACAGGCCCTGCCCACTTCCAAAAAGAGGCAAGGCCAAGAACCAGATTATTTGGCTCCCCTACTTCCGAAAATGTCGATATAGCATAGCAGACGCTTTCGAAACTGTCAGGCGAACCCCACTTCTGGAAAGGGGCGTGGCCGAGCCCCTTATACACTTCCGAAAATGTGGGTACAGATGGTCTAGCTTCCACTATTAAACTGGAATTCCGAAAATGTGGGGTAGATTGCCTATGCCCTGCCTCGCAACTGAACTGAACCAGCCAGGTCCGAAAATTATCGATGGCGTCTGCTCTTTCAAAGAAAAATTGTTGATGGCATGAGGTCTCCGAAAAAAAATTCCCTACACGTCAGTTAAAGGACCCCTCTTGCTTATTCTGCCTTTTATAATATACTTGGCTCCTATATGGAATTATAAGTCCCCACCTTTCTCCACCGTTTCGTTTCGTAACTACGAATTTTAGCGCTTTTTCAGCATTGCCGTGTTTTCCCGGCACCCAACGAAAAGTTTGCCGGAATTTTCTTTGTCCACTAACAACTCTCTCACACATAAGGATGTGATAATCTTCTGTTTATTACTTCTTTTGTTTGCTTAGTCTTCCCACTTTTTAACCAAGGCACGTTTTCAAATCTTTTGCGCCCAGCCGCCGCGTCGGAGAAAAGGAAGGCTTTATATAATCGACAAGCGCTAAGAAGAGAATCGCTAGTTTCAGGTGGAAAGTAATGGTATTTTCGAAAAGTTTTTTCTGATCCATTTTATAGGGAAAAGATCATTTCTAGTAAGAGTTGTGGTTTAAAAACAAATTAACGAATAATCCTCGTTCAGAAAACAATAACATCTTTTAATCAAATTGAGTTTTCAATAACAAAGCTGAGATCGGACAACGATTGTTAAAATAATTAACACTCAACACTATATCACAGCTTACAAAATAAAACATCGCTCTACTGTATCCTAGAACACTCTGAACGAAAATCTACACCTCTGTGGATGTACTTACTCGGCATCTTATCGAGATGATAGTCATCAAGCACAAAGACCATATGGTATATCATCATGTATATCTTGCGGACTACAGATAAGCCTTAAGAATTTCTGACTCAAGTTTCCCTTGACACTTCGGACTACTTCAAACAAGAATAACACACTAAATTTGTTCCGCATCTCTGCACTAGAGTGTGCAAGAGTAGTGTAGAGCTATTTTCCCGGATGCGGCTGGGAATAACTGAGACCTATGACAACACTGTTAGAAGTTCCATAATGGATAACACGAGGATGCGCGGTTTCAACAGACAATGCGTAACAGATAACACTTCGAATGTTACCAGTTGTGTTTGAAGCCGTTATCCATAACAAACTTTGTTAGGAAGAGCCAAAAAAGTATCTACTGACTTTATTCCTTATCGTCATGATGTCGGAAAACTCAGCAGATACTTTTTGGCGGTTTTTCGGTTCTTCCTGATGGTAACGCTTATTATGCATAACATTTTGAAACAAAACAGATAACATCCGAAGTGTTATCTGTTACGCATTATGTGTTCAAACCGCGCATCTTCGTATTATCTGTTATAAAACTTCTGACAGTGAAAAGCCGCGTTTTTTGTCACCTATCTACCAAGGCCTTGGTTTGTTCCCCCTTTTTTGGCACCAACCGCTTACTCCTCACTGATCTTTTGACCATTTTTGGACCAAGGCCTGTCTCCTTTCTCCCCTGTGGAGAAAGTGGCAACTCCGAGGTGAGTTGACCAATCCGCTAAGGAGACTCCTCCTTACCAGAAAACGGCCAATTAGCAGAAAGGACTCGGTAGAAAGGCCTTTGATCTATCTCCGCAAAAAACGCGACTAGAGTTCGATCGCTGCGGGAAACCAAGCCTAAGTCACTACACACATTTACATCTTAGCTCGTAGCCTACGAAAAACTGAAGCCTGGCTGCCTGATTTTGCGACGACGTCACTCGGAAGCGGAGCTGCAGGCGCGTCTTTCATTCACAGGAGGAGCTGCAGGCGCAAACTGGCTTGAACTTGCCCCAAACCAAGAGCTAGGTTCAAACTTTACCTAATACCATCTCAGCCACAGATTCGGACAAACTTTCATCGGGAAAATCTTTACCGCAGTAGCCTGGTAGTAGCTTAAAAGGAAAGACGGAGGGGGTGGGGATTGTCAAGCAAGAAATGCGTGGACAGAACCCGGAAACAGACAATCAAATGCCAGAAACAGCAGGCCATGCGGTTGACCGAGAACTTTTCCCAAAACATGACACGATTTGATCCAGCCCATTCGCACCACAAGAATGCACCATGGTGCGAGCAGAGGCGTTACTAGCCAAAATGTTTGGGGGGACGAGGCATTTACCGAGTGTCTGGTAATTTTTACCGACTTTTTCTGCAGAACTGTCAGAAGTTTTATAACAGATAACACGAAGATGCGCGGTTTGAACAGATAATGCATAACAGATAACACTTCGGATGTTATTGTTTTGTTTCAAAATGCTATGCAACAAAAATGACATGTTTGAAAAAGATTGACTGATGTTCAGAAAAAACGATTATTTTGACGAAAAATCGACCAATTTTCAGAAAAACCGACGGTTTTCATGAAAAAAATCAACTGTTTTGACGAAAAATCGCAGCGCTTGGAGACGACTCGGTTATTTTTTACCGACTGGCCGACAGTCCCCCCCCCCCCCCCATTCGTGACACCCCTGGGTGCGAGTACAAAACACTTCCCTAGCTGAACAATGCGTTCTGCTTTCCTTATCAATCGCTAGATGGCTTCGGTTAATTAGCAGCAAATAACGACCGAGTCGAGAAGGTCTCCTAGGAGATCAATAATGATGCCTTCAAATGACAGTCTTATTATTATAGAGGCACCATGTCACAAAGTCCCGTCGTAGCAATGGCTTATGGTCGCCCGGGCAACTACATGAAGGGTACCTGACCTCGTTTTCCACTACCTCGATCGTTGCCACGAAAATGTTAAAATGTACATGCTGCCCTGACAGTCGTGAGGCAAAATATGACTTTTCAACAGTCACGTGTCCAACAATATTCAAATTCTATGCCTTTCCTTTGTTTTGATGCTGCTTTAAAAAAGGGATTTTCTGGCTATTGACTTTGGAAACTCTACCTTTTTCATCATTTTGTAAGTCAATCAAGGTGAGTTTGGAACGAAGTGATCTTGTTTGAAAAGAACAAATTTTTAACTAGAATATTGAAGCAATATTTGTTTATCCGACATGTAAACCATTCAATTAGTTTCAATCTAGTATGTTTATCATATTTGTTTGTTCCTTTTAAGCCAGAGAGTTTATTCCGAGGTAAAGACATAACTGGAAGTTTGAAATCTTGTCTGAGGTTGGATACCCCTCCGGTAATGTTTTTATCACACATAGTCGCAAATGTATCCACGCGATTACATAATCATAACAGTAACACGTTTGGAGAGCGACTGTTCAGCCCTTTTAAAGGATAAGCAGCTGTATTCTCGCTTCTTGCCCAAATATTTTGAGAGGGTTTTCCCCCGATTATTCTCTAACTGCAGAATTCACGTTTTCCTTCTAATTCCTCTAACTTCAGAAATCACATTTTCCTTCTAATCCCTTTTCCACGTCCATATAGGCCTATGGCAGTTTGAAGAAGGGGTATCGTAGTAGAAGCGCAAATCAGTCAATAATGGGTGGGACAGATCGCGAGAAATTCGGAGATAAAGCTACGTTTACACGGAGGGTATTTACCTGTACTCCACGGGTATTTTTTCCCGCAACAGCAACAAATCACCGGGTATTTCGGACTTCAATTTCGCAGACTTTTAACCCGAGGAATTGCTTGTCGAAGGGTTCCGACGTCAGCAACAACAAAATCGGATTTCGAGCAATAATCTTGATTATGTCCATATAAGAAGTGATCCAAATGGACAATGTTGGTGTTCACTGTAGAGAGATATCCTAAGCTTTACAACCTTGGAATCTATTGCCAAATGGCAGTACTTTCCCTTTAAAAATACCCGGGTACCGTGTGAAAACTTTCCCCTCTCGTTTCCGGGAAAAATACTCGCCGTGTAAATGGTCATTAAGGGAGGATCGTGGGATTGCGGAAGAACTGTTTCCCCGCACGCAGCTATGAAAAATAATCATGCACTGTATCGATTGGATTGCTACTCCTCACTACTAACAGTCTACTGGCTGACTACAGGCTGTTTTACCCTCGAATTCTGTTCTATAGCTGCTAACAAGTCCTTCTTCATCCTTACATACAGCCTGCCATTTCGCCACGGGTTTGCAAGCGCCGTGGGTCTAAAGTCATCCCGAAAACACCGTTCCCTCGCCCCCACTACCGCGACTAAACAGAAGTTCCGAAGTTGCTCGTTAGAGTACACTGGTCCTGCCCGACCTTTCATAACTAGAGCCATGTTCAGCTGTTTAACCACCAAGTCGATTATCTCCCTAGCAGTGGTTTTTGGCGTTATGTGCAGTTTGACACTCGTGCCAGAAGCTAGACCGCTTTCATACGCCGCGTAAACCTGCACCACGCAATCTTCTTCCTTCTCAATATCCCCATGCTGGCTATCAGTGCTGTTCGTTTTAGTGCAGCTATCCGACGACTTCACTGAAATATTGTCCTGATCTTGGCTTAGATTAAGTGAATTTACACTTCGTGCACTGAGTGGCGTGAGATTCTGAGCGCTGAGAGTGTGCACCGTTGGGTTTAAGAAGTGTGAATTCATTGTTGAGTTAAGTGAGTTCCCAGAGGAGTTCAGTGAGGTCAATGTTGAATTGAGTGAATTCGAGGATGGGTTGAGATGTCCAGCTGAGCGACCAGTCGCGTTCAGAGAACTAACAGACTGTGAGTTCACAGTTTTTAGTGAATTGATACTCGGATTCGCTCTATCGTCCCCGTGCACATATTTGGGAAACATACTATGACACATATTACCATAAGCACTATCGGAAAGGGCCACGTTATCATAGAACAGATCTTGAGTGTGACCGCCCCCATTTACACTCTGAGTATTCAGTTGGGTTTCACTTCGTGAGATTGCACGACGGTCGCTTATTTCTTCACTCTCCACTTGCCTCCCACTCCGATTGCACTTACACGCGCTACAGTTCGACACATACCCCGGGAGGTTGTAGGGTATGGAGCATTCGGGACAGGCAAGCATTTGTCTCTCCGAGAGGTTTCGCACAAGCGGTCCAATTTTCGGGTAGTCTCGAAACCGATCCTGAGTGAGGCGGTTTTCGCTCTTGATCTTCAACATTCGTCGCGGGGTTGCGCGACGGTTTTCAGCCGATTGAGAGGAAACGCTGCTCGTCGACCGGGTAGTGCTCTGGCTTGAGCGCCCGTCGGGTACGTCTTTAACGAGGTTACGGGCCAAATCCATCTGTAAAAGTTTGATACTAATGCCGACTGGTGAGTTTTTGTCGCGCGCAACGCTAACGACGTCCATGATCCAGCGGCAACCCCTCCAAGTGTTGTCCAAGACGCTCTGGAGGTCCGCTAGTTTTGAAACACGTTGCTTGGCGTCGCTGAGTTCGATCGCCGAAAACGCCTGAAAAATGGTAGTAGTCACAATTTAGATTTTTTTTTAAAGGCGTATTCTCGCCGTTCCCCGAGGACTGTTTTGAGGAGTCCCTGCGTTTTTGTTTGTCCGAGGGACTCACTACCCGTATTCTCGCGATTCCCCACGGACCGGGAATGCTCCGGTTATCATCGCCATCATCAAAAAGGACTCCCTTTCCGATTCGGAGTGGAATAAATGTTTTGCTTGTGTTGTGCAATGTAAAATTAATAAAAAACAATTAGAATAAAGAAAAACAAAAATAAAGTGGGTCCAGACGAATTTCATCTGCTGCATTTTTTTTTTGGAACAAAATCCATTATGAAAGCATTTCGCGTGTTCTCGCTATTTTCCGTACGCGGAGTCCGCGTGGAGCGACTCCCTCTATTCTCGCCGTTCCCTTGATTCCCCGAGGAGTTCTCGGGTAACGGCGAGAATACACCTTAAGACGGGGCATCATCCTGTATCGTTCAGCTGATTTATACCTGGCCTTTAACTTATCTTACGAGCGTGTTCTATCCTACTGACCGTAGTAATTACTACGTATGCTGTCAAAAATTCTGGCTTTTTGCGGTCAAGGCTGGAACATCTTTTCTATTTTCCAGCAGAATATCATGCCACGGGGGAATCCGACCAATCACGTTACAGAGATGTGTAGTTAACACGCTTACTACGCTCTCAAGCACGGTAAGCAAATAGTTACTATTAGTTACTATTTCGAGAAGGTTGGAACGGTCAGCGTAGGAACTTTTGACGAGGTTGGAACGAAAATAGCAACTAATAGTTACTATCGTTAGAAGGGTAGAACACGCTCTACGTGGACCGGCTGATAACACACAGAGTACACTTCCTATTAAACCACGTAGAGGCCTTACAGCCGGTCTGATGATTTTACTGTGGGTTTTTGGCGGAATTTTTCAAAAATGTGTGAATCCATCGATTTTTGGCACAACACTGTAAATTTGGATTAATCTTGTCTCTACTGAGATAAGATTATCTCTAATTCCGATTAATCTCATCCCATCAGATACAAGATTAATACCAGTAGCAAATACTGCAGTTAACTTTAATCCAGAGCAAAATAACACTAAGGAGTAGTGCAAGACCTATGCTTTCCATGCTTTGCAAACGGGCCATATTCGTTGGGCCGCCCACTACGTTTCCGGCATTTAAAGCGAGACAAACTTGTGGGTTTAGAAATTTTTAATAAAGCAAAGGTGCGGTCTGCATACATCAAGGAAACAATGGAGGCTGTATCATTTTTTGGCTATGTTCAGAATATGAATTTACGGAACCAGCGCTGGTGAAAAGCTGAATGAGTGTCATTAGGGACGGTCTCTATAACTAGTGTTGCTAGTATCGCTGCTATTGGAGTATCTATCAATTTTGTCAAGTCTTGGCACTATTCCCTAGTGCTGCCCGAGGGGTCGACGACTCTCCCGGAATGGTGTACACGTCCCGAAGGAACAATCCGGAATGGTCAGGAATAATCCGGAATGGATTACATTAGACTAGATTAAATTTTATTAGGTGGCAGTCTTCTCTATTCTACAAAATGTGGTAACACTATTTTTATATTATTCTACATGCCATTCATACACGATTCATACATATACAACAAACATTCTGCTTACAAAAAACACTCACGCGTCATTACTATGCTTTTGCAAGGAAAAATCTCTTCACTGTAGCCATGAAGGATGCCAGATGACTCGAATTTCTAATTTCAACTGGATATATCCCATACAGAGGGTTAGGAATAATCCGGAATAGTTAGGAATAATCCGGAATGGTTAGGAATAATCCGGAATGGTCAGGATTATTAGGTTATTCCGGAATGGTGTACATAAAAAATTAGAGTCGTCGACCCCTCGGTGCTGCCCTAGTGTTATTTTGTCTGCTTTAATCCTTACACGGATAAACTTTGTGCAGTGTTCTTATCTGACCAAAACAGGTTTATTTCTTTTTATGTGATTAAACATTTTGTTGGAGAAGTCAGTGATGTTATTTGTTCTACAACTGACGACATGTACGGAATAAATTATTTTGCAATTTTTTGTTTTTCGTTTCTAATGTCTGAAAACAGTATAAAATTAAGCATAAGTTGCTTCTAGATAGATAATCCGTTCAGCCAAAGCTGTGAATATTTTCCAGCTTGAGCCTGAAGAGGATCCTTGCCAAGAAGGGCCAAAATATAACTCATAGTAAAGATTGTAAAATCTCGGGCTTTTGATTTCTGACCAGGAAAAGTATTTTGGTCAAAAATGTGCGCGGTAAACAGGAAAGGCTGATGCGATTCTGGGTAGGAATTAAACTGTGTGAAAGTGAGAATTTAGGGACTGAAGAAGACCCACGGGAGCTGGCAAACAGAACGAATGAGCATAGTTACTGGCATGACTCCTCAAAACACACCTCCCACTATTTACTGCTAATGTTCCAATACCCAGAAAAGTTAAGTACTGTAAAACTAGGCTCTGCTTTTAACAAATTATACACCACTTTGCGTGTTATAAGACTTTTCCCAGGCTCATTGACTTCTAGCAAGAACACGGCAAAATTCAGACAACCGGTTTCGGGCATCAATAGTATGGTACCCGGTCACTCGTCGAGAGCACGAACCGCATGGAAAAGAGCGAAATGCGGCCAGTGCGAAAAGCAGCGAGGCTTCGTTAGCGGGTTGGAATGTATTCGGGTATCCGGGATTAAGTATTAATGGATGTAATTTCGGAAGTAGATCGCACTGGCATTGTAGGTATGACGGGTCCTTGAAGGTAATGGAAATAGTTCAACCCGGGTTCAAAAAATCGTAAAAGTAAATAGCCGGACACAAGAGCAGACTATGGTCGGGTTTCCAGAGACAAATACTAGAACATTTTGTAATCCATCTGCATTAGACTGCATTACTTGAATACTATCAGGACTTGTCCCTGATGAAAAATTTGTAGCCTGCGTAGTTGTATGATAGTTGTACGAAAAAGTTGCATGTACTGATATGTAATAGTAAAGAGTACTATCATTTAATGTGCGTCAGACAGGGCTAATCTTAAGCAGTAGTATCCACTAGCATCCAGTCTTGCTCATAGTAGCATGCGATAGAATGCAGTAACACGGTAGCCTTGACATAGAAGCATGTAGTAGCATCAGTTCGTACTGCATGCTTCTTTTTCGTGAAACTTCACACTACTATCGAATCAGGACGTAATTGTAATGTAAAAAAGAGATGAAGCTTTTAGCAGATACGAAGCTCTTAATTTGTTCATCCCACTTGTCAACTTTAGGGGCGAAAAACAAAACCAAGGTAGACCCAATTTACAAAAGTGTTCAAAGTGGCATACCTCTACCTCACCTACTCGCTCTTGTTCCTGTCTGGTCTTTTTTTAATTGTGGTAAGATGAAGCAAGTTCACCGCCTTTATTTTAAATTTGCAAAGTATTTGATGGGACGGTCAGCGTGGACAAGTAATTCTTTTCTGCAGAGAAAGTATCGATTGGTAAACCCAGCGGGAGTTATTGAGAAGCGTATAGTGATTTTTCTACTGAGTGTCAGGAGTTATTTGATCTTTGGTCATTTCTGTTTATTCCGGGCTCGTAGTTATTGAAGTATATTTTTCCTTTCCGTTGTTTCTTTTTCGTTTTTCTTGTTTTTTACTCCGTCTTTTCTGGGCCTCTCCCAGTTTTGTTCAATGACAGGCTATATAAAATGATGATGATAACCGTACGTACCTCTCTTTGAGAATGTTGAGCTAATATCTGATCCATCTCTAAAATTGCACTAAGTCTTGAGTATTTTGCTATCAGGTCACGTTGATACGTTCGGGTCAAAACCGTCTCAAAGATCTGGAGAGGTAGCATTAGAAAGTCCGTGTTCGCCGCTAGAGGATCGTTTTCACCGGGAACGGCGCAAACGTTTTCAACAGGTGGCAGCACTAGCAGCAGGGAAACGTTCGGCGTCAGCTCGATTACCTCGCCTTCATAAAGCCTAGAACGGAAGAGGAATGTTACAAGTAGTGAAATGAAAAACAAAAGTGCTCTTCGACGAGATTTGAACCCACGACCTTCGGCTTTTAAGGCCACTGCTCTACGACTGAGATCTCAGAATCAGAATCCTTTTTATTTGCCCAATATCTTTACACAATGGAAAAAATAACCTGGGAGGTTAACAATTTATGCGCGTCATGAATGTACTCTATCAACCTTCTGTACATCCAGGTCACCTCCACCTCCCCGCGAAAGACCTGTTACCAAATTGTTCTCACGGTCAAATAGACCGGACCGACCGATAGACGGACAGATGGAATTGCGATCGGGCTCTTGACTGAACCAGATCATATCGGGGTCACTTCCATCTGACACGGCCTTGCAAGTGCCAGTTAACCAACGAATCGGATCGGCGGCAAATCGGGCGAGCCGAAGAGTTCCGCAAGCAAAAACCCTTAATATACACAATTAATTCATATCGTGTCAAAATGTCTTCCTTCATTTTCTTCTTTTCCTTCAATTTTCAGGTTGTGATGACGGATGAAATATGGCACGAACGACTTTGTGTGGCGTTCACTTGATTTTGTCGGTCGTGGTTGAGGGAGTGGTAAGTAAGTAATTTATTTATAACCCGCCATTTCGAAAAAGCGGTAAATGAAAAAAAGTAAAACACATAAAGACACAAAAAAGGAACTCATTTTCAGTCTTCAGCCAAGAAGCAGTGGAGAAGGTCGTGCGGTGAAAATAATATATATAGAGCGACTTGTGGACAAAAGTCGCAAATCCCTACAATAGTTAGACAGAAGCGGGCTATAGGAACAGTAATCCACACCGAAGACAATCATTCATCTAAGTAATTCACAACAGGAATGAAATGAAATATTCTACTAAGGACCAAGTCATCAATTAAGAGGACTACATATGGAAGCTAGAGCGATAGTTTGTTGCATCTCACGTGTGAATGTCGCGAGTTCATAGAGATGCTTGGAAATGTAAGCAGAATACATGATAAAGTATCAATCAATCAATCTTTATTCTTCAAAAACTTTCCTTACGGTATTAACAAAAAACCGAATATTTGTTCTCTCGTCAACATGATTATATACAATTTGTGCTTTAACATAGTCAAATTTTCATAAATTACACAACAACAAGATACAACAAATTAAAACGCTAAAATTCAAACATCAACACAAAAAGGAAAAAGGTTTTACTTAAAGCACAATGGACACTTCTAATGCTTTACTTTATACTAAATGCTTCACAAATAAACATTTCCGACTTCCTTTAGAAGGCGCTACGAAAATCAGCCGTTTTCTTGAAATCCCTTGTCTTTACCTCTCTGGCCTTTCGGCGATCCAAATCTTAGGAGCTGGGATATCGTGGCAGGAAATTCAAAAACTCCCAGCAATGCTTGATATAAAAGGATATATTTGAGGTGTCACTAAAGTCAAGCCGCAGATACAGTTTACCTGATTGTTCTAGTGTTTCATCAGAAGTTCCATGGCTTAAAGTGCCTATGAAAAGTTTTTCTTTGTGGAATAGTGTTGTGAAGCTTGATTAGGTTGCTTTATAAAATGTACCAGAATATGCAATAAGCTTATAAAAATAAAATAGCTCCAAAAAACATTAAAAAACAAATAACCTATTCAAATCTGAATTATAAAAGCTGATTTATGCATAAAATAAAGATCTACTAAGTACTATAAGAAACATCACTTTTATCTTTGTCCAAGCTAGTAAATTGAGAATGTACTGGCCCAAAAAATTACGCTTTGAAATATCACTGAGAGGAAACTGCTGAAAAAGCTGCTGATCCAGGGGGTAAGCATTGCTGCTAGGTTGTTACAGAGTGGGATTGGGGTAGTTTGATGTGCCCATTGAACTTTAAAATTTTGCATTGAAAAAACTCACAAAGGAGGGGACAAAACTTCTTTCATACCGCACATGAGTTGCCCGTATGGGATCTTAGGAACTGGTGGTGCTGCCATTCTCTGTGGCCTTATACGGTCAGGAATGTGGGGAGGGGGGAGTATGTGACGATGGGTGGGGTCTTCCAGTATGAGTAGCGCGATAGGAAGTACGTGCTTCCAGGGTACTGAGAGCCATTGGTATCCACCCTAGCGGCACTACACCGATTTTACGTGTGCTAGATCAGGCTTTCGACCATTGCATCCTAAGAGCTCGGCAATTTCTCCTTGTTTGTCATCAAACCTAAGAAGACCGCGCACGGCTAGAACAGCCACAATGGATCGTTTTTCTTTTTAAACATCAGGTACTGTTTCGATTGCGGCTTGTGCTTTAAGTCCTAAACAGCACCTCGGTGCTTCGCAAACGACATAATAGTTGCGTTTTTGCAGATACCATGGTATCTGTTACCACGGAAACTGGATCTGCAATTAGTCGTTTTTGTTGTCATCGCGGTGTCTGATATACGGTTGCTCTGGAAAAACGACACTTGCCGAAATTGCGTTTTTCGAAGTCATCCCAATAGCAAAACAGATATTCAGTAACATCACCCAGTGCCAAACTTCTTTCCCACCAGTTTGACAAAAATTTATTAAAGTGGTATGACTTTTACTACGGTCGGACTGTGGTATCCGCATATCTGATAACCACGATAACTGGCCAGATACCACGATAACTGTAAAACGCCTTTTGACCGTGGTATCAGGTACCACGATAACTTCAAAAACGACTTTAGACCGTGGTATCAGATACCATGTTATCTGCAAAAACGAATCTAATAAAAAGTATTTGTTAAAGATCAAGACAGTAAATTCAGTTTCTATTCCAATATTCTTACACACCTGACTCCTTTGAAGCTATCCTGGGTCTCTCTAAGATTACAAACCCATCTCGACCTTTCTCAACCTCGGTTGGTTTTCCGATAGGATAAAAAAAAGTAGTTCTTAAAGCACAATTCTTACTAGAAATTATCTTTTCCCTATAAAATAGACCATAAAAAGGTTTTCGAAAATACCATTACTTTCCACCTGAAACTAGGGATTTTCTTGTTAGCGCTTGTCGAGTATCTCCAGCCTTCCTGCTCCCCGACGCGGCGGCTAAGCGCAAAAGATTTGAAAACTGAAACGACCAGTTACTACGGTCGGACTATGGTATCTGAATATCTGATAATCACGATAACTGTCCAGATACCACGATAACTGTAAAAACGACTTTTGACCGTGGTATCAGATAACACGATAACTTCAAAAACGACTTTAGACCGCGATATCAGATACCATGTTATCTGCAAAAACGAATCTAATAAAAAGTATTTGTTGAAGATCAAGACAGTAAATTCAGTTTCTATTCCAATATTCTTACACACGTGACTCCTTTGAAGCTCTCCTGGGTCTCTCTAAGATTACAAACCCATCTCGACCTTTCTCAACCTCGGTTGGTTTTCCGATAGGATAAAAAAAAGTAGTTCTTAAAGCACAATTCTTACTAGAAATTATCTTTTCCCTATAAAATAGACCATAAAAAGGTTTTCGAAAATACCATTACTTTCCACCTGAAACTAGGGATTTTCTTGTTAGCGCTTGTCGAGTATCTCCAGCCTTCCTGCTCCCCGACGCGGCGGCTAAGCGCAAAAGATTTGAAAACTGAAACGACCAGTTACTACGGTCGGACTATGGTATCTGAATATCTGATAATCACGATAACTGTCCAGATACCACGATAACTGTAAAAACGACTTTTGACCGTGGTATCAGATAACACGATAACTTCAAAAACGACTTTAGACCGCGATATCAGATACCATGTTATCTGCAAAAACGAATCTAATAAAAAGTATTTGTTGAAGATCAAGACAGTAAATTCAGTTTCTATTCCAATATTCTTACACACGTGACTCCTTTGAAGCTCTCCTGGGTCTCTCTAAGATTACAAACCCATCTCGACCTTTCTCAACCTCGGTTGGTTTTCCGATAGGATAAAAAAAAGTAGTTCTTAAAGCACAATTCTTACTAGAAATTATCTTTTCCCTATAAAATAGACCATAAAAAGGTTTTCGAAAATACCATTACTTTCCACCTGAAACTAGGGATTTTCTTGTTAGCGCTTGTCGAGTATCTCCAGCCTTCCTGCTCCCCGACGCGGCGGCTAAGCGCAAAAGATTTGAAAACTGAAACGACCAGTTACTACGGTCGGACTATGGTATCTGAATATCTGATAATCACGATAACTGTCCAGATACCACGATAACTGTAAAAACGACTTTTGACCGTGGTATCAGATAACACGATAACTTCAAAAACGACTTTAGACCGCGATATCAGATACCATGTTATCTGCAAAAACGAATCTAATAAAAAGTATTTGTTGAAGATCAAGACAGTAAATTCAGTTTCTATTCCAATATTCTTACACACGTGACTCCTTTGAAGCTCTCCTGGGTCTCTCTAAGATTACAAACCCATCTCGACCTTTCTCAACCTCGGTTGGTTTTCCGATAGGATAAAAAAAAGTAGTTCTTAAAGCACAATTCTTACTAGAAATTATCTTTTCCCTATAAAATAGACCATAAAAAGGTTTTCGAAAATACCATTACTTTCCACCTGAAACTAGGGATTTTCTTGTTAGCGCTTGTCGAGTATCTCCAGCCTTCCTGCTCCCCGACGCGGCGGCTAAGCGCAAAAGATTTGAAAACTGAAACGACCAGTTACTACGGTCGGACTATGGTATCTGAATATCTGATAATCACGATAACTGTCCAGATACCACGATAACTGTAAAAACGACTTTTGACCGTGGTATCAGATAACACGATAACTTCAAAAACGACTTTAGACCGCGATATCAGATACCATGTTATCTGCAAAAACGAATCTAATAAAAAGTATTTGTTGAAGATCAAGACAGTAAATTCAGTTTCTATTCCAATATTCTTACACACGTGACTCCTTTGAAGCTCTCCTGGGTCTCTCTAAGATTACAAACCCATCTCGACCTTTCTCAACCTCGGTTGGTTTTCCGATAGGATAAAAAAAAGTAGTTCTTAAAGCACAATTCTTACTAGAAATTATCTTTTCCCTATAAAATAGACCATAAAAAGGTTTTCGAAAATACCATTACTTTCCACCTGAAACTAGGGATTTTCTTGTTAGCGCTTGTCGAGTATCTCCAGCCTTCCTGCTCCCCGACGCGGCGGCTAAGCGCAAAAGATTTGAAAACTGAAACGACCAGTTACTACGGTCGGACTATGGTATCTGAATATCTGATAATCACGATAACTGTCCAGATACCACGATAACTGTAAAAACGACTTTTGACCGTGGTATCAGATAACACGATAACTTCAAAAACGACTTTAGACCGCGATATCAGATACCATGTTATCTGCAAAAACGAATCTAATAAAAAGTATTTGTTGAAGATCAAGACAGTAAATTCAGTTTCTATTCCAATATTCTTACACACGTGACTCCTTTGAAGCTCTCCTGGGTCTCTCTAAGATTACAAACCCATCTCGACCTTTCTCAACCTCGGTTGGTTTTCCGATAGGATAAAAAAAAGTAGTTCTTAAAGCACAATTCTTACTAGAAATTATCTTTTCCCTATAAAATAGACCATAAAAAGGTTTTCGAAAATACCATTACTTTCCACCTGAAACTAGGGATTTTCTTGTTAGCGCTTGTCGAGTATCTCCAGCCTTCCTGCTCCCCGACGCGGCGGCTAAGCGCAAAAGATTTGAAAACTGAAACGACCAGTTACTACGGTCGGACTATGGTATCTGAATATCTGATAACCACGATAACTGTCCAGATACCACGATAACTGTAAAAATGACTTTTGACCGTGGTATCAGATAACACGATAACTTCAAAAACGACTTTAGACCGCGATATCAGATACCATGTTATCTGCAAAAACGAATCTAATAAAAAGTATTTGTTGAAGATCAAGACAGTAAATTCAGTTTCTATTCCAATATTCTTACACACGTGACTCCTTTGAAGCTCTCCTGGGTCTCTCTAAGATTACAAACCCATCTCGACATTTCTCAACCTCGGTTGGTTTTCCGATAGGATAAAAAAAAGTAGTTCTTAAAGCACAATTCTTACTAGAAATTATCTTTTCCCTATAAAATAGACCATAAAAAGGTTTTCGAAAATACCATTACTTTCCACCTGAAACTACTAGCGATTCTCTTGTTCGCGCATGTCGAGTATCTCCAGCCTTCCTGGTCTCCGACGCGGTGGCTAGGCGCAAAAGATTTGAAAACTGAACGTTCCTTGGTTAAAAAGTGAGAAAACTAAGCAAATAAAAGAAGTAATAAAACAAGATTATCACATCCATAGGCGTGAAAGAGTTGTCAGCGGACAACGAAGATTCTCGCAAACTTTTGGTTGGGTGACGGGAAAACTCGGCAAGGCCAAAAAAGCACGAAACGTAACAATGCAGAAAGATGAGGATTTTAGAAGCTTACAGCTCCATATGAGAGCTAAGTATATTATAAAAGGCAGAATAAGCAAGAGGGTCCTTTAAAGATATGACTGTGTCTCGTGTTTTTCTTCTTTTCTTTGGTTTCATTTACAGACAGGCTCCATAGACTCGGTAACGGAAGATGGCTCTATGGACATTCATGTCAAGATGTGCAAACACTGAAGGAGTTTTCCCAAAAAGTATAAGCGATATTTGACAAATTTTACAGGAAAAACAAACAAGAGCTGGAAGCTCACATGGCACTTGCCAGGCTAGGTCAGAGGATAAAAGTAGGAATTCTTCAACTGGTGGGTTTCTTGTGATCAATTACAAGCAACAGCCTTGAGATAAGAATGAAGTTGAAGAATAAGAATAGTTGGAAGTCACGAGAATGTATCGTTCGAAAAAACTATTTTATTTTTGCATTTGGCTGTGATGATGCACACTAGAAGGGTGCTAGAGATTCATCTGTAAACGAACACTCCTGAAGCACAAATGATGATAAGCTCATTGGGATCATGAAAATGTATATTTTGTTCAAAGTTATTGTTTGTACTTTAAGGAATTCAATCGTAAGCAAACCCTTGAGGCAAAAATGATCATGGGCCCTCGGAAATCGTCAATATATATCGTTTGGTCAAAAATAATGTTTTGTCTTTTCGGTTACGACACGCACTTTAAGGGTTCTAATTTTTTTTTTTTTTTAGCAAAACCCTTGAGGCAAAAATTATCATGTGGTCATGGGGATGATGAACTTCTTCGCTTACAATATTTTTTGTACTTTGCGGATATGATTAGTGGGCTACTTTAAGGGATGGTCGGATCTGAGAAGTGACAATTTCTAAGCCAATCTTGTCAAGTCTTTAATGTCCAAGCCAAGGTTCATCGTCCTAGCGCATCTGGAAGTACCTTAATTCGCAATAATCGGAATCCCCCCCCACTCACTCTCCTCACAGTGACCGAACCCGGTACGGTTCTGTCACTGATGTATATAGGTCTTGTGAATTTTCTTCCAACCAAGTATCACCCCGATCGCTCCACTCTAATCGTGTCACAAGATTTCCGGTTCCCACCCCCCAAAATTCATCGGATCCGGTCAGGACTTTTTCCTTAAGATCCGATCACCCATTCCAAAGTTGTACATTCCTGAAGCCGTATTCCCCTTCCCTCCTCTCCCCCCGCGGTGGTCGGATCGGGGAAAGTGACTATTTCCAGGTTAGTTCGGTCGAGTCCCTGATGGGCTTGCCATATTTCATCGTCCTAGCCCTGTTGGAAGTACACTAACCCGAGAAGACTGTCCGACAGACCGACCGAAAAGTGACCGGTCTATGGCACTTGAGCGAAGCGTGGTATCTGATACCACGGTCTAAAGTCGTGTTTGCAGTTACCGTGGTATCTGATACCACGGTCAAAAGCAGTTTTTGCAGTTATCGTGGTATCTGGACAGTTATCGTGGTATCAGATATCAGATACTACGGTCCGGCTGTGGTAACTGGTCGTGGTATCTAAAAAGTCATCTCACTTTCATCAAATTTTGTCGGAATGTTGAGAAAGAAGTTTAGCGCTTAGTGATGTAACTGTATATCTGTTTTTCTTTTGGGATGACTTTGAAAAGTGCAATTTCGGCAATAGTCGTTATTGCAGAGCACCGTATATCAGATACCAAGATAACTGCAAAAACGACTAATTGCAGATCCAGTTACCGTGGTAACAGATACCATGCTATCAGCAAAAACACAACTAAAGATTAGTAGCAGTTGCTCTGATTTGACTGAGAATTCTGATAGACAGGCAGGATACAAGTGCGGATAGGACAGGGCACTATCAGTAACTCAAATGCCGCCATCACCCTCTGAAAAAATACAGTCGACCAAAGATGGGCGAATCCAATCATGAAAGGCTTCGAATCGGAATCCGAACCCACGGCTAGGTACGAATCCGATTCCAAATGCGAATCCACCATTTCATGCAGAGGGCTAGACTCCGGAATCGAATCCGACCTTAATAGTATCAGACTATGTACAAATGTTAGTGTCTAAAAATCAGAGATGACAAAAAGCACTGATGGCTAAGGCAAATCAGACGGTTAATTGGACGACGTGAACCATATTTCCTAGGTTTTCATATCTGCTTGGTTTAGTATGGGTGGCCTCTCGGTAACCAAGAATGAATTTGGGTCTCGTTAACCACATTACCTTAAGCACAGTGTGTACAACTTGATACAAGATTACAAACTAGAACGGATTCGTAATAATCGGGGTTTGGAATCCGAGTCTGATTCTGAATCCAACCTGACAAGCAGAAGATTCAAATCCGACCAAAAAGATGAATCCTGGAATCGAACCCGAATCCGGATTCGCCCATCTCTGCAGTCAACATGTACGATCATTCAAAAATCTTTTTGTCCACATTTGACAAGATAGAAGAATGGAACGGTTCGGAACGCTCCGACCCCTCGATCCCATCTAGCAGCGATTCCAGACTCTAAAGAAATTACCAGTCAGGGACTACGTCCCAAAGAGACTTGGTCTCAACGGAGACTTCGACAAGAAAAGGCGATCACGATAATTTACTACCGAGACCTGTATCTTGTTTCCTGACAGACGAGAAAGAAGATGGAAAGATGCGGGCGAGGGGTTGCTCTCTCCCCGTCACCGGTGTACACCTCGGCGCGGCACCGCGGCACGCGCCACTTGGTGTACATCGTTTCTAGAGTGAGCAACCCCTCGGTTGCGGATCGCACCTCAAGTCAAGAAAGTAAGATAGTACTATTGTGTGTTTTTGTTTACTGTTTCTTATGTTTCTTTTTACTGTTGTACTGCGCTTATGCCCACGGGCAGTGCGTAATAAATTGATTGATTCATTCATTCACCATTCAAATTTTCTTTGTGACGCAGAGTGGTATATTTGACGGTGCAGAACGGATAATTCAGCAACAGTTTATTAGAGCTATATTTCGGCCCTTCTTGGCAAGGGTCCTCTTCAGGCTCAAGCTGGAAAATGATCTTCTGAAAGACATGCCGCCGACAAGTATCCATCTTAGCTGGAAAGAAGAAGAAGAGACAGGTGGCTCCAAAATCAAAATGCAGAAGAATCTCTACCCTTTCGACGACCCGATCGAACATCAAAAACAGCAGCCGTGTCTCGAATGAAATCACAGCACCAGCTTTAACACCAAAAAACTTTCAGAGAAGAAGTTCACAAAATCAGATGTTTAAGGAAGAATCTTTAATTGTTTTTCCACAAGTTCATTTTCCAGCATGAGCGTCTTGAGCCTGAAGAGGACCCTTGCCAAGAAGGGCCGAAATATAGCTCTAATAAAATGCAGCTGACTTAGGCTATCTCTTTTGCATTATCAAATATGATTCGCAGTCAGCTTGGGCTGAAGGAATATCTGTGCAGATGGCTGAACCTGCCATCTCGTCCTAATCCCGTTATGAATTTTAGGCGTAAGATGTCGGGATATGATACTGTCAACTAAATACGTAGCAATTGGGTCTACACTATGAATGAATAAAAGAATTTCCCCCAAAAGCCCATGCGTCATGGGGGAAAAAAGATAAAAAGCTCTCAAACTAGAGGAAAAATAAAACGAAAAGGAACTAACTCACGGTGGGCCAGTCTACCACAAATCCCTGATTTTTGGAAACCCTATGCCAAACGCTGGATACCTGTTGGAACCTAACCCTGACCTACCACAATAGAAAGGAGTTCTGATTGGTTGATTTTTTAGCTTCACTCAAATCATCAATATTTTACTGGGTTACAGTATCCAGCACCTGGCATAGTGTATCCAGCGTTAGGCATAGGGTATCCAAAAATCAGGGGTTTGTGGTTGACTGCGGTGGGCCGTGAACGGCTTTCACGAATCTACCCAGTCTTTGGATGTCATCAAAATAGCTGATATGATACATCCTTGAAACCAAATCACTGTCCCAACTTGGCATTGCTAACTCCTATTGTTAGCATTACTGATTCGTGTCACGGGTAGGGTGGAGCGAGGGAGGGAGGGAGGGGAGAGTTTACCGAGTTGCATACGTTCGACCCTAGGCGTTGATCCCGATCATTACGAACCCAAAAAGGCACAGCAAGACCTTAACAACTACAAGTGTACCAAGGTTTCAAACTGATACCACAGTCAACGAGTTTAGAATAAAAAAAATAATCAGTGAAACTGGAATCCGAAAACAGCGTACAAACTCAAATAAGTGCAGCTGCCCTCACACGATCCTTCGCTACTGTTGCAGTATATTAAAATAGTTGTATAATTAAAACTAGCCTTTGCTTTCAAAAAATTATCCCCCACTTTGGGTGTTTCACGACGTTTTCCAGGCCCGTTGACTTCTAGCAGAAACAGGGACAGATTTAATTTTTCTGACGAATAAACTACTCGTAAACAAGCGAGCAAGACAAATGTAGCAGAGTGTAGCGACGCAAGGAAGTGAGGAAATCAGCGAGTTCGGGACGTTAGAATCCGCCTTCAGAAATTCGGGTCTTCGGGTTTAAAAATTGATGTGGCGACTATGAAATTAGGATGCATTGAATCTAAAGGTGAGAAAGGTCCTTTAAAGGAAACTTAAAGTTTAACTGAAAAGCCATTTAACTGAATACACTGCATTTCTTGGATTGTGTTAAGGAACTTTCTATTTTTCAGTATTTGCTATAGAATGACGTTCTGAATTTCTATGGTCGTCCTCAGAACGTAAATTTGTACTACGACGCAGAAAAACTGAAATTCGTTAGTAGCGGAGTACCGAAGTAACGCATTTTCGCCGGATTTTCAAGCTTCTTTAAAGTTCAATGGGCACATCAAACTACCCCAATCCCACTCTGTAACAACCTAGGAACAATGCTTCCCCCCTACATTTGAGCTTTTTCCTTTTCCTTATAGAGCTTAACAGTTTCCTCTCTGTGATATTTCAAAGCGTAATTCTTTGGGCAAGTACATGCTCAATTTACTAGCTTGGACAAAGATAAAAGTGATGATTTTATAATCCTTAGTAGACCTTTATTTTATGCATAAATCAGCTTGTATAATTCAGATTTGAATAGGTTATTTGCTTTTTAATGATTTTTGTAGCTATGTTATTTTTTATAAGCTTACTGCATACTCTGGTACATTTTATAAAGCAAGTTAATCAAGCTTCACAACACTATTCCACAAAGAAAAAATTTTAATAGGCACTTTTAAGCCATGGAACTTCTGATGAAACACTAGAACAATCAGGTTAACTTGATCTGCGGCTTGACTTTGGTGACATCTCAAATATATCCTTTTCTGTCAAGCATTGCTGGGAGTTTTTGAATTTCCTGCCACGATATCCCAGCTCCTAAGATTTGGATCGCCGAAATGCCAGAGAGCTAAAGACAACGGATAACAAGAAAACGGCCAATTTTCGTAGCGCCTTCTAAAGGAAGTCGGAAATGTTTATTCCTGAAGCATTTAATACAAAGTAAAGCATTAGAAGTGTCAATTGTACTTTAAAGCCCAATTCACTCAAAGAGCGAATTTCGCCACCCCTGGCCATATTCGTCACTCCAGACGCTATAAAAATGCATAGTCAGGTGCAAAAAAAATGCTTCGTCGGGCTTTGGCTCCGAGCCGAAAAAAAAAATCGCAACGCCGGGCAAGTAATTTGAGATGGATGTGAAACAGCTAATTAGCCTAGTTCAGAGTTATCCAGGAGTCTACGATACTGGTATCAAGGAGTACAAAGACAACGGAATTAGGGCAAATGCCTGGAAAGAAAATAGCCAAGGAATTAGAGAAGAAGGTACAGTAGAGACATGTAGGACAGCACAGCAGTATAGTAAACAGGGTGCTCTTGTCCTTTAATTTTAGGTTGTGCCCAGACGCCATCTGTACACAAGCGGTAAGGATTTGGGCTGTGCTGTTGCGCAGTAAGCTACTCCTCTAGGTTCCATACACCTCTCTATTTTTTCTGTTCATATTTCTAGAAATAAAATTCGGTTGTATTCGCTCTGCGTCTGGCACACCCTGCGATTTCGCTTAGACGTCGCGAGGCGTATTTTTGCCTGGCGATTTTTAGACGCCCTCTGTGTGAACTCCACTTAAGTGAATATGTGACGGGTAACTACATTGTCCTATCTAAGACCTTTTCAGGTAAACTCTCTGAATGCCTGACACTCGCCAGTACTGCCAACTCCACTGGCCCAACTGATCCAATTCTTGAAAATAATAGATCCCTATCCCCTCCCTCTCATCTATTTCAAAGTATGCAGGCTACATTGTCTCCCTCACGGCATCGCCATAAAAATGCCATCTTTTGTCAGACACGAGAAGCCACTCGAAGCGAAGAACACGCAGCGTCAAATCTAAACATGGAAAAGCTAGCTTTCAAAACTTGACATGCGATTTGATTTATGGAGTAATCCACTTCTTGATTTCTTGAAGATGATCCTATTGTGTACTAAAAGCACTTAAGTTGAAACGATGTTATTTTATGCACAGTCTCACAATTTATAGATCCTTCAGCCCAAGCTGCCTGCGAATTATATTCGATAGCGCAAATGGGATACGTCAGCTGAATTTTATTCAGCTGAAAAATAAGCTGGCTTTTCAGTTAAACTTTAACACCAGATGTACCTGGAAGAGGCTGTCTTACCTATGCCTTTCCGCCATTTCCTGATCAACTTCAACCGCCCTGAAGAGTTCATTCAGAGCCAAGATGAGGCTTCTCTCGAAGTTAATCTGCACGTCCGTAATTTTCGGACAGTCCTCCGAATCCGGCCGGATTTCGGTAACCGAGTCAGAGCTCCGGTTCAGAAGCGAAGTGGAAGTTTGGTAGGGCATATTCTGTTGGAGATGGAGTATACGTTGATATTCCTCGCTGAAAGAAAATATAAATTCAGTTTACTGACAATAACCCAATTTTCATTAACTCATTCACTTTTTTATTTTATATATAACCGATACATATAATTATGAAGTATCGAAGGAAAATTGGACAATGAGTTATGGACGAGAACACTACACTTGGACAATACCAAGTCCATATCCAAACCTGGACATCCCAGTCCTAATCCTAATTCCAGCTTCTGCTCCTCTCAAAACCACCCTCTCTTGTGTGTAGCGATCAATCAAAAAAAAAAAATATAGTTATAAAAATACAAATTTAAAAAAAAAATCGCGATGCTCTTATAGCTGACTTTTCCGTTCAGAATAGGGGTCGGCACCGTTTCTGTTTCTGTTTCTGTTTCTGTTTTTGGGATCCCAAAACGTAAGTGGAGGGATACCTATGACATCGCAAAAGTTGTCCGTCTGTCCGTCCGTCCGTCCGTCCGTCTGTAAGCACGATAACTCTCGAAGGGAATGAGATATTTTGATGAAACTTGGTGTGAGGGTTCGTTGGGTCGTCGGACCAGTCAAGTTCGTAGATGGGCTTTGTAGCTCTACATTTAGGGGTGGGGGAGGGGATTCAAATTAAGGGACAAACAAAATATTTTGAAACAGCTAATGTGATAGTCGATTATGGGGTAAGAAGACATGCTGAACACGATGGTGAAAACCATTTTGTCGTCGGACATGTAGTTCGCCCGGAATCCGGCCAAAACCGGAAAGTTTGTCGAAAGTACAAGTTTTATTTGAAGTTGATTAGATGTTCGATTTAGGGGTAGGAAGACATGCTGAAGACGATGGTGTAAATTATTTTCTCGACGGACAAGTATTTCGCCCGGAATCCGGCCCAAACCGGAAAGTTTGTTGAAAGTAAAAGTTTTATTTGAAATTGATTAGATGTTCGGTTTAGGGGTAGGAAGACATGCTGAAGACGATGGTGAAAACTATTTTCTCGATGGACAACTATTTCGCCCGGAATCCGGCCCAAACCGGAAAGTTTGTTGAAAGTAAAAGTTTTATTTGAAGTTGATTAAATTTCGATTTAGAGGTAGGGAGACATGCTGAAGACGGTGGTGAAAACTATTTTCTCGACGGAGAAGTATTTCGACCGGAATCCGGCCCAAACCGGAAAGTTTGTCAAAATTAAAAGTTTTGTTTGGAGTTGATTAGATGTTTGATTTAGGGCAAGAAGACATGCTGAACACTTATGTGAAAACAAGTTTCTACCCGGACACGTAGTTCGTTCGGAATCCGGCCAAAACCGGAAAACTGTTGGAAGTCAAAGTTTTATTTCTAGTTGATTAGATAAGCGATTTAGGGGTAAGAAGAGATGCTGAGTCCCTGTGTGACAATCGTATTTTACCCGGACATATAGTTCGACCGGAATCCGGCTGGAATCGGAAAATTTGTTATAAGCTATATTTCTATTTGAAGTTGATTAGATGTTCATTACTGGGGAAAGAAGATACCCTGATTTCGTCTTTGAGCTTTCTTTTTTCGCCGGACAAGTAGTTCTGGAGTTAGGCCGGAACCGGGAAATTGGCAGAAGTGGCAGGAAGTTTTCGTCAAAACAGATATGACTTATAGGGGTAAACACACATGCTGAATCCAAATCTGAACTTGGTTTTCTCAGGTGATTAGCTATTTGGCCTTAATCTGTTTCTGAATTTTAATTGTAAAAATGTTCAAGGAGTCTGGCGAAGACTGGATCTGGCTAAGACAAGACGCAGTTGTCTGGATCAGATATTGAATTTTTGGGATCCCATCGAAACCTTTGGTCTTGTTTTACTACCGTTTTCTGTTCTGGTTTTTTTTTTAATAACAGAAAAACAGAAAACAGGTAGCCGTTTTTTTAATGCCGTTTCTGTTTCTGTTCCGTTTTTGGGATCCCAAAACGTAAGTGGAGGGATACCTATGACATCGCAAAAGTTGTCCGTCTGTCCGTCCGTCCGTCCGTCTGTAAGCACGATAACTCTCGAAGGGAATGAGATATTTTGATGAAACTTGGTGAGAAGGTTCGTTGGGTCGTCGGACCAGTCAAGTTCGTAGATGGGCTTTGTAGCTCTACATTTAGGGGTGGGGGAGGGGATTCAAATTAAGGGACAAACAAAATATTTTGAAACAGCTAATGTGATAGTCGATTATGGGGTAAGAAGACATGCTGAACACGATGGTGAAAACCATTTTGTCATCGGACAAGTAGTTCGCCCGGAATCCGGCCAAAACCGGAAAGTTTGTTGAAAGTAAAAGTTTTATTTGAAGTTGATTAGATGTTCGATTTAGGGGTAGGAAGACATGCTGAAGACGATGGTGAATATTATTTTCTCGACGGACAAGTATTTCGCCCGGAATCCGGCCCAAACCGGAAAGTTTGTTGAAAGTAAAAGTTTTATTTGAAATTGATTAGATGTTCGATTTAGGGGTAGGAAGACATGCTGAAGACGATGGTGAAAACTATTTTCTCGATGGACAAGTATTTCGCCCGGAATCCGGCCCAAACCGGAAAGTTTGTTGAAAGTAAAAGTTTTATTTGAAGTTGATTAAATTTTCGATTTAGAGGTAGGGAGACATGCTGAAGACGATGGTGAAAACTATTTTCTCGACGGACAAGTATTTCGACCGGAATCCGGCCCAAACCGGAAAGTTTGTCAAAATTAAAAGTTTAATTTGGAGTTGATTGAATGTTCGATTTAGGGCAAGAAGACATGCTGAACACTTATGTGAAAACAAGTTTCTACCCGGACATGTAGTTCGTCCGGAATCCGGCCAAAACCGGAAAACTGTTGGAAGTCAAAGTTTTATTTCTAGTTGATTAGATAAGCGATTTAGGGGTAAGAAGAGATGCTGAGTCCCTGTGTGACAATCGTATTTTACCCGGACATATAGTTCGACCGGAATCCGACTGGAATCGGAAAATTTGTTATAAGCTAAATTTCTATTTGAAGTTGATTAGATGTTCATTACTGGGGAAAGAAGATACCCTGATTTCGTCTTTGAGCTTTCTTTTTTCGCCGGACAAGTAGTTCTGGAGTTCGGCCGGAACCGGGAAATTGGCAGAAGTGGCAGGAAGTTTTCGTCAAAACAGATATGACTTATAGGGGTAAACACACATGCTGAATCCAAATCTGAACTTGGTTTTCTCATGTGATTAGCTATTTGGCCTTAATCCGTTTCTGAATTTTAATTGTAAAAATGTTCAAGGAGTCTGGCGAAGACTGGATCTGGCTAAGACAAGACCCAGTTGTCTGAATCAGATATTGAATTTTTGGGATCCCATCGAAACCTTTGGTCTTGTTTATATTGCCGTTTTAGCCGTTTCTGTTTTTATTTTACCTGTTTTTTCCAAATTTCCGTTTTTGGGATCCCAAAACGTAAGTGGAGGGATACCTATGACATCGCAAAAGTTGTCTGTCTGTCCGTCCGTCCTTCCGTCCTTCTGTCCGTCCGTCTGTAAGCACGATAACTCTCGAAGGGAATGAGATATTTTGATGAAACTTGGTGTGAGGGTTCGTTGGGTCGTCGGACCAGTCAAGTTTGTAGATGGGCTTTGTAGCTCTACATTTAGGGGTGGGGGAGGGGATTCAAATTAAGGGACAAACAAAATGTTTTGAAACAGCTAATGTGATAGTCGATTATGAGGTAAGAAGACATTGCTGAACACGATGGTGAAAACCATTTTGTCATCGGACAAGTAGTTCGCCCGGAATCCGGCCAAAACCGGAAAGTTTGTTGAAAGTAAAAGTTTTATTTGAAGTTGATTAGATGTTCGATTTAGGGGTAGGAAGACATGCTGAAGACGATGGTGAAAATTATTTTCTCGACAGACAAGTATTTCGCCCGGAATCCGGCCCAAACCGGAAAGTTTGTTGAAAGTAAAAGTTTTATTTGAAATTGATTAGATGTTCGATTTAGGGGTAGGAAGACATGCTGAAGACGATGGTGAAAACTATTTTCTCGACGGACAAGTATTTCGCCCGGAATCCGGCCCAAACCGGAAAGTTTGTTGAAAGTAAAAGTTTTATTTGAAGTTGATTAGATGTTCGATTTAGAGGTAGGAAGACATGCCGAAGACGATGGTGAAAACTATTTTCTCGACGGACAAGTATTTCGACCGGAATCCTGCCCAAACCGGAAAGTTTGTCAAAATTAAAAGTTTTATTTGGAGTTGATTAGATGTTCGATTTAGGGCAAGAAGACATGCTGAGTCCCTGTATGACAATCATATTTTACCCGGACATATAGTTCGACCGGAATCCGGCTGGAATCGGAAAATTTGTTATAAGCTAAATTTCTATTTGAAGTTGATTAGATGTTCATTACTGGGGAAAGAAGATACCCTGATTTCGTGTTTGAGCTTTCTTTTTTCGCCGGACAAGTAGTTCTGGAGTTCGGCCGGAACCGGGAAATTAGCAGAAGTGGCAGGAAGTTTTCGTCAAAACAGATATGATAGGGGTAAACACACATGCTGAATCCAAATCTGAACTTGGTTTTCTCAGGTGATTAGCTATTTTGCCTTAATCTGTTTCTGAATTTTAATTGTAAAAATGTTCAAGGAGTCTGGCGAAGACTGGATCTGGCTAAGACAAGACCCTGTTGTCTGGATCAGATATTGAATTTTTGGGATCCCATCGAAACCTTTGGTCTTGTTTGTTCCGACTTACACGCGTGGCGTCCTGGCACAATCTAGCGGGTTTTATGCTCCCGGCGGATTATGCCATCTACCGGTATTTTCCGCTTTTCTGAAGGAAAGATTTTTTAGTTAGAATAAAGAGATTGCACCCTACTCGACGAAACGGATATTTTTACACCATCATTAAAGGAAGCATATAAGAACAAAATTAACATTAGGAGGTATAGGACTTTCGACTTACAAACTAAATTATCGGCCTTTGATAACCATTCTGAGCTGGTTAATTTCTGAAAACGTTAATCTTGCTGTTTCTTGTTGGTATAATAATACTTTCGCTGGAAACGTTAATCTGGCCATTTCTTTTTGGTATAATGACACTTTTGCGAAACGGAGTCTCGCATCCCAATCATCCCATTGGTCGGTTAAGACTCATTTCTTGAAATCCAACCAATAGGAAGCACGAATCGTTTTGTACTGAAAGCTTGAAGCCTTCAAGCTCCCATTTCTGATGAGACTTTTCTACAAAGCTGTAATTATACAACTAAGAAAGAGCCACCGAACTTTTCCAATGTTCAGAAGTTTTTTTTTCACTTTTCGGTAAAGATGTACACTTTGAGGGTGCTATAGGAATTAATTTTTAAGCAAAACCGCTGTGGCGCAAATGATCATGGACCCTCGGGGGATCATGAAATGTTAAGTTTGTCAAAAGTAATTTTTTACTTTGCTGTTAAGGTGCGCAGTTCAAGGGAGCTGGCAGTTCACTCTGTACTTCAAGGGATGGTTGGATCTGGAAAGTGACAATTTGTGAACCAGGACTCTAATGTTCCAGCCAAGTTTCGTCCTTCTAGCACAACTGGAAGTACCTTACTCGCGATCACCGGAATTCCGGCCCCCTCCAACCTCCCCCACAGTGCACGAATCCGGTCCGTTCTGTCTCGGGTTTACCTAGTTCTTCAGCTTGTTCTTCCCACCAAGTTTCCTCCCGATCAGTCCACTCCAAGGGCGGCACAAGATTTCCAGTACTCCCGTCCACCCCCCCCCCCCCCCACCACATTCATGGGATCCGGTCCGTACTTAAATGGGACATCCGAGAAACAAATATCAAGGTTCATTAAGATCCGATCACCCGTTCGAAAGTTACAATACCTCAAGATTCCGGATTCCTCCTCCCTGCACTCCCCCACGATGCCCGCATCGGGGAACTGACTATTTCCAAGTTAATTTGGTCGGGTCTTTGATTCCTGCCAAGTTTCATCGTCCTAGCCCACCTAGGAGTACCTTAACTCCGGATCATCGGAATTCCGGATCCCCCTCCAACTTCCCCCAAAGTGTCCAAATCCGGTCCAGTTCTGTCTATGATGTACTTGTTCTTCCTGGCTTGTGCTTGTTCTTCCGACTAAGTTTAATCGTAATCGCAAAATTTTAAGCATGTCACAAGATTTCCGCCCCCCTCCCACATCGAACCGGACTTGAAATGGAACGTCTGAGACACGAGATCGTTCGAAATATCAAGTTTCATTAAGGTCCGATCACCTGTTCCGAAGTTATACATATGCGTCAATATTTCGGATTCCCTCTCACACCACTCCCCCCGCGGTGGTCGGATCGTCAAAGTGACTATTTCCAAGTTAGTTTGGTCAGATCCCTGACATGCCTGCCAAGTTTCATCGTCCTAGAACATCTGGAAGTACCCTAACTCGGGAACAGTGGACCGACCGACCGAAAAGTGATCGGTATATGGCACTTGAATGAAGCCCATGCAAAACGCTGGGGCATGCTGACAGGGGTGACCATGGTTCTCACACTGTACCCCTTATTCCAAGTTGGGGTATCAGTATACAGTACTTCGGCAACTAAAACAATTTGATATTAATTTTTGACCTTAAAATATTTTGCTTTTAAAGGTTCCCGGTACCCTGCCAGCATGCCCCAGCATTTGACCATGGGTATAAAAAAGGGCTTAGTTTACTAGACAGGTGCAGAGTCCTTTTTTTTCACCTTACACAATCACAACCTTCTCCTGTCACGCTGTCCCCTTCTCACTCTATACAGCCGCCTTACCGTTCCAAATGGTCGCCTTACTATTATCTCATAAACCCAAAGAAGTAGGAAAAAAAACAACAGAAATATCTGTTAAAACGGCCGTTTTTTTGTAAAAACGGTCCGTTTCTGTTTTTCCGAAAAAAAACGGAAAAACAGAAACGGTTTTCCGTTTTTTTTATCACCGTTTCTGTTTCTGTTCCGTTTTTTATTTGCCGTTTTTTACCGTTTCTGTTTTAGCCAAAAACAGAAACGGTGCCGACCCCTTCAGAATGATTTGAATATCTGGTTTCGGTGGGATTTGAAACTTTACGCTGGATGCCAGAATCTACTAACTCATCCTTTTCGCACCCTTAGCCCAATAGCCTAAAAGCTGACCTCTGGTATTTCCGGACAACTTCATTTCATTCCGCGTCCTAGACCAGCTGTTCTTTGGCACTATTTCCTCTAACACACTGATTACATCAAAAATTTATTCCATCGACAAGTCACTTCCGCATTCTCAGAATCTTCCCGACGCAATTCTTCCTATTCCAAAGAACAATGCTCCCATCAAGGCCGTATCCAGGGAGGGGGGGGGGTCAACCTCCCCGCTTTTAAGCTTTTAGGCTATTGGGTTAAGGGTTCGAAAAGGATGTTAGTAGATTCTGGCATCCAGCGTAAAGTTTCAAATCCCACCGAAAACAGATGTTCAAATGATTCTGAACGGAAAAGTCAGCTATAAGAGCATCGCGATTTTTTTTTTTAATTTGTGTTTTTATAAATACATTTTTTTTATTGATTGATCGTTACACACAACAGAGGGTGGTTTTGAGAGGAGCAGAAGCTGGAATTAGGATTAGGACTGGGATGTCAAGGTTTGGATATGGACTTCAGATACCAGTACTTGGTATTGTCCAAGTGTAGTGTTCATTGTCCAATTTTCCTTCGATTCTTCATAATTATCTGTATAATCCCTCTGGTCTATGTGTTTTTTGTACTTTTTTGTCCGACCAGCAGGCAACCCCCCCCCCCCCCCCCCCGAAATAAATTCCTGGATACGGTCCTGGCTCCCATGAAGTGGGGGGCTGTCAGAAGTTCAGAACGGATAATATAATGTTAGTGACGAAGGAGAGTGCCAAAAGACTGGTTGTGTGAATACTTGTTCGAACTGCTGGGTACGATATTTTGCTTAGAAAAAACTGAGAATTTCGGGTCGTTATTCGTAATTTATATCATGAAGGGCCGGGTATACTTTCTCAAACTTAGACGTACTTTCTATAATGGAACCGATGTACTTGACAAAAAAAGGCAAAACTCGTAGAAAAGATCTTTGATAGGTCTCATGAGTGTTACGGATAAAAAGATTAAAGATTTGTGTTTTAAAGTGACCTTATCGTTAGCTTTAAGGTACGTAATATCCCCTTGCAGTCTTTGGTATTTTTTATACTTTGAAACTGTTTCTTATTAATTGTCCTTTTCAAATAAATCAGTAAGTAAGTAAGTAAGTAATTTTATTACCCGAAAATTCACAAGGAATTAGGAACGGAGTACGAAAATGAAAAAGAAAAGAGAAATCACACTATGGAACATCATCAACAGTATTTACACACTATGTACATAAACAAAACTACTGGCAGAGGATGGCTAGCCACGGGTTCGCTCCTCCCTTAGCCTTTTCCAGAAAATTCTCAACGACACAGTTAACACAAACTGTTGGATCGGATACACCGTACGTACGCATGATATAGGAGTTCCTCGTCCACGGGGGAAGTCTCAGAAGGAACTTCGCGAATCGAAAAAACAGTTTAGGTTGCAAGCTTTCCGTGTGGTGGGTAAGTAGAGTACTCAAGGGCACAAACATTTCAGAAATATTTTCAATTTTAGATTCATTTGTGTGTGTGTGTGTACAAACTGAGAGGCAAATACACACAAATTTAGTGCTTTTAACAATGAAACCATACTTGAACACACCATGGAGAGCGCATTTACAGACATGGCCACGTAGAGCATTTTTCTCATGAGCGTGACGTTTTAGAATAGGGAAGTTCGTTTCTGGAGGTTTGCACATGCAGACTCCAAGACAAAAAGCGCAATTCATTCAAATCTTGTACAGCGCTGGCCGGATAGTATTGGAATTTCTTCTCGATATGCGTTTGGGCTTAACTGGTTAAAAAATATTCGAGAAGAAGGGTTGATTGTAGACATTTGTTCATTTCTAAAATTGTTCGGTACGGAAATAAGGACAGATGCAAAATGAAGCAAAAGTCATAGCTTGGAAACACTATTTCGTATTTGGATTGGGTTTTCTGCAGGCAATGTTAACGGAAGTCATACAGATAGGGATGATACTTGGTACTCTTCGTTCAGGTGTCCTTTAAGTAGCATGGTTGCCAGATCGATCAGCCCAGCCATTTTTATAGCCTTCTGCATTGTGTGGCTCTCACAGTCTAACTCAGTTGTTCCCAACCGGGGATCCGCATACCCAAAGGGGTACGCAAGATCATCGTAAGGGGTACGCGAAGGCCACAAATCTCTGAATTCGAAAATATCTGCTTTCGTCAAAAAATTAGAGTTTTGGCTTACGAAGTTTCAAAAAAACAGGAAGACCCTTGACCGGTTCACGGACGAGAATGAAATTGACAACCTTGCAGCCTCAAGTATCCCATTTATTTGTATATATTTTTATACATTAATCGCTTACCATTTATGACAATAAATTACGTCTTTTTGGCGTTCTAGTAGAACAGCGATTCTTCAAAAAGGGGGTACGCAACCTTATTGAACTTCAATTTGGCGTACGCGATACTGAAAAGCTTGGGAACCACTCGTCTAACTGGCTGTCGATGATATACCCTTGGTAACATTCCTCTTCAGATTTTTCAAGAGGGACCTCCCCGAGATTGTTTGAAGTTGTGAAGATTCTTGGCCAAAGGTCAAGTTCGAAAGTGAAGTTGTGCAAATATTGATCTCCGTGAGGCAGCAACCCATCCATCTGAAGAACCGCAATGCATTTCAAAGGCTTTTCATTAGTTCTGTACACTTCCGGAATTGCTAAAGCGCTTTCAGCTCCACAAATGCGATTCTAAGGGAATCGGCAAAGGACGTAATTTTGCCGATTCTAGGAAATGCCGCTCAGGGGAAAGGAAGGCAGTAAAATCCGGTCCTAAGTAATGGACACGTACGGGGGTCAGAAGGATGCCATCTAGCTCTTGGGAACGAGATAAATGTCGAAAGGGGGGAGACCGAAAACGTTAAAGTACAAAGAGCAGAAGAAACGATATGTTTTCTGCTTTCTAATTCCGTAAAAAATCAAGAGTCTGCATTTTTACTGATCAAGCGCAAAGAGATTTTCGGCGATCCAGACAGGTTGGTTGATTGGTTGACTCGACTAGATCAACAAAAATATTAAAAATATAAAAAAATTACGAAAAACTATAAATAAAAGAAAACAATAAAATAATAAACAATACAAAAATATAAAAGCATACTAATCTCACCTTTTGCAGATGCTAACTTCAGGCCACCTCTTTTCCCTGGTCACACCTCTTTTTTTAGTTCCACCCAATGACACTATAGTTTATTAGGGCACAGTAGCCTACTTAGTTTCGGATGTAGTCGGAATTTTTTTCCGGCCTCTCCGACTTCCCTGTTTCAATAGGCTAAGCTACTCATTAACTAGTAAGATGAGAAGACAAATAATTTTAGGTTTAAAACTAAAGACAGTATTTCTAATAAGATATTGAAAAGATAACTAAACAGGGTGTTTGCAGGTGCATTGTCAGTTTTCCAGTTTTTCATATGTTTTGGTTTCCTGATCCTGATGATGATGAAATTTTATTTACGCACTTAAGAAGAGGAAAATAGTGCAGTACAGATAAAGAAAAGGACAACATACACTGAGCTTTCAATAATGTAGTGAATACACAAGACAAAAATATAACATTAAAAAGAAGATTAGGGACTAATGGGGTCTAAAAAATCTTCTTCCTTGATGGACTGTGGAGAAATGACCAAGGGCAGAAACGTGAAGGTCCTGGGCAACTGAAGACAGCGTTGCACAAGGGTTAGCTGAGTGGAGGAGTTTTGGCAACTTAATTCCAAATCAACCGTAGAACAATATCTATGAGCTCATTTGGCACTTGTCACGGGGAGGATCTATTTCTCACTCCTATGTTTACTCCTACGATACGAACTCCTATTTATATTTAGAAACTTTATACGAGACACGGTATGTAATTTTGACCTTTTTTTTTGTTTACTGATGTAGCTTATTATGAAATTTTAATGTTATCAGATAAGTAATATTGACCTGTCGAGTTGACTGATAGTGCTTGAAGTGTCTTTATTTGAATTGACATATCCAAAACTATTTTTATGTATTTAAAGATATTACGAATTAAATCATCATTTATGACAAATGCCGAAACTGTGCCAGCTTGTAAAACTTATCTAATCATAAAGAGGGGGCGCTGCCTGACCGATCTCATCCGTTCCCCGATAGATGGGTCTGTTCTTCCCCTAGTGAACAAACGCAACTCCTCCCCCGCTGAAGGTGCTTGGTTGTTCATGGACCAACAAAAGAAAGGACGATCGAATGGAAATTCTTCGAGCGGCGTTTCAGGCAGGGCTGCCACATGTCGCACGATAGTGTGAATTGTTATTCTATTTTTTTTTTTTTTTTCACTCTTGTCCTACGTAGGACATAAAAATCACTGTATTTCAGATTACGTCCAATTATAGACGTATTCTCGCCGTTCCCCGAGGACTCCTCGGGGAATCGAAGGGAACGGCGAGAATAGAGGGAGTGACTCCACGCGGACTCCGGAAAACAACGAGAACACGGAGTATGCTTCCAAAAATGAATTTTCTTCTAAAAAGAAATATGCAGTTGACGAAATTAGTCTGGATCCATTTTATTTTTGGTTTCGTTCATTCTGATTGTTCTTAATTAATTTTAAATTGCACCTACACCAGCAAAATTGATTCCCCTCTGAATCTGAAAGGGAGTTCTTTTTGACGGTGGTGATGATGATCGGAGCAGGTTTTTTTTTTTCTTTATCTGCGCTGTCCCAGGCGGATGATTCTACACACAAGCAGTAAATTGTAAATATACACAGAACTCATAATTGTAAATAATCACGGATTGTACATCTACACTTTGAACACGCCCATTTGGTTTTCGTTATTTTACTTTTATCTGCATGTCGTTCAATCCGCATCGTCCTTCTGGTTATTAGTTACAAGTCCTTTTACTGTTTGTTGCATCGTTTTCCTGTTGATATTGTGGTGGGTCTTATAATTTAGTTTTGTTTTTCGCCGAGGACGGTTTGCCGGAAGTCCAACTGAAATATCGGAAATTGTATTTATCCCTCGCACATCCTCTTAGAGGGATAACTAGCTCATCAAGAAAAAAAACGAAAATCTCGTTTTTCTATTTTTATATGCCCCTACCGGCACTAATGTGTTCCTATGACTGCTTGCTGCTGAGATTCGCGCAAAGAAGTTTAATCCCTTTTCCCTCTAGGGTACTGAATCATAAAGTAAAGGAGGTTACGTCAAGCACTTGGGCGGCACTGGATTCCATAAGAATTCTTTAGGGACACCGCCACAGGAAGAGTTAGAGGCACTTAGCTTATCGCTCGGTAGCAGAAGGGGGATCATGGAATATTTCATAAGCTAATATAAGCTGAAGTCCGCATGGGGGGGGGGGGGCAGTATGGTTTCAAAATCTGCGGAGCATAAGGGAGAGGAGAGGTTCAAGCGAGGCAAGACTGAAGCAGATTCTGCTATGGTTATTTTCGTCTGATGATTTTTATTTTTTTAATATTTTATCGTTTAAAGTGAAAATAGGACTTGGCATCTTCCCAGATTGCTTGTGACTATATATAATATAGCAGTTCAGTATAGGACACGGGAGGTTCTGAAAAATTTGCTAAATGGGTTAATGATAACATGTAATAATAAATATTTGACGGGGCAAAACGGGAAAGTCAGCTACATTTTACTGGAGCTATAAGGGTCCTCTTCAGGCTCAAGTGCTTGAGCCTGAAGAGGCTGAAGAAGGCTTGAAATACAGCTCTAATAAAATGTAGCTGACATCCGTTTTGCACTGTCAAATATGACTCGCAGTTAGCTTGAACTGCACGAATATGTAGGAATATGGCAGTATGGTTTCAAAATCTGCGGAGCATAAGGGAGAGGAGAGGTTCAAGCGAGGCAAGACTGAAGCAGATTCTGCTATGGTTATTTTCGTCTGATGATTTTTATTTTTTTAATATTTTATCGTTTAAAGTGAAAATAGGACTTGGCATCTTCCCAGATTGCTTGTGACTATATATAATATAGCAGTTCGGTATAGGACACGGGAGGTTCTGAAAAATTTGCTAAATGGGTTAATGATAACATGTAATAATAAATATTTGACGGGGCAAAACGGGAAAGTCAGCTACATTTTACTGGAGCTATAAGGGTCCTCTTCAGGCTCAAGTGCTTGAGCCTGAAGAGGCTGAAGAAGGCTTGAAATACAGCTCTAATAAAATGTAGCTGACATCCGTTTTGCACTGTCAAATATGACTCGCAGTTAGCTTGAACTGCACGAATATGTAGTAATACATCTTAAGTAATCACAAAATAAATAATGATCAGATAATATAAATAATAGATTTCAAATGGGTTGTTTTATTTGAGATTTTTTAGGCGAAATTTTGTCCCTTGCCCCGCAGCATCTAGCGACTACCTTGGTTTGCTACAAACTGTCCACGTAACCAGACGTTGTTGTCTGTGTAACTGTGTAACAGTTGTATGTGTAACAAGCCGTCCGTGGGACGTGTTAAGTGAACTGTGGTGAATTGTATATTTTCTGCAGATCCTAAAGTATCGGGAGATTACCATTTTTGTGGCAAAATACCAAGTAGAAATACAAAATGATTTACGTGAACTTCAGGACATTTTCTGGTTTTGGACGTAATCACTTAACGATGTGACAAGAGATGACAAACCTTCAGTAGGAGTAACCAGGCATGCTCCTGATGTAAGACAAAATATCGATGTAGCTAAATCCCTCTATGACGAATTCTTTGCGTGACGAGTTGTCCAGGTGACAAACCGTCAGTAGGAATAGATTCACCGGTCCCGTGAAGAAATACCAATGTAACCAATTGTCTGCGTGAAGGACTGTCTGTGCGCGGACTTGTCCGCATGACAAACCGTCAGTGGGACTATCCAGAGATGTCCCTATTGTGCGACCAACTATCGCTGAAACCAATTGTCCTTGTGAAGGATTGACCGAGTGGCGAGTTGTCCATGTGACACACTTTTCAGAGACATTTGGAAATATATAATTGATTGATTAAAAACCATAGAAAACCAGAGATTCCCCGATTACGGAAAGAAATACCAATGTAACCGATTGTCTGTGTGACGGACTGTGCGCGCGACGAGTTGTCCGTACGACAAACCATCGGTGGGAATATCCAGAGATGCCCCTATTGTGTGACCGAATATCGATGAAACCAATTGTCCTTGTGACAGATTGACGGTGTGACGAGTTGTCTGTGCCACGAAACGTTAGTGGCAGTATCCGGAGATTCCCAGGTTATATCACCAAATATCGATGTAATCGATTGTCTGTGTGACGGATTGTCCTTGCAACGAATGGTCCATCTTTGTCAGAACAAAAAAGTCTGGCCAACTTACCGCGACACACAAGGATTGTCCCGGACCTTGACAAATGGTAGGATGTTAGGAGAAGACCTAGGGACAAGGACCCTCATGAGTTCTACTGTACTCTTCATCTTGAGGTAGCAGACGTAAAGTCCCTTGGCAAGGGGTGTGAGGCTCGACTGGTGGTAGTCGATCTGGTCCTGGAAAGAAAACATTATTTTAAGGGGCGTTCTCACTGAGAGCGCAAGACTCGTTGGTTGCGCTCGCGTTTCCTATCGATTGCGTCGCTCCTTTCACAGGCAAGGGCTAGTCCGTTCCGACCGCAGGAAAGTGAAAAAGCTAGTTCTGATCAAGGCCGTATCCAGGGGGGGGGGGGGGGTTAGGGGGTTGACCCCCCCCCCTCCTTCGAAACATACAAAAATACTCACTTTTATGACTTTTTCCTCTGATCTTTGTCTTTTTTGTACTTTTTTGTGTGACCCGCGGCAAAAAAAAACACGAAATAAATTCCTGGATACGGGGTTTTGATGATTCATTAATTTCTGCGCGGTTTACGTATATTTGTTGATTAATATTCTATATTAAAAATTATCGAAAACGAAAAAAATCAGCTAGGATCAACTCGGCACTGCACGAGTAATTACTGATTAATATTCTCATCCATTTTACATCCGTATTATATGGATAATTGGGTATTATCATTGGCCCCAGCCAGCACAGTTCTCTGCCCGACGATTGAAAAATTGTATTTCGTATGTGTTTTTGTTATGTTATCTTTTCTTTTACATTACGCTTCTAAAATCGGTGGGTCATAAATGAATCCCTTACTTACTTATATATAACTTTATCTATATTATATAATAATATTCATGTAGTTTGGGTTTGGCCGAGCATCGGACTGCGCTAATGCAAACGCAACAAGGGAACTGAAGCCCATTTGTAAGTTGCATGGCTTTTTTTCGCAATAATTTTTTACTCGAATGCGTGCGCTCCACATTCGCAAGTGCACCCCAGAAATTGATGGAATGTCTCTTTCCCAAATGTACGACCCTAAATGTTTCAAAAGAACTTTGCAGAGGCTTTGTGGCCTTTTTTTGCAATATATATGAATATGAATATATTTAATAGCCAATTGGCCGTACACAATACATGAGTTACAATACACTTTACATCACTCAATACTTATCTTTATTTAACTAATACACTCTTTAAGAATTGGCATATTTTAAGTATCTTAGCTTTATTTTCTTAGCATTATTAATACTTGCGCAACTGTGAAAACAGCGGTGTGGTAGCGAGAATGAGAATTTGTTACATCTGATATATGAATGCAGTGAGCTAGATGACCTGCGGGTTGAGATTTTTGGGAATGTAATTAATGTAAAATGTAAAAACAATAAATGATGAACGTTATTGGAAGTAAGTGTTTTCAAGATTTCAAGAGGCTAGTAAGGTTCCTAAAAGTAGCTCTAGCCCACAGAGAGAATTTTCTTTAGTTTAGTTCTATTATTTCGTCCAAGTGTTCTTCTTTGTAACCATTTTTGCCATGGCCTCAGGCTTTTAGTGCAATAAATTCTATTCAAATTATATTCTATTCATTGAAAAAAGCCAGCTAATCTTTAGATCTTGGATTTGAATACACAGACTTATCTTGACTCAACTAAGGAATTTTAGTTTTGCTCATCTTGGGCTCTGATAGCGACGTTCAGATAAGCACTGCTGACCCCGACGCAGAGAATTTGAATTTCAACAAAAGCGTGCAGATCAATGGCTAATGATGCGAAGCTCAATTTTTTTCAATTTCAGATTGTATGGTCACTTTTGAAGAAAGCCGGCCATAGCGTGTGACCCAACAAAGGTTTCTTTATTTATTTCCCTCAGAACTGAGCTCGAGTTTTAGTTTTAGTTTTGAGTGTCAGTCAGGGGCGTCACTAGCCTTTTACCTTTGGGGGGGGGGGACGTCCGGTTTGTGCCGACGGACTAAAAAATGTGCCGACAAAACGCGTACATTTCCCGCCAGCACAGAATAGAATCGGGGTAAAACTAACTGTAATGCATCAGTTGAGATTATTCCTTTGATGTAATTTCGTATTTTAAGTTCAGATATTTGGCTTTTAATTTTAGCCTTCGTTAAAAAGGCGAAGCTTCCAACGACTGTACCAATAACAAGTTAAACTAAGCGCCGCAGGCGAAATTTTTAAAATCTGCCTTTTTTTCTGGAAAAATTTAGCTATACCTACTATACAAGTTCTAGCTTTTAACGTGTTTCAGCGAATTTCAATCCTAAAACGCCAAGCTAAATGAAACACTGTTCTTCTAAATAAAGAATACCACAAAATGCGCCGCCGGCGAAATTTTGTGTGAACTAACTGTAACAACGCATCAATTGAGGATATTCCTTTGGTATAATTTCGTATTTTAAAGTTCACATATTCGGCTTTTTAGGTTAACTTACGCTTTTTTAACTTACGCTGGAAAGCGAAGCTTCCAACGACTGTACCAAGGCAAGTTAAACCAAGCGCCGCATGCGAAATTTTTTAATCTGTTTTTTTTTGCGGAAAATTCAGCTATAGTACCATACAATCTCCGGCTTTTAACGATTTCTTCCGTATAAAAGACCCGGTGTGCGGACAAGAACACCGACGCCCGACAAAAGCATTCAGAATTCGATTTCTTCTGTGTTTTGCCCGACAAGTAGATTGTAAAGAACTTTATTTTTTACGCGTATATAGAAGCCGATGTACCGACGAGACTTCTACTTTCGGCATGCGCCCTATAAAAAGTTACAGAACTTGATTTTTTCTTTCTTTTTTTTGTAAAAAGAACCCGATGTGCCGACAAGAATACCGACGCCCGACAAAACCATCGAGCATTTGATTTGTTCTATGTTTTGCTAGACTGTACGGAACTTGATTCATACGTGTAAAAATAACCCCGTGTGCCAATGAAACTTAAACTTCCTGGGTGCGCCCGACAATGTTTGCAAAATTTTATTTCTTACGCATAAGTAGAACCCGATATGCCGACGAGTCGACCGACGCCCGACAAAAGCATAAAAAAATATTTTTTCTGGATTTCTTATGTATAAAAAGAACCCGATGTGCCGACGAACCGAGGCACGACAAAAGCCTGCAGAATTCGATTTCTCCAGTGCTTTGCCTGACAAATGTTTGCAGGATTTCATTTCTTGCGTATAAAAAGAACCCGATGTGCCGACGAGTCGACCGACGCCCGACAAAAACTTAATTTGTTTTTATTTCTTCTGGATTCCTTCTGTATAAAAAGAACCCGATGTGCCGACGAGAATACCGGGGCACGACAAAAGCATGCAGAATTCGATTTCTTCAGTGTTTTGCCCGACAAACGTTTGCAGGATTTTATTTCTTGCATATAAAAACACCCGATGTGCCGACGAATCGACCGATGCCTGATAATAAGCATACAAAATATTATTTTTTCTGTGTTTGCCGGCGCTTCGCGCCGACAAACAAGTGAACTTTCGCCGGGCTTCGCCCGACGAAAGTACTTTCTCAGGACCTTTAGGGGGGGGGGAGTCCCCCCCCCTCAGTGACGCCCCTGGTGTCAGTCATCAGTTAGGAATTTGAGTCTTAGTGTAGAATCTCCGTCTTGAATATTCGTATTTAGTGAGTTCAAGTATACATCGTCAGTGCTAGGAGTGGAATTAGTAACGCCGTTTAAGGTAAAATAAAAATTCATTTATAAATCAACCTGTGCTGTATAGAGCTCTACCACCGAAGGTAAAGAACCGCCATACACCGCCTCCGCGCTACCATTTTATACCCTTGTATACCCACATATACCGTTAGTTCTCTCTCTACCGCTACACATTCAATGACACATAAATATTATATGTATGATTGAATGGTTCATTTTTCGGAACCGTTTACCGGTGTAGCTGCTAATTTTTCAAGCATAGAGGTAGACAACATGGATGTGTAGGTACTGCAGATGCCAAAAAAAAAGTTTATTCGATGAAACTCGACTACAAGAATGGCGGAGCCACGAAGAGCGTGTTCCACCCTACTTACCCTAGTTACTATGCATGACGTCACGAATTCTGGCTTTTTGCCGTCAAGGCTGGAACGATATTTCTGTTTTCCACCATAATATCATGCCACGGGCGAATCTGAACAATCACGTTGCAGAGATGTGTAATTACTACGCTCCCGAGCATGGTAAGCAAATGTTACTATTTCGAGAAAGTTGGAACGATCAGCTTAGTAACTTTTACGAGGTTGGAACGAAAATAGTAACTAATAGTTACTATTGTTAGAAGGGTCGAACACGCTCGAAGTACCTCGGGTTTTCAAGCCGATTTAAGTAAATAAGTGATGGGTAACTCGACCGTCGTATCTCAGACCTATTCGGTTGAACTTTCAAGAAAACACAATTCGTATAATACCACCCACTATTCTTTCCAAACTTGAGGGAGGTTGTGGGGGGGGGGGGGGGTGAACAGTCAAGAGTTTCGGGAGGGGAGATGAGACCACCCAGAGTCAGGACACCCAAACCCCATGTACTATGCTTTGACAATGTCTGACGGCAAGCCTGCCTGCGACAGTGCATTTATGCATATTCGACGTTATAGGAATTCCCACATAACTGCAACTTGTTTGCCCTCTGACCCTTGTGCAAAGATATCTTCAATTGCCCAGGACCTTCAAGCTTCTGCCCTTGGCCATTTCTCCGCATTCCTTCTAGGAAGAAGATTTTGTTAGACCCGATTAGTCCCTCTTCTTTTTTTAATGTTTATTTTTTTATTTGTGCACTTACTAATCATTGAAAGCTCAGTGTATGTTTTCCTTTTTTTTGCCTGTACTGCGCTATTTTCTTCTTCGTGAGTGCGTAAATAACATTTCGTTATCATCATCATCAGTGCGTTGTTACCGAAAACATCGCGCGCAGCACTCTCCGCTCACAATATATCCATACTGACATGAGGTATACCTTTCTCCCAGTATCCAACCCCTCCTCTCCTCCAGAATCCCATTTCCACGTGGAATGATCCTTTGAGAAAAGAATGTAACTTTTTGCGGATAGGAAAGAAGTTGGAAATGCGAGTCTGGCTGTTTTGGCCCGAAGCAAAACTCTCTGGCTGGCACGGAACTTTGACACGGAATGACCTGAACTTTTAATACGCTTAGCGTTTGAGCGGGGGGACCCAGATTCGAGGCCCATCGTGCCCAAGGCGAATTATTTAAAAACTGGACTAATTATTTCCTAAAAGCATAAAGATTAACTGGAAAGCCAACTTTTGGATTCAAATACACAGAATTATTTTTGCTCTTCCAAGGAATTTTTAGTTTGTCATCTTAGGCTCTAGTAGTGACTTTAAGAATATGCGCTGCTTGAACGACCCGTCAAAATTCATCCAGCCGCGGTGAATTTGAATGTCAGCAAAAGCGCGGATTTCGAAAGCAAAAAAAAACATCTATCAGAGAGACGACCACGTGGAACATGGTCACGTCTGAGGAACGCCCTCTATTTTCAGGACTGAAGTGAAGGTTGCTAAGTATTTTAACATGGAGGTACAAGCACGTCCGTGAGACTAAGATCATTCGATAAAAACAATTATTCGGAAACAAAGAAGTAACGAGGTAACAGATTCTCATCGGGACTTCAAGCCTACGTAAGTAAATCAAATGATGGATAGCTGAGATAAGGTACTGAATGGTTGGAGAAGAATAATCTTCTTTCTTTTTTCTATTTCGCTCTTCAGTTGTTATCCTACCATACTTTTCAACTATCTAATGTTTTTTCATTACCATTAGCCTACTTTTAAACCTAAGAAAACAAAAAAATATAGTTTTTCTACGCTTAAAATTCAAGCAGTTGTAAAATTCAAGTTAATTGTACCTACTATCATCAGGCCCGTATCCAGGAATTTATTTCGGGGGGGGGGGGGGGTGCCTGCCGGGGTGACACAAAAGTTTTGGGCTTTTCAGTTTTGGGTATGGGTATGGCGATAAGGTAAGGTAGGAAGGTTTTGGATACCGGAAGGACGGTGATTAATAGTGGGAGAGAGTGGAAGGGGCTTCTCGCTGGTTCCTTCTCCCCATATACCCAATCACCTCGGCCGAGTTGGTCTCGGGTTGCAATATATTACTATTCTGACCCGAGAGCAACCGGGACGAGGTCCATTCGATTCTTAAGATGCATGGAAGAAGTGGAAGTAGGAAGCTTGACCGAAGAAGCTCGCCAGGTTTTAATAAGAAGAAGATTACCTGCAGAGAATTGACAAGCAATTCCATCGCCAACAGACTTTCCCCGTCACTTCCAGAGCTTAATCCTTTCTTCTGCTGAAATTTGGATATGGGCTGCCACTTGCAGTTCAAAGAAGAAAAGGACTTGAGAGAAGACATGGAGCAAATAGTAGAAATGACGAGAGTGCCGTTCGAGTCCTTCAGAGGTTTGTAGAAGAGCTGGCCGATGTCCTGCGTGCCCAGAGCAAGCTAAAAGACAGAAAAAGTTCTTCAAAAGAACATCACACGATTGATAATATACTGCCTTCTAGTGGTCGACCCAAGGATAAGTAACCTTAAAGGACCCGTCGTAACTTATAATGCCAATGCAACCTAATTGGGGGGTTATTCTCATCTTTATTTTTATTTATTTCTCTATAGTTAACCTCGATAAAAAGTAAATAGAAAAATCAAATAATTCTTCCGTGTTTTTGTCTATTATTTCTTTCCGTTTCTCTTTTTTTCTTTTCAATGTATATTTCTTCTTTTTTGGCGTTAATATTCTTCTGTATGTGTAGTTTATTTATGCTAGTAATGTGATGTAATTATTGTGATGTGAATTTTGTAGTGTAGGTTAGTGTACAGGTATATAGTGTATACAGTTCACCGGGGAGGGCGATTCGCGATTTCTCCTTTTGGTCGTAGCATGAATGTTTTATCATGCACCAATAAAATTCTTGCTGCCGAAAAATGAAGTGTTTAAACCATTTTTGGATGGAAGTATCGTTAAGTTGGTGTTTGCTGGGAGCATCCTGGTGTCCGTGTTCTGTCCTATGTATTTAAGGACAACTCATAGAAGATATTAGTTGCGTTTTGGCAGATGGTATCTGATACCACAGTCCAAAGTCGTTTTCGCAGTTACCGTGGTATATGATACCACGGTCAAAAGGCGCTTTTGCAGTTATCTTTGTCTCCACGGTCTGACCTGTGGTAATCGATCGTGGTATCTGAGAAGTCATCTTACTTTCATCAAATTTTGCCAAATTGGTGGGAAAGAAGTTTGGGACTTGGTGATCTAACTGTAAATCAGTTTTTCTTTTGGGATGCCTTCGAAAAGTGTAATTTCGGAAACAGTCGTTTTTGTAGAGCAGCCGTGTATCAGATACCAGGGTAACTGCAAAAATGACTAACTGCAGATCCAGCTAACATGGTATCAGATACCATGTTGTCTGCAAAGACGCAACTGCTGCTTTTATTTCAACCCCGTATTCCAAGATAATGGACTTGAAAACTCAAGCTTTTTTTCTTCAAACGAACTACAAACGGCTTCGGCTGTTCTTCTGCCACTGACCCGATGCACTGGATTTTACAATATGGCAAACTGGCCCATTCTCACCAACGAGCTTCTTGTAAGCAACCATCGCAGGCTAGTATGTCACAAACTCGCGCAAATGTGGCAAGCATGAAAATCAAGTGGGTGGCATTAGGGAGAACAGAATGCGAAATTCAAATTCTAGGGAATAAGAAAACACGATAGTGATCCTCAGGAAGAAGGAATAAGCGTCTCCGTAACGACTCAAATCCTGTGTCAACCAATCACGGCGATCTTTGGGAGCAGATGTGACACCACTTCTGCCTTTCTTCCGCTAGGTACCCGGAGAGGCCGGAGATTTTGCATCGGTAAGGAGAGATAGTGATCAAGAGTATTAACGTCTACTAGTAGGCTACTGTAGGTGCGAAAGGTCCTTAAAGTTTAACTGAAGAGCCATCTTATTTTTATATCTTAGTTACTTTGACTCCGCTAAGGCTCGAGTAGTGACGTACAGAGTAATCACTGTTCGCATGACAAGACGAAGTTCATCTAAACGCAGAGAATTTGAATTTCAGCAAAAGTGCGCATTTCAATAGTTGCGTTTTTGCAGATACCATGGTATCTGCTATTACGGACTAAAGTCGTTTTCGCAGATAACCCATCTGATACCACGGTCAAAAGGTGTTTTTGCAGTTATTGTGGTATCTGATACTCAGATACCGCACGGTCGATCGTAAGATCTTAAAAAGTCATCTCACTTTCATCATCATCAACACAAAAGCCTAAGTTTGTGTCAAATTGGTGGAAAAGAAGTTTAATACTCTTGATGACTATCTTTCCTTGCGGATGAAAAATCTCCGGCCTCTCCGGGTAGCTAGCGGAAGAAAGGCAGAAGTGGTGTCACAGCTGCTGCCAAGGATCGCGGTGATTGATTGACACAGGATTTGAGTCGTTGAGTTTGAGTCGTACGGACACGCTTACTCCTTCCTCCCTAGGATCGCCGGCGTGTTTTCGACTTAGTCATTTAGAGTATTAACTTGTGACGTGAGTGAATATCAGTTTTTCTTTTCGGGTGACTTCTAAAAGCGCAAACTCGGCCACTCTCGTTTTAGCAAAGCAACATAGTACCAGATAACACCGTAACCTGTAAAAACAAAAAAAATGAAAATTCAATTACTATGGTATCAGATACCATGGTATCTATATTCAAATAATATATACAACGGATACATTACAGGGTTTTTTCCTTCCCAGACGTCGACCCTGAAGATTGACAGCCTGACGAGGACCCTTGGCAAGAAGGATTGATATATCGCTGATGAAGCATCGTAGCTGACGTATCCGTTGTGTACATTATTTGAATATATGTTTCAAAGTCAGCTTGGGATCAAGGAATATTTACCATGGTATCTGCAAAAACACAAATAATGGCAAATGAAGAGAACAGGGAATGTTCAGTTCCAAATTAGAAGAGTTGCGTTTTTGTAGACACCATGGTATCTGTTACCACGGTAACTGGATCTGCAATTAGTCGTTTTTGCAATTATCGTGGTATCTGATATACGGTTGCTCTGCAAAAACGACTATTGCCAAAATTGCACTTTTCGAAGTAATCCCGAAAGAAAAATTGATATCCAGTTACATCACTAAGTGCTAAACTTCTTTCTCAAAAATCTGACAAAATTTGATAAAGTGAGATGACTTTTCAGATACTACGACCAATTACCACGGTCGGACCGTCGTAATCTGAATATCAGATACCACGATAACTGGCCAGATACCACGATAACTGCAAAAACGCCTTTTGACCGTGGTATCAGTTACCATGGTATCTGCAAAAACGCAACTAAGGTATTTTCTGAAGAAAGCCCGCCAGGGCCTAAAAAAAACTGATTTGTCGCCAATCGCTTACCGTTGTAGTTGCAAAACATTTCAAGAATAGGAGTGTATAAGGTTTGAAGTCAAGCTGACCATTCATTTCAAATAAAATAGAAAAAAGCAGATTTTCGGGGTTTTTTCTCGATCAGCTAGTTTACCCCTCCAAGATGATGTGCGAGGGATAAATAAAATTTCGGATATTTCGGTTGCACTTCCGGCAAACCGTCCTCAGCGAAAAAAACAAAACTAAATCATAAAATCCACCACAATCACAACAGGAAACCGATGCGAGACCAACAGACAACAAGACGACATGTAACTAAAACCAGAAGAACGATGCGGACTGAACGACATGCAGATAAAAGTAACATAACGAAAGATAAAATGTGCGTGTTCAATGTGTATATGTACAAATCTGTGATTATTTACAATTCTGAGTTCTGTGGATATTTACAATTTACCATCCGTCTTGGAAAGCGCAGTAGCTTTCACCCAGAAAACGGCCCACTCCAAAAATCCATAATACTGTTTGACCACTTTGAATAAAACCTTCCACAGAACTCCGAAAAAACTCCACAAAAAACCCGAAAATCTCGTTTTTTCTATCTTATTTAGAACAGAAGTACATGTACATAGTGGTAGGGTACCACAAATCCGGAAGAGAAAATTCATTTGATAAAAGTTGATCACGTGAATAGCGAAACAACGAGGTAACGTATTTTCTTCGGCTCATCAAGCATATACAAGTGAATAAGTGATGGACTGTCGCTGTGTGATAAACTGTCACATCTCAGCGCTATTCGGTTAAGCTTTAAGGACCTGTCTAACCCATAATGCTAATTAAACCTACTTCCATAATCGCTCCATATGATTCTGAACCAAGAGACCCCAATTTCGTACGGTACATTCTAATCCCTCTAACAAAACCACGCTAATTTTCTAACTTGCCATGTTTTGCTGCCTTCGATGTGTATCACGCTATCAACGGTTGTCTGAGAGAAGTTCTTCCAACTGAAAACCCGACTATGTAAATTGTTTCCCTGTTTTTGGTACATGTCAAAAGGTCCCGGAAAAGGCTTAAAATAGCCAAAACTGTCGGTTATTTGTTGAAAGCACAGGATAGTCGTAAAGTATTCAAATATGTTAAAATACTGTAAGTTGAACAGTAAACAGTGCGAGGGGTTTGACAGTAAATAGTGCAAGGGGTCCTTTAAGAAAATAAAATAAAACTGGGAATTTCGAGGGGTATTCCTCATATCATACGCTAGTTCTTCTACCAATCGACCTCAGTAGTAACTTTGGTATTCACGAAACATGAAGGCCTGGAAACTTTTGGAAAGAATGTGTGGAAGCTCTGGATGTACCGATTATGGTTGCGTTTTTGCAGATACCGTGGTATCTGTAACCACGGTAACTGGATCTGCAATTAGTCATTTCCAGATACAGTGGTATCTGTAACCACGGTAACTGCATCTGCAATTAGTCGTTTTTGCAGTTACCGTGGTATCTGATATACGGTTGCTCTGCAAAAACGACAATTGCCGAAATTACACTTTTTGAAGTCATCCCACAAGAAAAACTGATATTCAGTCACATCATTAAGTGCCAAACTTCTTACCACCTATTTGACAAAAACTGATAAAATTGAGATGACTTTTTCAGATACCACGATCAGTTACCACGGTCGAACCGTGGTATCTGAATATCAGATACCACGATAACTGCAAAAAAACGCCTTTTGACCGTGGTATCAGATACCATGATAACCGGAAAACGATTTTAGACCGTGATATCAGATACCATGGTATCTGCAGAAACGCAACTAATGACTGCCAGATAGCAAAATAAAGTTAGTCCGTTGAGAAAACAAAGTTAGTCTGTTTCCTAAGTCATCTCCAATCTCACTAATTCGGTGGGCGGGGGGGGGGGGGGGGGGGGGGGGGGTCGACCAAGCACAAACGCTGGACAAGAAAAGAAGACAATTATTTCGGTCTACTTTGACTGGGCGGCTTAAACAACCACGAGGGAAAGCTAGGAATCGATCGAGATCGACTGAATTGTCCCCTATTTCCCTCAGTAACAATTAATGCCGTTCAATAAAATGGGAAAGAACTAAGAAGAGGAATTTCTCGCAAAATCTGTTGTTAGTGGTTATCGAGAAACCGGTGTAAGAGTGAAATTAGTACGATGTCGCTAGGATCAATAGAATAACAAGTAAGAAATACAAAGTTTCTGGGAAAACAATGAACCAGGCAATTAGGGAAAAGGAGTGGATATGTACTGAGGTCTTGCATTTCCTTAGCCAATTAGTATACCTGAATCTGTCCCACTGCCTGAAGAAGCTTGATCCGAAAATGTACGGTGGAGGAACTCAGACTTTTTTCCATAGCTTGGCGCAGATACTTGACATCGCTCCACGTGCATCCAACCTAAAACGAAATCAGCGATAAAAAAGACCGGAGCGGACGAACCGCTATTGAGTTTCTGTGGGTAAATAGATGCTCTCTCTCTCGATAGGCTCATCTACACTCTCAGAAGTTTCATAACAGATAACACGAGGATGCGCGGTTTCAACAGATAATGCGTAACAGGTAACACTTCGGATGTTATCAGTTGTGTTTCAAAATGTTATGCATAATAAGCACTATCACCAGGAAGAACCGAAAAACCGCCAAAAAGTATCTGCTTACTTTTCCGACGTCATGACGATAAGGAATAAAGTCAGTAGATGCTTTTTGGCTCTTCCTAACAAATACATAACATTCCATGCATAACGTTTTCAAACACAACAGAAAACATCCGAAGTGTTATCTAATACGCAATATCTGTTGAAACCGCGCATCCTCGTGTTATCTCTTCTGAAACTTCTGACAGTGTAGTGGCGGAGTAAGCGTGTAGTGAACTGGAGTATGAAGACAACAAGAGCTGAAAACTCATTTGGCACTTCAAAGGATTGTTAGCGTATATATCAGTTAAGTTTCGCGCTGTCAAGGTCGGCTACCCCCCCCCCCCCCCCTCATCCGAAGCATATAGCCGTTCTGTCCACCAGATTCCCATTTCTACATACCCTAAGCGTGTCACTAGATACCCCCTGTACCTCCCCCACCAAGACCGGATCAGATTCAGACACATAATTCTGCTCTTACCACTCATGAAGTTCCACTCGATTCGAGCACTTCCGGAGCTTGGATAAAACTCTAATTATTCCTTCAGACCAAGCTGACTGCGAATCATCTCTGACAGTGCAAAACGGATACGTCAGCTGAAATTTTATTAGAGCTATATTTCGGCCTTTCTTGGCAAGGGTCGTCTTTTTCCGCAAGTTGGTTTTTCCAACTTGAGCGGCGTTGTGCCTGAAGAGGACCCTTGCCAAGAAAGGCGGAGTTGTCAACTGATCGAAGCTTTTAAAACGATATGTTCTAAAAAGAATCATCACATGATCAAAAGCTATTGTTCAGCGTTGTAAAAACAACAACAAAAGAATATCGGAAGAAGGGAATAAATTGACTTTGCAGTCAGTTGAAATACAGCTGAAATAAAATTTCATCTGACGTATCCGTTTTGCACTGTTTTTTACCAAACATTAAAAAACCTCGCGCAGCCGCTTGGCTTAGATGAGAAACAAAAAGCAAATTGCATAACCGATATTGAAGAAAGTAAAGGTATAAGTATCAGCCTATACAGGCCTAACTGGTGATGCTGATCCCTGATTCACAGAGCATGTTCCACCCTACTTATCGTAGTTACCTCGCAGGACGTCACGAATTCCGGCTTTTTGCCGTCAATGCTGGAACGATTTTCCTATTTTCCAGCAGAATATCACGCCATGGTCGAATCCGACCAATCATGTTGCAGAGATACCTAATTACCACGTTTACTGCGCTCCCGAGTATGGTAAGTAAATAGTTACTATTTCGACAAGGTTGGAACGGTCAACGTAGTAACTTTTCACGAGGTTGGAACCAAAATGGTAACTAATAGTTACTATTGTTAGAAGGGCGGAACACGCTCTCAGACCTCAGCCAGGAAGTACGATGGGGGTTACTAGATATCCTGGTGCTTTCGCACACCCTTTCAGTCACCTCCCCCAGATTTCTCCAGATACCCATTTGAAGGTGGGTGGACTATGGCTTCTCTTACAGGGTTACGCCACAAACCCCCGCCCAAAACCAAACGACAGGCAGCACCTAGACTCGAACCAGCGTCCCATCGCTTACGAGTTTAGCGTACCAACCATTTGGCCATCCAATAACTGGCATTGTTGACCAATCAGCTCCTCGGAAGCGATAAACGGGAGCCTGATCTGGCTTGAAAAGCGCCGAACACGGAAAATGCAACAGTCAACCTAACGGCCGTTAGCGTTGCGGCCGTTTCCGGTTTAGCAGGATTCCGGACGAACTACTTATCCGGTGAAAAAATAACTTTCACAGTCGGATTCAGCATATATCCTTACCCTTATGTCGAGCTTCTAATGAACTTCAGATTAAACTTTTACTTTTTATAAATTTTCCGATTTCGTCCGGGTTCCAGTTGAACTACTTGTCCGACGAGAACATAGTTTTCATGTTCGGATCCAGCTGTCTCCTTACCCCTTAATATAACCTCTAATCAACTTTAGATTAAACTTTTACTTTTTACAAATTTTCCTTGGCCGGATTCCGGGCGAACTACTTGTCCGGTGAGAAAATAATCCATACATTCGGATTCAGCCTTCTTACCTCTAAATCGACTATCAGAGCCCATCTTCAAACTTGACCTCTGTTTTGACCAAAAGAGTCTTCATTCCAAGTCTGAATAGATACCTCAACCCCTTCGAGAGTTATCGTGCTAACAGACAGACAGACGGACAACTTTTACGAATTCATAGGTATCCCGTTCACTTACGTTTTGGGATCCCAAAAACTGTGTAGTCTCCCTTGCACCAGCATGCTTCACTAACTCTGTGACACACAACCAGGAGTAGGGAGGCAAAAGATATAATCTTTCAATCTAGATGTAACGATCTAGACACACAAATAGCCCAAATAGGGAGAGCGTGGGAGAGAGTGGATATCGCACACAGCTTTTGGCTAAGTGAAAAGGAGACAAAATGATGAATGTGTAGAATTTTTGTAACTTTCCCAGGTCAAATCAACGAGGACGGGAAGAACTGAACGTCACTAACTCTCTAGCTCTTGGTGAAGCCACTTAAGCCGGGACAAGAACTCAACTAGGAGGTTCCGGCCTTTCAGTTCCCCAATTAATATCCAACCGGGCCAACAACTTACTCTAAGAACTCAACTAGCTCTTTTTTTTTTCTTTTTTTCTTTTTTTCCCGTAGCATCTTTTCTTATTTAACTTATTTTTATATTATTTATATAAAACAATGAAAATCATTTTCCGTACTTTTTGTGGCTACTCCTCCATCCCTCAGTGACGTTAATTTTAATCTATTTTTACCCCCTTTTAAACTATTTACGTCACCTAACTTTTAGAGCTAGTGAAGAGCTAGTTGAAAGGCCGTAAAGGCCTTTCAGTTACCCAAGTAATATCCAATTACTTTAAGATCTTTTTGTTTAAAGATTAATATAAACAATCTGTTTACCTGCCCAGATCAATCGCACGCCTCTTGTTTTCTGATTTTTGGGATCCCAAAACGTAAGTGGAGGGATACCTATGACATCGCAAAAGTTGTCCGTCTGTCCGCACGATAAATCTCGAGGGTATTGAGATACTTTGATGAAACTTGGTGGGATGATCCTTTAGGTCAAAGTACAGGTCAAATTCGAAGATGGGATCTGTAGCCGTATATTTGAGGTTGGGGGAGGGGTTTCAAATTAAGGGGCAAGCAACAAATATTTTTGAAAGCTATTGAATTAAGGGGCAAAAGACAAATATTTTTGAAAGCTATTGATCGACATTTACGCTGATCACACGCTGAAACCGAATATTAAAGTTATTTTCCCACCGGACAAATAGTTCACCTGGAATCCGGGAAAAACCGGACACAAAATTTGTCGACCAATTTTCGGCTACAGCAGTCCCTTCCCTTGCTATAGCTCTACTCGTGGATGATGATATTATCTATGAATGTTGGCGAGAGCTAGTGTAATCGAAGGTCGAAGGGGTCGGTATATGTTGTTCAAGCTTAGTATGAGGATTCATTGGCAAATTCCAGGTCAAGTTCGAAGGTGGGTCCTTCAGAGGGTTTTGAATTTACGGTAAAAACATGTATGTTTTGTGAGCGAATAAGATATTCACTGAAGGGGTAAGGAGGTCCGCTGAATCCATTTCTGAACTTATTTTCTTGCTGGACAAATGGTTCATCACGAATTCGGTAAAAACTGGAAATTTGGTTGAAGCTCAAAGTTGTTTCTGAAATCGATTAGAGATTCGGTATCGGGGCAAGAAACATGCTGAATCCATTTTATGAGCTTTATTTTAACAGTCAAAATTAAATATTCAAGGAATCTGACGAAGACTGAAGGGCGAAGACATGACCCAATTGTTTGAATCAAGTGTTAGATTTTTGGGACCCCATCGAAACCTTTGGTCTTGTTTACTTTTGTTGAAGGGCTGCTGTTCGGTCCTGAGAAAAAAACTGCATATAAAACTTAGCTCAGGCTCTCACAGGATACTTGGATAATTTCCCTTTATACAAATGTGAAATTTAGTTCTTCTTTTTCTTATGCTCTTAGAAGTATTTTTGTGTCTTGCTTTTTTAACCTACACACTTTGAGACAAATATGCTTTGGCAAGTTAATGAAGTAATTTTTTTGTTGCTTTGTAACTTGCAGATACCGCTAATAACTTTTCACTTTGTCGTGCAGTTGACGCTAATAACTCTTTACTTTACCTTGCATAGGACGCTAATGCCTTGGCTTGGATTGCCAGCTTAAAAACGCGTGCAACTAAAAATCCACCGCTTAACTATACGAAGTTAAATCAAATTTTGTGAAAGCTCTTGTAAACAGAATCTACAGTGAAGAGAAGTTGACTGAAGAGAAAATTCATAAAAAAATGCATTGGTTTTATTGTTTGTTTGCAGGATGGAGAAAAATTTCATTTCACAACATATTTGATTTCACTACGTAGTTTTGGAGCGACGGACGTTGTTTGTTGATGCCAACTTGAGGGCTGATTAGTTACTGAACTTATTCGAATCGTAGAGGGTGTTCCACCCTTAACAACCGTAACTAGTTACTATTTCCGTTCCAGCCTCGTAAAAAGTTACTACACTGACCGTTCTAACCCTCTCGAAATAGTAGCTAACAGTAACTATTTGCTTACCATGCTCGAGAGCGTAGTAATTGTGGTAAATACGAATCTCTGTAACGTGATTGGCCCTATTACACGGTATTTTGTCGAAAATAGAAAAATCCGTTTCAGTATAGACCCCAAGAAGCCAGAATGCGTGACGTCATGCGGAGTAACTATTGTAAGTAGGGTGAACATGCTCATAATCCCTTAGATTAACTGAAATTTCGTAAGTATCTTCCAATAATCTAATCGCCTATAGTGATGTTTCTTGTGATTCTGAACATCGATTTAGGCTGTAGAGACGATAGTCATAATCTTGGAGCTAAAACTAGCATTTGTATAGGCCTTCTCTAGAGGACCTGTCTTACCTATAATACTAACGCAACCTACTTCCATAATCACTCCATATATTTCTAAATCCGAAGACCCCATTTTCATACGGTACATTTTAACCCCTCTAACAAAACCACGCTGATTTTCCCACTAGCCGTGTTTTGCTAGCTTCGATGTGTATCACGCTGTCGACGGTTGTGTGCGAGAAGTTTTTCCATAAGAAGAAGACCAAAGGTTTCCACGGGATCCCAAAAATGTAATATTTACAGACAATCGGGTCTTGTAGCGGTCCAATGGTAATCATCGGAGAAGACGAAGTTTAAATATGGATTCAGATGTGAGTTTACCCCTATAGCCTGCGTCATGTCCACTTTGACGAAAGTTCCGGCTTTACTTCTGCCAAATTTCCGGTTTCAGCCGGATTCCGGGCGAACTACTTGTCTTGCAAAAAATTGAAGTCCAAAAAGACAATCAGCGTGTCTCCATACCAGCCATATCTCCATAATCAATTTCACATAAAACTTCAACTTTTAACAAATTTTCCGATTTCAGCAGGATTCGTGGTGAAATGTGTCCGGGTATAAAATGATTGTCATGCACGAATTCAGCATGCCTTCTTACCCGTCAATCGAACACCTAATGAACTTCATATAAAACTTATACTTTTAACAGATTTTCCGGTTGTGGCCGGATTCCGGGCGATCTACTTGTCCGGCGACAAAATAATTTTCATATTAGGATTCAGCATGTTTCACCATCTGTAAATCGAACCTTTAATCAACTTCAGATTAATCTTTTATTTTTGACAAACTTTCCGGTTTTAGCCGGATTCCGGATGAACTAATTGTCCGGCGAGAAAATGATTTTCATATTCGTGTTCAGCATGTCGTCTTGCCCCGTAATCAACTATCTCATTAGCTTTTAAAAAATATTTTTTTCGCCCCTTAGTTTGAAACCCCTCCCCCTCCCCTAAATATGCAGCTATCGGGCCCATCTACGAACTCGACCTTTCCCTTGACTCGATGAGTCCTCACACCAAGTTTCATCAAAATATCTCATTCCCCTCGAGAGTTATCGTGCTGACAGACGGACAGACGGACAACTTTTGCGATGTCATAGGTATCCCTCCACTTACGATTTGGTATCCCAAAAACGGTTATGTAAATTGTTCCCTTGTTTTCGCAATAGGTCAACGGGTCTCGCAAAACGCCTAAAACAGCCAAAACCGTGGGTTCTTTGTTGAAAGAACATCCTAGTTTTAAAGTATTCAAATATTTCAAAATACTATAAGTTGAAGAGTAAATACTGCGAGGGGTCCTTTAAGGAAGCCCAAAGATTCCCGGGATAACGTCTGAAAGAAAATTCGTAATCACCTTCATGAGCCAATGGAAATCAGTGTTGAACGAAGCCGGATAGCCATCGTCTACTTCCACTACAGGGAGGGAATCCTCTGCAGTTACAAGAATTTTGTCTTCGTGGTAAAGAATGCAGGACAGGTAGACGCCCCTGAAAAAAATAGACATTTAAGAAGAAGAGTATTAAATTTCAATTTCGAAAACACGTTCACAATCGCTAAAGCAAGCTGCATTGACAGATCTCTCGGCGTCATCTAAAGCTAAGGTCCCGAAGTCCCGAAGGATCCTCGCATTAACTTTTAACAAAATTTATCAACCTCTTCGAGGTGTATCGTGCTTGCAGACGAACGGAAGAACTGTGCGAAGTCATACGTATCCCGTCACTAACGTCCGGGATCCCCAAAAAAGAGGGAGAAACCGCACCATCCTTTCCAGATATCAATTTTCTCTAAGATCAGATCACCTGTTCGAAAGTTATGCATGCACCTAAACTCCGGATTCCATTTATTCAAACAATGTTTACAACGGATACGTCAGCTATGATTTTTCATCAGCGATATTTCGGCCCTTCTTGGCAAGGGTCCTCGTCAGGCTGTCAATCTTCTGGTTCAACTTCGGGGAAGGAAACAAACCTGTAATCTTCCTTCAAATATAAGGAAACAGGTTTGTTTCCTTCCCCGAAGTTGAACCAGAAGATTGACAGCCTGACGAGGACCCTTGCCAAGAAGGGCCGAAATATCGCTGATGAAAAATCATAGCTGACGTATCCGTTGTAAACATTGTTTGAATAAATGTTTCAAAGTCAGCTTGGGCTCAAAGAATATTTATCTCCGGATTCCGCCATCTCCCCTCCCCCCACGATGGCCGAATCGGGCAAATGACTATTATCAAGTTAGTTTGGTCGGGTCCCTGATACGCCTGCCAAGTTTCATCGTCCTAGCATATCTGGAAGTACCCTAACTCGAGAACAGTGGCCCGAAAGACCGGTCGACAGACCAAAAAGTGATCCGTATATTATGGCACTTAAAAGAAGGATAAATCCTGTAAAATCTTTCTCCGTACTATGTGTCAGTTTATTTGAGGTGAAATTATTCATTTTTGTCTAAGATGTTTCTCTTCATTCCTTTCTTTTTTTTATCTTGTTAATTTACTCCACTATTTCTATTTACAGAGAAGCGGAAATTTGTCACACTTCCGTGTTGAAATGGGTACTGCGCGTGCTTTCGACTTAAACTGAGATAGAAAAACGATTCATTTAATACAAACATATATTCATTAATTGATAACTTAAATATTAAAATTTGATAATTAAATAATCCACTGAAACAAGGTGTCTGGATGAGCGAGGAATTGATGTTCAGTTATCTTCCAACCCATTTCCAAAACCATTAGGCTAGGGAGAGTCATTTCATCTCTTGTATTTGTTGTTGGGGGTATTATAATACAAGGACAAATGTGTACGCCGCCACACTGTCAGAAGTTTCACAACAGATAACACAAGGATGCGCAGTTTCAACAGATAACACTTAGGATGTTAGCTATTGTGTTTTTCAAACGTTAGGCATTAACACATTACGTAGAACAAGCGTGCCAGAAAGAGCAGACCGCCCCATCTGTTAACTTTTCTGATATCATGATGTAAGTTGGCAGATACTTTGAGCGTGTTCCACCCTTCTAACAAATAGTTACTATTTCCGTTCCATCCTCACGAAAAGTTACTACGGTGACCGTTCCAAACTTGTCGGAATAGTAACTAATAGTTACTATTTGCTTACCATGCTCGGGAGCGTAGTAAGCGTAGTTACTACGCATCTCTGTAACGTGATTGGTCGGATTCGCCCTGGTTTGAGATCCTGCTGGAAAATAGAAAAATCGTTCCAGCATTGGCGGCAAGAAGCCAGAATTCGTGACGTCACGCGTAGTAACCATGGTAAGTAGGGTGGAACACGCTCTTTATCGGCGGTGTTTCAGCTTTTTTTTTGCATGTCCTTCTTATGGAAGAGGGCCGCCTTCCTCGAACAACCTATAGTGTTGTAAATGGTAAAAATCGGTCACAGTAAAATTCGGTCTTTTACGTATTTTACCGAAATTTTACGGACCCCATTAAAATTGAAATTTCACTTATTTTACCAATTTTAATATTTTGCATATTTTGACTGAATATTTTTATTTACCCACTTCTATAAAACAGAAATAGTGGGGTACATAAAGAAAAGAAAGAAACACAACTTAAATTAGGATACAACTTTACACATCAAACCGATTACACTTCAAACAAACGGATAATTTTACATCGTTTACCAGTATTTTACTGGCGTTCACCGCGCCAAGCAAGTTAGAGAGGCATTAGAAACTGTCTGGAAGTGCCCTAAACATGATTATGTTGTTGCAGTTTTTAAACGAGTTGATTCGAAGTAATTCTCGAGTTTAATATCTATACCACCCATATTTAAGTACCATAGCTTGTTCAGACCAGAGCTCCGCATACAACTGTGGTCTAACGGTGCGATTCCGAAACTCGATTCCGGCGTTTCCGGTTCCGGCGCTGACAGAATAGATACCAGCAGGTAAATAATAAACAAAACGGAATAATAAAGAAAACGCAGTGGTACAACTTATCCAGATTAACATGTCTCAGTTTAGTCAGGCAACTCTGAAATACCGAGTTTATCTTATATTTCCGGGGGAGTACATTACTTTACCTATTTTACCATATTTTCCCAATTTTACTTACCAAATTTCTATTTAACGGTAATTTTACAACAAAACTACTTATGACTGGAAGCCAGACGGGAGAAGAAGGCGACGCCGCCCCCAAAACACATTGAGGCGAACAAATTTTTCAAGATGCAAGTGTTACCCTTTTGGATGTTTCCTCGTCGCTGTAGAAAATTGGGGACAACAGGGCCCAACCAGCGCACGTCGTTATCCACTGTTTCCTTATTAATCAAGTGTCTTTTTCTGTGTGTTCATGTGTTTTATTATTTTCTTTCATTTACTCCGCTTTTTCAAAATAGCGGGTTATAAATAAAAATACTTATTACTTACTTACTTATATGACCGAGATCTGAGGACGGCTAGTACCTCGATAGTACCTGAATGGACGACGACGCCGCTGCGACATCAATGCGGGACGAACTGAGAGGCTTTGTCGACAGCTGCGCCACCGGTGGCTCTGGAGGCACTTAGGTCTAAGGTAAGGTAAGCTTTCGGCTCTTTTTATAAGCAGAAAATTGGAATGCGTAACGTTAGAAAAACATAACAGCTAACACCTTAAGTGTTACCCTAGGTTCACGCAGAGCAAATCGCGGCGATGAAAGAGATTTTTCAATCGCAGCGACAGAAGATTTGTATCGCCTGGATGTTCCCACTGGATTTTCGTCGGCAACAGAATTTAACGCGAAATGTTGCTGTTGCGTGCATAAAATCGTACTGTCGCCCGATTAAAGTTGAATTTTGCCATCATTGAAAATCGCCTGAGGAAGCAACAGAAATCGCCGATTTTGGCGACCAAAATCTCGGCGATGGCCGATATCGCCTCAGTGTGAACCTAGGGTTATACGTTGAAACCGCGCATCCTTGTGTTATCAGTTATGAAACTTCTGACAGTGCACTAAAGGCCATGCACGCTATGACACTAATTTGGTTCTAAATTCTGTTTACTCCAATTTTCCTCGCAGATTTTTTATCTTAGAAACCAAATGGAAGATAACTTCCTGGTCTACGCCTAGTCTGAGACGACGTTCATTTGCCCCCCCCCCCCCCTCCATTCCTTAGAAAATTTGTATGCACCAAATACCACGCTTCGGCTGTTCCTACTCGGAAAAAGAATTTTTAATAGGAAACGCGGAACGGAGCTGCCAGGAATGAATAGGAAATAATTAGGACTTTCCGGGACTGTTTGTGACATCGTGTAGGGTAAATGGCCCTATTTTCAGAGGCAAAACATAAAATAATTCTGTTCCAATTTCATTGAGAAATTTTACGTTTTGCGTAACTGACTGCGATATTTCGGCCTTTAGCCTGAAGAAGAAATTGCCAAGAAGCTTCGATATGTCGCTAGAATAAGTCTCAGCTGACTAACTCGTTTAGCACCGTTAAATATACCCAACTTTTACGCCTGTGAGAAAACAAAAATAAAACGGAGTACTTGAAGAAAAGAGCAGGTAAATCAAACCTAAACTGAAATATTCTATATACTACACGAGTATGTTATGTTACATAATGTATAACAGAGGCTTTGTTTGCCAGCAGGATTGCAGGAAAAATATATAAGATACGCAAACAACCTAATAAGCGGATTATATATAAATTATCATATTATTTGTTCTCTGAAACAAGGAACCTTGGCTTCATAGGTTAGTTAAAATAAATCTGTATGCCGGAGCTTTCACCGAGATAAAGGCCTTTTTTGTTTTAAATCCGCATAGCACCGTTTATAATTTCTTTTGTATTTTTTTCTTAGTGGGCTACTACTCCTTCCTCCTTGACGTTAATTTGTTCAATGAGCTTTTAAACGTCATCTAGTCTTTCCATAAAAAATAACTGCATTCAAGACACGAGAGACATACTGGCGAATATAAATGCAGTAGTTTCCATTTCTGTTCCAACGACTTAACACTTATTCTTTAAAGGGGCCTGTCTTACCTATAATACTACCTACTTCCGTAATCACTCCATATATTTCTAAACCGGAAGACCCGAACTTCGAACGGTACGGCTGTTCTTTCTCTAGCCGGAACCCGGTGTTACGCGCGGTGTGAAATAAGAAATCTCAGAAACAAGATCTGTTTCCTGTTTCTATCTGTTTTCCTTCTATCTTGTTCCAGATAAAATAATTTTTTTTCCCCTGATACACTCTGTTATTCTAATAACCTTAATCATTTTTTTATTTTTTTTAAAGAATTAGATCTAGTGCCCTGCCCTGGTAAAGCGCACCATCTAGCGCGTCCTTGGTAGGTTAGATTTTATTAGTTGTGAGTATTTCAATATAGATAAATGAATACAGAAAAGAACAGGTACCTAGAGTGGATTCGCATGCCACACCGTTCCTCCAAACGACGTTCCAGTTATTTTACCCGACATTCAGAGGATTTAGCTCACGAGAGAAGAAACACAACAAAAGCAGGATTTGTTCTTAGGAACTCAGTGTGAGCGTCTGGAATGACCTTCCAGAATCGGTCAGAGAGGCTGTAAGTCTGGCATCATTCAAGAGAATAGTTAAATCCCATTATTTGAAAAGGAAAGAAGTGTGATAAGAGGAAAGGGTATTTATTTAAAAAAAATAAAAATTTATCACCCCCCTAAAGGTGGGCGAGGTAATGAGTGAAAGATATAGCGGATTCATGGTGGTTAGAATTACGGCCACAATCAGGACTTTTTTGTCTTAAAAGTGGCCGCTAATGGTAAATTGTTTGCTTAATTTATGTGTTTTTGATGAAATTAAAAAAAATGTCTAAATGTCTAAAGGGCCATTCTGGCGGTGTGGAAAGCTCCACGAGCTTATGCACAAGCTGTGCTTGCGACTTCGGCTAAAAGTCGCTTCGCTTTCCAAAGCTGTTTCGCACTCAGCTAGTTTTCGCCAGCACTTTGAAAGCGAATCCACTTCGCGAGTGGAAAGTGATTTCGTCAAGTTAGCGAGAAGTTGCAAAGGTGCAACTGAGGCTCAATGACATTTTGCTTATTCTTGCGCTCGACGGATTCTCGCTTTGCTTTTAGGAACCGAATCCAAGAGGTCGCCAGAATAGCTCTTAAATTGTGATGATTTTGTCTCATCGAAATTGTCTCTTTTCTGTACATGTCATTTGTTATTTTTTCCATTATTATTATTTCTTTGAAATGGGTGACAAGAAAGGATTGTGTAGCAGCGGAAGCTGTAGATCATGTAGCAACGTTACCAGAAGGAAGGAAGGAAGTGCTTGTCAACGGAAAAGCACAAGGGTATTCTGCCAGACTACGCAGCAAAACAATAGTAAACAAGCACGCACCCGAACAAATAAATTAACGCTACAAAACCCACCTTGTCACTCTTCTGATAGATTCCTCAAGTCATTTTTGCCATATTTTGTGAAGTGTTTAACGAGTGAAGACACGTATAAATGTTTGGAAATAATCTAGTATTACGTTTTTTTATATTGTTGTGTTTGACATACCGTTTAACTATGTTACAAAAGTTATGAGTTCGTACAAATTTTAAAATGAATTATGTATGTCAACTATATTTGGTTTAAATTGACAGTCCTATGTTATCATGTTGTAAAAACAGATATTCAGGAATAAATACGATGATTGATTGATTGGTCGATTACCTTTTGAGACTTCGCTGGAATTTCGGTGCACCGGCGAACAGCTGAAAGATGGTTTTAGTCGGATTTTTCTTCAGCTTTGAAGCCCCTTCGGCCGTATCATTTAGAAGATCCGAGTCGTTCCGGAAAGACTTGATTTCGCCGAAGATCTCCTCAAGCGTTTCCAAACGCCCATCGAAGCGGTCCGTCCTCTGATCCGACTCCCTCCAAGCTGAAATGAAATGAATTATTTATTTATGTCTCCGAGCAAAGGATCCATTTAATTCTAAGACGAATCGATTAGTAATAGAGGACCTTCAAAAGGATTATCCTGTAGGAATTTTCGAAATGCCGGAAATTGATAGGCTATAGAGATAACTTCGTGTTTGTGCGTTTGTAATGACCAAGTCTACTAACAACAAGAGCTGTAAGCTCATATGGCACTTGCAAGCAAACCTGTAATAAATAACTGAAGCTTATACCGACTAAATATCTTATTCGGGCAAATTACTTTCAAATACCACTGTACGGAAAAAACTAGTCGTGATATTTAATTTTTGACACGGCCGCTATTTTTGCTACACGACTGTGGCGATGACAGGAAATATCGCTGATGAAGCATCGTAGCTGACGTATCCATTGCATACATTATTTGAACATATGTCAGTTGCAAGCATACGTAGTAGCTAAGGGTATCAGCTAAGATTTGCGCTGTGCCGAGCCACGGGCGAATATGGGCCTTCGGATGCATGAAAATGTATGATTTAGACAAAAACATGCCCAGGCACTTTGCGGTTACAATGCGCACTTTAAGGGGGATAGGAATCCATTTTGTAAGCAAAACAACTGGTACACAAGTGATCATTTGCCCTTGGTTCATGAAAGTGTATCACTTGCTTTTATTTTGCATTTTATTTGCATTTTGCGGCTAACATGTGCACTTTAATGAATGAATGAAATTTATTTCCCATTTTTAAGACACAAGTCACAAATGGAGTATGAAAGAAAAGACAAGAAAAGAAAGAAAAAAAAAGACAAGAAGACACAACTAACACATAAATTTTGATACTCTTATTTACACATGGGGCGGCTAGCGTCAAGAGAACGAATAAAACCTGCAATTCGCTCAGATATTGCAATAAACGGATCGGTGACATTATACTTTGCCGACAATCTAGAATTACGGGCCCACGGAGGTAGACCTAGGAGATATTTGCAATACTTATAAAATGTGGAACGAATGCATTTTTTATCTTTCATAGTCAGTAAGGGGGCTAGAACTAAATGTGTGAGCTTCAGTTCAGCTTATTTCAAAATATCAACATACATCGAGGCTTGGGGACAAATGGCGTATTGGCTTTCTCAAGATACATGATATGACAACAATAATTCAGTCAAAACACCAGAATAAAAAATTCAGACTGAAAACGGTATAACACAAAAAAATAAAAGTAAACACGTCCACACAAGGCAGACTGAAACTCATTGTTGAAAACGCGTCCAGATTTAGGGATAAAACTACTACGGTACCGCCAGGGGCGTTGCTAGGGGGGAGGGGGGTACCACCCTCTCCAAAAAAGAAAAATGCTAAAACGTGCGAGCGCCCGACCACAAGAACTGAGCATAACTGGGCACTTGCAGTAAGACCCGACCACACAAATTGAACTTAACTGGGCGCTCGCAGTAAGGCCCGACCACAAAAATTGAGCTTAACTGGGTACTTGCAGTAAGGCCCGACCCCATAAATTGAGCTTAACTGGGTACTTGCAGTAAGGCACGACGACGAAAATTCAGCTAAACTGGGCCTTTACCCAGGAAAGCTGAATGGGGGGCTGACAGTACGCCCAGAAAAGTCAGCAGAAACTGAGTTGACATCCAGCTTGGACATAGGCGGTGCTGGGTTCTCGTGTGTTTGAGACACACGGAAATGTATTCTCAGTCGCATGTTCCGAGCTTGCCAGATTGACGTAAAGAGGCGGCGGGCTATTTCTAGTCGTTCGGAATTTTTTTCGAAGTTCTTAGTTACGTTTTATCAGAATGTGAAGTATGATTGTTAGATTTGAGCTTCCAAGATCGGCAAAAGAAAGTTGTCAAATCATGAATTTCACCCTGTATGGCACAGTGTTAACCCATGTTTTAACAGAATCTAGGTATCGTGTACCAACATCTCTCGATGCAAGTAAAAATCAGGCTCACTTTGCTGAATTTTTTAGTTTCATGCAAAGATTCGTTGTATTTTAACAGAAAAGAATTTGATTATAAGAATTTCCACCCACTGCGACGTTTAAAAATAAATTGGCTTCGCAAGCAATAAGAGATGTAACGCCAGGCCTGATTATTGAACACATTATTCGATTTTTATTTGGTTTTTTAACCATAAATTCAAAACAAGTCTGCTCTGTTTCAAGTTGTTTTTTTCTAGATTACCAGTCACATTTTCTAGATTCGTTGTATACTAAGACGGACTGAAAGATACCAGGGTTGGTCACCAAAAGTAACTTCGTATACCCTGGAAAGTAACCCAAAAATATCTCAAAACAACCCAATGTAACCTAATGTAACCCAATGTAAAGTGACTCGTACACCCTGAAGTAACTCGTACACCCTGGTTCTTGGTGACCAATCCTGGGGCAGATCCATGCTTACTTTCATTTGGGATCCGAAAAGATGTTCCGAACATACAGATTCCACAAAATTTGCCTGCGGCACCTATCGTAGTAGAGTCTATTTACTAGAAAAGTCGTGTCTCATTTCGTTCAGGTCTTAGGATCTTTAAGTCGTTCAGTTTCCCGCCTGTGGTGTTGGGATTCTCGGCAATGCTTCTAACTGGTGTGACTCTTGAGCTTTGCCAGACGTCTACCAGTCGTATATCTAGAAGTAGTCACCTCCCACGCCCAAGCCTTTCGAACCTCTCCTGATCTCGGAGATACGACTTCAAGGCTAGCAGGTATCACGAGTAGAATCTCCATACCAAGTTTGAACTAAAATCTCAACCCCTTTGAGATTTATCGTACTAACAGACGGACGGACAGAAAAACAGACAGACAGACGGAGAAACTTTACGGAGTCACAGGTATACGGTCACTAACGTTTTGTGATACCAAAAACGGAAATGTCAGCTGAACTTTATTAGAGCGATATTTCGGCCCTTCTGGCAAGGGTGCTCTTCAGGCTGAAGCCACTAAAAAATCTCCACCACATCAACGACCCAATCGAGCAGCAAGAACAGCAGTACAACACCAACTTTAACTCCAAGTAATTCTTATGAAAAATTCGCCAAAATCAGATACTTAAGCTAGAATCTTTATTTGTTTTTTCACAAGTTCACTTCCCATCTTGAGCGGCTTGAGCCTGAAGAGGACCCTTGCCAAGAAAAGCCGATATACCGCTCTAAATATCGCTCAACTGACGTATCCGTTTTTCCCTATTAACTATAATTCACAGACAGCTTGGGCTGAAATAATATCCATACTGCTAAAAAAATTATTAAACGGAGGGGGCGGGGTGGACTTATTTAACTTTAATCGCTCGTGTCCTGTACATTCTTTACAAATTTCCAAGCCCCTTGCACCTCGAATGTTAAGTTACATCTACTGACTGACTCTACTGTCGACCTAACAAATCTATATATCTAGCTGTTTTGTTAAATAGCTTAAAACAAAAACAAGATATATTAAAATATTTTGAGACAAAATATCTTAAAATATTTTGGATAGTAGCGGTTTGTCTCATTTTTGGTGTGATGGAAAAGGACCTAGAGTAGGAAATGGTGTGAGTATTGCTAAGGAGGTGGAGGTTAGATTGTGGCCAAAGAGACATGGGGGGAGAAAATTTATTCAAGGCGGGATTCCAGCAGATCATTTGAGGTTGTTAATAAGTAAGTAAGTAAGTAAGTAAGTATATTTATAACCCACTAAAGTTTTGACAAAAACAAACAGTGGAGTAAATAAGGAGAAAAAAATAAGAAAGAAAAAAAAAAAAAAGACAAAATACGTTAACAAAAAAGACTAAAATAACCTAATAAGGCGGTGGTGAGGATTCAACCTCATACAAGCATCGGCCAGTAAATCCTCGTGTAAGGATTTAAAAAGTACAAGTATATCAGTAGCACCGTAAACACGGATAATTTTGCGGTTACTGTGCGAACGTGGTAAATACAGTAGAAATTTACAGTATCGAAAATAATCGATTCTAATCCGTTTAAGATCACGTTCTGTCAAGATACTGTATAAACCAGCGTTGAACAGAACAGCTGGATTACAAAAACAAGCGTAAAGCTTTGCTAAAGCACTTCGTCGATATTTGCCTCGGTTCGCAACAATTTTTGAATAACCAAACCTGAGTTTACTTTTGATATCACTTAGTGTTTTTTCACGCAATTGTGAGAAAGCTCCGCACACAGAAATACCCAACCATTTAAAGCAATTCACTCTAGGAATGCAAAAATCATGACAATCAAGTGACGTTAGGGTTGAGACATGATTAAAAGATAGGTATTCGCATTTATCAATGTTTAAACGGAGGCCAATATCACTGAAACTCGAAGAAACTCTCTGCACGGTTGAAGAAAGACTACCTTTGCATCTGCTGATGAGAAGCAGGTCATCTGCGTATGCAAGGTAAGAAACATCAGTCATACCAACAAAAAAAGTATTACATATTTTTGATAGGACACCCGCTATACACGCATTAAACAAATAAGGTGAGAGCACACCTCCCTGCCTTACACCACATCGCACAGATACATTTCCAAAAATATTCCCATTTGACTTCAGACGAAGATAAGAGTTTGAGTACCAAAAGCGAAGAATATGTATCACGGATACATTAACACCAAGTGAAAAAAGAGCATACCAGACTTGACTATGAACCACACTATCGAAAGCTTTCGCCAAATCCAAAGTGCATAAATGAAGTACATATCCCTTTTTATGAGCATCTTTTAACAGGCAAGCTAGAGCTCTATGTGCGTGTTGGCAACCAATGCCCGTTTTGAAACCAAACTGGTTTGAATCATAGTCTACGTATTCAGTGATAGATGGAAGTAGAAGGTACTCCAAAACTTTGCTTAAATTACATGCTACCGTAATTGGTCGGTAAGAAGCACAGACTTTAGGGTCTTTCCCTCGCTTCAGAATTGATGTAACCATACCGCAAAGAAAACTATCAGGTACTAAAGATGTAGTGACACACATTTGATAGAATAGCTGTAAATGAAATAGTAAATCTGACGAAACAGTTGTCAGATGGTTTGAAGATAAACCATCCATGTCAACAGACTTGGATTTCAGCCGTTTAATGCACTTTAAAACATCTTCTTTAGACACAGGTATAATATGCCTTTGCAGAATACGAGATGGCAACACTTTCGAGAGCAATTCGGAAAAACGCTTGTGCACACGGTAATTGACTTCGGAAAACATCCCGGAGTAATGATTAATCCAAGACGATTGAGGTATTGAATCGCTTTCCATAGTATCACTGTATTTGGAAGAAATTATCACTTTCTTCCGGACATGCGTACAGACCGTAGATGTTTTTGACCGTAGATGTTAACAAATGAGTTTGCGGGGTGATTGTCTACCTTTAGGAATGCGTAGAAGATATTTGGGTAAGGTAAGAGTGTTGTCTGGTCCTTACTTTTGCCCAATGTGCGGACAATTGGATGAAAATATTTTTCACGTAATGTGCGTATGCCCTGAGCTTCCAGATCTTCGTGGGGAATTGTTGGTGTTAGTTATTGGGGGAGCATGGGTTAGTAAAAGTAACTGGAAGTAAATTATTTGGTGATATTGAAAAATTGGGAAGATTCCTTTCGGTTTCGATGAACCACAGAGAAAGGTTCCTTTAAAGAAATATGTAAAATAGTTAGCACTTATTTGGTTTTCGTTTTTGATTTTTGTTTGTGTTTATTTTTTTCCTATGGCCTCTGTGCTTTTAGTGGAATAAATCTTATCTTATCTTATCTTATCTAGCTCAATTCACAAGAAAATTCCAAACCGTTTGACAGCTAGAGTGCCTGCAGGCGAAGAGAAATTTACAATGTAAGGTAAGGTAAAGTAAGGTAAGGTACAATTTTAATGTCATACTGATTACTCATTTAGGCTTATTATCCCGACCCGAGGTAAGATCAGAGGAAATCGGGTATATTAGGATAACTGTTCCTTACTGCTTGGTACGACGGGGGTTGGAAAAGCTTCAACGAATTCTCCAAAACCACCCAGGTTTCCAGCCGAGGCTCGGACATAGTAGGGGCTGGATGCATCTAGATTCAGAAGGGTTAGTTCCGTTTTCCGTGGATCCAGGATCTGGATTTCCCCAGACACATCATTGAAGTCGGGGGAGGTACTCCACTGAACTAGAAAAAAAAAAACTGTTAAAGTATCTATTACCCTGGCTGCGTTTTCCTGCTAGATCATGGATTTAATCAATCAATTTATTAGTATAACTGTAGCACAGTAGTGATGACCATGACAATTAAAGAAAATGTTAGAGAAATATGTAATGAGACAAACAAATTAAAATTAATGCTTGAGAAATTTTGGGACAAACAATCACAGGTACAGCCTATAGTAGGCTACTAGGAGTCAAAAACACAATACATTTTCAGTCAGGAATTACCACAATGAAACCAGAATGACTTTCAGCTAATACTTCTTGCAGCAATTATGCTTGTTATTCACATTTCCTCCTTGTGCAGTTTAGAAGAAATATAAGTTGAGAATTTTGTAGAGGCTTAACGGCCTGCCGCCCAATTTACGAATATATTTATTTATTTATGCATAAAGTTTAACTGAGAAGCAAACTTATTTTCGTATCATTTAGTTGAGTACACTGATTTATTTGGATTCTGAAAAGAGATTTTCTTATTTTCCACTATCTGCTCTAGTACTGAGATTCAGAATATCTACGTCTGTCCTCACAGCGCAAATTCTACTATGACGCAGAATATTTGAATCTGAACACAAACGCGACTTTTAAGTGGGCGGTGAGAAGCTTGGTGAAGATTGCTTAGTGCCGGACCGAAAAAATTTCATAAATCTTTTCCGTCAAGCATACGAAGTAGGTAGTACCACAAATCTGACAGGGTAATTCCACTATTTGAAAACTGATTATTCGTGAATAGCGGAGCGACGATGTAACGGATTTTCATCGGGTCTTCAAGCCTCTTTAAGTGAATTAGTGAGGGGTAAAAAGACTGTCCCATCTCTGCCATTTTCAGTTAAACTTTAATATATTCCCTGGATGGGCAATTTTTTCACTTTGCTCTTACCAAGAGCCTAAGAGTATCAGGCTAGCTGAAATCAAGTTCTTCAATCAGTCAATCAATCCTACAAGGACATTGGTCGGTGGAGCCTCAGAAGTAGCGTGCCTGCTCTTCACCGGAACCAGCTGCCAAAAAAAAACAGAAAATTGCCCATCACTGAGTCAGTTCAAGAAAAAAATTAACGAAATGCTTATTACCCAAAATGTTAAAAATTAAAAGAATTTTGTAGATGCTTTGTTGCCTTACTGATTTTGCAATATATTATTATTACTTGTGTAAAAAACATAACCAGATTCAGCTGAGCTTGTTTATCGTCTTTCGAAGAATAAATATGAAAGTACATCTAGTATTCTTTTTTAACTGTTTTGGTGTTCAAAAGCATGGCTCTAGCCCACATCGTCATCTAGGCTCTGTCAGAGCTAGCCTACGTTCAAAGATTGTGAGTTCAAAACACTGAAAAGCGGAAGAATAATGCCCTGAACTTGCCAGTAAGGGCAACAGCGAGGGCTTACACAACACAGCCGTAAACGTGTAGGCATTCTTAACAGAAGGAACTTCAAACCTTGAGGCCTTATTCAAAACAAAACCAAAGTTTGTCAAAAATATCAGAGGCGCACAACCTATCAAGCAGCAAAAAGAGCCGCATAAAATCAAATCGAACAAAAAAAAAAACGGGAAAGAAAAGAAATTATTACAACAACGCGCTTTAGTGCCAAGAACAGCAAAAAAGAACAACAAGAGCAAAGGTTTCGAAGGGATCCCAAAAATTTAACGTTTATTGGACTTCTTGATCCAGACAATACTCTTGTAGATTTCCAAGTGTTCTCTAGACCCCTTTAACACTTTGCTATGTATCCATATTCAACCGCTTGAATATGCAAATTTTTTTTTTACCGTTCTGGAGTTTTTTGACAACTTTCGGCCAAACAACTAATCCACTGAGAAAACCAAGTCCAGATATGTATTCAGCAGCATGTTTAATCCGATATCTCATCTCTAATCGACTTCAGAAAGGTCTTTTTACCAAATTCCTCGTAGTTTAGCGGCATTCCCGGGGAACTGCATGCAGAGCAAAAGAGCTAGTGACATGGAGAGCCGAACATTTCGATCCAAATTTCCGGGTTCTGGCAAATTTTGCCAGCTTATCCGTCAAGTAAATGAAGCTGAAAATTCGATTCAGCCTGTCTCCTTACCCCGATACCGAATCTCTGATCGACTTCAGGAACAACTGAGCTTCAACCAAATTTCCAGTTTTGGCCAAATTCCGGGTGAATCATTTGTCCGGCAAGAAAACTAAGTTCAAATATGGATTCAGCGGGCCTCCTACCCTTCAAAGACTATCGCATTAGCTTCTAAAATATATTTTTGTACCCTTTGTTGCCTCTAAATATGGGCTAAAGGACCCATCTACGAACTTGGCATGTACTTTGCCAGTGAATTCTAATACGAAATTTGTACAACATACCTCAACCCCTTTGACCCCTTTGGCACTATAGACTGTCATGACTAAACCCAAAGAATACGTACGCTGGGAGTAAATAGTCTTTGATTAAATCCAAGAAACATTGCGCCCGGAGTCACTATCCTTCCGGCGTCCATAGACTAAACAAAGAGTATCATCACCGACGCATTCAGCTTACGCCTGTATCGATAAAGGGGTAGGGTAAGGACTGGTAAAGTCACCTGATTTTTCTGATAATTGGTCGACAAATTTTTAGTAAAATGCCAGCTGGGACTTTAGTATGTTCGAAAGTAGCAAAAGCATGTCTCCTCACACTTTTTCGACTAGATCATTGGGTTTTAAAACTTCATGCTAAATTTCTGGATTCCGGGCGAACTATTTCTCCGGTGAGAAAAAAAAAATTCAAATTCGGATTCAGCATGTCTCCTTATGCATGAATCGAACCTCTAATCAACTTCAAATACAGCTCGTACTTTTTACAAATTTTCCGATTTTTGCCGGATTCCTGATGAACTAACTGACCGGCAAGAAATTAATTTTCATATTCAGATTAAGCATGTCTCTTACATCTAAATCGACTACGGTATCTCATTAGGTTTTAAAAAATATATTTGTTCACCCCTTAGTTTGATACCCTTCCCCCACCTCTATGGGGCACATCTACTCGAATTGGCCTTTCACCCAAAGGACCTTACACCAAGTTCAAAAAAAATCTCTCGACCCCTTTGAGAGTTATCGTGCTAACAGACAGACGGACGGACAACTTTGCGTCACTTACGTTTAAGGATCCCAAAAAGCTTGGCCGATTTTTTCTATTTTTGCTGCCCATAAAAGCTAATATCAACCTCAATTTGAAAGTTTCTGGCAAAATAAACAAGACCAAAGGTGTCGATGGGATCCCAAAAATCTAATATTTGATTCAGACAATCGAGTCTTGTCTTCGCCAGATCCAGTCTTGGACAGGCTAATCATCAGAGAAAACCAAGTTCAGATATACCTCTATAAGCCATATCTATTTTGAGGATACTGACCGAGACTTCCTGTCTTCTTACCCCATAATCGACTATCACATTAGGTATTTCAAATATTTTGTTTGCCCCTTAATTTGAACCCCCTCCCCCACCCCTAAATGTAGGGCTACATAGCCCATCTACGAACTTGACTGGTCCGACGACCCAACGAATCCTCACACCAAGTTTCATCAAAATATCTCATTCCCTTCGAGAGTTATCGTGCTTACAGACGGACGGACGGACAGACGGACAACTTTTGCGATGTCATAGGTATCCCTCCACTTACGTTTTGGGATCCCAAAAATAGCTTTGCATCGCATTCTGACTTCCCTCAACCCTTCCAATTTTTGCTTGAGAGCAGTGACACTTTCAAAAGTTGTATCATGACTTTCTCTGCGTCAACAAAAAGAAAGTTTGGCGGAATTCAAAAAGGGAAACTTCAGCAAGACCCAAATTCTTGTAAATCTGATCACTGAGGGGAAGCGTCGGGAGAGAGCTCCCTTCTCTTCTAAGAATCGGACAAAGCAAATGAAATGCTTCTAACAAAACCTTCCATCTTACTTTTCATTAGGGGAAGGGGTGGAACACAAAAGTTGAAGTTGTCAAGGTAACTATGATAAAGTACGTGCTGACACAATTCTGAATTTCAAAGCACAGCTCTTACTAGAAATGGTCGTTTCACGACGAAATGGCACAGAAATATGTTTTTTGGGATCCCAAAACGTAAGTGGTGGGATACCTATGACATCGTAAAGTTGTCCGTCCGTCTGTTAGCACGATAACTCTCGAAGGGGTTGAGATATTTTGATCAAATTTGTCTTTTATGTGGTTGTTGAGTTTTTTGTATAATATTTTTTTTTTTTTTTAAGTAAATAATTTTGAATAATTTTAAGTAACCAGTTTTGCAGCTCGTCGCAACCCGCTATACCTGTATATGCATATTCAAATTCAAATTCAAATTCGTTTATTTCCATGATATCTTTTAACAAAAATAGTGGTGGATCGTTATACATGGTCAACATAGTCATAAATTATCACTTATATGTTACAATTATAAAATTTTAAAACACAATCGAATAACAAACACATCTCAATTTAAAATTCATAATTCCGATCCGTTAAAAACCTTCACAAAATAGGTGGACCGGCGCACATCCGAGGCCAGACTGAAAACCCGAACTCTGTTGACCAATCAGGGAGGAGAACGGAGAGAGGAGAATCGACAATTCACCATCGGAGCAAATTCTCGATTCTGCAGAATCGCCAGGCTTTCCCCGTTCTCGATTCTGACAAAAACGCAAGAAAAGGAATTCACTTCATCTGAATACTCCAAAAACGCGAAATAGGAGAATCGCGAGGAGAATTCGGATCAAAAATGCAACTAATGTATACGACCTTTCCGGCTAAATGTATGTTACATTATAAGTATGTCTATGAATGAGTGCAGTTTTATGCGCCAAATGAAGGTGAGATGTTTATAACATGACGAATTATTACAAATGAGCAAAATCCCCAGACTGTTTTCATCCGAGTCGGTCTTAGCGGGTGAGAATACAGGAAAGAAAGACCATCGTAGACCATCAAACACTTGTCAAAGTACCCACTAACACACCAAATATTTCATTCTCATTTTTTTGGGCTTATTGTCTTGTTCAACCTAGTTTTGTTGTGTACCTACTGACACAACGAATATTTCATTCTTATTTTTGTGTGCTTATTGTGTTGTTGAACCTAGTTTTTTGCCTCGTTTTATTGTAACTCCCGTCTTGTATATATATAAATAATAACAATTATAGTAGAGGGGGACGTGTCATTTACGTCTTGACAGAAACTCTAGCAGAGATGGGCGAATCCAATCATGAAAGGATTCGAATCCGAATCCAGGCCTAGGTACGAATCCGATTCCGAATCCACCATTTCAAGCTGAGGATTCGAATCCGGAACTGAATCCGGATTAGACAGACCTTAACAGAAATCACATTTATTTAAATAGTATATAGTTTAAAAATCAGAGAAAAAGCACTGATATCTAAGGTAATTAGATAACGTGATAAATTAATGAGGATGGTTGGTGGTGGAGAGCAGAAGTTGGATTGCCTAAACCGACGGTGTAAAAATTTGGAGACGGAAATAGAAGGATATACACCAGAAATTTGCTTGGATTCGTAAGATTGATAGTTTGGAATCCGAGTCCGAATCCGAATCCAGCCTGACAAGCAGAAGATTCGAATCCGGCCAAAAGGACGAATCCTGGGTTCGAATTCGAATTCGGTTTCGCCCATCTCTGAACTCTAGTCTCAATTCCGAACTACAATAAACATCCGCAAAAAAAAGAGGCGACAACAATTTTAAACAGGGTGGTGTTTTAGACAGGAAGTCGGTATCCGTGGTACATGTTTTGCAGGTAACGAGGATATTAACCACAAATGGAAGTTCCAAGTCGAACCGGAATTTCCTGCGTACCTTCGTTTCGAAATTTGATCATATACTGCTAAAGCACGACCAACACGGACTGAATTCCTCCTCATCCTCTCCCAAAATTTCGGGTTGAATTTCTATATTAATCTTATCAGAACGGAATGATAAAACTATTCAATTAAATAGTTGTCAAATCGTCTGTATTTTTTATAGTAATCATATGTCACTGAATGGACAAGATCGTTTAGGCATAGTTCTGTTTTATACATTATATTTTGTACTCGATACTTCTGAGGGAAATAAATAAATAAATATCCCAAATAAATATCGGAAATCCAATATCGACTAATTCCAGTTAAACTATTCTTCCGAAGCGAAAAATGACAACATTTCTTAATTACGCGCACGCTGCCTCAGTAGGAAATTCCCACCACTAGGAAACTTTGTTTCCTAAATGTTTAGTCTCCACCAAGTTCCGGCCAAAGTAACCATTCTAGGTGAGAATTGACAGCGTACCACGATTTAAAATGATATGTTGCTCCTCTCATCGCTCTGATCGTTCATCGGTGGTTTTGAAGTCCATACTCTGAGCAGTAGATGTCCGAACCCCGACTCACAACCAAAATGTCGACAAAAAAAGAACAAAGGTTCGATGGGATCATTAAGGGAATATTTGTTGATCTTTCTAATGCAGAGAATTGGGTCTTACAGATGTTCAATCTTTGCCAAACCGTCTTATAACACCACTTAACCAGATCCAATATGAAAAGCATATCAGACAATAAGGTTCATTAGTAAACATGCATTTTGACTACACTCTGATCGGATTATATATCCGAGGCGAGGATAAATGGTAGTCACCGTATTTTTTTCGGGGACAAAAACCATTTCAAACCAATTTCCAAACAGACAAAAAATTGCTAGCCTACTACCAAATTTCCAGTGTTGGCCGGAATCCGATCCAACTACTTGTCCGAGGACAAAATGAATTTCATAAATTGATTCAACATCTGTTCATACCCCTACGTCGATTCTGCGACAGACTAAAATTGTTCTACCGAACTCATGGTTTCTGTCGAATTCTGGGAGAACTACTTAAAGTTTAACTGAAAAGCCAACTAACTGTTGTGTCATTTAATTGAATACACTGAATTATTTGGATTCTGCAAAGGGATTTTTTTTTCTGTCCACTATCTGCTCTAGTTGTGACGTTCAGAATATCTGCGGTCGTCCCCACAATGTAAATTCTACTATGGCGCGGGAAATTTTAATCTCAATACAAACGCGGCTTTTCAGTGGGCAGTGGTGAGCTTGGTGAAGACTGCTTAGTGCCTGAACAAAAAAAGTCATTAATCGTTCTCGAAAGACATACAACACAGATACAAGCGCGCAGAGGTTCCGCGAATCACACAGAGCGGGTCTTCAAGCCAATTTAAGTGAATAAGTGATGGGTAAGGCCTTTTCAGTTAAACTTTAAGGGGAATATTTGGTGATCTTTCTAATACACAGAATTGGGCCTTACAGATGTTCGATCTTTACCGAACCATCTCATAGCACTACTTAAGTAGATCAACTAGGCAATACTTAGCAAAAAGCATTTCAAACAATAAGGTTCATTCGTAAACATTCGATTTGACTAGACTCTGATCGGATTATACCTCCAAGGCGAGGGTAAAAGGTAGTTCCCGATTCACCGTATTTTTTTCGGGTTTAAAGCCCTTTTCAAACCAACTTGCAAACAGACAAACAAATTGCTAGCTCACTTTCTTCATTTACTCCGCCTTTCCGAAATGGCGGGTCATAAATAAATTACTTACTTACTACCAAATGTCCGGTTTTGGCCGGATTCCGATCGAACTACTTGTCCGGCGACAAAATTAATTTCATACATGGATCAACATGTGTTCTTACCCCTATGTCGATTTTTGAGTTTAGAAATTTTCTACCGAAATTTTCTACCGAATTTCCAGTTTCTGTCGAATTCCGGGCGAACTACTTAAAATGGACTTACTTTTCAGTTTTGTTGAGATCAGGCTGGGCTCAATGTATGGGGTCTCCTTAAAAGTGACCAGAAGTGTTCGTGAGTTGACGACTTCAACTTCAAGTAAGTCTGGAGGAGGAGGAGGTCCTAAAATAAAAGCATACTTATGTGACAACTAGAAACTTCTCTTCAGGGGTGGATTCTTTAGCACGATCAAAAGATATGAGTTGCGTTTTTGTAGATACCATGGCAACCGAATCTGCAATTAGTCGTTTTTCCAGTAACCGTGGTATCTGATATACGGTTGCTCTGCAAAAATGACAATTGACGAAATTGCGCTTTTCGAAGTCATCCCAAAAGAAAAACTGATATTCTGTCGCATCACTAAGCACCAAACTACTTTCCCACCAATTTGACAAAAATTGATTAAAGTGAGATGACTTTTTCAGATACCACGATAATTGCAAAAACACCTTTTGCCTGTGGTATCAGATTCCACGATGACTGCAAAAACCACTTTAGACCGTGGTATCAGATACCATGGTATCTGCAAAAACGCAACTATAGTGTTTAATTATTCTGTTGTTGTTCCGGAAGCAATTTAAATTGTTAAAGTGTTATGGTCATTACAGATATTTTTTGATCGTCCTTTTTATAGTATTTAACACAAGGATGCGCTACCTACACTGTAAAAAAAAAATTTGCAGTATTTGCTAGTGGGATTAATCTTGTCTCTAAAGAGATAATCTTATCTCTAATTCGGATTAATCTTATCTCAGTAGAGATAAGATTAATCCCAAATAGCAAATAATGCAGTGAACTTAAATCCTTGCTCGGAGAAACTTTGTACAGTGTAGCGTTACATCTTGTCAAACTTCCGAAAATGTACTGTAAGATTAGAAGATGGACGGCATTGCAATTCGCCATTTTCAATTTTAGCGCTTCCAAGCAGACTAGTTTCTGTAAACCCCCCTATACCTCACCATTAGCAACCATGTCAGACACAGTAAAATAGATACACAGGTTGATCAGTCGAAAATCTGCAATACGCTTCCCAGCAGAGCAAAATAACACTAGGCAAAGCGCCAAGATTTGACAAAATTGACACAGACTCAAATAGCAGCGATCCTAGCCCCCTAGCGATAGAGAACGTCCCTACCGAAATTTCTTCAATCGTCCACCAGCGATGGCTCTGATAACTTCATATTCTGAAGATAGCAAAAAAATTACACAGCCTCCATTGTTTCGTTGGTGTGTGCAGACTGCACCTTTGCTTTACTAGACATTTCTAAACCCGGAAGTATGACTCGCTTTAAATGACGCAAGCATATTGGGCAGCACTACGAGTATGGCCCATTTGAAAAACATAGATCTTGGCGCTACTCCTTAGTGTTACTTTGCTCTGCTTCCAGCTAGTGGAGGTTTTGCATACGTCTTACTAATAGAAAGTGAAAGCTACCCACTACCTTATGAATACGACTTTTTACTATATCTACACGAGTGTTGATTATAAGACAATGAGGGATTAACAGAAACTAGTCCAATACTCTATCTATATGACTTAGTCCATAACACGCCAGTGATTCTCAGGAAGAAGGAGCAAACGTGTCCGTAACGACTCAGAACGTGTCCGAAAGCTTATTGGTGCTGTAAATGCTGCATTAATGCTGCATTTCCTTTACTTTTTATGTCCGAAAGCTGTTACCTTTCTTTCTTCAAATACCAAAATTTAAGTCAGGAAGAACAAGAAGAAAAAAGAATTAGCTGTATAAAGCTGACAAAATGGATGAGCTACTGATATCCAACCTTCTTATGTTTCCTTTCTTCGTTGACCATGATCGCCAGTTGTCTTAAATTGGGTATTTTTATTTTTTAAAGAGAATTGTCAGTTGTCTTTTTGAATTTGTTACGTTTGCCGCCGAAAACACTCGAGAGAATCGCCGTACTCCTATGTTTCTTCATGAAAATTTAGCATTCTTGCTGAATTTGTCGATGAATTTTATGCTGAATTAATGCTGCATTAATTCAGCAAAAATTTAAGTCCGAAAGCGAAATGCTGCATAAAATGCTGAATTAATTCAGCATTTTCGTTCGTTTCGGAGCTTTCGGACACGTTCTCAAACTCAATGACGCAGCTGTGACACCGTTTCTTCTGTTCTTCCGCAGGTACCCGGAGATTCTGCATCGGAAGGGAGAGATAGTCATCAAGTGTATTGGCGAATTGAAGTGGAATAAGGTGAATTTCTCGTGATCGGGAATGGTTTGAAAGAGCCCCACCGGCCTTACAAACAAGAAAGAAATAGTCTTGTCTGGATGTTTCTGCTTAAAAAAGCAACGTGAGGGATTTTTTTTTCGAACACTAATGCTATGTGCAAACACAGTCCGATAAGATTTAATTTTAATTTTAATTTTAATTAATAGTGTCACTATGGGGAAGCCTGCATGCGATGCGTCAAAAGTTCAGAGCGAATGCGAAAATTCGCATCCGCCTGCGACAATCGGACTGTGTGAGCGCGTACCTTACCACGAACTTAGAAGATACAGCCACCCACAGGAATTTTGTCTTTTATGTAGTTGTTGAGTTTTTGTATGTATTTTTTTTTTAAGTAAATATCTGAATCTGAATCTGAAATCCGAATCCTCTTGAACTACATCCTCGCTTGAACATTATATATCAACCCCTTCGACCTTCGATTACACTGTATCTCTCCGACGTCACACAGAATAAACAAATGAATGCCGATTAACTTGGTCCCAAAACAGATTGTTCGCCCGCCCACTAGTCCGTCTGGTTCCTGAAAATAGTCAGGTTACCCTTACCATTAATGTAAAGCCTTTGACGACAAATAACATCAACAAATACTTGAAAAAGTAAAGAGAAGGGCCACCAAATTAGTCCACGGACAAAAAGACAAGTCCTACAGTAAGAGACCTCAACCTTCCAAGCCTTACCTACAAAAGAAGAGGTGATGAAATTCAAACATTCAAAATAATTGACGAACAAGTAATGCCTCAGCAGAGGCGTTACTAGCCAAAATGTTTGGGAGGGGGGGGAGGGATTTACCGACTGGCTTATGATTTTTACTGACTTTTTCTGCAGAAATGACTGTTTTCAACAACAAAAATTAAAATTTTTGAAAAAAATCGACTGATTTTAAAAAAAAAGACTATTTTGACGAAAAATCGACCGATTTTCAGAAAAACCGACTGTTTTCATGAGAAAAAAAAACTGTTTTGACGAAAATTGCGGCGCTTCGCGCCCTCTCGGTTATTTTTTACCGAGTGGCTGATAGCATTGGGAGGGGGGTCCCACCCTCCTCCCCCAGTCGTTACGCCCCTGGCCTCAACTCTTCAACTTAAATACATCAGTGAGAATAGACGAGGGAATCGAGGTCCCCCAAAGAACATCATCAAGCCATCCACTAGTACCCAAGCTAGAAACCCGTTCTCCATAACCCATGTGATTAACAACTGAAACTCCTTGTCCAACGTACTGTTAATGAAGAAACAATAGATGACTTTAAAGTTAAGTTGGACAAGATGGTCTTCGAAAGCCTGGAAGTTCGAATGGGAAGTCAGTGACCAGACATTAGTTATCCACAAACCAATGAAAAATCAAACGAAAAAATCATCATGCCACACTTTCAGAAATTTCATAGCATATAACATAAGGATGCGCGGTTTCAACAGACAATGTGTAACAGATAACACTTGGGATGTTATCGGTTGTGTCTTAAGACGTTATGGATGAAATGTTACGTACAACGAGCTTTGTTAGGAAGAGCCAAAAAACAGCCAAAAAAAGCATCGACGGACTTTCATCTTTATCGTCACGATGTTGGAAAACTCATCAGAAGCTTTTTGGCGGTTTCTCGGCTCTTCCTGATGGTAACGCTTATTAGGCGTAACATTTTTAAACACAACACACAACACCCAAAGTGTTATCTGTTATGCATTATCTGTTGAAACCGCGCATCCTTGTGCTAACTGTTATGAAACTCCTGACAGTACACCAGCGACCCTATGGGAGCATTGGTACCTTTGTTGCTGGACAACGCGATTTAAGGTAATTCTTATCCAATCTGCATGATCTTTGAAAACTTTCCTCCGTCCTCCACAGATTTTCTAGAGGAGACTTCTGAGGGGACTCACCCCACTAGGGTTTACCGAAATGTCGCCTCTCGGAGACTGCGCTGAAACAGTACGCGGACTCGCATTGAAGCTACACTGTAAAAAGTTTCTCCGAATAGGGATGCAGTATGTGCTACTGGGATTAATTTTATCTCTGTTGCGATAAAATTAGTATATTAGTAAATCATTGTGCCGTGCGGCAGTAAAGTTTACCAAAAAAATCTTCAGAAAGATATCTAGAATCGTTCATTCCGTATTTCACTGAACATTTTAACTGTCACTTTATTTTTACGTTCGTCTCGTACCTATTGTTTGATAGTTTAAGATAATTTCGTAAACCACAGTGGCCTGACATATCACAAAAAATCAACGAAGAAACCATCGAAAACCAACATCTTCGTTGGTTTCTTGGTTGATTTTTTGTGGTTTGTTAGTTTGTGTTTAAGCTGCATTGTACGTGAGTGTTCGTTTTTCCAATTTCCACCTGTGTTAGCCTAGTACTATCAGGGTTAAAATACAATTGATTGATTACGCAAGATGCAATTGATCAACCATCGTCGTTTCCAGCGTATAGCAGATAAGATTTTTAATCAGCTCAGCAGGACATTTTCCATTTCTCTGTGACACACAGAAGGGAAAGCCTTTTTATGATGCAGTAAATTACTTTTTTCAACAGAACTTTCCCAACGTCCAAGCGCCTGGATTCCTTCTTCGCTGACGATCTATGGAGAAAATAAGCCGAGGTTTGTTTATTGTCTCTGAAGAACACTGTACAAAAAGATCTTCCAGGATTTACCACTGGGATTAATCTTGTCTGTATTGAGATAAGCTTATCTCTAATTCGGATTAGTCTTATCCCAGTAGAGATAAGATTAATTCCAGTAGCAAATACAGCAGTTAAATTTTAATCCTGACTCGGAGAAACTTTTTAAAGTGAACTGCTACGCAAGGCCGTATCCAGGGGGGGGGGGGGGGGGGGGGGGGGGGGGGGGGGGGGGGGGGGGGGGGTCGACCCCCCCCCCCCCCCCCCCGCACCGCGAAACTTACAAAAATACTCAGTTTTATAGGCTTTTCCCTCTGATTTATGTCTTTTTTGTGCGACCCGCAGGCACCCCCCCCCCCCCCCCGAAATAAATTCCTCGATACGGACCTGCTGCTACGTCAGAAGTCTTGTCCAATTGTCAGCTATAGGCGTTTTTCCGCAACACAATTGTGGGCCACATATTTTTGAGTGTTTCTCAAGTTAAAACAAAAAATGTCAGAAAATAAAAGAAAAATTCATACAAAATCTTAATAAATAGGACTTCAGGCTTTTGTCCTTACCATTCCTAACTCGAGGCGTTTTTTCGTGCTCCCACAAACAGTTTGTTGGTCGACTGTGGCTCGAAAAAGTGTTTCCGCGGTCTCTCGTGCGGCCCACAAGTGTGTTTCCACGACCAACAGGATTTTCGTGGCTCGCTTTGTGGCTCAAATTCGACAAACAGCTGGCGAGGTGATTGTCGATTTTGTGGCACAATTCTGGCGGGAAATTCAAATTAAGCAGCAAAATAGTGTCGAAACAATAAAGCTAACTACTTTTCAAGCATATGGACTTAAAACTGAGGATGCTTTTTGTACAGAATGGTAAGCAAATGAGCCTGGAGTTCTACTTATTGAGATTTTAAATGAGCTTTATTTTTATTCTCAGATATTTGAAATTACCGCCAAAAAAATAGAGCAAACTTTGTTTCCGCGAGTTTCAACTAGTGGCTCGACTGTGTGTCACATTATCATGCTTCCGCGACAAACACTCAAAAGTGTGTGGCCCACAATTGTGTCGCGGAAAAAGGCCTTAAAAGGATCCTCAGTTTTATGACTACACGCTTGAGAAAGTTCTTAATTTTACTTGTTTAATGTTATTTTGCTGTTTAATTTAAATTTACCACCAGCATCCAGCCACAAAATCGACAATCACCTCGGCAGCTGTTTGTCGAATTCGAGCCACAATGTGAGCCACAAAAATCTTGTTGGTCGCGGAAAATACAATCGTGAGAATCACAAAAGGCCGCGGAAACACTCTTTTCGAGCCACAATCGACCTACAAACTGCTTTATGAGGAGATACAAGTCAAACGGCTCCCTCGGAACCAGTCATAGGTGGCAGGTGGCTCCGTTATGGACCTTCAAATGTCATGTCTTGCATTTGCCTCTACCTCTCTAATCTCTCCGTTCATTCTAATTTCCTGCATTTACCGCAGAGCAAAATAACACAAGGGAGAAGCGCCAAGACCTATGCATTCCATGCTTCGCAAACGGGACATGGCCGTAGCGCCGTCCATTAAGCTTGCCGCATTTAAAGCTAGAAAACTTGCGGGTTTAGAAATTTCTGGTGCTAAGATGCGTTCTGGAGACTTCATGGAGAAAGGGGAAGTTATATCTTTTTTTTTGCTGTGTTCGGAATAGGAAGTTATTGGAGCCAGCGCTAGTGCACGACTGATTGAGCTTCAGTAGGGACGTTCTCTATCGCTAGTGGTGCTCGCGTCACTGCTATTCGAGTGCGCGTTACTTTCTTCAAGTTTTGGCGCTACTCCCTAGTGTGGTTTTGCTCTCATTTTCCGTGTTTGGCTCTTTTCGAGGCTCATAAGATTAAAATCATTAAGGTCCTATTACTCTTACGGAGCTCATTCAGTCTACCACAAATCACCGACTTTGGGAAACATGATGCCAGCTGGAAAGTACTTCCTAGTGTTGTTTTGTTCTCATTTTCCGTGTTTTGCTCTTTTCGAGGATCATAAGATTAAGATCATCAAGATCCACTTAGCTGGAAAGAAGAGACATGTGATATGAACACCAAAATGCGGAAACATCTCTGCCCTGTCAACGACCCAATCGAGCAGCAAAAACAGCAGCCGTGTCCAAAATGAAAGCGCAGAACCACTTTTGACTTCAAGCAATATAAAAGAACAAATTCACAAAATCAGATACATAAGCAAGAATCTTTAGTTCTTTTTTTCCCACCACAAGTTCATTTTTCAGCTTGAGCCTGAAGAGGACCCTTGCCAAGAAGGGCCGAAATATTGCTCTAATAAAATGTAGCTGACGTTCAGACACATCCTTTTGTATGTTTCTTCGTCGCTATCAAAAATCATTGACAACAGAGCCCAACCAGCGCACGACCTTCTACACTGCTTCCTGGCCGAAAATTTAAAATTAGTGTCTTTTTCTGTGTCTTTATGTCTGTTATTTATTTTCTTTTATTTACTCCGCTTTCTCGAAATGGCGGGTTAGAAATAAATTACTTACTTACTTACTTACACCCGTTTTGCAGAGTCAAACAAACGCCTTATGCTAATTGCTGGGTACCGAACAGACGATCAAGTTTTTCTAGCAGGATTTTCTTCGCGTTCATAAAATTTATAGAAAAAATCTCAACTTCTTCGTATGGAAGTGATGATGATGCGGAAAATCCTGACAAGATCCCGGTCCCAGACTGTCCGATAATCCAATCATAAACTGAGTCAACTTTTAAAATCAACCAATCAGAATTCCTTTACAAGGGTAGTAGATCAGATACTGGGTCAGAAATACCAGTATTTTTGTCCGTGTCTCTCACACAAACCGAGTGGTCAGCAGAGTTTCGAGAAGTCACGTGTGATCGAATAATGGAGGATGAAATTTATTTATTTGTTTACTTCCATCACTCAAACTAAGGACTAATTTAATATATGAACAAAAAACTATACCTAAATCAATTTCTCCATTCATCGACACTGTAAACATTATGAAAGAAGACACAAATACATAAAATTTAAACAGCGTGAGTGACTTGCGTGCATACCTTAAAACTTCGTCAAAACATTACGATGGACTATCAGCTGGATCGCTAAGACCCCCCCCCCCCCCCCTGCTCCCTTTCAACACAAACTGAAGATTGTAAGTAATGACCTGAATTCTGAAACTCCAATATCGGAGCGTCGTAGAAAATATAGGGCCCTAATGGAATAGCCCTAGAGAAATCAAACAAGGCCAAAGACTTAATCTGAAGACGGGGAAAGGATGTCCTCGAAAAGGAAACACTATGAATAGTGAACTGAAAGTTCACATGCGAATCCAATCAAATCGTTTATTCATTAAGAATTTTACTCACTGCGTGTGTCGACTAACTGATTCGGACGTCAACATATAAATACATATCAATATATATAAACAAAAAAAGCAAGCGTAACTGCCGAGTCAACTGCTATTTCGGTTTGTATCGAAAACACAGAAAAAAAATTAAAAATAACTAGACCTACGTTGCCCGGGCAACGTGAAGTGTTGCGGCAACCTTTGTCCGGCTTCGCCGGCTAAAGTGTTGCGAGAGCAACACTTTGGTTTTGTTTCTTCGCTGTCGGTTAAATGCTGAAATTGTCAACTTATCGAAGCTTTTAAAACGGTATGTTCTAAAAAGAATAATCACATAATCAAAAGCTGTTCTTTAGCGTTGTAAAACCAACAACAAAACAATATCGGAAGAAGGCTATTTGTAACGTTTCAGGATTACAATACCATAGATGACACTATTAATTATTACAAAACTACCTTATTGTTTTACATTACCGTATCGTTTGTACCCGTTGCATAAACAGTTAATCCTAGGTTATAGCGATAGACCATCGATACAAACTTGCTTACTGTCATATTTACAGAAATCGAATACAATGTGCACCAATTTTCAAAAATTTCTAGCCCCTCGTGAACCGATCTTACTTACAAGTCCGTCTCCCGACATTGACAATAAATTCACCGGAAACAAATAATGGATGCACCAGCTATCAAGAGTTGCAAACCCCTCATCGCTGAAGATGATTATAGCATAAAAGCCGATTATTACTTACAAGTCCCATGCATGTCTTACAATTGGGAACAAAATTGTTCTTACCATCGAATACACCTGAGACAAATAACAGGTATACCAACTAGCAAAAGCTGCAAACTCCTCGTTGCCGAAGATGATTATGAGCTAACAGTCGACTGTTGCTTACAGTCGAATGTTGCTTACAAGTCCCTTACATGTCTCACAACTGGTATCGCCTATTTTTGGTTTCAGTGTGTACCTTACTCCTGAAGTTGTCAACCCCTTGAAACTTTCAAACTGGCTTATCTCATGAAGGATTTTTGTTCAGAAAATTTGATGGCATATATTTTGATCAGCTCTTCAAGGGCTATCGATTGCCCTAACCACAACAAAAGCATATCGGAAAAAGGGACTAAATTGACTTTGCAGTCAGTTGAACTTTATCCTTTTCAATCGTAGACATCGTGACGGATGAAAACTTGGAATAATATCCTATATAATCTAGTTGGTATTATAAAGCTATCCGTAACTTTTTAGGATTAAAATACCATAGATGACACTATTAATTATTACGAAACTACCTTGTTTTACATTACAGTATCGTTTGTACCCGTTGCGTTAACAGTAAATCCTAGGTTACAGCGATAGACCAACGATACAAACTTTCTTACCGTCAGATTTATATAAATCGAATACAATGTGCAACAATTTGCACTAATTTCTAGCCCCTCGTGCACCGATTCTACTGACAAGTCCCTTTCCCGTGATCAAGTTCACCGGATAAAAATAATGGGTATACCGACTAGCAAAAGTTGCAAACCCCTCATCGCTGAAGATTTGTGTAGCATAACAGCCGATTATTACTTACAAGTCCCTTGCATGTTTTACATTTGGGAACCAAATTGTTCATCAAATGACAGGTACGCCAACTAGCGAGAGCTGCAAACCCCTCATTGCCGAAGATGATTATGAGCTAACAGTTGCCTGTCGCGTACAAATCCCCTAAATGTCTCACAACTGGTATCGCCTATTTTTGGTTTCAGTGTGTACCTTACTACTGAAGTTGTCAACCCCTTGAAACTTTCAAACTGGTGTATCTCATAAAGGAATTTTTTTTACCAAAAAATGGATGTCATATACTTTGATCAGCTCATCAGCGGCTATCGATTGCCGTCGAAGTTGAACTTTATCCTTTTCAATCGTAGATATCGTGACGGATGAAAACTTGGAACAATATCTTATATAATCTAGTTGATATTATAAAGCTATCCGTAACTTTTCAGGATTAAAATACCATAGATGACACTATTAATTATTACAAAATTACCTTATTGTTTTACATTACCGTATCGTTTGTACCCGTTGCGTAAACAGTTAATCCTAGGTTATAGTGATAGACCATCGATACAAACTTTCTTACTGTCATATTTACAGAAATCGAATACAATGTGCACCAATTTTCAAAAATTTCTAGCCTCTCGTGAACCGATTCTTGCTTACAAGTCCGTCTCCCGTGATTGACATCAAATTCATCGGAAACAAATAATGGATATACCAGCTATCAAAAGTTGCAAGCCCCTCATCGCTGAAGATGATTATAGCATAATCTTTTTAAACGGGATGTTCTAAAAAAAATAATCATATGATCAAAAGGTATTCTTCAGCGTTGTAAAAACAACAACAAAAAAATATAGGAAGAAGGGACTAAATTAACTTTGCAGTCAGTTGTACTTTATCCTTTTCAATCGTAGACATCGTGACGGATGAAAACTTGGAACAATATCTTATATAATCTAGTTGGTAATAGAAAGCTATCCGTAACTTTTCAGGATTAAAATACTATAGATGACCCTATTAATTATTATGAAACTACCTCATTGCTTTACATTTTCGTTTGTATCCGTTGTGTAAACAGTTAATCCTCGGTTACATTGATAGACCATCGACACAAACTTTCGTACCGTCAGATTTATAGAAATCGAATACAATGTGCACCCATTTGCAAAAATTCCTAGCCCCTCGTGAACCGATTCCTACTTACAAGTCCCTCTCCCGTGATATACATTAAGTTAACCGGAAACAAATAATGGGTACACCAGGTAGCAAAAGCTGCAAACCCATCATCGCAGAAGATGATTGTAGCATAACAGCCGATTATTACTTACAAGTCCCTTGCATATCTTACCATTGGGAACCAAATTGTTCTTACCATCGAATACACCGGAAACAAATAACAGGTATACCAACTAGCAAAAGCTGCAAACCCCTCATTACCGAAGATGATTATGGGCTAACAGTCGACTGTTGCTTAAAAGTCCCCTATATGTATCATAACTGGTATCGCCTATTTTTGGTTTCAATGTACCTTACTATGAAGTTGTCAACCCCTTTGAAATTTTCAAACTGGTGTATCTCATGAAGGAATTTTTGTACCAAAAAATGGATGGCATATACTTTGATCGGCTCATCAATGGCTATCGATTGCCGTCGAAAAAAAAATTCTACCTGTCTTAGTTCAAAAGTTGACTTTTTTGCCGTAGGCCAACTTTCTAACGTCACGACTTAGAAAGGAGCAAAGGATAAGCTCTAGTTTCTTTAGCAATGAGAGAACTTTTAAAGTTTAAGAGGCACATCTGATACCGTTACTCTACCACAAACCAAAGTGCAAAAAAAAAATTTTATAAACTCAGCTGAAATCGTCGCAGACATGGACAGAAACAATAGATGGCAGCACTTTCGGACCCGTGGGAAAAAGCCACTTTTTTGTCTCTGTAGATTTTTCTATTTATCACTCCTGTGGGGCCGGCTAACTGCCGCATATATTTAACACTTATAGATTTTAGTCCATCTTCAATTTGAAACTGGTGCCTGCCTGCTTGCGTGCTAGAACGGAGCTTTCCACTCGAAAGCAGAAACATCTTTTGATGAAACGAAAGGTTCGCTACACAACTTCAGATAGTCCTCTCTGACATAGGCTATACAACTCCACTTCACTTCGCAAACCGTAGGCTCTGGCTCGATGACAAGCAAAAACCATCCTTATTGGCCCCAGGCAAGAGTTCTACGGAGCTTTCCAAAATGTAATGTCATATTCATCAATCCGGCCTAAGGTCCACACTTTCCGTAAAAACCGCACAGGTTAGACCCTTCTCAGTTACCAGGAATAAAATGAAATCGGAGTCATAGGAAAAAAAAAAAAAAAAAAAAAAAAACGAGGACAAAACCAAAGTGTTGCTCTCGCAACACAATTACACCATACTAAACGGTCAAACATATTTGCTTAAATTCTAGAGTTTTAAAATCGAGATTTAAACTCACTGCCTTCGGCTTCCAGGGTGGATGAAGAGCGTGTTCCACCCTTCTAACAATAGTTACTATTTCCGTTCCATCCTCACGAAAAGTTACTACGCTGACCGTTCCAACCTTGTCGGAATAGTAACTAATATTTACTATTTGCTTACCACGCTCGGGAGCGTAGTAACTACGTATCTCCGTAACGTGATTGGTCGGATTCGCCCGTGGCGTGAGATCCTGCTGGAAAATAGAAAAATCGTTCCAGCCTTGACGGCAAAAAGCCAGAATTCGTGACGTCATGGGTAGAAACTACGGTAAGTAAGATGGAACACGCTCGAAATAACAACTAAGCGACCGAGGGGATTATAAAAATAGTGCGCAAGCCACTCTGGTCGCTACGGAGAAGCGGGCTACATCATTCAGTGATCTCGCTCTAAAAAGTGTTTCCGCGGTCGTTTGTCTGGCCCACAAGCAACACTAGAGAGTAGCGCCAAGAACATAGCCTTCAGTTGTAAACATTGTAACTTTGAGCCTGTAAATTTCAGCTTTCAGGGCTGAACTTTGAAGAGTCCTAGACTTCCAAGTTCAGTTTCCTCAGATCCTCAGTTTTATGGGTCTACTAGAGACAGCAGATACTTTTATTCTTTGGACTTTAGTTAACCTTACACTAAACCTTAATTTCCCGCCAAACACGAGCGACAAGTCGGAATCAGGGCAAATAACACCAAGGAGTAGTGCCAAGGCCTATGCTTTCCCTGCTTTGCAAACGGGCCATGTTCGTTGGGCCGCCCACTACGCTGCGGCATTGAAAGCGAAACAAACTTGCAGGCTTAGAAATGTCTAGTAAACCAAAGATGCGGTCTGCAAACACCAAGGAAACAATGGAGGCTATATAATTTGTTTTGCTATGTTCAGAATATGAAGTTATAGGAGCTAGCACTGGTGAACAGCTCAAAGAGTTTAACTAGGGACGTTCTCTATCGCCAGTTTTGCTAGTGTCGTCGCTATTCGACTGTGTGTCACTTTTTAAGTGTTGGCGCTACTCCTTAGTCAGAGTAAAATAACACTAGAGAGTGGCGCTAAGACTTGACAAGATTGACACACTACTCGAGTAGCAGCGATACTGGCACCACTAGCGATAGAGAACGTCCGTACTGAAACTCATTGAGTCGTTCACCAGCTCTGGCTCCGATAACGTCTGCACACGCCAAGGAAACAATGGAGGCTGTTGTTAAGAAGATGGACGAGTGGAGGCGAGGTTTAATGAAGATAAGGCTCCTGGGGTGTGGGCTGAAGACATTCTGACACCGTAGGTGCCCACTAGCCCCAGGACCAGTCAGGAAACCGGACAAAAGAGACAAGGGAAAGTCTCAGGGAATTCTATAGCTCAGCCGCAGTCAATCCAGAAATCCCTAATCAAGCTGGTTCACACATCCTAGCGAAGCTGGAATTCACATATCCAGTCAAGCCCGAGGCCTACTAGCCTAGATGGACCATAACGTCTATAGTTAATTTATCTCATGTAAATCGTGTACAAGAACATATAATACAGTACTAAAGGGGTCCCTAACTAAATATATAAACTGGTCCTTACCATAAATTATAATACAGAGTAACTGAGGTCTTGCTCCGACCAAGGATGAAAGAGAACTCTTTTTGGCTGCGGATTCATTCCGTAGCTGATGCAAACGGCGGTGAAAACGGCTGTTTCCAAACAAGAACAGTTACTTCTCTTTTGGGACGAGTTGTGGTACTGGCAACAGTTCCCTGATAATCCCTTTTTAAAGTTTCTTCCAGCCCTAATTTATTTTAGAACTTAAAGGCATCGACGCTTCAAATATTAATTCTGCCTATATTTCGCATTTTATATGTGTTTTGGTTTGGTTCGTGTGGTCAGGGTAAGGTCAGTAGGACTGAAGCTCAATAAAGGACCCTGAACTAACTGAACAGAGAGTGGGCTTTGATTTTTCACACTTATTTGATTGCCCCCTCTGTCAGAAACCTGGGTTGCCGCGATGGCTTAGCTATCGATGGTATGTTAGCAGGTGGGGCTGGAATGGAAACATTGTAGAATCTTTTGTTGCCCGTACACCACTCTGCCCCAGGGGGGGAGGTGTGTTATGGAGACATCCCATAGCACTTTGCTCTGCAATAGTCCTCCTAGTTATTCCCTCCATCTATCGCCTACTTTTCTATATATCTCTTCGGTTTCCATCACCATCATTAATTTCCCGGCATCGTGACAATAGGTCACTCGGTCTTTATCCTAGCTTCAGTTAGCTGCTCGCTAATCCGAGGTCAGGCTTTGATCCATTTCATTCTAAGTATTTTGGCTACGGAATGAATCCGCAGCCAAGACAGTTCTCTTTCATCCTTGGTCGGAGTAAGACCTCCGTTACTCTGTATTATAATTTATGGTAAGGACCAGTTTACATATTTAGTTAGGGACCCATTAGTGCTATATTATATGTGTCACACTCTTGTACACGATTTACATGAAATAAATTAACTATAGACGTTATGGTCCATCTCGGCTAGTAGGCCTCGGGCTTGACTGGATATGTGAATTCCAGCTTCGCTAGGATGTGTGAACCAGCTTGATTAGGGATTTCTGGATTGACTGCGGCTGAGCTATAGAATTCCCTGAGACTTTCCCTTGTCTCTTTTGTCCGGTTTCCTGACTGGTCCTGGGGCTAGTGGGCACCTACGGTGTCAGAATGTCTTCAGCTCACACCCCAGGAGCCTTATCTTCATTAAACCTCGCCTCCACTCGTCCATCCTCTTAACACTGTATAATTTTTTGCAATGTTCAGAATATGAAGTTATTGGAGCCAACGTTGGTGAACGACTGAATGAGTTTCAATAGAGACAATAGTGGTGCTAGTATCGCTGCTACTCGAGTGTGTGTCAATCTTGCCGATTATTGGTGCTACTCTCTAGTGTTATTTTGCTATGTCTAGGGAGTAGGGCCAACACTTAAAGAAAGTGACACACAGTCGAATAGCGACGACATTAGCAAAACTGGCGACAGAGAACGTCCCTACTTAAACTCGTTGAGCTGTTCACCAGCGCTGGCTCCGATAACTTCATATTCTGAACATAGCAAAAAAATTATATAGCCTCCATTGTTTCCTTGGTGTGTGCAGACCACACCTTTGCTTTACTAGAAATTTCTAAGCCCGCAAGTTTGTCTCGCTTTAAATGCCGGAAAACGTAGTGGGCGGCCCAACGAATATGGCCCGTTTGCAAAGCATGGAAAGCATAGGTCTTGCACTACTCCTTAGTGTTATTTTGCTCTGTCCCTAGTGTTATTTTGTCCTGTTTCCGACTTGTCGTTCGAGTTTGGCGGGAAATTATGGTTTAGCGGCAAAAAGTCCAAAGAATAAAAGTATGTGCTGTATCTATTAGACCTATAAAACTGAGGATCTGAGGAAACTGAACTTGGAAGTCTAGGACTCTTCAAAGTTCAGCCCTGAAAGCAGAAATTCACAGGTTCAAATCCTGCACATTTTGTGATTTTTTCTATTTACAGTGCTTACATTCCAGACTTGCAGTTGCAATGTCACTAGTTACAATGTTTACAACTGAAGGCTATACTGATGACCGTGGGGTCTCCAAAAACTCTAACAACCCCCACCAATCAAATAAAAAATAAAGAAAAAAAATACTTACTCAACTTCTCCAACCCTTCTTTCAGGAGTTTTATCATCTTTCCTCTTCGCTTCCAAATCGCGACCTCCTTTTCCTGATCTTTACCTCCGACTGCCATTTGGTTGTTATTCTGACCAATAAGGAACGACTTGGAAAGTGCGGCTAAGCTGCTATTGGTTGTTTTCTCCATTTGGTCTAAGTGGTCGAGAAGCATACAGGGGTTTTCGTCTGAAAAAATAAACAAATCAATTATTGAAAAAAGAAAGAAAAGGTAATGAATAAACCAGAGCAAAATAACACTAGGTAGCGGCGCCAAGACTTGGCAAGACTGACAAGATTTTCTCAAGTCTTTCGTGCCGTATTTCGTCAAATTTTTTAATTTGATGTAACAAAATGACTTCTAACTGTAAATATTTTGAGGTATTGTTGACCTAGGCTAATTGTATATATTGTCATTTATTAATCATATTTTATGAATTGATGATTTTTTATTTATATTTATTTATAGAAGTTTATTTATATTTATACGTATCGTATAAATGTAACCGCTATAAGTCAGTGATAAATCAAAAAGTGTTATTATTTCGTTTACGTCCTATGCTATTCGTTGTAAAAGAATATTTGGAGAATATGATGAATTTGAAAATTTGAATTTGACACACAGTCTGATAGCAGCGATACTATCAAATCGTTTATTCATTGAGAATTTTACTCACGGCGTGTGACGACTAACTGATTCCAACATGAGCATATAACTACACTTAATATATATAAACAAAAAAACAAGCGTAACTGCCGCGTCAACTGCTATTTCGCTTTGCATCGAAACACAAGAACAAAAAATATAAAAATAAACTAAAAAAGTCAACAAACTAAGCAGTCAAACATATTTGCTTAAAAACCAACATAAAATCATGTGAGCTCTTTAATGGTGGATGAAGCATTAAACAGTTTAACAAATGCCGGAACAAAACTGTTACTGTGTCTTACGCGGGTGCATTAGACAGGTTGCAGTTTTGGAATTGGGTTCAAAACTAGCCTTGGAGGTCTTGACCGTTTGGTTTCAAAATCTGGGGAGGATTTTACGAAGGATCGGGTGTTTAAGAGTTTTTAGACCAAAATTTAACGATAATGTTTCACGACGACTCGCTAATGCACTAAGATTGAATTTTTTTTAAAGGTTGATATAAGGGATTTTAGGAGATTTAGATGCTAAGAGTAGCGCTCTGTATTGGATTCTCTCAAGCGAGTCGGACTGGTCGCGAGTAAGCCAAAATGCCAAACAAGGCAACAGTACTCTAAAGCAGGACGGATAAACGAAAAATAAATTTTAAGGAGATGTTCAGTTCGAACGCCAAAGCGAGCTTAAGGGAACGGATGCCATGTTCCCTCGTTTCAGCATCGAATCTGTTTGTTTTTCTCTACTTTAGATCTGTCGTTAAGTAAACACCAAGAAGTTTAATTTCATCAGCTAGCTGGATTTGGGATAGGGGGGGGGGGGGGAAACTGAGGTTGGCTTTTAAAAATAGAAAAAGTTGGGACATCCGATTGGTCCATATTCACAAACATACAATCTGCTGCCGCTTCATTGCATATTCATCAATTATTATAACTTTTGCTGAAATCTTTAAATTCTTACGGACTTGACAAGATTGACACACTCGAGTAGAAGCGATACTAGCACCACTATAGCTATAAAGAACGTTCCTACTGAAACTCATTCAGACGGTCACCAGCGCTAGCTCCGATAACATTGTGAACATAGCAAAAAAGTTATACAGCCTCCATTTTCCTTGTGTTTCCAGACTGCACCTATGCTTTACTAGAAATTTCTAAACCCGCAAGTTTATCTCGCTTTAAATGCCGCAAGCGTAGTGGGCGGCGCTACGAATATGGCCGGTTTGCAAAGCATGGACATCATAGGTCTTGGCGCTACTTCTAAGTGTTATTTTGTTCTGGTATAAATTCAGCCTTGACAGGCCTCACTGGCGATGCTAATCTCGGATGCTGTGCCCTCAGCTAAGTCAGCTAGGAGGTGAAATCGGCGGTTGGGGGCAACCCATGCTAATGCTTTCGCTCGCTCTTACTGTCACCTTCCCTAGTTCTCTCTACGTATCTGTTTTGCGCGTGTGCGAACCACTTAATTCGTAATTTAAAATTTTGTACTGTGTCAGTGAGAATTTTTTATTTAAGAATGAATGAATGAATGAATTTATGACGCACTGCCCAAGGGCGTAAGTGCAGTAAAAAAGATAAAGAAATATAAAATAATCGCAAAAAACTCAACAAATATTTTCCATAAAGGTTCACTAATTTAGAATCACGTTGATGGGATCGTGGACAGGTAATTTTCCAATCGGAGAACACAAATTAGAGAAGAGGGCTTCAAGCGTCAACAACGGGTCGGAAATTAACAAACGGCGGATCAGGTAGCGGTTCCGTGTGCGCCGGGGTAGGTAGAGAAGAGACGTAATAAGACGTATTGCAAGCAACTATACTGTCTCCCACTTATCTTGAGACGACGATGAGTAAACTAAAAGTTTATTTTAACAATGCATTCGTCATCTCCTTTCGTATAATCGACGTTACTCTGCTAGTCAAATGTTTGTAGAAAATGAAATTGAACGAGACGGAAAGCGATAGTTGGTTTTGTTGGAAGGTTAGACGTTTCCGAAAATCGCCTTACAAAGGCAATTCGTGAGAATGCAGAATGCCGTTCCGGCCATTTCTACCGCCTTTTTCGTCGACTGCTATTGCCCCGAGCCACCGAAGGGATGATCGAAATGATTGTATATTAGTAAAGAATAGTCCTGTGTTAGTGTAATTTTAACATGTGAACTGTAATATCTTGAATTAAGAGTACTTTTCTGATTTTTTTTTTAACACTACTCGTTTTATCACCCTTATTTTACCCGACTTTCAGAGGATTTAGCTCACGAGAGAAGAAACACAACAAGAGCAGGATTTGTTCTCAGGAATGATGTCCTTCCAGAATCGGTCAGAGAGGCTGTAAGTCTGGCATCATTCAAGAGAATGGTTCAATCCCATTATTTGAAAAGGAAAGAAGTGTGATAAGAGGATTTAGGGTATTTATTAAAAAAAAAAAAAAATTATCCCCCCAGGGGGGGAGGTAATGAGGGAATGATATAGCGGATTCATGGTGGTTAGAATTACGGCCACAATCAGGATTCTTTTGTCTTAAAAGTGGCCGCTAATGGTAAATTGTTTTGTTAATTTATATGGTTTTGATGAAATTAAAAAAATGTCTATGTCTTTAAATAAATTGAACGATCGACTGATTGATTGAGGCTGGGTTGACTTTGGGTTGTTTGAGGGGCCACGCCACAAGTCCTGGCCCAAACCAAATGGTAGGCCCATAAAGAGCGTGTTCCTGCGCATGACGTCACGAATTCTGTCTTTTTGCCGTCAAGGCTGGAACGATTTTTCTATTTTCCAGCAGAATATCATGCCATGGGTGAATCCAACCAATCACGTTACAGAGATGCATAGTTACCACGGTTACTACTCTCCCGAGCATGGCAAGCAAATGGTTACTGTTAGTTACTATTTCGACAAGGTTGGAACGGTCAGCGTCGTAACTTTTTATGAGGTTGGAACGAAAATAGTAACTAATAGCTAATATTGTTAGAAGGGTGGGACACGCTCTAAGATTCGAACCTGCGTCTCAAGGGAATCGGGAAATTTCGAGTCCAGCAAGCCAACCACTCGGTCAGGTCCTTACTATAATTCAGAAATAGGGTATGTTCCGTAGCATACTGCAACACCATTAATTTTGAAATCGGGACAAGTGAAGGTTAGGGAATTCCGTTTTGTCAACGTCTTGGGTCGAGTCGATCGAAAATGGAAAGTCAGTTGCGTTAATCTAAAGTAGCGAGCTGAAGTGGAGCATAATGAGCTGCGTATTTGACTTTCATTATAGTCGGTTCCATTTAAGTTATTTCCTGTTAACTTTATTTGTAAATATATTTTAGTTTAGTCTACCGTGTTTAAGCGTAATCCCCTTGATAGTAGGACCCAACCCGTAAAATACGACTGAGAGTACGACTATCTGACGCACGAGGGGGGGGGGGGGGGGGCATGAATCCCCCCTTCAAACCATCCCTGGAGGCAAGGGGTGAACGATAGTAGAGCTATCAGGTTTGCCGAGCGCAAAACAAAGGGCTAATTGATTAGTATAAAACAACCGCTAAGTTAGTCTTTTCACTAAAGCTTGGGTAAATGAAATGATGGTTTAATCCGTAATATCTTTAAATACATAAAAAATAGCTTTGGATATGTCAATACAAATAAAGACACTTCAAGCAATATCAATCAACTCGACAGGTCAATATTAATTATCTGATAACAATAAATACACTACATTAATAAACAAAAGTCAGGTCAAAATTACATACCGTATCTCGTATAAAATTTCTAAATAAAACAATCAAGTTCGTAGATAAAATACATAAACAAACGAAAGCAAGTCAAAATTGCATACCGCAGCTAGGAACTGTTAAACTGTTTAATAAAGTATGGTACAAAAGACTTTAGGTAATTCATAACGGAGTTCATAACCTGACCTATGTCAAGCCATACTAAACAAGGACTTCAGGGTTTTGGATTTTACGGAGCGAAACTTATTTCGAGGTGCAAACAAACGTAAACGTCGGGTGTTGAAAGTCAGACGCAACAGAGCATGACTATAAGTCAAATTTACAGAAGCGAATCGGAGCGATTATCACACTCAGTAAAGCAGATAATCAAACATCAGTAGCGCCATAACAACGTAGTGGACTTCGTCGTTTTAAAATTCGCCCCATAACGAACTATAGTTATATTTTTTCGGGTGTAGTTTCACTGAAGTTTGACGTACTTTGTTTTGGTTATGAAAGTTCGGTATGTGTACTGTGTTATTTATCCATTCCCCATACTCTACTTTCATAACTAAAACAACATGCTATGGAAGTTCGGTATATGTACCGTTTTATTCAAACAATGTTTACAACGGATACGTCAGCTCTGATTTTTCATCAGCGATATTTCGGCCCTTCTTGGCAAGGGTCCTCGTCAGGCTGTCAGTCTTCTTGTTCAACTTCGGAGAAGGAAACAAACCTGTAATCAAAATTTTCCTTCTCCGAAGTTGAACAAGAAGACTGACAGCCTGACGAGGACCCTTGCCAAGAAGGGCCGAAATATCGCTGATGAAAAATCAGAGCTGACGTATCCGTTGTAAACATTGTTTGAATAAATGTTTCAAAGTCAGCTTGGGCTCAAAGAATTTTTATGTACCGTTTTATTTGTCCATTCCCCATACTCTACTTTCATAGCTAAAACGAAATGCGTCAAACTAAAGTGAAACTACCCGAAAACAAGTGCGCAAGCGCTCAGACGTGGAGTGTAAAAGTAAAATGTTTATCACATTTATATACAGACAGCTTTAGAACCAAGACATTTCTCTTCCCCAATAACCAAACAAGTATTGAAATAACCTTGTAATCACCCCCTTTAAAAGCTTGAAATGTAAACAAACTGCCAGTATAAATCCAAAGAAATATTGAAGATCTTGCACGAATAGCATTTGTTCGAACACTGAATGGTCTGCCTGCCAATCCCACCCTTTAAACCTCTTGCATGGTAATAATAAGTGCAATAAACCAACTCGTAGCAGACTAATGCCCCCTTTGTGACAATTCATCGATCATATGACAAAACAGACCAGTTTCCATCTGTTCATTAAAGAGTAAAGTACGTCGCGTCTTCTTATTTGTTCATGTTACACCAAATCCTCATCCATAGATATATCTCCCCAAATATACAAGAGTCATAGACGAACTTAACTCATGGGAAATCTGGGCCCAGCTGCCCATGAACGGGAGGGGGGGGGGGGGGTCGGGACCCATCACAATGCGTATTTACACCTTTTTTCCTCACGTATACGAGCTTAGAGTTTGATTCCAGTCACGGGTCAAACACTTTTTTCATGGGCAATTTTGGGCCCACTTGTCCATGAACGGGGAGGGTGGGGTTGGTTGAACTCTCCCCGGTCCATATGATCCTAAAGCACAAAGGAATTTCATCGCCTTATCTCCACTTTTTGTCAAATTAAAAACATTAAAAAATGGGCAATCTGGGCCCAATTGACCCTGAACCAAGTGGGGTGGGGTTTGGGACCCGCAACAAGTAAAAAGAGACCCCAATGCTCACAATCCTACCAAGTTTCAACTTGATACCAGTTGATTCGTGGCAAGGGTAACGAACTTTACTCCTGGGCAATCTGGGCCCAGTTGCCCCTGAACCGGTTGGATGTGCGGGTGGGACCTCCAAACAGGCACAACTAGACCCCAATACCCACAAGGGTACCAAGTTTGCACTTGATGCTTGCACTTGTTCACGAGTTATGAGCTCCACAAAATATGGTGAAAACCGAAAGCTGAAAGCCGCTACAGCGCTCGCAAAAGTGGATTGTTCCAAGCAACACTCCACTAAAAACGCGATTTATGTCAACTACTCTTTGCTCCGAACGTCACCTTCCGTGTTTGGTATCTGCTAATCAAATGAATACGAATTACGACAAACGGGGGAACAGGACATTACAAGAAGTAAAAGAACAGATTATATACGAAACGTTGCGCAGAGCTCGAAAAGGCACGTACAAAGTGTTTTTGTGCTAACAAATTATTACAATTATTACGATGATTACGAGAAAGTACAAAACCCCTCAAACAGAGACTACAGAAAATCAACAAATAGGCAACATTGATAAGCTTAGGTCCTTTTAAAACTTTACTACGATGTTTATACAGACGGAGTACCATAGATCTGTTCCTGAGAAGACGTTGTCGAAACTTATTCGCCTCTCTGCTGATATCTGAAGTCAAGTGTCGAATCGTGGGAAGACATTAGGCTAATGGTGGCCTATAAATCTTGAGCCTTCTCAGCTAACATAAATAAACGTCATGGCTTAGAGACACTTAAGCCGTGGTAATCAGAAGCAGTGATAACTTAATTTAGGTTGAATGTCTTCGTGTCGTGCTACTAAGACCAGTGGATTAAGATTACAGATGCCTTCGCAAGGACGTCGTGTTCCCATGAAGAAATTTCAGCGTATTCAACTCAAACGGAAAAAATCAAAACCATGGAATGGTTTTGTCACTTACTTAAACATTAGTCTGGCAATAAAAAATAACAAACTAGTTATCAGCTAATAACCAACTATTTCAGGGTTTGTCCTGGCACAAACCCCAAGTTTGAAGTTGAGAAAATAAATTATTTAGAATATACAAGTGTGTTCATTTTTCAGTCTGAGGAACCTGTTAATTTGGACCGCCATCTTCTCTGTTGAAGGTAGCCTACGTACCATTTTCAAACAGTGAAAGAAACACCAGGTAGCATTTACAGACAGCTGACTAAACAGACAGTAAACTTTAAAAAATAAGATGAACATGGCTGAAAACATATGTGAATTTAAACGTTTTTGGCAAGTATTTTGCAGGAAAGTTGCCTGGTATCGGTTTTAGTTTTTGGGATCCCAAACGTAAGAGGAGGGATACCTATGACTTCGTAAAAGTTGTCGGTCTGTCCACACGATAACTCCCGAAGTGGTAAAAATATTTTCTTCAGATCAAGTTCGTACATGAGCCCTATAGCCCCATATTTAGGGGTGGGGAGGGGTCTCAAATCAAGGGACGAAAAAAAAAGTTTAAAAAAGCCATTTAGATAGTCGATCTATGGGTACAGAGAAATGCTGAATTCATATCTGAAACTTATTTTCAATTATTTCGTCCGGAATCCGGCCGAAGTCTCAAATCAAGGGACGAAAAAAAAACTTTAAAAAAGCCATTTAGATAGTCGATCTATGGGTAAAGAGAAATGCTGAATTCATATCTGAAACTTATTTTCAATTATTTCGTCCGGAATCCGGCCAAAACCGGATATTTGGCAGAAGCAGCGGAGACTGCGGCAGGTCGAACATTGGCTTTGCAACCTCGCTAATGAAATTTAAACACCGCGAAATTTCTTTTCAGGGCTGTTGCACTTAAACACTGCTTCTGTTAAAAATTCCCGCAGTTGCACTCTTATCATAGCAAACCGAGACTAGTGTCACTTTTTTGCACGAAAGTAAGACCTGCATCATGGGACCTCATGCTGGTAGTTTTGAACCCACTTACATCATCAGTGATTTTATTTAGGTAGTTTAAGATTGACTCTACCAGACAATAAACAAATGTCCGCAACTGACGCAACAGATTGAGAGTTACATATTTATTATTCTTTGAGCCCAAGCTGACTTTGAAACATTTATTCAAACAATGTTTATAACGGATACGTCAGCTACGATTCTTCATCAGCGATATTTCGGCCCTTCTTGGCGAGGCTCCTCGTCAGGCTGTCAATCCTCTGGTTCAACTTCGGGGAAGGAAACAAACCTGTAATCATCGGATTACAGGTTTGTTTCCTTCCCCGAAGTTGAACCAGAGGATTCATCGGACAGCCTGACGAGGACCCTTGCCAAGAAGGGCCGAAATATCGCTGATGAAGAATCGTAGCTGACATATCTGTAAAAACAGCACTAGGGTTAGGTCCGGACAACAACACTTGGGACAGGTTTGGACAGCAAAGAAAGAGAAGCTGAACGGAAAAATACCTGAACTGGGTTTTCTCAGATCACCAGGTATTGGCATTAACCTGTTTCTAAGCTTTATTAGTAAAAATGTTCAAGGAGTATGACGAAGACAGGATAGAAAGAAAGAAAGAAAAGTTTATTTGAGCCCTACGGCCATACACAACATGATGTATTGATACAACACTGCACAGAACACGTACTCAATATAAAACAATACTTATTTTCTTTCACTCGGGCTCGACTGCGCCTCTCCCGCCTTTTCCACATACCTTTTCCACCATTTTGCATATGGTTCCAGGGTTCGAAGACCTCAGGATATCAGAAAGTAGCACCAACCGATGGTCCCCCCAAATTTCATCCCTAAGACTTTCAAGGTCCTGGCACTCCGTGAGGAGATGGGCTAATTTATTAACCTCGCTATCGTCTGGATCAATTTTGGGATCCCATCGAAACCTTTGGTCTTGTTTCTTCGGCGATCGTTCACTGTTAGCAGACGTTCACATAAGCATACCTCTACTGTACGCCACTTTGAAGGACGCTTTATATACTACCTTCAGAGAGTTCAGACCGAGAACTTTACGGCCGTAGAGACAAAATTTTGCGCATAACCAGAGATGAAATTTCTTCAACTTACGAAACCTGTTGTAAGGCAACGTACGAAGTGGAAGAAAAAAGTGAATAAAAATGGAATTACTTAACGAGAAAATTTTCCAGTTTTTCTATTCAGGGGGAACCTTGGATTTTTAAGAAAAACACGATAAGTTGCCCTTCGATGAAAACTGAAAACAAAAAAGAAATTTCGGAATTTCACGCCAATCTGAAGGGGTCCGTTGAAAGTGTGAAAGGAGGTCTATGTAACAAGGGATTAGGTGAGATAAATATTCTTTGAGCCCAAGCTGACTTTGAAACATTTGTTTTTGAAACATTTAGGTGAGATAGAGGGGACAGCTAAGTCAACTAAAGAATAGTTAGCAATTTTTATAACAGGATAGTTCTTCCGAAGAGGTAATATTAAATTAATGATCGTAAAGGTTTTTTACAAAAGAAAATCTACTACTACAAGGGCAATAAAGACGTAAATTGTCAGACTAATATAAAGTATTCTGTTCTCTGTATTTGTAATGTAGTAAACGTAACGTGTTTTTAGGCGTCAGTCTGAAGGGGCCTTAACACTTTGTTGAAGAACTTACATTTTGTGCCTTGCTGCGCTCCGAATTCGTTCCTTAGAACTGTCGCCATTGGCATATTTCCAAGAAGGACTGCAACGTCCAGCAGTGTAAGACCAATTGCATTCGGACTGCAAAAAAACAATCATCGATTATACTCACGTTTTGTTACTTTCTTCAATAGCCCTAGTACAGTAAATGTACTTTTCTTTGGACGTCGTTCAAAGGACGGCCCAGCGAATACGACGGAACTGAAATTTAGCAATATTTACGCACCCCAAGAGCAAACAGCGATTTAAGTCAAATTAAAGCCACACACTTTAATTTTGTCTAGGCTTCTTGAAATTTTTCCTTTTTTATTGAAAATCTGGTTTTTGTTCATATTTCTTTTTTAATTGTCAAGTTGTCCATACTTTGTTTTATTGTTGCAGGAATAGGTAAATAATGCAATTTTCTATAGGTATGGGTAAAAAAAAAAGCAATTATAAAAATACGGCAAAATAAAGCAACAATTTATTCAAACAATGTTAAAAACGGATACGTCAGCTATGATTTTATAATTTTATAAAATCATAGCTGACGTATCCGTTGTAAACATTGTTTGAATAAATGTTTCAAAGTCAGCTTGGGCTCAAAGAATATTTATAAAGCAACAAGCTCACATATCGACGGTGTTTTCCCAAAATGTGATAAGTAATATATTTCTCGAAACTGATTTATTAGCAGTGCCTATCCGAGCTTGAATCCTGAATCTCTGGCTGTTTCGTGTTTCTTATGTCGGAAAGTCGAAAGAAAAGGAGATTCATTGAATGTAAGTTCGTTGTGAATTAATGAATGAATGAATGAATATTTTTATTTACCCACTTCTATGTGGGGCTTGAAGATATTGTTTCTGCACAGAAGTGGGCCTAAAGTCATATTCCTGTAGAATCGATTCGAGTAATCGGTCCAACTAACGATGGACTGAACTTTGCTGATATAAGTTTGAAGTTACCAGCCTCTGGAATTGCTAGGTTAACTGAAAGGACAGATGAAGGACTTCCACTTTAATGCAACCTCGGCTCTTGAAACATTTGTTTTCTTTAGTTTTGTGTTTACTTTTGAGCTGCAATATTATCATTTCCACTTTTTAACATATTTAAATAAAGTCGATTAAAAAAATAATACATTGCAAATAATGTCAGAACCAACCCGAGACCTGTCCCAATCAACCCCATGGGTACGGGGTTGGTTCGGACAAATTTAAAAACAGAAAAAAATGATTACTTAAAAATCTGAAAAAATTACCAGCTATTCTCCTAGACATTCTACACGTTTGTTTTTCTCCGCCAAGAAATGGCGGCCTAGCAAGAAAAAGAAAATTAGTGTCCGGGTCAACCCCGAGCTCCCCTACTTCTAACAAATTTCCGATTTTGGCCGGATTCCAGGCGAACTTTATGTTCGTGATAAAATTTGCATATACAGATTCAGCATGTCTCCTTACCCTGTACCATATCTATAATTAACTTCAAGTAAAACCTTTACTTTTAACAAGTTTCAGGTTGTGGCCGGATTCCGGACGAAATGTAGGTCCGGAGATTTGTATAGACGAATTCAGCATGTCTCCTTGCCCCTATACCCAACCTTTAATCAAGCTAATAAGATATTCATTTTAATAAAATCATCATCATCAATGAGGATGGCAGTACAGGCACAACCTGTACCCATTTTTTAACAAGTGAATAAAATAGTGCGTACATAATTGTAACTTAGTTGTCGACATCGTGTGTATTTTTTATAGTATTTATGTGTTAATGAATGGACCAGATGGTTTAGGCATAGTTCTTTTTAATACATTATTTTGTACTCCTCAGTTCTGAGGGAAATAAATGAATAAATAAATAAATGGTTCATCATGAATTTAGCTGAAACTGGAAATTTGGCTGAAGCTGATTTTAATAAAATCATCATCATCAATGGTTCATCACGAATTCAGCTGAAACTAGAAATTTGGTTGAAGCTGATTTTAATAAAATCATCATCATCAACGGTTCATCACGAATTCAGCTGAAACTGGAAATTTGGTTGAATCTCAAACCCATTTTTGACCTTTATTCTTAATAGTAAAAATCTTCAAGGAATCTGACGAAGACTGAATGGCGAAGACACGACACAATTGTTTGAATCAAATGTTAGATTTTTGGGGTCCCATCGAAACCTTTGGTCTTGTCTTTTGGGATGACTTCGAAAAGCGCAATTTCAGCAATTGTCGTTTATGCGGAGGAACCGTATATCAGATATCATGGTAACTGCAAAAACGACTAATTGCAAATCCAGATACCGTGGTAACAGATACCATGGTATCTGCAAAAACGCAACTAATGTAAGAGCTTCGGGGAAAGGAGGGGGCGAGGGTACCTTTGGACAAGGGAATCAGAAACTCGGTCCTAATTCTGGAAAACAATAAGGAAGTCGTCCCAAAGCAGGCTAGGTTTTGGCTTTAAAAAACAAAGGCTAGAAGCTCATTTGGCACTTGCAAGGCTGGGTCAGAGGTTGATAGTAGGAATTTGCAAAATCGTGATTTTTGGTGTGTGCCAATTTGTAAGCAAAACCCTTGAGACAAGAATGATCAAATCACGAGGAAATCCCGAGAATGAAATGTTTGGTAAAAAGTATTTATTTTTGTTACTTGGCTGTGATGATGCGTAGGCTACTTACAAATAAATTCAACTGTAAGCAAAACGCTTAAGACAAAAATTACGATGGTCGCATGGGGACCACGAAAAAGTATATTTTGTTCAAAAGTATTTTTCGTACTTTAAGGAATTCACTTATAGGCAAAACCCTTGAGGCAAAAATGATCATTGGCCCTTGGGAATCATATCTATACACCGTTTTGTCAAAATTATTTGTTTCAACTTTCGGTTAAGATGTGCACTTTAAGGGTGTTACAAATCCACTTTTAAGCAAAACACTTGTGCCACACATGATTAAGGGCTCATGAAATGTATCCTTTGGTCAAAAGTTCAGCACTGAAAACATAATGACCCTACTACACACAATTAACTATCTCCTAATTAAATTTTCCACTCACATATTCTACCACCATTCAAATAACGTTGTCTTTGGTCGATGTCAATATACCAGGGAAGAGTTAACATAAGGGAGGGGGAGGGGGGGGGAACAGAGCAACAATTTTTTTTTTAATAAATTCAGTCTCAAGAATCAGACAAACTTACCAATTTATATCGCAGTCGGACGACTGGGCTATGACGCGGCATCTTTCTAGCTGTCCGTTCTCGACGGCGGCAAACAGAGCTGAAAGTAAATAGAACATTAAAATAAAGTTTTTATCTCAAATCACGAAAACGCAATTTGCTCGTTTTCACGGCAAACCATGACACATCAATTTGACTGAAAATAAGCTAGTTGATATAGTACAGAGTACTTAACTTGGATAAACACAAGCAGATTACAAGCTGACCAGATAAAGTCTCCGACCAAAATCAGCCGCGTCCAGAAACGTCCCCAGGCTAAAAAGATCCCCGAACGTTAAAGGACACCTGAATGAAGCGTACCAAGTATCGTCCCTATCTGTACGACTTCCGTTAACATTGCCTGCAGAAAACCCAATCCAAATACGAAATAGTGTTTCCAAGCTATAATATTTGCTCCATTTTGCATCTGTCCTTATTTCAGTACCGAACAATTTTAGAAATGACCAAATGTCTCCAATCAGCCCTTCTTCTGGAATATTTGTAACCAGTTAAGCCCAAACATGTAACTAGAAGAAATTCGAATACGATCCGGCCAGCGCTGTACTAGATTTGAATGAATTGCGCTCTTTGTCTTGGAGTCTGCATGTGCAAACCTCCAGAAACAAACATCCCTATTTTGAAAACATCACGCTCAGGAGAAGAATGCTCTCCGTGGCCATGTCTGTAAATGCATTCTCCATGGTATGCTCAAGTATGGTTTCATTGTTCAGGTGTCTTTTAACGTCTACGTCTCAAACAGAATTAAATAACACAAAAAAGTTTGACTGTAAAAAGCCCATCTTCGGAGTCCTTTTTGAGGTCCAGTATTCTTTTAAAGCCGACAAACTAATCCGAGTGGTCACGGTCGCCAGAAAAGTAAACAAGTTCCAGTTCTGTGTAATCGAACCAAATAATGACATAAAGAGCCAATTTGGCCGGGACTGGGCTCGAGACCAAATGGCTTACATCTAAATACACCTGTTATAAAAACCACCCTTTTCATGAAGCCTTTGAATAATAAGAGTCGCCACGGATAGCGCAAAAAGAGCTACTTTTCACACTTTTTGCCCGACACGTTTTCTGTCACTTTTTTCTTGAAAAGAACAACATCATTTAGAAGACCGGTGCTCACAGACATTAATTTGAGTAGTTCAACGTCAAAGCCATAACCAACAAATTGCTGTAGCGCAAAAATCTGTTTTACTGAAATGGAACTTTTTCAAGAAAAGAAAACTGTTTTCCAGTCTTTAGTAGCTTTTCCAGTCTTTAGTAGTCTCAACACTGAGGCAACCCTGACAAAGGATCTTCCTCCCCCTCCCCACCATTCATTGTCTAGTGGATTTGGCCTCTTCATTGTGCCAGTCTCATGTCTTTATCAAGCAAGGAAGTCAAGAAACGACATTTCCGCTTGGAAGAAGAAATCAAACATTTGTTCAATTTAACAAACTGGAGGACAAAACTGATCCGGAAAGAAACAGTCGGGATTTCTATGGTTACCAAGAGACACACAGGAAGCGCTTGTTACCGTTTTCCGTAGAGTCGCCGAGGGGCTGCTCACTATTAATTTGGCGTACGTCAACAGGCAAAGAGGCACGGAGGCAGGGACCCTGCGGACCCGTCCTAAAACTGTTTTCCAAATTTTCGTGCCCTAAATCACATGTTCTCCGCCTTTACGTTACTTTCATCCGTCCGCTACTTGAGTATGCTTGTCCGGTTTGGCACTTTGGCCTGACAGTAGATCAGTCTGATAGGCTTGAAACTATTCAGAAGAGAGCTTTGAGAATCATCTACCGCCAGGGCAAAGTGCCTTATATCCTCCTCCTCAAAGAATTCCGCCTCCCTACTTTAGCAGCCCGACGTCTTACTCTTTGTACTGGTTTCGGGAACAGTCTGCGTTCCCACTCATGTTTTGAGCACCTGTTTCCTACCCCATATTGCCCGCCAAAACCTCGACTACCTCGAGCTGTAGCACAAAAAGTTCCGGTTCTTAACCCTGTTTGTACAAGAACCGATCGCTACAGAAAGAGCTTTGTACCATCTTTTGTTGAAGTTTTGAACAGTTGATCAACTATTTCCCTTTAATGTTTTAATTGTCTAGGGTTTTTATTCTGTTTGATCATTTTTTTACTATTGCTTTATTATGTACAACCGCCTTATTAAATGTTTTGTAATTATGATGTACCTGACGAAAACGACAAGTTCGGCAATCCAATGCTGTGAAAGTCTCGTTTTACAATAAAGTATCAGTATCAGTACACCATGTGACAGAGGTGAACAGCCCCTCAAAAGTCTCTAGTTGTGAACCGCATATTTTGAAGCGGGCATTGCTATTAAACTTTTTCTATCGACCTTCCGGCGACTGTTCTTAGGAGAGGGTTTGAGCTAGATTTCGGAATCCCGTTTTTGCAAGCGAAACGCGTCGCTAAAACTGCCTTGAAAATCAGCGAAACAATATGACCTCATAAAATCTAATGGGGAATTGCCGCCAGATGCGCTAGTGAAACAATAGCAATCACACGTGAGATCTTGGTATAAGTTTTCTGAAGGGGGAATAAGCGATTAGGCTTTCGGTTCATATTGATTCGCGCATTACCCCGCGGAAAAGTCAACCAGCCGTCAGCACTGAAGTCGGAAATTATTAAGAACAGTGGGATTGGACTGTCTATTCACATAAAAAGCTATAATTTGTATACAAGCACGTTGAGGTTTGACATAAAAAAAAAGAATTTGAAAAAAATCGCCGGCGGCGCTCAGGTTAATTTCATCTCGGTCACAGTGATTTCAGCTTGTCGCTGCCTGACCTACTCGTAGTGTTTGTATGTGTCATTTGATTTATCTCGGAAATATGGCGGTACTGTAATGTGATATTATAGGTGGCCCTTACTTTGGTGCTTTTTGAGATAAAATAAAGCTCTGCTCACAAAAGTTTCGCCTAAGGCGCCTTTCATGACGTAGTTTTTTTCTGGCTTGAAAGACGGGTTTGTGATTTTGTATAGAAAATTTTGCATTATATGATAAGTAGAAAGTTGTACCAGAAAAAAGGTTAATTTCAAAAAAAGTTCCATGCGGCGCTAAGTTTCACGTCGTCAGGAGTCGCTGTTGCTTTCCAGCAGGGGAGTGACGAAAGCTTTTTATCTTCTCCCCCGTGAAATTTCTTTCTGCTAAGTAGCTAAAATCCGCATGTCATTTCGAAAATCTCATGATTTTTCCGTCTATCTTCACCAGAAAATCTCATGATTTTTCTCATGATTTTCTAGCACAAATCTCATGCGTATCTCATTATTTTTGGACTCCTGTTCATGATTTTGAAATTTCCCAGTGGAAACACCGATGCTTTTGGTCAGTGACACAGGACGAGACAGAAAGAGAAGAGGCATAATCTTGAGTGAGTTCCTCAGTTGTCGTCGTCTGGCACACCAAAATTCGTAGAGACAACACACTAGCTAAGCATCTTATTTTTCAACTTTATTTTTAATTTTTCGCAATTTTTCCGTTTTTCAGCGAATTCGCAATTTTCGCAAGATAAAATGGAGGTACTGAAACTTTACATCAGGCTTTGCGGTTTCAAAATCACTTATCTATCTTCTAACCCACGGCACTAATCCGATAAGTCAGCTGGGATTTCTTGGCAATGGCCCTCTTCAGGCTCAATCTACAAAAATGAAAACCTGCAATGGGTAGAAATACTCTTAGAATAAAATCAGAGCTGACTCATTCGTTTAGCGAAATCAATATGATTCGCAGTCAGCTTGGGGTGTAAGATTACTTATTTGGCTTTATGCGACTTCAGGAAGTCTCAGTCGCAGATTTGTTTGACCCCCTCCCCTCCTCCACCTTAGGCTAAAATAACGTGTATCATTGCAGGTTCTTTTCTTCTGGCTACAGTCTAAAGAGGACCTTTGCCAAGAACGGACGAAATATCGCGGAAGAATGGATTGGAGGTTTTATTTGGGTTCTTTCGGCTTCCGGGACAGCCGGTTTCCACCACAACAAAGATTGTCCAGGGCGTTTTAGGCTTATCCGTTTTGAGTCATTTATTATATATGATTCCAATCAGCGTACCTACAGCTTTTTAGCGCTTTTTCAGCCAAGCCGACTTTTGGTACACTAAAAAAAATCTTGCAGTATTTGCTACTCGGATTAATATTGTCTATACTGAGATAACATTATTTCTAATTCGGGTTAATCTTATCCCAGTTGAGATAAGATTAATCCCACTGGCAAATACTGCAGTTATCCTTAATCCTTACTCCGAGATAGAGGCGTTACTAGCCAAAATGTTTGCGGAGGGGGGGGGGGGGGACGAGGCATTTACCGACTGTCAGGTAATTTTTACCGACTATTTCTGCAGTCGGTCAACAACCAAAAATGACAGTTTTGAAAAAAAATCGACTGATTTTGAGAAAAACCGACTGTTTTGACGAAAAATCGACCAATTTTCAGGAAAACCGACTGTTTTCATGGGGCCGTCTCCCCCCCCCCCAGTCGCGACGCCCCTCCTCCGAGAAACTTTTTACAGTGTAGTCCCGCAGCGTAAACTATGCTAAAGCTTCAAGGTCCGCAAACAAATCTTTCACATATAAGGACATGAGAAGATTCAAAATATTGTTTTTTATTTTGGTAAACATCGTAGGCCGTCAGGTCTATTCTCTGCTTCGATTGATTTCCCCCTTTTTAACCACGGCGCGTTCAGTTGTCAAATATTTTGCACCGCCGCGTCGCAGAGCTAGTTAGACTTGTCAAGAACTAACAAGAAAATCGTTAATTTCATGTTGAAAGTGATGGTATTTCGAAAACAAAATTTCTGAGTCGTCATTTCATAGGGAAACGATCATATCTAGTAAGAGTTGCGCTTTAAGGAGTATTCATAAAAGAAAACGGTAGCCTCTTTTCCCAGTTACCCCGAAGAGTGACGAAACGATGAAAACGACAAAAAAATTACGACCGTTTCGGCATGTTAAATGATCAAAATCTGTCCATCGTTATCGATCTGATAGTTTTTACAGTTGTCAGTCTGGCGATTTCAATTCTTTGTTTTGGAGGAAATGATGACTCTGAGAAAAGGTGGTACTGCCATCAAAGTTCCAGGAATCACTTTCCTTAAGTATTCGCTGAGCAAAATCTGTTCGAATGAAATTGACAAGTCTAGGACTCCGATGTCACAGCCTGGTAGACAATCCAGGGCTCAATAGTACAGCCTCCTCGGGCAAACTAAACAAAGAAAATCAAATCACCTAAATTGAAGATGGGGAAGGGCTTCCTTGAAAGGAAACATTGGAATGTCCGATTTTCAGGACCGATGCTGACTGCGAGTCATCACTTTGTATCCTACTGACGAAAACTCTCGGACAGCAAAGATTTCAGAACAAAGCAGTCTCTGGGTTATTATGCAATTCTGCAGATTATTAAGTCCCAGCGTGTCAATCTGCCCCTTCCTGTAAAGGACTTAAAAATCTAGATTTCGATTTTTTGGGATCCCAAAACGTAAGTGGAGGGATACCTATGACATCACAAAAGTTGTCCGTCCGTCTGTAAGCACGATAACTCTCGAAGGGATATTTTGATGAAACTTGGTGTGAGGATTGTTCGGGTCAAGGGTAAGGTCAAGCTCGTAGATGGGCTATGTAGCCCTACATTTAGGGGTGGGGGAGGGGTTTCAGATTAAGGGACAAACAAAATATTTTTAAACAGCTAATATGATGAAGACATGCTGAGCACGACGGTGAAAACCATTTTCTCACCGGACAAGTAGTTCGTCCGGAATCCGGCAAAAACCGGAAAGTTGGTTAAAAGTAAAAGTTTCATTTGAAGTTGATTAAATGTTTGATTTAGGGGTAAAAAGACATGCTAAGCACGATGAGGAAAACCATTTTCTCGCCGGACAAGTAGTTCGTCCAAAATCCGGCAAACGCCGGAAAGCTGGTTAAAATTAAAAGTTCAACTGAAGCTGATTAAATGTTCGATTTAAAGGCTGGCTGTGACCATTTTCTCGCCTGAGAACTAGTTCGCCTGGAATGCTGCCAAAACTGGAAAACATGTAAAAAAAAAAAGTTTCATCTGAAGTTGATTAGATGACAGATTTGGTGATAAGAAGAGACGCTGAGTCTTTATATGACAATCATTTTTTTACCGGACATATAATTAGTCCGGAATCCGGTTGTTCCGGTTTAAGTCAAAGTTTTATTTAAAGTTTATTGGGTGTTCTTTATAGGGATAAGGACATACGCTGGATTCGTTTCTGAATTTTTGTTTTTGCTGGACTAGTATTGTTCGCTCGGATATCAGGCAACCGGAAATTTGGCAAAAGTAAAGCAGGAAGTTTCGGTCAGTATCGTCAAAATAGATTTGCCTTATAGAGGTATATCTGAACTTGGTTTTTGCTGATTTAGCCTGGCGAAGACAAGACCCAATTGTCTGGATCAAATATTAGATTTTTGGGATCCCATCGACACCTTCGGTCTTGTTTTTTAAGTTACAGCTGGAGAGTTGCGAGTTATGAAGCTCTACTTATTGTTTATTTGATATCTTAGTTATTAGTAATTCGCAGCTCAAATCCTTGAGAATTTCGCATAGTTACAAACTGTATTCGGTCTTGTTTAGATTTTTTGTATTAATGTTTAGAGAATATACCTAGCTTACTAAATAATTCATACTGGACTCGCAACAGCCTAACGAGGACCATTGCTAAGAACGGTCGAAATGTCGCTGCAAAAGCATCATAGCTGAATATCCTTTTTTAGCCATTGTTTGAATTCATGTTTCCCAGTCAGCTTGGCCTCAAGGAGTATTTATGAGTATATTTTTAAATTGATTATAATAAGGTTTGGCTTCCTTTAAAGGACCCCTCGCACTATTTACTCAACTTAGATTATTTTAAAATATTTGAATGCTTTAAAACTATCACTTTATCAATCGATGCCAGGAGCTTTCGGAGTTAAGGGGGTCTTATTTTAAGGGGAGTGTTTTGCTTCTTCCGGATATCCTGAATAGCACTTCGGAAAGGGTTATAACAAAGGTGTGCGAGTTTATGGACGGAGCGTTGAAGCTAAGAGCGACTAAGCTTAGTAGTGAGGCTTCATAGCCGTAGGAAATTATTGTTGTTGTTTTCCTTTGTAATATGTACTATTGTTGTATTATGTATATGGCCCTTGCACTTTTTTAAATACAGTTATTATTATTATTATTATGCTGTGCTTTCAACAAATAACCCACGGTGTTGGCTGTTTTAAGCCTTTTCCGAGACCCGATGACTTGCAGCGAAAACCGGGAAATAGTTTACATAACCGGTTGTTCTGATGGAAAAACTTCTCGCAGACAACCGTCGACAGCGTGATACACATCGAAGGTAGCAAAAACGACAAGTGAGAAAACCATCGTGGTTTTGTTACAGTTCAGTTCAGTTCTTTTATTCATAAAAATAGAGAACACCATTAACTGTTTATGGCCCCACCATAAGGCCTGGCAATGGGCGGGGCTTATTCGTCATTCATATAATCTTAAGGGAAACAAACCAAAGAAATCAAAAGAAGAAAGAAAAGAAGGAGAGAAAAAAGAAGAAGAAGAAAAGAAGAATGAGGGCATAACAAACTGACAAGAGAAATTCACTAACGAACGATCTTCCATCAACAAAACGCCCTTGCTCCCCCTTCACAAAAAAAAGGAAGGAAAAAAGAAAAAATTCAATTACAGGGGTTAGAATGTACCGTAAGAATCTCCGGGTCTAGAAATATATGGAGTGATTATGGAAGTAGGTTGCATTAGTATTATAGGTAAAGACAGGTCCTTTAAGGCTCTCGAATAGCGTTTGCGAAACACTCTTCGAAAAAAGTCACAACGGTTGCCGGAGCGCGAAAACTGCTCTGGTAAATTAGGCGGCTTCCCGCAGCCGGACGAAAAATGAACTGAAAGTGGTTTTGTTCTCCAGCTCCCATTTAGTATTTCCAAGAAACAGATAAGCCACGAGAGTGCTTCACCCAAATTCAGAAGTACGTATCTGAAGAAGTCTTCAAAAATATGATAGACTCCACTTTGAATGAAAGGGACACACAAGCTAAACTTCCCAGTACACAAATGTAAGGAACAGTATTTGGGAATATGGCGAAAAGCCAAACGTAACCGGAAAGATTGCACTGAGGTCTGAAGACAGAGTAAATGACCCGGAAAAAGGCATCTCCTCACAAAGGAGAAGACCCAGAAGCAGGGCGTCGCGTATGTGGGGGACGCCCCCCCCCCCCCCTCTATGTTGTCAGCCAGTTGGTAAAACATCACCGGTTCGGCGCGAAACGCCGCGATTTTTCGTAAAAACAGTCGACTTTTTTCTTGGAAAAAATGACCGGTAAAAATGTCGGTAAAAATGACCAGCCAGTCGGTAAATACCTCGCCCACCTCCATATATTTTGGCTAGTAACACCTGTCACAGAGACAGAAGAAAAACATACGAGTTTCATAGGTTTCCTGTAGTTACCTATCTGGGAAGGGATTTTCAAACTAGACAGAAGAGATCAGACTTGATTTTTTTTTTTTTTTTTATTTGAAATCAACAGAACAGAAAACGAACAGTGCCACCGAAAACACGCTTGTATAGTCTGAATAATATTAGATAAGCAAAATCACTTTATCTCTTCTTTGAAAGAGAAGAAACAGGACTTGTCTTATAACGAGTTCAAGAATATGAATAGACGAAGGTTTTGTTTTTCTTTCTGTTTTTGTTATTTCTTATTTTGGCATTGCCCGAGCTTGCTTTTTTAGCTTAACAAACTGTGTATCTATCTTTTGCTGTCTTTGCGACGAAGGCATACACAAAATGTCAACTACCAACATAGGAAAGAAGTTCGAAGCCAAACACCGGAGGATTCAAGTTCGACCTCTTCTAGCACACGCCGTACTCTGGTTTAGAATACAGAGATTTTATGCAGAGTCTTCGCAAACGTTGCAAAAGCCTCGGTGTAATAGGTTCCGCTTCGAAATATAACCAGCACCACGGATCACTGCACGCTTTTACCATGTCAGGCTAAACTTGCCATAACTTGCTTCTCGTTTTCCGAGATTGTCGACAGTGTTGCGACTTTTAACTGTCGGAACCTGTGATATTTGGACGCAAAAATCTGTGAATTTCTGGTGCCCACAAAATTCTTTTTTTATTTTTACTTTCTGCAAAAAATTCGTTGAGTCTAAGGTTCCAGTTTGCTCTTATAAGAGGAGCTAACACTCGTAAAAGAAATAAAACCTTTTCCCAAAAAGAGTTGCCTCAAAACCAAAATACTATGAAATCGCAGAATTTGCGACATTTTTGCCAGAAGTGCGATTACCTGTGACAAATTTTTCACAGATGTGAATCAGGGAGAAGTCGAAATCCTGCGAAGCAACCAGTGGCAACAGTGGCTGCTAAAAAGGGTTGGGGTCTGGCTTGCAAAAGGAGAAGAATGACAACGCCCCTTTAGTCAATAGCCAATTATCTTAGGGAAGTCTCAGGCATCTAGACAGACTCAACTGATAACTTCCCACAATCTCGTACGTTATTGCCTTGTTTGAAATTTTATTTCGTCTCTATAGTTTTATTTTAATTTCTGTAACCTGTTGTCCTATTTTGAGTGTCACAGATTATGCGCCCTAAGATCACAAAACTTCGATATTTGTATTATAAATAAAACCTTTGTACTTTTTTCCTTCTCTTGTCTTGTCATTTTAGCGAAATAAAAGCCTTCCACCCATTCCCTCAAATGTTATCAAACTCGGATTTTAATACATATAGCTACCGTACCCCCTCTTTCTGGTTTCTGTGGAAGTGGGGGGGGGGCTCCTTTCGAAGCTAAAATCAAGCCTTTTCCCATCACTGATGTTGAAAAACACTGTAAGAGACTAGAAAGCAGGAGAGTCTGGAGACATTTCATTATGTCGCTAAGGTAACGGACTGATCTAATTAATGGGAAAACCGAAACAGTCACAAAGTTTATCTCAAACAAGGAGGGGATCGGGAGGCTTGCTAAAGACCACTTTCATCTCAGAAGTAGGCAAACAGGCGAATCGAGAATCAAGAGCAAACCAGAGAAGATCCGGATTCAGGATTCCAGATCAGGATTCAAAGCTTATATCCGTTCATATCTTTTCTCCAACAGGTATGTATTGTCCCGATATCCCACATATTCTGACAATGAGTTTTGTGGAGGTTGATACGATGTTGTATCAGCCTCCAGAGAAGATGATACGAAGTCATATCAATCCCCGCCGAAGTTCATCGAGCACTTTTCCCGGAAACGGCAATAAGCAGTCGATTTACATTTGGCCATATGTGAAGAATAAGTCAGCTGAGCTATATGATCGCAGGTCTGTTTTTCTTGCTTGAGCCTGAAGAGGACCTTTGCTAGGAAGGGCACATGTGTGCGTGTGTGTGTTTAAGCCCTAGGATCTACAAGTAAAAATACTCCTTGAGCCCAAGCTGGCATATATTCAAATAATATATACAACGGATACGTCAGCTACGATTCTTCATCAGCGATATTTCGGCACTTCTTGGCAAGGGTCCTCGTCAGGCTTTCAGTCTTCAGGGTCAACTTCGGGGAAGTCTTCCCCGAAGAATCGTAGCTGACGGATCCGTTGTATGTATTATTTGGATCTACAAGTACAAGGAATTTCAACGTCCTATGTCCAGCTCTGGTCAAGCTATGAGCATTATTCACAGGGCAATCTGGGCCCAATTGCCCCTGAGCCGAGTGGGTTCCCGATGAAAAATTTGTAGCATGCGTTGTAGTATGGTAGTAATACGAAAAAGTTGCATGTAATACTATGTAATAGCAAAGAATACTGTCATTGAATGTGCCTCAGACAGGTCCAATCTTATGTAGTAGTATCCAGTAGCACCCTGTCTTGCCATAGTAGCATCCAATCTTGCTAACAGTAGCATATAGTAGTATGCATTAACACGGTAGACTTGAAGTAGAAGCATGTAGTAGTATCAGTTACTACTGCATGCTACTTTTTCGTACTATTTCATAGTACTGTTTTAAGATAAATTTTTTGTCGGGTTTGGGGGCGGGACCCTCAAAAGGCAAGACTATACCCCAATACCTACAAGTGCACCAAGTATGAACTCGATGCCTGCATGTGAGCCTGGATGTGATATGTCTTGGTCTTGGTTCTAACACTGCTTGCTTTTACTTTCATACTCCACGTCTGAGAGCTTGCGCACTTGTCCCAACTTAAGCGGCTTTGAGCCTGAAATGGACCAAGAAGGGCCGAAATATAGCTCTAATAAAATTTAGCTGACGTATCCGTTTTGCACTGTCAACTAGATCTACGTTGCCTGGGCAACGTGAGGTGTTGCGGCATGTCCGGCTTCGCCGACTAAAGTGTTGCGAGAGGATCATTTTTGTTTTGTTTCTTCGCTGTCGGTTAAATGCTGAAGTTGTAAACTTATCGAAGATTGTAAAAGGTATATTCTAAAAAGAATCATCACGTTATCAAAAGCTATTGTTCAGCGTTGTAAAAACAACAACAGAAGAATATTGGAAGAAGACACTAAATTGACTTTGCAGTAAGTTGAACTTTATCCTTTTCAATCGTATCCATCGTGACGGACGAAAACTTGGAACAATACCTTACATAATCTAGTTGGTATTATAAAGGCATCCGTAACTTTTCAGGATTAAAATACCATAGATGACACTATTAAATATTACGAAACTCCCTCATTGCTTTACATTTCGTTTGTAGCCGTTGCGTAAACAGTTAATCCTAGGTTACACTGATAGACCATCGACACAAACTTTCTTACCGTAAGATTTATAGCAATCGAATACAATGAGGACCCATTTGCAAAATTTCTAGCCCGTCGTGAACCGACTCCTACTTACAAGTCCCTCTCCCGTGATAGACATCAAGTTCACCGAAAACAAATAATGGGTACACCAGCTAGCAAAAGTTTCAAACCCCTCATCGCTGAAGATGATTGTAGCATAACAGCCAATTATTACTTATAAATCCCTTGCATATCTTACCATTGGGAACCAAATTGTTCTTACCATCGAATACACCGGAAACAAATAACAGATACACCGAATAGCAAAAGCTGCAAACCCCTCATTGCCGAAGTATGAGGTAACAGTCGACTGTTGCTTACAAGTCCTCTACATGTCTCACAACTCGTATCGCCTGTTTTTAGTGTCAGTGTGTACCTTACTACTGAATGTTGTCAACCCCTTGAAATTTTCAAACTGGTGTATCTCATGAAGGAATTTTTGTACCAAAAAATGGATGACATATAATTTGATCTGCTCATCAACGGCTATCGACTGCCGTCGAAAAAAAAGTCTACCTGTTTTAGTTCAAAAGTTGACTTTTTTGCCGTAGGCCAACTTTCTAACGTCACCACTTAGAAAGGAGCAAAGGATGAGCTCTAGTCTCTTTAGCAATGAGAGAACTTTTAAAGTTTGAGAGGCACATCTGATACCATTACTCTACCGCAAACCCAAGTGCAAAAGAACGAATGATAAACTCAGCTGAAATCGCGAACAGACACGGATAGAAACAATAGATGGCGGCACTTTCGGAGCCGTGGGAAAAAGCCACTTTTTTGTTTCTGTAGATTTTTCTATTTATCACCCAAAGAAGATATGTTGGCTGTGGGGCCGGGTAACTGCCGCATATATTTAACACTTATAGATTTTAGTAGATGGCTTGAAACTGGTGCCTGCCTGCTTGCGTGCTAGAACGGAGCTTTCCACTCGAAAGCAGAAAAATGGTTTGATGAAACGAAAGGTTCGGTAAACAACTTCTGATAGTCCTCTCTGACATAGGCTATATAACTCCACTTCACTTCGCACACCGTAGGCTCTGGCTCGAGGACAAGCAAAAACCATCCTTATCGGCCCCAGGCAAGAGTTCTACAGAGCTTTCCAAAATGTACTGTCATATTCATCAATCCAGCCTAAGCTCCACACTTTCCGTAAAACACGCACAGGTTAGACCCTCCCCAGTTACCAGGAATAAAATGAAATCGGCGGCATAGGAAAAAAAAAAGAAAAAAAGGGAACAAAACCAAAGTGTTGCTCTCGCAACGCAAATATAACATGATTCAGTCAGCGTGGGCTGCAGGAATATCCTATTCAGGTATTATGATTAATTTATATTATTAATTATTTATATATTATAGGATATTATATATCATGTACATTATTGTTTTTCAATGGCCAGAAAACAATTATAATCTGTGACCGTGTTCGGTTTAAAAACAGTTTATTGATTGATTGATTGAACCATTCGGACACTCTCCAGCTGCTGACTGGATGAAGAAGCCCATCGATAGACGAGGGGGAGAAGGTGGGGGTTACCAACGTTTCCGCCTTACAACACAAAATGGCAAAACGCAAAAAAAACCTCAAGAGCCAATTGTGTTTCCATGGAGACGAACGACTTTCATGTGGAATCGGCAATCGAATCATTTATCTCAAGCCGTCTTTTCCCAACGCCAGGAATGAAAGAAGAGAAAAGATATGAAACTGAACAACTGAAAAATGCATCCCAGAAGAAAGAGAGATACATAGACTGGAGTGAAAAGTGCTTTCTCTCTAACAAGCCAGAAAGCCCAACGAAGTCTCACAAAAACGAGATAGCTGGATAAACAAGAACTGAAAGCTCCTAGGGTACCTGCAGGGGTAACTAAGGGTCACACACGGTCGGGACATGAAAAATGAAAGATCTAGGACATGTGCTCTCGCCAACAATCAATCAATCAATCAATTTTGTTTAATTCGTGATATTACACACTACATTTTAAAATTACACTAAAACAGGACTATTCTTTACTAAATATATACAATCATTTCATCCATTCGATGGCTCGCGGCAATAACACAGTTTACGGAAAAGGCGGTAGAACTGACCGAATGGCCGAATTCTGTATTCTCGCGAGTTGCCTTTTCTATCTATGTTCTATCTGGATCGGATCACGCGTTCGAGAGTTATACTTGTCCCACGAAGGCCAGGAACCCCTTCTCAACTCCCCCCACAGTGCCCGGATCGGGTCTATTTCGAGAAGGTTGGAACGGTCAGCGTAGTAACTTTTGGTGAGGTTGGAACGGAAATAGTAACTAATAGTTACTATTTGTAGAAGGGTGGAACACGCTCCAAGTTCCATCAAATCGCGAACGACAGAAAATAAAAAAAAGCAGCTATGTGCCTGGAAAACAAGTTCAGAAGAGTCCTAGGACTAGCAGCCTAGCAAGCTTGTCTACTGACAGTAAGAGATTTGGAGCTGTTGAAAATATTTGAGAGAAGACAGAGCTGCAGCCAGGGTTGCCACATGTCCCACGATAGTGTGAATTGTCACTCTAATTTGTTGTGTCACTCTTGTCCCACGTAGGACTCTATTTCCGAAAATTACCAATTGTGTCATTTTTGCAGCACGGACTCCGACCAGAAGTGACTATTTCAATTTTTTAAACTTAACTTTACCAGAATTAAAGTTAAGATGTGTCATTGAGCCGATTCCGACCAAAACGAACATTTCATGAAAATAAATTTCACTCCCACTTCACTCTCTGTTTTCGGCCAAAAGTCACTCTCTAAATATTTTTGATGTGGCAACCCTGGCTACAACAACCCCCGTTGCTTATTCTGCCCTTTATAACGTCCTTAGCTCCCTTGTGAATTATAAGCTTCTGATATCCCCACAACATGAGAAGCTTCAAAGTGATGTTTAGTGGAGTGCTCCCTGGAACAATCCGCCATTGCGAGCGCTGTAGCTGCTTTCGGCTTTCGGTTTTTCACCATAGTTTGTGGAGCTCATAATTCGTGACCAGTGCAAGTAATCAAGTTCAAACTTGGTACACTTGTGGGCAGGCCCGTATCCAGGAATTTTATTTCGGGGGGGGGGGGGGGGGGGGGTTGCCTGCTGGTCGGACAAAAATGTACAAAAAACACATAAATCAGAGGGAAAAGCCTATAAAAATGATTATTTTTGTATGTTTCGGGGGGGGGGGGGTCAACACTCGAACCCCGCCCCCTGGATACGGCCTAGATTGTGGGTATTCGGGTTTGTGCCTTTTGGGGATTCCACCTACACACCCACCCTGTTCAGGGGCAAATGGGCCCAGATTTCAAAGTGAATAATGTTTATAATTTGACCAGAGTTGGACATAAGACGATGAAATTCCTTGTAACTGTAAAGCCTAGGGCTGGGATATTACTTTTAAAGTTGCACCTTCCCTACCCATCCCGTTCATGGGCAACTGGGCCCAGATTGCACAGGAGTAAAGTTCGTTACCTGTGAGAGGAATCAATAGGTATCAAGTTGAAACTTGGTAGGTTTGTGAGCATCGGGATCTCTTTTTCCTTTTTGCGGGTCACAAACCCATCCCCGCTTGGTTAAGGGGCAATTCGGCCCAGATTGCCCATTTTTTTATGTTTTTAACTTGACAATAGCTGGAGAGGGAGAGTTGGGCCCAGGTTGACAATTTTATTTATGTTTTTAGCTTGACAATAGCTGGAGATAGGGCGATGAAATTCCTTTGTGCTTTTGGATCATAGGGTGTGTGGAGTAAACCACCCCCTAACCTCCCCGTTCATGGGCATGGGCCCAATTTGCCCATGACTTAAGTTTCTGACCCGTGACTGGAATCAAAATCTAAGCTGGTACAGTCGAGGATATTTAGGTCTAGATATACAATTTGATGGGTCTCCCCCCCCCCCACCCTCCCGTTCATGGGTAACTACTGGCCGAGATTTACCATGAGTTACGTTAATCTATGACATGTCTCGAGTTCAACTCTTGTATACTTATGGATATGTATGTATACATGCGGATGTTGGTGTAACAGCAAGAAATAAGACCATGCGGCGTACTTCGATCCTTAATGATCAGTTGGAAACTGGACAGGTTTGTCATATGATCAGTGAAGTTCAAATTCTTTTTAATAGCTAATGAGATTTATGGGTAAAAAGACATGCTGAATATTTATATGAAAATCATTTTCTTGTCGCACAAGTAGTTCGCCCGGAATCCTTCCGAAACCAGAACATTTGATAAAAGTAAAAGTTTTATGTGAAGTTGATTAGATGTTCGATTTAGGGGTAAGAAGACCTACTGAATCCGCTTTTGACAATCATTTTCTACCCGGAAAGTTCGCCCGGAATCCGGCTGAAACCGGAAATTTTTTTCAAAGTTAAAGTTGATGAGATGTTCGATAAAGGGGTACGTGGATACGCTGAATTCGTTTTGGATCTTAAGTTTTTGCCGGACAAGTAGTTTGCCCCGAACTCGGTCGAAACCGGAAATTTGGAAAAAGGAAGACAGGAAGATTTGATCAGTTTCGTCAAAGTAGATATGACATATAGCCTAGGGGTAAATACACACATGCTGAATCCATATCTGAACTTGGTTTTCTCCGATGATTGGCCATTGACCTTCTTCTTTTTCAAAATACTAATAGTAACAATGTTCAAGGAGTCTGGCGAAGACCGGATATCTACAAGACCAAATTGTCTGGATCAAATATTAAATTTTTGGGATTCCATCGAAACCTTTGGTCTTGTTTTACTTTGCGGTTAAGATGAGTACTTTAACCCTAGGTTCACACAGACGTTCACACTGAGGCAATATCGGCCATCGCCAAGATTTTCGTCGCCAAAATCGGCGATTTCTGTTGCTCCGTCAGGCGATTTTCAATGTTGGGAAAATTCAACTTTAATCGGGCGACAGTACGATTTTATGAACGCAAGAGCAACATTTCGCATTAAATTCTGTTGTCGACGAAAATTTACTGTGAACATCTAGGCGACAAAAATCTTCTTTCGATGCGATTAAAAAATCTCGTTCATCGCCGCGATTTGCTCTGTGTGAACCTAGGGTAAGGGGTATGGCTGGATATGGGAAGTGACAACTTATAAGCCAATCTTGTCAAGTCTCTAATGTTCAAGCCAAGTTTCATCGTCCTAGCACATCTGGAAGTACCTCAAGTCGCGATCAGCGGAATTCCACCCCCTTCCCCCCAAAAATTCTGCCCAGAGTGTCCGAATCCGGTCCGGTTCTGTCACTGATGTATCTAGGACTTATGCTTGTTCTTCCCACCAAGTGTCGTCCCAATCGCTACACTGTAAACATGTCACAACCCACCCCCCTCCCCCCACCCCAAAACACACACACATTGATCGGATTCTGGCCGCACTTGAAATGGTATATCTGAGAATAGATGTAAAAAGCGAATTTTGCAACTGAAAAATTCAGTCGAATATTCGCAAAATTGAAATATTCGAAGGCCTCTCGAATATTCTAAATTTTGCGAAAAATTTAAATATTTCGAAAACTGAAAAATGGAGAAAAATAGGAAAAAACGGCGAATTTCCGCAATTGCAATTAGAGCCAATTAGAGCGTGACTTCGAGACGAGGGATGCACACTATAAAAAAAAGAAAGGTGTTATTTGTGGTTGAAGATTATATTTCATTTGATTAGTTGGTTGGAAAAACGATATCGGCATGGACCGCGGCTCCATATCTGAAACCGCAAATTCTTGTTAGTATTGTAAATTAGAGTCTCCTGTCGATTGGACTTGACGAACGTTAGCGTTAAATCAGAAATAACCTATCCTTAACTACCATAAACAATAAGTTTAGCCGAAATGACAATGCTTGGCCCAGCAATAGGTTTTTTATTTTACTTATGAGGATATGCATGCACGTGTTATACACCTTTTTAACGTATATTTTTTTTCTTTTTTTTTATTCAAAATCCAGTATAATAATCAATAAGTTAAAGAAGTCGAAAGGCAATGAAAAGGGAATTCATTCGTACGCGAAACTTTAGACCAGTATCGATTTCAATAAAACGGACGTCTGACTAGATCTATTCGATATCTTACTCTTATATATCTACTCTTCAACTTACAGTATCTTAAAATATTTGAATTCTTTCAAACTACGCTGTGCTCTCAATAAATAACCCACGGTTTTGGCTGTTTTAAGCCTTTTCCGAGACCCGTTGATTTGTAGCGAAAACAGGAAACAATTTACCTAACCGGTTGCTCTGATGGAAAAACTTCTCGCAGACAACCGCCGACAGCCTGATACATAAACACGGCAAGTGAGAAAATCAGCGTGGTTTCGTTAGAGGGGTTAGAATGTACCGTACGAAATTGGGGTCTCCGGGTTTAGAAATATCCGGAGTGACTAAGGAAGTAGGTTGCGCTAGTATTATAGGTAAGACAAGTCCTTTAATGGGTGACTCTCGGACTCGAAATTCGCTCGTTTAGTGCATTTGGTAATGTCTTCAAGAAAATTCCATGTCAAAAAAATCTCTCGGCATTTTGAAACGCTTGAAACTCGCTTGAAAGCCGCTAGCTCTACAGAGTCCACGGAGCCCCCTTAAGCTTACTTGGCCAACTTAATTTAAGACATCGCTTAAATATCTATTTTTTTTCACCAGAATTTTAAGAAATGGGAAAGATAAAACGAAAACTCTTTGTTAAACAGTATAGACGGCCATGGAAAAAAGACAGCGTAAAAACCTTTTCTTATTCTTCCGGATTGCAAGTATTACTTCAAGGAAAGCTAGAACGGTGGCACTAGGTTGAAAATATTAATGTTCAATGGGCACATCAAACTACCCCAATCCCACTCTGTAACAACCTAGGAACAATGCTTACCCCCTAGATCAGCAGCTTTAGATCAGCAGCTTTTTCAACAGTTTCCTCTCTGTGATGTTTCAAAGCGTAATTTTTTGGGCCAGTACATGCTCAGTTTACTAGCTTGGACAAAGATAAAAGTGATGTTTCTTATAATACTTAGTAGATCTTTATTTTATGCATAAATCAGCTTGTATAATTCAGATTTGAATAGGTTATTTGTTTTTGAATGATTTTTGTAGCTATGTTATTTTTTGTAAGCTTATTGCATGTTCCGGTACACTTTATAAAGTAAGCTAATCAAGCTTCACAACACTATTCCACAAAGAAAAACTTTTAATAGGCACTTTAAGCCATGGAACTTCTGATGAAACACTAGAACAATCAGGTAAACTGCATCTACTTTGGTGAAATCTCAAATATATCCTTTTCTATCAAGCATTGCTGGGAGTTTTTGAATTTCCTGCCACGATATCCCAGCTCCTAAGATTTGGATCGCCCAAATGCCAGAGAGGTAAAGACAAGGGATAACAAGAAAACGGCCGATTTTCGTAGCGCCTTCTAAAGGAAGTCGGAAATGTTTATTTGTGAAGCATTTAATAGAAAGTAAAGCATTGGAAGTGTCCATTGTGCTTTAAGGTTTTGATTGTAGCAAGCCTGGAAATGTTCCTACTTGTTGGACATGCTACTGGTCGGGTGACACTGGGGGAGAGAGGGGGAGAAGAAGCAAAATCTTGCGCGAGTTCCTCAATTGTCGTCTGACAAACGAAAATTTGTAAAAAGAACAAACTCTAGCTCAGCGTCTTATTTTTCAGCAATGATTTTAATTTTTTACATTTTTTTTACAAGGTTTTAATTGTAGCAAGAATGGATATATTCCTACTTGCTGGACACGCTTCTGGTCGGTGACACTGGATGAGGGGGGGGGGGAGAGGGAGAGAAGAAGCAAAATCTTGAGCGAGTTCCTCAGTTGTCGCCTGACACAAAAATTTGTAGAAACAACAAACTCTAGCTCAGCATCTTAATTTTCAGCTGCGATTTTAATTTTGCACAATTTTTCGGCAAATATTCGCAATTTTCAAGATAAAACGGAGACAATGAAATTTTAACTCTAACTCGCGATCACCGACCGAAACGGAAACAAGAAATTGTCTTTTACAGCTTACCTTGGAGATGAATATTGATCTTCTGCAGCTTCTCCATTTTCTTCAGTTCGTTCTTTGACAGGTTTAAACTATCCTTGATGAAAACCTCGATTTCATCCTTTTGCTTTTCTGGAAGAAGATGAAGAGATTGTTAACAATTCATGATGGCAGAAAGGAAAATCAGAGCAAGCTGTCAAAGATGTAGTCTTGCGATCAAGGGCAAAACTAAGGGGAGGGGACCCCCAATTACGATGGATGGCCGTCGTGTCTGAGGGGTTGCTTACTCCGTGCCACCGGTGTACCCCTGGGCGTGGCACCGGCGCAGCACGTGACACTTGGTGTACATCATTTTTGGGAGTGAGCAACCCCGGTCGTGACACAACTTCGAAAAACCAAGAATCTCGAATATTTATTTTCCACAGCTTCTCCTTTTCTTGAGTTCGCATTTTGTCAGGTTCAAACTAACCCTGATGAAATATCTCATCCTTCTGCTTTTTCGTGGAAAGAAGAACAATATAAATCCTCAATAATTTATAATTACAAACAGGAAATCGGAGATCTGAGCTATTTGCCAGACTATTGGCAATTATATAAGCGGAAGCTGGAGACTGGAGCGATAGTATTGGCAATTATAGAAGAGACTGATTACCTTGACAACTAACTAGACCTGACATAAATTGTAGCCGAATTTAGAAGTTCGAAATTCCGGAGTCTCACGGACAGTTGAGGACACTAATGGCCGGAATCAGAGGCGCCATTCAGGTAAGCTTTAGGGGGCAGGGGGGGGGGGGGGCGTGCAAAGATCAATTTCGGGCATCCATATCCGGACTACTCGGACCCAGATTTTCTCTTTAGGGGTAAATTTAAAGTTTGAAAGGCAGCATAGTTTTACATTTGATACCTGGATACACTGAAATGTTCTGACTCGTCCAAGCGATTTTGTAGTTTTTGGGATCCCAAAACGTAAGTGGAGGGATACCTATGACATCGCAAAAGTTGTCCGTCTGTCCGCACGATAACTCTCGGGGGGATTAAGATATTTCGATGAAACGTTGTGAGAGGATCCTTTGGGTCAAAGTAAAGTACAGGTCAAGTTCGAAGATGGTCTCTGTAGCCCTATATTTGAGGGAGAGGGAGAGGTTTCAAATTAAGGGGCAAACAAAATATTTTTTCAAAGCTATTGAAATAGTTGATTTAGGGGTGAGGAGACATGCTGAATCCAAATATGAAAGTTATTTTCTCACCGGACAAGTAGTTCACCTGGAATCCGGCAAAAAACGGACACAAAATTAGTCGACCAATTTTCGTCTATAGCAGTCCCTCCCCTTTCTTCACACTAATATAGCTCTGCGCGTGGATGATGCCATTATCTCTGAATGTTGGAGAGAGCTAGTGTAATCGAATGTCGAAGGGATTGGTATACCTTGTTCAAGCTTAGTAGGGGTTGATAAACGTTGTTCAAGCTAAATATTCAAGGAATCTGACGAAGACTCAATGGCGAAGACATGACCCAATCGTTAGAAGTAAGTGTTAGGTTTTTGGGATCCCATCGAAACCCTGGTCTTGTTCACCTGGGGCTCTAGTAATAACGTTCACTGTACGCTGCTTGCACGCCTTCCCAAAATTCATCCAGACACGAAGAATTTGATATTTCAACGATGCTAAGCTTGGACAAGGTATGCCTCTAGAAACTATGAAAATAATGATAAGATATGTCTTGCAAGGAATTGGACATTCTATTTTATTTTTCGACAGTGGCTTATATTTTGGTTGGTAAATATTTCAAACGTAGAGAGACAAGCATATAAGGGTACCACACATCCGAAAGAATAGAGCCCATATCCTAGAATGTGCTTACGGTAGGGGAGTTATTTCGTCTGTCATTACGAAACATGTATAAGAAGCTGAATGCAAGAGTAAAGGTACAGTGTCAGGAAATAGAAAATCTCCCCCCCCCCCATGTAGGGGAGTTAGTTCGCCTGTCATTACGAAATATATAACCCCACTTTCGACTATGATTTTCATACTATATAAGCCTACATATTTTCAATTAACATTTCCCCTTATTTTATAAGCTACCTGCAGATTTGTGCATTTGATTGATGATGACAATCTGATTTATGCACTGAACCACACGTGCGGTATAATAAAGAAACTAAGAAACAAAAATTTTCCTCTCGAAAAATATAGCAAAAGAAGAAAAGTTGTTAAAAAGAGAAGCGACATCTAAGAATATTTAGCAGATGCAAAATCATTTACAAAATACGACAATGACTAACCTGAATAAATATATGTTCCGGACCAGTGACAATTGGGAGCACAAATAACAGCACTGCATATTTCAGTCATTGCGCCGAGTCACTTCTCCCAGAATCAATGAACAAAAAAATATTGAAAAAAAAGGAAAGTTGGTGAAAATTACTGTCCTAAAACGCAAACCGCAATTCGCCTAAATTGCCCATTTAACCTCTTGCAGCTTTTACGGTACGATATGAGTAAACCGAATTATTAAGTTGTCATTTTACTATATTCCTACAGATCATTAACAGAAAAGGCTAGCCTACTTCCAGGCTCGTATACAGGAATTTATTTTGGGGAGTTTTGTCTTTTGGGGTTTTTTGCCTGCGGGTCGGACAAAAAAGACATAGATCAGAGGGAAAAGCCTATAATACTGATTATTTTTGTATATTTCGGGGGGGGGGTCAACCCCCCCCCCCCTGAATACGGCCCTGCCTACTTCATCCTGACGAATTTCACAAAAGCATATTGATTAGCAATAAAATCTCCTATAAGACAGTTATGTCTTTCAGGATGATATCAATATTATTTCGGCCCCTTTCTCGCGAGATCCCAAACGAGTTGGGTCAACAAGCTTGGGACCACACAACCTATTTGGTAATCCGGTCAAGGAAAACAAGGCCCATCCATTGACAGCTGCATCGTTGTGGTTGGCTTAAAGCGCCGCTCTTGTTTATTCAGACCCTGAAAGCGGGTCTTAAAAAGGGAGGGATTTGATTAGTTGTCGGGCAGACAGGAGGAAACACGGGATTTGATTAGTTGTCGGGCAGACAGTCTGCCACGGGGGGAGGGAACGGTATATTGGGAGGGCAAAGGGCCAGTCCAGTCCGGTCCTTATTCATACCCGATGTGTGGTACCATGGATGAGAATTTAAAACATTTACTATGTGAATGCGAAAGTTTGAGTAAACTTGGGTCAGAAATGTTTTGAGTGAACAGAAAGCTGGCTGGATGAAGAATAGATGTGTGGTGTAATGGGGAATAAGTGTTTTGGAAATATAAAACAGCTGGTGAGGTTCCTCAGGGTAGCCCAAGCCCATAGGGATAGGTGCCTATATGAGTTTAATATTGTGTGTGGTCTTGTTTTTTTGTTCTATATGTATTTGCCGTGGCCGTTGGCTCTTGGCGCAAATAAAATCTTATCCTTATTATCCCAGCTCCCTTATGAAATTACAAGCTTCTGAAATCTTTCACCATTGTTTCATTTGTACCTGCGACTTTTTAGCGCATTTTCGGCCGAGCCGAGTTCTGCCAGCTTCTGAAATCTTTCGCCATTGTTCCATTTGTACCTACGGCTTTTTAGCGCATTTTTTGGCCGAGCCGAGTTTTGCCAGTCATGCAACGCAAGCTTCGCCGAAAGCTTAAAGGTCCGCCGACAACTAGAGAGACAAATTTTAACATATACTGGAATACACAAAACAAATTCAATAACATAACAGACCAATAATTTAATCACTTAGCATAATTATTTTTCTAATTTTTGGTGTGATGGAAAAGGACCTAGAGCCTCGCCTAGAGCAGGAAATGGTGAGTATTGCTAAGGAGGTGGAGGTTAGGTCACACGACCAGGAAATACAATTGTAGCAGTGTAGGGTGGCTGCATCTGATTCATTGTGATTGTACGCGAGGGCCAAAGAGACATGGGGGAAGGAAAAAAAAATTGTGGAAAAACAATTAAAGATTCTTCATTAAATATCTGATTTTGTGAACTTCTTCTCTGAAATTGGATGGAGTTAAAGCTGGTGCTGTGATTTCATTTTGGACACGGCTTTATCACCAAAGTACGGAACTTCAAATAGCCCATATATGCAGCCGACAAGTATCCATCTTAGCTGGAAAGTAGAAGAAGAGACAGTTGACTCCAAAATCAAAATGCAGAAGAATCTGTACCCTTTCGACGACCCAATCGAACAGCAAAACCAACAGCCGTGTCCAAAATGAAATCACAGCACCAGCTTTAACTCCAACCAATTTTCAGAGAAGAAGTTCACAAAATCAGATACTTAATGAAGAATCTTTATATGTTTTCCACAAGTTCATTTTCCAGCTTAAGCGGATTGAGCCTGAACAGGACCCTTGCCAAGAAGGGCCGAAATATAGCTGTAATAAAATGTAGCTGACTTATCCGTTTTGCACCGTCAAACATAATCCAGGACTTAACACATAAGGACATGAGAAGCTCCAAAGTGTTGTTGCGGGTCGGACAAAAAAGTACAAAAAGACATAAATCATTGGGAAAATGACTATTTTTGTATGTTTCGGGGGGAGGGGGCTCAACCCCCTAACCCACCCCCTGGACACGGCCTTGTTCTGAGCCGTCTTATCATCGTGAAAAAAAATCCTTTCTAGTAAGAGTTGTGCTTTAATTAACTCTTCTCGTACATAAAGGTTGACGGGCTGCGGCACTATCCTTCTAGGCTAGGCTTGAACTTTTTTTTAAGCTTCGCTTAATTAGCCATTGAAATGCACGCTTTTGTTGAAATTTGAATTTTCCGCGTCGGGGTGAAATTTGTCTTGCCGAACCAGCAGTGCGTACTCTGAACGTCACTACTGGACCACAAGAAAGTAGAAATCCCTAGGTAGGGTGAAATAATTCAGCAGATTGAGATACAAGATATAAAATAAGCTGGCTTTTCAGTTAAACTTTAAAGGACCTGTCTTACCAATAATACTAGCGCAACCTACTTCCATAATCACTCCGTATATTTCTAAACCCGGAGACCACAATTTCGTGCAGTACATTTTAACCCCTCTAACAAAACCCCGCTGATTTTCTCGCTTGCCGTGTTTTGCTACCTCTGATGTGTATCACGCTGTCGACGGTTGTCTGCAAGAAGTTTTTCGATCGAAAAAAAAAGGTTTTGTAAATGTTTTCCCTGTAAGTCAACGAGTCTCGGAAAAGGCTTAAAACAGCCAACACCGTGGGTTATTTGTTGAAAGCACACCCTAGCTTGAAAGTATTCAAATATTTTAAATACTGCAAGTTGAATAGTAAATAGTGCGAGAGGTCCTTTAAGAAGAAGTACTGTAAGCTCTTAGCCCGACCCATTGACAGCCGCATGATACTCTTGATCACTATCCCTCCCTGCCGATGCAGAATCTCCGGGTACCTGCGGAAGAAAGGAAGAAACGGTATCAAAACTGCGCTGACTCAGGATTTGAGTCGTTACGGGCACGTTTACTCCTTCTTCCCGAGTATCGCTGGCGAGTTTTGGACTTAGTCACATAGAGTATTGCAGAAGGCTTAATTCTCATACCTCCAACGTTCACCATCTGTGAGACAATCCTTCTAGGCTCCTGGGACTCCTTGACTGACAAGTTCCGAAATAAAAGACTCCTCCTTGCGACCGGGCTACTTTGTCCGGCTGGCCTTGATCGGATCAAGACGGGAGAGCAATTTTGAGTCTTCCTCGGATGGGCCTCTTTCTCTTTATAACATGATTTCCTGTCCTCTGAGGGGGAGCAGTATCTCATTAATTTGGGTGATTCTTGAGGAGCAAATCTAGTCAACTGGGGTAAATCACAGTTAAGGGCTTTCAAGGGCGATCGTCGAGTAGGGCTGAGTATCAGGCTCAGCTCTGACTGTTTTCTTTTCTGTATAATATTCATGTTTCTTCGAACATTATCTAGTCCGGCAGCTTAGTAACGTACTAGTGTTTTGATATTTCTAACAGGATCCAACCTTCCGCTTTTGCTATGCAGATATTCACATGTGCAGCGTACAATTTTGTCGTTAAATGTACTGTGGCGTATAGCAAATCTTCTCTAATTTATAGGCTACCACAGCTTCAGCTTCTGATTGTCTACTGTATGTACAATTTCAGGGGGAAATGAAGGGCGAATTGACGTATTCATACACATGTTCTTCGGACGACAACCATGGCGTAGAGAAAAATATCCACTTGCCGATATATCGACATTTCACATTATTCACCTTTAACTGTTTAATTCCGTATCGTACAACAAAATGGCTCAAAGGGCTGCTGTATTCCACATCTGTTAACCAACTATACGTTAGTCCCGAATTATATCCGTGAAATCGAACAAATGATTACTCCATTTACCAGCAACATTTTCACCAGATATGGATCACATGGAGGTCCTGCTATTCGTCCTTTACGGACTTTCTGGCACTTGCCTGTCAGACAGATTCAACTAATTATAGTTCAGTGCTTGATGAATGATTTCCTCTGATTTCAGATGTGGTCTATCAACCTTTAATTGTCGAACAATTATCAATTACGCCAGATCTGACAGATGTAAATCAAACGAATGGCAGAGAAGGTCAAGCTGAGAAAAGAAATCAAGCTCAAATTTAGCTGACTGACTTTTCCGAGTCAATGTCAGTAATTAAAGTTTCAGACTTTCTTCACGAATGCCAATTATGCAGATTCTTTGTGACTCAGAAGTCAATTTGTTCGAAGTATGAGACGAATCGATGTCTTCTGAAACCACAAAGTACACCCCCAACAAGATAGCTTCAGTGGGTCTTGTTTCTTGCCTTATATTTATGTTATGTAGTCTATGTAATACGAACAAATGAATGAATGAATGATTCATCAAAGTACTTTTTTCTGCAGGGTCTTAGATCACTCACTTCTATCAGCAACTGTCAATATCCATCACACACAAATTTACTGCTTGAATAACTTCTGTTATATTTTTATCAATGTCAATGCTATGATAGATAAATCTGCTCACTTCAATATTCTCACAATCTCACTGCAAATTTCCAAGCTGGAAGAGGGATCTAACTTGGACAAATCAGCTGCAAATTATTTCACGCCCATTGTGTGCGAGATTGATATTTAGTTCACACAGGTATGCACTGCGAATAACATAATATTTCCCAAATCGCACAAATCACACATGTCTGCCTCACTTTAGAGATATCCTATAGGCTGGTTCGTGACATTTTCAAGAATGTACTTTTCTGTGAAGTAACAAGCCAAATTCACGCACTGACATGTCTTCCTCCTGTGTCCGGGTTCTAGTTCAACCTAATCCATGCTTCAATCACTTTAGAAAACTGACCACTAACTAAGTGATCCCACGGCACTGGCTAAACTAAAGGGGTTGTCACACCGGACTGCCTCTTCACAAAGACTTCCGATCCCCCGAGGGCACCCGAATAAACACACACAACCACGACTAGAAGACTGAGGTTTATTGAAAAGAGGAAGCTTTCAATGTCCCAGTCAAGTAGGTTTCACTACCTTGTGGAGATAGAGACCAATCAAGATCTGAACATTTCAAAAAAGTGTCCGGCAGATACATGCAGTCGACACGACCAGCTCTTCGACTTTCAACAGCGTCAACTGCGACAGTGATCCCATCGTCACGGTGTGACAACCCCTTCAGATTAGTCAGGTACCATCGTGATACCATCGTCACTGCGGCATGTACAAGTATAACAGCATGTTGACAGTGCAGTTGCTCTTACAGTTTGATTCCTGTCTGAGTAGTCTTTGGTCTGAGTCTCCATTTTCAGTGCCGACACCTTCCCTCTCGGACAAAGAAATCAACTAGCTCTATGTACAACACGTGTTATATGAGGGGATCAAGATGAAAACTGACAGCAGAGCAACAAATCCTTAGCACAAGTCCAGTGACTAATGACTTGCCTTTTTGGTAAGTGTAGGAAGCAGTAAATCTGCCACTGGATCACCACAGGGATCGCGGATATAATAGTAAGAAGACATAGCCTACAGATTATCCATAAAATTATGGACACATTTGCAATAAATCCACAAAGTGGGGCTAGCAGTGGACAGCTTAAAGCGGACACCACTTACTGTAGGCTTAAAACCAATTCCTCTCTGTATATCGTTATATCAGCAACATCATCCTGGAAGAACAAAAACAAAACTGTCGGGTTTTTTTTGTCGATCAGTTAATTATCCCTTTAAGATGTTCTGCGACGGATAATGTAGTTCTGGTCATCTTATGGATTGCCGAGTCCTCATCGTTTCTTCTGTTGTTGTTATGTCAGATATGCTGTTTGGTTTTTTTTCTCCACTGAAGAGGACTAAATTGTTTTGTCCACACTGAAGACTAGAATAATCCGTTGCATAACATCTTAATTAGCTGTTAGCTAATAGCTGCGTCCTTTTCGTCGTTCGGTTCGCCGTTCCAACCGTCGTCGAGGGGCCTCCGGAATGGTCAAGAATAATCCGGAATGATTATATTAGATTAGATTAAATTTTATTAGGTGGCAGTCTTCTCTATTCTACATAATTAATGTGGTAACTTTTCTATTATTCTACATGCCATTCATACACGGTTCATACATATACAACACACATTTTGCTTACAAAAAACACTCATGCATCATTACTATCCTTTTCCAAGGAAAAATCTCTTCACTGTAGCCATGAAGGATGCCAGATGACTCGAATTTCTAATTTCAACTGGAATTATATCCCATACAGAGGGTTAGGAATAATCCGTAATAGTTAGGAATAATCCGGAATTGTTAGGAATAATCCGGAATGGTCAGGATTATTAGGTTATTCCGGAATGGTGTGCATAAGAAATTAGAGTCGTCGACCCCTCGACCGTCGTTCTACTACAAGCGTTTTCTTTACAACGCCGTTCGTGAACGGCGCTGAACTGCCGATAATCAGGAGTTTTCTTTGTTCGGTTGAACTGCCGTTTCATTCGTCGTTCTTGAAACGACCAACTGAGCCGGGAAGTTAGTTCAACATCTCTGTTCAGTAATTAGGCGAAAATTTCAAAATTCTCGACAACAAAATTAAAGTTGTAAACCAAGTTTAAAAACAATCGTCCAGTTATGGTAAAATCTATTTTAGTACTTTACTATAGCTGCTGTTGCAAATATTAAGTTAGTTAGACTATTAGCGTTTTCGTGTTCCTGAAACGACGTTTATAGAACGTGGCAAAGAATAAAACACTAATAAGAAAATATTTAAACGACGTTCTTCGTACCGACAACGATGAACGACGAAAACGAACGCGGCTAATATTTAAAAAAAAACCAATCCTTCAGGTTGTCGCCTGCTCATCGCCTGTCACTGTATTTTGTGTCACGCAGAGCTGGTATTCTGAAATTCCTTTCACGACCACATTCAAAATTCAAAATTCGTTTATTTCCATGATATCTTTTAACAAAAATAGTGGTGGATCGTCATACATGGTCGACATAATCATAAATTATCACTTATATGTTACAATTATAAAATTTTAAAACACAATCGAATAACAAACATATTTACAAAACATGTCAATTTAAAATTTAAAATTCATAATCAGTTAATAATATGGCACAACTGTGAGAGATGCTGAAAATGAACGTCGATACTTACGAATCTTGATTTTTTTTTTTCAGTTTTTGTTTCTTTCCTGTTCGAAATATGTTTACATGCAAGTCCGAAGTGATTAGTACCTGAAATCTTGTCTCGACTTGGTGGTGACCGTCAACAGAGGGTGGGTTTGCGCGTTTGCTGGAGATAGTTTGTAGCAACTGAGTACGGTTGGAGTTAATATGTATATTGGTGATCGATTACGCGTTTGTAGATAAGAAAAAAAAGTATGAAAATTATTAAGAAAGTTTGTAAGTGGGTAAGAAATAAATTATTAAAGAAAACAAGATTCTCGACAAGATTTAGTAAGAATAATAGGAGAAATGATTAAAAGATAGTATGTGGATTTTTAACTTGAAATTCATAAAATAGTTTAATAATTGAAATAAAGACTTATAGTTTTGATGTATAAATGTGTAGAATATTTTTGTTTCGGAAAGAGTAGGTGACGTTAAAGAGTTTAAGAAAATATTAACATCACCGAGTTGGAGGAGGAGTCATAGCCCAAAAATTCGAAAACAGGACTATTTTATAGAAAAGATGCTACGCGGGATAAAAAAAAAAAAAGAGGGTGGGTTTGCATGAAAAGCATAAGACTGTAACTGGGGTTTTATGAATTCGAACAAAATACTTCCTGATCCAATAAATAAACAAAACAAAAAATATATTTGGATTCAAGATCCCACCTGTTCACTGAAATTAACTGTATCTTCTTTAAAGGATAAAAAAAAAACAAATAACCCAACATGTACTACTATCATAAACATCACAAAGTTTTACACATCGTTACACTACTGACCCACAGAGCAAGTTAGCGTCATCTTGGCATGAACGAACAATCAGTTACTTTTCATCTCCTTTTTAGGAACCTACACCATAGTGCTAACGGGGCGTCAACAATAACTAATTATTTTAAGTATAACTGAGAACAGTTTTTTTTTCCCCGACAATTACAGCTTAAATGTCATCAGACAATGCGACATAAAATGTTTAAAGACAAAAGGAAAGCGCTGTTATCACCTAAGATAATGCCGTGAAGTGCCTGGGACTGATTGGCATGCCATGGTTGTAAATATCAAGCACTGTCATAACACCAAATGACATGTGTGTCTAGAGCTGGTGGTAGGAGCTGGAGTTGTATCTGAGTCAACAGACCTGACCGATGGCATATTGTATGCATTGTGCTATGTTTATTACTGAAATGACGAATTGATTGATTGTATATATATTTATATTTTAGTGTGATTATGTCTTAAAATTATATGACATCATGTTTGGCGAAAAGGTCAAATCGGCGCATGGGCTGTAAAAGATAGCTTTTATGAATAAAAATCTACTGCTACCATTGGCGCCGGAGGGGGGTGGTGCTTGGGGTACAGCACTCCTCCAACTTCTTGAGATTCGGTAAAATTTTGGGCCGGGGGCCCAAATTTTACTAAAATCATTCCGTAATTTTTCGATACAACAACCATTCAGTTTATTCAAGGCCGTACCCAGGGGGGGGGGGGGGAGGGGGTTGACCCCCCCCCCCCCGAAACATACAAAAGTAATCATTTTTATAGGCTTTTTCCTCTGATTTAAGTCGTGTTTGCACTTTTTTGTCCGACCCATTTCTGGATACGGGCCTGGGTATATTTACGGGGATTTGGTAGTTATAAAGAATAGGCTATGGTAAAAATCTTTTTGACTAATGATTGGGATTCGGTAATGTATTCGGTATAATAACCAGGATTCGGTAGTTATCACAAATTCGGTGAACTAATTTACTGAAATTATTTGGTAATTTTTGAATGCCATAAATATACCTATTCGGTGTATTTACGGAGATTCAGTAGTTAAACAGAGTCCCGAAAAGGCTATCGGTCCAAAGTTTATCCGGTATCATTATTGGGATTCGGTACTTTTTTCGGTATAATTTCCAGGATTCGATAGTTACCACGAATTCTGACTTTCTGTCCAGTTTGGAAGAAATTATGTCGAATCAGTAATTTTTAATCCAGTAATTTTTCGATACGGAAACTATTCGGTATTTATCGGGATTGGGTAGTTAAAGTGAATCCCGAATAGGCTATCGGTCCAAATTTATTCGGTATAATATCGGGATTCGGTAATTTTTTTCGATAATTGCAAGGGCTCGTTATTTATAAAGAATCACGAACTACGGTCCAGTTTTTACGAAACTATACATGTGTCTTTGGTATAATTGGACTCGGTAGTTAGGCTGAATCCCGAATAGGCTATCGGTCCCAAATAATTCGGAATAACAACTAGTTTCCGGTAATTTGTTCTGTATACCTGCCAGGATTCGGTAGTTACCACGAACTCTGAACGTCCGTCCAATTTCGACGACAATTTACCGAATCCCGAATATCTGTCCATAATTATTTGCTATATCCTTATCCTGAATTCCAAACTTTGGTCCAATGTCGACGTGGTCATAAAAGGACTACTCCGCGATTTCATCGGTAGTCCTTACTTTCATTCTGGATCCCAAAAGGACACCCTAATCATAAATGGTCAAACTAACTAGGAAGTAATCAGTTTCCCGATCCAACAATCTGGGGGAGGGGGGGGGGAGTGGAGGGCGGGGTAATACGGAAAATTGAGTAGTGCGTAAACTTTCGAACGGGTGATCTGATTGGAATCAAACTTAACCACTAAATATACGACATATCTATGATCAAGGCCGTATCCAGGGGGGGGGGGTTAGGGCATTGAATCCCCCCCCCCCCCCCCCGAAACATAAAAAATAACGATTTTTATAGGCTTTTCCCTCTGATCTATGTGTTTTTTGTACTTTTTTGTCCGACCAGCAGGCAACCCCCCCCCCCGAAATAAATTCCTGGATACGGGCCTGCCTATGATGTCCCATTTGAAGTCCGGACCGGATTCACAAGCTATGGGGGAGTTGGGGGGAGGGAGATTCGAAATCTCGAGAAATGGTTAGAATGAACGGATCGGAGTGAAACTTGCTGGGAAGAACAAGCATCTAGTCTAGATAAATCGTTTATAGAATTTGACCGTATCCGGACGCTTGGGGGGGGGGGGGGGCGTCCCAGAATTCAAATGATGGCGGTTTTTGTTATCGTGTCTGGCTAAAGCGTTTTGGTTCCAGATGAATTTATAGCGTCTTTAAAGTGCGCATTATTACAGCCAAATTAAAAAATAAAATACTTTTTACCGAACGATACATTCTCTTTTTAAGTCCATGATCATTCGTATCTCAACAGATGATCAGAACAAACCCACGAAAAGACAAAATATATATTTCATCCTCTGAACCAGCCTTGCAAATGCCATATTAATTTCTAGTTCTTGTTTTGCATTCTACTTTACTTACGTTTTACACTCCGCCGGCCTACACTGTATTTCAAGGAAATTACAAAATAAGAAAAATCCCAAGCACTCAAAGAAATGTCTCACTGCCGGTTTTGACCTGTAATTGTTATAACATTTGATAACATTTTATTGTATACTGGAACTACAATGACTCAATACTGAGTATTAGTTACGTTTTTGCAGTTACCACGCTATCTGATACCACGGTCAAAGTCGTTTTCGCAGTTGTCGTTGCATCTGATATAAGGGTTAAAAGGTGATTTTGCAGTTATCGTGGTATCTGATATTCAGATACCACGGTCCGAAAGAAAAAAAAAAACAGAATCCAGATAAAAAATTATCTGAAAATTCATCGCACTTTCATCAAATTTTGTGGAATTTCAGTTTTTCTTTTGGGCTGACTTCAAAAAGTGCAATTCCGACAATAGTCGTTTTTGCATAGCAACCGTGTATCAGATACCAAGATAACTGCAGAAACGACTAATTGCAAATCCAGTTACCATGGTATCTGCAAAAACACAACTATTGTGTTTGTTCCATTTTATATTATTCTGAGCTCTCTCAGCTTATTTCTGCGTTTGTACATCTGTAGTCAAAGACAGTAAAAGTGTTATTGTCTTTGTCTGCAGTATCAACTAGCATAACCAACGACGAAACGTATCGCCGCAAGGCCTGCAAGCTAGAGTCATTCCCAACATAATTGGTCTGGCGGTCTTGCTATGGCGGACTAAGTGACGAAACGATGTGCCTATCATTCTAGTTTTACCGTGTGGCTGAAAAGCGATTATGTTAAAAAAAATTCTACCCTGGCGGTTGAAAAGAAAAAAGGTTGACTGGCGTAACGAAACGCACCAGGTATGGGGTTTTCGGAACAGAGGACAACGAATAGATTCGGTAGGCCCACAAAGTGAATGACGAATCATCAAATTAAATTACTGAAAAAATCTTTATCGTAGACCTATCACATTGTCCTGTAGACAGATGTGTCCCATAGGGACAGGTCATATCCGATTATTCCGAGGGGTTGCGCACTGGTGCCTCATGGTGTACAAGTTCCCTGCCTCATGCCTGCCTCACGTGCCTCATGCCTGCCTCACGTGCCTCATGCCTGCCTCACGTGCCTCATGTCTGCCTCACGTGCCTCATGCCTGCCTCACGTGCCTCATCGCCCGTTCTGGTGACAAGTTTAGGGATTTTTGAAAATTTTCGCTCAGCTACGAGATCTGTGATGAATAACAAAAAGAGAGGGAGCTTCTTATCCCCTCGGGAAATTTGAAATGGGTTGTCCATGCGGATTACTTGAAAGGTAAAATAAATATTTCTTGTTAGTTGATTAATGCCTTTAATAAATAAATTAACTCTGACAGACTTAGGTATACTCAGGACTATTCAAAAGACTACTCAACGACTATTCTTAAGGCAGTCTGTTCGTGTCCCTGATATGCCTACCAAATTTCATCGTCCTAGTACCGAACTAGTACCTAGTACCCCCCCCCCCCCCCCGAAACTCCCGCCACAGTGCCCGAATCCGGTCCGGTTCTCTCAACGATGTATCTAGGACTTGTGCTTGTTCTTCCGACCAAGTATCGTCCCGATCCCTCCACTCTAAGCGTTTCCCAAGAATTCCGGTCCCCCCCTCCAGCTCCCCCCAAAGTCGCCGGATCCGGTCCGGATTTTTAGTGGGTCGTCTGAGGCACGAGATCTCTCCAAAAATCATTGTATTGCGAGAGCAACACTTGGGTTTTGTCCTCGTTTTTTTTATTCCTATGCCGCCGATTTCATTTTATTCCTGGTAATTGGTAAGGGTCTAACCTGTGCGGTTTTTACGGAAAGTGTGGACCTTAGGCCGGATTGATGAATATGACATTACATTTTGGAAAGCTCCGTAGAACTCTTGCCTGGGGCCAAAAAGGATGCTTTTTTACTTGTCCTCGAGCCAGAGCCTACGGTGTGCGAAGTGAAGAGGAGTTATATAGCCTATGTCAGAGAGGACTATCTGAAGTTGTGCAGCCAACCTTTCGTTTCATCAAACCATGTTTCTGCTTTCGAGTGGAAAGCTCCGCTCTAGCACGCAAGCAGGCAGGCACCAGTTTCAAATTGAAGATGGATTAAAATCTATAAGTGTTAAATATATGCGGCACTTACCCGGCCCCATAGCCAACATATCTTCTTTGAGTGATAAATAAAACAAGAGCTACGAGCTCATATGGCACTTGTTACGAGTAGGCACGGCTCGGTTATGTCAATGATATATCTAGTGTTTGCTAGGTGTCTTCCCACCAAGTTTCATCTCGATCCCTCCACTCATGGCGTTTTCCAATATTTCCGGTTGCCCCCTCCAGCTCCCCCCAAAAGTCACCGGATCCGGTCCGGATTTTAAGTGGGTCTTCTGAGGCATGAGGTCTTTCCAAATATCAAGTTTCATCGAGATCTGGTCACCTGTTCAAAAGTTATAAATACCTCAAGATTCCGGATTCCCCCTCCCTCCACTCCCCCGACAGTGCCCGAATTGGCTCGGTCATGTCAATGATGTATCTAGTGTTTGCTAGGTGTCTTCCCACCAAGTTTCATCTCGATCCCTCCACTCATAGCGTTTCCCAAGATTTCCGGTTGCCTCCTCCAGCTCCCCCCAAAAGTCACCGGATCCGGTCCGGATTTTAAGTGGGTCGTCTGAGGCATGAGGTCTTTCCAAATATCAAGTTCCATCGAGATCCGATCACCCGTTCAAAAGTTATAAATACCTCAAGATTCCGGATTCCCCCTCCCTCCACTCCCCCCACAGTGCCCGAATCGGCTCGGTTATGTCAATGATGTATATAGTGTTTGCTAGGTGTCTTCCCACCAAGTTTCATCTCGATCCTTCCACTCATAGCGTTTCCCAAGATTTCCGGTTGTCCCCTCCAGACCCCCCCCCCAAAAAGTCACTGGATCCGGTCCGGATTTTAAATGGGTTTTCTGAGGCATGAGGGTCTTTCCAAATATCAAGTTTCATCGAGATCCGATCACCTGTTCAATAGTTACAAATACCTCAAGATTCCGGATCCCCCCTCCCTCCACTCCCCCCACGGTGCTCGGATGGGGGAAGTGACTATTTCCAACTTAATCATTTGGGGTCCCTGATACGCCTGCCAAGTTTTATCGTCCTAGCTTATGTGGAAGTGCCAGAACTAGCAAAACCTGACCAGACAGACAGACCGACGGACGGACAGAAATTGCGATCGCTATATGGCACTTGGCCGAAGGGCAAGTGCCATAAAAATCTACAGCAAACCAAAAAGTGGCTTTTTCCCACTGGTCCGAAAGTGCTGCCATCTCTTGTTTCTATCCATTTGTGTTCGCGATTTCAGCTGAGTTTATCATTCGTTTTTTTGCACTTGGGTGTGCGGTAGAGAAATGGTATCAGATGTACATCTTAAACTTTAGAACTTCTCTCATTGCTAAAGAAATTTGAGCTTATCCTTTGCTCCTTTCTAAGTGGTGACGTTAGAAAGTTGGCCTACGGCAAAAAAGTCAACTTTTGAACTAAGACAGGTAGAATTTTTTTTTCAACGGCAATCGATAGCCGTTGATGAGCTGATCAAAGTATATGACATCCGTTTTTTGGTACAAAGATTCCTTCATGAGATACACCAGTTTCAAAGTTTTCAAGGGGTTAACAACTTCAGTAGGAATGTACACACGAAACCAACAATAGGCGAAACCAGCTGTGAGACATGTAAGGGACTAGTAAGCAACAGTCGACTGTTAGCTCATAATCATCTTCGGCAATGAGGCGCTTGCAGGTTTTGCTAGTTAGTGTACCTGTTATTTGTTTCCGGTGTATTCGATGGTAAGAACACTTTTGTTCCCAATTGTAAGACATGCATGGGACTTGTAAGTAATAACCAGCTGTTATGCTACAATCATCTTCAGCGATGAGGGGTTTGCAACTTTTGCTAGCTGGTGTACCCATTATTTGTTTACGGTGAACTTGATTTCTATCACGGGAGAGGGACTTGTAAGTAGGAATCGGTTCACGAGGGGCTAGAAATTTTTGCAAATTAGTGCATATTGTATTCGATTTCTCTAAATATGACGGTAAGAAAGTTTGTATCGATGGTCTATCACTATAACCAAGGATTAACTGTTTACGCAAGGGGTACAAACGATAATGTAAAACAATGAGGTAGTTTCGTAATAATTGATAGCTTCATCTATGGTATTTTAATCCTGAAAAGTTAAGGATAGCTTTATAATACCAACTAGATTATATAAGATATTGTTCCTAGTTTTCATCCGTCACGATGTCTACGGATTGAAAAGGATAAAGCTCAACTGACCGCAAATTCAATTTAGTCCCTTCTTCCGATATTATTTTATTGTTGTTTTTACAACGCTATAGAATATCTTTTAATTGATCATGTGATTCTTCTTTTTAGAACAAACCGTTTTAAAAGCTTCGATAAGTTGACAACTCCAGCATTTAACCGACAGCGAAGAAACAAAACCAAAGTGTTGCGAGAGCAACACTTTAGTCGGCGAAGCCGGACAAAGGTTGCCGCATGACTTGACGTTGCCCAGGCAACGTAGGTCTAGTTTTTCATTGCTATCCGATCACCCGTTCAAAAGTTATAAATACCTCAAGATTCCGGATTCCCCTCCCTCCACTCCCCCAACGATGCTCGGATCGGGGAAATGATGCAACAATCATTTGGGGCCTGCCAAGTGTGATCGCCCTAGCGTATGTGGAAGTGCCCGAACTAGCAAAACCCGGAACGACCGACGGACGGACAGAAATTGCGATCGCTATATGGCACTTGGCCGAAGGGCAAGTGCCATAATAACATGTAAAAAATGGCAAAGAAGGCAACCAAAGTTTCGGCGTTCGGCTTAATACAGGGTCGCAAATGGATGCATGTTTTCAATGATTATTTCCCCCCCCTTCTCCGGATGAAGAAAAATATTTTAAGATCTGGGCAGTGAATAAACTTCAAAAAAATGACGTAGGAATGCAAAGACGTTCCGGTAAATTCCAAGGTAAAATCTCGGACACTTCTGGTATAATCTTGGAGCTGCCCCTCCCCACCCCCTCCCCCTACAAGGAAGGGCTCGTGATGCCCCTGGGTCTACTGTAAAACCAGTCAGGGTTTCACACTCAATGACTATGGTGTCAAAATGAACCGTCAAATGTAGGCCAAAATCAAATGGTCAAATGAGAATCTTCTGCAGATGGCGCGCGGGAATTTTTCCGTCCCATCCGTTACATTGCAAGATAGGCGAGTTAGACCTCTTATATTACTATCATGATACTCTGTGGCCTGAACAGTACTGTCTGTACTTGGTACTTTCAGAGATTCGCCACAAACGAATTGCTTAATCGATATGTAATATCAAACAAAAATGTTGCGACATTTTGACACTGACATTGCTAAGATTTTTTGGTCCGATGACTTCAATTCTACGCAAGTTGGATTTTCATCGTGTCTGCCTCACGTGCCTCATGTCTGCCTCATGCCAGCCTCACGTGCCTCATGCCTGCCTCACGTGCCTCATGTCTGCCTCACGTGCCTCATGCCTGCCTCACGTGCCTCATGCCTGCCTCACGTGCCTCATGCCTGCCTCACGTGCCTCATGCCTGCCTCACGTGCCTCATGCCTGCCTCACGTGCCTCATGCCTGCCTCACGTGCCTCATCTGCCTCTGCCTCATGGTGTACACGAAATCGGCCAGTGCGCAACCCCTCGGATTATTCCCTGAAGATCTTATTTATTATACATGTTTTCGTCGAGGTTCTCATTTATAGACATGTTTTCTATTTTTGTTTCGTCTTAACATTTCATATAATGAAAATATTATGGCGATAACAAGTACCTTGCATTCATAAAATGCCCTGTTTCAGCAAATTCAAAAAACTAATCTACATCTAGGTCCAACTTTTGCCAACTCTGCGGTAACTTTTTGCATATTAATTTTATCTGTCACAAAACAAACAAAGAATAATTCTATCATTAAAAAGACGGAACAATCCAGGTTCAATTTGAAAATATCATAGCGATAACAAATACCATACATTCATAAAATAGCCTGTTTCATCAAATTCAAAAAAACAATAAATCTATAGTCCAAACTTTTGCCGACTCGGGGATTTAAAAAACAAGTTTTTTCGTGTACTATAAAATCTCACTTAATTTTTCGATTTACTTCGCTCTTCGCAACTAGCCTACTCCTTCAGCCCAAGCTATCAGGGAATCAAATTCGGTATCACTAAACCAATTGTCAATCTGAACTTTGACACTTGCAATACAAAAAAGTTCAGACTTTTTCCATGGTCTGAAGAGTGTTTAGCAACGCCAAACTTAACTCAGTTGTTATTTAGAAACATCAGTTAACAATAGACTGCAAACCATAAATTCAATTCAACTCACAGATAAATAGCAACAATCCTTATTCCAGGTGCTCTCCTTCAAGAAACTCGAGGTAAACCCCAACAAAAACTCAGGTATCACAACTTTGCCACCTGTTTTCAAAATCTAAGAGGAATCCGATTTCTTTTCACGGGAGAATCGTGGCGTAACTGCTCCTTTGAGCTCCGTAGTTCGCCTACCCAAAAGGGTAGATAGTAGATAGTAAAAATATAGCGTAGCTACACAGGTAGATAGGGGTATTCAGGTGTAAGCCATCATCATCGGGATTGCATTCTGCTGGACAGTTTTACAAGATGTTAGAGTAATGAGTTGGATGTCAATATGGTAGTAAATGTGTACTCGTTGCGTTTTTCAAGCACGTATGTGCTTTGTGTGTAACCGGTCGTCAAGCCGGAATGAATTTTTTTTTAGTAAAGTTGTTGAATCCTGAAGTAGGACTGTTATTGGCTTTTTGTCATACGACATTGTGACTGTCTTTGACCGTCCATTTATATTTATTTGTATACAAATGTTAAATTAAACCCTTAAACTGCGAGAACACAGGTTATCCGACACTTAAAGGAGTTACATCGTAAGCAATCTAGCAGTTGGAACGTCTAGACCCCCCCCCCCCCCAAGACCCGAGGTGAAGGCACGACTAGATCCGACCACTGGGTCATCTAGTGGCGCGGCTTGGAAGCACCCAACATGGGGAGGCTGGGATAATAGTTTGACTTGGATCTAACAAAAAAAAAATTTAAGCAGGTATATGAAAAATGTGCACACAAATCAGACTAATTACTAGCTTTATCGATTTCTTTTAACATTTTGTTTTCTGCTTTTTCTTGTGAAAGTCCAAATATTTTTTTTTTTTTTCAAAAACCGAGAAGGTATATACGCTAAAGTATCGTACAACTGTCTGGCCCATTGAAATATTCACGAGTGGGCGGTATTGACGGAATCGTTTTCATGAAGGGTTGATGTTTTTCTGGTCGTTGGAAAAGCGTTTTTAAACTTTTGAGGAATTAAAGGTAGGCAATATTGCTTACAGTGCTCATTCCTGTCGACTGATAATGGTGTGTTCCTATTTTACTTTTTACTCTTTTTTTTCAATTCGCCTTTCATGACATATTCCAAAAGCGTGATTTCAATAGCTTACTTCTTGAGAAAAAAAAAACAATCGAAAAAATCATGAATTTCATTTCGTAACAACCTACATCATCATTTGAAAAGCTGATTATCTTCCACATATACATATCCAAACAAACAAAAAACATACAAAGAGGCGGGATAGATGTGTATCGATTTTATTTTGTGTAGGCCTGCTCGATCGAATATCGTTGCCACTCACTACAGGTTCTTAGGCTGGATGTTGTCAATGTATACAAATTTGTTTGTGTTTAGATAAATACAAACATTAACTAATACTTGTATTCTATGTTGAGTGTTTGTACAATAGGCGACGTCCAGGGCCGTATCCAGGGGGGCTAGGGGGTTGACCCCCCCCCCCCCCCCCCGAAATATAAAAAATAATCATTTGTATAGGCTTTTCCCTCTGATCTAAGTTTTTTGTACTTCTTTGTCCGATCCGCAGGCACCCCCCACCCCCCCAAATAAATTCCTGAAAGCGTGCCTGGCTCCGTCGATATGCCCTTTACTGAGACACACTTTAGATTCATACCTTCTTTCTATCAATAAACAAACAATAAAAATTACACATTGAGATTTTTTAGCTCAAAAAAATTCGTACCGTCATCAATAAAGCGTTCAGACAGGCTCCCCTCACCGCAAAAAAAACCTGACTACAGTAGCATTCAGATAAATGTAACAACACGAAATTTTGTTGACTCGCCACGGTTTACAGGTATTTTCGCTGCTGTCCGAATAGCCAATTCGCTCTTTCCAATTTAGCGTATGCTATATGGCATGTATAGCGTCATAAATTACGTCTTCCGATTTAAAGGGCGATTCAACTAACTCAGTTGTGAACCCTGCCAAGTCATGATTTATTATATTACGAGAACAACATTGATGGATAACCGGAGAGACTGGATAAAGTGGTGGAAGAGGCGACCAAGGAGCACGGTAACATGTTCATGGTAAAACTGAATGAAAAAGTCGAAAATTATTTAACTAAAACATAAATTTAAAAAATCACCGGACCTGGGGGGTAGGCTAGCCCTCAGTTTTGTTCTGAATTTATTCAAAATTTACGGTAAACAACAAAAACAAAAGAACAAAGGCAGTAAAAACCAGCTTTTTTCTGCTAAGGTAGCCTACAGAGATGTTGTACAAAACCAAATGGTGTGAAAGCGTTCAGCACAGGGAAATCAAACTCTTTTCTATTTTTCAATCCAAAGAAGAAGAAAATCGTAAATCGAAATAGTCCGTATTCTATAGAATTAGGCTTCTTTGAAAGTTTGTTACCTTGAAGAGTGCCGTCTTGGGCTAAATAAGGACCTGAAATTTAGCGAGACAGCACTGAGTTCCAAAATGCGGCTTGACGAGGACTGGCGTGCGTTGACCTTGGAGAAAGGGCTGGAGTGCCCTGATTAGGGACAATGTTTCTTGCGGATGTTAGTCAAGGTTGCGCGTCATCCAGGCCTACAATATCCTCCAAACTAGCCAGTCTACCTAAGTCTTCGTACCAGACCCAGCCATCAAAACACGCGGACACAGCAGAAGAATCAAATGCTTGAGCCAGAATAAGACATCATTGTCTACCAGAGCAAGACCACTTTGGAATTCCCTCTCCGAAAAAACAGTAAATTGTGAAACTGTTGAATCTTTCAAAAAATCCGTTGACGAGGAGTGGGGTGAAGTCGAGTGGAAGTTCGACGATACCAGTATCAACCTTAAATTACCTTAAATCACAGCTTGGACTGAAATAGGGACGTTTGATCCTTTTGAATCACTTCTTATGATGACTGTTGCATTTGTGGTTGGTTCCACTCTGGTGGAAGATTCTCATGCATCCCATTCAAATCTCCACGGCTTGTAACTTCACTCAGCATCCAGGATCAACATCTGAAGTTTCTCCACAGGACAAATAAAGCATCATACATACCAACCATACAGTCAACTATGGAGCGAATTCTACTGGAGAAATCCTTATGTTGCTCCAGGCTGCAATTTAAGGTAATAGGTGACACACTCAAAGCCCAAACGTTAACGCTTAGGACCTGATCTATGCTTTATCGGCGAATTTGGACTGGAATGCAGCAACATCACTCTGTCTGTTTCGGGAAATTGGAACTGTAAGCTGATAAGTGGAACTTTAAAGTTTAACCGAAAAGGGATGGGATAGGACAACCGACTTACCCATCACTTATTCACTTAAATTGGCTTGAAGAGCCGCTGAAAATGCTTTTCTTCGTTGTTGCGCTATCCATGAATAATCGATTTTCAAAAAGCGGAATTTCCGTGTGATTTGTGGTACTTCTATGCGAGTGTAACCAACAAAATTGACCTTCAAAATTACATACAATAAGATCACTTCTTTTTAACCTTCTAGTATTCGCCAAATTACCTCCGATCTAAACTTCCAGTATACCTTAAAATATTTACATTCTTATATTTATATTTACATTTTTTACAATTATTTTTTGTTGAGGCACTAAGCACTGTTCACACCACTGAAAAGTCGCGTGTGTCTTGAGATTAAATTTCCCGCGTCATAGTAGAATTTACGTTGTGGGGACGGCCGCAGATATTCTGAATGTCATAACTAAAGCAGATAGTGCAAAAAAAAAAAAAATCCCTTAGCCGAATCCAAATAATTCAGTCTATTTAATTAATGACAAAAAAAGAAGTTGGATTTTCAGTTAAACTTTAAAGATTCATTGAAAAACCAGCTTATTTTTGCATCGTTTAAAGGGATACATTTGATTTGGATTGTGTTAAGTTTTTTTTCTTCACTATACCTATGCTCCACACATCTACGGCCCTCTTCACAATGCAAATTTAAGTTCTACGATGAAGAGAAAAATCTGAATCTCAGTGCAAACGCCACTTTTCAGTGCTCACAGCGTGAGCACAAATTTTTCGTAAATCGATTTTTTGTCAAGCACACGAAAAAGAACAGGTGCATAGAGTTATCACAAATCCGACAGGGAAAGTCCAATGTAAGAAAATCATTTTTTTTTGTGGATAGTGGAGCAACGCATTTTCATCGGGTCTTCAAGCCTATTTATGTATGTATGTATGTATTTATTTATAACCCATCTACAGCTACAAAAGCATGAAACGGAGTACAGAACAAAGAAAAGAAAAAAGAAGGAACTAATAAACTCATACCCAAATACAAAAACACCAACAAATTCGATAAATACTAAAATAGAATGCAAGATATGTAAATCAGTGATAGGTAACTAGATTGTCCTATCTCAGCACTTTTCGGTTAAACTTTAAGGTAAGTCAAAGCGAAATATTTAGGTACAACAGAAATTCGGAAATCTAAAAGACCGTCTAGACGAGACGGTTCAAATCCTTCCCGCCTCAAAAGAAACAAGAAAAGTGCAGTCTTTTCAAAACGCTCAAAGGCATTCGGAACAAGGAAAACGGGTGACATCTCAATTCAAGCTCCCGAAAGCCAAGGATAGATGATTATTAATATTATTATTATTTTTTATTGATCCACCAAAATTGATGATAACAAATAAATGATTATATAAATAACTAGATTCTCTTATCTCAGCCCTTTTTTCAATTAAGCTTTAAAGCCCAAAATATTTATAACTAAATTTCGGAAATCTAAAGGACAGATGAGCAGGTATCCCCGGCTGAATTTTCTGCGCTTTCATCATCAAGTCATAAAATATCCACCGTACGGAATTGATGATGGTGCGGAATATCCCGTCAGGAAGTCTAGTCTGCAATCGCCCAACCCAATTCACCTGTCCGCGCCATTGTTTAGAAAGATTATAAAAAAGCGCGGTAATTTCAAAACGTTCCAAGACATTCGGAATAAGGAAGTCACCCTCAGAGCGTGTTCCACCCTTCTAACAATAGTTACTATTTTAGTTCCATTCTCACGAAAAGTTACTACGCCGACCGTTCCAACCTTCTCGAAATAGTAACTAATAGTTACTATTTGCTTACCATGCTCCGGAGCGTGGTAAGCGTAGTAACTACGCATCTCCGCAACGTGATTGGTCGGATTCGACCGTGGCACGATATCCTGCTGGAAAATAGAAAAATCGTTCCAGCCTTGACAGAAAAAAGCAAAAAATTCGTGACGTCATATAGTAACTACGGTAAGTAGGGTGGAACACGCTCTCAATGACAAGAAGAAAAGCGCAATTCTTTCAAAACGCTCGAAGACATCCGGAATACGGAAAGCTAACATCCGAACAGAGTTCTGTGAAGTTATTTGTACAGTGATGGGTAAATCGAAGGATTATACAATGGCTGGGTGAAAGCTTCTGCGCTTTCCCAGGGAATTGGCAAATTGTAAATAGACACAGAATTCAGAATTGTAAAATAATCACAGATTTGTACATATACACTTTTAACACGCACATTTTAGTATTCGTTATTTTATTTGAATTTGCTTGTCGTTTCAATCAGCATCGTTCTTCTGGTTTTTAGTTACATATCGTTGTATGTTTTGTTGGTTCCGCATCACTTTTCTGTTGGTATTGTGTTGGATTTTATGATTTCGTTGTTTGTTTTTCGCTGAGGACGGTTTGACGGAAGTGCAACCGAAATATCCGAATTTATATTTATCCCTCGCACATCATCCTAGAGGGATAATTAGCTGATCAATAAAAAAAAACCGAAAATCACGGTTTTCTATTTCTTCCGAACAGAGGAAGCACAAAATACGCGAGAGTACACCTCAACACGAACCCGTACCCCTCAATAAAAAGAAGAATAGGGCAGTAATTCAAAAACGCTCGAACACATTCGGAATACACAAGCGAAAATATGCAACGAGGGATACACCTAAACTCAAGTCCCCTACGCCTCAACGAAAATAGGAAACGCGCAATCCTTTCAAAACGCTCGAGGCGTTCGGAATACGGAAAGCAATCATACACAATGAGGAAATTTATTTCGGGGGGGGGGGGGCGCGGGTCGGACCAAAAACTACAAAAAAGACATAGATCCGAGGTTAAAGCCTTTGGAAAACGATTATTTTTGTATGTTTTTGGGTGGGGGGTCCGAGGGGGTACAACTCAACAAGAATCCTTACCCTTTAGTAAAAAGAAGACAAGCGCAGAAATTTCAAAACATTCCAAGAAATTCACAAGCGAAAATACACAACGGGGGATACACCTCAACTCAAGTCCCCTACGCCTCAACGAGAATTGAAAAGCGCAATCCTTTCAAAACGCTCGAGGCGTTCGGAATACGGAAAGAAAACATACGCAACGAGGAAATTTATTTCGGGGTGGGGGGGGGGGGGGCCTGGGTCGGACCAAAAAGTACAAAAAAGACATAGATCCGAGGTTAAATCTTTTGAAAAACGATTATTTTTGTATGTTTGGGGGGGGGGGGGGGTACAACTCAACAAGAACCACCCTTGAATAAAAAGAAGAAAAGTGCAGAAATTTCAAAACATTCCAAGAAATTCGCAAGCGAAAATACACCACGGGGATACACCTGAACTCAAGTCCTCTGCGCCTCAATGAAAATAACAAAAGCGCATTTGTTTCTGATCGATCAAACACATTCGGAATACGAAAAGCGAAAATACGCGACGCCGACTGTACTTCAACTCAAATCACCTATACCGACTCAACGAAAAAAAAAGCGCAGTAATATCAAACGCTTCAAGATACTCGGAAAGCGAAAATACGCAACGTCGTGTATACCTCAATTCATGTCCAATCCGCCTCAGTAAAAGGAATAAAAGCTTACTCCGTTCGAAGACATGCGGAATACGAAAAGCGAAAATACGCGACACAAAATGTGCCTTGTACGCTTGATGCAACCCTCGAAGCAAACAAGCGCTGCAATGCGCTAGCGCAAAGTAGACAATGGCACGTTATTCTTCTTGGTACGTTTAATCAGGTTTGTTTGGCTGTTTTCAATTCCTCTTAGCCCTGTTTTCAATTCTTCTTGTCATGTGGCAAGGCATTCAGGTACGGTGGTCTGGAATACTTTTCCAGACTCAATTCGAGAAGCGGAAAGTGTACCGCAGTTTAAAAATCGGTTAAAGAAACATCTTCTTGAGGGTAGTTGGTGAGTGGGGGGTTTGGAAGACGAGAGAGGACAAATTTACAAATTAATTAATAAATTTTTGGTTTATTTTAGTGAAGGTTTGATTAGAATATAATAGTAAATGTGTACTGGTTGCGTTTTTCAAGCATGTATGTGCTTTGTGTGTAACCGGTCGTCAAGCCGGAATGATTTTATTTTTAGTAAAGTTGTTGAATCCTGAATCCCTAGCCATGTTCTAAACTGTTTAAAATGCCTCTGCCTCCATCTGTGCTTTACCCATCTCTGGTAAAAGTTCATCAAGACGGACAATACTCTATATGACTAAGTCCAAAACACGCCAGTGATCCTCAGGAAGAAGGAGTAAGCGTGTACGTACGACTCAGACTCAACGCCTCAAATCTTGTGCCAATCATCACCGCGATCTTTGGGCGCAGCTTTGACACCACTTCTGCCGGAGATTTTGCGTCGGCACGGAGAGATAATCATCAAGAGAATTCTGGCTTCTAACTTCAGTGCTTACTAGTAAATAAGTAAGTAATTTATTTCTGACCCGCCATTTGAAAAGCGGAGTATGTAAAATAAAATAGAACAATTAAATAAAACACAACAAATACAATATACAATATTTCATTCATCGGCCAGAAAAGAATGTAGAGTGTCACGTGCTGGCTGGGCCCTGTTGTTCATACTGGTTCACCTTTCCACGGGGCTAATGCACGACTCGGTGTGAACGGAAAGCCTAATCGCTTATTCCCCATTCACATAACTTACAACAAGATCTAACGTGTGATTATTAATTTTTCTGTCGCACATCTGGCTGCAGTTTGTCAGTGCATTTCACGAAGGTCATCTTCGGAAAAAGCAAAGCGAAAATACACGACGCGGAGTACACCTGAAACCAAGTCCCCCACGCCTCAATGGAAAGAATAAAAGCGCAGTCGTTTCTAATCACTGAAAGACGTTCGGAATACAGAAAACGAGAATGCAGCGTCCCCCACATGGCTCAATGAAAACAAGAAAAGCACAGTCCTTTGAAAATACTCTTAAGACATTTGGAATATGAAAACGAAAACACATGCGGGAATAGCCTAAGTGAAACCTGATCTTATTGACGGTTGAGACGGGAAACGGAAGCTGGGGTCGTTTCCTCTTCACCTTTTGAGAGGCAACTAGTGGAAAATCCGTTGAACAAAGTGCTTTATTGGGTGAGAACATAGAGCACTTGTGATTCTGAATAGATATCAGTCTCAATGATCTGGCAAAAAAAAGAAACACCTGCTTTTGTGGCACTCTTCACTTTGAAGAGTGGGGGGGGGGGGAGGGCAAAGATCAATTTCGGGACCCAATGCCAGGTTTATTGCACAGGCTCAAGATTTTCTTTCTGAGCGTAAATTAAAGCAGTTTTCGAATATACTCGAAATTGATCGAGTCATTGATTTGCATTTTGCGTTCTGAAACCTAAAAATGGCGCCCTTGTTCTGGATATGGCAGTCCGGTAGACCTTATAACTTACGAGTAATTTAATATAATAGAATAATTTAGAGCTTGACTGAAAAGGCAGCTTCTTTTTGGGATCCCAAAACGTAAGTGAAGGGACACAGATGACATCGCAAAAGTTGTCCGTCCGTCCGTCTGTGCGCACTATAACTCTCGAAGATAATTAGATATTATGATGAAACCTGGTGTGAGGATTCTTTGGGTCAAGAGTAAGGTCAAGTTTGTAGATGGGCTCTATAGACCTACATTTAGGGGTGGGGGAGGCGGTTTAAATTAAGGGACAAATGAAATATTTTAAAACAGATAATGTGATAGTTGATTATGGAGTAAGAAGACATGCTGAACACGATGATGAATACCATTTTGTCATCGGACAAGTAGTTCGCCCGGAATCTGGCCAAAACCGGAAAGTCTGTTAAAAGTAAAAGTTTTACTTGAAGTTGATTAGATGTTCGATTTAGGGGTAGGAAAATATGCTGAACTTGACGGTGAAAACCATTTTCTTGCCGGATACGTAGTTCTCCCGGAATCTGCCCAAAACCGGAAAGTTTGTTAAAAGTAAAAGTTTTATTTGGAGTTGATTAGATATCCGATTTAGGGGTGAGAAGAGATGCTGAATTTGTGTATGACAATCATTTTTTACCCGGACATAAAGTTCGACCGGAATCCGACTGGAGCCGGAAAATTTGTTATAAGTTAAATTTGTATTTGAAGTTGATTAGATGTTCAGCATTGGGGAAAGAAGATAGGCTGAGTTCCTTTTTGAGCTTTCTTTTTTCGCCGGACAAGTAGTTCAAAACAGATATGACTTATAGGGGTACACACACATGCTGACTCCATATCTTAACTTGGTTTTCTCAGATGATTAGAGCTATTTCGCCTAAATCTGTTTCTGAATTTTAACAGTAAAAATGTTCAAGGAGCCTGGCGAAGATTGGATCTGGTGAAGACAACACCCAATTGTCTGGATCAAATATTGAAGTTTTTGGATCCCATCGAAACCTTTGGTCTTGTTACACCTGATATTCGAATACAGTGAAATCTTTCGACCCATCTAAGGAATATTGTATTTATGGGATCCCAAAAGTAAGTGGGGGGATACCTGCAAGGCCGTATCCAGGGGGGGGGGGGTTAGGGGGTTGACCCCCCCCCCCCCCCGAAACACACAAAAATAACGATTGTTATAGGCTTTTCCCTCTGATCTGTGTGTTTTTTTACTTTTTTGTCCGACCAGCAGGCAAAAAAAACACCCAAAAGTCAACCCCCTCCCCCCAAATAAATTCCTGGATACGGGCCTTGATACCTATGACATCGCAATTGTTGTCCGTCTGTCCGTCCGTCCGTCTGTCCGTCTGTGAGCGCTATAACTCTCGAAGGGAATAAGATATTTTATTGAAACTTGGTGTGAGGATTCATTGGGTCAAGGGTAAGGTCAAGTTCGTAGATGGGCTTTGTAGCCCTATATTTAGGGGTGAGGGAGGGGGTTCAAATTAAGGGACAAACAAAATATTTTTAAACAGCTAATGTGATAGTCAATTACCGTGTAAGCAGGAATGCAATGAAAACCATTTTCTCGCCGGACATCCGGAATCCGGGAAAAAAACGGAAAGCTGGTCAAAAGTAAAAGTTCCATTTGCAGTTGACTAAATGTTCGATTTAGAGGAGACAGGCTCAACACGATGTTCAAAACCATTTTCTCGCCGGACAACTAATTCGCCCGGAATCCGGCCAAAACCGGACATTTTTTAAAAAGCAAAAGTTTGATTAGATGACAGATTGAGGGGTAAGAAGAGAGGCTGAGTCTGTATATGACAATCATTTTTTACTCGAACATATACTTAGTCCGGAATCCGGTTGTAACCGAATTTTTTTTCAAGTCAAACTTTTATTCAAAGTTAATTGGATGTTCTTTATAGATATATATATATTTTGTTTCTGAATTTTCTTGTTTTGCTGGGCTAGTAGTTTGCTCGGAATTCGGGCGAAACCGGAAACTTGGCAGAAGTAAAGCAGGAAGTCTCGGTCAGTATCGTCAAAATTGATATGGCTTGTAGGGGTATATCTGAACTTGGTTTTCTCTGATGATTAGCCTGAAGACCGGATCTGGCGAAGACAAGACCATATTGTCTGAATCAAATATTATATTTTTGGGATCCCATCTACACCTTTGGTCTTATTTCACCAGAGGCTGTAGTAATAACGTTCAAGTGCGCTGCTTGAACGATGACCCGAAATTCATCCAGACACGGAGAATTTGAATTTAAAAAAAAAAAAATGATGAAAAGATATGTCTTGCAATAAATCTGCCATTTTTAGATTCTTTTAGTTTATGCGATGACAGCAGACCAGTCAAACACAAATTCTCAATTTTTGGGCACGGTTGCCCAACGTACGAGCACCATCCGACCAATAGCCACCAGCGACGTTCCAGTACAGAGTTTGTCCCACCGGATGGGCATGGTGCCAATATGTTGGGGCACCATGCCCTGTAGCAAGGGTATGGTATCCCACAAAAATCTGTTCAATTGAGAATCTGAAACGGTAGTCGCTTTTCAAACAGATGGGCATGGTGTCCCACAAAAATTTATTCAACTGAGAATTTAAAATGGAATTCGCTTTTTAAACAGATGGGCATGGTCAGAGGCGTTACTAGCCAAAATGTTTGGGAGGGGACGAGGCATTTACCGACTGGCTGATAATTTTTACCGACTTTTTCTGCAGAAAAAACGACTGTTGTCAAGAACAAAAATGATGTTTTTGGAAAAAATCGACTCATTTTCAGAAAAAACGACTATTTTCTTGAAAGAAATCAACTGTTTTGACGAAAAATCGTGGCGCTTCGCGCCGAATCGGTTATTTCTTGCCGACTGCATTGGGGGGGGGGGGGCGTCCCCCCTACCCCCCCCCCGTCGTGACGCCCTTGGGCACGGTACCCGACAAAAAACTATTCAATTGAGAATCTGAAATGGAAATTTGCTTTTCGAACACATTTGTCTGGGACATTGTCACAATGTCCAAATTTTAGGATTTGTGTATGACTGTAGGGAACCGACCTTTTCATAATGAAAATTCGGCTGAATGTTAGCGGGCATAACATAAGAAACCTCAAAACAAATTATTAACCAAAAATAATAACAAATATTTCGGAACATCTTTCCTTTTTTCACATAAAGCAAAATGTTTTGACTCTCTTTTTCTTGTTAAGATCTATTTTGTCTTTTTGTCCAAACTAGGCAAAATAAGGCTGGTAACGAGACAAAAAATCACAGAATCACATAATTATTTTCATTCTCAACTTGGGTCGAGAGCTGGCTACTGGTATGACATGATAGTAACTTAATCGTACGATTAATAAATGTTTTCTCTTTCTTTTTCTTGTTAAGATCTATTTTGTCTTTTTGTCTAAATTAGGCAAAATAAGACTGGTGACGAGACAACAAATCACAGCATTCACTGTAAAAAAAAATCTTGCAGTATTTGCTACTGGGATTAATCTTTTCTTTATTGAGATAAGATTACCCCTGATTCGGATTAATCTTATCCCAATAGAGATAAGATTAATCCCAGTAGCAAATACTGCATCCTTATTCGGAGAAACTTTTTAGTGTTCTTTTCAATCTCAATTTGGGCCGAGAGCTACCTACCGGTATAACATGATAGTAACTTGACTGTTTTTGCAATAGTCGCTAGATGCCGCTAACGTCTGACAATCGGAATTCGGAAGAGAGAGCGTTAAAGGACCCCTCGCACAATTTACTCTTCAACTTACAGTATTTCAAAATATTTGAATACTTTAAAACTAGGCTGTGCTTTCAACAAATAACACACAGTTTTGGCTGTTTTAAGCCTTTTCGAGACCCGTTGACTTATAGTGAAAACAGGGAAACAATTTACATAACCGTTTTTTCTGATAGAAAAACGGTAGCAAAAGACGCAAGTGAGAAAATCAGCGTGGTTTTGTTAGAGGGATTAGAATGTACCGTACGAAATTGAGAGTTTATAAATATATGGAGTGATTATGGAAGTAGGTTGCGTTAGTATTATAGGTGAGACAGGTCATTAAAGTATCGATGAAATAAATTTTTTTTTTTCAGCTGATTTATACCCGCCCTTTTGAAGTAGGTAGTTTACAGGTAAAAACCTTTCTCTGTTAATTAAGTAGAGCGCTCACGGTCCTCTGAAAGCTATGGGAATTTTCTGTAGCGGATTTTTCAAAAATGTTCGGTAAAGCAATAGATTTTTGAGATGGAACTTATGTTGCGAGGCTAGCAGCTGATCAAAACATTGCCATTTCTGTTTCCTCGCTTACAATTTCTTTGAGAAGTCAGCGACAGCGTATGTTCTAAAACTGACAATCGAATGGTCAGGATTGTTTTGAACTTGTTTCTTGTTCGTTTTATAACATAAAATAAAACTGAAAAACCCAAATATTTTGCTTATCCATGTATAGCCTATGGTGAAAAGAGCCAATAACGATTCCGCGAAGAAGAAAAAATCTGTGAAAATGATAATGTAGCCTAGAGACCGAAAATACACAACAGGAGTGGAAAAAAGAAGGAGTGGCCACAACCGGTATTTCCGACCAACCGAATCTCGTGCTTTATTGCCGGATCGATCAGAAGGGACAATAGTAGCGAAAAGAGCCATAGTATAACAAGACAAAAAGTTTCGACGGGATCCCAAAAACTTAATATTTGATCCACACGATGGGTCTAGAGATCCAGTCTTTGCCGGACTCCTTGAGCACTTTACTAATAAAATTTGGAAATAGGTTAAGGCAAATGGTAATCATCTGAGAAGACTAAGTTCAAAGATGGATTCAGCATGTGTGTTTACCTTATAGACTGCGTCATCTCGACTTTGATGGAAGTTCCTGCCTTACTTCTGCCACATTTCCGCTTTAGGCCGGAATCCGGGCAAACTACTTGTCTTTAAAAGAACTGAAAATCAAAAACCGATGCAGCGTATCTCCTTACCCCTATGTAGAACTTCTAATCAACTTCAGAGAAAACTTCAACTTTTAAGAAATTTTCCGATTTCACGCGGCTTCGGGGCAAACTATGTGTCCAGGTAGAAAATGATTGTCATACATGAATTCAGCATGTCATCTTGCCTGTAAATCGAACACCTTATAAAATTTAGATAAAACTTTTACTTTTAAGAAAATTTTCGGTTTTAGCCGGATTCCGGGCGATCTACTTGTCTGGCGAGAAAACTATTTTCATATTCGGATTCAGAATGTTTTCCTATTCTGCAATTTCAACCTCTAATCAACTTCAGATTACACTTTAATTTTTGACAAATTTTCCGGTATTTACCGGATTCCGGGTGAGCTACCTGTCCAGTGAGTAAATAATTTTCATATTTGGATTCAGCATGTCTCCTTACCCCTACAGCGGACATCTAATCAACTTCAGATAAAACTTTTACTTTTAACAAACTTTCCGGTTCTGGCCGGATTCCGGGCGAACTACTTTTCAGGCGACAAAATGGTTTTCATATTCGTCTTCAGCGTGTCTTCTTACCCATTAAACGATTAATCTCATTAGCTTTTGAATCTTCACAACAAGTTTCATCAAAATATCTCATTTCCTTCGAGAGTTATCATGCTGACAGACGGACGGACAGACGAACGGGCAACTTTTGCGATGTCATAGGTATCCCTCCACTTAGGTTTGGGATCCCAAAACCAATTAACTTCATTAGGGTGGATGAAACATACCGTACAAAGGGACAGTGAAAATAAAAGGTAGGTAAAAGTATAGCTGATTATTACGGTAAGTGTCAATTGCTTACTTCTAGTAGAGTAGGCCGAATTGTTTGTTCGGGCATTTTCCGTGGCCATTGACAGCTTCTGATCGCCCACGAAGGTGGAAATAGGTCGATGACCTGTCTGTTACTGAAATATGCGTGAACGGACAAAGTAGTACAGCGGATAATATAATTTCACAGATATAAGAAGAAGCTTTAAATTCAGACATGATTGTGAATGCAAGTCTAGAATGCTTAGAATTTCATTCCTGAAAGAATAGTCAATATTTGAATAGAAATATAATAATATTTGAATATCCTATACAACTAATAAAACTCCTCGGTTCATAGCGAATGATTTAAAACGGGAAACTCAAACGGAGGAAATGGTAAAGCCGGCCCATGGTAAATTTCGGCGACCCTTGCAGGGTCACCGGAATTCCGACCCCCTTTCAACTCCCCTCACAGTGCACGAATCCGGTCCGGTTACATTATCGATATATCTAGGACTCTTGCTTGTTCTTCCCACCTTCCCACCCCAACCTTTCCCAGGATTTCCGGTTCCCTCCTCCCCCCCCCCCCAAAGTCACCCGATCCGGTCTGGATTTGAAGTGGGTCTTCTGAGACAAGATGTCTTTCTAAATATCAAGTTTCATTAAGATCTGAACACGCGTTCAAAAGTTATAAATGCCTCAGGATTCCAGATTCCCCCTCACCCCACCATGGTCGGATCGGAGAAGTGACTATTTCCAAATAAATCTTTTCGGGTCCCTGATGCGCCTGCCAAGTTTCATCGTCTTCTTCTAGAAGTGCTCGAACTAGCAAAGCCTAGTGACGGGTATTTCTACCGTCATTCGTGAAAATTTTTAATCTTTGTTAAAGTTTATACTTTGAATATGCTGACGACCTCGACAAATTTTGACTTTACCATGATAGTTTCAAAAAGAATAAAAGCGATATCTATTACATCTATCTATAATCTATTTGTTTTGTTGATGGAAGATCGTTCGTTAGTGAATTTCTCTTGTCAGTTTGTTATGCCCTCATTCTTCTTTTCTTCTTCTTCTTTTCTTTTTTTTTTTGATTTCTTTGGTTTGTTTCCCTTAAGATTATATGAATGATGAATAAGCCCCGCCCACTGCCAGGCCTTATGGTGGGGCCATAAACAGTTAATGGTGTTCTCTATTTTTATGAATAAAATGAACTGAACTTAACCCTTACCGTAGATAATAGTAAGCAAACATAATCTTACCTTAATAGTTGACTGTACTAAACGGATACGTCAACTGATTTTATTCTAGCCATATTTCGGCCCTTCTTGGCAAGGGTCCTCCTCTCAGTTTCGATTTTCCAGTATGGGCCTACAGAGGATCCTTGAGAAGAATGGCTGAAATATCTCTCAAATCAAATCAGCTGACGTATCCGTCTAGCAAGGTCAAACTACGATTCGCAGACAGCTTGTCTTGAAGGAATGTTTATTACCTTTAAGGACCTGTCTCACCTCACCTATAATACTAACGCAACCTACTTCCATAATCACTCCATATATTTCTAAACCCGGAGACCCCAATTTCGTACAGTACATTCTAACCCCCCTAACAAACTACGCTGATTTCCTCACTTGCCGTGTTTTGCTACCTTCGCTGTGTATCACGCTGTCAACGGTTGTCTGCGAGAAGTTTTTCCATCAGAAAAACCGGTTATGTAAATTCTTTCTCTGTTTCGCTATGATTCAACGGGTCTTGGAAAAGGCTTAAAAAAGCCAAAACCGTGGGTTATTGGTTGAAAGCACAGCCTAGTTTTAAAGTATTCAAATATTTCAAAATATTATAAGTTGAAGAGTAAATAGTGCAAGGGGTCCTTTATATTAACTGTATTGCAGCTTGGAGCAAAATTAGGACTTTTTCTGTAGAATTCGGTCCGTAGTTGACTCTGGTTGTTGGTCGCCACTTGTTGCCCGCAGGTGATAATCTTCTCTATTCTGCATATTGTGGTAACACTTTTTTTTACATTATTCTACATGCCATTCATACACGGTCCATACATATGCAACAAACATTCTGCTAACAAAAAACATCTCATTTCAGCTTCCGCTCGATGTCAGCTTACTCCTCCTCAGCGGATTTTTTGGAGGATTCAACTGTTTCACAGCTCACTGTTTTTTCGGAGAGGGAATTCCAAACGGTAATGCTGTGGTCGAGAAGAACTTTGGTCTAATTTTTACTACCACACACAGGATTTTTTCAGGATTCAGGATTCAACAACTTTCCAACAAAAAAAAAATTCATTCCGGCTTGATGACCGGTTACAAACAAAGCACATACGTACTTGAAAAACGCTACCAATACACATTTACTACCATTGAAAAACGCAACCAGTACACATTTACTATCATTAAATATCACACAATGATAACCTTATCTACTGCAAACCACAAAAAACACCGTCAAACAATGAGCAAATAAAAAAATAAAAAATTCCTAGGCTTGAAGCAATTCAGTCCGGACTAAAACTCAGCCGATTATCCGGGACGGAACCAAGGATCCAATTAGTAATTTCCATCTAATGCTCCAACTATTTATTACAAATACAAACCCAAGGAGAATTCCAAAGTGGTATTTCTCTGGTCGAGAAGAACTTTCGTCTAATTTTTGTCGAAGCATGGGGTTTCTGGATTCTTCTACTGTGTCCACGCATTTTGGTGGCTGGGTTTGGTGCAAATACTTTGGGATGTTATCTAAAGTTCCATACCTGGTGTTACTTTGTCCAGCCGCCCATAGGTCTTTTTCGTCAGTGCAGGCGAGACAGCATACAGAGAAGCTAAGAAGTTTGTTGAGACATCGACCTCCTTTGGCGTGCTATTTGAAAGTTCCGACTCGTGGTTCAACTTTCTTGATAAGCCAGCCAAGTCGCTGTTGCTGCAAGAATAATTTCTGAGTTGGAAACAGCTGGTAGCCTACTAACCGGAAGCTAGCCGACCAACTTTCTAACAGCTCCCACGTGCATACAACAAGCTGTCCCGGCCAGCCTAGTAGGCTAAAGCCTTTTTTGATACCATGAACAAATAATCATAAGAACCTCCGTCTCCCTATCTCTATAATACGACCATGCGGAGTCGTATATATTCCCGATACACGATGCAAACGAGCGAGGGGTAAGAGCTATGCGGAGCATCATAATTCGTTACTTCTACAAACAGCTATATCACAGTAGAGACCGAAATTTCCAAGGTGAAAGCCGATTGGTTGTTTACCATCATGACGTCACATGTTACGCATTGCACAGCGGGTACTCGGCGCCTGCTAAAGTTTTTCCTCTTAAATGTGCAGCGGGGAAGTAGACGGGTATTAATTAAAAGCTCAGCAATTACCGGGTATCCATAGTCGCCGCATGAGACTAAAGACGGAGATTCTATTGGATTATTTGTTTTTACTGATACCCATGATCAAACACTGGGGGATGCTGGGAGGGGTGAGCACGGTACCCATAGTACCATGCTCAACCCTACAAGCATCTCGGCAAGCAAGACCCAGCGTTTGAGCATGGTTATCAAAAAGGGCTTAGTGTTTACTAGAATGGTCAAGGTTCCCCCCCCCCCCAACGCTTATCCAGTCAAAAACACGAAAACGGGTGCAGCGACTGGAGACTGAAAAAGACCATACCAGTTTTTGTCCTGTCACTGTCTTTGCATGACACGTTTTATACTTTTGCAGACCGTCGCTGTTTTAGCCCTTTTGGTGGTTTCGTATTCCGCCGTTTTTGTTTTGGCCATCGCGATGTTTGCCCTGTTGTTGTTTTTGCATGACATGTTTTTTGCTGTCGCTGCTTTTGTCCTGTCGTAGTTCTTGCACTGCGCACAGTGTTATAATAGAATATATTTACACGAAAGCCCGAAGGCATTGCAAAAACATATAAGGTTTACATTGGCTTGAATAGACATACACTACCAACAACATACAAATAAAAAGATTACGACTATTCGATAAACAAGTCGCGGTGGCGCAAACCAATCCGGAGGAATTTCCCCAACAATCTCACGTCACAGAATTGTTTACTTTTTAATATTTTACACATCCACTCTTTACCAAACTTTCTTTCACCAAATAACTCAGATCTTCAATCATTTAGCTATCTACACTCACGCTTTAAATGGCTCAACTCATCGTTCGCCATCCCACACATTGGGCATAAGAAAGGAGGACCAGCCTTTCCACGACTCGACATTTTGTGGTCTAGTTTAGGTTAGCTCCATCTAGCGAATTAACTTCACCGAGTTTGACCACGATAGCTGTTTTGCTATTGGAAGGAAAATGGTCAGTAACAGATCATTTCCAATCATTTATAGCGTATCGATCCTAGTCATTACTAGACCATTAATACTCTTGATGACTATCTCTGCTTGCCGATTTAAAATCTCCGGCCTCTCCGGGTATCTAGCAGAAGAAAGGCAGAAGTGGTTTCACAGCTGCTCCCAAAGATCGCGGTGGTTGATTGACACAGGATTTTAGTCGTTGAGGTTGAGTCGTACGGACACGCTTACTCATTCTTCCTGAGGATTACTGGCGTGTTTTGGACTTAGTGATATAGAGTATTTGTGCATGGCGCGTGTTAACGCTCGATGTTTTGACCATCGCGGTTTGAGCCTGCCACTGCTTTCTGCATGACACGAACTTTGCTTTCGCTGGCCGTCGCTGTTCCTCGCTGTCGCTATTTTTGCATAACACGGTTTCTGTTTTCCCTACTTGAATATGATGATATTTATTACTCTAAAAAGCCCAGTGGCCATGGCAATACAAAGAAAAATATAACAAATAATTATAAGGATCACTTAAAACTACAAAAAATGTTCTCTGTGAGTCATAAACAACTGGAGGAATCTACCCAACTTCCTTATAGTGATAAAACGTTCACTCTTGAACATATGCTCCATCCATTCCTGATCACACTCATTTACTCCAAATATTTATCTCTTTTAAATCATTTAGTTCCCTAATCAATACCCTCTCTCTCATCTATTATAGTGTATCCTTATAGCTTTTCATGATTCCATGTCGGCATACCTATGTCAGTGTGTTGACTCTGCAGACAGCGTCAAATTTGGTGAATATATATTGCATATACGTATATATACATATATGTAAATTTGTAGATATATATATAAATGTATATATATATATACATGAATATAAATATATATATATATATACATAAATATAAATATATAATATATATTAAAGGTTAACTTCAGACATCGAGGTCGATATCGGAAAATAACAACGAGACGGCCATTGAAAATAACCTGTCCGAGGCGAAGGCGAGGCAGGTTATGAAAAATATCAGCCGAGCGCAGCGAGGTTGATATTTTTAAATGGCCGCTGAGGTTGTTATACCGATATGAACCGAGATGGAGGTATGTTAACTATTATAACTTTTTGGAACAGAATATTTTTATAGGTAGGTCTTATTCTTCTTTTGTTGTACTTTTTCGATAATGGAGGTAGCAAATTTTTATTTTAGTAAAGTACCAACCCAAGCCTACTGTAGACCTAATAAAATGACCACTGTTGGGACCCAAGCACTTCAGTTTCTGCCAATATAGTCTTTTACTTTTTTGGCGATTCAGATGGCATCTAGCGGTCATTAAAACCTACTGCTCATCTACTAAATGACTCTAGGGGTGGTAGAAGTAAAAAGTAAACAATAACAAACCAAACGTGAAGACTTCTGAGATAATTCCAGAACAAAGACAGTGATTTATTGCTGAATATCTACACTGTAAAAAAAAAATCTTGCAGTATTTCCTACTGGGGATTAATCTTGTCTCTGTTGAGGTAAGATTATCCCTAATTGGGATTAATTTTATCCCAACAGAGATAAGATTAATCCCAGTAGCAAAAACGGCATCCTTATTCGGAGGAACTTTTTACAGTGTAGCCTTTGGAAAGCAAGGGACAATAGGATGTTGTTACAGTTGACAAGCTGTATTTTCAGTGGAAATCTGATTGTGTCAAAGTACAACCCAGGGCAAAGGCTGGTTGGCTGTGAGAGTAAGATGTTCTGTATTTTTTTTTTCAGTGCTAAATAACTAGCTTTTGGAAAGCAAGGGATAGTAGGATGTTGTCTCAGATGACAAGCTGTATTTTGAGTGGTAATCTGACTATGACAAGCTATGACCTAGGGCACAGACTGGTTGTCTAAGAGAGTAAAATGTTCTGTAATTTTTCAACATTTATTCTCTTTCTTATTTTTTTTTTTTTATAATTTTTTAAGTATTTTTTTTTATTTTACTGAAAGTATTTTTTTTTTAAATTAATTTTTTGTGAAAAGTAAATGTCTATTTTTCAGTATTTGAGAAAAAGTGCTCGATGAACTCAGTATTTGAGCAAAGTGCTTGATGACCTTTTGCGGAGGCTCTTACGGCTTCGTATCAGCCTCTCTAGAGGATGATACGATGTCGTAACATCCTCCACAAAAGTAATTGTCATAAAATAACTTTCTGTGGGACATAGGAAGATATGCATTGCATATCTGTTCGAGAAAAGTTATATATAAATATATATATATGCATATATACGTTGCATAAACTATATGTATTCAGCAGTAGCCAAGTAAACAAAAAAAAGAGAAAAGAATACATAGGCCTACTTAACCCTGTCTCTAAAAAGATAATCTTATCTATAATTCGGATTAATCTTATCTCAGGAGAGATAAGATTAATCCCAGTAGCAAATACTACAGTTAACTTTAATTCTTGCTCGGAGAAACTTTTTACACTGCAAGATGAGAGTAACTATTTATACTTCGAACGATCGACAGCTTTCCATGCAGCTCGCCAAGTGATTGTTTAATTTATTTAATTTTTTTTTATTATCAATAGTCTAAGTATGGTTTTCGATTGTTTGTTATGCTCTCTCTGTGACTATCCAAAGTCCCAAATTACCTTTAGAGCTAGCTCTGAACAATACTTGGAAATACTTATCTCTCGGTAGGAGGAAACTATTAGTTTAATTATCGTCTAATACGAAAGGGCGGAAGAAGCAATACTTAAAGATAGACTACGCTTGTGTTTGGGGTAACTAATTCGAAACTGGAAAGAGAGACGAGCTAATGAGTTTACTTAATTGTCCAATGCCGGAAAAGCGAACGAATTAAGAAACATCCTCCTTTTGCGCTGGAAGAGATGAACTTCAAGGACCTGTCTTATCCAGAGAATACTAATGGAACCTACTTAATCGCTTCATCCATTTTTAAAGGACCCCTCGCACTGTTTTCTATTCAACTTGCAGTACTGTAAAATATTTGAATACTTTAAAACTAGGCTGTGGTTTCAACAAATAACTGATGTTTTTTGGCTGTTTAAGACTTTTCCGAAAATGGGAAAAAAATTTACATAAATTTACAAAAATTTGCAGACAACCATCGACAGCTGATACACATCGAAGGTAGCAAAACGCGGCGAATGAGAAAATCAGCGTGGTTTTGTAAGAGGAAAAAAAATAAATACTCTTTGAGCCCAAGCTGACTTTGAAACATAACGTTGTAAACGTTGTTTGAATATTTGTAAGAGTGGTTAGAATGCACCGTACGAAATTGGGGTCTCCAGGATTAGAAATACCCGATGTCAAAGTAGTACTATGAAGTAGTACGAAAAAGTAGCATGCAGTACTAATGATGCTACTACATGCGTCTACTTCAAGGCTACCGTGTTACTGCATACTACCTTATGCTACTATTCGCAAGACTGGATGCTACTATGGCAAAACAGGATGCTACTACATAAGATTGGACCAGTCTGAGACACATTAAATGATAGTATTCTTTGCTATTACATAGTATTACATGCAACTTTTTCGTACTACTACCATACTACTACCCAGGCTAAAAAAATTTCATCGGATATATGGAGTGATTATAGAAGTAGGTTGCTTTAGTAAGATAGGTAAGACAGGTCCTTTAAACCCGGAGAGCCGAATTTCACGCGGAACAGTCTCGCCCTGTAATGCCACCTCACTGATTTTCTCACTTTCCTTGTTTCGCTACCTCGATGAGTATCATAGTGTCGATAGTTGTTTCCGAAAAGTTTATTGATCAGAAAAAACGGTTACGTAAATATTTCCTGTTTTTGCTAGAAATCAATGGGCCTGGAAAAAAGGTTTAAAAGCCTCGGGTAGTTCGTTGAAAGCAGAGCCTAGTTTAAAAGTGTTAAAGTTTAACTGAACAGACAACTTATTTTTACATCTTAGATTCAAATACATTGAATTATTACAACACCCATTGGGGATTTTCATTCTGTCCACAGTAGTCTTCAGTAGGGACGTTGGGAATGTGGACGCTTTCCCATGGTGAATCCGTCCACAATTCGCCCGCGAAAATTTAAACTGTCGACCAAATGTGATTTTTCAAGCTTATATTTTGGTCGAGGTCAGATATGGCAAATACACAATTTATTTATTCGTATGCTGCTGGTATTGTTGCCAAATGTTCCAGGCACCACATAGCTATCACAAAAACGGGAAGAGCGGCAAGCACAATGGGATAATCGGTTATTTGGAAATATCAGAAAAACAAACTAACACTTTTTCATCGGGTTTTCAAGATTATTTAAGTGAACAAGTGATGGGTAACTAGATTGTCGTATCCTAGCCCTTTTGGGTTAAACTTTAAACTATTTTCAAATACTAGAATATAAAAAGAGGCTATCACAAAAACGGGAAGAGCGGCAAGCACAATGGGATAATCGGTTATTTGGAAATATCAGAAAAACAAACTAACACTTTTTCATCGGGTTTTCAAGATTATTTAAGTGAACAAGTGATGGGTAACTAGATTGTCGTATCCTAGCCCTTTCGGGTTAAACTTTAAACTATTTTCAAATACTAGAATATAAAAAGAGGCGAAAGAGGCTTTATAGAGACGAAAGCCTTATTAATGCAATTATATCATTATTATTATAAATTGTAAGTAGTTAGAGGGGTCCTTTAACAGTGCCGTACGCGCTAAACGTCGGACACCTAGAGAACTGATTTGGTCGTAAGCAGGGTTGCCAAATGTCGCACGACAGTGTAAATTGTCACTCTATCACACTTTATTTCAGAAAATGACCAAATGGGCCATGTGTGCAGCAGGGATTCCGACCAGAACTGAATATTTCAAGTTTTTTCATGAAAGTAAAATTAAGATGTGTCATTTTTACAGAGGCGATTCCGACCAAAAGTGAGCATTTCATGAAAAGAAATTTCACTCCCAATTCACTCTCTGTCTTGGGCCAAAAGTCACTCTCTAAATATTTTTAATGTGGCAACCTTGTTCGTAGGGTCCGTGAAATTTTTGGCAGACAATAAAGTCTTTCGCCGCCCAGACGATAAAACATTCAAATTATTCGGTCATATCATCGTACATATACCATACCATCATATTTTCAGTTTCCTGATACCATATTTCCAAATTTATATTAAATATATTTTTTGGATCAACTGGCCAACCTCGCGTTTACGAAACAAACATAACCGAAGCTGAAATTCTTGGGTATTACACGTAAAGACCAACTCGATTTAAAAAGCACGGAGCTGATCGCTAGCATGGAAAACAAGTCTTACAGTGAAGGGCTGATGGAACGCAGCCTCCCCCTTTAGTCTACAGGCGGAAACGCGGAGACATGATCCAGGCGCACAAAATCCTCTCCACCAATCAGTAAAATGAGCTCCTGGAGACTGACTTGAGCCCCCCCTCCCCAAAAGAAAGAACAACAAAAAACAAACACGGGGACACCCAAAAGAAGTCTACAAAATCCACGCAAGGACTGGAGCAAGAAGCAACTTCTTCTCGAACCGGATGGTGAACCTGTAGAACAACCTTAAAGTTTAACTGAAAAAAAAAAAAACTTATTTTTATCATTTAACTCAAGGCACTGCATGATTTGGATTGTGTTACGTGATTTTTTCGTTTTTCACTATTTACTCTAGTATGACGTTCAGAATATCTTCGGCCGTCTTCGCAACACAAATTCTACTATGACGCAGAGAATTTGAATCTCAATGCAAACGCGGCTTTTGAATAGAAATCGATCAGCTACACTGTCATCAGGTTGGTGACGCTTTTCTTTTGTACAACGTTGCGCGTCCGATTTAGAATGGTTTTTTTTTTGTACAATGTTTTGTCAGCATTTTTCTGCAGAACTGTTGCACCGTAATAAAATGTTATCGTCAAAAGAGCTACTCTTGTCAATTCTGTTGTGATAAAAAAAACAAGAGCTAGAAGCTTATATGGCACTTTTAAGGCTGGGAAAGAGGATGAAAGTAGGAATTGCCAATTCGTGGGTTTTTTGCGGTCATTTTTAAGCAGAACCCTTGAGATGACGGACCCCTGGAAATCACGAGAATGTATCGTTTGGTAAAACGTATTTTATTTTTGTAATTGGCTGTGATGATGCGCACTTTAAGGGCGCTAGAAATTCATCTGTAATCAAAACCCTTAGGGCAAAAATGGTCCTGGGACCTTCAGGGTCATGAACATCATGGTTTGGTCAAAAGTATTTTTTTTTACTTTTCGTTTAAGATGCGCACTTTAAGGGTGAAATTCATTTCTAAGCAAAACCCTTGAGGCAAAAATGATCATGGGCTCACGGGGATCATGAAAATTTAGATTTTGTTTGAAGTATTTTTGTACTGATGAGTACTTTGAGGGATGATAGGATCTGGGAAGTGGCAATTTCTAAGCCAATCTTATCAAGTCTCTAATGTTCAAGCCAACTTTCATTGTCCTAGCACATATAGAAGTACCTTAAATCGAGATCATCTCCCCCCCCCCTCCAGCTCCCCCTAGAGTGCCCGAATTCGGTACAGTTGTGTTACTGATGTATCTAGGGCTTATGCTTGTTCTTCCCACCAAGTTTCATCCCAATTGCTGCAATCTAAGCGTGTCACAAAATTCCTCCAAACGACTCCCCCACATTGATCGGATCCTGTCCGCGCTTGAATGGGACATCTGAGACACGAGTTTTTATGGCACTTGAGCTTACTCAAGTGCCATATAGCGATTGTAATTTCTGTCCGTCAGTCGGTCTGTCGGTCCCGGTTTTGCTAGTTCGGGCACTTCCAGATAAGCTAGGACGATGAAACTTCGCAGGCATATCAGGAACTGGACCAGATTAAATTAGAAATGGTCGATTCCCCGATCCGACCATTTGGAGGGGAGTGGAGGGAGGGGGAATCCGGAAAAAATAGGAAAAATGAGATATTTTTAGCTTACGAACAGGTGATCGGATCTTAATGAAACTTGATATGTGGAATTCTTGGAAAACACTTAGAGTGGAGGGATCCGGATGAAACTTGGTGGAAAGTACAAGCAAAAGTCCTAGATACGTGACCGATATAACCGGAACGGATCCGCTCACTTTGGGGGAGTTGTGGGGGGGGGAGAAGTCCGAATTTGTAGTGATCCCACGAGTTCCGTGCTTCCTGATGTGCTGGGATGATGGAAATTGACAGGCATCTCTGGGACCCGACCAGATTGAATAGGAAATCGTCAATTCCCCGATTCGACCAGCTGGGGGGGGGGGGGGGTGGAGGGAGGGTGAAGCCAAAATTTGAGGTATTTTTAGCTTGCGAACGGGTGATCGGATCTTGATGAAAGTTGATATTTAGGATGACCTCGTGTCTCAGACATCTCACTATAATCCGGGCCGGATCCGATGACACTGGGGGGAGTTGGAGGAGGGAGCCGGTAATTTTGAGAAACGCTTAGAGTGGAGGGATCGGGATGAAACTTGGTGGGAAAAACAAGCACAAGTCCTAGACACGTCATTGACATAACCGGACCGGATCAAGGCACTGTGGGGGAGTTGGGGTGGGGGTCCGGATTTCTAGCGATCCCGCGAGTTCGCCATACTTCCTGATGTCCTAGGGCGATGAAACTTGGCAGGTATGTCAGGGATCTAAACAGATTGACTTGAGAACAGCCGTTTCCCCGACCCGACGATCGTGGGGGGAGTGGGTGGATGGGGAATCCCGGAATCTAGTGGCGTGCATAACTTTTCAACGGGTGATCGGATTTGAATGAAACTTGTCTGGTGAGCTATGACCTCGGACGTTCAGTGTCACGTCCGGGTCGGGTCCGATACCTGTGGGGATGGGGGGGGGTGAAAAACTCAAGAAACTCTAAAAGCAGAGGGATTGGGACGAAACTTAATGGATGGAACAAGCATTAGGCCTAGATGAAATTGACGGAGCCAGATGGTTTCGGGGCTCTGTGGGGGGAGTTGGAGGGGGTTTCCTGGAATTCCGGTAGTCGTGAGTTACAATAGTTCCAGATGTAAAACGACAACGAAACTTTGCAGGCATATTAGCCACCCGAATTATCTTGACTTAAGAACCTGACACAACATACCCCTGGAAACTTCCGTTCCTAGATCCGAGTATTTTTTGGGGAGCAAGAGAAGAGAAATATGGAAATTGACTTCTATAAATTGCAAACGAGTGGTCTGATTCGAGTGAAACTTCATGGGTGATACGAATCGATGGCCTCGACATGTAAAACATGCGTTCGAACCATATGCGACCACGATTAGGGGAATTGGGGGTGGGGGGACTTTTGACATGCACAAAAACCAAACGGATGGACCGAATGAGATACAAATTCGACAGTGCCGAGGTTATGCGGCCTAGATTTGTTATTTGGCGTCCGGGACGGATTCGGCCAAGGTAGGGGGGGGGGGGGGTACTGGAAACTTGCAGATAGGCTATGCTCCAATTTCAGTAAAACTTGATGGACAGGAACAGGGAATTCAGAGATTGGGCCCGAACCGGCTCCGACAACGTTGGTGGGAGGGGGGGGGGGGCGGAACTTTCCCAAAATGCTCAGATTCGAGTGAAACTTGATAGATGGTATAAAAGAAGATGCTTTAGGTGGTCGATTTTTTTTTATTCCGAACCAGACTCGGCCACGGTAGGTGGAGATAGAGTGAGTACCGGAAATCGTGTAGCACGTCTAGGGATCAAACAAATGGATTTATTGGGATGAAAGTTTGAACAGTCATGTGCATTTGCTACAGACAGTCGAGACGATGCCGGAACTGCTCAGAAATGAGTGAAACTAAATATCCAGATCCAGATAACCGGTTTTACGCATCTGTAGCATGAGACGCGAAAACTCTTTCGGAGCATAACGAACACGGAAAATAGTGAAATATGGCAAATGCAAAGATTAGTGAGGTGTCGTTCTTGTACAGCCTTCTCGTACAAGTGCCATATGAGCTCGTAGCTCTTGTTATTCTTCCGAATATCACGTTTCGTTAAGATCCGATCACCCGTTCAAAAGTTGGACATCAAGATTCAGGATTCCCACTCCCTCCACTCCCCCAACGATGGTCAAATCGGAGAAACGACTGTTCTTAAGTTGAAGTTGTCGAGTCCCTGATACGCCTGCCAAGTTTCATCGTCCTAGCACATTTGTAAGCATCTTAACTCGGGATTATATAACACTTCCGGTCCGTTCGGATCCGGTCCGGTCTTGTCAACTATGTATCTAGGGCTCATGCTTGTTCTTCCCACTAAAATTCATCCCGATCTGTGCACTCTGAACGTGTCACACAATTCCCCCCCCCCCCAACTCCCCCTAAAGTCACCGGATCAATTCCGGACTTGAAGTGTGACACCTGAGACACAAGGTCTTTCCAAATATCAGGTTCCATTAAAATCCGATTCCCCTTTAAAAAGTTATACATACGTCTGTATTCAATCAATCAATCAATTTTTTTTTCAACCCTAACAGCACTAGGCTAACACGGGCGAGAATTAGAAAAATAAACACTCACTTACAATACAAACTAGACCTATGTTGCCCGGGCAACGTGAAGTGTTGCGGCAACCTTTGTCCGGCTTCGCCGGCTAAAGTTTTGGTTTTATTTCTTCGCTGTCGGTTAAATGCTGAAATTGTCAACTTATCGAAGCTTTTAAAACGGTATGTTCTAAAAAGAATAATCACATACTCAAAAGCTGTTCTTTAGCGTTGTAAAACCAACAACAAAACAATATCGGAAGAAGGCTATCCGTAACGTTTCAGGATTAAAATTCCATAGATGACACTATTAATTATTACAAAACTACCTTATTGTTTTACATTACCGTATCGTTTGTACCCGTTGCATAAACAGTTAATCCTAGGTTATAGCGATAGACCATCGATACAAACTTTCTTACAGTCATATTTACAGAAATCGAATACACTGTGCACCAGTTTTCAAAAATTTCTAGCCCCTCGTGAACCGATCTTACTTACAAGTCCGTCTCCCGTGATTGACATCAAATTCACCGGAAACAAATAATGGATATACCAGCTATCAAAAGTTGCAAGCCCCTCATCGCTGAAGATGATTATAGCATAAGCTTTTTAAACGGGATGTTCTAAAAAAATTAATCATATGATCAAAAGGTATTCTTCAGCGTTGTAAAAACAACAACAAAATAATATAGGAAGAAGGGACTAAATTAACTTTGCAATCAGTTGTACTTTATCCTTTTCAATCGTAGACATCGTGACGGATGAAAACTTGGAAAAATATCTTATATAATCTAGTTGGTAATAGAAAGCTATCCGTAACTTTTCAGGATTAAAATACCATAGATGACACTATTAATTATTATGAAACTACCTCATTGCTTTACATTTTCGTTTGTATCCGTTGTGTAAACAGTTAATCCTCGGTTACACTGATAGACCATCGACACAAACTTTCTTATCGTCAGATTTATAGAAATCGAATACAATGTGCACCCATTTGCAAAAATTCCTAGCCCCTCGTGAACCGATTCCTACTTACAAGTCCCTCTCCCGTGATATACATTAAGTTAACCGGAAACAAATAATGGGTACACCAGCTAGCAAAAGCTGCAAACCCATCATCGCAGAAGATGATTGTAGCATAACAGCCGATTATTACTTACAAGTCCCTTGCATATCTTACCATTGGGAACCAAATTGTTCTTACCATCGAAAACACCGGAAACAAATAACAGGTATACCAACTAGCAAAAGCTGCAAACCCCTCATTACCGAAGATGAGTATGGGCTAACAGTCGACTGTTGCTTAAGAGTCCCCTATATGTATCATAACTGGTATCGCCTATTTTTGGTTTCAATGTACCTTACTATGAAGTTGTCAACCCCTTAGAAATTTTCAAACTGGTGTATCTCATGAAGGAATTTTTGTACCAAAAAATGGATGACATATACTTTGATCAGCTCATCAATGGCTATCGATTGCCGTCGAAAAAAAATTCTACCTGTCTTAGTTCAAAAGTTGACTTTTTTGCCGTAGGCCAACTTTCTAACGTCACGACTTAGAAAGGAGCAAAGGATAAGCTCTAGTTTCTTAGCAATGAGAGAACTTTTAAAGTTTAAGAGGCACATCTGATACCGTTACTCTACCACAAACCAAAGTGCAAAAAAAAAAAATTACTCAGCTGAAATCGTCGCAGACATGGACAGAAACAATAGATGGCAGCACTTTCGGACCCGTGGGAAAAAGCCACTTTTTTGTCTCTGTAGATTTTTCTATTTATCACTCAAAGAAGATATGTTGGCTGTGGGGCCGGCTAACTGCCGCATATATTTAACACTTATAGATTTTAGTCCATCTTCAATTTGAAACTGGTGCCTGCCTGCTTGCGTGCTAGAACGGAGCTTTCCACTCGAAAGCAGAAACATCTTTTGATGAAACGAAAGGTTCGCTACACAACTTCAGATGGTCCTCTCTGACATAGGCTATACAACTCCACTTCACTTCGCAAACCGTAGGCTCTGGCTCGAGGACAAGCAAAAACCATCCTTATTGGCCCCAGGCAAGAGTTCTACGGAGCTTTCCAAAATGTAATGTCATATTCATCAATCCGGCCTAAGGTCCACACTTTCCGTAAAAACCGCACAGGTTAGACCCTTCTCAGTTACCAGGAATAAAATGAAATCGGAGTCATAAGAAAAAAAAAAAAAAAAAAAAGAGGACAAAACCAAAGTGTTGCTCTCGCAACACAATAAAGCAAAAACTAACAAACAATAAATAAAAAACGAACATAAATCATGAACAGTTAAAATGTTTAGTAAAATACGGAACAAAGGAATTTAGGTATCTTTCTGAAGATTTCGTAGGCGGGTGAAGAAGCTTGGGTTTCGGGACGTCCTTGCTTCGCGTGTTAGGTCCATGAGAGGGTCTAACGTAGTCTGGTCCTGTGGTGTTGAGAATTCAAAATTTGGTGGCCAAAACGCATGACAAGATTATGTCTTCTTTCAGACAGTTTTTCGATATCGAGGATTTGAAAACTTTCGTTGTAAGATGTGTAATTGTTACCGAGTATTATTCTGCAGACTCTCTTCTGAGTCGTTCGATTTCGGCATCCTGAGCCTTACTTAAGCCAGGATGCCAAATATGGCAGCCGTACTCTGAAATGGGCCTTACATAATTTTTATGAAGTGTCACTAGTTCCGGATTCCCCCTCCCTCTACTCTCCCCACGCTGGTCGGATCGGGGAAGCGACTATTCCCAAGTTAGTCTGGTCGGGTCCCTAATAAGCCTGCCAAGTTTCATGGTCCTAGCACTTCTGGAAGTACCCTAACTCGAGAACAGTGGCCTGACAAACAGACCGACCGACTGAAAAGTGATCAGTATATGGCACTTAAATTGAGTGGCAAAAATGCTGAACATGTTTACTTTGGCAAAAGTATTACTATTGTCAATTCTGGTGTGATAAAAAAACGTTTTGCCGCAAAATGACTGAACCGTAATAAAACGTTTACTTGATCGAAAATACTACTCTTGTCAACACTCTGTTGTGATAAAAAAAAAAATTATGCTGCATTTTACCGTTGTAGAAAAAACTTCTACAGTGGACGTGCTCCGTTGTACACCAAAACAAGAGCTACGAGCTCATATGGCACTTGTTACGAGTAGGCACGGCTCGGTTATGTCAATGATATATCTAGTGTTTGCTAGGTGTCTTCCCACCAAGTTTCATCTAGATCCCTCCACTCATAGCGTTTTCCAATATTTCCGATTCTCCCCTCCAGCTCCCCCCAAAAGTCACCGGATCAGGTCCGGATTTTAAGTGGGTTGTCTGAGGCATGAGGTCTTTCCAAATACCAAGTTTCATCGAGATCCGGTCACCCGTTCAAAAGTTATAAATACCTCAAGATTCCGGATCCCCCCTCCCTCCACTCTCCCAACAGTGCCCGAATCGGCTCGGTCATGTCAATGATGTATCTAGTGTTTGCTATGTGTCTTCCCACCAAGTTTCATCTCGATCCCTCCACTCATAGCGTTTCCCAAGATTTCCGGTTAACCCCTCCAGCTCCCCCAAAAGTCACCGGATCCGGTCCGGGTTTTAAGTGGGTCGTCTGAGGCATGAGGCCTTTCCAAATATCAAGTTCCATCGAGATCCGACCACCCGTTCAAAAGTTATAAATACCTCAAGATTCCGGACTCCCCCTCCCTCCACTCCCCCCACAGTGTCCGAATTGGCCCGGTTATGTCAATGATGTATCTTCACACCAAGTTTCATCTCGATCCTTCCACTCACAGCGTTTCCCAAGATTTCCGGTTGCCCCCTCCAGCTCCCCCCAAAAGTCACCGGATCCGGTCCGGATTTTAAGTAGGTCGTCTGAGGCATGAGGTCGTTCCAAATATCAAGTTTCATCGAGATCCGGTCACCCGTTAAAAAGTTATAAATACCTCAAGATTCCGGATTCCCCCCCTCCACTCCCCCGACAGTAACCGAATCGGCTCGGTCATGTCAATGATGTATCTAGTGTTTACTAGGTGTCTTCCCACCAAGTTTCATCTCGACCCCTCCACTCATAGCGTTTCCCAAGATTTCCGGTTGCCTCCTCCAGCTCCCTCCAAAAGTCACCGGATCCGGTCCGGATTTTAAGTGGGTCGTCTGAGGCATGAGGTTTTTCCAAATATCAAGTTCCATCGAGATCCGATCACCCGTTCAAAAGTTATAAATACCTCAAGATTCCGGATTCCCCCTCCCTCCACTCCCCCCCCCACAGTACCCGAATCGGCTCGGTTATGTCAATGATGTATCTAGTGTTTGCTAGGTGTCTTCCCACCAAGTTTCATCTCGATCCCTCCACTCATAGCGTTTCCCAAGATTTCCGGTTGACCCCTCCAGCTCCCCCCAAAAGTCACCGGATCCGGTCCGGATTTTAAGTACGTCGTCTGAGGCATGAGGTCTTTCCAAATATCAAGTTCCATCGAGATCCGATCACCCGTTCAAAAGTTATAAATACCTCAAGGTTCCGGATTCCCCCTCCCTCCACTCCCCCCCCCACAGTGCCCGAATCGGCTCGGTTATGTCAATGATGTATCTAGTGTTTGCTATGTGTCTTCCCACCAAGTTTCATCTCGATCCCTCCACTCATAGCGTTTCCCAAGATTTCCGGTTGCCCCCTCCAGCTCCCCCCAAAAGTCACCGGATCCGGTCCGGATTTTAAGTGGGTCGTCTGAGGCATGAGGTCGTTCCAAATATCAAGTTTCATCGAGATCCGATCACCCGTTCAAAAGTTATAAATACCTCAAGATTCCGGATTCCCCCTCCCTCCACTCCCCCCCACAGTACCCGAATCGGCTCGGTTATGTCAATGATGTATCTAGTGTTTGCTAGGTGTCTTCCCACCAAGTTTCATCTCGATCCCTCCACTCATAGCGTTTCCCAAGATTTCCGGTTGCCCCCTCCAGCTCCCCCCAAAAGTCACCGGATCCGGTCCGGATTTTAAGTACGTCGTCTGAGGCATGAGGTCTTTCCAAATATCAAGTTCCATCGAGATCCGATCACCCGTTCAAAAGTTATAAATACCTCAAGGTTCCGGATTCCCCCTCCCTCCACTCCCCCCCCCACAGTGCCCGATTCGGCTCGGTTATGTCAATGATGTATCTAGTGTTTGCTAGGTGTCTTCCCACCAAGTTTCATCTCGATCCCTCCACTCATAGCGTTTCCCAAGATTTCCGGTTGCCCCCTCCAGCTCCCCCCCAAAAGTCACTGGATCCGGTCCGGATTTTAAGTGGGTCTTCTGAGGCATGAGGTCGTTCCAAATATCAAATTTCATCGAGATCCGACCACCCGTTCAAAAGTTAAAAATACCTCAAGATTCCGGATTCCCCCTCCCTCCACTCCCCCCACGGTGCTCGGATCGGGGAAGTGACTATTTCCAACTTAATCATTTGGGGTCCCTGATACGCTTGCCAAGTTTTATCGTCCTAGCTTATCTGGAAGTGCCCGAACTAGTAAAACCTGGACAGACCGACAGACCGACGGACGGACAGAAATTGCGATCGCTATATGGCACTTGGCCGAAGGGCAAGTGCCATAAAAACGCTGTACATGAAAAAGTGTTAAAGGACCTCTCTTGCTTATTCTGCCTTTTATAATATACTTAGCTCCCATATGAAATTATAAGCTTCTAAAAATCCCCACCTTACTCCATTGTTTCGTTTTGTAACTACGAATTTTTAGCGCTTTTTCGGCCTTTCCGAGTTTTCCCGTCACCGAACGAAAAGTTTGCCGTAATCTTCAATGTACGCTGACAACTCTTTGATATATAAGGATGTGATACTCTCCTGTTTATTACTTCTTTCATTTGCTTAGTTTTCCCACTTATTAACCAAGGCGCGGTTCAGTTTTCAAATCTTTTGCGCCCAGCCGCCGCGTCGGAGAGCAGGAAGGCTGGATACAGTCGACAAGCGCTAACCAGAGAATCGCTAGTTTTAGGTGGAAAGGAATGGTATTTCCAAAAGAGTTTTTTCTGATTCATTTCATATGGAAAAGATCATTTCTAGTAAGAGTTGTGCTTTAAACTGGAATATAGTGTTGTAGTGTTGCTGCGTTGTAGAGGAAGGAAACTTTTAATCCGGAGGCGCTTCTTTGTACACCCACTAACCTTGTACGTTAAAAAAAGAACTGATTAGTGTCGTAGTTTTGTTTCAGATATCTGCATCACGCACGAAAGAAATAAACGTAATCATACAGCTGAAAAACAAAATTGACATTATACACATGGTATTCATCAAAACGTTTGAGTAGACGTAACAAACATTGAGCTGGAATATAGTGTTATAGTGTGGCTACAGATACCTATTCCACTAAATAAACTTCCATATCTCCATACCTTCGACACCCCGACACGACAGACTTTACAGACTTCTATGACTAAAAATCAAAGAATAGGTATAAGAACCAAAACTTTTGAAGAATAGTCTGCAAATAACGGGTTCTCACGCTCCAAAAAACTTCCAGGATCATTTTCTACCACTAATAATAATAAAAAAAAAACCGGAAATAGCCTCAGATGGCTCTGTATATTGATAGCTATCATTCTGCAACACTACAACCTCAAATAAAGCACATATTTTTCCTCTGGCTATCGTCCGACACGCAGAGCTTTCGATTGTGTGGATAAAGATGGCATAGTCAGCTGTTTTTTTCGAAAATTTGATCGGCAAATTTTATCAATTTGCTCACCAGACAATTGTCGGGTGCATTCTGAATTTTTGACCCAGTAAATGCCGGTTGGGACTTTGACACTTTTTGTTTATCTTTAGTATGTTCGAAAGTTGCCTCTATATATATTTCTAAAATGTCATCTTAAACTTCGGATTCCGGGCGAACTACTTGTCCGGCGAAAAATACAATTTTCATCTTCGGATTCAGCATGTCCTCTTACCTCTGATCGAACCTACTTTTTACAAGTTTTCCGGTTGTAGCCGGATTCCGGGTGAATTATCTGTCCGGCGACAAAATAATTTTCATATTCGGATTCAGCGTGTCTCCTTACTCTTGAACTGACTATCTGATTGGCTTTTAAAATATATTTTTGCTAACAGGATTCAGTGGCCAGTTCTGTGGAAGGTTTTATTCAAAGTGGTCAAACATATTATGGATTTTTGGAGTGGCCGTTTTCTGGGTGAAAGCTTCTGCGCTTTCCCAGACGGATGGTAAATTGTAAATACACACAGAATTCAGAATTGTAAATAATCACAGATTTGTATATATACACTTTGAACGCGCACATTTTATCTTTCGTTATCGTATTTTTATCTGCATGTCGTTCAGTCCGCATCGTTCTTCTGGTTTTAGTTACTTGTCGTCGTATTGTCTGTTCGTTCCGCATCGTTTTCCTGTTGTGATTGTGGTGGCATTTAGTTATGTTTTTTTGGCTGAGGACGGTTTGCCGTAAGTGCAACCGAAATATCCGAAACTTTATTTATACCTCGTACATCATCTTGGAGGGGTAACTAGCTGATCAAGAAAAAAACCCGAAAATCTCGTTTTTTCCATTTTATGTTAAAAGTAAATTTGAAGTTGATTCGATTTTCGATTTAGGCGGAAGAAGAGATGCTTAATCCATATATGACACTCATTTTCTATCCGGACATTCGCCCAAAATCCGGCTGAAACCGGAAACTTTGTCGAAAGTAGATGTTTTATCTGAAGTTGATCAGATGTTTGATTTAGGGGTAAGAAGACATGCTGAATCCGTATATGACAATTATTTTCTACCCGAACATATAGTTCGCCAGGAATCCGGCTGAAACTTGAAAATTCGTTAAACGTTAAAGTTTTACCTGAAGCTGATTAGAGGTTCGATCTAGGGGTAAGGAAATACACTGAATTCGTTTTTGAGCTATAGTTTTTTGTCGGACAAGTAGTTCGGCCGGAAACCGGCCGAAACCGGAAATTCGGCAAAAGGAATGCAGGAAGTTCTGACATTTTAATCTGTTTCAAAATTTGATAGTAAAAATGTTCAAGGAGTCTGGCGAGGACCGGATATCTACAAGATCCAATTGTCTGGATCAAACATTAAATTTCTACAGTCCCATCGAAACCTTTGGTCTTGTTCTTATTTGATAGTACTTTTTGGCTAATTGGGTAGTGAATATTATTTAGTGGTGTCGCATACTTCGCCGCTCGTAGCTGAATTTTGCGATTTGTAAGACATGTGAAAAAATGTGTCGCAGGAAAACTAACTTCTGTCAAAATGTAGCAGAATCCTGCGATTTGAAGCTTTTTGGCAAATTTCAAGTCAGCTCCTTCAAGCAAAAATGATCTACGGTATCTGTGTTTGATCACGTGACAAATATTACATTTTTTCTCGAATTTTTACTCATTCTATTTCAAATGAATCTAAAACCGATGAAACTACGTTACTTAAAACATAAGTAAATAATAATAAAAAAATGTATACATATTGAAAACAGAAAAAAATAAAAAAAAAATAAAAAAAAAACATAAAACATTCCTTACTCAATTTTTTGTGTATTTATATAGTGTGATGGGTAATAAAACTATTAATTAACAGATTAAGAGATCTGCTACCGGTCTAGCTTTAAAAACGTTCATTAAAAACGCAACTCTGCTCAGATACAGAAATCAACTAGTTTTTAGCTGAGACTGAAAAAGAAACGAATTTCGCAGGAGCCAGAATGTCACAGCTTTCTGCTGCCAAATGTCACAGGTTCCGTCAGAAAACAGTGGCAACACTCCCCACAAACAGTGTTGCCACTAGTCGCAGAATTCTGCGAATTTGTCACCCGTTTTCGACGCCTTCGACTAAGCGAGCCAGAACTCTGCGAACACTAGATCGCGCGGAAAAGTAAAATCAAATGGTAATAAAGCTGAAAAACCGGGATATCTCCCGAAAAGAACCAAGTTTCGTAAGAGCCAGAATATCACAGATTTCAGCTGCTAAATGTCACAGGTTTCGTCTGAAAACAGTGGCAACACTGCCCACACACACTACTTAGAGAGCATTCTGAGCTAGCAGACATCAAAGGCTGACGAAGTGTAATCAAGGAAACGCATATTAGGCAACAATTCTGGTGTGAGATCCCTATTTTGCTATTACAAATTCAGCAGGATTATCTATGGTCTTTGTTTCAAGCTTTCAAGGTTCAAGGTTCAATTAGAATTCCGTATAAAATCATAATAAATATAGGGTCAAGCCGGAGACACTAGGTCGATTGACAAAAACCCGGTACAATATAAGACAAAACTATTTTACATATAACTAATTCCAAAAATAAATGATAAATAATTCCATGACTCACCACTAGACGGGAACCCGCCCCACAAACCCAGCGACACTCAGCAAGATCAACCCGAAAACACACGAAAATAAAAAAAACAATGCGCAAGCGAGGGTAACCGATGGCCGTCAACTTATCAGGACCCCACCCAAAATTTATAACCAACAAAATAAAAATTTACTTTAAGTTTTGAATTTATCACTGATTCTTGAATTTATTTATAAGTATAGAATGAAGTTGTTTTTTTATATTTGGAAGAGATTTGCTGCAATCGACATCTGGTAGAAAATGATGCCATGAACCCATGATAGAAAAATATGGTGAGAACCGCGACCTCTCGGTGGTTAATTTAAGGTGTTGCATTTTCCTTTTATGACGAGGCAATCAAACGTTTGGCAATCAAACGTTTGACGTCTGAGAATCAGAGCATAACACTAGGGAGTAGGTCCAAAAATTGACACAGACTCGAATAGCAGCGATACTAGCATCACTAGCGATAGAGAACGTCCCTACTGAAACTCATTCAATCGTTCAGCAGCACTGGCTCTGATAACTTCATATTCTGAAGATAGCAACACAATTATACAGCCTCCATTGTTTCCTTGGTGTGCAGATCGAACCTTTGCTTTACTAGAAATTTCTAAACCCGGAAGTTTTTCTCGCTTTAAATGCCGCCAGCATAGTGGGCGGCGCTAAGAGTATGGCCCTCTACCAAATTCTCCTCTTAAAATAAAAAATACATCCATCCCCTCTGTTGAAAACTTTCGGTGGCTTGGTTTCACAGTTTTCACAGTCCTTTCGCCAGTCTGCAGTATCTGAAGCTTGTAAAAAGATTAAATTTGGATATTCTAAGATCGTGTCAAACCGGTCTAAGTATAACCGTAAGGCTTTGGTTTCTTTGTATTCAGTTTTTTGCGATCACTCTATACTCTATCTTTCTGGCACTTTTGTTCTATTGAAAAATAGTGATATACATGAACTACGTACATGTTACTACAAGTACTGTAAATACCTGCTTTATTTGCCTATATCGTATCGAAAACGGAGAATAATCCAAAAATACAAAGCCCCCGATATAACGGCAAAACTCCAGGAGCTTCATAAAAATTTATCTGGACAAGCATATGAACGGCTTACTCCATTTCACGGAATCATCCGTTTGTTCTGTTGATTTTTTGTGTTTATTTTGCGGTATTAGTGTCTCTTCAGTTGTTTATTTGTTTCTTTACTCGACTATCTCACATTGTTTTTGTGCAGTGGGTTACAAATAAATTATCATTATTATTATTAAAGTACGGAAAGCATAGGTCTTGGCGCTACTCCTTAGTGTTATTTTGCTCTGCTCAGAATATACTGAACTGCTCCACTTTAAAAGTCTACCTCAGTGACGCGAACTACTTCTTTGGACTGCTGAAGAGCTGATGGGTATTCGCCAATCTCGCCAAATTATGAGGAGTCTTCCCTTCAATTAACGGTCATTCAAACAGATTCCACCCTACCCGACAAAAACGGAAAGAGGCATGAACAAATAATTTAAGAATGATGTGGCATAGGACTTGGAGACTGAATTATCGACGTTTGATACCTACTCTGAGCCTGTTAACGATTGGAAAGTTTTTCTGGCTATTTCTTATTCCAACGATCCCAGTTTTGTAGAAAAGTTTCGTCAGATTGAAGGCTTCAAACTTTGACTAGACACACGAATCTTGCTTCCTATTAGTTGTTTTTTGCACGACGCGTCATCTACCGACCAATAGGATGCGAGACTCCGTTTTCGTGTTCAAACTGAAGCCGTCGAGCTTTCATTTCCAAGGAAACCTTTTTACAAAAAAGTTATTATACACACAAGGACGAGCCAGCCTAACGTTTCCAGCAATGTAATGTACAAGCTACACGATGCAATGGACAGGTTACAAGATGCAATGTACAGTCTACATGATGGTTACCAAACGCTGAAAATTTAGACGCAAAATCGAAAGTCCTAAACCTCCGTCTCAAAATTATTTTGTTGTTCCCCTTTGACGATGGTGTAGACACATCCATTTTCGTCGGATAGGGTGCAATCTCTCTATAGGTGTATTCTGTCCGTTCCCCCGAGGAGTATCGGGAAATCAAGGGGAACGGCGAGAATGGGGGGAGTTACTCCACGCGGACTCCGCGTACAGAAAACAGCAAGAACACGGGGAATGCGTCCAAAATGGACTTCGTTCAAAAAAAAAAATATGCAGTTGAGGAAATTAGTCTGGATCCACTTTATTTTTCGTTTTCGTATTCTTATTGTTTTTACTTAACTCTACATTTCACCAGAACCAGACAAAAATTGATTCCCCTCCGAATCTGAAAGGGAGTCCTTTTTGTTGAAGGCGCGAGTCCGTGGGGACTCGCGAGAATACCGGGAATGAGTCCCTGGGACAACCAAAAATAGCAGGGACTGCTCAAAAGGAGTCCTCGGGGAACGGCAAGAATGCGCCTTATATCCTGGCAATCCGCAGTTTCCCCGTAGTGTTTCCGCTCAACGTTTCCAGGAACTCAACTCCGCTTTCAACAAGTCACACAAGTCTTCGGCTGTTTTAGCCTATCTCCAGGCCTCTTGGATTGCCCGATAAACACGGCAATTTGCACAACCAGTATGATCAATAAGCTTCACGCCAATAAGTAATCGGGAGTCTGAGACGTTCCGAAAAGAGCCAAACACGGAAAGCATCAACATCAGCGTAGAGCTAAAACAGTAGTTGTGTTTTTGCAGATACCATGGTATCTGATACCACGGTCTAAAGTCGCTTTTGCAATTATCGTGGTATCTGATACCACGATCAAAAGGCGTTATTGTCGTGTTATTTGATATTGAGATACCACGGTCCGGCCGTAGTAACTGATCGCGGTATCTGAAAAAGTTATCTCACTTTCATCAATTTTTGTCAAACTGCTGGGAAAGAAGTTTGGTACTTAGTGATGTGACTGAATATCAGTTTTCTTTTGGAATTATTTAAAGCGCAATGTCGGCAATTCTCGTTTTTGCCGAGCAACCGTATCTCAGATACCCGGGTAGCTGCAAAAACGACTAATTGCAAATCCAGTTACCGTAGTAACAGAGACCATGCTATTTGGAAAAACACAAATAGTGGTATTCCGAGCGGCAATGGCCGCGACCGAAGACAGTCACTTAAGGCCAATCCAGACAGAGAGCGAATTTCGCCACGACTGGCGTTGAAAAAACGCATCGTCAGGTGAAACACTTCGTCATACTTCTGTTCCGAGCCGAAAAAGGTTGCCAACGCCAGGCAAATAATTTGAACCAAAGAAGCGATTTTTAAAGGGAGATTAGCAAGTGGTAAAAGTAAGTGAGAGTTCGTAACTCCAGAGCCTAAAAGAAGGTACTTTAGACATTTTCCTGTCCCTCATCCAGAAGCCTAAAAGGGTCCTTTTAGTTTAAATGCCTATTTTTAGTATTCTTGCCTCTTACGCTACATCGTGCCTTGCCGTGCCGTGCCTCTTTTTAGTCGATCTCCGATATGTTAACGCGATATGTCAATGAGGATAGTTGGTGATGGAGGTCGAAAAGTTGAATTGCAGCTAAGGCCACTGTTTAAAAATTGGGAATCGGTAACTAGAAGGATGTAGACTAGAAATTTGAGCGGATTCGTAAGATTGAAGGCTTGGAATCGTGAGTTCGAATCCGAATCCAGCCTGACAAGCAAAAGATTCGAGTCGGGTCAAAGGACGAAACACGGATTCGAATCCGAATCCGGATTTGGATTCGCCCATCTCTGATGTACAGATATAGATGAATGAATGTTCGGCTACACCATGGTATTATAAATTAATGGTCTTACCCAGTAGTTCAGTGGGCCGCTGTCATGACCCATTCGTCAGAAATAAGACTTCCTCCACAGAAAACTCCGACTAAAAAGAGGCACGGCATGGCGCATTAGGCCCGCGTAACAAAAAGAGATTAGCAAGTAGTAGAAGTAGACAGGTAAGTGAGAGTTCGTAACTCCAGAGCCTAAAAGAAGGCACGTTAGAACATTGTCCCTGCCCCTCGCTCTGAAGCCTGAAAGGGTCCTTTTAGTTTTCGTGCCTCTTTTTAGTACTCATGCCTCCTACACCATGACGTGCCGTGCCGTGCCTCTTTTTAGTCTATATGACCTTTTTCTTTAGCTAGTTCCGGTGCCAATCATTAAGCGCTAAGAACAACATCAACCTAATGAGGCAATTTATATTTTGCGACATTCATCTCAGCCATGTAGAGAACCAAGGCTTGTAGCTGGATTTTCTTTTATTTGCAATCAGCACAATTTTTTTTTTTTTTTTTAAACACTGCCACCAAAACATCCGGGTTCTGGTAAGCTACACTCAAGACCGTATCCAGGGGGGGGGCCTAACCCCCTTAAACATACAAAACTAATCATTTGTATAGACTTTTCCCCCTGATCTGTGCTTTATTGAACTTAAATAGTCCTCCAACCGTGCCTCCTACACTATATCAGGCCGTGGCGTGCCTCTTTTTAGTCGATCTGTTTTTCAAGCCCTGCGATTGGATACAGTTGGGGATACGCACTTACCTTTCCAGACTGTGCCGCCTTCTCAGTGGTGGTGGCTTTGCTCTAACCGCGGATGGTTCGATCAGCTTCCTAGCGAAGCTTGGGCTGCCATCTACTTTGTCCTTCTGTGACAAGAAGCGAGTGAACCGCCCGATTCCACCGCTTTTGTAGTTGTCGTTGGACGCAGATCTCTCCTAGAAAAAATATTGCAAGGATTCCTGTTTGAAATTCCATCGTCAACCAAATTTTAAAAGATCCCTCTTGCTTATTCTGCCTTTTATAATATACTTGGCTCCCATATGGAATTATAAACTTTCGAAATCACCACCGTTCTCGATTGTTTCGTTTCGTAACTACGAATTTTTAGCGCTTTTTCGGCCTTGCCGAATTTTCCCGTAACCGAACGAAAAGTTTGCCGGAATCTTCATTGTTCGCTAACAACTCTTTCACACATGTGATAATCTTCTGTTTATTACTTCTTTTATTAGCTTAGTTTTCCAACTTTTGAACCAAGGCACATTCAGTTTTCAAGTCTTTTGCGCCCAGCAGCCGCGTCGGACAGCAGGAAGGTTGGATAGAATCGACAAGCGCTAACACGAGATTAGCTAGTTTAAGGTGGAAAGTAAAACTATTTTCGAAAACCGTTTTTCTGATCAATTTTATAGGGAAAAGATCATTTCTATTAACAGTTGTGCTTTAAGTTTAACTGAAAAGCTAGCTTATTTATATATAGTCTTTTTATTAAACTGAATTATTTCGACTCTCTTGAGGGACTTTAAATTTTTCCACAGTAGGCTCTAGCAGGGAGGTTGAGAATGTGTACGGCACAGCAAAATAACAATAGGGAGTAGTGTCAAGACCAGAGCAAAATAACACTAGACAGTAGCGCTAAGACCTTAGAAAAGTAACACACAGTCGAGTAGCAGCGACACTAGCGATAGAGAACGTCCCAACTTAAACTCATTCAGCCATTCGCCATCCCTAGCTCCGGTAACGTCATGTTCTTAACACAACACAAAAATGATGCAGCCTCCATTGTTTCCTTGGTGTGTGCTGACCTCACCTTCGCATTACTAGAAATATGTAAGCCCGCACGTTTGTCTCGCTTTAAATGCCGCAAGCGTAATGGGTGGCGCTAGGAATATGGCCTGTTTGCAAAGCATGGAAAGCATAGGTCTTTGCGCTACTCCATAGTGTTATTTTGCTTTCCTCTGGTGGACGACCCCCCGGCAAGAGCGGCTCCACAACTGAACCGCTAAATTTGAACAAGAGAACAAACGTGGTTTCTGGCCTCTCCTATGATCAGAGCTACTGCGAGTCCAGGAAATCCGTCTGAGACAAGTCCGAGTCCTTGAAGAAGGCGTCTCAAGACCGTCTCGAGGCGAGTCCAGCATCCGAGTCAACAGCTCTGGCGGACGGATGATTCGTCATGTTTAAGTTAGTTTGGTTTTATTTATTTTTTGTAAATAAAGATAACCTTGAACCTTTAACCGAGAAAGACGAGTCCGAGTCCTTGAAAAAGGCGTCTCGAGACCAGTCCAGAGTCCGAGTCCACAGCTCTGGCGGACGGACAGCTCTGTGAAAGACGAGTCCGAGTCCTTTAAAAAGGCGTCTCGAGACCAGTCCAGTGTCCGAGTCCACAGCTCTGGCGGACGGACAGCTCCGTGAAAGACGAGTCCGAGTCCATGAAAAAGGCGTCTCGAGACCAGTCCAGAGTCCCGAGTCCACCAGCTCTGCCTATGACCGAGGTGGCGTTCATGGCTAAGGAATCAAAGATCAGACGTTGTCGATGTCAGACGATACTGGACGTTGCAAATATCAGACTAACAATCTGCTAGTTTTGGTATTCTTCTTATTTGGAATCGTTTGCCGTTGTAGTTGCTAAAGATTCAAGGATAGAAATATAAGCACAGGTAGAGGTAGCGCTCATCCGAATTAGATTTCACAACAGGAAAATCGTTAAAATGACTATTCCTGAATAGCAGAACAACAAAGTATTCGATTTTTCTCGGGCCTTCAATTCTATTAGCGTGAATTAGTGATGTATAACTAAATTGGTGGCGCTTGTGGAGAAGAAAGGAGGAACCCGCAACACAAGGTAAAAAGGAGCAAAAAATAAGCTTTTACCTAGCCTTTGATGGTGGAAAGTGGAGTGCCCGACAGTCTATTCTGGGTACGAGTGTCGGACAGAGGCGTTACTAGCCAAAATGTGTTTTTTTGTTGGGGGTGGGGGGGGGGGGTTAAGGTGCTTAGCGACTGGCTGGTAATTTGTACTGACTGTTCTGCATAAAAACGGTTGTTTTTAAGAAGAAAAAACTATTCTGACCAGAAATTAGCTAATTTTCAGAGAGAACCCGACTGTTTTTAAGAAGAAATCGAATATCTTAACGAAAACCGACCGTTCCGAAGAAAATCTAATGTTTCCAAGAAAAGAAAACGGTTTTTCCGAAAAATAGCGACGCAGTTATTTATTACCCACTAACTCCCCATACGTGACGCCCCTGGTGTCGAACCCGCTAAGCTATCAAGGTCAACATTTGTTGAATAGGACTGCACGTACTTATAAACTTTACAATTATACATCAATCATAGGCTATTATTACAGCAGTTACCTAGCTCTGGCTTATCTTTCCTTTCCTCAAAACGTAACTCGGCAATTATGAGGATTATTTTTATCCGGATATTATTATTCGGAAAGCCAAGCATTTCCGAAAGCATTTTAAGTAAGAACTGCGCATCATACTCCCCCAACCAATCTATAAATAAGCCAGCAATTCCATCACTTTACTGGTGAACGGAAAGACCAGGTGGTTCTCTCTTTGCCTCCTGGCAAACTAACTCTTAGATAGCAGCCCCCCGGCAAGACAAATTACAGGAGGATTAGTTCGGACGGTTTGTTTAATCTAGGGACAATATTTGTAATGCAACCAAGGTCACTCGTGGGGTGTGACCGAGTGGTGCCTAAGTGAAAAATCTCCGACAGCAACAAGTGAATAGGGGAGCGGAAGGGGAAAAGAAGGGTTAAAAGATAGCACCGATTGGAATCCAAGATGAAGGGAAGAAACAATTAAGCAGTCATGGGAAGAAGGAACTCCTGAAAAAGACTGCAAATAAGATTAACTTTTCCATCATTTCGTTGCTTTCTGATTACTTTCTGAAATTTTGCTACAAGTGTTTGGAATATAATCCCAAGTAAAGTCCGTGAATCACCGCACCTTGCTGCAATCAAGACCACAGTGAAAAGGTTCTTCCTCGCAAAAGAGTAAGCAAGAGTCAGTCGTTTTCTTTTCCTTTTTTTTTCTTTGTTATTTGTTTCAGTAATTAGAAATGTAGTGTTAGTAGTAGTATTTATTTTTCATTAGTAAATAGATGTGAATTTTGTTTTTCTCCTGTTATTTAACCCCGGGTTTAAGTCCCCGGGACTTTCCATGCAGGTGATGCAGATTCTGTAGTATATATTTGTTTGTAATAAACGTAATCTAATCTAAGGAATAATCTACCGGCAAGCATTAGGGAGTCTGATAATCATTTATTGTTTAAGAACAGATTAAAAAAATATTTGTTGGGTAATTGAGTTGGTTGTTGTTGGGGCAGGATTCGGGAGGGGAATGGGAATTGGGTAGGATAGGGGTGTTTGAGTGAGGAAAGCTGATTTGGAGTGAGTTAAAGTCTCACTAAGTGTATAGAAAAAAAAAATTGATCAATAGATTTTGATAATTTGATGTCCGTCTTGCACAGGTGATGTGTTGTCACATATTGAGACGGGCTATTGGTTTAAGAATATGTTCAATATGTTGTAGAAATGTTGAAGAAATAAATTCCTTCCTTCCTTCCTAAATAATCTAAAATCTGAATCTATTCCCTTTTTAGACCCCAGAGGAGAAAACAACGACCTTCTAGGGGTAGTCCTTTCCAAACTGAGGTTTATAGTCTTCTTCTTGATATGCGATCTTAGGATAAAATGTAGTCTTTGTTCATTTGGCTTTCCTTTACAAGTTGTAAACCATGAATGCTCCACTATACACTGTAAAAAGTTTCCGAGAAAGGATTAAAGTTAACTGCAGTACTTGCTTCTGGGATTAATCGTATCTCTACTGGGATAAGATTAAACTAATCTCAGTAGAGACAATATTAATCCCAGTAGTAAATACTGCAAGATTATTCTTTTACAATGTAGCCAGGCCCGTATCCAGGAATTATTTCGGGGGGGGGGGGGAGGGTTGCCTGCGGGTCTGAAAAAAAGTACAAAAAATATTTGGCGGTGCAAAAGGGATAATTCAGCTACATCTTATTAGAGCTATATTTCGGCTTGAGCGGCTAGAGCCTGAAGAGGATCCTTGCCAAGAAGGGCCGGAATATAGCTCTAATAAAATGTAGCTGACTTTTCCCTTTTCCACCGTCAAATATGATTCGCAGTCAGCTTGGGCTGGAGGACTATTTAAGTTCAATAAAGCACAGATCAGGGGGAAAAGTCGATAAAAATGTTTATTTTTGTATGTTTCAGGGGGTTGGATACGGCCTTGAGTGTAGCTTACCAGAACCCGATGTTTTGGTGGCAGTGTTTAAAAAAAAAAAAAAAAATGTGCTGATTGCAAATAAAAGAAAATGAAGCTCCAAGCCTTGTTTCTCTACATGGCTGAGGTACAATGTCGCAAAATATAAATTGCCTCATTAGGTTGATGTTGTTCTTAGCGCTTAATGATTGGCACCGGAACTAGCTAAAGAAAAAGGTCAAATATGCTAAAAAGAGGCACAGCACGTCATGGTGTAGGAGGCATGCAGGGGCGGATCCAGCCTTCCGTTCTAGGGGGGGCGATTCTTACCGGAAAGAGTGGGGGTACTGTCCTTTTTGTCGGCCACAAGGCTGATTTTTTTCGCATTTTAAGTGTCCCTGTCGGTCTCTTATTTAACGAAAATGTGGTTTTCACATATTACAATAATGGTAAAAACTGTACTTGATCAACTGACAACTGTTTACAAGAAAAATTCAAGCTCCTGGCTCCACTTGTAAAAAGATTTTAGAGTCTAGTTACAGTAGTTAGAACATGCGTTAATGCAGACTCCCGTAAGTGCAATAAAACAAAACAAAAAATTACAGCCCGTCTAGGGGGGGCGATCGCCCCCCTTCTGGATCCGCCCCTGGAGGCATGAGTAGTAAAAAGAGGCACGAAAAAGCTAGAGGTCCCTTTCAGGCTTCAGAATGAGAGAAAGAACAATGTTCTAACGTTCCTTCTTTTAGGCTATGGAGTTACGAACTCTCACTTACTAGTCTACTTCTAATACTTATTAATCTCTTTTTACTACTACGAACTCTCACTTACTAGTCTACTTCTAATTCTCATTAACCTCGTTTTACTACTCGTGCCTTCTGCGCCATGACCTGCCGTGCCGTGACTCTTTTTAGTCGATCCCACAGTGTATGGCAGAAATAATACAGTTTGATTGTTAGGAGTGTTAAAATAGTGTCCAAATGTTCACCGTCTTTTCTCAACGAATCATAGTCCTGCGACCATGTCCGGCTGGCGACGACTCTGGTTTTCGAGGGAATGAAACATTGTGCTGATGTAGGTCTTCAATTTTCCGGAAAGGAATAGACCAATAAGGAAACCTTGAGTGGACTACACTGTCAGAAGTTTCATAACAGATAACATGAGAATGCGCGGTTTCAACAGATAATGCGTAATAGATAACACTTTGGATGTTATCTGTTGTGTTTCAAAATGTTAGGCATAATAAGCGTTATCATTAGGTGGAACCGAAAAACCGCCAAAAAGTATCTGCCGAGTTTTCCGACATCATGACGATAAGGAATACAGTCAGTAGATGTTTTTTTTGCTCTTCCTAACCAAGCTTGTTATGCATAACATTTCGTGCGTAACGATTCAAACATAACAGATAACATACGAAGTGTTATCTTTTATGCATTATCTAACTGAAACCGCGCATCCTAGTGTTATCTGTTATGAAACTTCTGACAGTGTAGTAGGAAGGAGAGCATAAAATAAACTTCAGCCACATGTGTGAAAGCCAGGTGCTACTTTTTCAAAACCGTGAGGTGAGTACCTGGTACAGCCTCAAAGAAGAACCAAAGGTTTCGATGGATCCCAAAAATGTAATATCTGATCCAGACAATTTGGTCTTGTAGATATCCGGTCTTCCCCAGACTCCCTGAAGATTTTTAAAATTAAGATTTAGAAACAGAAGAAGGCCAACGGCGAATCCCCGAGAAAACCAATTTCAGATATGGATTGAGCATGTGCGTATTTACCCCTTGGCTACACGTCATATCTAATTTGACGAATTTGATCAAATCTTCCTGCCTTACTTCTGCCAAATCTCCGGTTTGGACCGGATTCCCGGCGAACTACTTGTCCGGCAAAAACTAAAGCTCAAAAGAGAAGTCAGCGTATCCCCTTACCCCTATATCGAACTTAATAAACGTCCGATAAAACTTTATCTTTTAACGAATTTTCCGGTTTCAGCCAAATTCTAAGCGAACTATATGCACGGGTAGAAAATGACTGTCAAAAGCGGATTCAGCCTGTCTTCTTACCCCTAAATCGAACATTTAATCAACTTCAGATAAAACTTTGACTTTTAACAAATTTTTCGGTTTCCGACGGATTCCCGGTGAACTAGTTGTCCGAGGAGAAAACGATTTTCACATAAATGTTCAGCATGTCTTCTTATCTCTAAATCGAACATCTAATCAACTTTAAATAAAACTTTTACTTTGAACAAACTTTCCGGTTTTGGCCGGATTCCGGGCAAACTACTTGTCCGGCGAGGAAACGGTTTTCATAATCGTATTTAGCATGTCTTCTGACCCCTTAATCGACTATCTCCTGTTTAGAAATATTTTGTTTGCAACTTAATTAGAACCCTCTCCCCCACCCCTAAATGTAGGCCTACAGAAGAAGAACATCTATGAAGTCGACCTTTCCCTTGACACAAATGATCCTTATAACAAGTTTCATCAAAGTACCTCATTCCCTTCGAGATTTATCGTGCTCACAGACGGACAGACAGGCGGACAAGTTTCGCGATGTCATATGTATCCGTCCACTTACGTTTTGGGATCCCGAAAGGTAGAAAGCTAAGCGGCTTGCACTGGTGGAACATCTGTGCTGGACAATAGTTGTGCATGGCGGTTATTCACAAAACAGTGTAATTCACATGAGAAAGCTCATTTGTTACCTTTAAGTATCGTTTGGATTTAGGCGACAGTACGATAACGGAATGCCCACGGATCTAGGGAAAGAACGAATCAGCTCGTGTGTCCTTATAGCCTAACGCGCAAAAGGGAAGGTACCTGGTACACTGTCAGAAGGTTCATAGCAGATAACACAAGGATGCGCGGTTTCACGAGACATGCGTACCAGACAACACTTGGGATGTTATCTGTTGTGTTTGAACACGTTATACATAACAAGCATTGCCAGGAAGAGCCAAAAAACAGCTAAAATTATCTGCTGAATTTCCGCTTGTTATGCATTCATTACATGCATTGTCACCCATGGCATAGGAGCTGCCATCCCATCTCAGCGAAGGTCCCGCGGAAGTGGGGCGGTCAACAACTTTCGCGTACATAAGCCCTAGTTCTGTCGGAGAAGAATCTCACCCTCACAAATCAACTCGTACATCCCTGACACACATAACTTTTTCAAACACAACTGATAACATCCCAAGTGTTGTCTCTTACGCAGTGCCTGTTAAACCGGGCATCCTTGTGTTATCTTTTATTCAAACAATGTTTCCAACGAATACGTCAGCTACGATTCTTCGTCAGTGATATTTCGGCCCTTCTTGGCAAGGGTCCTCATCAGGCTGTCAATCCTCTGATTCTACTTCGGAGAAGGAAACAAACCTGTAATCAAATTAACAGGTTGTACCTGTAGCTGTAATCAAATTTACAGGTTTGTTTCCTTCCCCGAAGTTGAACCAGAGAATTGACAACCTGACGAGGACCCTTGCCAAGAAGGGCCGAAATACCGCTGACGAATCGTAGCTGGCGTAGCCGTTGTAAACATTGTTGAATAAATGTTTCAAAGTCAGCTTGGGCTCAAAGAATATTGTGTTATCTGTTATGATACTTCCGACAGTGTATAAGTGAAGGAGGGTAGCGATCGAGAAAATACTTCTAGTCGAAACTGATTGGGAATCATATATTGCAGGTTTGTTCCTTCCAGCTATAGCCTGAAGAGGAACCTTCCCAAGAAGGGGTAAATCGATGAAGATCACTTTCCTGTCTGAGTAAATTTTATATGATTTAATTCCCTCCAACTTTCAGAGAAGAAGTTCACAAAAGCAGATGTTTCAGGAAAGCAGATGTTTCAGGAACAATCTTTAATTGTTTTTCCACAAGTTTATATTCCAGCTTGAGCCTGAAGAGGACCCTTGCCAAGAAGGGCCGAAATATAGCTCGAATAAAATGTAGCTGACTTATCCGTTTTGCCCCGTCAAATATGTTCCCGACTATGTCAGTCAAAATAAACAATAATAGTAATAATAACAGGCATAACCGAGCATACAAATATCAAAGGGTCAAGAAAGATGCCATGGTACTTTCGGAAAAATTGGCCAACCTAAATGTCCTGCTCAGGAATTCGTTCATCCTCCCAAACATTCTAAGATCTTCCACGTGCTATATCCCCCTCCCGCATGAGCAGTTTCTTAATCCATATCACTACCTAACAGACTCCGTGGGGCAAAAAGAAAATAAGAGGCTTATCCGTGCCAAATTAAGACCTCGGCAAAAGAAAGCACTAATATAATCTATGGGGGGGGGCGGTACCACCCCCACCCCCCCGACCGCCCCCTCGAAGAAAGAAAAAAGCTAATCTGGGCGCTCGCAGAGCGCCCGACCAAATAAATTAAGCTAATGGAGAGCGCCCAACCACAAAGGTTCAATTAAACGGGCGCTCACCCAGGAAAGCTTAATGGGGGGGGGGGGGGGACAATGCGCCCGAAAAAATTAGTAAGGCTAGTTAAGGTTTACCAAGAAATTGGTTTGACATCCAGCTTGGACCTAGGCCGTTCTGGATTCTCGAGTGTTTGAGACTTCAGGAATTGGATTCTCAGTTGCATGTTTCAAGCATGCCAGATTGACAGTTTTCAAAGATCTGTTATGTACCAATACCTCTCAATTTATTTGAAAAATCAGGTTAGTTTCTTAATAGAATAGAATTTGATGACAAGTATTTTCCACCAGTGCGAAATGTAATGACGGGTCTGATGTCGTGATTGTGTCAACATGTCGTTTGATTTCTATTTTTATTAAAAACAAGTTAACTGGAACAATTAATTCAAACAAATCTGCTCTGTTTCAAGTTTTTTTGTCTCTGGATGATGAGAAGGCTACTTCTTTTTCGGAAAGGGTCACAGTGAAGCACATTACCAACTTCCAGCTATGTGTCTCACTTTTTCTGGATTTGTCGTGAACGAAGACAGACGGGAAGATCCATTCCAAGTGTCACTTAATTTCGTTTGGGATCCATGGAGACGTATTCTGATCATACAGGATTTTAAAAAAATTTGCCGGCGGCACCTTTTGTGGTTAGCTCTATTTACTAGAAACTCGCGTCATTTCATTCTTGCTTTAGGCTTTGGAATTTCGGGGTACGGGTCACAATAAATCTAGATTTTGTGGGGGCGCTAATTTTCATTGTGTTGCGAGAGCAACACTTTGGTTTTGTCCTCGTTTTTTTTTTTTTTTTTTTTCCTATGCCGCCAATTTCATTTTATTCCTGGTAACTGGGAAGGGTCTAACTTGTGCGGTTTTTACGGAAAGTGTGGACCTTAGGCCGGATTGATGAATATGACATTACATTTTGGAAAGCTCCGTAGAACTCTTGCCTGGGGCCAATAAGGATGGTTTTTGCTTGTCCTCGAGCCAGAGCCTACGGTTTGCGAAGTGAAGTGGAGTTGATTAGCCTATGTCAGAGAGGAATATCTGAAGTTGTGTAGCGAACCTTTCGTTTCATCAAACCATGTTTCTGCTTTCGAGTGGAAAGCTCCGTTCTAGCACGCAAGCAGGCAGGCACCAGTTTCAAATTGAAGATGGACTAAAATCTATAAGTGTTAAATATATGCGGCAATTACCCGGCCCCACAGCCAACATATCTTCTTTGGGTGATAAATAGAAAAATCTACAGAGACAAAAAAGTGTTTTTTTCCCACGGGTCCGAAAGTGCTGCCATCTATTGTTTCTATCCATGTCTGAGACGATTTCAGCTGAGTTTATCATATTTTTTTTTTTGCACTTGGGTTTGCGGTAGAGTAACGGTATCAAATGTGCCTCTTAAACTTTAAAAGTTCTCTCATTGCTAAAGAAACTAGAGCTTATCCTTTGCTCCTTTCTAAGTCGTGACGTTAGAAAGTTGACCTACGGAAAAAAAGTCAACTTTTGAACTAAGATAGGTAGAATTTTTTTTTCGACGGTAATCGATAGCCATTGATGAGCTGATCAAAGTATATGTCATCCATTTTTTGGTACAAAAATTCCTTCATGAGATACACCAGTTTGAAAATTTTGAAGGGGTTGACAACTTCAGTAGTAAGGTACACTGAAACCAAAAATAGGCGATACCAGTTATGAGACATGTAGCGGACTTGTAAGCAACAGTCGACTGTTAGCTCATAATCATCTTCGGCAATGAGGAGTTTGCAGCTTTTGCTAGTTGGTGTACCTGTTATTTGTTTCCGGTGTATTCGATGGTAAGAACAATTTGGTTCCCAATGGTAAGATATGCAAGGGACTGTAAGTAATAATCGGCTGTTATGCTACAATCATCTTCTGCGATGATGGGTTTGCAACTTTTGCTAGCTGGTGTACCCATTATTTGTTTTAGGTTAACTTAATATTTTCAGTTAACTTATCTTAATGTATATCAGGGGAGAGGGACTTGTAAGTAGGAATCGGTTCACGAGGGGCTAGGAATTTTTGAAAATGGGTGCACATTGTATTCGATTTCGGTAAATCTGGCGGTAAGAAAGTTTGTGTCGATGGTCTACCAATGTAACCTAGGATTAACTGTTTACACAACGGATACAAACGAAAATGTAAAGCAATGAGGTAGTTTCATTATAAATAATAGTGTCATCTGTGGTATTTTAATCCTAAAAAGTTACGGATAGCTTTACAATACCAACTAGATTATATAAGATATTGTCCCAAGTTTTCATCCGTCACGATGTCTACGATTGAAAAGGATAAAGTTCAACTGACTGCAAAGTTAATTTAGTCCCTTCTTCCTATATTATTTTGTTGTTGTTTTTACAACGCTGAAGAATACCTTTTGATCATATGATTAATTTTTTTAGAACATCCCGTTTAAAAAGCTTCGACAAGTTGACAACTTCAGCATTAACCGACAGCGAAGAAACAAAACCAGTTTGAAAGTTTAAAGGGGTTGACAACTTCAGTAGTAACGTACACACTGAAACCAAAAATAGGCGATATCAGTTGTGAGACATGTAGGGGACATGTATGCAACAGTCAACTGTTGGCTCATAATCATCTTCGGCAATGAGGGGTTTGCAGCTTTTGCTAGTTGGTGTACCTGTTATTTGTTTCCGGTGTATTCGATGGTAAGAACAATTTGGTTCCCAATTGTAAGACATGCAAGGGACTTGTAAGTAATAAGCGGCTGTTATGCTACAAGCGTCTTCAGGGATGAGGGGTTTACAACTTCTGCTCGCTAGTGTACCCATTATTTTTATCCGATCACGGGAGAGAGACTTCTAAGTAAGAATCGGTTCACGAGGGGCAAGAACTTTTGTAAATTGGTGCACATTGTATTCGATTTCTATAAACCTGACGGTAGAAAGTTTGTATCGATGGTCTATCGCTGTAACCTAGGATTAACTGTTTACGCAATGGGTACAAACGATAATGTAGAACAATGAGGTAGTTTCGTAATAGTTAATAGTGTCATCTACGGTATTTTAATCCTGAAAAGTGACGGATAGCTTTATAATACCAACTAGATTATATAAGATATTGTTCCAAGTTTCATTCCGTTACGATGTCTACGATTGAAAAGGATTAAAGTTCAACTGACTGCGAAGTCAATTTAGTCCCTTCTTCCGATATTCTATTGTTGTTGTTTTTACAACGCTGAACAATAGCTTTTGATCATGTGATGATTTCTTTTATAGAACATACCTTTTAAAAACTTCGATAAGTTGGCAACTTCAGCATTTAACCGACAGGCAACACTTTAGTCGGCGAAGCCGGACAAAGGTTGCCGCAACACTTCACGTTGCCCAGGCAACATAGGTCTAGTTTTGTCTGATATACAGACATTAAGAATTACACTGTCAGAAGTTTCATAACAGTTTGCGCATAACACTTTCAAGAATAACACCTTTTCACTTAGAAATAAAGTGTTATGACCAATTAAGTTTATACTATTTCGTGCCTAGATCTCCAACAACACCTTCAATTGGTAGAAATACTAACGGGAATGAAAGAAACATAACAGGTAATATCCCAAAGTGTTATCTGTTGAAACCACGCATCCTTCTGTTGTCGTTATGTAACTTCTGACAGTGTAGTATTTTCACCTATTGAAGGTGTTGTTGGAGGGAATCGACTAAAAGCAGGAAAGGAAAGGCAAGAGAAAAGCAGGCAAAGATACTAAAACCAGGAAGGGCAAACTAAAACGGGGAAAGAATTACCAGAAATCGAGGATTCGAAAAACTGGCAAGCCTTTCCTATGTTGGTATCCGTGAGGCATCAGCAACTTACATTTGTAAAAGCTTACCGTTTCCTCCTTTTAGTATTCGAAAAACTGGCAAGCTGCACCGTACTTTTCCTCTGTTTAGTATCCCGTGAGGGGTCGGCAACTTACATTTGTAAAAGTTCACCTTATACTTCTTTTAGTACCCTGTCGGTAGGCAACTAAAATCGTCCAAGTCCAGCGAGGGGTCAGCAACTTATGTACTGAAGTCCACCATTTCTTTCTTGGTTTTAGTAACTTGTCACTTTTACAAATATGAGTTGCCGACCCCTCACGGGATACTAAAAAGAGGAAAGGCTTGCCAATTTTTCGAATCCTCAATTTCTGTTAATTCTTTCCCCGTCCTAGTTTGCCCTTCCTGGTTTTATCTTTGCCTGCTTTTCTCTTGCCTTTCTTTTCCTGCTTTTAGTCGATCCCGTTGTTGGAGATCTAGGCACGAAATAGTATAAAATTAATTGGGCATAACACTTTATTTCTAAACTTAATTGGGCATAACACTTTATTTCTAAGTGAAAAAGTGTTATTCTTGAAAGTGTTATGCGCAATCTGTTATGAGACTTCTGACAGTGTGCTGTAGGGCAGGCCATTGCGGAAACGAATTCCTTTTGTTATAAATGACGTTCACCTGAAGTTTAATGTTATCATGAAGTGCTGCGTTTCTTGGCTATTGCTTCGAACTCTTGAGCCTTGTCGTACATCTATCGTACATTTTGAGGTAGTCACCTCTCACGCCCAATCCCTTCAAACCACCCCTGAGCTCATAGATAAGACTAGGCTTCTTCCATCTCTTGCACGTATCGCGTGTTTTATTACTATATTATTATGCGAAGAAAAGCTAAAATGGGCGGCAGGGCGCCAGAAGGCGCTCTGCCACCCCTCCTCGAGTCTTGGCTAGCGACGCCCCTGTCTACAAGGACAACCATAAGATAAATTAGACCTACGTTGCCTCGGGCAACGTGAAGTTCTGCGTTTTGCTTCGCCGACAAAACTGTTGCTTTGGTTTTGTTTCTTCGCGGATCGGCCTGTTTTGGGTTTCAGTGTACACCTTACTACTGAAGTTGTCAACCCCTCGAAACTGAAAATTTGTGTACCAAAAACGAATGCAATATACTTTGATCACCTCATCGAGTGCTATTGATTGACGTCGAAAAAAAAAAAACTATGTCTGTATTAGTTCAAAAGTTGACTTGTTGCCGTGGGCAAACTGTCTCATATCAACACTTAGAAAGGAGCAAAGGACAAGCTCTAATTTCTTTCGTAGTGAGAGAACTTTTAAAGTTTTGTAAGTATATCTGTTACCATTATCTGCCGGCCAAGTTTCGTCGTCCTAGCACATCTGAACAGAATTGCCACACCAAAAATACTTAGAGAGTGACTTCTGGCCCAAAACAGAGAGTGAATTGGGAGTGAAATTTATTTTCATGAAATGTTCAACTTTTGTCGGAATCGCCTCTGTAAAAATGACAGATCTGAATTTTACTTTCATGAAAAAATTTGGAATAGTCACTTCTGGTCGGAATTCCTGCTGCAAAAATGATAGCCTACATTTGGTCATTTTCTGAAATATAGTGATTTTATGTCCTACGTAAGACAAGAGTGACAAAAACAAAATAGAGCGACAATTCACATATCGTGCGACATGTGGCAACGCTGCATCTGAATGTACCCTAACTCGCAAACACCGGACTGACCGACCGAACGGAACTTGGCAGGAAGGCAAGTGCCATAAAAAATCGGAACAAAGATGGCGCGTTGTCCCAAGATGCGCCGTCTAATCCCACCTCCCGTCCGTGCGTCGGTCCGAGAGAAACACTGGAAGTCGGTTTTTGCCGTACCCTACCTATTCGTCAACCCAAATTAGTACACAGTCTTACAAGCCTTTATTTCAGGCCAAATCTTGTAAAGTGTACTAGTTAATCTGTTGGTCGTTTTAATGGACCCCTCTCATTATTTACTCTTTAAAACCAGGCTCCGATTTCAACTTACCCACGGCTTTGGCTGTGTTAAGCCATTTCGAGATTGTAATAGAGCGATATAGCGATTGTAATTTCTGTCCGCCAGTCGGTCTGTCGGTCCTGGTTTTGTTAGTTCGGGCACTTTCAGATAAGCTACGAAACTTGCCATTAGGGACGGACCAAATTAAACTAGAAATAGTCACTACTCACTTCCCCGAGCCGACCATTTGGAGGGGAGTGGAGGGAGGGAGAATTCGTAAAAATTAGGAGAAATTCGATATTTTTAGCTTACGAACGAGTGATCGGATCTTAATGAAACTTTATATTTGGAAGGACCTCGTGTCTCAGATGTTCCATTTTAAATCCAGACTGGATCCGGCGACACTAGTGGGAGCTGGAGTGGGAAACCGGAAAACTTGGAAACGTTTAGAGTGGAGGGATCCGGATGAAACTTGGTGGAAAGAACAAGCACAGGTCCTAGATACGTGACTGACATATTCGGAACGGATCCGCTCAGTTTGGGGGAGTTGGAGGGGGGGGGGGGGGGTCCGAATTTTTAGTGATCCCACGAGTTCGGTGCTTGCTGATGTGCTAGGACGAAATTGGCAGACATGTCAGGACCCGACCAGATTAAATAGGAAATCGTCACTTCCCCGATCCGACCATCTAGGGGGGAGTGGAGGGAAGTGGAAGCCAAAAATTGAGGTATTTTTAACTTACGGACGGGTGATCGGATCTTGATGAAAGTTGAAATTTAGGACGAGCTCGTATCTCAGGCGTCTCAGTTTAAATCCGGAACGTATCCGATGACACTGGGGGGGAGGTAAGGAGGGAACCGGAAATCTTGAGAAACACTTCGAGTGGAGGGATCGGGATGAAACTTGGTCCTAGATATGTCATTGACATAACCGGACCGGATCCAGGCACTGTGGGGGAGTCGGGGGGGGGGGGGGGCGGATTTCTAGCTACCCCGCGAGTTCGGCATACTTCCTGATATGCTAGGACGATGAAACTTGGCAGGTATGAAGGGATCCTAACAGATTGACTTGAGAATAGTCGTTTCCCCGATCCGACCACCGTGGAGGGAGTGGATGCACGGGGAGTCACGAATCTAGTGGCATGCATAACTTTTAAACGGGTGATCGGATTTGAATGAAACTTGTCAGCTGGAAAGAACTATCGCCTCAGATGTTCAGTGTCAAGTCCGGGTCGGGTCCGATACCTGTGGGGGATGCGGGGGAATTCAAGAAACGCTAAACCGGAGGGGTTAGGAACTTAATGGAGGGAAAAAGCATTAGGCCTAGATACAAAATTGACGGAGACAGATGATTTCGGGGCTCTGTGGGGGAGCTAGAGGGGGTTTCCTGGAATTCCGGTAGTCGCGAGTTGGAATAGTTCCAGATGTATTAAGACAACAAAACTTTGCAGGCATATTAATGAACCGACTTAATTGACTTAAGAACCTGACACAACATACCCCCGGAAACCTCCGTTCCTAGATTCTAGCATTTTTGGGGGAGCGAGGGAAGGGAATATGGAAATTGACTTCCGCAAATTGCGAACGAGTTGTCTGATTCAAGTGAAGCTTAATGGGTGATAAGAATCGATGACCTAGACATGTAAAACATGCGTTTGAACTATATGCGACCACGGTTGGGGAATTGGGGGGGGGGGATTGACATGCACACAAACCAAACGGATGGGTCGAATGAGATGCAAGTTCGACAGTGCAGAGTTTATGCGGCCTAGATTTGTTATTTGGCGTCCGGGCTGGATTTTGCCAAGATAGGGGGGGGGGGGGGGGGGGGGGTTACTGACAGGCTATGCTCCGATTTCAGTAAAACTTGATGGACGTGAGGAGTGGATGAAGAGATACAACGTTTATGTTTCCAAGCCCTCTTCGGCCACAGTGGGGAGAATGACGGAAACTTTGAGGCTCGCATTGGGGTCAAACGGGTGCATCAGTTTAAATGAAACTTGGAAGCATATACACATATAACCGGACCCGACACCGGTGGCGGGGAGGGGGGGGATCGAAATTCTTCAAAAATGCTCAGATTCATTCATTCATTCATTTATTCGTACTAGTTAGACTACATAACATGAACATAAAGCAAGAAACAAGACCCCCTGAAGCTACCTTGTTGGGGGTATATAAAACCAGATTCTGTGAAACTTGATAGATAGTATAAAAGAAAATGCTTTAGATGATCCATTTTTTACTCCGAACCACATTCGGCCACGGTAGGGGGAGATGGAGTGAGTACTGGAAATCGTGTAGCACGTCTAGGCATCAAACAAGTGGATTTATTGGACTGAAGCTTGAACAGTCATGCGCATTTGCTACAGATAATTCGAGACGATGCCGGAATTGCTCAGAATTCAGTGAAACTAAATATACTATTTTTATTTCCAAACCGCATTTTTGGATGGTGGGTGTATTTTGTGACGTTCTCATCTATTTTCATGTACCGCCTACTAGTAAAAAGTGCCATATGAGCTCGTAGCTCTTGTTTCTCATGGAGAAACTAATCACAGACAACCGTCCACAGCGCGATACCCACCGAAGGTATAGCAACACACGACAAGTGAGAAAATCAGCGAGGTTTTGTCAGATGGATTAGGGTTTAGAAATGGGGTTTAGAAATGGATGGAGTGATTCCGGAAGTAGGTTGTGTTAGTAATATAGGTAAGACATGTCCTTTAGTAATTTGTAATCTCTTCTAGCTTTATGCTATCTGGAATTATAGTTGATTGACTGATCGGAAGGAGCTTGTTTTCCGCAGTAATCTAATATTTTGAGGCCCCTTCAATAAACAGGAAATCTTACTTTCCAGTATTGTAAATTTCCATGGAGGTTTTAGTTTTTTTAAGACTTGTGATCAAGGCCGTATCCAGGGGGGGGGGTAGGGGGCTGCCCCCCCCCCCCAACAAAACATACAAAAACAATCATTTTTTGTAGGCTTTTCCCTCTGATCTATGTCTATTTTGTCCGACCCACAGGCACCCCCCCCCGAAAGGCAAACCACCCCCCAAAATAAATTCCTGGATACGGATGCTTGTGATATATTATTCCTGGATACGCCTGCTTGTGATATATTGTATTTGTAGATTCATGATGCACTGCGTTTTGTCGTTGTTTAGCAACAGCTGAACAGCGATTAAGTGAGAGAAAAGGACAAGATTAATAATTCCGTGTGAGAATTTCGATATTAAGTGCAGTTCTGGCATGCAGTTTACTGGGAACATCCTGACCTGGCGGAAGGATGCTAGGTAAGGCTCGTGGCTCGAAGTGTTCATTCAGTTCTCCTAAAATGGTGTTGGACCGGTGTCTCAAGTGACGCCGAAGTTTTCGAGCTGCGTTTCAATTAGTTTCTGTTTCTAACGTAAGATGAAAGATGATGGGTTGTGGGTTTGTGATCAGTAAGCAAAACCGTTGAAATAAGAATGATCATGGGACCTTCGAAATCGCGACGATGTGTCGTTTGGTAAAAATTATTCTAATTTTGTGCGATGATGCGCACTTCAAGGCGCAAGGAAAACTCCTGAGGCAAAAATTATGGTGGGCTCATCGGAGTCATGAAAATGTGTATTTTGCTAAAAAAAAACTATTTTTCGTAGTTTAAGGAATTCGCCTATAAGCAAAACCCTTGAGGCAAAAATGATCATGGGCCTTTGGGGGATCAAGAATATGTACCGTTTGGTCAAAAGTTATAATTTTTCGGCTAAGATGCGCACTTTTAGGGTGCTAGAAATTAATTTCTAAGCAAAACCCTTGTTGCACAAATGAGCATGGGTCCTTGACGATAATGAAATTATCATTTGGTCAAAAGTATTTTTTTCACTTTTGGTTAATATGCGCAATTTAAAGAGCCTGCAATTCATTTGTGAGTAAAATAAAAAATTATCATGGCAAAAATTATCATGGGCTCATGGGGATGTTGCAGGAACCGCGGTCATTCGAATTCGACTATTGTGAGGGTTTGGGGGGGGGGGTCGGGACGGAGTGACACGAGTAATTTGTTAATTTTTCAATCCGAGCAAAATTCAACTACTCCTATACAACTTACTTTTAAAGCTTAAATCTCAAGCCTCAAGCTTAAAACCGGACGTAAATACTTCATTTAAATAGAAAGGGTATGACTACGAAAGAGCCGCATGCAAAATTTGTTAAATCGGCCATTATTCGGCAATATTTGACTACTTCCCACAAAACTCTTGCTATAAACGTGGCTCAGGTCCCAAGCAGCAGCTTTTACCGTCTGTACCCAAGACAGATTTAAACGGAGGACCGCAGAGGATTTTTTTGTAATCCTATCTTTCACTGGCATTTCTAGCTTTTAAGGTGGTTGATCCGAATGGATTGAAATGTGATGGGTGGCAGATTCACATTCCGATTATTTATTAACACAAACTATTAATAATTTCTGGGACAAACTGCATGTCTGCCTAAGAAAAGGCCATGCGGACTATGGGAACGAATATACAAATAAGGATTTAAGGATTAATTTTAGAACAAAGATGAAACGATACGTTATTGTTTAAATACATTTACAAATAAGAACAAATAAGAATAATAAACTACTATCACTTGAAAATGACTCTTTCACTTGTGATTCTAAAAGACTGAAGGTCTGTTGCACTTTTTTAGTACACACAGGTATTTCATTCCATATTGTTACTCCTGCATTTCTCACTGAAAACGCCCCTCTTTAAAGTTCAATGGGCACATCCAACTACCCCAATCCCACTCTGTAATAACCTAGGAACAATGCTTACCCCCTAGATGAGCAGCTTTTTCGACAGTTTCCTCTCTGTGATATTTCAAAGCGTAATTTTTTGGGCCAGTACATGCTTAGTTTACTAGCTTGGACAAAGATAAAAGTGATGTTTCTTATAATACTTGGTAGACCTTTATTTTATGTATAAATCAGCTTGTATAATTCAGCTTTGAATAGGTTATTTGTTTTTGAATGATTTGTGTAGCTATGTTATTTTTTATAAGCTTATTGCATATTCTGGTACATTTTATAAAGCAAGTTAATCAAGCTTCACAACACTATTCCACAAAGAAAAACTTTTAATAGGCACTTTATGCCATAGAACTTCTGACGAAACACTAGAACAATCAGGTAAACTGCATCTGCGGCTTGACTTTGGTGACATCTCAGATATATCCTTTTCCATCAGGCATTGCTGGGAGTTTTTGAATTTCCTGCCACGATATCCCAGCTCGTAAGATTTGGATCGCCGAAATGCCAGAGAGGTAAAGACAAGGGATAACAAGAAAACGGCCTATTTTCGTAGCGCCTTCTAAAGGAAGTTGGAAATGTTTATTTGTGTAGCATCCAATACAAAGTAAAGCATTAGAAGTGTCCATTGTGCTTTAAGGACACCTGAACAGTGAAACATACTTCAACAAACCATGGAGAATGCATTTACAGACATGGCCACGGAGAGCATTCTTCTCCTGAGCGTGACGTTTTCAAAATAGGGATGTTCGATTCTGGAGGTTTGCACATGCAGACTCCGAGACAAAAAGCGCAATTCGTTCAAATCTTGTACAGCGCTGGCCGATCGTATTGGAATTTCTTCTAGATATACGTCTGGAACTGGTTAAAAAATATTCCGGAAGAAGGGTTGATTGGAGACATTTGTTCATTTCTAAAATTGTTCGGTACTGAAATAGGGACAGATGCAAAATGGAGCAAACATCATAGCTTGGAAACACTATTTCGAATTTGGATTGGGTTTTGTGCAGACAATGCTAACGGATACAGATAGGGATGATACTTGGTACTCTTCATTCAGGTGTCCTTTAAGTATGCCTTCTTTGGTGAGACAATAAAGAACCTTAGATGTGCCGTCGAAAAACAGTTCTGTCAATTCAACAAAAAAGTGCCAAGTCCGATATGGTGCAGAAGTCTCTTATCTTTTTGGGATCCCAAAACGTAAGTGGAGGGATAGCTATGACATCGCAAAAGTTGTCCGTCTATCCGTCTGTTAGCACGATAACTCTCGAAGAGAATGAGATAGTTTGCTGAAACTTGGTATGAGGTTCCCTGGGTCAAGGGTAAGGTTAACTTCGTAGATGGGCTCTGTAGCCCTACATTTAGGGGTGGGGAAGGGGGGTCAAATTAAGGGACAAACAAAATATTTTTTAACAGCTAATGTGATATTCGATTATGGGCTAAGAAGGCATGCTGAGCACTATAGTGAAAACTATTTTTTGGCCGGACAACTAATTCGTCGGGAATCCGGCAAAACCAGGAAAGTTGGTTAAAAGTAAAAGTTTCATTTGAAGTTGATTAAATGTATGATTTAGGAGTAAGAAGACATGCTGAACACGAAGGCGAAAACTATTTTCGCGCCGGACAACTAGTTCGCCCAGATTCCGGCCAAAACCGGAAAATTTGTTAAAAGCAAACATTTTATCTGAAGTTGATTAGATGACAGATTTTGGGGGAAGAAGAGAGGCTGAGTCGATAGATGTCAATCACTTTTTACCAGGACATATAATTAGTTCGGGATCCGGTTGTAACCGGAATCTTGTTGTATGTCAAAGTTTTATTTAAAGTTGATTAGATGTTCTTTAGAAGGAGATACGCTGGATTCGTTTCTGAATCTTTTTTTTTGCTGGAGTAGTAGTTCGCTCGGAATTCGGGCGAAACCGGAAACTTGGCAGAAGTAAAGCAGGAAGTTTCGGTCAGTATCGTCAAAATAGATATGGCTTATAGAGATATATCTGAACTTGGTTATCTCTGATGATTAGCCTGGCGAAGACAAGACCCAATTGTCTGGATCAAATATCAGATTTTTGGGATCCCATCGACACCTTTGGTCTTGTTGCTTTTGCGTTCAACGATCGTCTTCGGTCTTTAAATTGGTAGATTGAGTATTATTGTAGTCAGATTACCGTAGTGTATGGGTAGTGAAAGTTGTTTTAGTAAACTAAGAGCCTCAACAGTCTCATTTGGGCAACATATTTATTTGTTTACCGAAACTCAAGATATTAACAACATAAACAACAGATGCGGCACACCTAAAAAAAAAAAAAACTTTTTTTTCTTTTTTTTCATGGGAAGTGGGAGGCATAATTAACAGATTATCTTCCCAATGTCCAGCCCTTCCATTTTTTCCTCTTGCAATGCCGAAAGAAACTCTTCTTCATCCATTCAAAACCGCGCCTTGTTCCTACGAATCCCAGCGGAACAATCGGTCTTGGCTGCCGGAACAATCCGGTCGACTTTCCGACCGTCAGTTACGGAAAAGACCTGGTGAGAAACACAGTAGATATTTTTCTTCCGAAAAAAACTTTGGGCGATGGAACTACAGCGGAGTTCCCAGAAGAGCTTAGAAAAGGCGTTGGATTAAACGGGATCAAAGGAATTCCCTAATGCTGGTAAGGGCGTTGTGGATGACATGAAGAGGACCCCTGCAGACTTTGTCTGCTCTAAATTGATCAATGGAATTTCCTATGCGGTGGAACAACAATTTCCCTTTTTAAATGCTGGAAGATCCTAGTCGATTTTTCGATCGTTGATCACGGAAAAAACAAAGGCGATATTTTTCTTCCGAAGGACTTTCAGTTGATGGAACTTTGATGGAGTTTCCAGAAGAGGATGGAAAAGGCACTAGATCAAATAGATTAATGGACAAATGTTCCTTCAGCCCAAGCTGACTGCGAATCATATGAAAAAATCTCGATTCCCTACAACAGAAGACGCTGTTCAACAACGGCTCAGATTAATGGAATTTTCTAAGCTTTGGTAAAAGCGTTAAGGGCGACAGGCAAAGGATTCGTAAAGAATTTGTCTGAACTCCTAATATGTTAACTGAACATTCTAAGTGTTGGAACAACAGTTTTCTAGCAATCGGTTATACTTTTTTGACTGCCGGAAAAATCCGGTCGATTTCCGACCGTTAATCACAGAGAGGTTTGGCGAGAAACAATTTCCGGCATAATTCCTGCAATTTTTTTAATTGATGCCCAAAGGGCAATTCGGACCACGAACAAAAAGCGTTCTCCCGAATCCTATGGTCTCCAATCTGATGATTTTTAAATATTATTTTTTTATTATTACATTTGGCGTTAAGATTTTAGCTTGTCGCCATGACTACCTTGTCTTCATTTTAAATTCAACCTTCCAGAATTGAACTCCCACTCATTTTTCAGATGATATTTAATTGTCATTTCTACAGTTCCCAACAGCTTTCTAACTGGCGTAGTTACACCTGTCGTTAAAAGAGGAAAAAACTCAGACCAATGCAGCTCATAACGACCTATCACAGTGTCTTGTATCATGAGCAAAATTTTCGAGAATGTCATCAGGGAACACACAGAGCGTGTTCCGCCCTGCTTACCGTAGTTACTACGTATGACGTCACGAATTCTGGCTTTCTGCCGTCAAGGCTGGAACGATTTTTCTATTTTCCATCAGAATATCATGCCACGGGCGAATCCGACCAATCACGTTGCAGAGATGCGTAGTTACTACGCTTACCACGCTCCCGAGCATGGTAAGCAAATAGTAACTATTAGTTACTATTTCGAGAAGGTTGGAACGGTCAGCGTGGTAACTTTTCGTGAGGATGGAACGGAAATAGTAACTAATAGTAACTATTGTTAGAAGGGTGGAACACGCTCACAATATCGAAATGCAATTTTGGCGAATTCCAGTATGGCTTTACTAAAGGCATTGGTTCGTCCCATGCCCCCAATTCTGAAACAGGCCACATCGAAGAAAGAAACCAATCACTTGTGTGCGGTCGACATAGCCGGACCCTTTGACAAGTCGTTCGTAATCAAGCCTTATTTTCATGGTGTCGAAACGGCGTCAACAGGGCTGTAGTAAAGGGTCTGCACTTCTGAGCCTCGTTTTTGTTGCACGCTGCAGGTCCGCTTCTCTGCCACTTCCGGAATGATTCTTTCTACATCCGTTTTTGCACTGGAGTGCTTCCGAGGAAGACGGCAGCGCTTCTCGAGAATCGCGGACTTGCTCACCGACCAAGTCCGTGCTTCCCTGCAAGAAGCTGCAGCGCTGCCGCTTCAACCAAGAAGAAAGTGAATCCAAAAACGCATATTGTGCAAAAGCAAAGAAGTGCTGCAGCAGCGGTGCGGCAGCGCTATTGCAACAAAAACGAGGCTCTGGTATTCGAACTCGAGTTCAGAATAGCACATCAGCTCTTAAAATTCGATCACTCGATAGCGTTCTAAACAATGTGCCTTTAAATCCTTGTGCATGATCAGATTATTAGTGGAGTGTTCCTTGGAACAATCCACTATTGCGAGCACTGTAGCAGCTTTCGGCTTTCGGTTTTGGTTTCCGGTTTTTGGTTCTCACCGTATTTTGTGGAGCTCATAACTCGTGAAACAGTGCAATTATCAAGTTCAAACAAACACTAGTGGGTATTGGGGTCTAGTTGTGCCTTTTGGGGGTCCCACCCCCCACCCCAACCCGGTTCAGGGGCATATGGGCCCAGATTGCCGAGTGAATAATGTTCATGGCTTGACAAGAACTGGACATGGGACGATGAAATTCCTTGTAGATGTAGATCCTAGGGCTGGGAAATCGCGTCTGAATTGCACCTCTCCCACCCACCCGTTCATGGGCAACTGGGCCTAGATTGCCCAGGAGTACAGTTTGTTATCCGTAAGAGGAATCAGCAGGTGTCAAGTTGAAACTTGGGTTTGTGAGCATTCGGGTTTCATTGTACTTTTCGCGGGTCCGAAACCGCAAGTCCCGAAGTCCCAGATTGCCCATTTTTTAATGTTTTTAACTTGACAGTAACTGGAGATAAGGCGATGCAGTTCCTTTTTTATTTTGGATCATAGGGGTTGGGGATATACACGGGGTGTTGAGCCCAGATTTCTCATGAGTTAAGTTCGTCTATGACAGGTCTCAAGTCCTCTTGTACATTTGGGGAGATATGTCTATGAATGTGGATTAAACAGCAACAAATAAGACGACGCGACGTACATCTTTAATGAACAGTTGAAAAACTGGACTGTTTTGTCATATTGTCGATGAAATGCCGTTCTTAATGAATTGTGACAAAGGGGGTATTAGAGTGCTACGATTTGGTTTATTGCACTTGTTATTACGTTGCTAATGGATCAAAGAGCTTTGAAGGGCTTTCACATCCCCTTGAATTGGGAATGTGAAACGTCTTGGTTCTGAAGCTGTTTATATAATATGTGATAAATATTTTACTTTCACACTCCATGTCTGAGCGCTTGCGCACTTGTTATTTTCGTGTTTGTTATGTTTAAACCAAGGGTCTCGTTTTCTGCAAATATTGTATCTGTTCTCTTTGTTGGGTTTACCTTTCAGCGTTAGCGTACCCATCACAGTTTTTAAAAATAAGGATTAGGCTTTTTAAGTTATTAATCAAGTGCCTGATAGGCTAATTGATTTTGAGATTAATGCTCTCAGAGTTGATGATATTTTGTCCCGTCCATTAGCAAATGATGATTCAACTGTTGGTCACGCTGACCAAGGAATAAAAGTGAGTGGGTATGCGGACCAGCAGGCCTCTACCCCAGTGATCAGAAAAGGGATATTACATTTGGATTTTCGAATACTCTATAGTCTCTATGAGCGTGTTCCACCCTTCTAACAATAGTTACTATTTCCGTTCCATCCTCACGAAAAGTTACTACGCTGACCGTTTCAACCTTGTCGGAATAGTAACTAATAGTTACTATTTGCTTACCATGCTCGGGACCGTAGTAAGCGTAGTAACTACGCATCTCTGTAACGTGATTGGTCGTATTCGCCCCTGGCGTGAGATCCTGCTGGAAAATAGAAAAATCGTTCCAGCCTTGACGGCGAAAAGCCAGAATTCGTGACGTCATGCGTAGTAACTACGGTAAGTAGGATGGAACACGCTCAATATGACTAAGTCCAAAACACGCCAGCGATCCTAAGGAAGAAGGAGTAAGCGTGTTTCTACGACTTAAACTTAAAGACTCAAATCCTGTGTAAATCAATCACCGCGATCTTTGGCAGCAGCTGTGACACCACTTCAGTCTGTCTTTCGCTAGGTACCCGGAGAGGCCGGAGATTTTGCATTGGCAAGGAGAGGTTTTCATCAAGAGTATTGCCAGGGTATATAATTAATAATAACTCATATAATTAACTTCATGAACCCCCATTGGCCCTAGGATTGTGTGAAACATTTATCTCTAATAAGATTTATTCGGTCTGAGATTTTTATTTTCCAGGATATATCCCAGAGCGGAAAGAACGACAGTATATTGACCGTGGAGGCCTGGCAGTGCCGGTTAGAGAAGGCACACCTCGGTAAGGGAGGACTTGTCACTGTGGTTTGAAGGTAAGCTAGAGACCCTTCTTATTGAAACTGAAAATAAAAATAATAATAATTTTATTGTTGGGATTATATATAAAGTACCGTCATTTTGTGATAATGAGTTTTTGGAATTTTTTTTTGGAAAAGCTCCAGAATAAAATAAAGGATGAGATACTATGGGCAAGGCCGTATCAAGGGGGGGGGTAGGGGGTTGCCCCTCCCCCGAAACATACACTAATAACTTGTATAGGCTTTTCCCTCTGATCTTTGTTTTTTTCGTACTTTTTTGTCCGACCAGCAGGCAACCCCCCCCCCCCCCCCCCCCCCTCCGAAATAAATTCCTGGATACGAGGCTTCTTGTGGGAGACTTTAATATTGATCTTTTGAGGAATGAAAGCCGATTGAATTTTCTCAACTGTATCAGTGATTATTTTCAATACCCATTGGTCAATGACAATATTTTTGTTGATGGTGAGCTGGTTAAACGTGCGTCTGCTGACGTTATTTTGACGGATGGGTCTGATCACTTATTCCTTGTTTCTAAAATCATTTCAAAAGTAGGAAATAAAGGTAAAATAAAAAGATGTTTTAGAGATATATTTGAGAAAAATTTACAGAATTTTGCAAAGAAATTTGGTGAAGCTGATCTAAGCTGATTTGCATATGACACTGTTACTAAAACATTTTTAGATATATTGTAAAGATTAAAAAGTAAAAACCATAGCTTTCCTCGTACCGTGGATCAAAATGTATTTTAAATTCAATACGTCAAAAAAAAGTTGTATAAAGTTTATCTTGCGGACCCTTCAGACTTTAATTAAATTTTAAAGAACATAGAAATATCGGTTATTTCCCTGCCCTATCCAAGCACTCCTTTTGTGCTTTCCTGGCGAATGTTAATTGTGTATTTTTTTATTTTTTTAAATATCCCGATGAAACTGAAACATGAAACTTTAAATAAAATTAAAAGAAACACACTCAAACTTTTTTATTCTAGTGAGTTTGAGAAAAACAAAGCTAATATGAAAAAAAAACTTGGAAAACAATTAATTTTCTAATTCGGCGTAAATCTAAGAGTGAAGTAGTGACTAAACTTAAACCACAGAATAGGGATCTGATCGACTCATTGGAAATTGCTAATTATTTGTGTGATTATGTTACGAACGAAGGTGCTAAGCTGTGTGAAAAGACTTGTGAAATATTAAGGGATCCCCCCCAACCGCGTACAGCAGGAGGCAGATGTTACAAAGACATTTGCGTTTTATCAGTGTTGTGAAGTGGAGGTAGCGAAGATTGTGAGTGATATGAAGTCTAATTCCAGTGGTTTGGATGGTTAAAGGCTGTAAAAGTAGTGAAGACAAATGTGATCCCAGTATTAGTTAGTATAGTTAGTATAGTTGATTCTATTACATAAAAGCGGAAAAAAAGATGAACCGAATAATAAAAGACCATTTTCTATTCTTCCTTTTTTTTCAAAAGTGTATGAGAAAGTTGTTTGCTCTAGGTTAAGTAAATTATCATTATATAGAAAGTAACCAATCCTAATTAATACCCAGTTAGGATTAAGAAAAGGGTTATCAACAGAGCTTGCAACAATTATAGACAAAAATTTACTTTTCGTTTGACGTCTCGATCCGTAGATAATCGGCTAAAATTCAGTCAACACCTCGGTTTCCTTTCTTGGCTGCCGGAAGAATCCGGTCGATTTTCCGACATCCATTACGGTAAAGGTCTAAAGAGAACAAGAGCTAGAAGCTCTTTTGGCGCTTGGAAGGCTGGGTAAGAGGATGAAAGTAGGAATTTGCCAATTCATGGGTTTGTTGTAAACAAACCCTTGAGATAAGAATGATGACGGAGACTTAGAAATCACGAGAATGTATCGTTTAGTAAAAAAAAAAATTATTTTGCACTTGGCTGTGATGATGTGCACTTTAAGGGCGCTAGAAATTTATCTATAAGCAAACCCCTTGAAGCAAAAACGATAACAGAAAAAAAGTGTTCCTGGTCCCTTTAGAATCTTGAATATATATGGTTTGGTCAAAAAGTATTTTTTTTTATTTGGTTAAGATACGCACTTTAAAGTGTGCTAGAAATTCGTTTCGAAGTAAAAACCCTTGAGGCTAAAATTACCATGGGGTCATGAAATTGTGTATTTTGCTAGAAAACATTTTTGTACTTTGCAGTTAAGATTAGTAGTCTACTTTAAGATATGGTCGGATCTGGAAAGTAACAGTGTCTAAGCAAATCTTGTCAAGTCTCTAATGTTCAAGCCAAGTTTCATTGTCCTAGCACATCTGGAAGTACCTTAGTCGCCATCAGCGGAATTCCCCCCCCCCCTCCAACTCCCAACAGAGTGCCCGAATCCGGTCCCGTTCTGTCACTGATGTGTATAGTTTTATTTTAATTTATTTTCATTGAACTAAGGACCAACTAGGGCCACTCAAAAACATACAAAAAAACAACAACAACAACATATTAAACAATAACAAAATAAGAGAGAAAAACACAAACAACAAAAAAGGTGCTTAAGCATCAAGTTCGTTGTGTATAGATCTCACCAGACCATGTCCGCCAAAGTGGCAGAGATAGCCGAAAAAGCGGCCCCGAAAGCACCCGAAGGAGCGGATTGTCCGAAGCAAGAATCCTTGTCTGGATCGAAAGAGATGATCTCCTACGAAGTTCAGGAAAAGAAGGGAGGCCACCACCAACAAACATCCCGGAAGCACTACAGTTAAGGGAAAGACCAAGAAGCCACCGAAAAGAATTGTTATACAGAACCCGAAGAGAGTTCTCACACTTAACAGATACAGATTGCACAAAAGCAAGACCGTACAACGGGGTGCAATAAGCTCTGAAAAGAAAACACCCCACGGCAGGGTCGCATTTCCCGAACTTACGAATAAGTAAGTTAGCCCTGCAGCACAGCGAACGTGAAAGTGCTTTAACATGGAGCTCGTCACTCAGGGAGGGAGCCACCGTGAATCCAAGATATTTGTAGGACTCAACGAAAGACAGCGACACTCCAGAAAGCAATGCCATAGGGATGTGTTTCAGAGGGGTCCCGCGAGGAATGAACGCCATACACTGGGTCTTGGCCGTGTTAAACACGATATCATTAGCTGACGCAAACTCATCACAAATTGAAAGTAGATGGTTTAGTGCAGCCACTGTAGGAGCTAAAATAACCAGGTCATCAGCATAACTCAGGTTATTAAAGCAAACACCTCCAATGAAACAACCAACCTTAGTTTGAGCCAAACGCAGGTTGAGACCATCCACATATAGGTTATACAGCAACGGAGAGAGGACCCCACCTTGCCGTACACCATTCAGAACAGGGAATGGCATGCTGAAATAACCACTCCATTTTATTCTGAAACGCTGTACATCGAACCAATGTTCCAGAGTTCCAATGACACGACGGTCAACTCCCTTTGTGTCCATTTTATCCAGGAGCTTCTCAAGGTTCACTCTGTCGAAAGCTGCCTTTGCGTCAATGAAGCACGCAAACACAGGACTTGAAAAAAGCCAGAAATACTGCACGACAGATTTGAGAATGAACACACAAAACTCCGTCGAAGACCCTTCTTTGAACCCAAATTGATAATGCGACGAATTAATCTGGGATGAAATCAAAGAAAAGAGACATTTTTCGAAAATTTATAGTGCTTGTAGTTGTTCTTCCCGCCAATTCTGATCCCAATCGCTCCACTTTAGGCGTGTCATAAAATTTCCGACCCCCCCCACCCATTGATCGGATCCCGTCCGTACTTATGGTGGGACGTCTGAGACAAGAGTTGTCACTAAGATCGCCCGTTCAGAAATTTGACATACCTCAAGATTCCCTCTCTCCACTCCCCCTACGACGGTCGAATCGGAGAAACGACTATTTTTAAGTTATAATGGTCGAGTCCCTGATACGCCTGCAAAGTTTCATCGTCCTAGCACATCTGGAAACACCTTAACTCTGTATCAGCGGAGTTTCGGAACCCTTCCTCCAACTCCCCCTACAGTACCTGGATCTGGTCCGGTCTTGTTAACTATGTATCTAGCGCTTGTGCTTGTTCTTCCCACCAAGCTTCATCCCGATCTATCCACTCTGAACATGTCATACGATTTCCGGTTTCCCCCCTCCAACTTCACCCTGTCACCGGATCCGTTCCTGACTTGACGTGTGACATCTGAGACACGAGGTCTTTCCAAATATTAAGTTTCATTAAGACCCGATTCCCCGTTTAAAATTTATGTTTACGTCAATATTCCAGTTCCCCCTCCCTACGCTCCCCCCACGGTGGTCGGATCAGGGAAGTGACTATTTCCAAGTTAGTTTAGCGGGTCCCTAATATGTGTGCCAAGTTGCATCGTCCTAGCACATCCGGAAGTACCCTAACTCGCGATGACCGGACCGACCGACAGACCGACGGAAAAGTGATTAGCCGGAAGGCAAGTGCCTAGGAAGCACAAGTATTAAATCTTTTACATCTAGCCGGGTGGTGGTGGGTGGTTTGGTCCGTAAGTTGTGGATTTAATCCGGGGTGGGTCCCTTCAAAGTAAAAAATTTGAGATTTTATACCTTGATAAATAGGGTGAGTGGTTTGACAATTTTATTTTATTTTTGGGACGAGTGACATATCATTCGGTAGCTCACCACATAAAGACTGAGTAGGTAATATAGAAAACAGTCATCCAGATGGTTTTAAGCCGGTTTCAACCTAGAAGGTTTTTTGTGCGTACAGTATAAGAGTATTCTTTCTGAAAGGAGTACTGGCACTATGAAAAAATTTCCGGTGCTTTTGAAAATTTGTCTCCCCCCCCCCCCTGGATACGGACCTGCCTGGAGCCAAAAAAGATGTGTTTGCTTATAATTGAGCCAGAGCCTACAGTGTGTGAAGTAAAGTGGAGCTGTATAGCCTTTATCAGAGAGTACTATCTAAAATTTTGCAGCCAAGCTTTCGTTTCATTAAGCCATGTTTCTGCTTTCGAGTGGAAAGCTCTGTTCTAGCAAGCAAGCAGATAGGCACCAGTTTTAAATTGAAGATGGACTAAAATTTATAAGTACTAAATAGTGCTGCAGTCCCCTGGTCCCACAGCCAATATATCTTCTTTGAGTGATAAATAGAAAAATTTACAGTATAAAGAAAATGTCATTGTCTCATGGGTCCGAAAGCGCTGCCATCTATTGTTTCTTGTCTTTAGTCCCTACTTCCAATATTCTGTTGTTTGTTTTTTTCAACGCTGAGGGATAACCATATGATAACAGTCTCTGTCATCAGTTCAGAAAAATATTATTCATGGATTGGAACATACCATTTTGAAAGCCTCGATGGGATGACAAATTCAGCATTTAACCGTAAGCGAAGAAACACAACCAAAGTGTTGCGACTTTAGTCGGCGAAGCCGAACAAAGATTGCTGCAACACTTCACGTTGCCCAGGAAGGGGCGGTTCGAAGGGCTTGGGCATGGGGGGGGGGGGAGGACTTCAAAATATTCGACTGGCTAAAAACACAGCACCAGCAGGCTCAAGAAACATTAATGTTATAAGTTCTAAAACGTTACGGAAAATGGCATTGTAGTAATAAAACATTAAACAAATAGGTAACATGAATTAGACGATCTGTCCGTTCCCCGGTGGGATATTTTCCCGGAAGTTGGTACGTTCGGCAGTGCTTCCACTTTCGATTTAGACAACTTTGAAAAATAGTGCAATCTCCAGGCCCATCATACAGTTCTTACAAAGCCTGAATAACGGGACATAGAGCCATTTATAAACAAGATCAAAGGTGTTGATGGGATCCCACAAATCTAAGATTTGATCCGGACAATTGGGTCTTGTCTTCGCCAGATCCAGTCTTCGCCAGGCTAATCATCAAAGAAAACCGAGTTCAGATATTCCATCTATCTATCAATCTATACCTCTATAGGTCATATCTATTTTGACGATACTGACCGAAACTTCCTGCTTTACTTCTGCCAAATTTGCGGTTTCGCCCGAATTCCGAGCGAACTACTAGTCCAGCAAAAAAAGAAAATTCAGAAACGAATCCAGCGTATCTCCTTATCCCTATAAGAACATCTAATCAACATTAAATAGAACTTTGACTTGACCTTCCGCGCGCTGATCACTGGCCACCCAAAAGCTGCGTTTATACTGAGATTCAAATTTTCCGCGTCATAGTAGAATTTGCATTGTGGAGACGGCCGTAGGATATTCTGAAAGTCACTACTATAGTGGAAAGTCAAAAAATCCCTTCGCAGAATCCAAATACTTCAGTGTATTCGATTAGATGATACAAAAATAAGTTGGCTTTTCAGTTAAACTTTAAGGACAATCCGAAGATCGTTTTATGCCAAGTACCTACTAGGTCTCCATCCATGGGCTCGTAACCACATAGTTATGCGACTGAACTGCGGAGTTTGTCTCTTCTCTAGGCCGGAGCAACCCCACCTCATAGTAGGGGAGAGGTGGGTACAGTGGCGCACTTTCAGGTCAAAGCATCGTAACTTTGGCAAATATTAAAATTTTTGGACGATTTTTAAACTGTTGTGCAGGCAGTTTATTATTCTACACTGGTGATTTATTTCAAACTTCTTCTTTGAACCAGTTTTTGATGGAGTCATGTTTTCTGACAGCCACTTTTTGCGCCATTGTTGCCGACTAGGCGGGAACTATGGCGCACCCCATCTGGAACAGTGGCGCAATCAAACTACTGAGATGAATACTTCGTTTAATGAGTAAGGAAGTACAAAATAGTGAACTGAAAATACCTAAAAGATGAATACTTCGTATAATGAGTAAGGAAATAAAAAATAATGAACTGAAAATAAAAGAAGAAGGCACACTAGTTAATACTGTAAGCAGTCAGGTCAATGGGGAAGACCAGTTATTCCGCCTGTCTTTCTGTGCCACCAGAAATATTCGGAGCAGGTAGCTTCATTTCGACACTCGACTTGCTGAAAGTGTAATTTTCACTGGTCCTGATGAACTTGTAGAAAGGAACCATTCTCTTAATATACATGAGCTCAATGTCAAAGCTGGACTCAGAGAGGACTTCGCCCACGGAGTAAATTTTGTTCTTTTTGATCTCCCCCTCGCAAACAAGAACATAATCTCCAACACGGACTTCATCGTCACACAAAAAATCGTTTTGGTCTTCAAGGCCACAGTGGAGGCTTTCATCAGGGGGACAGGATGTCCCACGTTAGGCTGGGACGAGATCATAAGAAATTACCCCAAAATCTTTGGGGGCAGAAGCCTTAAACAGGGTGGTATGGAGGAGAAGTGTTCGCCAGTGTGTCGGTCTCAGGCGGCTTAAGGCTGCGACGAGTTTGTAGTAGTAGTAGTAGAAGTCAAAACTATCATATAGGCTACCTACCGCGTGAAGTTTATGAATTTAAAAAATTTCGGGGTGCGCCACTATACCCTCCACCAAAATGCGCCACTGTAGCCGAAATGCCCTCATTTATCCATTTTGTGAACCAAAATTTGAAATAATGACCGAGAGACAAACAGATGGCTGCACTATGTTTAGAAATGTTGGAGCTTCCAGATGAACTAATATTCGCCAGAATTCGACACTATTTGTAGCCTACAAACCTTAGCAAAGTCAAAAAATATTTTCCATTTGTCCAAGATTTTATTTTTCAAAGCACTTAATCACATACCTGAAAAACTGCAATCGCCCCAAAAAATTGAAAATGGCTGACGATCATAGACCACGTGACTGCCCTCCTAGTGCGTATTTTTTTAGAATTTAATCTAATTACAGGTGGCAGTGGGATCAAGTGCGCCACTGTAGCAGACTGCGCCACTGTACCCACCTCTCCCCTACGTTTAGTTAGTTATTTAGTCTAGTCTGATCTTGTTCTTTCGTCTTCTTTTATTGTTTTTCAAATACTCCATATAGCCACGTCTTGTGCCATTTCTGTACGGGTTAATAAAATTATTGATTGATTGATTGAAAGGCTGCGGGTAAGATCACTACTAAATATTATTTCCTCATTTACCATCGACCAATTACCTTCTCTTTCGACGTCTATTTGTCTATATTGTCTATTTCGGCGTGTGGATGGAAGGTGACATTTTTGGCAAGCGAGACAGGGGAGAGGGGGCGATTTTATAAGTAGTGAACTGAAAGACAGAAATACCCCTCAACCGGGATTTGAACCCAGGACCCTCTGCTTACAAGGCAGGTGCTCTACCAGCTACCGAGGGACTTGTGAACAAACTTCGCAAACCACTACAATAGTCTGGTAGGAGCCGGCCATAGGAACAGTGATCCCGCCCGAAGCCAAATTCATCTAACCAGTTCACATCACGGAAATTAATAATAATACATAGATGGCACTTTACACAAGGGACTTGTACCGTGACCAATAAACCAGAGACGTTATTTTTTTAATATAATTTAGAAGTTTAGGACTCCATTGTCGGAGCCACGGGGACATACCAGGACCCACAAGGCTCATGGTGAAAACAAATAAAACCAAATACATTATTTTAGTGGGGAAGACGCCCTTGAGATGGAAGCATTAGTGGGGCGAGTTTGGGAGGGGGGGGGGCGAAGGTACACATATTTGATAGTGCAAAATGGATGCGTCAGCTCAATTTTATTAGAGCCATATTTCGGTTTTCCTATAAGTTCGTTTTTCCAACTTGAGCGGCTTTGAGCCTGAAGAGGACCCTTGCCAAGAAGGGCCGAAATATAGCTCTAATAAAAATTCAGCTGACGTATCCGTTTTGCACGATCAATTTCTTCGCAGTAAGCTTGAGCTGAAGGAATATTTAAGAGGTAAACATTAACTAACCTTGCTAAGGGTCACTTTGCTCGGGCTCGAGTAGTATTTGATAGGAGAATAGGCTTCCGAAGGGCTTGCTCGTGGGATGCAGGAAAACAAGGCATCATCTTTCGTCAAGACAGAACTGTCGTTCCAGCATCCTGACAGATCTTCTTCTTAAAAAAAAATAAAAAATGCATCGTCAGATAGGCTACGTACACGGGCACGTATTTCGACAGGCAAATGTATCCCAATCGTTATCTTGAAGTCGGTATATAACAAGACCAAAGGTTTCGATGGGCTCCCAAAGAGGAATACCGCAGTTTTTCACTGTGACGGATCAGGGTCGCCGAGGACAGCAATGCAACACGCAACAAGACGTCACCATACCCGATGAAAATGTGTTAGCCTGCGTAGTTGTATGATAGTTGTAAGAAAAAGTTGCATGTATTGATATGTAGTAGTAAAGAATACTATAATTTAATGTGCCTAAGACTGGGCCAACCTTAAGCACTAGTATCCACTATCCAGTAGCATCATGTCTTTCTATAATAACATCCAGTCTTGCTAATAGTAGCATGCAGTAGAATGCAGTAACACGGTAGCCTTGACATAGAAGCACGTAGTAGCATCAGTTGGTACTGCACGCTACTTTTTCGTCCAACTTCATACTACTATTTTGAGAAAAAAAAATCGTCGGGTAGTAAGTCCAGTCCCTAGCTTTGTTACTGTATACTAGACGCCGTCCCGTTAGAGAATAGAGACTTCAAAAACAAACAGGACAAGCCAAATTAGCCAAAGCCTAGCAACCTTAGGACTAGGAATACGGGGAAAAGAAAAGGGATACCTTTATTTGCTCCAGAGCAAACTAACACTAGGGTGTAGCGCCAAGACATGAAAAAAGCGACACACACTCAAATAGCAGCGACACTAGCACTACTAGTGATAGAGAACGTTCCTACTGAAACTCATTCAGTCATGCACCAGCGTCGGCTCCGAACTCAATATTCTGAACACAGCAAAATAAGATATAACCTCTCCTGTTTCCTCTATGTGCGCAGGTCGCCTCTTAGCTTTGGTAGAAATTTCAAAGCCCACACATTTGTCTAGATTTAAATACCGCAAGCGTAGTGCGCGGCACTACGAGTATATATGGCCCGGCTGCAAAGTGTGGAAGGCATATCGCGCTACTCATTAGCTTTATTTTGCTTAGAGCAAAATAACACTAGGGAGTAGTAACAAGACTTGAAAAAAGTGACACACACTGGAATGGCAGCGACACTAACACCACTAGTGATAGAGAATCTCCCTAATGAAACTCAATCAGTCGTGCACCAGCGCTGGCTCCTATAACGTCATATACTGAACACAGAAAAAAACCAGAGCTGGAAGCTCATATGGCACTTTCAAGGCTGGGTGAGATGGAAGTGATGGTCAAAAGTTTCATCCTGGTCGCTCCACTCTATGCGTGTCAAAAGATGTCCGGTTCTCCCCTACGACCCCCCCCCCCCTTCCACTTCGTCGGATCCGGTCCGGACTCGAAATGAGACATGCTCAGACATAAGGTCTTTCAAGATATCAAGTTTCGTTAGTTATGCATGCTACTAATTTCTGGATTCTGCCGTCTCCCCCCCCCCCCCCCCCCCCCGCGATAGTCATATCGGGCAAGTGCTGTTCCCAAGTTAATCTGACCGGGTCCCTGAGATACCTGCCAAGTTTTATCGTCCTAGCCAACCTGGAAGTATATTAACTATGGATCGCCGGAATTTGGGAACCCCCCTCTACCTCCCCCCACAGTGTCCAAATCCGGTCCAGTCCAGTCAGTGATGTATCTAGAGCGTGTGCTTGTTCTTGGCACCAAGTTTCATGCCGATCGCTCCACTCTGAGAGTTTCACACGATTCCCAGTTCTCCCCTCCGACCCCCCCCCAGATTTGTCGGATTCAGGCCCAGAGTTGAAATGAGACATCTAAGACACGAGATCTTTCCAGATATTAAGTTTCATTAAGATCTAATCACCCGTTCGAAAGTTATGCATGTCCCTATTTTCCGGATTCCGCCACCTCCCCCTCCCCCCACGATTTTGAGATCGGCCAAGTGAGTATTTCCAAGTTAATTTGATCAGGTCCCTGATACACCTGCCAAGTTGTATCGTCCTAGCCCACCTGGAAGTACATTAACTACAAATCGCCGGAATTCCGGACCCCTCCCCTCCAACTCCTCCCACAGTGTCCGAATCCGGTCCAGTTCTGTCAGTGATGTATCTAGAGCTTGTGCTTGTTCTTACCACCAAGTTTCATTCCGATCGCTCCACTCTGAGAGTTTCACACGATTTCCGGTTCCCTCCTCCTACTTCCCCCAGATTCTTCGGATCCAGTCCGGACTCGAAATGAGACACCTGAGACACGACATCTTTCCAGATATTAAGTTCGATTATGATCCGATCACCCGTCCGAAAGTTATGAATGTCCCTGTTTTTCGGATTCCACCAACTCCCCCTCCCCCACGATGGTCGGATTAGGCAAGTGACTATTTCCAAGTTAGTTTGGTCGGGTCCCTGATATGCCTGCCAAGTTTCATCGTCCTAGCATATCTTGAAGTAAACTAACTCGCAAACACCGGACTAACCGACCGACCGACGGAAATGTGATCGGTATATGGCACACGGAAGGCAAGTGCTATAAAAAGATACAACCTCCCCTGTTGCCATGATGTGTGCAGATGGCATCTTAACTTCACCAGAAATTTCTAAACCCGCAAGTCTGTCTCGCTTTAAATGCTGCAAGCGTAATGGGCAACGCTACGACTATGGCCCCTTTGCGAAACACTACTCTTACGCACTACTCCCTAGTGTTAAGTTGCTCTGATTTTGCTCTGATTCGCTCTTGTCGATCACAAAAATAATAGGTTCCTCAGGCCGTTTATAATCAGATCAAATTTCTCATGAAAAAGACCTAAGGAACAGTATCCTTCACCTACACAATCTATTACGGACAATAACTATTATCTAGTTAACTTTTCTGACATTATTTACCTCGTTATACCCAAGCTGACTGCGAATCATATTTGATAGTGCAAAAAGGATACGTCAGCTGAATTTTATTAGAGCTACATTTCGGCCCTTCTTGGAGGGGTCCTGTTCAGGCTCAAAGCCGCTCAAGTTGGAAAACGAACTTGTGAAAAAAAAAGTTTTGAACTTTCCACAAGTTCGTTTTTGTGCTGGCACCAGCTCCCACGTGTTAAAATATTAAATCGGCATGTTCAAAGGAGAATTACTTAATTTAAAGCAGACACTGGTGCTAACCCCACAGGTTTCAACCGGTATAGGGTCGGGTTTACAGCAAGTGCCTAGGAGTGGGCAACCCCTCGATAAGTCCAGTCCTCCTCTATAAAAATTTGTCTTAGAGTAATGTGTAAGAATGCTCAACTTCGACTACGAACATAAATCGGCTTTGTCACCCTTACTAAACGAATCGTAAATCATCGGGAGAAAATCAAATCGCTTACCAGGGGCATCCGATCGACTGGGGGCTAAGGTCATTCCATCCAGAAGGTCCCGGAAACTGTCCTCGGAGAAGACTGGATTCCCTGGAAGAAAAAGAAGAAGTTGAGAGTTGGTTCGTTTCTTCCACGTTCAGCCTGAAGAGGATCCTTGTACGCCCGTATCCAGGAATTTATTTCGGGGGGGGGGGCCTTTCTTTTTTTTTGCCTGCTGGTCGGACAAAAAAGTACAAAAAACATAGGTCAGAGAGAAAAGCCTATAAAAATCGTTATTTTTGTATGTTTCGGGGGGGGGGGGGTCAACCCCCTACCCCCCCCCCCCTGGATACGGCCTTGGACCCTTGTGATGAAGCCCGTTTAACGCCATATTCCTGTTCAGCGCTTCCAAGCGGACTAGTTTATTAATCCCCCTATGCCTCACCGTCAGCAGCTGGATCATACATAGTAAAATAGATCCACAGGTTAGTGAGTGTAAAACCTGTCATTTGTGTCCCAGGTAATGGAGGTTTTGCATATGTCTCAGCAGCAGAAAGTAAAAGTGACCGATTCCCATTACCCTATGGATCCGACTTTTTACTATGTCTACAAAAGTGTTGGTTATGAGGCAATGGGGGACTAACAGAAACTAGACCACTTGTAGCGGTGAACTGTAATAAGGCCATTTTTTGTTATTTTTACCAGTTGTGACGTTACCAAGTTTATGTTTGTTTTATTAATAGTGATTTCAGTGTTTTGTTTCTATACATAGTCATAAGTATCCGACCCGGTGATAGAATAATAATTGTATTCAAAGTCAAAGGCCATATACAAGAAAATACATATAAAACAACAAAACAAAATAACTTACATGAACTAAACATTGACATCGCTCTCTCGAAACCATCAACAAATCTGCAAATTTTATATATAACGCTTGGCGTCGTGCTCTTTAAGATGTCAGGAAGTAACACGTAACAAATTGCATATAATATTAGTAATACTTTGTTATGGACCAAACTAAGAAACCAAAATTGTATATTGCATGAAAATCATGTAAAGTAATAGTATATATGTACTTGTATTTTAGTGAATTTTTATTGACATTTTCCTATGCTATTTTTCGCAATGAAGAATTTTTGGATGAAGAAAGAGAATTTGAAATTTGAAAGAACAAAATCTCGGCCGAGATATCACTGCAGAAAATCCTACCTGACATCTTCTATTGCGCTAAAGGGGTATAGGATAATATTGTTGAATTTCAATGCATAATAGACAACAAGGGCCATCACAAAAAAAAGAAAAATACATGAAACAAAAGCACTATACCTATGTTTTAAACCAAACTTAACTATTTTTACCCAAACAAAAAACAACAACAACAAACAGTAAGTGGGAAACCATGCCGTCGTACCAAAATCAACCAATCAACTAAACAAATGGAGTTAGGGCATCTGATTTATTAGAAAGAAACTGAAAAAAGGAATGGTTATAAAATGTAAAGGTAAAGCCTGGAAAGGTCAAATATAGGTAACCTACTGCTAAAAAGCCTGATTTTGAGAAAAACTAAGAATACAAAGTGTCTGAATTTTAATTTGAAAGATTCAGTACAGTAATTGGTGACGAAACTTTCAGTACTGTTTGAAAGAATAGGCGACGTTGAGTGGTTGGAGGTACTACCATCACGGAGGGGAGGAAGAACAACAAGTAAGAAATATGGGGATAGGTCGAAACAAGAAAAGGTGCTAGGTAGGAAAACAAAAATTGACAGATTTGAAAACTGCTTTACTCCGTGGCAGGCTTGTGCATCTTGAGGAATATTTTACGATTTCATTTTCATTTGATTTATGGAGTACTAAAAATCCAATCCTGAAGAATATACATTATAATAACAGGGTAAACGCACGTAAAGCAAACAACAAACCCATTATTTGTTACCGATTCACCACTTATCATCATAGCCTCGTTTTTGTTGCAATAGTGCTGCCGCACCGCTGCTGGAGCACTGCTTCTGCACATGATGCTATTTGGATTCACTGCCTGCAAGATTTCTTCTTGGTTGAAGCGGCGGTAGAAGCACCTTGCAAGGAAGCACGGACTTGGTCCGTAGGCTAAGCCTATATTCTCGAGAAGTGCCGTCTCTTCACGGAAACACTGCAGTGCAAAAAAGAATGTAGAAAGAATCAATCAGCCGTGAAACGGACGTGCAGCGTGCAACACAAACGAGGCACTCATAACTGTTTTCATCACCCGCCTCCACCCGAGGGGTTGCCCACTCCCCGATACCTGCTGTGGGCTACACCTTATTCCTGGCACCGACCGAAACCAGCGTCACCACCGATGATGTCCGCAAATCAGGAGATTCGCGCTTCTAGACATGGTGATTTTAATGGCCTAAGCTTAACCGGTGCAGGCACCGTGTCACCGGGCACTTGATGTACAATAAAGTCGAGAGTGGGCAAACCCTCGCGCGAACCGACAGCGGAGCAGAAATACACAAGACACTAAAGCACACCTCACACACTGTCAGAAGTTTCATAACAGATAACACAAGGATGCGCCGTTTCAACAGACAATGTGTAACAGATAACACTTGGGATGTTATCTGTTGAGTTTGAGATCATCATGCATGAAATGTTATGCATAACAAGCTTTGCTAGGACGAGCCAAAAAACAGCCCAAAAAGCATCTGTTGACTTTATCGTCAAGATGTCGGAAAACTCAGCAGATGCTTTTTGGCGGTTTTTCGACTCTTCCTGATGGTAACGCTTTTTATGCATAACATTTTGAAACACAACAGACAACGTACGAAGTGTTATCTGTTACGCATTATCTGTTGAAACCGCGCATCCTTGTGTTATCTGTTATGAAACTTCTGACAGTGCACTATTTACTGTATGGTCCAGAATTCAAAACTATCAAACTTTAAGCCTTTTCCAAGACCTGTTGACTTCTGGCAAAAATTTGGCAAAATTCAGATAGCCGGTTTTACGCATCAATAGCATGATACTTCAGACAATAAAGTTGCAAGTGGGCAACCCCTCACACGAACCGACAGTGGCGCAGAAATACATAAGACACTAAAGCACACCTCACACTATTTACTGGATGTTCCAGCATTCAAACTATCTGAATACTTTAAAACTAAGCTCTGCTTTTAACAAATCATCCACGGCTTTGACTGTTTTAAGCCTTTTCCCAGACCTATTGACTCCTGGCAAAAATTTGGCAAAATTCAGAAAGCCGGTTTTACGCACCAATAGCATGATACTTCAGACAATAAAGTTGCGAGTGGGCAACCCCTCACACGAACCGATAGTGGCGCAGAAATACATAGGACACTAAAGCACACCTCACACTATTTACTGGATGTTCCAGAATTCAAACTATCTGAATACTTTAAAACTAAGCTCTGCTTTTAACAAATCATCCACGGCTTTGACTGTTTTAAGCCTTTTCCCAGACCTATTGACTTCTGGCAAAAATTTGGCAAAATTCAGAAAGCCGGTTTTACGCATAGCATGATACTTCAGCAACTCGTCGGGAGCATAAAGCGCGTGGAAACTATTGAATCGCGGCAAGTACGAAGATTAGTGACGTGTCAACGGCGGGCTCGGAACACAAACTACGAAATTTGTTTCTCCGGGTTGAAGGATTAGTAAATCCCGTGATTTTCGGGGTTTTTTCTTGATCAGCTAATTATCCATCTAGGATGATGTGCGAGGGATAAATATAAATTCGGATATTTCGGTTGCACTTCCGGGTAACCGTCCTCAGCGAAAAACAAAACAAAACTAAATTATAAAATCCACCACAATCACAACAGGAGAACGATGCGGAACCAACAGACAATACGACGAGATGTAACTAAAAACCAGAAGAAAACGGTGCGGATGCAGATAAAAATAAAATAACGAAAGATAAAATGTGCGTGTTAAAAATGTATATGTACAAATCTGTGATTATTTACAATTCTGAGCTCTATGTATACTTACAATTTACCATCCGTCTGGGAAAGCGCCGAAGCTTTCACCCAGAAAACGACCCACTCGAAAAATCCATTATACGCTTGACCACTTTGGATAAAATCTTCCACAAAACTGGCCACTGCTAACAAGATTCATGCGCGACTCGCGAAATAGCCTCTTTGCTCTATGCCCCGAGGGCGTTTTACAGCTTTGTTATTTATTCAGCGCCTCACGAATTCGAATGTTCGCCACACTGGCTGCGTGTCTAGTCGGTCGCGTATTAGTGGAAGGGATATTTGAAGCTATTGGTAGGATAACGGGAACATGAAGTAGGGTTTGAGGGGGTCTTAAAAATGCGGCATCCTTTTCAAGAAATCTGTCGTACACTGGGTTTATGCGGAACTCTCCAGTATCTCTGTTTAGACCTAGGTCCCTTATTTCGTATTTTTTTATCTCAAAAGCTTCCCTGATAAACTGCCACAGACCTGTCTCTCTGCCTATTATTTTACTTTCATCAAAACGGATGTTGTGATCAGGGTTGTCATAAATGTGTTCAGCCAGAGCACTTTCTATTTCTTTCGTAACGAATGGTCAGCTTGGCTTCAAACCTTATATTAATAAATGCAGTTACGAAAGTAGGTTGCATTGAGATTACAGGTCCGACGGGTCCTTTAATAACAAGACCAAAGTTTTCGATGAAATCCCCAAAATCTAATACTTGATCCAGACAATTGCTAACGAACTACCATACTTGTCCAGAAAAAAAAAAGAAAGTTCAGAAGTGAATTCTGCGTATCTCCTTATCCATATTAAGAAGATCTAATCAACTTCAAGTAAAACTTCTTATAAAAAAAAAAACGGTTTCAACCGGATTCCGAACAAACTATATGTCCCGGTGAAAAAAAGATTGTCATATACAGATTCAGCGTGTCTTCTTACCTCTAAATCTGTCATCTAATCAACTTCAAATATTTTTTTTTAATTTAACAAATTTTCCGGTTTCGGCCTGATTCCGGGCGAACAAGTTGTCCGGATAGAAAATACTTTTCAATTAAATGTTCAGCATGTCTTCTTACCCCTAAATCGAACATCTAATCAACTTCAGATAAAACTTTTAATTTTAACAAACTTTCCGGTTTTGGCCGAATTCCGGGCGAACTTCTTGCCCTGCTAGAAAATCATTTTCACCATCGTGTTCAGCATTTCTTTCTATCCCTAAATCGAACATCTAATCAACTTCAAATAAAGCTTTTACTTTTAAAAGACTTTCCGGTTTTGGCCGGATTCGCCATCACCATCGTGTTCAGCATGTCTTCTCAATCGAACATCTAATCAACTCCAAATAAAACTTACTTTTAAAAGACTTTCCGACTTTGGCTGGATTCTGGGCTAACTACTTGTCCGGCGAAAAAATGGTTTTCACCACCGTGTTCAGCATGTCTTCTTACCCTTAAATGATATGCGATGTCATAGGTATCCCTCCACTTACGTTTTGGGATACCAAAAATAGATCATCAAATTACTCCAATTGTGGATGCCCCCTGGATGCTCACTTTCAGTCCACCAACACCCATGATCAGTCCCTGTTGTCAACTAAACTGACATCAAACTCTCTGTCAACACAGATATGCTATATCTTCTTTCTACCTTTCCTTTCCTATTGCCTCTTTCGCAAAAAAATAGTCAGCTTTCTACTTAAGCTGCTTCCATCTTCCCCACGATCAGGCATTTTCTGCGAAAGAAGACTGCAACTTTCGGATGGTACCTTCCTATTTCTTGTCTCTGTCTTACAATGCTTTTCAGAGACAATAGACAATAACAATAGCAAATTAATACTCCCAGCCAAGCCCATATTCAAAAGACTTAAGTTAATGGGGGAGATAATCAGATTACAGCTCAGAGAATCGTGGCTTTCAAGAGGTCAGTGCGACCAAATATTGGCTGTTTGGATCAGGAAATCCAACAAACAATTTTGGGACCCCATCGAAAACTTTGGTATTGTTGCTAGAAGTCGATAGGTCGGGGGGATAGGCTTAAAACAGCCAAAGCCGTGGATAATTTGTTTAGACCAGAGCCTAGTTTTGAAGTATTCTGATAGTTTTGAATACTGGAACACAGGGGTGGCCCGAAGGGAGGGGGGGGGGATTCAACACCCCTGCCTTTTGCTAAGTCGTATCAGTCGTTTATTTCGGCCTCGCCGAGGTACCCGGGAATTCATTATAATCAAAAACAATCCGAGTCGTTTAAAACAAAATTGTTAATTTTGGCTCTGCACAGCTTCAGACGTAAGCACGTCCCTCGAGTCGTTTACACCAGGTTTTGTAACCCCGACAGGTCGATGACAAGATTCACGGGGGCAGCAATACGGCTACTTGTTGAACTCCCATGTGATGTGTATCAGCCTAACTTAGGTCTTTCAGTCAAATTTACAACGGGTTAGCTGTTAAAGTGAAGCCTGACTGGATAACACTGATATACCTTATAGACTAAAATCAAGAGACAAGGTTATGTGCATGGATTGTTGGTAAAACTTTGACTGTAAGTGAAAAAGGATGAATAGAATTTTTAAACATAATGGAAAAGCCATCAGAACTCAAATGACAGGTCATCTCAACCGCAAAGTGCAAAAAATACTTTTAAGCAAATTTTACTTTTTCACGATCACCATGAGCACATGATCCTTTTTGCCTAAAGGGTTTTGCTTAGAAATTAATTTTTAGCACCCTTAAAGTGCGCGTCTTAGCCGAAAAGTGAAAACAAAATTTGACCGTTACTTCCATCTTCTGACCCAGCCCTACAAGTTTGGCGCATCTTAACCGAAAAGTGAAAAAAAATACTTTTGACCATCACTTCCATCTGACTCTTGCAAGTGCCATATGAGCTTCCAGCTTTTGTTGATACAAGAGCTTGCCTGTGAATGATGCAGTTCAACAACTTCACACTGGAATTTTTGTTTTTTATCCAGGCCATGAATCCCATTTTTTCCTGTTAGGGAGGCAGCTCTTTTCAGACTGGTTAACACCAGTCCCACAAGACCCCCTCTCAACGTAGGATTTATCAATCACCTTGAAAAATTATTCCCCTGTTATTCTCGACTGAGGGTTTTCGAAGAGCAGCTAACAGGATTGACTAAAAGCAGGGAAAGAACGGCATGGTGCAAGAGAAATGAAGGCAAACATACTAAAACCAGGAAAGGCGAACTAAAACGGGAAAGATCACCAGAAATCGAGGATTCAAATAACTGGCAGCTGCACCGTGCATTCCCCGAGGCATTCCCTCTGTTTAGTATCCTGTGAGGGGTCGGCACCTTACATATTTACAAGTTCACCATTTCTCTACTCCTTTTAGTATCCTGTCTGTAGGCGACGAAAATTCCACGCGATTAAAAGTCCAGTGATGGGTCGGCAACTCACATTTTCTTTCCTCGATTTAGTATCTTGTCACGGGTATCAAAACGAATACAGAAATTATGAATTCTGAATTGTTATTCTTTGAGGGGTTAGCAACTATAAAAAATAGATTCGGAAACCACGAGAGCGCGAGCTAAGAGCTTGCTCAGACTGGGCCCAAAAAGCCACCTATTTGACAAACAACTGAAAATCCCTAGGGGATGTGAGTTTTGATCAGCTTTGTGGCAGCTTGGGGATAATGAGCAGACTGCACTTCGGGGTCAATTCGGGTTCCTGTAACATAATTATACAAGCTATTTTGCTCCAATTGATCTCCTGAATTTAAAACGACAACATTCAGAATTAGTCGTTTCTTGTGCTTTTTCTTTTTTCTACTTTTGCAACCCAAAAAGCCAGGAAACGTGTGGCCAAGCTTTCAAACAGCAATCACTTAAAACAAAAACAAAAACTTTGCGGCAGAAAGGGGAGGGTCCAACTTGTCACGGAAATATCAGTCAAGCGGAAACCACGAGAGCTCGAGCTAAGACCACAAGAACGCAAATATTATTGGCTATGAAAAGCGGAAACATGGGCGAGGGCACAATAAAGCATGAAAAGATTATCTCCCTAACGAGAGAAAACTTCTCGGGAAAATTCTCAGCGGACACCACAGGTACTAGTTATTTAGTTATTTACTATTTTTTTTATTTTTTTTTGTGCTAGTTATTTATTAATTAATTAGCATTATCGATTATTTGTATTGTTTATTGTGAGTTTGAACTAGTGGGTAATACTGTTTTCCTTGTATTTTGAAGAAGGTAATTGTTTTTCATTTATTACTCCCGTGCCACTCTGCAAATACTGCAGGTAACTTTAATCCTTTCTCGTAGAAACTTGTCACTGTAGTGTTGGGCGATATCTGGATTTATTTCTATAAATCGATATTTTTTACTTTTGATATCCGGTATTCGATATAGATATTTCGGTACCATGTTTCACTATAGTAAACTTATCGTTTCGCCAAAACTAAAAAGCAAAATTGTCGTAAGAAAGCCTCTTGGATGAACTCAAACTTCAAATAAATTAAAACTGAATTACGAAGAACATATTCCACCAATTTCGGATAAACAAATATAATTTATTTTGCATTATTTAAAACAATTATAAATCGTTTTCGATATTTACATTTCCGTATTCGATATCGACATTTGGTCTGATATATCGTAAATCGTTCATCGATACTGAATATCGCCCAACACTGCAGTGCAATAAGCAGTAGAACCTTCGTCTCCTGATCTCTACAATATGACTAAGGCCGTATCCGAGGGGGGGAGGGTAGGGGGTTCTACCCCCCCCCCCCCCTCCAAAAAAAAACATACACAAATAATCATTTTTCATAGGTTTTACCTATGATCTATGTCTTTTTTGCCCAACCCGCAGGTTAAACCCCCCTCCGAAAGGCACCCCCCCCCCCCCCCCCCGAAATAAATTCCTAGATACGGGCCTGAATATCACCATACGGAATCGAATAGATTCACGATGCTCTGCCCTATGCAAAAGAGCGGCGGGTAGTAGCTACGTAGAAAATTATTTTGGGTCAGGAACAGTCCGATTACGACCAAAGTCTAGAAAAGCTCCAACTCCAAAGACTGTCTTGCAGACGCCACGACTTAACCATGAGTTTTGGTAAACAAGTATTTATGTCGGGGAAGCACCGTAACCTTCTACTACCTGAGGCGCCGTAGCCAAGATATGCAACAAGGCTCACAAACAAGTTTATACCTTGCAAAGCGTCTTCACGATACAGGCGCTCGTTCAGGCAGTATTTTGTACATTTTATGAACTTATAGGTATAAACAGAGAGTGACCAATCCAATTAAATCGCCAATTAATATGACTATGTAATTAAAGTTGTATATTTATTTCTTTATAGCTGTGCATCTATGTGTGAAGATAATATACAGCAAATAAACGTTATCTTATTATTAACATCAGAATTAAAGCCCCCGATAAAAAAAAAAGTCGAGAGTAAACAGATTGTTGGCTGGGTCTTTTCCTCTCAATGCGCGGCGGCTATGGGGGACGTAAACATAGTATTACGTCATTATCTCTCAGACCTATAGGAAAGGTTTCTACATATGACGTACCTGCGGCTCACATGAAAACTGAACTTTTACAAAACTTCTCCTGGTTAAACTTGTTCACTCAGCAAATATTCAAATACAACTGGCCGCTAAAAAAACGTTAACACCACACTTTAATCGCCAGTAAAATCAAACTGGTTCGGGCTTAGACTGTTATACATTGCTCCAACGATCAGATTACCACTAGCCCCATAATCTAAGCTAAGATGCCTTGTTGTGATAACGTTCGGAATTCAACCGCCAACAATAGTAAAATCCAACTGTCCCGGGCTCCGACCGTTAAAAAGAGTATTGCTCCAACGGTCAGATTACCGCTAGGTTTACGGTCTGAGCTAAGATGTCTTAGTCGAACGAGACCCAGAGCAAAACAACACTAGGGAGTGGCACAAGGCCTGATAAAATTGACACACACGCAGCGATACTAGCACCAGTAGTGATAGAGACCGTCCCCACTGAAACTCATTCAGCCGTTTATCAGGGCTTGCTCCAATAACTTCATATTCTGGAAACAGAAAAAAAACGATACTGCCTTCATTGTTTCCTTGGTGTGTGCAGACCGCACCTTTGCTTTACTAGAAATTTCTAAATCTGCAAAGTATGTCTCGCTTTAAATGCCGCAAGCGTAGTGGGCGGCGCTACGAAAATGGCCCGTTTGCAAAGCATGAAAAGAAGGCCCGTATCCAGGAATTTATTTCAGGGGGGGGGGGAGGGTTATTGCCTGCTGGTCGGACAAAAAAGTACAAAAAACACATAGATCAGAGGGAAAAGCCTATCAAATGATTATTTTTATCTGTTTCGGGGGGTACTTTCAACCCCCTACCCCTCCCCCCTGGATACGGCCTTGATGAAAAGCATAGGTCTCGGCGCTACTCCCTAGTGTTATTTTGCTCTGACAAGACCAAAGACTACGGAAGGGTCCAAAAGAAGATGCTCCTGTTGGTAATTTTTTGTTGGCGGCGCTACGAAAATCACCCGTTTGCAAAGCATGAAAAGCATAGGTCTTGGCGCTACTCCCTAGTGTTATCTTGCTCTGACAAGACCAAAGACTACGGAAGGGTCCAAAAGGAGATACTCCTTCGTTGATTGTTTGGTTCTATCATACAAGTTTAATCACAATACTCATGAGATACATGGTGTTCACCAAGAGGACCCGCCATGTGGGTCCTCTGCATAGATAATGACGTAATACTATGTCTATAATAATAATAATATAATTGCAATACTAAGGCTTTCGTCTACTTCCCTCTTATCCTCCGCGCATTGAGAGGAAAAGACCGTAGCAGGCGTGTATGACCAGCCTCCCGCAGAGCGCCATCCGGACTATGAGGCTCCGACATAGGAGTCCTAAGGCGTATTCTCGCCGTTCCCCGAGGACTCCACTTGAGGAGTCCCCGCGTTTTTGTTTGTCCCGGGGACTCACTCCCCGTATTCTCGCGAGTCCCCACGGACCGGGGAATGCTCCGATTATCATCCCCGTCATCAAAAAGGACTCCCTTTCAGATTCGGAGGGGAATCAATTTTTGCTGGTATTGGTGCAATGTAAAATTAATTAAAAATAATCAGAATAAACGAAACCAAGAATAAAGTGGATCCAGACTAATTTGGTCAACTGCATATTTCTTATCCGAACAAAATCGATTTTGGAAGCTTTACCCGTGTTCTCGCTGTTTCTGTACGCGGAGTCCGCGTGGAGTGACTCCCTCTATTCTCGCCGTTCCCTTCGATTCCCCGAGGAGTCCTCGGGGAACGGCGAGAATACGCCTCTAGACTTCTAAATTCAGTTCAAAAATCAGTTTCTGGTTGATATGTCACGGTACAAGTCCCACATATAACGTTCCATCTATCAATCAAATCCCGTGACATGGGGATGTGAACTGCTTGGATGAATTTGCCTTCAGGCGGGATCACTGTTCCTATGGCCAGCTTCTATCTGACTACTGTAATTGTTTGTGAGCTATATCTACAAGCCCCTCGGTAGGTCAGGGGTTGAGGAGTATTTTTGTATTTCAATTAACTAAATATCGAGTTATAATTCTGAGCCTTTAGAAAAGATGGCTTTTAAATGAGTGTTTCCAAGGTCGTATGTGCAGTGTTGCCACTTACGAAACTAGGTTCTTTCTACCGATTATCCCGCTTTTTCAGCTTCATTATCATATTGATGAAATTGTTGATGAGATTTTTAACTCTGATCAGTTCGACTACTCAAAATTTCTTAGAGTTATTTAGAGGCGAAAGCCTTTTCTCTTGCTTTGTATTATATGATTTTACTTTTGATGATCTACTGGTCGCAGAATTATGGCTCGCTTAGTCGAAGACGTCAAAAAGCTCTGACAAGTCGCAGAATACTCTAGTCCAAAACACGCCAATGATCCTCAGGAAGAACGAGAAAACGTCTCACTAACGACTCAAACTCAAGAACTCAAATCCTGTCCTAAAGAATCACGGCGATCTTCGGGAGCAGCTGTGATACCCGAGGTGATAGCGCTTCTGGTTCTTCCGCTAGGTACCCGTAGAGGTGTGCAAATACGATCGTGAAAGGATTCGAATCCGAATCCAGGGCTAGGTAAAAATCCGATTCCGAATCCACCATTTCAGGCTGAGGATTCAAATCCGGAATCGAATCCGGATTCGAATCCACCTTAACAAAAAAAAATGATGTACGTAGGTTGTGGCTTAAATATCAGAGGTGACAAAAAACACTGATATCAAAGGTATCAGATAACGTGATAAATTACTGAGGATGTTGAAAAAAAAATTGGGAAAACGGAAACTGGAATGATGAAGTCTAGGAATTCGAGCGGATTCGTCAAATTGAGGGTTTGGAATCCGAATCCAGCCTGACAAGCAAAAGATGGAATCCGGCCAAAAGGATGAATCCTAGATTTGAATCCGAATCCGGATTCGGGTTCGCCTATCTCTGGTTCCCGGCGATTTTGCATCGGCAAGGAGGGTTAGTCATTTCAAGAATATTCTGCAACTAGTGGCAGCACTGTTTGTGTGGTCCACAAGTGTGTTCCCGCTACCAACAAGTTGTGTGTGTCTCACAGCTGACGAACAACTGTCGAGATGATCTTCGATTCTGTGTCTCGATTTGGCAGGAAATCCGAATTTGGCCAAATAAGAACAAAAGATTTGACAGTGCAAACGGATACGTCAGCTGTATTTTATTAGTGCCACATTCCGTCCCTTCTTGGCAAGACCCTTTTCAGGCTCAAGCTGAAAAATCATTGCAGAATAACACTAGGGAGTAGCGCCAAGACCTATGCTTTCCATGCATCGGAAATGGGCCTTAATCGTAATACCGCCCACTACGCTCACGACATTTAAACGGAACAAAATTGCGGGTTTAGAACATTCTAGTATAGCTAAGAAGCAGTCTGCACACATCGAGTAAACAGGGGAGGTAGTATAATTTGTGTTGCTGTGTTCGGAATATGGAGTTACCCTTAGTTCAGACTGCTGCTTCGTGTGCGACACGATTTTGTCTTTGGTGTTCCGACGTGCGACAGAATCGCATGGACGTTCCCACTGCCACGCAGACGCAAATGGAAAACAAAATGTTTTGACGAGATTATCATGCAAAAGGCCAAAGAAACCATTGGGGAAACAGAGTCTGAAGATGCTGGGAGATTACCCATCTGAATACCACCCATCATTAGGAAATTTTCAGTCAAACACAATATGTCATCCTGTTCAAAACAGGTTATTACAAGTTTATTCAGAAGATATTTTGCAATCAGCCATCCTAGGATTACAGTCAGACCAAGGTAAAGTAATTTTTATTCTTGGAAATTAACTAGTCTTTTTTTTTTCTTTTCTTTCCCTCAAGAATCGCATGAGTTATGTCGGATTAGTTGAAATATTTTAACGCATCCGATAAAACGCAAAGTTCTGCGTTGCTTGTCGCACGATTTGTGTCGTCTGTCCGATGACGTAGAATTTTGCGCGAAATCGCAGCAGTGTGAACCATGGGTTATCGCAGTCAGCGCCGGTGCACGACTGATTTGAGTTTCTGTAGAGACATTATGTATTGCTTGTCGCTGCTATTTGAGTGTGTGTTCTCTTATTTCAAGCCTTGGCGCTATTCCCTAGAGTTATTTTACTCTGCTAGAAAATGAACGAAAGATTCTACCTTAAGTATCTGATTTTGTGAATGGAAATTGCTTGGAGCTTAACCTGGTGCTGCGATTGTTTTTGCGGCTCGATTTGGTCGTTGAGAGGGTAGAGATTTGTCCGCGATTATGGCACTTGCCTTCCGGTGCCATATACCGATCACTTTTCGCTCGGTCGGTCCGGTGATTGCGAGTTAGGGTACTTCCAGATATTGCTAGGACGATGAAACTTCCCGTACGGAAAATCTCCACGTCGAATGCCATTTTACACCTCGAATCGAGGACGAAACGGTATTTTCGGTAGCGATATGCGGGCGAAAGTATCGCGAGGTAGTGTTGGGCGATATTCGGATTTTTCGATATATCGATATATCGATATTTTCACTTTCGATATTCGATAATCGATAAATCGATATCGATATTTTGGGACCATGCTTCGCTATACTACACGTCTCGTTTTACCAGAATTTAAGAGCAAAATCATCGCAAAAAAGCATATTGTATCAACTCAAATTTCGAATAAATGAAAACGGAATTACGAACAACATATTGCTCCAGTTTTGGATGTATAAATGTAACTTATGGCGGATCGCTTACAATAATTTTAATGAACAAATATCGTTTTCGATATCGATATTTACGTTTCGATATTCGATATCGATATTTGGTCCGATATATCGATATATCGTTATCGATATCGAATATCGCCCAACACTATCGCGAGGACGAATATTGATGGCGCATTATACTTCGACCCACATTTTCGCTGCGAATATGAAGGCGAAGGAGAGGGAGATCTCGTGTTCGCTATCGTGTTTAGTAAAGGGCGAAGGCGGATTTCCCTTCGACCTTAGTTTTCGCTGCGAAAAAGACGGCGAAAGACAGGGCGATCCTACCTCCGCCTCATATTTGGCGAAGGGCGAGGGTGTATTCAACTTCGGCCTTGTTTTCGCTACGAAGATGGTAGCGAAATATCAGGGAGATTTCATCTCAACCTCGTTTTTGGTGAAGTGCGAGGGCGACCTTATAGTTTCACTGCGAAGTTGCCATCAGGGGATGGTGAAAGACTTTTCCTATAATACTTTTGACTTTTGTCCACTGGCAAGGTAATTGACGAGATGCAGAGGCAGTTGCATTTGGTGAGCAATAAGAAAGAATATTTGACGGTGCAAAACGGATAAGTCAGTTACATTTTATTAGAGCTATATTTCCTACTTGGCAAGCGTCCCCTTCAGGCTCAAACCGCACAAGCTGGAAACTGAACAGTCACTTTCCAGCTCATTTTTCGTAATTTTAAATTTCCCAGGAAGCTCATTTCCAGCTTGAGCCTGAAGAGAACCCTTGCCAAGAAGGGTCGAAATATAGCTCTAATAATATGTAGCAGAGTTATCCGTTTTGCACCGTCAAATATGGTTCGCAGTCAGCTAGGGCTGAAGGAATATCTATAATGAGGGAGAAACTACTTTCTAGCTTTACGTTTGCCAGAAACCTAGGAGCAAAGAGCAATCCAGTCCGATTTTATGTATCACTGTATTAATCAAATCAAATCTACGCAGTGTATGGTACTTTATTCCCTAATTGCTGTTTCGAGACAGGAGAAAAAAAAACTAAAACTGTAAGAGCCACGGAAATGCTTTAATTTAAGCCTTGCCGTCTTTAGTTTTGAAAATATTGCTGTACTGTGAAGTTCAAAAAATTTCAGAAGCAGCTTCCGAGTTTGAACCTTGTTCGATGGTGCAAAAGCATCATCCAACAAATTTCGAGAGTTACTAGTCCTAAATTGATCGTTTGGGGAAACTAGTTTTGTCTTCTATATTGAGTTTAATTTTGAACCTTTTTTTAAACTGGATCTCTGTCACAGTTCTGCAATAGATCACTGATCAATGGATATGGATTTTTGTTGATTTGTAAGGGAATTGCGCTGGTTGATTATTACCAACGTTATTTGATTTCGACCTCGTAATTCTTACTGAGAAAACAGGGTCTTTTTGTATCAAGTGTACGAGGTCGAGGTGGTTTCGTTACCAAATGAGGCGAGAGAGAAAACGAGGTAGTTTCTGTTTCAAATGTACGAGGTCGTTTTGACCCAAATTTGAGGTGAAAAACGAGAGCGAAAACGGCCTAGTTTGTGTTTCAAATGTACGAGGCCGTTTTGACCCAGATTTGAGGTGGAAACGAGAGCGAATAGGCAGCGAAAACGACCTAGTTTGTGTTTCAAACGTACGAGGCCGTTTTGACCTAGATTCGAGGTGTAGATTTTCCGTACGGGTTGTCAGGCATAAAATCGTGGGGGGAGTGGAGGGAGGGGGAATCCGAAATAATTAGGTATGCGTAGCTTTTGAACGAGTGATCGGATGTGAATGTATCCCAATTCGCGTCTGGACCGGATCCGACAACCCTGGGGGGCGTTGGTAGGGGGGGGGGGTACCCACAATATCGTGACACGCTTATTATGGAGGGATCACGATCAATTCATTGAAGAAACAGGCATGGGTTATAGATATACCGTTGACATAACCGGATCGGATCCGGCATTGTGGGGGGAGCTAGAGGGGTGTCCCGGAATTACGGTTATCACGGGTTACGGTACTTTTAGATGTGCTAGGACGACGAAATTTGGCAGGCTTACCGGGGACTCGACCAGATTGTCAGATTGACTTGGAAATAGCCGTTTCCCCGATTTGACCATGGCGAAGGGAGAGGAGGGGGGTGAGGTCCTGCGAGGGAAATAAAACTTTAGAGCGGGGCATCCTCGACATTCTGGACAAAGCAAGACAGAATTCCAAGACCGCTCGGACCGTAAAAAAAACAAAAGCATATGACGATGAAGCGAAAAAAGCCAGATTTCTCGTAAATAATTGATAAAAAGAAACAAAATTCTCAGGCGCCAGAATATCACAGGTTTTTGCTGCCAAATGTCACAGGGTGCAATCCAAGAAAAGTGGCAACACAGGGGGGGGGGGGGGGTCAGAGGGGGTTTCCGGGAAATCCGATGATCGCGACGTAAGGTACTTCCAGATGCACTAGGACATAAGAAGCGGCAGGAGTATTACAGATTCGATCAGATGACATGGATCTAGTCACTTCCCCGATCCGGCCATCTTTGGGGCGAATCCGGATTACTGGAATTTTGTGTTGTGCATAACTTTTTGAACGGTTGGTCGAAACCAAAGGAAACTTGATAATTGACAAGAGGGTGTGTTTCTGATCTAATGATACACTTTCGGAATCTCCAAGAGCCCATGATCATTTGCACCTCGTGTATGTGCCGACATTAGATGAGTTTTCAGCCACCTTAAAGTGCGCATCTTAACTGCAAAGTTAAAAAGAAGACGTTTGACCAAAAGTACATTTTCGTTATTTCCTAGGGCCGAAGATCATTTTTGCCTTAAGGGTTTTGCTTAAAAATGACTTTCCAACATACTTAAAGCGTCAATTTTACGGTAGCTTACGAAGTAGCTTAAATCCAGATCAGCGGAATTCCGGATCCCCCCCCCCTCCAACTCCCCATGCGTGTCCGAATCCGCCGGTTCTGTTGCTGATGTAACAGAACCTTATGCTTATGCTTGTTCTTCCCACAAAGTGTCATCCCAATCGCTACAGTGTAAGCGTGTCAACAAATTTCTGCCCCCCCCCTCCCCACACTCCACCACATTGGTCAGATCCTCTCCACACCTGAAATGGGACATCTGAGACATGAGTTCTTTCCGAATGTCAAGTTTCATTAAGACCCGTTCAAAACTTTGACATACCCAAAGATTCCGGATTCCCCCTCCCTCCACTCCCCCCACGATGGTCAAATCGGAGAAACGACCGTTCTTAAGTTGAATTGTCGAGTCCCTGATATGCCTTCCAAGTTTATCGTCCTAGCACATGTGTAAAAATCTTAACTCGGAATCACCAGAAGTTCAAAACTCTTACTCCAACTCCCCCCGCAGTGATCGGATCCGGTCCGGTCTTGTCAAATATGTATCAAGGGCTTGTGCTTGTTCTTCCCACTGAGTTTCATCCCGATCCGTCCACTCTGAACGTGTCACACGATGTCTGCCCCCCCCCCTCCCAACTCCCCCAAAAGTCACCGGATCCATTTCGGACTTGAAGTTTGACATGAAAGTTATACACACGTCAATATTCCGGATACCCCTTCCTCCATTCCCCCACGGTGGTCGGATCGGGGAAGCTACTACTTCCAAGTTAGTTTGATTGGGTCCCAAATATGCCTGCCATGATTCAAGGTCCTAGCACTTCTGGAAATACCCTAACTCGAAAACAGTGGCCTGACAGACCGACCGAAAAGTGACCAGTATATGGTACTTGAGCGAAGCTCCAAGTGACATAACAAGAGCTGTAAGCTCATATGGCACTTGCATGGGTTAAGATGTTTTGATTGATCAAAAGTAAGTTTTGACTTTGCGGTTGAGATGTGCACTCTAAGGGAGCTGGAACTTTATTTGTAAGCAAAACTCTTGAGGCAAATATGTTAATGGGCTGATGGGCATCGTGGAAATGCATTTATTGCTTAAAAGTATTTTTTTTACTTTGCGGTCAAGATTGGTACTTCAAGGAATAATCGGATTTGGGAAGTAGCAATTTCTAAGCAAATGTTGTTGAATCTCCGATATTCCAGCGAAGTTTCATCGTCCTAGCACATCTGGAAGTACCTTAACTCGCGATCATCGGAATCCCAGACCCCCGCCTCCCCCCCCCCCTCCAACTCCACACACAATACCCGGAGCCAATCCGGTTCTGTAAATGATTAATCCAGAGCATCTGTTTGTCATTCCAACGAAGTTTGATCCAGATCACACCAGTCTAAGCGGGTCAAGTATTTTCCACCCTCCCCCAATAATTGTCGATTCGGTCCGGAAATGAAAAAGATAACCAGAGAAAAATGTCCTCTGTTCAATTATTAAATCTCACTCGAATCCGATCACCCGTTCCAAAGTTACCCATGACTCAATATTCCGGATTCCCCTCCATCAACTCCCCCCAAGATTATCAAATCGAGGACTTTTTTTTTGTTCCAAGTGAGTTTGACCGGGTCCCTGATATGCCTGCCAAGTTTCGTCGTGAAAATCCCCCAAAAACGCAATTCCGGGACCCCCCCCCCCCTCAAGTGTCCGGAACCAGTCAAATTGTGTAAAAGATTTACATGGAGCAGATGTTTGTTCTTCCCAGCAAGTTTCACTCTGATACCATCATTCTAACCGTTTCTCGAGATTTCCGGTCCCCTCCCCCCAACTTAATTCCGCCCCCCCCCCCCCTCAAGTGTCCGGATCTAGTCAAATTGTGTACAAGATTTACATGGAGCAGATGTTTGTTCTTCCCAGCAAGTTTCACTCTGATACCATCATTCTACCCGTTTCTCGAGATTTCCGGTCCCCTCCCCCCAACTTCCCCACGGTGCCCGTACCCAATCCGAGTCAGTAAATAATTTACCTAGAGCATCTGTTTGTTCTTCCCACAAAGTTCCATCCCGATCTCTTCATTCTAAGCGGGTCACGTATTTCCCCCCCCCCCCCCAATACTTGCCGGATCCGGTCCGGATATAAAAAAGATCATCGGAGGAATGTCCTCTGTTCAATTCTTAAAGTTCACCCTAATCCGATCACCCGTTCCAAAGTTACTCATGACTGAAAATTCCGGATTCCCCTCCCTCCACCCCCCCCCCACCATTATCAGATCGATAAAAAAAATTATTATTAAGTCAGTTTGATCGGGTCCCTGATTTGACAGCCAAGTTTCATCGTGAAAATCCCCAAAACTGCCATCACCAGAATTGCGGGAACTCCCCCCCCCCCCCCCCCTAAGTGTCCGGATCGAGTACAATTGTCTAAACGATTTATCTAGAGCAGATGCTTGTTCTTCCCGGCAAGTTTCACTCCGATCCCTCCATTATAACCGTTTCTTCAAACTTCCGGTCTCCCCCCTCCCAACTCCCCCCTGGCTACCGAATCCGGTCAAGACTTTAAAATGGGACATCACAGATATATAATCTATTCAGTTATTAAGTTTCATTACAATCCGACCACCGTTCGAAAGTTACACACTTCTCAATTTCCCGGATTCCCCTGCCCTCCACTCCCCCTCAAAATGGTCGGATCTGGAAACTGATTATTTCTAAGTTTGTTTGGTCGGGTCTCTGATATGCCTGCCAAGTTTCATGGTCCTAGCACAACTGGAAGTACCCTAACTCGAAAAAGTGTGACAAAAACTCGGACCGACCGACAGACCGAAGGACCGACTGACGGAATTGTGATCGGTATAGATAGATAGATACTTTAATTTTAGCCGTTAGGCCATACACAAAATCATACATTTTAAACACTTCGAGAGAGCGATTATGTAAACTCACATATAAAACTTGAGCCAGAGGCTGCAAGTGCCAGAAAAACCGGGAGTTACAACCTTGCGGGTCGAGTGTGTGCCACAAACTTCTTTTTCCGTGACTAACACTGTGGCACACACATGTGCCGCGGAAAAACTCCTTTACATAATAATAATATATAATAATAATAATAATGTAATAATAATAATATAGATAATAATATTTATTATTTGTTTAAGTAATACTTAAGTTGAGGAGCGGAGGGGAATTCTTTAATAATAACGATAAGTCATATTCTGACTTCACTTATCTCAAGGCCTAACATTATCTACTAGAAACAGCGGCCGACCAATCACAGATCGACTTTTGTGTGCATCGAAATCCCGCAGCAACAGCTCAGAAGATAGCAGATTAATCAACGTGTGACAATCAGTCATTACCGATGATGAATTCAGAAGAAAAAAATAACATACCATCTTATGTTCCTGATTTGGTCAATGATTCATCATTGGTAACATATCAAGATATATCATGATTTGTATCATGGGTACACGGTCACGGAATCGACAATGTGATTGGCAAATGGCGAGCGCGGCCTACACTCCAGAAAAATAGAACCTAGGTTTAGACTGCAGAATAACGAACTAATATACTTTTTATAGAACTCACGCGCACTCAAGTACGAGTGGTCTAAATGACCGATGAAAAATTTATCTCAAAATAGTACTCTGAAGTTGTACGAAAAAGTTGCATGCAGTACTAACGATGCTACTACATGCTTCTACTTCAAGGCTACCGTGTTACTGCATACTACTATATGCTACTATTAGCAAGACTGGATGCTACTATGGCAAGACAGGATGTTACTGGATACTAGTACATAAGATTGGACCAGTCTGAGGCACATTAAATGATAGTATTCTTTGCTATTACATAGTATTACATGCAACGTTTTCGTACTACTACCATACTACTACCCAGGCTACAAATTGTTCATCGGGTGCTTCCTCGCCATGCTCAGTTCCACCGTCTTTAAAGGTCTAAAGGTTATGTTTATTTAATCATCTATACTTTGTTTATTTATTTTTTCTTTTTTTTGGAGAGGGGATTTTGGAGTGTATAGTTTTTGTTTTTGGGTGTTTGGACAGGAACCGAGTAAGCATATAATTTTTTTTTTTTTTTCTCTTCCTCTCTTTTTTCTTATTTCTCTCTCTACTATAGTGTTATGTAGGTTAATCTGTCAAAGGGGGTTTGTTAAACCTCTTAACAAGTGTAAAATTTTGGTGGGTTTCGTAGTTCAGTAATTTTTTTCCAATTTATTCATTCATTCATTCATTTATTTATTTCCCTCAAAAAATATATAATGAGGAGTACTAAAATAAATTTAAAAAACACTGATACAAATAACTTTCATAACAATAAATAACAATTGACGTACATTAAACAAAGCACTGTACTTACTTAACTATTGGCTTTTTAGCGAAAAACGGAAACAGATTCTTCAGAATCAGAATATTATTAGCTTTAGCTACAAAATTATCAAATTTCTGCTGAATTGTCAGGGCAGGATCTTTAACTGAAAGTGAATTAATTAGAGGTGTATTTCTAGCAAATAAAGGGTATCCAAGCAAAAATTTACAGTATTTAAAATAGCACACACGGACACTAGCAATCATACCACGATTAAAACCATTCACCACCACCGCTGGAAAAATAACTATTGGTAAAACAGTTGACTGGTATATACGGGCAAGAATATCACGTCTAAGCTTACCCCTCAGATGGATTAAAGCTCCAAACGTCTTACGGATTTTTAGTTCAATATTTCTTACTACACCCCATATATAATAAACCCCATATATAATCAAATCTAATCTATGCATCCCCCCCCCCCTCAACGACACTACGCTGATGTCTGCATTTGCCGTGTTTAGCTTTTTTCGAGGCGGATCCAGCTCCTGCTTACTGCATCTTAAAAGCTCACTGGTCAGATACACCGGGTATGCAAGTTGTTCCATGTTTCTCATCAAAGTCAAAGGTGCCAAGTGCGGCTGCAAACAGTCGGATGGATTTTATTCCGAGAAACTTTCAAAGAAGTCAAGCATTGCAGAACATAGGAGCAGCAACTGTGTCTACTGCACTTCGTGCTTCAAAGCTTTTCTTCTTTGGTCGTCAGGGTCGGGCTGAAGAGCAAATTTGACTGTTCTTGTAGGGTCGCGAACAGATCACGGCTAGGAAACAACTCGATGTACAGAAGAAGCTGCTAAGACACGATGTAGACCAGCTTTTAAAAAGTTGTGTTTCCGTAGCCCTGGCCTACGAGAAATTCTTCCCCCCTGCATATCTACCTATTAGGCCAAGACCGGCACGAGCTGCTGCCCAGCCTGTTCCAAAGTTGCAGCCAGTACCCTGTTCCCGTGACCGATACAGAAAAAGTTTTGTTCCTTCGTTCACTGACCTTTTTAACGGGCATTCCGAACCACCTCCATAATTTAATCGTATTTTTGTGTGTGTTGTTATTGAATTGTAAATATAATAATTTTTGATATTATCTAGTTTTTAGTTTGGGGTGAATTTGACCGAATTATGAGTTTTGTTTATAGATGTTTTGATAAGTTGACATGTTACGTATGATTGAAGGTTTTAGTTAGAGTTTTAATGTGAGATACATGTACATTGACCAAATGAATAACATTAGTTATAGTTGTTTTAACATTAGTTAACTGTTAAGTTATACATGACGGAAGAAATTCAATGTTCGGCTTCGTCCGTGAGCGAATTTTTGAAAATAAACTGAATTGAACATTGAACATTGAATTGAGCTGGGAAATCAAGGTAAGCACGATAAAAGAGCTTATTTTTGTGTCTCCAACATTCTTCTATTTATTACTCTTCGTTTCAGTAAAGAAAATGGACAGATGAAAAGAAAACCAAAAACAAAATAAAAACTTTAAACTTTCAGACATAAGGAAACAATCAAATATACAATTGTAAAATAAAACCATCAGCTGAACATGTATAGGTATCGGCTATATACAAATAAACTTTGAGAATTTTGTTCCAGGGGTAAAGGGGCTACTACCTTTATTACTCTATCCTATGCAAGTCCTACATAAGATCTACTGCACTGCCGTAAACTACCCTCGTTTGATATGCAGGCAGTGACGAGCTTCTATACTTCGTTACTTGCTCGACCGATCACACTATATTGTCTACACAGGAATTGTTTGACTCTGTTTTGGAATCGCACCACTGGAAATGTTTGAGTCTGTTTTGCTCAAATTCGTCTTTTGAAGTGACGAACTCGTCAGTCCTCAGTCCTGGCTGCTTTCCTGGGCTAAAATCCAAGAGACTTCAAAAGATATTGTATAACCACATATGTGGTTATGTGTAATATGTAGTGATAATGTTTATTTCTTCCGTATGTATATGGCGACGGCTGAAGTAAGCTGTTTTCCTGGACTAAAATCTAAGAGACTTCAAAATATATTGTATAACCACATATGTAGTTATGTGTAATATGTAGTGATAATGTTTGTTTCTCCCGTATGTATATGGCGACGGCTTTGACTTACTCGACGAGACACTCAAATTTACTCAAGCCGTTTCCAGCATCAAGTACCGCACGTCGGCTCCACTCATTCTTCGCCATTGTTACTAATTATTTTAATAACCAATAAAATTTCACGTTTGTCGTTCATTTGTGCCTGTTCGGTTCTTGATTTGTTTCTGTATTTGTCTTAAGTTTTGTTGTTGTTGGTATATTATTTAGATGTCGTTAGTTATTTTTCCACTGAACCTTAAACCTTAAGTAAAAAAAAAAATAAAAAAAATAAGAATCCCGCAGCTAGAGGATATTCTACAGATTTCTCTGTCAATCGGCTCAACGGGCCAAATCGGCGGCAATTTATTGCAGCGTGGCTGAGATGGCGCTACCGGTCTTTGTGGTGTTCTTGTGCCGATGACGGTGCAGTCTCTTCATCGTTTAAGAACCTAGTCCTACAAAGAACAAATAAGGATAGAACAGACATGGCTAGGGTCATGCTGACTAAAGTTTATTTCCCAACGGAGGTGAGACAAATTTATTGCCTCTTTCTAAATATAAAGTCTGAAGCCAAGCTGACCATTCATTACGAAAGAAATAGAAAACCATTTCTCTATTTTCATTTTTCGCTGAGGACGGTTTGCCGGAAGTGCAACCGAAATATGCGAATTTTATTTATCCCTCGCACATCATCCTAGAGGGATAAATAGCTGATCAATAAAAAAAAAACGAAAATCACGGTTTTCTATTTCTTTTGCCTCTTTCTTCGTCCGATTGACGCGAACAAAATGTAGTAATATGTTTTCATTAAATCTATAATTAACTTTTTTAATATAAATAATAATCACCGTTTTTAGTGGAGTGTTCATTTATGAACAACCCACTCTTGCGGTTTTCATTTTTCACCTTTTTTTTATTTATCTGGAGCTCATAACTTGTGAACCATGGCCACTTTAGTCAGCAAGACCCTAGCCATGTCTGTTCTATCCTTATTTGTTCTTGGTAGTATCATGTAGAGGTATCATGTTGAAACTTCGTATACGTGTCGTCATTGGGGCCCAGTTGTGCCTTTTTGGAGTCCCACCCCACATATCCGCTTCAGGGGCAATCGGGGACTAACTCGCCAAATGACTAATGCTCCCACCGAGACTACAACTGGGGATAGGACGATAGTATTCCTTGATTCTTTTGAGCTTAGGGACCTTAGGGTAGAGAAGATATTTTCGAGTTCCACCACTACCAGTCTCCCCGCTTGTGAGCAACTGGGCCATGACTGCCCAAAAGTAAAGTCCATGAGTAAAGTTCCAAGGAGTTGGCAACATTAAAACGGTGACGAAGCTAATAAGAAAAGCAAATTGGGTGATGTCAATAGTTAAAACCCTGACAAAATTCGGGGAACTATTTTGTATGTTTGTCCGAAGTCTCCTTGAATATGCGTGTACTATTTGGCATTATCCTCTGACAAAAGATGGTACTGATTCCACTGAAAGCGTTCAGAAACGTGCTGTCAGAATTATATATAGAGGACGTAAAATGCCTTACAGTTTTGTTCTATAGCTTTTCAAACTTAAACATCGAGAGGCTAAGTAGAGAGTTTGGTATGGAATCCCTACAGAACCCATCCTTCCGCTCCCTCCTGCCACCTCTCTTCCAGCCTCAACGTGTGCGGAGCGAGTACTCAAGCTGGAACCCCGTTTCTACCGTACGGAGCGGTACCGTAATAGTTGTATCCCCGATTTTATCCACTTTTTCAACAATGAGTTTTAGCCTGTCTCGTGTGTGTTCTACTTTTATGACTTTGTGTTGGACTATTTTCACGCTGAATTACTTATTATTACTACTGTTATTTATTTTCTTACCCACTAATAACAACAAAGGTAATCAGCTGAGTAAAGTCAAGAAAAAAGAGAAAAGAAAAACATAAACTACGAAAAATAAACACATTCAAGACCGTGAAACGGTGGCAGTTGGCTTGCATTGATATCAGAAAGCTTTCTCAATACGGCAACTTTCGCGAAAACATCATTCATCCCAACTGTTGTTTTGACTGACATTATTGTTTTAATATCGTGCATCTCGACTTAAACAACAAGCCGTTTGGCCCGAAGCCCCGACTTGTATTGATGCTTTGAAATAAACTGAACTGAATTGAAGTGAAATTAAAACAAAGTGTTGAGGAGCAACACTTTGGTTTAGCTTCCAAACTTGGTTGCAAAGCCGACCAAGGTTGCAGCACGGACCCGTAAATTTCCTGTAACGACTCGCCATTCAGGGGGCTTGTCATTTCCTATGCTTCTATGTTGCTATGTTGCCCGAGCCTCACCTAGTTTCCAAAAAATCCGCTTGGGTCGAATCGGCGTTCTTGCTCAGATAGACAAAATCGCCAGCATGCGACCAGGTACCTAAGCTAGGACAAAAGATCCAGGATACTCTTCCTTACAGAGAATATTCCTAGTTCAGCACAACAGCTGCGAAAAAAAAATTCTACCTGGATAGTCGGGTATTTTATCCCCGTGGGTATTTCTTCAACTATCTGACGTTCGGTCAAGAGCGCATCAGAAATCTCTTATTGACAAGCCCCCTGAATGGCGAGTCATTCCAGGAAAGGTATGGGTCCCTGGTTGCAGCAACAATTCACGTTGCCCAGACAACGTAAATCTAGTTTGTATCATGCAGTGAATGTTATCCGAGTGTTGGTATGTTTTCCTTATTCTTTTTTGTTGCCATGGCTGACTGTTTTTTTGCAATAATTATTATTATAGGACTCATCTTGAACGTCCGAAAGCTTTCTGCTGCTGTAAATGCTGCATTTTCTTTTTTTCTGTCCGAAAGCTGTTACCTTTTTTTCTTCTCTGACACTTCTAGAATATCAAATTTAAGTCAGGAAGAAGAACAAGGAAAAAGAATTAGCTGTATAAAGCTGACAAAATGAATCAGCTACTGATATCCAACCTTCTTATCTTTCCTTTCTTCGTTGGCCATGATTGCCAGTTGTCTTAGAATTTGGAATCTTTGCCGAATTGTCAGTTGTCTTTATGAATTTGTTATGTTTGCCACCGAAAACACTGAGAGAACCGCCGAACTCCCCAGTTTCTTCTTGAATAATCAGCATAAATTTAGCATTCTTGCTGAATTTTTCCATGAATTTATTCTGAATTAATGCTGAATTAATTGAGCAAAAATTTAAGTCCGAAAGCGAAATGCTGCATAAAATGCTGAATTAATTCAGCATTTTCGTTCGTTTCGGAGCTTTCGGACATGTTCCTTGTCTTTTCCAGTACACAAAGACCAGCAACAGTCACCGAACATGAATCAATGGTGCCAAACTACACCGGGAAATTCTAGTGCAACTTGTTGTAACTAAGCCTGCACTCTGTACTATGGAAACGCCACCTGCTTTTTGTACCATTATACCAATTAGTAGCTGGAACAACGGTAGACAACACAGGAGGGCTGACTCGGCCTATCAAATAGTACTGACATTGTTTAAAGCTGCTTCTCCGATTACGTAATATTCTCCCTCCCCCCTATCCTCCTATACATATTAGACCACAGCGAGAGAAGTCCCAGAATATCCTCAAACTATCACCTGTGGTCCCCCTTCATGAAAGATATAAGGAGTTTTGTATTTGTTGAGTTGTACAATAACCGATTGGTTAGTCCTTCTAAGTCTGTTTTTTTTTTTTTTCGAGACAAGACTATAGACTGATACAGTATTATGTTATTCATCTTTTTTACGCATAAAAGGTCAAATTCGGCGGTAACGCTGTGACAGTTGCTTTTGAAAAAAAAAAAAAAAATCTACTCTGTCAGTCGCCAACAAACTCGCATTTCCCGTCTCATACTCTTGATAATATGCACGATCAAAATAAAAATTTCTAAAATACGGAATACTCCAATCTATGGTGTTCACGTGTATTTTTACCGGTAAAATGCTAAACAACAAACACATAACACCAACAATACATTTGTATCATCACTGTTATATCATTATGATTATTTGTATTATCGTTATCATATATTATAATTTTTATGCAATCACTATTATTGACTCTGTATGTTCAAGTCAAGTCATTCAAGAACGGGATTTGTTAGCTATGACTGTTTTGTTATACTTCATGGGAGCGAAAAAAAGGTAATTTTTGAAATGAGACAACTGCAGGAAGAAGAATTACGCCAAATATTTTTGTATAACTTTCAAAACGTTCAGATAACTTTTGAGATTGGAATTTACGATCGAGATCAAGTCACCGCATTTATAACAGTTCTGTGCTTGGAGGATAAATATTCCTTCAGCCCAAGCTGACTGCTTAAAAAGCTGACTTTAGTTTTGCGTTTCCCACAAGTTCGTTTTTCCAACACGAGGACCCTTGCCAAGAAGGGCCGTAATATAGCTCCATTAAAATTCAGCTGACGTATCCGTTTTGCACCATCAAATAGGACAGTTTCGTGGAGTGAAATGATGCATAGGGATTGAGACTGTTTAAAGCAGAAATAGCGTGTCTTATTGACGCCCTCTTTAAGTACCTTCTGTTATAGACTCACCTTGAAAACTTGAGGTACTGATCTGTGTGTGCAAAAGGGTCAATGCCGGTGCAATGATGGCTGGAAGCGTCCGGGATCGAACCAGCGGCGGATGCTGTCGATTCGTGACAACAACGGCTCTCTCATTGGAACTGGAATGAAAACATAATTTTCAAGCTCAAATTTAATTTTTAAAATTCATGGTCTCGAAAAACAGCATAGCAAATGTTAACAAAAATACACTTGCATGCAATTCTGTTAGATCGAACTCCGTAGCTGACCCCCCCCCCCCCGAACTGAAAACGCATGACTTGACAATCAGCTTGTGTAACTGTACCCAAGAAAAGAGAAAATCTCGATTTTTGGGATCCGAAAACGTAATTGGAGGGATACCTGTGACATCGCCAAAGTTGTCCGTCTGTCCGTACATACATGGGATGAGCAACCACGACTGAGTGCGCAACTGATGACGTGATGGAATTAAGTGCTAACACAGTTTGCCGCGGTTAATGAAAGTTTGGCAGAAGGAAAATCTTGCTCGAATCAGGATACAGGTAGCAGAAACAACGTAGTCTGACCTCGTCTTTAAAGTTTAACTGAAAAGTCAACTTATTTTTGTATCATTTAACTGAATACGCTGCATTATTTGGATTGTGTTAAGGTGTTTTATTTTTCACTATGTGGACTAGTATGGCGTTCACAACTTCTACAGCCGTCCTCACAACGCTAAATTCTACTATGACGCGGAAAATTTGAATCTCAGTATAATCGCGGCTTTTCAGTGGCCACTGTCCAGTGACCAGCTCACGGAAGGTAGCTCATAGCTTGTTCACACGGGGCTGAAACAGCGGCCGATTCTTGATCAGTGGCTGATTTACGCGCGTAAATGGCGGTTGAAAAAAATCCAAAAGTCAGCCGCCGAACTTTCAAATAGGCGCTTGTTTCATTGCGGTCACCAATTGGGATAAACTAAATCCTTTGGAATGTGACCTTTGATGACTCTAGGGACAGTAAACAGACTGTAATTAGGAGAACTAGGTCAAACTTGGAGAATTTTAGGTCAATCCAGTTCAAATTCTGTCGGATCAATGTGGACATAACATGATTTTTACACTAAGAATCCCAGGATTACTAAATGGACTGAACAACACTAAATGATTGCATTCTGTTCTTGTATTACTTATATTTATTATTGATTATAGTTTATGTTCTCATTTAAAAACAAAATATTTAAATGAATTTTATTTGCTTCATTTGCCAAAGAGTTGATCCGTCGTCTGAACAGATCAGCCGCTGTTTACGCGCTTATTTCGGTCCCGTGTGAACAAGCTATCACTGCCTGAACACTTAATTTCGTAAAGCGTTTCATCAAGTCAAGTTCAAGTTCAATGGGTTTATGAACAATACAAAATAAATCATACATAAACAAAAGACTCAGTCCATTTCTGGACGCCGAGAACCACAATCATTACATTTTAAACATAATACGCAGAGTGGTCACTGCTCCTGCTCTCAGACACAACCTTGCCTCTCAAAAAACAAAACAAAAAAACTAACCAATTACCTTCCTGCAAAAATTCATTCAAGCATACAACATAGATACAAGCGCACAGGGGTACCACAAATCACACAGAATTCCATCATATGAAAATCGATTCTTCATGAATTTCATTTCATTTCATTTCATTTATTTCTGACCGCCAAAGCTGGCGAGTATAAAAGAGAAATAACAATACAACACGGCCAAAAAATACGTTAAACGTGGCCCAACATTTGCACAATCAATTGCTCAACAAATTTTGAAAACAAAAAACAAATAAAAAGAACATACCATACTAACATACACAGTCTATTTCAAACGAAATAGACAAAAAATTATGAAAGTTATTTGTAACAGTGTTTTTTAAATTTATTTTAGTACTCCTCATTATATATTCTTTGAGGGAAATAAATAAATGAATGAATGAAACCTTGACCCAGGTTATGCTTTAGGCTATCAAGCTTAATCATGAACTTAGCGTGTTTCTGCTTCAGGATTTCAACTAGCGGAACAACGAAGCAACACATTTCCCTCTCTTCTCCAAGCCTCTTTCAGTGAATAACTGATGAGTAACTAGATTGCCCTATCTCCCCTCAGCCCCTTTCGCTTAACCATTAAAGCATAACCGAAACGGCTTATTCTTACATCTTGGATTTTTTTTTTTTTTTTTTTTTTTTTTAAACCTGCGTAACCTTTCGAAAATTTGTTACTTTACTTTTTGGGCTACGACTCCTCCTCCACTCGGTGACGTTAATATTTCCTTTAAATCTTTAACGTCACCTACTCTTTCCAAACAAACAAACAAAATTTTAAACTTCAAAAAATATAACTCCATTTACCATTTCAACTGTTCAAATTATTTTTGAATTTAACTTTACCAATCTTAATACTTATTTACTCTTATTTCAATACAATATAAACATTTTTATTTTTATGTTTTTGATCTACGAATCCTCACCTCTACACATCAAGAACTCTAACGCCAACCAAAACGAGCGCTACGAAAGACAAACAAACACCCCCAAACAGGAGCCTCTAAGAGCTACAAACACATTCCAAATCCATTATTACGAACTATAGTATTCGAATACATTACACTATTTTGACTCTTTTTTCGCGTTAGGCTCTAGTAGTACTACAAATAATAGTTGCATTTTTGATCGAAGTTTGAAGTAACCTTCAACCTCAAAGGTCTCTGCTTAAATACCGTTTTTGGTCGCCGGTCACAGTTCCTTCTAGTGTTGGGCGATATTCGATATCGGACCTAATATCGATATCGAATATCGAAATGTAAATATCGATATCGAAAACGATATTTTTCGACTCATAGTTATTGTAAATAATCCAACATAACCTACATTTACATATCCGAAATTGGAGCAATATGTTTTCCGTAATTCAGTTCTTACTTATCCGGAGTTTGAGATGATGCAAGATGCTATTCAACGACAGTTTCGTTAGTAAATTTGGGCGAAACGAGACATATCCTATAGCGAAACATACTAAAGAAATATCGATATCGATATATCGATTATCGAATATCGAAAGTGAAAATATCGATATATCGAAAAATCCAAATATCGCCCAACACTAGTTCCTTCGTCCTTCAAACTCTGACCGTCGAACTTCGTGCGTTAGCAAGTTCGAAGTTTACTTGAATCGTCGAAGAAACGTCGACCTGGCAAGGATCGCCGGAGTCGTAAAAACACTAATTGAGCAAACGGTGAACTTCGACGGCGTTCGAAAACAGCAATTAAGCAACCTGCTAAGCGAACGGCGAACAAAACTTCGATCAAAAACGCAACTAATAATTTATTCTTAACCCACAAATCGTACAAGACGAAAACAGTGGAGTACAAAAGAAAATATTAAGACATAATTAGGAAAAACACAACAGAAACAAACAAAATATACTTAAGAGTCAAACAGACGAATAAGCCCGTGAGAGGGCGACAGACGCGCATACGCCGTTTCGGACAGTTTTCTGTGGAGAACAGACAATTTCTAAGGGATGCACTGCTTGCCCGACAAGATGGTATGCTCAGAGTTTCGTCCCCTCGTTTGTTCGTTTATATAGCTGGGAGTGCTTTTGAACGTTAGTTTTATGTTATTTGTATTTTATTAATCGTAGTCGTAGCATGTTATTGCAAAAAGTTACATGCATAACGTAAAAAGATACCCCAAACCTACCAAGTTTCAACTTGGTACCTGCTGATTCCCATCACGGGTGACGAACTTTACTCCTGGCCAATCTAGACCCATTGTGGGTGGGAGAGATGCAACTTCGTAAAGCAATTTCCCGGCCCTAGGATCTACATGTACAAGGAATTTCATCGTCCTATGTCCAGTTCTGGCCAAGTTATGAACATTATTCACTGGGCAATCTGGGCCCATTTGCCCCTGAACCGGGTTGGGTTGGGCTAGACCCCAATACCCACTAGTGTACCAAGTCTAACCTTGATACTTGCACTGGTTCGAACTCCAAAAAGATACGGTGAAAACCTGAAAGCGAAAACCGAAAGCTGCTACAGCGCTCGCAATAGTGGATTGTTCAAAGGAACACTCCTCTAAAAACGAAACTGTGTTTGACGAGGAAAAATATCGTCGTCGCGCGAATCTAGAAACTAATCGAAATGAACGTCGATAATGAAGACAATTTCTTCGTTCTTTCTGTGTTCGGCATCCGTGTGACCTGTCACGAAATCATCATCGAGCTACGGTTTCTAGCAATAGACTAAAACAAGAGCTACGAGCTCATATGGCACTTATTACGAGCAGATGGTACAAGAAAGTAGATGAGAACGTTACAGAATACCCCGCCATCCAAAAATATGGTTCGGAACTAGAAATAGGATATATAGTTTCATCTCAAGTCTGAGCATTTCCGGTATCGCCTCGGACCATCTAGGGCATCGACTTTTTTACCGTCCAAGTTTCAACCAAAGAGATCCGCTCCTTTGGTCCCTAGACGTGCCACACGATTTCCGGGTACCCTCCCTCCTACTCCTTCTACCGCAGCCGAATCTGATTCGGACTCCTAAATAGATCATCTAAAGCATTTTATCTTACCAACTATGAGCATTTTGGGGAAACTACCCCCCCCCCCCCCCCGGTGGTCGAATCAGGTTCGAACCCCCAAAATAAGTCATCTAAGGCATATGATCTCTATACATTCCAAGCTTTATTCAAATCCATCCACTTGTTATCACACAAGGCTTAGGCTGATCTTAGCCTCTTTCCATACCACTTGTCTTTGATTACAGATGTGGAAAAATCTGCACAACCGGTCTTCTTGCCAATAAGCTTCTCGGAAATAACGATCGGGAGCCTGATGCGACACGCGAAGGGAACAAACATTGCAAGTGCGATCATCAGTGTAATGCCAATAGAGGAGATAGGATCTTGAGAACGGGAACTTATGAAGTGCAGAATCTCGGGAATGGAAATGGGTGGAAATGCTACTGAATTAGAATGGTTACTATAATAAGTACTATGTTTCCTTTTAAACATTTTGACTGATCTGTAAATTTCTATAACCGACACTGAGATGATAAATTCCTTGGAGGGGGTGGGGGGAATCTAGTGTTGTACAAGGAAGAAGTAAATCCGAGTTTGAAGAAGCAGGGAGGAAGCATTACTGATGTAACTACTTTCACGGTCTTCAGCGAGTCGCAGGGGCAACAATGGCAAAATAACAAGAACCTTGCCAAACGCCATACTGATTTAGCTACAAGCATAACCTTCACTTTCCAAATTCTTACAACAGAAGATCACTCAAGAAAAGCTGAATGGAGTGGGCGGTCCCACAGTTCAATCAATATGTCATACTCCCACCAAGCAAGCGTCTGGCTGATTAGTCAAATTTTTAATTAACGCCCATGCTAATTGTGAATGGGCTCCCTGGCGATCGCTAAGAGTTTTATCGAAGTCCACCCTGTCCTACCAGAAACAGATTACGACCAGAAACAGATTTACGACGCTCTGCGCCCCTTCTTTCATACTGGTTCGCTTGTTCATGTTGTTTTGTTAGTTTGTTTATTGTGTTTTATCCGTATTTATCTTTTTTTTCATAATACTCCATAATTTGTGTTTTACACTTTACGGGTTATAAAGTTCATTCACTCATTATAGCAGTTGAGTTTTTGATCAGGGTACTGTTGGCCTTCGGCTTGGCCGGTTGCTTATTCAGTTTTCAAACACCGTGGAAGTTCAACGTTTATTAGCGATTTTTGACTCCCTTGTCCGCCGCCGTACTTCATCCACCTAACGTTCAAAGTTCGAAGGAAAAGAAGAAAACTAATAGCCGGCGACAAATATACAGATTTTGAGATCTATCGATTACAAAAGTGCTAAAACCCAAGATTAGACTTAGTGACAAAACGCTAAATTCCATTTTTGCTCAAATTTAAAGTTTAACTGAAATGCCAGCTTATTTTTGCATCATTTAGTTGGATACACTGAATAATTTGGATTATGTTAAGGGATTTTTTTTTAGTTCTGACGTTACAAATATCTGTGGCAGTCTCCAGAACGTAAATTCTGCTATGACGCGGGGAATTTTAATCTCAAAACAAACGCGGCTTTTAGTGGGCAGTGGTGAGCTTGGTGAAGACTGGACATTGGCTAAAAAAAAAAATCATATATCTTTCTGGTAAGGCATACAATACAAATACAAGTGCATAGAGGTACTACATATCACACAGAAATTCCACAATTTGAAAATCGATATTCGTGAAGAGCGGAACAAAAAGTAATGCAATTTCCGCGGGTCTTCATGCCAATTTTAGTGAATAAGTGATGGGTAACTATATTGTCCTATCCCAGCCCTTTTCAGTTAAACTTTAACGTTCACCATGGCGAACAATGCAGCTGCAGCTACGGCGACAACACTGCAGCTGCAGGCACGGCGACAAGGGAACAGCGCTTTAGCTGCAGCTATGGAGACAAAGGAACTGCGGCGACAAAGGCACAACGCTGCAGCTTCAGCTACGGCGACAAGGGAACTGCGACCGACGACCAAAAATGGTATTCAAGACTTAAGAAATTTTACCTTCGACTTTAAAGGTAACCTCAAACTTGGATCAAAAACACTGTTAAAGATAGGCTACATAAATAAAGACAACGACGTTATTACCGTCCATCGAAGATCATCGATGGATTGGAAGTGGCGGCTCAATGTCGGTATAATCCGAAAAATAATTCCCGAAATCAGACCTCCCATTTTTGGCGAAGAAGAGAACTGGAACTGTGAATATAAACAGCAGTCCCAACAGCTCCCCTCCCCACCAAAAAGGCCCACCAAAAGAATTGCACTGAGCTTTCAATAAAGGAGTAAACGTACAAATACACCATGGGCGGACAAGGGAAAGAAACATGATCAATCTTTCTTCCCACCTTTTTCTCATCGGATCGACAATCCAATCAGTTTGTAGGATACCTGATTGAAAAGTACACTTTTTTGCTGCTATAGTTAAAATATAAAACAATATGGGTTTTAAAGTATAGAGGAAAATGAAGATGAAATAGTCAAAAGTTTTGTTGTTTAATGAAGTTGTTTGATTATAAATTAGTATAAGTGACGCTAATTAAGGAATTTTGATCTTTTGATGGCATTTTTAACGTCACCAAGTCTACACTGTAAAAAAAATCTTGCAGTCTTTGCTACTGGGATTAATCTTGTCTTTATTGAGATAGGATTATCCCTAATTCGGATTAATTTTATCCCGATAGAGATAAGATTAATCCCAGTAGCAAATACTGCATCCTTATTCGGAGAAACTTTTTACCGTGTAGGTGGAAACATAGCCACTCACATTGGTTCACTCCATTGTGTCGGAAAATGAAACAAGAGCTACAAGCCCATGTGGTACTTCTTATGAGTAAGTGGTACAAGAAAGTAGATGAGAACGTCACAAAATACACCCGCCATCCAAAAATGAGGTTCGGACCTAAAAGTAGGTTATGTAGTTTCACTCGTCTGAGCATTTCCGGTATCGCCTCGGATCATCTGGGGGAAATAACTGTTATAACTTCCAAGTTTCAGCCCAATAAATCCACTCGTTTGATCCATAGACGTGCCACACGATTTCCGGTACCTCCCTCCAACTCCCCTTACTGTGGCCGAATCGGGTTCGGGCTCGTGAACGGATTAACTAAAACATCTTCTCTTACCACATATCAAGTTCCACTCGAATCTGAGCATGTTTAGAAAATTACGGTAGACTACCCCCTCCTCCCCCCCCCAACACACACACTAGTTCGGATCCTAAAGTATGACATGTTGGGCATATGCTCTTTCTTCATTCCAAGTTTCCTTTAAATCACTGCACTCTTTTCACCCCTATGCGGGCCACAATATTTCCGGGTCTCCCCCTCCAACTCGGATCCCCCTACTTTAGCCGAATACGACATGGAAACATAAAAGTCGCATCTCTTACATCTCCTCTTCCGTCGAACACGTTTGACAGGAATCGGAGCATAGCCTATCTGCAGGTTTACGGTTCCCGACCCCCCCCCCCCCCAACCGTGGCCTCACCCGGCCACGACCCCAAATAAAAAATCTAGGCCGTATAAACTAGGTGCTGTCCAAATTGGATCCCATTCGGTCCGTCCGTTTGTTCTTCGTACATGTCAAAAGTTTCCAGACCCCCACTCGAACTCCCCCAACCATGGCCGCATGTGGTTCGAACGCATGTTTTGCATGTCTAGGTCATCAGGTCTTATCACCCATTAAGTTTTACTCCAATCCAAACACCATTCGCAACTTACGGAAGTCAATTTCCGTATTGCCCTTCCCTCACTCCCCTCAAAATGGTCGGATCCAGGAACAGAAGTTTTTCTAGGGCATTGTGTCGGGTTCTTAAGTCAATTAGGTCGGCACACTAATATGCCTGCAAAGTTTTATCGTCTTAGCACATCTGGAACTATCCTAACTAGCGGTCACTGGAAATCCAGAGAACCCCCTCCACCCCCCACAGAGCCCCGATACGATCTGGCTCCGTCAATCGATGCCTAATGCTTGCTCTCCCAACCAAGTTCCTTCCCAAGCACTCTACTCTAAGCGTTTCACGAGTTTTCCGGTGTCCCATCCGGGATTCGATACACTTAATCCGATTCCGTCAGCTGCTGACATGGCACATCTGAGACGATATTTCTTTCCACTTGCCATGTTTCATTCAAATTCGATCACCCGTTCAAAAGTTAAGCATGTAATCAAACTACGGATTCCTCATCCCTCCACTACCCCCACGACGGTCGGATCGGGGAAAAGACTATACTCAAGTCAGTCTGCTCGAGTCCCTGACATGCGTGCCAAGTTTCACGGTCTTAGCAAATCAGGAAGTACCGACCTAGCAGGATTACGAGAGATCCGGACCCGCCCCCCCCCCCACACTGTCCAAATCCGGTAAGGTTATGTCACTGATGTATCAAGGACTTGTGCTTGTTCTTCCGACCAAGTTTCATCCTTATCCCTCCATTCTAAACTTGTTATTCTGGTATTCTTGAAAGCACCTTTTTGGTGGCCCATGATGTTTGCAAGAGCTGAAACATGGATGAAGATCGGGCAACGCCGCCAAGTAGGGCCGTTGCTATTCCCTTCGGCCGACGGATATGTTCAGAAGACTTTGCGGTGTGATTTCTATGCGGTCAGACTGTGCATTGGATCCTATTACTTATTTACGGTACACAGAGTACAAAATTGAGGATTAATAAATAAAGATTGTTTTCCATTTCTCTTTTTAGAGTTTCCTCGTTTATATAGAAAGACGACGTCAAGAACAGTTTCAAGAGACCACAAAAAGGGCAATATGGGTGCCAAAAGCTGTCTGTAAGAACATCCTTAGATCATTTTTGAGAGTTTTGTACGGTTCACGATTCCAGTTAAGCAAATGGGCCCTTCCTTTTGGATGGTTTGTAATTTCGAAAGATAGAGGTGGGCAGACGATTGTTCATTCGGAGAATGGCAGGGTTGAGGGAAAGTCTGCCGTGGCAGAACGCGGTTTCAATGGTTCAACACTTTGCGTGGTGAATTATCAGTTGTATTCAACGACTTCGTTTCCCAATATTTTCGGTTCCCCCCTCCAACTAAAGGTGTAAAATTTCAATACCTCCATTTTGTGTTGTGAAAATTGCGAATATTCACCGAAAAATTGAAAAAATTGCGAAAAATAAGAAAAAAAGCTGAAAAATAAGATGCTGAGCTTGAGTATTTTGTCTGTACAAATTTTCATCTGTGTCGGACCACAATCACGGAACTCAGTCAAGGTTATGCTCTCACCACGTATGACTTTATCAGAAGTATCTCTCTGCAAGTGAGCAGATCAAATCTGTGAACATTCTCAGAACATTCTGAACATTGGCGGCTAGATGAATTGGTTTTACGCAGAATTCCTTTCTGCTAATCATAATTCGTTTGCCCGCACTTCTTCAGTTTTCAGTCAACAATGGATTTTTTTTAGAAATTTATTAATAATAATAGATTTATTGCCAATCATAATGCACGAACGTAGAAAAAGACGGAGTAATTAAACGAGGAAGAAGAAAAAGCCAAGAAGAAAGAAACGAAAGAAAAGAACATTACTGTCAACAGAAATCATAGAAAGAACACACGAAACTTAAAAAGAAAACCACGAAACTTAAAAAGAAAACCACACACACTGACAGAATTTACACTTAAAGGACACCTGAACAATGAAACCATACTTGAACACACCATGGAGAATGCATTTACAGACATGGACACGGAGAGCATTCTTCTCCTGAGCCTGACGTTTTCAAAATAGGGATGATTGTTTCCGGAGGTTTGCACATGCAGACTCCAAGACAAAAAGCGCAATTCATTCAAATCTTGTACAGCGCTGGCCGGATTGTATTGAAATTTCTTCTAGATATTTGTGTGGGCTTATCTGGTTAAAAAATATTCCAGAAGATGGGTTGATTGGAGACATTTGTTCATTTATAAAATTGCTCGGTACTGAAATAAGGACAGATGCAAAATGGAGCAAAAATCATAGCTTGGAAACGGTATTTCGTATTTGGATTGCGTTTTCTGCATGCAATGTTAACGGACGTCATACAGATAGGGATGACACTTGGTACTCTTCATTCAGGTGTCCTTTAAATACCTTGACAGACCTGCAGCACCTGGTAACATCCACTGAAGGCGCAGAATAATTATACCGCACCAGTAATATGAGTTTTTTTTAAAGTGAGAAACCCCTCTTATGGCAAACATCCTTTCTGCTACGCTTAATCTACAGAGGAGTCAAAGGTTGGTTATTTCTGATGTTCGTCAAGTTCAATCAGTACAAGAATCTAATTTGCTTCGTAATTTGCAAGACAAACAAGAATTTCTGTCTTCCGTATATGAAACCGCGGCACCTCCCCTGCCGATCCTGTTTTTTTCTAACCTAGTAATCAAGTAAAATATCACCAGTTACAAATAAAAACTCTTTCTTTTCCTATCAAACGCATCCTTTGTAACCTATCTAAATCATACTATAATTGCCTTCAAATGCAATGCAACCCTTGACTAACCTGACTCATCCCCAGTTACCCATCAAAGCTACAAATAATCGCCTTCCTACGAACCTGTTGGATATGATTGCGTGCCGCGATTAGACATGATTGCGTAGTGGGGGGCGCAAACTCCCGAAAATTGCAGCGAAAACTGCATTTTTCTTGCGAATACTGCGAAAATTAGCCATATTTTTCGAATTTTCCGTATTTTTCAATTTTGCGAAATATTTCATTTCTCCAGAATATTCGCAATTTTCGAGAGGCCTCCGAATATTTCAATTTTGCGAATATTCGATTGAGGTCTTACTAAATACGAAGTTTCATTAAGTTCCGACAACCCATTCGAAAGTACCCATACCTCAACTTCCCGGGATTTCCCTTTTTTTTAGTAAGTAACGAATTTATTTCAAAAAACCACTATCATGGCAATGCCAAATTTGGGTATTACGTCAATTTATTACGTCGTATAATGCACATTTTATAATATATACAGTTAATCATCAATTCGTCATCACAGACCTATTATAGTATATAAATAAAAACCAAAAACAGAACACGGACGTTGGGATAATATCACAGACAGCTACCACCATCATTATAAATTTTGGTGAAACTCGGAACGAAGCTTTTTTGGTACCGCGTATGTGTTGCAGGTACGGGGGACAACTTTGGAACCTTTGAACTTGCGACCCTCTCCTGTCGGTTTCTTGTGTTTTCATAAGGAGGGGGAAGGATGTCGAATAGAACAGGATGGTGGAGGAGCTTATGACCAACCGCTAAGCTCAGCCGCAGTCTCCGACTCTCAAGGGTTTCCATCTTAAACTTTTTTAAGAGAGCAGAATAGGGAACTTTGGGCTCACGACTTATTATTAGGAGTGCACGTTTCTGTATTCTTTCTATTTGTTGTGACTGTTCGGCAGTAAGGGCAAAGTGCCAAACAGCAGCCGCGTATTCCAGAGTGGATCGAATGAAAGAAACGTAAATTCGGACAAGATGGGAATTAGGTACTTGGAACTTAGCCAGAAGTTTTAACAGCTGTAGACCAGCGTTTGCACGCTTTAGCATTACGTTGGTGGTGTCCTCCCATTTAAGATCAGACGTGATAGTTACACCAAGGAGCTTTAGCTTCTGTACCTGTAAACCAGATGGCAGTATTTCTTCAAAGGAAATGCTAGTTTTGAGGAAGGAAAAGGTTAAAATTGCACTTTTGTCTTCGTTTACCTGCATGTCCAACAACCTAGCTTCATCTTTAATGTCTTCTATTATGCCTGCAGCTTTGCTTTTAATATTTCTGTAGCATACTTCGGTTAAGCTTCCCTCCTAGATGGTCGGATCGGGGAAGTGACTATTTCCTATTTAATCTGGTCGGGTCCCTAATACGCCTGCTAAGTTTCATCGTCCTAGCTTATGTGGAAGTGCCCGAACTAGCAAAACCCGGATCAACAGACCGACGGACGGACAGAAACTGCGATCACTATATGGCACTTGGCCGAAGGGCAGGTGCCATAAAAAGGTACAAGCGGATAAGAAAAGTACATAAACAAGAGCTGGAAGCTCATATGGCACTTGGAAGGCTGAGTCAAAGGATGAAAATAGGAATTCGTCAATTAGTGGGTTTGTTATGATGATTTGTAAGCAAAACACTTGAGATAAGAATGATCATGGGTCCTTGTAAATCCCGAGAATGTATCGTTTGGCAATGCATTTGGCTGTGATGATGTACACTTAAAGGACGCTAGAAATTCATCTGTAATCAAAAGTCTTGAAGCAAAAATGATGATGAGCTCATTGGTAGCTCGAAAACTCAATAATTACCTCTCCTAATACAATCATTACTTATAAATATCACTTTGTAAATAGGGTTTTAGGTATATTCAAGTTTAATGACCTCAATCTGTCTTTTTATTATGTGACAACAAGCTCACTGACGAACTTCTGTTCCCATAACGTCCCAGAAAGGTGCCCCGATGACAGATCGTCCAGAAAATCTAGGTGATTACAAAATGAGCGGCAGACATCATTAATAATACTCTATTTGTGCTGTTAATCCTAGAGACGACAGCCAACAAAATGTACAGTTTTTACCTTCAAGCTAAACTGTTGACCGTTTGTGTCCTTACTTATTTAGCTGCAGCCAAGGGCGTCACGTATGGGGGGGGGGGGGGAGGGGGACCCCGCAGGCCCGTATCCAGGAATTTATTTCAGGGGGGGGTGCCTTTCGGAGGGGGGAGGTCGCCTGCTGATCGGACAGAAAAGTACAGAAAACGCATAGGTCAGAAGGAAAAGCCTATACAAATGATTTTTTTTGTACGTCCCCCCCCCCTGGATACGGCCTTGCCCCCCGCCCTCAATGTTGTCGCGGTCGGTAAAAAATAACGAGTCGACGCGAAGCGTCGCAATTTTCCGTAAAAATGGTTGATTTTTTGTTTAGATCAGTCGAGTTTTCGTAAACTTAATAGATTTTTTTTAACAACAGTCGGTTTATCTGAAAATCAGTTAGTTTTTTGTCAAAACAGTTGTTTTTAAAAAAGTCATTTTTCTGCAAAATTCATTTTGGCTAGTAACGCCTCTGGTTGCAGCAGGCAACATAACTAGAAGTAATGACATTCTAATAAAAACATAACGCTTTACCTTCTGCCCTTTCTGCTATTCTGAAGTTTCTTCCGGAATGCTTTCTTAACTCTGAGAATCAAAAAGGCGGCACTCTCAATTGAAAGTGGCTTCCTATCCCCGTTCATATCCGGCGGCACAGGCGACACAATATCAAGCCCCTTGTAGATGCAGTTATCAGCTGAGATGCAAGGGCTACTCCAGTGGCACAAGATTCATCTCGATTATCCAAAGCAATGATCCAGGCGGCACAAGCGGCAATCTGTTGAAGTTTCACGGTGGCAAAGGGCTGTCCCAATTATTCTAAGTCAACTTTAACCATGATGCACTTTTATGGTGGCGTAGCGAGGGTTATTCCAGTGGCACAACAGTCACCTCGAATATCCGAAGCAACGATTATTCAGGCGGCAGAGGCGGCGAACTGGTTAAAAGTAGTTTTACGGTGGCTAAGCGAGGGTTAATCTGGTGGCGCCAAGAGTTGTCTCGGATTTACGGTCGCGGAGCTAGGGTTATCAAAGGAGAACAAGACAAGTATCAAGAAGTCCCAAGTGGCAAACTAGCTGAAAGTTGTTTTACAGTGGCGAAGAGAGGGTTAGTCGGGTGGCACAAGAGTTTTCCCGGTTATTAGCCATACTGGTTACAGCGGCACTACACTGTCAGAAGTTTCAGAAAAGATAACACGAGGATGCACAGTTTCAACATATAATGCTCAACAGATAACACTTCGAATGTTATTTCTACGGTTGCAATACCGGCAAAGAGGATTATTCCCATGTACTGTAGAAAGTATGCGTCACCGGGAGGAAATACTAATTTTTACTACTGAAAGATAACTGCTATATAAATAAGGTTGTCCTAGTCCGCCCCTCCCTACGGATGCCAGTAATAGTCTCTTTAACCCGAAATGCAATATCTGGGTCAGCAATCCGTTGCCGACAAATTGTCAGGATCTCGTTACTAAAACAGTCGGGATTCCCGGCTCGAACGACATCGCTGGTTTTTCAGCAATGGATTATTCAAAAGACGGCCGTCGATTCCCGGAGACTCAAGCTTCAATGGGCAGTCGACAACCAAGACTCGACACTAGCCTCATTCCTGAGGCGTACTAATACGTCGCGGAGACTCCTCGGGAAATCGAAAGACGCCGAAAATGGTCCTGGGTTCTTAAAGTACAACGGGCAGTATATATACTTGATTGTTGGCTGAAAAAAACAGACAAAAGAAAACTTTGCAAATTGAATGTTCGGACAAATTTGATTTTATATGAACACAGTAAGTGTATCTCAAAGACCAAGGCCATATACAAAACAAAACAGAACAAAGAAGACACATTACTAAAAACGATATTTCCATACAGCTATGGAGACTCACTCCACAGCTTAATGGTTCTTAGCTTCAGCGCTCTGTCTACATACTCCCATACCTTGGGTTATAACCCTTTCGGACGTGCTATTCAGGATATCCGGAAAAAGCTAAACATTCCCCCTAAAAACTGATCCCCTTAACTCCAAAGCTCCTGGTATCGATTGAGAAAGTGGTCCATATACGTTCATTTTGTCTCTATTCGATGTTCGTAATACAGTGTTAGTAGGGTCGTTTCAGCTGTTATAGACAACTTAAATAAAAATGGCAGCAAGGCAGGAAGGAAATAACACTGTCATAAGTTTCATAACAGATTGCGCATAACACTTTCAAGAATAACACCTTTTCACTTAGAAATAAATTGTTATGACCAATTAAGTTTATACTATTTCGTGCCTAGATCTCCAACAAACCTTCAATAGGTAAAAATACTACACTGTATTTTTCCTTCTGTTTTCCATAACGACAACAGAAGGATGCGCGGTTTCAACAGATAACACTTTGGGATGTTATCTGTTATGTTTCTTTCGTTCCCGTTAGTATTTTTACCAATTGAAGGTGTTGTTGGAGATCTAGGCACGAAATCGTGTAAACTTAATTGGTCATAACACTATTTCTAAGTGAAAAGGTGTTATTCTTGAAAGTGTTACACGCTATCTGTTATGAAACTTCTGACAGCGAAGTAAGCGTTCTTCTAACTTTCCCTAGAATGAATCAGTCGTATGCTAAGACGGGTCTTTTCAATCCAGTATAACCCAGGCGTTACAGATAATTTGATGATAGTAGCCTAGTGCCGAACAACCGTCAGACTTTGATTGGCTTGTCCACACATAGATCACTGTCGTTTCTGTTTTCCTAACGTCCCTTACTCCGCTTTTGATATTTTTGCAGACATCAAAAATATGCATTTGTTAACTCTCTAGCCCTTCCTATGAATAAGGCAAATCTATTCAAGTTGTAAACTGCTGGACCAAACTCAGAACCACCAGAATTCCACAGCCATTCCACCGTAAATACCCTTGTACGATTCGAAATGAATAATCCTCAAACCAGTGACGATCCACAAACTACACTCTCAGCCTCCACTTCAAAACAAGCACGACTACTACTGGTTACTGTAGCAGCTTAGCTATTCAAATTCATTCCATCATTCCACACTAGGACAAGTCTAGGGGACAACTGACACTTCCCATTCCCGAGAAAATATCACAAAATGTGTTCCAGAACGCAGACGTAGACTACGCAGAGAAGGGTGACAAAAAATCTGAAGAGTAAACTTGTTTTGTGGTTACGAAGGCAATATAAAAACGAAATACGCGAGCTGGAATCTGGAGAAGCAAATTAGAATACAGACGCTGGAAGAGCTTCGGTATCAGGCTTCGAAGTACAAGCTATATTTCTTTAGGGAAAGGCGGCGTAAAAGCAAAGACGGCTGTGTGCTGATCCCCAGAGGCGTTACTAACCCAAATGTTTGTGGGGGGGGGGGGGGGGGGGGGGGGGTAAGGTATTTATCGACAAGCTGGTCATTTTTACCGACTATTTTTTAAGATAAAAACGAGTATTATTGAGAAAAAATTACTGCGTTGACGAAAAATGGGCTGATTTTAAGAAAAGCTACTATTTTTAAGACAAAATCCATTATTTTTACAAGAAAACTGACTGTTTTTTTCAAAGGATCGACCGTTTCCAAGAAAAAACCGACTGTTCTTACAAACAATCGCGGAGCTTCGCGTCGGCTCGGCTCTTTTTAACCGACTGGCCGACAACCCTAGTCATGACGTCCCTGCTGATCCCTTTGGAAGTTGGGAGTCCCATGCTCGGAAAAGTGCTTCGTTTACTGTGAATAGTGAAACGCCATGTTCTGGTGATTTATATTCACTTTCAAAGGCGGGCGAGATGTTTCTATGGCACATGAGCTTACTCAAGTGCCATATAGCGATCGTAATGTCTGTCGGTCTGTCCGCATTTTGCGACTTTGGGCACTTCCACATGACCTAGGAGGATAAAACTTGGCATGCATACCAGGGACCCAACCGGATTACCTTGGAAATAATCACTTCCCCGATCCGACTATCAATGGGGGAGTGGAAAGATGGGGAATCTGGAAATTAGTAACATTCATAACTTTGGAACGGATAATCGGGCGTCTATTAAACTTGACAGGTATCGAGAACAAGTGTCTTGGATGTTCATTGTCAAATCCAGATCGGATCCGATAACTGGGGGGGGGGGGGGGGTGAAGAGGACACCCGAAATCTCTTGAAACACTTTTTCTAGTTTTTGTCAAACCCCTACCCCTTTCTTCTTTCTTCACACTAGTATAGCTCTGCGCCTGGATGAGTCGTTCTTTCTTCACACTAGTATAGCTCTGCTCGTGGATGAGTCATTCTTCGCTTAAATTCGTTAGGAGAGAGCTAGAGCAATCGAAGGTCGAAGGGGTTGGTATAATATCTTGTTGAACCTTAGTAGTAGGTTGTTATAGATTAGTGGGCGCTAGGATGATGAAACTTGGCCGGCGTATCAGGGACCCGACCAAACCAACATGGAGTTTCCCGATCCGACCATCTGCGGGGGGAGGGGGGGGGGGGTCCGGAAAATTTAGTGGTGTGTAACTTTCGAACGGGTGATCGGATTGAAATGAAACTTAATACCTGAATAAATGAGATATCTCTGATGTTCTATTTGAAGTCTGAACTGGACTCGACAACTATGGAGGAGTTGGAGACTGGAAATACCAAGAAACGGTTAGAATGGAGGGATCGGAGTGAAACTTGCTGGGAATAACAAGCATCTGCTCCAGATAAATCGTTTACACATTTGGACTGGATCCGGACACTTTGGGGGAGGGGGGGGGGAGGGTTGTTTCCCGGAATTCCGGTGATGGCAGTTCAGGGGAGTTTCACGACGAACCCTATCAAACTGACTTGTAAATACAAATTTACTCGATCGGATAGTAGTGGAGAGTAGAGGAAGGGGGAATCTGGAATTTTGAGTCGTGCGTAACTTTGGAACGGGTGACCGGATCTGAGTGAAATTTTGTAATTGAACAGAGGACATGTCTCTGGTGATCTTTTTCATGTCCGGACTGGATCAGACAACAACTGGGGGGGGGGAATACGTGACCGTCTTAGACTGGAGAGATCGGGATGGAACTTTGTGGGAATAACTAAAAGATATTCCGGATAAATCATTTACAGAACCGGATTGGCTCAGGCGACTGTGGGGGAGTTTAAGGGGGAGTCCGGAATTCCGGTGATCGCGAGTAAAGGTACTTCCAGGTGTGCTAGGAAGATTAAACTTGGCTGGAATATTAAAAGTTCGACAAGATTGGCTTAGAAATAATTTTAATTTTAATTCTTTCATCATGCTTTTCACTTTTCTTTTATATTAAGGTTATTATAATCCCTCTTCTTTCCCACTCTTCTTCACCTCAAAACATAGTATTTCCTTGATTTATTATCTTTATCCAATGGGGATTACCTCTTCTTCTACTTTTAAGTTTTAAGTTAAAAAAACTATTAAGAAAAATACTTTTAAGCAAAATATGCATTTTCATGATCCTCATGAGCCTATTGCCATTTTTGCTCAATGGTTTTGCTTACAAATGAGGTTCTAGCTCCCTTAAAGTGCGCATCTTCACCGCAAGGTCGAAAAGTACTTTTTATCAAACGATACCTTCTAGCTACCAGCATGCGAAACCCTAGACGAAGCAGAGGTCTGTCTCCTCGAAACGGGAAATTACGCAGCAACAATTCACAGAAGAAACGTACTTGATATAAATGTCGAAACCATATTGAAGACCATTGAGCCGCCCAAAGAAGAAGGGGAGTTCTAAGAATGTCTTTTACAGTACTTTTTACTTACTAGTGTATAATAAAATAATATTCGACTCTGTACAAAACTCCCAAACAAAAAACTCCCGACAACATTTTGCCTATTCTTGCAAGTGCCATATGAGCTTTCAGCTCTTGTTTTATTGTTTAATTTCCTTTTGGACTGTGGTGTATGTGTTGTGGCTCTTGATAGTAGGCTATTGTCACTTATTTTCAAAAGAACCTGTAATGACAGCGGGGATGAAAAATCTTCTTCATTGTTTAGGTAATCGGGAATGGTAAAGATGATACGTCAGAAACGTGTGTGTATTAATATGTCAACGAATAAATTATAGCACCATTGGTTCTTTAAATCAGCAGTGATGACGATAATCTTTGTATTGTATTAGGCAGAGAGGAACATAGTTGTAGCGTACTCCGAGCGGTCTACCTTCTTCGAAGTTCATTCAGAATAAATTCAGATACTATATACAAAAAGCAATAAATGAAACGACTCCTAATCAGTACGCTTCCTCGTGCGATACTATCAGCTGAGGGGTTTGACACTCCAACAAACATGAAATATGTTCAGTGCAAAGAAAGAAAAAGAAAGGTAACATTGAGCTTTCAATAACAAGAGTACGCAAGATACAAAAAAAACATGACGAAAGGTTTCGACGGGATCAAAAAAAATAATATTTGATTCAGACAATTGGGTCTTTGTAGATATTCGGTCTTCGACATACTTCCTGAACAATTTTTCTATTCAAATTTAGAATCAAGTTAAGGACAATGGTAAGAAGACCAAGTATGAGAAGACCAAGTTCAAATTTGGATTCAGCATGTGTGTTTACTCTATAGCCTACAAACTACTTGTCTAGCAAAAACCTAAAGCTAAAAAACGAATTCAGTATGTCTTACTTTTTGTTTTAACAAATTTTCCGGGTTTAGCCCGATATACGTATTCAGCATGCCGCAAATCGAACATCTTATCAAATATAAGAGCGTGTTCCACCCTTCTAACAAATAGTTACTATTAGTTACTATTTCCGTTCCATCCTCACGAAAAGTTACTACGGTGACCGTTCCAACCTTTTCGGAATAGTAACTAATAGTTACTATTTGCTTACCATGCTCGGGAGCGTAGTTACTACGCATCTCTGTAACGTGATTGGTCTGATTCGGCCCTGGCGTGAGATCCTGCTGGAAAATAGAAAAATCGTTCCAGCCTTGACGGCAAAAAGCCAGAATTCTTGACGTCATGCGTAGTAACTACGGTAAGTAGGGTGGAACACGCTCTAAATAAAACTTTTACTTTTAAGAAATGTTCTGGATTTGGCCGATTTCTGGCCGAACTACTTGTCCGACGAGAATATAATTTTCATATTCGGGCTCAGCACATCTCCTTACATCTGGATAGAACCTCTAATCAACGTCAGATTAAACTTCTACTTTTGACAAATTTTCCGGTTTCTGCCGAATTCCGGTTGAACTAGTTGTCCTACGAGCAGGGGCGTCACGACTGGGGGGGGGGGGAGGGGGGGGACGCCCCCCCCAATGCCGTCGGCCAGTCGGTAAAAATAACCGAGTCGGTGCGAAGCGCCGCGATTTTTCGTCAAAACAGTTGATTTTTTTCACCGGCGATAGTCGGTTTTTCTGAAAATTGGTCGATTTTTCGTCAAAATAGTCGGTTTTTATGAAAATAAGTAGATGTTTCTGAAAATCAGTCGATTTTTTTTCAATAATGTCATTTTTATTGTTGAAAACAGTCGTTTTTTCTGCAGAAAAAGTCGGTAAAGTTTTCAGCCAGTCGGTAAATTCCTCGTCCCCCCCCCAAACATTTTGGCTAGTAACGCCTCTGCCTACGAGAACACAATTTTATATTCGGGATTTCGGACTCGAAACGTCTCCTTACCGTTCTACCGACCATTTCATTAGCTTTAAACAAATATTTATTTTCACTTAATTTCAAACCAGTCCCCCACCCCTAAATATATGGCTACAGAGCCCATCTTTGAACTTGACCTGTACTTTGACCCAAAGAGTCCTCATGCCAAATTTGACCAAAACGTCGCAACCCCTTCGATAGTAATCATGCTATAAGACGGACAACTTTTACGAAGTCATAGGTGTCCCTCCACTTACGTTTTGGGATCCCCCAAAAACAGGGGAAAAAGTAAAAATCAGGCTTAAAAAAATTTGCGGAAAATGGTCAACGGCAGCAACAACGTGAGGTTCATGGGGAATGGACAAAATCTTTGCACAGGGGTCAGCGGGCAAAAGTTTGCAGTAAGGCGGGAGTGCCTACAGTGGGACTTCTGGGAATGGAGGGCAGCTTCTTGGTATCTTACGCTCTACGTCACCAAGAATGATTGTTTCTTTTGGTAATTTTGTGCAAAAAGCACTCGAACTGAGAAGTGATGTTTCTTAGTTTGTTATTTTGTTTAGTTTCCTATGAGTTGTTTGTTTATCCCGTACATGGCCTTTGGGTTTTTCAGTAGCGATATATATATATATAGTCTAGGAAGGTAAGGTACAGATGAATACTTGAAATAAAAATACCTGATACGTTTTAGACCTTTTCGTCTTAATGTTTGTCATAGTATCCGTGACTCCTTCTATTTCTCAAGATCTGCTTCGGACAAGAGCCGAGAAAGGCTGTAATGCGTAGGACTAGAAGAAATGCGATTTGAACACACTTGGAATATGGCATGATATGAAAGTGAAAGGCCAAGTTAAATTAAATCAATATTTGTGATTTAAGGCGTCAGTATTCGCCAAAATTCAAGTGTTCTTCCCCTTTTCACGGTCGTCCTCTCCTCGACCAGTAGCTAAACGAGTACGAAAAAGAATTGTTCGTATCATGTGTGCTTTAAAGTGGACCATTCAAAAATGGTCTTTCTACCACACACACAATGTTAACCATCCCTCCTGCAACTATGAATGTACAAAGACACAAAAGGACAAATAAAAAAAAACACCAAATTTCCTAGGTTCGAAATAATTCGGTCTGGATTAAGTCTTATCCGGGAAAGCCGTTATGGCACGTAGGAGCCAAGGATCAAGCAACATTTCCATCTAATGTTTCAAATGAGTTAAAAAACCAAGACCAGTGTCGTACTCCTGAAGACATGACAAAAATAATCAGTTAAGTCTTATAATTATTTGCTAATCAAATATGGAAAATTTCGTCATCTGGAAAAGAAGACGTTCTGCGTGATTTTTTTTTTCCCCGAGCCAAAACAGCAATCCAGTTCAAATCTAAATAAACTGGTGGCTTCCGATCAGTAATAGAAGGTAAAGAGAATGTTTGGATTACGTCTTTGTATTTGCCAGGATTCAAGTGTTCTTCCTCTATTCACGGTCGTCCTTGCCGAGTAGCGACAGAGACTTGAGAATCAGAAGAAAGCGACCATAAATTTGCCGGGATACGGAATGAGAAGAATGACGCTACGAAGTATGAAGGAATAATTCCACTGTCAGAGTTACTGATCCGTGACTCTGATCCGGTCATTTACAAATCCTCAATTTCTTGGACATCGTGCCCCAACATATGGGCATGGCGCCCATACACGAGGGCACCATGGCCTGGAGCATGGGCAGGGTACCCCCGTGATATTTGGTTAAACTGAGACTGATTACATACGTAAATAGGACTGTCTTCCTATCCTAGATCAAAAGATAATTGATTTTATTTTATTTCCAACATCGTCTTATTCCAATTTTCAGAATATGAGAGCACTCCCAAGATACATAGAGTTTTGTGGAAGCCACTTTGCTCTTATTGGGTTTACTCTATCTTATTCCAGAAAATCGCTGCTAGGTAGCATGGACGAGTCAATTTTTTCAATCTGTTAGCTCAAGCGAATATTGTTTGCCTTTTACTGTATTGATTTTGAGTAATTTTTTGTCCACTATGTTAGCGATTGTTATAAAAAATCACCTAAACTGAAAATAAATACAATAAAAGGCGCGCAAATGATCTAAAGGAATTTGGAAGGAAGGAATTTGAAAAGCTTGCCTCGTCCACCCTACCTGGCGGTGAATACCTGAAAAAGATAGAGTAAACTAGCGGCGAGTACCTGAACAAGAGCTACGAGCTCATATGGCACTTGTACGAGTAGGCTGTACAAGAAAGTAGATGAAAACGTCACAAAATACACCCGCCATCCAAAAAGGCGGTTCGGAAATAGAAATAGGATATTTAGTTTCACTCATTTCTGAGCAGTTCCGGCATCGTCTCGATTGCAAATGCACATGACTGTTCAAACTTTCATCCCAATAAATCCATTTGTTTGATCCCTAGACGTGCTACACGATTTCCGGTACTCACTCTATTTCCACCTACCGTGGCCGAATCTGGTTCGGAATAAAAAAAAATCGACCACCTAAAGCATCTTCGTTTATACCATCTACCAAGTTTCACTCGAATCTGAGCATTTTTGGAAAGTTCCGGTACCCCCCCCCCCTTCCCACCAACGTTGTCGGAGCCGGTTTGGGCCCAATCTCTTAATTCCCTCATCAAGTTTGACTGCAATTGGAGCATAGCCTATCTGCAAGTTTTCAGTACCCCCCCCCCCTACCTTGGCCGAATCCGGCCCAGACGCCAAATAACAAATCTAGGCCGCATAAACTCGGCACTGTCGAATTGCATCTCATTCGGTCCATCCGTTTGGTTTTTGTGCATGTCAAAAGTCCCCCCACCCCCAATTCCCCTAATCGTGGTCGCATATGGTTCGAACGCATGTTTTACATGTCGAGGCCATCGATTCGTATCACCCGTGAAGTTTCACTCGAATCAGACCACTCGTTCGCAATTTATAAAAGTCCATATTTCTCTTCTCTTGCTCCCCCAAAAATGCTCCGATCTAGGAACGGAAGTTTCCGGGGGTATGTTGTGTCAGGTTTTTAAGTCAAGATAATTCGGGTCGCTAATATGCCTGCAAAGTTTCGTTGTCGTTTTACATCTGGAACTATTCTAACTCACGACTACCGGAATTCCAGGAAACCCCCTCCAACTCCCCCCACAGAGCCCCGAAACCATCTGGCTCCGTCAATTTCATCTAGGCCTAATGCTTGTTCCATCCATTAAGTTTCGTCCCAATCCCTCTACTTTTAGAGTTTCTTGAGTTTTCCACACACCCCCCCCATCCCCACAGGTATCGGACCCGACTCGGACGTGACACTGAACGTCCGAGGCGATAGCTCACCAGACAAGTTTCATTCAAATCCGATCACCCGTTCAAAAGTTATGCACGCCACTAGATTCCGGACTCCCCATCCACCCACTCCCCCCACGATGGTCGGGTCGGGGAAACGGCTGTTCTCAAGTCAATCTGTTCGGATCCCTGACATACCTGCCAAGTTTCATCGCCCTAGGACATCAGGAAGTATGCCGAACTCGCGGGATCGCTAGAAATCCGGACCCCCACCCCAACTCCCCCACAGTGCCCTGATCCGGTCCGGTTATGTCAATGACGTGTCGAGGACCTGTGCTTGTTTTTCCCACCAAATTTCATCCCGATCCCTCCACTTTAAGCGTTTCTCAAAATTTCCGGTTCCCTCCTCCAACTCCTCCCAGTGTCGTCGGATCCGGTCCGGTTATGTCAATGACGTGTCTAGGAGCTGTGCTTGTTTTTCCCACCAAGTTTCATCCCGATCCCTCCACTTTAAGCGTTTCTCAAAATTTCCGGTTACCTCCTCCAACTCCCCCCAGTGTCATCGGATCCGGCCCGGATTTAAAGTGAAGTGTCTGAGACACAAGGTCATCCTAAATATCAATTTTCATCAAGATCCGATCACCTGTTCAAAAGTTATGCACGCCACTAGATTCCGGACTCCCCATCCACCGACTCCCCCCACGATGGTCGGGTCGGGGAAACGGCTGTTCTCAAGTCAATCTGTTCGGATCCTTGACATACCTGCCAAGTTTCATCGCCCTAGGACACCAGGAAGTATGCCGAACTCGCGGGATCGCTAGAAATCCGGACCCCCATCCCAACTCCCCCACAGTGCCCTGATCCGGTCCGGTTATGTCAATGACGTGTCTAGGACCTGTGCTTGTTTTTCCCACCAAGTTTCATCCCGATCCCTCCACTTTAAGCGTTTCTCAAAATTTCCGGTTCCCCACCCCAACTCCCCCACAGTGCCCTGATCCGGTCCGGTTATGTCAATGACGTTTCTAGGACCTGTGGTTGTTTTTCCCACCAATTTTCATCTCGATCCCTCCACTTTAAGCTTTTCTCAAAATTTCCGGTTCCCTCCTCCAACTCCCCCCAGTGTCATCGGATCCGGCCCGGATTTAAAGTGAGCTGTCTGAGACACGAGGTCATCCTAAATATCAATTTTCATCAAGATCCGATCACCCGTTCGCAAGCTAAAAATACCTCAAATTTTGGCTTCACCCTCCCTCCACTCCCCCCCCCAGATGGTCGAATCGGGGAATTGATGATTTCCTATTTAAGCTAGTCGGGTCCCAGACATGCCTGTCAATTTCCATCGTCCCAGCACATCAGGAAGCACGGAACTCGCGGGATCACTACAAATTCGGACCTTTCCCCCCCCCCCCCCCAACTCCCCCAAAGTGAGCGGATCCGTTCCGGTTATATCAGTCACGTATCTAGGACTTTTGCTTGTACTTTCCACCAAGTTTCATTCGGATCCCTCCACTCTAAGTGTTTTCCAAGATTTCTGGTTTCCCCCTCTAACTCCCCCCAGTGTCACCGGATCCGGTCTGGATTTAAAATGGAGGGTCTGAGACACGAAGTCCTTCCATGTATTAAGTTTCATTAAGATCCGATCACCCGTTCGTAAGCTAAAAATATCTCATTTTTCCTACTTTTTCCGGATTCCCCCTCCCTCCACTCCCCTCCAGATGGTCGGATCGAGGAAGCGACAATTTCTAATTTAATCTGGTCCAGTTCCTGATACGCTTGCCAAGTTTCATCGTCCTAGCTTATCTGGAAGTGCCCGAACTAGCAAAACCGGGACCGACAGACCGACAGACCGACTGACGGACAGAAATAACAATCGCTATATGGCACTTGAGTAAGCTCAAGTGCCATAAAAAGATACAGTAACCTAGCGGTAACTACCTTGAAAAGGACAGAGTAAACCCAACAGGAAGTGGCTTCCACAGATCTCTACGTATCTTGGGAGTGCGCTAATATTTTCAGAACTAGAAAATGAGTTTGGATAGAAAATAAAATCAGGTATCTTATGGTCTAGGACGGGAAGACAGCCCTGTTTAGGTATGTAACCAGTCTCAGTTCAAACAAATATCACGAGGTTGCAATGCCCCAAAACTGAGGATTCGCTCTGGTCCACGGTTGCCACATCTGAAACATTTAGGGAACGAATTTGGCCCAAAACAGAGAGTGATTTGGGAGTGAAATTTTACTTTTCATTAAAAAACGTGAAAAGTCATTTCTGGTCAGAGTCGCCGCCGCAAACTTTTTGAATCTCAATTCAATATCTATGAAAAAAAAAGTGAAATAGTCACTTCTGCTCGGAATCCCTGCTGCAAAAATAACACATTTTTTGAAACAGAGTGATTTGTATGTCATACGTAGGACAAGAATGAACCAAAATATAGTGACAGTTCACGCTATCGTGCGACATGTGGCAACCCTGCTCTGGTTTAAACCCTTACTTCCAGGAGTGTCGTTAACACCTGAGCTCGAGGGCTCTTCCCTTCGTGGAACTCTAGTGCGAACACACGGTCAGGATCGGGAGCTCTCGACTGGAATTCCTGCCAGGATTTTCAGCTCCATCATCACTTCCATATGGAAAAGTGGAGTTCTGTTGGGCTTTGTACGCCCCTCCCAAAGAACACGAGGACACCCAAAGGAATCCGCAAACTTCACGCAAGGACTGAGCCTCATTTTTGTTGCACGCTGCAGGTCCACTTCTCGGCCGCTTCGGACTAATTCTTTCTACGTCCGTTTTTGCACTGCAGTGCTTCCGAGGAAGACGGCAGCACTTCTCAAGAATCACGAGCTTGCTCACCGACCAAGTCCGTGTTTCCCAGCAATGTGCTGCAGCTGCCGCTTCAACCAAGAAGAAAGTGAATCCAAAAACGCATATTGTGCAAAAGCAAAGAAGTGCTGCAGCAGCGATGCGGCAGCGATATTGCAACAAAACGAGGCTCTGGAGCAAGATGTAACCTTTTCTCGAACCGGATCGTGAACCTCTGGAACAACCTCAAGGAGGACACTGTTGCTGCTGAATCGACAGATGCATTCAAACGCCGTTTGGATGCTGAGTGGAGTGACAAACCGTGGAGATTTGATTGGGATGCCCCAAAATCTTCCACTAGATTGTAACCAACCATAGATGCAACAGTCATCACAAGGAGTGATTCAACAGGATCAAAAGTCCTTATTTCACTCCAAGCTGTGATTTAAGGTAATTTAAGGTAAGGTGAAGAAAATCCGGCCAGGAAATAGCACTTTGTTCGCACTTTTGGTGGGGCTGTCACGTTGATTTGCATGGATTCTTAGCAGCTCTTGGTAATGGATAGGGGTCCGGGATAGCCAAGGGGACCGTAGGTTTCCGATTTGGGAGGCGTCATACTAAAGTTTAACTGAAAAGAGAGCTCTCTAAGGGACAACCCAAAACTAATCCAGACGCGAAGAATTAGAAATTCCACAAAGGCCAAAGGGCCAAAGATCGGAAAACTTAAGCCTAAAAAAAAAGTAGGAAAATGATTGAGGATAAGTCTTGCAAGGAATCTGACATTTTTATTAATTTTTCGACAAGCGCTTACATTTGTAAATCGTAAATATTTCAAGAGGAGAGAGACAAGCACACATAGCTACCACAAATCCACAAATGGATGGATGAAATCGATGATCGATGAATAACGGACAAACGAAGTAAGCCGCATTTTTTTCCGAATTTCGGGCCTTTAAGTGAAGAAATGATGTGTTACTAGACTGTTGGATCGACTTAGTCCTATTCGCTTAAAGGACCTGTCTTACCTATAATACTAACACATATTAAATATTCTTTGAGCCCAAGCTGACTTTGAAACATTTATTCAAACAATGTTTACAACGGATACGTCAGCTCTGATTTTTTATCAGCGATATTTCGACCCTTCTTGGCAAGGGTCCTCGTCAGGCTGTCAATCTTCTTGTTCAACTTCGGGGAAGGAAACAAACCTGTAATCACGGTTACAGGTTTGTTTCCTTCCCCGAAGTTGAACAAGAAGATTGACAGCCTGACGAGGACCCTTGCCAAGAAGGGTCGAAATATCGCTGATGAAAAATCAGAGCTGACGTATCCGTTGTAAACATTGTTTGAACTAACACATATTTTAAAATAATGTATATAATGGATACGTCAGCTACGATTATTCATCAGCGATATTTCAGCAATTTATATTTCGAGTTTTTTGGAGAATCGTAGCTGACGTATCCGTTGTATACATTATTTGAATATATGCTTCAAAGTCAGCTTGGGCTCAAGGAATATTTAAATACCGCAACCTATTTCCATAATCACCCCGTATATTTCTAAACCCGGAGAATCCAGTTTCGTACGGTACATTCTAACCCCTCTAACAAAACCACATTTCGTAATGTATTAATTATTTTTATAATTATTATTTTACTAATAAATATTAATTAATATTTAATAATTTAGTAATATTTTTGTTTACTTATTGATTTTGTATTAGTTTTTCATCATATATTTCCTCTATATCTACTGTGTTTTAAGTGCAGGATCCAAGGAACCATTCTTAGCGACAATCGCGCTAAGCTCTCGAACAAAAGATAATATGCAACAACGGGACTTCACGACGACTTTTACGTTTCGTCACCATTTCCGACGAGACGATACCGTCCCATCGATTTTCTGATGAAAAAAACGGTCAGAGTTCACTTATGTCCTTCTCTACTAATCGCTCTTCCAAACTAATGGAGTTGCCATGTAATCCGCGCGAACGGTATGGTTCCTTCCGCGTTACGAGGTCACCCATAGACCTTATAGTTCAAACCGGAGAAGGAAGAGACAACCTAACTTTGCGCCCGAATGATCAATTGAACGATAAGAGGATTTTATTCAAACAATGTTTACAACGGATTCGTCAGCTATGATTTTTCATCAGCGATATTTCGGCCCTTCTTGGCAAGGGTCCTCGTCAGGCTCGTCAGGATAAGAGGATAAAAGTTCAAGGTTCAAGTTTTTTTTATTCTTACTTTATCTAATACATAAACATTAACAATACTATATTCTGCACTTACAATTATTTCAGGGTTTGAACCGGAGAGAAGAAAAACACAAAATTATATTCCGGTTAGCTTCGGATCGCAAGTTGGGGCGAAGGAATGACCGGTAGGGAGGCTATGATAATGATTTCACTGGGATCCAATGATTCCAATTCCAATGATTTCACTGGGATCCGAAGTTTTTATTTGACACTTTGAGCCAGACAATCGGCTTGTAGGTTTGTAGCTCGAGGACAAGCAAAAACCATCCTTTTTGGCCTCAGGCAAGAGTTCTACGGAGCTTTCCAAAATGCAATATCATATTCATCAATCCGGCCTAAGGTCCACACTTTCCATAATAACCGCACAGGTTAGACCCTTACCAGTTACCAGGAATAAAATGAAACCGGAGTGCTAGGAAAAAAAAACGAGGACAAAACCAAAGTGTTGCTCTCGCAACACAAAAATAAAGAAAAGGAAACGACTGACTCTTGATTACTCTTTTGCGAGGAAGAACCTTTTCACTGTGTAGCAGTAGCATTATACGTAGTAGTAGCATTATGTGTGTTTCGTTGTGACTTACCAACTTTTCGAGTCTACCGTATTTTGCTCGATTTTGTGTCGAATTCAAATGGGAGCACAAAGCACATTACTCTGCAAAATTCCATGTACTACTGCTTAACGTAGGATTTTTTCTTACGGTTTTTGACGGACTTTTCGTTCTCGTTTGTCGGAATTTTACAGATTTCTGTACTACGAAAACGGAAAACCTGCCATCACAAAATGGAAACAGTGATCGATAGAGCTTCCACTTGCTCCTCTTCGAAAATCCTGCCGGGAACCCCACAAATCCTGCTCGGAAAACCAAAAATCCTGCCGAAAAACAAGAGCTCGAAGCTCATATGGCACTTGCAAGGCTGGTTCAGAGGATGAAACATAGAATTTGCCTTTTCGTGGGTTTGTTCATTTGTAAGCAAAAGCCTTGAGATAAGAATGATCTTGGACTTGGAAATCACGAGAATGTGTCGTTGGTAAAAAGTATTTTATTTTTGAACTCGGCTGTAAAGATGCGCACATTAAAGGCGCTAGAAATTCATCTGTAAGCAAACCCCTTGAGGCAAAAACGATAACTGACCCTTGGGGATCTTTAATATATGTCGTTCGTTCAAAGCATTTTTGTCACTTTTCGGTTAAGATGCGCACTTTAATGGACACCTGAACAATGAAACCATACTTGAACACACCACGGAGAATGCATTTACAGACATGGACACGGAGAGCACTCTTTTTCTGAGCGCGACGTTTTCAAAATAGGGATGATTGTTTCCGGAGGTTTGCACATGCAGACTCAAAGACAAAAAGCGCAATTCATACAAATCTCGTACAGCGCTGGCCGGATCGTATTGGAATTTCGCCTGGAATCCGGCCAAAACCGGAAAATATGTTAAAAGCCAAAGTTTTATCTGAAGTTGATTAGATGACAGATTTAAGGGTAAGAAGGGACACCGAGTCTTTATATGGCAATAATTTTTTACCTGGACATACACTTGGTCCGGAATCCGGTTGTAACCGGATTTTTTAAGGTTAACCGGATAAGGAGGAATTTTATCCGGTAACCGGATAAGGAGATACGCTAGATTTGTTTCTGATTTTTTTTTTTTGCTGGACTAGTAGTTCGCTCGGAATTCGGCGAAACCGGAAATTTGGTAGAAGTAAAGCAGGAAGTTTCGGTCAGTATTGTCAAAATAGATATGGCTTATAGAGGTATATCTGGACTTGGTTTTCTCTGGTGATTAGCCTGGCGAAGACTGGATGTGGCAAACAGGCAAAGACAAGACCCAGTTGTCCGGATCAAATATTAGATTTTTGGGATCCCATCGACACCTTTGGTCTTGTTTTTTCTGATAGGAGAACGAAGGTCGTTTCACCATCGAAGAACTCAGAATTCACTGGGTGTTGGGAGGCGGAAGAACGTTCTGCTCAGTTCCAAGCCTCGAACAAATAAATTATTTTGTTCGAGGACAAAAAAGCTAAAACGCTCCTGCTGAGGTCTTGAACTTTACCTTTTCGAACTAATTCACAGAAAAACTTAAAAGAAAAACTTTACCATTAAATCTGATGCCATTTTTAGCAACAAATTATGACACATTTGTGTGAAACATTTTTGTTGTTGAAGATGACATAAAAAAGCACATTTTCAAAAAAAATTATACAATGCTTCAAAAATATTTGGCAGCCCTGAACACTGACAGGGACTAAGGAATTATCACAACCGGCAACACTGATCTGCGCTATCGCAATAAAGAGCTAAGCGTAGATCTTCAAAAATTGTTCAAAATATTTTTAACAGATGGCACATTTTGAAAAAATTGACGGAGATATGATTAAGATGACAACGTTTGTTAGTGTATTTCTGGTCATGACAACATCGGAATATTTTTGCACTTCTTTCATTTTTGATACTTTAGTGCACTCGCATAGTAGTACCAAATTTGCAGCAAAGCATCGGCTATTATAAATTTTGTCAAGTGTAACGATCAGTAATCGTTCAAATTTCCGCCCGAAAGTTTGACTTCATCATATTTATGGATGAAACTCAGAAAGAGGTTCATTATTGATTCTTTTCTTATTCTGAGTTCTTTTCTGACTTCTGAAAGAGGTTTTCATTTTCCAGCTTGAGCGACTCGAGCTGAGCCTGAAGAGGACCTTTACCAAGAAGGATAGAAATATAGCTTTAAAAAAATATAGATGACCTATCTGTTTTGGAATGTCAATATGATTAATTCGCAGTCACCTTGGGCTGAAGGAATATTTGCTGAAAATTATTATAGCTGACTTACCCATTTTTTGTATTTTTTTTTTACATACGATCTGTTCTTTTTTAAAGTTGAGCAAAAAGCAAGCGAAAAGCGTTGTTCTTAGTGTAAGCATCGAGGGGGTACCCACTCCCCGGCACCTGATGTACACCCTTTCCCGACACTTGACCGAAACTCGGACCGAAAACAACTGTGCCGGCGCCGGCTGTTCATTAGGCTGATTTTGGTGTTCTAACACGTGGCACCTCGACTGGCACTGGCCACGCACTGTACACTACAATCGAGAGTGCGCCACCCCTTGGTACGGATATTTTTATCCTCGGCTAACAAATTAGTATCATTTATGCACAGTACTGAGCATAGGTAGTGACGGAAGTAAACTGAAGTGAACTCGAGTCGCAGATCGAAGTCATTAGTTGCGTTTTTGCAGATACCATGGTATCTGTTATCACGGTAACTAGATCTGCAATTAGTCGTCTTTGCAGTTACCGTGGTATCTGATACCAAGGTTGCTCTGCAAAAACGACAATTGCCGAAATTGCGCCTTTCGATGTGATCCCAACGGAAAAACTGATATCCAGTCACATCACTAAATGCCAAACTTCTTTCAGTTCTTTCCCACCAATTTGACAAAATTCTAGGCTCTATTGTTGATGATGCTGATAGTGAGATGAACTTCAGATACCACGGTCGGACCGTGGTACCTGAATATCGGATACCACGGGCAGACACCAAGATAGCTGCAAAAACGAGTTTTGACCGTGGTATCAAATACCTCGGTAACTGCAAAAACGACTTTAGACCGTCTTTTGCAGATACCATGGTATCTGCAAAAACGCAATTATTAGCATGGACTGAAGGAATACTCCTAGATTTGTCTTTCCCTTTTCGGAAGCTTTACCTCACGAAAACTGCAGACAAACGACCGTTTACCAGTAAACCACATAGATTGCTCTTAACCGCTGAGCGACTGAGGTGAACGCCTCCATGCCAATGATTTTGAAAATACGTAGATGTTAACTTGATCTGCTCTAATCTGCAGGTACCATTTCAATTACGCATATATTGCCTACGAAGTAAATACATTATTTATTATCCTATTATCCTACAACATGCAATTTAATTAACATACGGACTGAAAATCTTCTCGAGGGGTTTCTGACTCCCCGGACAGGTGTACACCCATTCCCGGAACCGGGCTCTTGGGGTACACAAATTTCGAGAGTGGACAACTCCTCGTGTCCTCTTACTTACTGCCTGAACGACTTATTGTGACCTTGTTGCCCCAACAAAATTAAAACTGCGAGAGCAATGCAAACCGCTGATGTTTTGCAAAAAAATACTTTTGTTATTCATTTCATTCTCTGTTTATCGATCATCTAACAAAGCAACATACAGAACAACCTTGACCATGTTTCCACTTTTCATCTGTGAAGAAGATTTTTGGACGTGATTAGTCCCTTTTTTGTGTTTTGCGTGTTTGTTTTTATCCTGTGCATTTACTAAGATTTCGAAAGCTCATCGTAATTTTGCCTTTCTTTTTTGTATTGCGCTATTCCCTTTTCTTGGTTAGTACGTTAATGAAAATTTCATCATCATCATAGCGCGTCCAGGATTGCATAACTTTTGTTGACCTGAAACCAACTAAAACCGCATTTCTCATTAATGATAATATATAAATCTTAAATAAAATACGAGAAGATTTGACTTTTGGGGATCCCGAAACGTAAGTGGAGGGATACCTATGATTTCGTAAAAGTTGTCCGTCTTTCCGTCCGTCTGTGAGCACGATAATTCTCGAAGGGAATGAAATGTTTTGATGAAACTTGGTGTGAGGATTTACAGGTCGAGTTCGTACATGGGCTCTGTCGCCCTACATTTAGGGGTGGGGGAAGGGTTTGAAATTAAGGGGCGAACAAAATGTTTTTAATAGCTAATGAGATTAGTCGATGCAGACATGTTGAACACTAATATGAAAATCATTTTCTCGCCGGACAAGTAGTTCGCCCGGAATCCGGCCAAAACCGAAAAGTTTATCAGAAATAAAAGTTGCACTTGAAGTTGATTAGACGTTCGATTTAAGGGTAGGAAGACATGTTGAACATTTATATGAAAATCATTTTTCAGCCGCAAAAGTAGTTCGCCCGGAAACAGGCGAGAACCAGAAAAATTGTTAAAAGTAAAAGTTACACCTGGAGATGATGAGATGTTCGATATAGGGGTAAGAAGACACGCTGAATCCGTTTATGACAATAATTTTCAATCCGGACATATAGTTCGCACGGAATCCGGTGGAAACCGGACAATGTCTTAAAAATAAAAGTTTTATCTGAGGTTGATTAGAGGTTCGATACAGGAATAAGGAGTAGTGCTGAATTAGTTTTTGAGCTTTATATTTTGTCGGACAAGTAGTTAGGCAAAATGCGGCTAAAACCGAAAATGTGGCAGAAGTGCAGGGAAGTTTTGATTCGCCAAAGTGGATACGACGAATAGGTGTAAATAAACATGCTGAATCGATATCTGAACTTAGTTTTCTCAGATGTTTAGACAATGGCCTTATTCCGTTTCAAAGTTTAATAGTAAAACTCTTCAAGGAGTCTGGCGACGACCGGATATTTACAAGACTAATTGTCTGGATTACATATTAAATTTTTGGGGATCCCATAGAAACCTTTGGTCTTGTTTTTTTCAGAATTCGCCTACTCCCTCCGTACTGATCCATTGGTATTTTGTAGCAATTTCTGTTTCTGAGGGCCGTAAAGCGGAAAATTCAGGGGACTGTATAAATCCAATGAACTAAATTCTGCAAACATGGAAGACTACTGACTGAGAGCGTGTTCCACCCTTCAACAAATAGTAATTATTAGTTACTATTTCCGTTCCAACCTCACCAAAAGTTACTACGCTGACCGTTCCAACCTTCTTGAAATAGTAACTATTTGCTTACCACGCTCGTGAGCGTAGTAAGTGTAGTAACTACGGATCTCTGGAACCTGATTGGACGCGCCCGTGGCGTGATATTCTGCTGGAAAATAGAAAAACCGTTCCAGCCTTGACGAAAAAAGTCAGAACTCGTGACGTCATGCGTAGTAACTACGGTAAGTAGGATGGAACAAGCTCTGAGAGTGAAGGGGCTGGAGAAAGAGAACTAATACGGATAATGGTTAACATGGTTCATCTGGATCTGAAAAATGCCCATCACTTACTCATTTGAAGAAAAAGAGACAGGTGACTCCAAAGCCAAAATTCAGAAGAATCTCTACCCTTTCGATGACCCAATCGAACAGCAAAAAACAGCAGCCGTGTTCAGAATAAAAATCACAGCACCAGCTTTAACGCCAACCAACACAAAATCAGATATTTAAGGAAGAATCTTTAATTGTTTTCCACAAGTTCATTTTTCAGCTTGAGCCTGAATAGGACCCTTGCCAAGAAGGAACAAATTATAGCTCTAATAAAAATCTAGCTGGCTTATCCGTTTTGCACCGTCAAACTGTCATTTCCTGGCAACGACGACAGTGGCGACATGAAATCATGTGCCCTTGATTCAATGAAGAAAATGATATCGAAATTATTATTATTTTATCCACTACCCATCAACAGGCCGGAGACAGATAATAAAAATTATAAGGGAGAGAAAAGAAAAAGAACAAAAAAAGGCACCTCACATAGTGTAGCAAAACGACAATTTGCAAATAAACGTGAGTCATGTCAGCATGAAAACGTAATAAATAATGATAAAAACAAATAATGAAGAAAAACCAAACCAAAAATACTTTGAACTTACCATACAAGTTTCGCCAAGCATTGCATCCTTTCTTCCCCCCTTCCGATTCACAGTACTGCACTCTCAATGTATGAAAATTCAGTTCGCCTTAAAAAGTAGACCTCACTTAAATAAAACCCTAAACACATGAACTAATCCCCAACTCCATTTTGATACTCATCACAAAAAATCCATTAAAAAGTCGGTCTATCCGCACCTTGCACATCTTCAGAAAAATAAACAACTAACACGGCAATCTCAAAAAGAATGACTATAGCTTTTGTGACTTGAAAATAATTGTTTTGGCTTCTCGTGACATTACCCGCAGCTGACTCGGAAGGTAATCGTGCCAACAATACAATTTAAAGCAGCCGACCGGGGTCGAAACAGATGGCAGTAGCATTCAGTTTATGAAGTAGAGGAGCTTCGGAGTTCAAGTTTCAGAATTTGATTAATAATTTGTCAAATTATCATAATGTTTGACTATGTATACATATTTTATTTTGCATTTTTTAAACAAATTGTTCCCCGACAAACTGTCAAATCTAATTGTTAACAAATTTTCAAATTTGTCACAAACTGGACACGTATATATTTATATATATATATTTATATATAAATATATATACCCTATATATATAGGCTGATATATGTATTGAAAAACCCTAAGGCCATATACAGGATAGTATATGTGTCTCACAGAATAGTGTTTTGTATTTTTAAGTTTTTTTTTTGCAATGACCTAACAAATGGCAATAAATTACTGATTGACTGATCCTCATATGGCGGAAAAGGGGGAGAAAGCATTACCCGGCATTAGCAGTTGACAGAAATGATGATTGTAATATAACTGTACATCTTTCTGATGCAATAATTCTCTAGTATATAATGTGTAATTGTCATAAATAAGAAAGAAAAGGAACTTAAAACCCAGTTTGCTTCTTACAGATAAGATAAGATTTATTTCCGTAAAAGCACAAAGGGGAAACATGGAAACAACAAAACAACACCTAAACGAAACCATAACCTCAACCGCTATTTACAAAAAACTTTCCCTGTGAATCATGGCTACCTTTAGGAATCTTCCCGAATTTCTAGTATCTCTAAAACTTCTACTTTTCAAAATTTGTTTTATACCTGTTTACTACCTGTGTAATACGCACTTCATGAAATCCAGTGACGAATTTGCCACCAAATGCGCTACAGAAACAACAACTAGTAAGTAAGTAAGTAAGTAATTTATTTATGACCCGCCATTTTGAAAAGGCGGAGTAAATGACGAAAATAAAGAAAATACAAAAAACACATACATACACACAGAAAAAAGACGCTTAATTTTTAATCTTCGGTCAGGAATCAGTGGACGACGTCGTGTGCTGGTTGGGCCTTTTTGTCCACGATTTTTGAAAGTGATGACGAAACATCCAGAATTTCTCCGTCAATGTATGGTTATGACATAATTTCAACAATTTAAACTAACATGATCCCATCTTTTTAGTCTCCTTCTTTCGCAGAACATGAGTAACGCCAGAACGAAATAGTATAGAAGGTCCGCAGAAGGTGCTGTACAAGTTTCCCAAAGCTTTACGATTATAGCGCCCCCGGTTGGGGATAATGCGCCCATAGGCGCTACGGATCGGCTTATAAACTTCTTGAACAACCGAAGAGCGAAATTAATAACTATCACACGTTCGATCTTGGTACAAGTTGTCTGAAGGGGGAATAAGCGATTAGGCTTTCGATTCATACCCAGTCGCGCATTCGCCCTTTGGTAAAGTCAGCCAGCAGTCACAATGAAATGGGAAGCCAGAATTCGCCTTATTCTAGTTCATCGCTCCAAGTGGACTAGTTAGTCAGACATAGTTAAATGACCTGTCTTACCTATAATACTATTGCAACCTACTTCCATAATCATTCCTTATATTTCTAAACCCGGAGACCCAATTTCGTACGGTACATTCTAACCCCTTTAACAAAACCACGCTGATTTTCTCATTTGCCGTGTGTTGCTGCCTTCGTTGTGTATCACACTATCGACGGTTGTCTGCGAGAAGTTTTTCCATCAGAAAAACCGGTTATGCAAATTGTTTCCCTGTTTTCGCTAAAAGTCAACGGGTCTCGGAAAAGGCTTAAAACAGCCAACAACGTGGGTTATTGGTTGAAAGCACAGCATAGTTTTAAAGTATTCAAATATTTTAAAATAGAGTTGAAAAGTAAATAGTGCGAGGGGTCCTTTAAAAGTCGGACCTGTAAGGTAGTGGTTAACTTTCACTCTCTACTACTGAGATACATGCAAAAACCCATCACCTGGAAGCAGGTTGCAGATTTTCTACTCGTCAACCTGTGGTCCCTGTGGATCTATTTATTTATTTATTATCACCAAAAGTGGTAAGTCATAATGACTTGTCACTACATACAATGTGAACATAAGGCACTAGTAATACAAATAAATCTATACAATGAAAAATAAACTGAATTAAACTTAAGTTGGCAAAAATGGGTCTGCATAAGCACTCGAATAAAATGTTGACGAAACAATCGATCGTTTGAAAATATCTACGTTTTCCGACATAACAGTTTCATCTGGTAGTGCGTTCCAATCTTTACAAACCCTATTTTGAAAACTATAAATGCCAACACGTCGGTTATTTTTACTAAGGTAGCGTTCCAGCGACTTATTCTTAGTTACGATCGTTACTATTCTTGTTATTATTGCCGTTCCAGAGCCCGCCGTAATAAGTAAATAGGCCCCTCCCTCTTATTATTTTCGTTCCACGACCGTTACGATCGTTACAATTTGCTTATGATGGTCGCGAGCATCATAAGTGATAACAACTATCGTTTCTGCAGGAACTCCCGAAACAAAGATAATCAGCTCCCGTCAGAGTGATGACGTATGTCCGCGTTGCTATTATTTTCGTTCCAGAGAGCATTATAACTACGAGTGACACGCTTACAGTGGAAGGATCGGATGAAACTTGGTGAGAGGAACAAACACTAGCCCTAGGTACATCATTGACAGAACCGGACGCGATTCGTGCACTGTGGGGGGAGTTGGAGAGGGGGGCGGAATTCCGGTGATTCGGATTTGTTGCTTCCAGGTGGGTTAGGACAGTGAAACTTGGCAAGCATACCAGGGACCCAACCAAAATAACTTGGAAATAGTCACTTCCCCGATCCGACCACCGTGGGGGGAGTGGAGGTAAGGGGAATCCGAAATCTTGAGGTCCGTATAACTTTGGAACGGGTGATCGGATGTTAATGAAACTTGATATTTGGAAAGACCTCGTGTCTCGGATGTCCCATGTGAAGTCCGAACCGGATTCGATTACTGTGGGGGGGGGGGGGGGGTCAGAGGGGGGAGCCGTAAATCTTGTGATACGCTTAGAGTTGAGCGATTGGAATGAAACTTGGTGGGAAGAACAGGCACAAGCCCTAGATTGAATTCCTACTTTCATCCTCTGACCCAGCCTTGCAAGTGCCATATGAGCTTCCAGCTCTTGTTCTTTTTCTACTTAAAAGCCAGGAAATGAATCAAATGTGACCAAGCTCCGACACAACAGAATTGAGTAGACAACAGGTCCGTATCCAGGAATTTATTTCGGGGGCGGGGGGTTATTGCCTGTTGGTCGGACAAAAAAACATAGATCAGAGGGAAAAGCCAATAAAAATGATTATTTTTGTATGTTTCGGGGGGGGGAGGCCCTAAAGGGGGGGGGGGGGGGGTCCTACCCCCCCCCCCCCCCCCTGGATAAGGCCTTGGTAGACAACATATATTTTTTAGCGATTCAACATTGAGCCAATGTTGACCAACAGTGTGTTCTAGCGACCAACAGAACTCTCTGTTGTCAACATTGTTGGTCAAACCGACCAACAACTGAAAGTGTTGTTGATCGACTTTGTCAACTTGTGTATTAATCTGCCGTATTTTTCAAACAGAGTGCTTTGGCGCAGATTCGCCTGTGTTGATCAACAGGGACGTTTTGGCGGTCAACAGTCGTTCGTTGGGTAACACTAGTTGCGTTTTTGATTCGAATTCTCCTCGCAATTCTCCTATTTCGCGTTTTTGGACTATTCAGATGAAGTGAATTCTCATTTTCTTGCGTTTTTGTCAGAATCGAGAACGGGGAAAGTAGTGTTGGGCGATATTGGATATCGATAACGATATATCGGACCAAATATCGATAACGAACATAGAAACGTAAATACCGATATCGAAAACGATATTTATTCATTTATGTTTTTTTAAACAATCCAACACAAGTTACATTCATATATCCGAACTTGGAGCAATTATGTTCTTCACAATTCAATTTCTATTTGTCCGAAGTTTGAGTTCATGCAAGATGCTTTTTTATGACAATTTTACTCTTAAATTCTCGCTAAACAAGACATGCACTATAGCAAAACATGGCGCCGATTATCGAAAGTGAAAATATCGATGTATCGAAAAATCCAAATATCTCCCAACACAAGGGGAAAGCCTAGCAATTCTGCAGAATGGAGAAGTTGCTCCGATGGTGAATTCTCGATTCTCCTCTCTCCGTTCTCCTCCCTGATTGGTCAACAGAGTGCGGTTGTTCAATATGCACAAATACGTATACCGGGTTGCGGACGAGCTGCCAACTTAGTGTGTTTGTCAAAAGCGAGAACGGAGAAGCCAGAGGAGCAAAAACGGTAATTTGTACGAGATTCGAGAATTCAGAAGCGAGAACGTAGCACTGAGAATTCAGACAAAAAACGCAACTACTGTTGATGAACAAAAGAACCGCAAAAAAAAACTATACAGGCAAAGGCCTTTGAACAGTTTTAAAGCTTAACTGAAAAACCAACTTATTTTGGTATCATTTAACTGAATACATTGAATGATTTGGATTATGCCAAGGGAGCTTTTATTGCTCTGGTAATGACTTTCAGAATAACTGCGGGCGTCTCCACCATGCAAATTCTACTACGAAGCGGTAAATTTGACTCTCAAAACCAACGCGACTTTTGAGCTGCAAGTGGTAAGCGTAGTGAAGACTGCTTAATGCCTGAACACAAACATTTCGGAACTCTTTTTCGTCAAACATATCGCTACACTGGAATGAAACTATCCTACGTCCAAATGGGCTCCGATTGAAACTATCCTACCTCCAAATGCGCTCCGATTGAAACTATCCTACCTCCAAATGTGCTCCGATTGAAACTATCTTATGTCCAAAACAGCTACTTTTCAGGAGAGTTGTTTGAAGTTTTTAACATTATTTTATTATACTTTAGAATGGCAATATTTTAAGTCCAAACAAACTATCCTATGTCCTTCAGCTCATCAAAATCTACTGCTTGAAACAATCCCAAGTCCAAATAAGGACATAGAATAGTTTCACGGCGTGATAAAAGCAACTTTGTAACATAGGAAAAGAAAGAAAAAGACGATTTGGAAGACATCTAGCGGCGTGGTGCCAATTGTGACTGCAAATTCGGATTCAGCACACAATTTCGCACAAGATAGACTACTAAACCATTTTTTCCATTTTTGGACATAGGATAGTTTCAATAGGAGCACATTTGGAGGTAGGATAGTTTCAATCGGAGCCCATTTGGACGTAGGATAGTTTCATTCCAGTGTAGCGATATGACACAGGTACAAGCGCGCAGAGGTACCACAAACCCGACAGGGAAAGCCAACTATTCGAAAATCGATTATTTGGAATAGAGGAGCAACGAATACACGCATTTTCATCCTATAAAATTCATTCCTATCTCAGCTCTTTTAGGAATATTACGTAGGGCGTATAATTTAATATCATTCTAGATGAATACACTTGATTCTAAATAAGTGAACCTTTATGGAAAATATTTGTTGAGTTTTTTGCGATTATTTTATATTTCTTTATCTTTTTTACTGCACTTACGCCCTTGGGCAGTGCGTCATAAATTCATTCATTCATTCATTCACTTGGCGTTAAGCTTAGCTTGCAACGAATGTTTATGATTCTCTGATTTTCAAGAGGTTTGTTGTCTGATATTTGTATGAATACAAGTAGGCCTATGCAATGTTGTTTTAAAGTTTTGTGTTTCTATTGCACTTGCAGCCTCTGGCTCATGCCACATGTCAGTCGCAATTCCGTCTGTCGGTCGGTCAGGCGGTCACACGATTGCTGTAGTTAGGGTAATTCCAGATGTGCTAAGACGATGAAACTTGGCGCGCATACCATGGACCCGACCAAACTAACTTAGAAATAATCAGTTTCCAATCCGACCATCTGAAGGGGAGTAGAGGGCGGGGGAATCAAGAAAATTTAGTTGTGCGTAACTTTCGAACCGGTGATCGGACTCGAATGAAACTTAAAACTTGAATAGATGACATCTCTCTGATGTCCCATCTGAAGTCCGACCGACTTCGACAGCTATGGGGGAGTTGAGGGGGGAGACCGGAAATCTCGAGAAACGGTTAGAATGGAGGGATTGGAGTGAAACCTGCTGGAAAGAAGAAGCATAGATAAATCGTTTATACAATTGGACTGGATCCTGACACTTGGGGGAGGGGGGTTTCCCGGAATTCCGATGATGGCGGTTTGTTAATTTTTACGACGAAACTTGGAAGGCATATGAGGGACCCGATCAAGCTGACTTGGAAAATTTCCTCGATCCGACCATCGTGCGGGGAGTCGATGGAGAGGAAATCCGGAGTATTGAGTCATGCGTAACTTAGTAACGGGTGATCGGATTCCAGTGAAATCTAATAACTGAACAGAGGAATTTGTCTCTGGTGATCTCTTTCATGTCCGGACCGGATCCGACAACTATTGGGGCGGGGGTGGGGGGAATACGTGACCCGCTTAGACTGGAGAGATCGGGATGGAACATTGTGGGAATAACAAACAGATGCTCTAGATAAATAATTTACAGAACCGGATCGGCTCCGTGCACTGTGGGGGGAGTTGGATGGGGGTTCGGAATTCCGGTGACCGCAAGTTTAGGTACCTCTATATGTGCTAAAACGATGAAACATGGCTTGAACATTAGAGACTTGACAATATTGGCTTTGAAATTGTCATTTCGCAGATCCGACCGTCCCTTAAAGGACCTGTCTTAGCTGTAATACTAACGCAACTTACTTTCATAATCAGTCCACATATTTCTAAACATGGAGACCCCAATTTAGTACGGTACACTCTAACCCCTCTAACAAAACCACGCTGATTTTCTCACTTGCCGAGTTTTGCTACATTCGATGTGTATCACGCCGTCGACGGTTGTCTGCGAGAAGTTTTTTCCATCAGAAAAATCGGTCATGTAAATTCTTTCCATGTTTTCGCTGTAAGTCAACTGGTCTCGGAAAAGGCTTAAAACAGCCAAAATCGTGTGTTATTCGTTGAAAGCAGAGCCTAGGTATACAGTATTCAAATATTTTAAAATACTGTAAGTTGAATAGTAATTAGTGTGAAAGGTCCTTTAAAGTACGCATCCTAACCGCGAAGTACAAAAAAATTTTTGAGCTAAATATACATTTTCATGATCTCATGAGCCAATGATCATTTTTGCCTCAAGGGTTTTGCTTAGAAATTCATTTCTACCTCCCTTAAAGTCACATCTTAACCTAAAAATGAGAAAAAAAAATTGACCAAACGATACATTTTATGATCTGAGGGCCCATGATCATTCTTGCCTCAAGGGTTTTGCTTAAAAGTGAATTCCTTAAGTACAAACAATACTTAATTTGAACAAAATATACATTTTCATAATCCCTATGAGCTTATAATAATTTTTGCTTCAAGGCTTTTCTAGCACCTTTAAAGTGCGCATCATCACAGCCAAGTGCAAAAATAAATACTTTTTACCAAACGATGCATTCTCGTGATTTCTAAGTGCTCACGATCATTCTTTTCTCAAGGGTTTTGCTTCAAAGTGAATTCAAACAATACTTAATTTGAACAAAATATACATTTTCATAATCCCTATGAGCTTATAATAATTTTTGCTTCAAGGCTTTTCTAGCACCCTTAAAGTGCGCATCATCACAGCCAAGTGCAAAAATAAATACTTTTTACCAAACGATGCATTCTCGTGATTTCTAAGTGCTCACGATCATTCTTTTCTCAAGGGTTTTGCTTCAAAGTGAATTCCTTAAGTACAAACAATACTTAATTTGAACAAAATATACATTTTCATAATCCCTATGAGCTTATAATAATTTTTGCTTCAAGGCTTTTCTAGCACCCTTAGAGTGCGCATCATCACAGCCAAGTGCAAAAATAAATACTTTTTACCAAACGATGCATTCTCGTGATTTCTAAGTGCTCACGATCATTCTTTTCTCAAGGGTTTTGCTTCAAAGTGAATTCCTTAAGTACAAACAAAACTTAATTTGAACAAAATATATATTTTATAATCCCGATGAGCTTATAATAATTTTTGCTTCAAGGCTTTTCTAGCACCCTTAAAGTGCGCATCATCACAGCCAAGTGCAAAAATAAATACTTTTTACCAACCGATGCATTCTCGTGATTTCTAAGTGCCCACCATCATTCTTTTCTCAAGGGTTTCGCTTACAAATGGCCGCAACAAACCCACGAATTGGCAAATTCCTATTTTCATCCTCTGACCCAGCCTTGCAAGTGCCATATGACCGTCTAGCTCTTGTTAATTTATTCGCCGATTCTGACGGAAAGAAATATAATCATAATATAACAATAGTAAAACACCTTCAGATATTTTGTTCAAACTTGGTGTTAGGATCCTTTGGGTCTAATAGGCCAGTTTACAGAAGGGCCCTAGATTCATTTCTGGGACTTCTTTTCTCGCCGAGCAAGTATTTTGTCCGGAACCCGGCCGAAACCCGAAATTGGGTAGAAGCAAAAAATTAATGTGAAGTCTTCATTTCCAATGAAACACCTGGGTCCAACTGTATGGAATGAACTACCAGTGAGCATTAGGGCAGCGGAACACGTACCTCAGTTTAAAAAGAAATTAAAAGATTATTTTCTGGGGCATAAATGTTGAATTGTAACATGGGTGGCAGGGTGGTTAGGGGAGGAAGGGTGGGCTAGGGAGCTAAGGGGGGACAGGGGGGTAAGGTGAGGTTGGGAGGGAAGAACGGGGGGAGGGGGGAGTTGAGTATTGATGAGTGACAGAGATTGGATTTTTTTGTTATTACTATTTATGTACGTAAGTAGTTATGTGGACTTTCGCGCGAATGGCAAACCCTCGTAGGTTTTTTTTCCAGCGCGAAAGTGTTGTTCTTTATTTATTTATTTGTGAATGTTGAAAAATAAAACTTGAACTTGATTAGAGTATCAAAATAAGGGTACGAATTACCTACACGAGTAATGTATATTTCAACAAATTTTTCAAATCGTTAGAGTCGGCTTGCTTCCAGACAGACGGATGGACTAAGTTCCAATATATGACACCCCTGAGTCCTGAATTATGCACCCAACAGTCGAAGAGAAATCAACATCATTCTCGTCTTCAAGGTATTGGCGAAGAGTTTGCAATTTTTCCGACTTAATAAGCACGATGCGAGAGCATACTAGATGTCAATAGGTTAAATAGATGTGTGTTTACTTGTCAACTTTCTTTAGTCTGCGAATTAGGAGACACGGCAGCTACTAAACAGCTTTTCAGAGATTCTAATTAGCACATAACTGTTCTTGTTATATCTTTACGTTCTGGCACACAAGGGTAATTCAGGTAACTAGGGTTGCTTAGTCGGTATCATTCTTTCGAATAACTTTTTTATGGCACTTGCCTTCCGGCCATATACAGATAGATTTTCCGTCGGTCTGTCGGTCAGTCCGGTGATCGCGAGTTAGGGTACTTCCAGATTTACTAGGATCGTCAAACTTGGCAGGGACCCGTCCAACTAACTTGGACATAGCCACTTCCTCGATCCGACCATCCTGGGGGAGTGGAGGGAGGGGGAATCCGGGATATTGAGGTATGTATAACTTTGGTATTTATAGCGTGATCTGACCTTAAAGGACACCTGAATGAAGAGTACCAAGTATCAGCCCTATCTGTATGACTTCCGTTAATATTGCCTGCAGAAAATCCAATCCAAATACGAAAGTGTTTCCAAGCTATGATTTTTGCTCCATTTTGCATCTGTCCTTATTTCAGTACAGAACAATTTCAGGAATGAACTAATGTCTCCAATCAACACTTCTTCTGGAATATTTTTTAACCAGTTAAGCCCAAACGTATATCTAGAAGAAATCCCAATACGATCCGGCCAGCAATGTACAACATTTGAATGAATTTCGCTTTTTGTCTTGGAGTCTGCCTATGCAAACCTGCAGAAACGAACATACCTATTTTGAAAACGTCACGCTCAGGAGAAGAATGCTCTCGGTGGCCATGTCTGTAAATGCATTCTCCATGGTGTGTTCAAGTAGGGTTTCATTGTTCAGGTGTCTTTAAAGAAACTTGATATTTGGAAAGATCTCATGCTTCCGATGTCCCATTTCAAGTCCGGACTGGTTCCGATGAAGGTGGGGGGGGGGGGGGGAATCAAACATTTTGTGACACGCTTAGAATGGAGCGATCGGAACGAAACTTAGTGGGAAGAACAAGCACAAGCCCTAGATACATCAGCGACAGAACCAGACTTGATTCGGGTGCTGTAGGCGTTAAAGGGGGGGGGGAAGGGCAAGATTGGCTTAGAAAGAGTCAGACCCCCATCGTGGGGGGAGTGGAAGGAGGGAGAATCCTGAATCTTGAGGGATGTAGAACTTTGGGGTGATCCGATCTTAATGAAACTTTATATTTGGAAAGACGTCGTGTCTCAAAAGTCCCATTTCATGTTCGTACCGGATCCGATGAATGTGGGGTGGGTGGGGGTGGAGGGGTGCACAGGAAATCTTGTGGTACGGTTTTAGTGGAGCGATCGGGATGAAACTTGGTGGGAAGAACAAGCACAAGCCCTAGATTCGTAAGTGACAGAACATCACCGAATTCGGGCACTATGGGGGGAGTTGGGGGGGGGGGGGAATTCCCTTGATAACGAGTTAAAGTACTTCCTGATCTTCTAGGATTTCTACCAATTCACTGTGGTTTGCCCCCAGGCACTATCCTCGGACCACTACTTTTCTGGTCATGACCAGTGATCAATAGGGGTAGTAACGGATATCAAGCATTATCAGAGGGGTCGTAATGGACATCAAGCATTATCAGACGAAACTGCCGTCGCCTGTGGTGTCCCGCAAGGAACAACCCTTGGTTCGACCCTTTACAATATATATGTCAATGACATGTGTAAGCCTCTGAAAAACAAAAACACTTTGTACTAAGCTCTTCGGACCAGCTGACCATGGGAGTATCCAAGCCGACCTAAGCCTATTCACAGCCTGGGCAGACACCTGGTTAACTAAGTTCAATGCAAAGAAGACCGAAGTCATTCACATTGGACTTAACAATCCCCACAATCAATACACTGTGGATACCTCCCAGGGAAGACAAGTAAGAGAAAGCAGCAACTGCGAAACTTGGTGTGCTTATCAATGCCAAGCTCAAGTTTCACAATCACACGCAAAAGGTCGTGAGTAATGCCAATCGAGCAATTGGAATCATCAAGCGAACTGTAAGCAGTAGGAGTCCTAAGTGATCAACAAGTTGGACACCTCACTCGTCAGGCCGAAGCTAGAAGCTGGAGTCTCACTAGCATACCCGAAATACGAGTTGGACAAACGCCTTATTGAAAGTGTCTAGCGACACGCCACGAAAATGGTCAAAGGAATGCAAAGCACCCCATACTCAGAAAGATTCAAAGCCCTTAACATCCCCACAATGACCTATGGGAGATATGGTGGTGATATGACTGATGTGTACACAAATTTGAGCAACAACATCCCACCCAACATTTGTGTGCCAAACACAGGAAGAACCACCACACTCTAAAGTAAAACGCAACGTTTTTTATATATGCAACGCTGCCGGCCCTATGAAACCAGCTTTCAGAATTTGCCAGTTTTCTAGTAAAGCGTTTCTCCTATAAACCGTTTTAGCGAATCCGTTTCAAGAGAAAACGTACCGCACAAGAATATGTTGCAGGAGAAAGCGTTTCTATTTGCAAAAGCGTTTCTTAGAAAACTGGTTCAAAGGGCCGGCAGCGTTGCATGCTGAAGGGTTGCAGCTACATAACGTTTCACCGGAAAACTGGTTCAAAGGGCCGGCAGCGTTGCATGCTGAAGGGTTGCAGCTACATAACGTTTCATAGGGAATTCGTGCCAGAAGTACACGTGAGACATAATAATATCCGATGAAAAACAAGCTTCCTTCTTCTGATTTGGATAGTCTTCTGCGCGATACATTAGTTAAGAGACGATGAAAATCAATGACCGATGCAAACGTCTGACCTCCGCGTTTGAAAAAACGTGAGTTTTCTGAAAAGGCTTCTTACTGCAGCAATCTCACAGAAATTCCTCTCCTATCCCTATCACCATTACCATTTATATACATGTATAGTCAACACTAATGAGTTTATAAGCTAATATTTTATTCATTAAGAGTTTAGAAGACAAGAGCTAGAAGCTCATATGGCACTTGCAACGCTGTATCAGAGGATGAAAATAGGAATTTGCCAATTCGTGCGTTAGTTGTGTTCGTTTGTAAAGCAAACCCCTTGAGATAAGAATGATCATGGGTCCTTTGAAATCGTGAGAATGGATCGTTCTTAAAAACTATTCTATTTACGCATTTGGCTGTGATGATGCTCACTTTAAGGGCGCTAGAACATTCATCCGTAACGAACACTCTTGCACAAATGATGATAAGCTCATCGAAATCATGAAAACATGTATTTTGCTCAAAATAATAGTTTTTACTTTAAGGAAATCACAAAACCCTTGAGGCAAAACGGATCATGGGCCCTTGGGGATCACGAATATAATTATATCTTTTGGTCAAAAGTGTTTTTTTTACTTTTCGGTAAGATATGTAATTTAAGGGTGCTAAAAATTCATTTCTTAGCAAAATCCTTGAGGCATAAACGATCATGGGCTAATGGGGATCATGAAAAAGTATATTTTGCTTTAATAGTACTTCAAGGGATGGTCGAATCTGAGAAATGACAATTTCTAAGCCAATCTTGTTAAGTCTCTGATGTTCAAGGTCGAGTTTCATCGTCCTTGCGGATCTGGAAGTACCTTAACTCGCGGTGACCGGAATTTCGGACCCACACCCCCTACAACTCCCCCAAAGGTGCCCGAATCTGGTCCGGTACTGTGACGTATCTATGGCTTGTGCTTGCTCTTCCCGCCAAGTTTCATCCCTCAACTCTAAGGGTGTCACAAGATTGCCGGTTCTCCCCTCCAACCACCCCCATCCCACATTCATGGGATCTGGTCGAAACTGATCTCGGAAATTTGAGATACGACGTTTTTCCAAATATCAAGTTTCATTCAGATCCGATCACCCCTTTAAGTTATACATGCCTCAAGACTCCGGATTCTCCCCCCCCCTCCCCACGATGGTCAGATTGGGAAACTGACTATTTTAAGCCAATCATCTCAAGCCTCAAATGGTCAAGCCAATTTTCATCGTCTTAGCCCCCCCTCCCCCCCCCCCCAGGGTCCGAATACGGCCCGGCTCCGTCGCTGATGTATCTAGGGCATGTGCTTGTTCTTCCCACCAAGTTTCATCCCAATCGCTCCAGTCTAATCGTGTCAGAATTTTCCAGTTCTCCCCTCCGACTTCCCCCCCCATTCGTCGGATCCGTTCAGGACTCGAAGTGGGAGATCTGAGACACGAGATTGTTAATTTACAGTTTCATTAAGATCCTATAACCCGTTAGAAAGTTATAGATGCCTCAACATTCCGGATTCTCCATCCCTCCATTCCCCCCTCGGTGGTCGGATTGGGGAAGTGACTATTTCCAAGTTAGTTTGGTTGGCGCCCTTATATGCCTGCCAAGTTTCATCGTCCTAACTTTCTGGAAGTACCCTAACTCAAGAACAGTGAACCGAAAGACCGATCGACCAACAGACCGAAAAGTGATCTGTATATGGCACTTGAGCAAAGCTGCAAGTGACATAAGAACTGAGCTATTCAAGAAACCATGGATTTTAATAATTACATATAACTTTGGACGCTTCGGAAACTCGTAAATAAGGCATCAAGAAAACAATCACAGTAATTTTCGAAATAACTCATCAAGAAAATAATGACAGTAAGCTTATAAGCATAAAGATTGAGGTCAAATTGGTTTTGGAAAGGGAAACAAATCATAGTAAATCACATTGAGTTAAAATCATGGCACAAATAAAACAACAAGAAAAAAAAATCACAGCAAGTACTTCCACTTCCAAGCTGACTAGTTTCTATTATTCCCCCTATGTCTCACCATCAGCAAATCTGACAGACATAGTAAAATAGCTCTCAGGTTGACGAGTACAAAATCTGTAATCTGCTCCTGCTGGTAGTATAGAAAGTGTAAGTTACCCATAACCCTATAGACACGACTTATAAGTATGTCTATAGACACACATAAGTGTTGATTGTGTTGATTCTGAGACAATGGGGGACTAACAGAATCTAGTCCACTTTGAATGCTGAGCCAGAATAAGGCAAATTGATAACTTGAGACTTATCAACAACAAATTAGAGAGCACAACTTAACGCAGCACAATACAAATTCTTTTTAGAAGGAGCATCAGTATAACTGACAGTATTTGAAACCTTGTACTTCTTTCCTTGAAACTACCAGGATAATATTTCAGGATCTCCCATCATAGCATTCAGATTTTCATGCAAATATACTCTGTACCCACAGCATTCTCTTATTTCTTCCTTTCCACTTGAAAAAACTATTTTGTAAAGCAATATGGTCAAACTGTTGGTAGATGTAGGTTGCAATGGTAAAAAACAATTCTCTTATCCTTTGAGTCCAGCCTCTCAAATGGAACATAAACATAAACTTCTCGGTCAGAACCAGAACAACGTGCTTGACATAAAGGTTGAAGTTTCTGAATTCCAGCAATAATTTCATCAGAAACCTTCTTACTGACTGTGTGTGATATTGAAGCTTAATACTGAAGATTAAAAAGATGAGATCATGTTATTTTAAATATGCGAAGCACCTGCTCCACTTAACGAAATTATGTCATAACCATACATTGACAGAGAAATTCAAAATTCAAGATGCAAGTGTGACCCTTTGGGATGTTTCCTCATCACTTTCAAAAATCATGGACAACAGGGCCCAACCAGCGCACAAAGTCGTCCACTGCTTCCTGACCAAAGATTAAAAATTAAGTACCGTAGCCTATCTTTTTTCTGCGTGTTTATGTGTTTTGTTTATTTTCTTCATTTACTCTGCCTTTTCAAAATGGTGGGTCATAAATAAATTACTTACTTAAGGAAAAGCTTTGCTTCTTCCCGCTCAACTGTCACATCAGGAAAATAGTAACAAACATTTTTTCCAATATCAGTATCATCAAAAACAAAACTGGGAATTGAGATGGTATGGGACTGGTATGGGAGGCTGAGGGATAGGGAAAGGTTCAGGAAGGGATGCAGTGTCAGAAGATGAAGTAGGATTAAAAACCCCAAGACAAGACCAGGACAAGACAATGGGGAATTCACAGTATCAGAAGGACGAACCAACTGGATGTGGACATCCAAACTTGACTTTCAAAACTACTATACAAAATCTTTTCTGACAAAAAAAAAAGGCAGAAAAGCGTATCTCGATCAATCTCCATATGAACGAAACATCTATCGCCTGATGTTTCTCAAGAAACAACTCACTGTAGAATTTATAACCACAGTATTTACACCTCACCCTTTCAGGTGACATAGCATAGCATTCACTAGACTAGGCTAAGTTCTAATGCTGATTTGCTGGGCTTAGTCAGGTAAGTTAGTCAGGTGAAAGCAGGTGAAAGTAAAACTGATTGGTATTAAATTAGATTGGTATTAGAAAGAGTTCAGAAATCATTCACAGAATTATCAAAAGAAATTAATTAAGGGAATTAAGCAATCATTTCTTCACTAAGCTTATGCAAATACGATTGTAGCTTATGAGCATTCAGTTGGTCTGAAGACAGGCTAACCAAGAAAAGCTTACGAGCATCCAGTTGGTGTGTGACAGGCTAACAAAGAAAACAAACAGAGATTAAATTATTTACTTACTCTGGCAGAACTCCAGGACATCTTTGTCCTTTTCAACATTTATGTAATGGTGTGACTCCTCCATGGTGATGAGTCACAGTTCGCGCGCTTTTCAGTTTGAAAGATGGCACCACAAACAAGAAGAAAACGGAATTTTCTTTCATGGAAGGGAGCTAACAAAATGAGTTTAACAGCGGGAGGTAAAGGACTTTTGATTTAGATTCCCGAGTTAACAGATACTTATCGGCGTATGATGACAATTATGAGCCTGATAATGGTAGAAATGTTGCCAACTAGTTCAATAATATTTTTCTAACAGAGTTGTGAAAGTAAGATGTTAATTGCTTTTTTAAAGAAAAAATTAGTCTTTTCTGCTTTTGATTGGCTATGACGTTATATAAGCATAATTGGCTTTTGTAATAAGAGTATGAAGACTTTAAGCTGTAAATCTTTTCAAACACCTATGCGAAAAATGTAATCATACGATCAAAAAAAAGTTAGGATACCTTTTCCAGCCAATTGCAGGTTCACAAACGCTTTCACTTAAGGCGTGTTCTCGACGTTCCCTGAGGTCTCCGCTTAAGGAGTAGCCGCGTTTTTGTTTGTCCCGGGGATCCACTCCCACTATTCTCCCGAGTCCCCACGGGCGGGGAATGCTCTGATTATCATCACCGTCGTCAAAAAGGACTCCCTTTCATATTCGGAGGGGAATCAGTTTTTGCCAGTGTTTGTGCAGTGTAAAATTAATCAATAAGAATCAGAATAAACAAATCCCAAAATAAAGTGGATCTAGTAATTTCGTCAACTGCACATTCTTTTTTTCGAACAAAATACATTTTAGAAGCATTCTCCGTGTTCTCGTTGTTTTCCTAGGCGGAGTCCGCGTGGAGTGACTCCCTCTATTCTCGCCGTTCCCTTCGATTCCCCGAGGAGTCCTCGGGGAACGGCAAGAACACACTTTTAGGAAGTCCCGTATCTCACAGTGTTAAGTTATTTCGTTTATGCCCTTTTCTGTTTTCGAACAAGTTCGATCACTTCGACCGTTTTTTACGGTTTTTATGTTTCTCTAAATTATATATAAATTATTTCCTGTTGAATGACCTTGGTTGTCGACCAAGCTACGCTCTTTTCTTGGCTTTTACCTCATGAATTTTATCTATTTACCCCAGAACCCAATTAAAACATGGATATCAAAGTGATGTTGTAACGGTTAAAAGCAAAGCGATAACAAGCACAAGAATCGCCACGAATGGGGGGGGGGGAGGTTGTCCATTCAATTTGTGGAAATAGTCAAACGGATACAGTCAATACAAAAACAAAGTTTTCAATCTTCAAAACAGTCGAGTTTTCGTCAAACATGCATTATTCTTAAAAACTGTCGGTATCTCTGCTAAAACAGTCGGTAAAACCACCAGCCAGTCGGTAATTACCTTCCACCTTCCCCGAAATATTTTGGCTGGTAATGCCTCTGATCGAGACACATAATTTTCCGATTGTAGGGTTTTCCGAAACTGAATTGACGAATACATAGCCTCCGCAAAAAGTTCGAACTCAGGGTTCAAGGTCCATAAACGTTTATTGCAGAAACGTTTTTGCAACCTATACTTTGTTCAACGGATCTTAAAACAGTTCTCAAAACAGTTTCTTTTACAGAAACATTTCACAGAAAATGTTACAAACTAGCCATCAAGCTGAAACTCTTTTTGTAAAAACGTTGAAGTGGGCAGATTTTTTTTTTTCAAGATATAGACCTTCAATTAAACCGAAAATGAGTCATTTTGAGCCTTCATGACCATATCGTAGCAGAGGAGAACCAATAGAATTCGGCGACGCAGGTTCGTGAGAAAAAAGACCAGGGTAACGTTTTTGTTTGAAGAGTTTTCCAGTTGCAAAATCGAACGAAAATAAATTTCCTTTTCTAGCGTTATATGCATTACATTGCCTTTATTCTTACAAGTCCCAGCACACTCCACTATCTTTCAACCTGATCTAACGATGTATGCCTTTTCTAAAGCTCAGAAAGGAAAGCTGGGCAAACGGAAACCGTGTCATTTGCAACGTATTTCACAAAAAGAGGGGGTTTTACTTTAAAGGACTCTGCAGAGGCCGCCATAAAAAGCTGACAAGAGGCCTGTACTGAAGCGACATGCGCAGACCTTCCGGTTGGGCAAACGGAAACCGGGTCATTTGCAACGTATTTCACAAAAAGAGGGGGATTTTACTTTAAAGGACTCTGCAGAGGCCGCCATAAAAAGCTGACAAGAGGCCTGTACTGAAGCGACATGCGTAGACCTTCCGGTTGGGCAAACGGAATCCGTGTCATTTGCAACGTATTTCACAAAAAGAGGGGTATTTTACTTTACGGCCTCTGCAAAGGCCGCCACAAAAAGCTGACGAAGAGGCCTGTACTGAAGCGGCATGCGCAGACCTTCTTCGCATGTAGATCAATCAACTTGTGAACGCACTAGCAGATTCCACTGTTACCTGCCAAACAACAAATAGTTTCAAACAACATTTGGATAAGGAGTGGTCAGGCAAACAGTGGAGATTCAACTGGAAACCTGAACAAGACACCACCCATGAAGGTGTATATTAGGAGAGAACCTATTCGCCTGCAACTGCAAATTTGCAGATGACGACCTCGCTGGCTCCTGTGACAACCGTTGGAAATTCGTCGATAATCTTTCGGTCTTAGAGCGCTGTTACAAAAATATCCGGAGCCAGGGGTGGCCCGAAGCACTCAGGCCAGGGGGGGTTAGACCCCTCATTTCAACGACTCATGGATCGTAATATACGACTCGCAGGTACCAACAAAAATGAACTGTTGCGACTATGCGGCAATGGCGCACATTCCCCACCAACAAATAATAGAGCCGGTGTAAAACTAGCTGCAATGCATCAGCTGAAATTATTCTTGTAATAAAAAATTTTGTATACATACCTTCATAGCCTCAGCTTTACATGTCAACTTTCGCAGAAGAGGAAAGCTGTCAACGCCTGTACCCGGGACAAATTAAAGCAAGCGCCGCAGGCGAATTTTTTTTAATCTGCCTCTGTCTAGAAAGGTTTTAGCCAGCCTTTAATGTGTTTCAAATCTAAAAAGTTCCAAGCCTAATCGCTAAGTAAATGACACACCGTTCCTCTAAGTAGAGAATACTATGAAATGTGAGACAGGCGAAATTTTGTGAAACGCCGAGGAGACCATCTTTTTGCAATCCCATTGAAAGGAAAAAACAGCTTTGAAATAACAAATCTGACCGTCGAAAAAAGTGACAAAATAGTGGCAACAGAAAACAAAGTAATTTGTTCGGTATTAAAGCAAAAAAAGAAATTCCTGAAAAAAATCCCGATTTATGGACGTAAGCCGAGGAGCAGAGCGTCATTTTGCGATCCCAATGAAAAATTAAGAATAGCTGTGAAATCACGCCTCTGTCCATCGAAAAAGTGACAAAATAAAGCCCATAGAACAGAAAGTAGATTTGCTCCGAACTAATAGCAAAAAAAGTAATTTTCATGTTCAGAACACAGTTCCTCAAAAACGAAACGAGGAAAACAGATTTGCCAGTGCGTTAAAAAATTAAAATCGGGATTTACGGACGTAACGAGCTTTTGGTCTTGGCCTGACAGGAGTTTACAGATATAGAAAAAGACGCCAGGTTCGCCGACGAGACTTGAGTTTTTTTCCCGGTGATTTGATGTACTTTTGTTTCATAATGAAAGTACCGTGTACCGTTTTATTTGTCACTCGACACACTGTACTTTCATGCCGAAAACTAAAGCAGGTAAAGCTACAGTACAGTGAGCTAAATCTGAAGAATTGGAACTTAAAACTGGTTTGCAGAATTTGATTCTACGCGACAGAAGATGCTATATACACAGCAAATGAAGACGAGAAGTTCGCTTTTAGAATATCTTAAACATAAAAGAGATCATTTTCGAGAGTCTTTTCAGGTGTGCTTTAACACTAGCTTACAGGGGCGTCACGTAGGGGGGGGGGGGGATGCACCCCCCTCCCCCGATGTTGTTGGCTAGCCGGTAAAAAATAGATTTTTCACGATTTTTCGTAAAAAGAATCGATTTTTTTGGGAAACAGTTCGATTTTTCTTAAAAACGGTCGGTTTTCTTTAAATCAGTAGATTTTCCCGCAAAAAAAGACGGTAAAAATTACCAGCCAGTCGGTAAATACCTTGCTCCTCCCATATTTGATAGTGCTATGATTTCGCAGTCAGCAGTGATACATACGATTCGCAGTCAGCTTTGGCTGAAGGAATATTTTTGCTCCTCTCCCCCCCCCCAAACATCTTGATAGTAACGCCTCTGCTAGCATAGAGGCCAATGAGCTATTCCAGCGTCTGCGGAACCCCTCCTGTCCTGGGAAACGAATTTCGGGTGTATATTAAAATCCTCCTTTTCAAGCGTTCTTCCTACCTCAAACTCTCTGTGTAATCGACATTTTTCGATTTGTTCTGGCACACTTCTTTCGCGGGTCTCCTGTCATTTGATTTCTGAATATTCTGATGGCTTTTCCATTCTGTTTAAAAATTCTATTCCTTCTATTTTCACTTATAGCCAAAGATGACCAAAAATCAATGCACATAACCTTGTTACCAGTCAGACTTCGCTTTAACAACTAACCTATTGTAATTTTGACAGGCTAAAATCTAAAAGACCGAAGTTAGGCAGATCCAAATCCCACGGGAGTAGAACAGGTAGCCGTATTGCTGCCCCCATGAATCATGTCTGTGACCTATCGGGTTGAATAAACGACTTCTTCGGAGACTGGCTTACGACTGAAGCTGTGCAGAGACAAAATTAAAAAAAAAAAATTAAACGACTCGGATTATTTTTTATTAAAATGAATGTCCGGGACCTCGGCGAGGCCAAAATAAACGACTGATACAACTTAGCAAAAGGCCAAAATAAACGACTGATACGACCTAACAGAAGGCAGGGGGGGTGAGTCACCCCCCCTCACCCCCCCCTTCGGGCCACCCCTGTCCGGAGCAGTGCAGCCACCATGATGAATGACATTAGTGAAGAAGCTTCAGTCAACAGAATGACCGTCAACTAAGACAAATCAGCCGTTCTAACTGTACTTTTCTCAAGTCCAATCCACTTTCCAACCTGATCTACCTGATCACAGCAGAGTAGAGGAGCTAAAACTTTTAGGTGTTCATCTAACTTCAGATCTCAAGTGGGATAAGCAAGTACAATATGTTGAAAAGAGCAAATATGGCATAAGATCTCTCAAAATGCTCTCGAGCCATGGCACCCCAAAACTCCACTCCCTTCGGATTTACCTCGTGTTCATTCGCCCTTCCCTTGAATACTTCTGTCCGGTATGGCATTTCGGCTTAACACGGGAGCAGTCGGAACACTTAGAGAGGATCCAGTCCCGGTCTTTAGTAATAGTATCAATCCCTCCAAATCCCATACATTTCCCTTCTTAACAAGTTTGGTCTCGCATCTTTGTCAGACTGTAGACACCAACTTTCTACCAAGTTTGGTGACCAACTACTGGAAGACCCCAACCATCGGCACATCCTTCCTCCTCCCCACATTCCCAACCGCATAAGGCCACAGAGAATGGCAGCACAACCAGTCACTAAGCAACCCATTCGGGCAATTCATGCGCGGTACGAAAGAAGTTTTACCCCCTCCTTTGTGAGCTTTTTCAACGCAAAATTTTAAATTCTTTTTCTCTTTTTATTTTAATTATTGAAGTCTAGCGCTTTAACTTGCTGCAATTGTTCTTGTGTAACTATTGAATATTTGACTTTGTAAAAACGCAACAATGGAGTCCTAGACTTCTAAATTATATTCGAAAAAACTGTTTCTGGTTTATTCGTCACGCTACACGTCCCTTTTGTAAAGTGTCTATGTATTATTATTAATTTTCGTGACATGGGGATGTGAACTGGTTAGATGAATTTACCTTCGGGCGGGATCACTGTTCCTATGGCCGGGTTTTACCAGACTATTGTAGTGGTTTGCGAACTCTGTTCACAAGCCCCTCGGTAGCTCAAATGGTAGAGCGCCTTCCTTGTAAGCAGAGGGTCCCGGGTTTAAATCCCGGCTGAGGAGCATTTCTGTCTTTCTTTAAAAAAAAAAATAAAATGTATATAGTCATGTTAGACAAGAAAACAAATATTCGGTTTTTTGTTAATACCGTAAGGAATGTTTTTCGAATAATAAAGATTGATTGATCGAAACTTGGCTTGAACTTGACTTGACAAGATTTGCTTAGTTTCCAAATCCGACCTTACGATACATTCTCGTGATTTCCGAAGGTCCATGATCACAACCAGAGATGGGTGGCGTTCCCCCGAATTACCATTAGAAATAACACTTACACTCATGTTATTATATTCGTTCCACCACCCAGAATGATAAGAAAATTAGCTCCTCCCGCTTACACTTCTCGTTCCACAGTTGAATTGCTGTGACTACTCAGAGCCTTAGGTCGCAGGAAACTTCTGTTCGGAGATGGTAGCGTTCCACCGACTTACCATTTGAAATAATCCTTACTCGTGTTATTATTTTATCTCTTAAACTTCTCGTTCCACAGTTACAATTTATTAATGATGGTCGGGATCATCATAAGTGATAATAACTATTCGTCAGCAGGGATCATTCTTCAGAATCAGAATCATTTATTTTACACAAGCTATCGTAGTCAAGAAGAGACTCAACTAAATGGCGCTTGGGCTTACAAATTAAAAGAGGACACAAATAAGAACAGAAACTTCAGCACTTATTAAACACTGACGTGTAATACGGAAAGAACGTGTTTGAAAACCTATTTGTTCGTGTGGTAGGCGGTACCAGTTTTTCTTTGTTTTTGGACCTAGTGTCAACTCGATTCGGCATGACCGGTGGTAGTATAGCCCTATGTTTGTCACTTCGTAGAAGGAATTGACCAAATTTGCATATCAAACTGAACCGACGGTCGTAAAGGGACGGTAGTTGTAAGGTTGATAATGCTGATTCATAATCAGTAAATGCTTCACACAATATTACTTTAGCGGCTCTTTTCTGTATTGACTCAAGTTGATCACTTAAGTATCCTGTGTTATTGACTTGAGGCCCCCAAACAGGGCAAGCATACTCTATAATTGGTCGGATATATGTCAGGTACGCCAGCTTTAGTTGCGACACTGAAAAACCGAATCGACGCATTAAGATAAGGGTACGCATCGCACTTGTCAGAGTGATGCCGTAGGTCCAAGCTGTTTCAGAGGGTAGTAACTAATAACTACCACATAAGTGCCAGATTCTTATCATCATAACTTGTAATAGCTTGCTCGGAACCTTAGTTTTATGTGTCTATTATTGTGCGAGGTTAATCGGAGTCTTCTACGCTGACGAACTTGCTTGAATTTCTTAAGCTAACTACTTCGCATTCAAGGTCACTTGAGTCGGATTCACGAGCAGATTTAGAGCATTTCACTGTGGGAGGGATAAAATCGTCTCCGCTATCACCAGTTGGCGACATCTTTCGTCTTTTCTCATCGGACTTCGGCGTAGTCTTCTCAGGGCTTTCAAGGCTATTTTTCGCTTTTTTTGCTGTTTTTGTCCGCTTAGATCCGTTTGCTGCGTTGCTACCGGAAGAATTAGACTTCGGGAGCTTCCAGTTACCATCAAGTTCTTCAGTCTTTACGGCAACGGAGTTCGCTTCGCTGATGTCTTCCGGCTTCTTTCCGGACCCATTGTTCTCGGAATTCTTTCCATCGGATTTTTCCGAGTCCTTGCTCCGACGAGAGCTACCACTTTTTCGTTCACATTTAACAGACTTCGCAGTACTTGTCTTCTTAATAGCCGACTCGGAAATACTAGTTTTGGATGATTTCTTTCCGGCGGAGTCCAGATTTCCGGTGGAGTCCGGATTTCCGGTTTTCCTTCTGGAGTCCTTATTCTCTTGAGACTTGGTATCCTTGGCAGTAAGTGAACTTGGTTTCAGGTTCGGTACTGATGTCGGAACTTGGGTTTTCCCAGGAATGTCCATGTTGACTGTGAAAGTCCCACTCATCACTCCACGGAGACGAGAGCCTGAAAGAATTTCCTTTAAAGTTTCACTAAACTGAGTACACTGCATTATTTGGATTCTCTTAAAGGAACAGAAAACTTGACTCAAACTTGACTGGGGGAACTAGCTGACATATCAAGAATGTACCTTGAGTCGAAATTGAGAGTAAGAAAAATTCTCGTTACGACCATTGCAGTTTTCGGGCAGTTTCCGAAAATTCGACTTTTGAGTTAGTAGAAAAAAAAGCAAAAGGTTTGTGTGCCGGGAGTAGGAATCGAACGCACGACCTCTTGACTACTACCCCGATGGCCGAAACACGGCCAAAGGTGAACTTTTACAGTGCATAAGGGGCAAGGGCCTGCCAGCTAGCTTTGGGAACACTAAGGAGGGGGTTCGAGATAACAAAGAAGGGGGGTCCTGTCGACAATAAGTCCCTGTATCTTTATCTAAGCCCCCCAGGTCGGTTTGATGGCCGAAAGTTGCGTTGTCAAGTTTCTGTGCCTTTAATTGAACACACTACATTTTATAATTAGCCAACTAAAACACAACAAGAGCTGAAAGCTCATATGGCACTTGTAAGAACAGTTAGCATGTTTGTCAGATACGGTTTGCAGTTTTCAAGGCTGGATCTCTCTCCAGATATTCATTTCATCAGAAAATGGGCTTGATCTAGTAGATCTGAAATGGTTATACCACTCATTGACAACTGTATCTTCCTCCAACGATGATCGGATCGGGGGAGGGACTATATTTTCAAGCCAATCTAATAGAGTCCCTAACATGCCTGCAAAGTTTCACGGTCATAGCACATCTGGAAGTACCCTAACTCGTGATCATCGGAATTAGGGAAAAACCCCTCCAACTCCCCCCACTGTGACACGATCGGTCCTGTTTTGTCAATGATATTAATAATCATAATAATATATTTGCAAATTGAATGGCAGGCCGTTAAGCCTCTCCAATGTATCTGTGGCTTATGCTTGTTCTTCCCTCCAAGTCCCATCCCGATCTCTCGACTCTAAGCGCTTGAAGAGATTTCTCCCCCCGCCTTCAGCTCCTCCCGATGTTATCAGATCCGTTCCAGACTTGAAATTGATCATCTGAGTCACTTGTTCTTGACACTTGACAAGTTTCATGTACGTCTGATCACCTGTTCCAAAGTTATGCATGTCAATAGAATCTCCCCATGATCATCGGATCGGGAAAAGAACTATTTTCAAGTTGACGTGGAAGAGTACCTAATATGTCTGCCAAGTTTCATGGTCTTAGTACATGTGGAAGTACCCCTCGAAGTACCCTAACTCGTGATCACCGGAAATCCGGGAAAACCCCTTCCAACCCTTCTACTGTGACATCCCGATCCATCGACCCTAAGCATTTCACGACATTTCCGGTTCCCCCCTCTAATCCCCCTCTCTTCGGATTTGGTCCAGATTTGAAACTGAATATCTGAGACACTTGTTCTTCACAATTGTCAAGTTTTATGCATGTCCGATTATCCATTCCAGAGTTATGCATGTTTCTAGTTTCCGGATTCCCCTTCCCTCCACCACCCCCCGCGATAGCAAGATCGGGGAAGCGATTATTTCCATGTTAATCTGGTTGGTTTCCTCACATGCCTGTCAAGTTTTATTGTGCTAGCTTATTTGGAAGCGTTTCAACAGATTTCCGGTTGCCCCTCCAGCTCCCCCCCCCAGTGATCGGATCTGGTCCGGATTTGAAACTGAGCATCTGAAGCACTTGTTCTTGACATATGTCAAGTTTCTTGCATGTCTGATTACCCGTTCCAAAGTTATGCATGCTACTAGTTTCCGGAATTCCCATCCCTCCACTCCTCCCACAATGACCGGATGGGGAAAGTGATTATTTCCAAGTTCTTCTGGTCGGTTCCCTTATATGCCTGCCAAATTTCATTGTCCTAGCTTATGTGGAAGCGTTTCATGAGATTTCCGGTGTCCCCTCCAGCCCCCCCCCCCCCCCCCCCCAGTTATCGGATCTGGTCCGGATTTGAAATTGAGCTTCTGAAGCACTTGTTCTTGACATATGTCAAGTTTCAGGCATATCTGATTACCCGTTCAAAAGTTAGGCATGCTACTACTTTCCGGATTTCCCATCCCTCCACTGCCCCCAAGATGGCCGGATCGGGGAAGTGACTATTTCCAAGTTAATCTGGTCGGTTTCCCAACACGCCTGCCAAGTTTCATCGTTCTAGCTTATGTGGAAGCGTTTCACGAGGTTCTGGGTGCCCCCCCCCCTCCAGCCCCCAGCCCCCCCCCCAGTTATCGGCAATTGTTCTTGACATATGTCAAGTTTCGGATCCGGAATATGATTATATCCAAGTTAATCTGGTCGGTTCGCTGATATTCCTGCCAAACGTTTCACTAGATTTGTTTGACTTGGACTGACCATCTTTAAACCACACCTATTCTCGCATTCGCTTTCAGATACATAGTCGCATAGCTCAGTGGTAGAACACTAGACTGTTAACCCAAAGGTTCCTGGTTCGATCCCGCCGTCGGCCAGCGTTTTGTTTTGCTCCCGTTTTACTTTTTGCTCCCTTTTTACTTTATAGTTTCCGGACTCCCGGATCCGGGGAAAGTTGGATTGGGGAAGTGATTATTTGTAAGTTGATCTGGTCGGGTCCCTGATATGCCTGTGAAGTTTCATCGTCCTAGCTTGTGTGGAAGTGCCCAAACTAGCAAAACCTGGACAGACCGACAGAACGACAGACAGACAGACCGACAGACCGACAGAAATTACCATCGCTATATGGCACTTGAGTATGCTCAAGTGCCATAAAAATGCTCCTCAGCAGGGGTTTGAACCCAGGGCCCTCAGCTTACAAAGCAGGCGCTCTTACCATTTGAGCTACCGAGGCGCTTGTGAACAGAGTTCGCAAACCACTACAATAGTCTGGTAGAAGCCGGCCATACATTGATCCCGCCCGAAGGCAAATTCATCTATTATTTGGATTTCGTTAATTTTGTTTTGTTCATATTACACTATTTGCTCTATACTATCGTTCAGAATATCTACGGCCGTATTCACATCGCAAAATTCTACTATGACGGAGAAAATTTGAATTATCAATACAAACGCGGCTTTTCATTGGCCAGTGATCAACTCGCGGAAGGTAGCCCACTGCGTGAACTCTTGTTTTCTACAAATCTTTTTCCTAAAGCATACAAAACAGGTACATGGTCACCAGAAGTACCATAAATCCAACAGGGAAATTCGAATAAATGAAAACCGATTATTCGTGAATACCGGAGCGACGAAGCAACACATTTTCATCGGGCCTTTCAAGCCCCTGAAGTGAATAAATGACGGGAAACTAGATTGTCGTACCTCAGCCCTTGTCGATTAAACTTTTAGTAAATGCAAGAGGCCTTGTTGTCATAGAAAATTATTATCTCTCTTCCTAGGCGTTTTCCTGTGATCTCACAAAGTGTCTGCGGTTCGGTTTTGGCTCGACTATCGATTTTCAGACATTCGAAACTACCGCAAAAAAAAAACAGACAAAATGGCGTTCTCGCGAATTGCAACTTGAGTGTCGACTGCGTGTCACGCAATTATGTTCCCCCGACAAACCCCCAGAAATGTTTATCACAAAAATCGCGGCAAAATTCTCTTCCCTGGTATCTTAAAGTCGACAAATAAAAGTGTAATCCGTGAGGTAGTTTCTTTCGTTTTGAATGCAATGAAAAGAAGAAAATAGTTTGTGTTTCATTATTAGTGTTTTAAATTGTTGTTGGCGCTTCAGGAATCTGTTGTATGGCCGTATTAGGCTTTTTCCAATAAATTATTATTATTATTATTATTATATATATATATATATATTTAAATCACTGAATTGGAAGTTTTCCATTTCGAGTTCGGACATTTCAAATCCGATGGAGGATTAAAACGCTAGAGTGCACACATATAAGTTAAGTGAGTGATAACTGTATTTGAAAATTAGCTGGAAACGACAATCTTGCGAGCGGAGTCTCTCCCATTGGGGGAAAGAAGAAAGTTTATAGGGAAAGTAATGTTGTGCTCTGGTCCTTACTTTAGCCCCACGTTCGGTTTACAAAGGGAGGATATATTTCATCTGGTGGGTTAATGCGTAGCTAAAAGATTTGAGAACAGAAACTTTTTGGAGAAAAATTAAGGCAGAGAAGGATTTATTTAATGTTATGGGACGACAAATTATTTGATTTTCAGTTCTAATATAAATGTAATTGTAAATATTTATTCAAACAATGTTTTCAACGGATACGTCAGCTACGATTCTCCATCAGCGATATTTCGGCCCTTCTTGGCAAGGGTCCTCGTCAGGCTGTCAATCCTCTTGTTCAACTTCGTGGAACGAAACAAACCTGTAATAAATAACTGAAGCTTCTACCGACTATAAATATCTTATTAAAGTAAATTATCTTCAAATAATACTATAATGAAAAAACTAGTCCTGAGATTTAATTTTTGACACCGACGCTGTTTTTCTCGCAGAGCATGAGCAAGAAATTGACCACGCCCTCTCCAACGGACATCGTCATAACTCTACTTTCAAATCTGCACTTGCAGAACATATTTTCGAAAACCCATCCCATTCAGTATATTTTGAAAAAGCCCAAATTCTTGCGACGTGCACCGGACTCCATCAAACCATTAGAGAAGCCGTTGAGATAAAGAAAAATCGAGCAGGCATTAACCGAGATACAGGCGAGTACTCCCTACCGGAAACATGGAACGGGGTTATTAAGGGAAGAAAATTTAAGCCTCAGTCCCTTATTAACATTAAAACCGAAGTCGATCAAAATGCAGAAAAAATATTTCCTGCCGTCGCCCCAATCGTGCAGCAAAAACAGCAGCCGTGTCAAAAATAAATCTCAGCACTAGTTTTTCCGTGCAGTGATTATTCAAAGCAATAGATACAGGCGGGTACTCATAATAGAAACGTAGAACGAGGCCATTAATAAAATAATATTTAAGTTTTCACTCCCTTATAAATAAAAAAAAACCGAAGTTGATCAAAATTCAGAAAAAAACCTTTCCTGTCATCGCCCCAATCGTGCAGCAAAAACAGCGTCGGTGTCAAAAATTAAATCTCAGGACTAGTTTTTTCATTATAGTGGTATTTGAAGATAATTTACTTTAATAAGATATTTATAGTCGGTAGAAGCTTCAGTTAATTATTACAGGTTTGTTTCCTTCCCCGAAGTTGAACCAGAGGATTGACAGCCTGACGAGGACCCTTGCCAAGAGGGGCCGAAATATCGCTGATGAAGAATCGTAGCTGACGTATCCGTTGAAAACATTGTTTGAATAAATGTTTCAAAGTCAGCTTGGGCTCAAAGAATATTTATAATTATAAATGATCACTTACAATGGCTCGAATTGTATAGTTTATTATTTATGACAAAATTATGACAAAGATGTTGATGTTATTATATTTATGACGAAAAAACCAATGTTCGGCTTGCCCGTGAAGGAATTTTGAAAATAAACTGAAATTGAATTGATACAGACCTTCGTCAGCTTGGGAGGTTCCTCAGGTAGACTATGGCATCGGGATGGTCTTTGGAGTAAGGAATTTCTCCTTTTGTGTTCAAATTGTGCTTTTGAGTTTTATTCTGTTTTATAATTTTTTTTCGCCATGAACTCACAGTCTTTTTGGGAATAAAGTCATTCATTGAACCTACTCTGACACTAATTCTTCATCCTATCTACAAACACAACTTAACCCGCTTTTCCCCTCTTTTCTCCTAAATAGCAAACAGGATTAAGACCTTTAAACTTTTTCACAAGCGAGGAAATCTGTCGCATGGTATTTCATCCTGGACAGAGCTGCAGATAGAATGAGAAATAAGAATAAAACAAGCTGATATAATAAAGCCTTTCATTCTTTCGATATCACGTTGTTAAAATAATTTTTCTTTAGATTTAACCGAATAAGATTCCTAATTGTCTAGAGTAAAATAGTTCCCTCCACGCTGAAAGTTTCTCCCACCAGGAGGCTCAAGTCAAGTGGTTCCTCAATAGCCGCTCGCACACATTCTCAATACCCCCCCCCCCCCCACACACACACACTGTCTCTATAAGTGCATAGCTCGCCCTGCCTCTATAAGCTCTAGCGTAAGAGCCTCCTCAATACCAACCAACAGACGTGCATACATCCTTAATATCCCCCACCCACCCACGTACATTCTCTCTCTATTAGCGCCCAACTCGTCCCAACTCTATGAGCACCTAGCCTGTCAAGTGGCTCCTCAATGCCCCCGCACACACGCATACATCCTCAATATCCCCCCACCCACATACATTCTCTCTCTATAAGCCCCTAGCTCTACGATCGCCTAGCCTAAGCCAAGTGGCTTCTCAGTGCCCACACATACACGTGCATACATCCTCAATACCCACCGCCTACCCACACACATTATCTCTCTGTAAGCGACTAGCTCATCTTGCCTCTATAAGGGTCTAGCCTAGCGTAAGTCAAGTGGCTCCTCAATACCAGCCCATCACACACTCATACATCCTCAATACCCACCGCCTACCCACACACATTATCTCTCTGTAAGCGACTAGCTCATCCTGCCTCTATAAGGGTCTAGCCTAGCGTTAAGTCAAGTGGCTCCTCAATACCAGCCCACCACACACTCATACATCCTCAATACCCACCGCCTACCCACACACATTATCTCTCTGTAAGCGCCTAGCCCGTCCTAGCTCTATGAGCACCTAGCCTAAGTCAAGGGGCTCGTCAGTACCCCCCCACCCACACACAAACACACTCTCTCAAGCGCCTAGCCTAAGTCCAGGGGCTTCTTAATGCACACATACACGTGTGCATATCCTGAATATCAACCACCCACACACACACACACTCTCTCCCTATAAGCGCTTAGCTCATCGTGCTCCATAAACGCCTAGCCTCAATACCCCCACCCACCCACACACACTCTCTCCATAAGCGCCTAGCTGGTCCCTTCCGTAAACTGATACCCGATTATATTTGAGGGGAAATAAGGAAGGAAGACATTTCAACGAATCCTGGGAAGTTATCAAATATAAATGTCAAAAGATCAAGTTTCCGGCAGAAAAATGATCGGAAAATCTGTGAAAATTGCTTCCGGTTCCTCTGAGACAAATTGAGAAGACAAATAGGAATGTTTGGTTACTATGGAACTGAGAGTTTCATTTAAACGAGTGGGAGAGGCTACACTTGTCACTCTGCTAAACTCAATAGGTACCACCTAGCAAGTTTCACCTATAATTCATTCTAGTAGAATGGATAGCAGTTTCGGGAGTAGGTTCAACTTGGGTAGGCTACGCGTGACACAAGCTCAGGACCGCCTCCCTCCCTCAAACCAACACAAGGATGAACGAATTCGAGGAATGATAGCGTTTGCGGACGAGTCCGGATCAGAAGTAGGCTAATCCCAGACAGTCGAATCTTGTACATTTCCCAGTCTTCGCCAGACTCCTTTAACATTTTGCTAGTTATCCATAATCAACCGCTTGAATATGTAAAAAAAAAAAAAATGTTACCGTTTTGGAGGTTTTTTTACAACTTACGGCCAAATAACTAATCAAATGAGAAAACCAAGTTCAGACATGGACTCAGCATGCATGTTTACTCCAATATCTCATTTGTAATCGACTTCGGAAAGGTCTTTTAGATTTTTTTTTTTTTTTTTTTACCAAATTCCTCTTATTTTTGTAGCATTCCCACGAACTGCATGCAGAGCAAAAGAGCTAGTGAAATTAAGAGCTGAACCTTTCAATCCAAATTTCTAGATTTTGCAAATTTTGACAGCTTATCCGTCAAGGAAATAAAGTTCAAACTCGATTCAGCATATCCCCTTACCTGGATACCAAATCTCTAATCGACTTCAGAAACAACTTTGGGCTTCAACCAAATTTCCAGTTTTGGCCGAATTCCTGGTGAATCAGTTGTCCGGAAAGAAAACTAAGTTCAGATATGGATTCAGTGGACCTCCTTACCCCTTAAACGAATATCTCATTAGCCTGCAAAATATTATTTTTTGTTTACCATTCGACCCCCCCCCCACCACCTCCGCCTCTAACTATAGGGTTAAAGGACCCATCTACGACCTTGGCCTGTACTTTTCCAGTGAACCCTCATACGAAGTTTGAACAACAGAATATATCAACCCCTTCGACAACACAAAACCCTAAGAATGCGTACGCTAGATTTAAATAGTCTTCGATTAAACCCAAGAATCTTTGCGCGTTATACACACGAGAGAAGTCACCATCCCTCCTGCGCCCATAAATTAAACAAACAGTGTCGTCATCCACGCGCAGAGCTTTCGTCTGTGTGAATAAAGAGGTAGGGACTGGTGTAGCCACCTGTTATTCCGAAAAATGGCCAACAAATTTTATTAAATTGTTCACGAGACAGTTGTCGGATACATTTTGACTTTTCGACCCAGTAAATGCCGGTGGAACTTTAGAGATGATTATACTGATCGTATACACTTTTTCTTTATCATCAGTACGTTCGAAAATTGCAACAACGTGTCTCCTCACCCTATATCGACCATAGCCAAAATCTTCCAAAATCTTTTCGTAATCGTAAATTGGTTTCGAATTTTAATGTTCAGGATAGTATTAATACACTTTTTCGTTCGCATTCAAATCTATTTTCCCTCCACAAACATCCTGCCCTCTCAGCGCATGAAATTATTAGCCAGTTTTTCATTCCTGAACCCGATTAATGTGTTTGTCACTGTGTACAAATTTTAAGTCAATTTAGTGTGCTTTTTATCTATATGAAAAGAATGTTGTCATGTTTTATTTACATTGTTTTGTTTAAGTGTTTTAATATGTATATTTTTGTGTATTTTATTGATACTCCGCTGTTACGCAAAAAGCGGGTCATAAATAAATGAATAAATAGCATTGGGTTTTAAAACTTCATGCTACGGCAAACTACTTGTCCGGCGTGAATTCAGCATGTCTCCTTACCCCTAGATCGACTATCTCATTAGCTTTTGAAAAATATTTATTTTCGCCCCTTAATTTGAAACCCCATCCCTGAATATACAGCTTTGGGGCCCATGTAAGAACTTGACCTGTTCCTTGACCCAAAGAATCCTCACACCAAGTTTCATCAAAATATCTCATTCTCTTCGTGAGTTATCGTGCTCACAGACGGACGGACAGACAGACGGACGGACTTTTTACGAAGTCATAGGTATACCTCCACTTACGTTTTAGGATCCCAATAAAGTACATTACTTATTTATTTATTAATCGTTTACCTTTGTAGTGGCTAAATATTTCAAGCCTATAAAGGTACATGAAGGTGACACAGATCTGAAAGAAAAATTCATTCGACAAAAAACGAACGAACAGCGAAACAAAAAATTTGCGCATTTTTATCGGACCTTGAAGCCTATTTTAGTAATAAATCATGGGTAATTAGGCTGATGAGGGATATATGACAAAAGATACTACGCGGCAAAAAAAAAGAAAAAAAAAAGAAAAAAAGAGAGCTGTTCTTCTCAAACAGAATCATTCCCTTGCGGAATGCTTTGTCACAAGAACATCACCAGCAAAACATCCCAGTCCCTCAAGAAGCAACTTGACATGGAAAAAAAAAAATGAGGGATATATGACAAAAGTCGCCAAATTTGAAAAGAAAAAAAAACAACATGAAAAGCAGTCGTTCACACAGAGCTCCATCCTTGTGGATAAAAATCAACCATGAACTTTGCAACGTCAATTCCTGGCTCCTATCAAACATACGCTGTTTTTGATCGGTGAACGCCATAATCTGTTATCTTTGGTATGCTAAAACCATATTAAAACGTTAAAAACATCGGGGAAAAGCCATTGGTCCCCGTATTTGAAAAACATCACGAAAGAAAACAGACGCACGAAAGAGGGGGTTCCTCTGTTAGCTGTCACAGCCAAGACAAATTGAATTATTCGAAAGAGCGAGCTAAATTCATTTCCTCATTAAGTGGCTTCGATGGAGACGTGGGGCCGTTCTGTCTTATTTTCTGCCATAGGGTCACGAAAAACAAGGCTGAAGAACTTTTGGAAAGCGGGGATTTCCCTGAGACACGGGTCGAGATGACAAATTGATGATTAATAATACATAGATGGTACTTTACACGAAGGACTTGTACCCCCCCAGTAATCGTTTTGGATTTTCCCTTGTCTGATTGTCCTGATTGACTAGTTTTTGTCCGACCAGCAGGCACCCCCCCCCCCCCCCCCCCGAAACATAGAAAAATAATGGTCAAAACCAAATATAAAATTTTAATGGGGAAGATGCCCTTGAGATAGAAACATTTTAGCTACATTTTTATTAGAGCTATATTTCAAAATGTAGCTACTTATCCGTTTTGCGTCGTGAAATATGATTCGCAGTCAGCTTGGGCTGAAGGAATATTTAAAGAATCATCCCCCAGCCTTGTGAGTCCTGGCAACGTCTACGTGGCTCCGACAATGGAGTCCTAAACTTCTAAATTAAACTCGAAAAAGCCGTTTCTGGTTTATTGGCCACGGTAGAAGTACCTTCTGTAAAGCGCCATCTACACTGTACAAAGTTTTTCCGTATAAAGATTAAAGTTAACTGCAGTATTTGCTACTCGGATTATCCTTATCTCTACGCAGATAAGATTAATAACAAGTACAGATAACATGAATCCGAGTTATACTGCAGTTAACTTTAATCTTTACACGGAGAGACTTTTTACAGTGTATGTATTATTATTAATTTCCGCGACATGGGAATGTGAACTGGTTAGATGAATTTGCCTTCGGGCAGGATCACTGTTCCTATGGCCGGCTTCTACCAGACTATTCTAGTGGTTTGCGAACTGTGTTCACAAGCCCTCGGTAGCTCAAATGGTAAGAGCGCCTGCCTTGTAAGCAGAGGGTCCTGGGTTCAAATCCCGGCTAAGGAGCAATTCTTTCTTTCAGTTCACTACTTATAAAACCATTGATGATTGTATTAGAAGGAAATAGTGAAAAGTAAAAAAGAAGTTCGAAGGAAGAACTTACCTCTTTGAACAACTTCTTATGAGCCCTTGAAAAAGAAAATCAGCAGAAAATAAGGGTAGATAACGGAACCATATTTCATCATTCCCTACTTCTTCAGTTTTAATGGAAAATCCCGATGGAAAATTTGTAGCCTGTGTACCCGATGAAAATTTATCTTAAAATAGTACTATGAAGTAGTACGAAAAAGTAGCATGCAGTACTAACGATCCTACTACATGCTTCTACTTCAAGGCTACCGTGTTACTGCATACTACTATATGCTACTGTTAGTAAGACAGGATGCTACTTTGGCAAGACAGGATGCTACTGGATACTACTACATAAGATTGGACCAGTCTGAGGCACATTAAATGATAGTATTCTTTGCTATTACATTGTATTACATGCAACGTTTCCGTACCACTACAATACTACTACGCAAGCTACAAATTTTTCATAGGGTAGTTGTACGAAAAAGTTGCACCACACTGGGGTAAGTAGTATTCAGTATTCAACCTTACTCCAGTAGGCAGCGGCGTCAATATCGGCCCCCCCCCCCAATGTTGTCGGCCAGTCGAAAAGAAATAATGGAATTGGCACGACGCGCCGTTGTTTTTCTTAAAAACTGTTAATTTTTTCACGAAAACTGCCGGTTTTTCTGACAAGAAGTACATTTTTCATAACAAACAGTCGGTGTTTTCTGAAAATCAGTCGATTTTTCGTCAAAACTGTCGTTTTTCCTAGAAAGCAGTTTTTTTTCTGCCAAAATAGTCGGTCAAAATTACCAGCCGTCCAGCAAATGCCACCAACCATTTTGGCTAGTAACGTCTCTGCCAGTACCAGTCTTTCTATAGCATCAGTTGGTACTGCAAAGTTGGTACTGCAATCAGTTGGTACTGTTTTCGTACAACTTCACACTACTACTCTGAGATAATTTTTCATCGGGATCAACTGGAAATGAGCTGAAAGATTAAGAAGTTCATTTTCCAGCTTGGGTAGGCTTTCCAGCTAGTACAGGCTACTGTCAAATACTACAGTAACCTATACTATACACCAGAGGCGTCACGACTGGGGGGGAGGGGACGCCCCCCCCCCCCCCCAAAGCCGTCGGCCAGTCGGTAAAAAATAACGAGTAGGCGCGAAGCGCCTCGATTTTTCGTCAAAACATTTGATTTTTGTTCATGAAAACAGTCGGTTTTTCTGAAAATTGGTCGATTTTTCGTCAAAATAGTCGGTTTTTCTGAAAATCAGTGGATTTTTTGGAAAATTAGTCGATTTTTTTCAAAAATGTCATTTTTATTGCTGAAAACAGTAATTTTTTCTGCAGAAAAAAGTCGGTAAAAATTACCAGTCAGTCGGTAAATGCCTCGTCCCCTCCCCAAACATTTTGGCTAGTAACGCCTCTGCTATACACGTGACACTGTCAAATATAATCCGATTGGGTTGAAGGAATATTTATGCAGTCTACTGATCTCTGGAGTTCCGGCATGGTTTTAGAAAGCGCAGAAAATTGGTAAGGGGGAAGAAGTTCAAGTATATCATACCAACTCACCTGCCAGTATATAACTGAGAGTTGTGTAGGGCGTGAAATGGAAATCCTCCTTCAGATATCCCTCAACTAGAAGAAACGCGACAACCCTCTCACACATTTCCCTAGCAAGGGCGGGGGGTTTTGCCCCCTGGACCCTCAGATTCGATTGCCCCTTGCACTGCCAGGCGTCAACCAGCTTCTGTGCTGTGACTCTCTGCTTGGAGTCTAGGGCTTGGGAGAGGATTTGGCCTATGGATCTGCAGTAGGATGTGATGTCAACTGAGTCAGAAGTCCGCGGGGTTTTGCAGTGGTCACAGCTCCTGATGCAGTCGAGTGATTCCCATGTTTCCTCAAAATGGTCGGCAATAATCTGTCTGCGACACCTAAAATAGCAAACCTGAGGTTTAAAGCACAACTCTTACTAGAGATGATCTTTTCACTATGAAACGGATCAGAAGAATGTTTCTCTAAAATACCATTACTTTCCATTTGAATTTAGCGACTTTCTCGTTAGCGCTTGTCGATTCTATCCAGCCGTCCTGCTCTCCAATGCGGCGGCTGGGCGCAAAGCATTTGAAAACTGAACGTGCCGTGGTTAAAAAGTATGAATACTAAGCAAATAAAAGACGTCAACAAGAGAAGATTCTCATATCCTTGTGTGTGAAAGAGTTGCCAGCGGACGATCAAGATTCTGGCAAATTTTGCGTTGTGTAACCGAGAAAGCCCCAAAAAATCGTAGGTACAAAACGAAACAATGGCGAAAAGTGGGGATTTTAGAAGCTTATAATTCCATAAGGGAGCAATCAAAGGCAGAATAAGCAAGAGGAGTCCTTTAATAACTTCCCCCATAGGCCCATTCGGGTTTTCAGAAGTATCAGCTACATGTATAAAGGATATTAAGAGGGTTACAAAAGGTATGTTCATGTAGTTTAGCATGAAAAAGTTGGTTTGTATAATAAAGAGTACTTATATTATAAAATATTTCCATCTCAAGGTCGTCTTCCCCATTAAAATTATATTTGGTGTATTTGGATATCACCAAGTGACCCCGCTTTGTGGGTCCTGGTATGTCTACGTGGCTTCGGCAATGGAGTTCTAGACTTCTAAATTATATTCGATAAAACTGTGTCTGGTTTATCGGTCACGGTACAAGTCCCTTGTGTAAAGTGACATCTATGTATTACTATTAGGGTATTAGGGTACTGTACTTGTAAACGCTGCATTATTAGATACACATATCCGTATGCACCTGCAATTTTTTTACGTATATGCTTTGTAAGGCTTATCGACGAAACGTCCCCATGACAAAACGTCCCCTGGCGAAACGTCCCCGTGACAAAACGTCCCCGTGACAAAACGTCCCCATGACAAAACTTCCCCATGACAAAACGTCACCATGTCAAAACGTCCCCGGGACTAAACGCCCCCATGACAAAACGTCCCCGTGGCGAAAAGTCCCCAAGCATAGATTTTCAAGTTCGCTTCGATCTTCAGGTTCATGATCGAGGTAAAACAACTTCAGAGTGTGCAATACAGATGTGGGAACATTCCTTATTGGCAGGAAAGATCGGACATAAAACCGGTTGCTTCATAAGTGTATTGTTTTCAGTTAAAATATGTAGGGTAATATACCTTGCAAGTGACTCGCAACTGATCAGTTCTAGGTCGTTTGAAGCAACATGGATAATCTGAGGAGCACCAATAGGCTCCTCAGAGAAAGGGGAAGCCCGCTGTGGCTCAAAGGGAGTCAAACTAGGAAAATGCAAAAATAAGCGTAGTGCCGTTATGCTGGATAAAAAATTACATGGGAATCGAAGAAACAAAAGTTATCTAGTTATCTATTAGTTAGGGACAAGTAAATCTAGGTTAGACGGTTTGATCCTTTAATAAAATCTTTTAATAATAAATATGACCAAATTAAATATCGAAAAAAAAAGCGAGATCAATGAGTTATATCGCAGCGTAAACTAACATACAAAACAAACCAATTAAACTAAAGATAAAACGAAAACTAGCAAACTACTAAATCTTTGCGCTTTCTTTAAGAAATGGCTATAGCCGAGAGCAACACTTGGTAGTCAGCCCATCGTTATTTTCAAAAGTTTAAATCATTTTTTGCCTGAACTGATGACGCAATCGGCAGTCTCATAGGCCTAGATATCCTTCAGCAATAAAAAAATCTATAGCCGGGGACGTTTTGATCGGGGAGGTTTTGTCACGGGGACGTTTTGTCGACAACCCCTTTATAAGTAGTGCACGGGTTTCTTTGGTGGGTTGTCCAACAATTAGATATTCGAGCGATCTTCCGACCCTTCTCGGCAACGAACCTCGTAAGGCAGTAGAAAGAAGACGTAAATATAAATGTAGGGTCGTTATTTATATTTGATTACTGAAATTTGTCTCGTCTTGACTGTGGGCTACAACGGACGGTTGGTTTGTACATAGCAAATACTTAACAATGAATTAGGAGAATTTGGTTAAAGAAGTGGATTAATTGAACGTTCAAATTAAAATAGATTGAAGTGAATTGAATACGTCCAGGTTTGGATACGGATTTCAACGGAAGAAAGAAAGCAAACGGCAAACGACAAAAAATGTATCCCGAAAACTGGGCTTCGTTTTGGCTTTTATGTCCACTATGTTTACATAATATTTCGGATTAATTATAACAAAACGGTTAGATCGGATACTTCACCTGAACACGCTACGAAATCCGCAACCACATAATATCCCGATGAAAAATATGTAGCCTGCGTAGTAGTATGGTAGTAGTACGAAAGCGTTGCATGGAATACTATGTAATAGCAAAGAATACTATCATTTAATGTGCCTCAAACTGGTCCAGTCGTATGTAGTAGTACCCAGTAGCATCCTGTCTTGCCATAGTAGCATCCGGTCTTGCTAATAGTAGCATATAGTAGTATGCAGTAGCACGGTAGCCTTGAAGTAGAAGCATTTAGTAGCATCGTTAGTACTACATGCTACTTTTTCGCACTACTTCATCTTGAGATAAATTTTTCATCGGGATAGGCTACATAAGTCCAGCATAGAGGGGGAGGAGTGGCTTTATGATTCTAACATTACACACCATCGATGTAGGATCTCTACCAAATTGACTCCTTCGAACATAAACGTGATCTAACACCGGAACGCTTCACGGTTCAAGCTAGCCTCATTCCCGAAACCATGCTATAATAAATGAACTATAAATATTCATTTTCAGGTCATCGGGAATAACCTTGATGTCCAGTGAACTTGAATGATTTCCCTACGGAATAACTCATACCCAAAATATTCATTTGCTCATTAAAACCTGACATATAAATCAGCACGCGAATAAGCATTAAACAGTATCGAGCTGAAGCCAAGTGAAGAAGTAGGTTGATTTGATTATACGGAGAAAACGAGGGATTTGACATACCGTAAGTAATTTTATTTTTTGCTAGTATAATCGTTTATTTGATTACCTGCAATGAGCAGCACTAAAATTTTATTTTGTTATTACAAAATCTTACGTTTTAGCTCAATTTTGGCTACTGAAACTGTCTGTTCTCGTTTTTACAATTCCTTAAGTAAGCAAGCTTTATTTCTGTAACTACTGACAATTTTTGTCCTACGGATTCTTTTCTTTTTACTTATGAATCTTAAGATCTACGTGCACCATTTAAAGTTAAACTGAAAAGCCAACTTATTTTTGTGTCATTTAGCTGAATATGCTGAATAATTTGGATTCTGCCAAGTGATTTTTTTATTTTGCACTATCTGCTTTAGTTATGACATTCAGAATATCTGCGGCCGTCCCCACAACGAAAATTCTACTATGACGCGGGAAATTTTAATCTCAACACAAACTCGGCTTTTCAGTGGGCAGCGGTGAGCTTGGTGAAGACTGCTTAGTGCCTGAACAAAAAAAAATCATAAATCTTTCTGGTAAGGCATACAACACAGATACAAGCACACAGAGGTACCAAAAATATCACGGAAATTCCACTGTTTGAAAATCGATTATCCATGAATAGCGGAACAACGAAGTAACGCATTTTCAGCATGTCTTCAAGCCAATTTAAGTGAATAAGTGATGGGTAACTAGACTGTCCTTTCCATCCCTTTTCAGTTAAACTTTAAGTAATAAAAGTAATATTTCTATTTTCTAAATCCTGTTGTTTTATACATTAATATCTTATTTAGTTTATTTTACACTAAATCCTTGACGGTCATGGTAAGTTACAAAAAAACGCCTAAAAACAAAACCAAATTTACATATTATTTTAAATTTTAGCCAAATGAACTTTCCAAACTCTTTCATTACTAGACAAAAATTCACCCAACCTCCAACTCGAATGTCCTAGGCGGACAAGAACTCCAGGAGAGCATTTTCAGAGAGATGGGCTACCGAACGGTGGTCTCTTCAAAAGAACCTTGTTTTTCTTACAGTCTTCCTTTAAACTTTAAAGGACCTATCTTACCTATAATACTACCGCAACCTACTTCCACAATCACTCCCTTTATTTCTAAACCGGGAGACCCCAATTTCGTATGGTACATTCCAACCCCTCTAACAAAACTACGCTGATTTTGTCACTCGCCGTGTTTTGCTACCTTCGATGTGTATCACGCTGTCGAAGGTTGTCTGCGAGAAGTTTTTCCATCAGAAAAACCGGTTATGTAAATTGCTTCCCTGTTTTCGCTACAAGTCAGGGGGTTTCGGAAAAGTCTTAAAACAGCCAAAACCGTTGGTTATTTGTTGAAAACACAGCCTAGTTTTAAACTATTCAAATATTTTTAAATACTGTAAGTTGAAGAGTAAATAGTGCGAGGGGTCCTTTAACTGAAAAGGTAGTTTATTTTTACATCTGATATTTGGGGATTTTGTTTATCGGGGAATCATCTAAGGGATTTTGTATTTTTTTTCATCCGGGGCTCTAGTAATAACATTCAGATGTGCCTTGGTTGCACGAAACCCAAAATTCATCCGGACGCGGAGAATTTGAATTACAATGAAGCATTTAAAGGACCCCTGAACAAGGAAACCATACTTGAACAGACCATGGAGAATACATTTACAGACATGGCCACGGAGAGTATTCTTCTCCTGAGCGTGACGTCAAAATAGGGATGTTCGTTTCTGGAGGTTTGCATATGCAGACTCCAAGACAAAAAGCGCAATTCATTCAAATCTTGTATAGCGCTGGCCTGATCGTATCGGAATTTTTTTTATATATACGTTTGGGCTTAACTGATTAAACAATATTCCAGAAGAAGGGTTGATTGGACACATTCGTTCATTTCTAAAATTGTTCGGTACTGAAATAAGGACCTTTAAATGTGTTACGGACACTAAACGCTCCGTTACACGGACAAGAAATCCCGTCGAGTAGAAAGGAATTCCGGTCGACTCGAAAGGATTCCGTTCGTGAAGACGAGTAGAAAAAAAGTCTAGCGGGACGGGAATCCTTTCGTGATGAAAGGAATTCCGGTCTACTTGAAAGGAATCTTGTCGGCGGTGCTGGAAAAAAAGTACTAAAAAAGTCTAGCTAGCTTTTAAGAGCAGCAATCATCAGTAGTTATGTCATAATGTCATATTTTGTTGACTCTAGTTGTTGTTTTACGTCTTTTTCCGTTTTTTCTTTTTCCTTCTTCAAGTTTATACTCCACTATTAATCTTTTTGATGTAAGTGGGTAATAAATAAATATTATTATATTATTATTATTATTATTATAAATGATATCAAAACATTTTTTTGTTGACAAGTGAATTTGTTTTTGCCAGATTTTCTGGTTTGAAGAATTTATTTTTTCCCTCTACGTGTGAACGTAATCCTGTCACCAAGATCGGATTCTGTTCAAGTTTTCCTGTACTTGTAAACGCTGCATAAGCTCGGAAAAGCCAGAAAAGGCGAAACTTGACAGACAGATGATCTGCTCTTGAACTTGGATTTGTGAATCTGTTTTTCGGTTTCGGATTTGTTTTCGGATTAGGACAAATCCGGAAAGGAAAACTTCATTCGAAGAAATCGATCATCTGTGAATAGCGGGCAAACAACGTAACGCATCTGTATCCGGTTTTCCGGCCTATTTAAGTAAATCAGTGAAGTTTAGCTAGACTGTCGGATCTCGCCCCTGTTCGGCTAAACGTTAATGCATCAACGGGTAAAGAAAATAACCTGTTCCCACTTTTCCCCTAAAGATAAATCCTTGTTACAATACTTCCACCGCGTCAAACATCATGTCTTTCTAGGCTTCATATTACTGGTATTATTACTGAAAAATCCGGTTCTGTTTTTTTTTTTAAGCTGTCTATAATTTCTGTATTTGCAATGTTCAGCTGAGCGGTCTCTTCCCCTTTACGTAGTGTCACCTTTGTTCCCGCATGGCATGTTCTGAAAGGACCCTTTTCTAGTCAAATGCTATAAACATCTTCATCCACAACATTTCTTTTCTACAGAAACAAATCAATTTTTCATCTGCCTAGCAGAGAGCCAGAGCAAAGACAGTAAAAGTGGGAAAGACCGGAAACTCCCGTAAGCCCCATGAGTCACAACAATCAGCGCCGGTTAGCGGATGTTCTTTCGTTCAAAAATCGCTCTGTTGACAATTTCTTCCGTCACTTTCGCAGAATCATCATCAAAGCACGTTTTGTTTATGATGAGCATTCTTTCTCCATTCAGATTTCCTCTTTAATTGGAATAAAAAACAAGTAGGAAAAGAATAAATCGCTTTTTTCTGGAAAAAAATTTTTAATTCACGATTTCAAATCAGTTAATGTTGACAGACATTGCCTACTCAGGCCCTCTTGCTTTGATTATATTAATCATCTACCGCTGGAAATTGGACAAAGTCCAAACGCTAGGCGGCGTTCCAATCGATTTTCAGAGACCCGATTTTAGCGAAGTCACCGGTCTTTCGCACTATTATTGTCTTTGAGCCAGAGAACCATCTATTTTTCGTCTTCGACACCCGTCGCCTAGAGGAAACCAAGAGGGTTAAGAGGGTAGATCGACGAAGAATTAATAATTCCGGCAAAAGAGCGTGTGGAGAACTATGAAAAATTACACCATGACACCATTGGTCTCTCGTCAAAATCTGATCACCGGTATGACGTTTTTTATCAGTCATGTATAAACATCGACATGCTAGAAATGCACCTACGGTGGTGGTTTTTTAATTCATGGATCTATACTTCTAAATGGACTTCGGGCAAAGTCTCTTAAGGCGTATTCTCGCCGTCCCGAGGACTCCACTTGAGGAGTCCCCGCATTTCGTCTGTCCCGGTGACTTACTTCCCGTATTCCCCGTCCGTGGGACGGGGAATGCTCCGATTTCATCACCATCATCAAAAACGGCTCCCTTTCAGATTCAGAAGGGAATTAGTTTTGCTGGTGTTGGTGCAAGTAACATTAATTTAAAAAAAAAAAAAGAATAAGCAAAACCAAAAATAAAGTGGACCCAGACTACCTTCTGCAACTGCATATTTTTTTAGAACAAAATCCAATCTGGAAGCATTCCCCTTGTTCTCGTTGTATTCCGTAAGCGGAGTCCGCGTGGAGGGACTCCCTCTATTGTCCCTGTTCCCTTCGATTACCTGAGGAGTCCTCGGGGAACGGCGAGAAGTAACCATTAAGTTACTTTCAGTGACCATTAAACTCTTCATATTTTAGGTGAGGATGATGCAACATCAGATTATGACTTCGTCTCTGCCGGTCCTGCAAGGCGGTCTCATGCCAATCCTTTCACGTGACCCCCGACAGGACATCATCGACCCCCTTGAGTTGGCCCGAGAGCGTCGGCAATGGCACGACGAAACCCGCGCGCGCCGCAGCGCAAGAAGCAGCTCATCGAATTTAAGCAGCGGTCGCTCTTCAAGCGCAGGAAGCTGCTGCAAAGAAGAAAAGGAAGAGCCGGAGAAGAGCTACAACATGCGCGGCCGACCAGGGGCCAAAAGGGTCATGAAATACAAGGCGAGCAAGAAATCCAGCAGCGAGAAGAGCAGCAGCCGCGAGCGCCGCAGTATTGCCAGCCGTAGCCGATCGAGGTCAAGCAGCCCCAAAGCAGAAGCCGGAGATGTCCCGGAGCCAAAGCCTCTAGAAGTGGCAAGGGAGAAACGCCAGTGGATGGAGCGAGTCGCCCGGAATGCTGAAGACGAGAACCAGCAGGAGGTCAAAGGCGAAGAGCGAGAGAAACGCCAATGGATGGAAGATGAGGCAGCAGCGCGCGAGAAACGCCAATGGATGCAGGACGGGCAAGTAGCACGCGAAAAACGCCAATGGATGAAGGACGAACAAGTGGCACGCGAAAAACGCCAATGGATGCTAGATGAGCCATCAGCTCGCGAAAAACGCCAATGGATGCACGATGAGCCAGCAGCACGAGAAAAACGCCAATGGATGCAAGATGAGCCAGCAGAAAGAGAAAAACGCCAATGGATGCAGGATGAGCCATCGACTCGTGAAAAACGCCAATGGATGCAGGATGGGCCAGCAGCAAGGGGAAAACGCCAATGGATGGAGCGCGTTGTTCCCAGTGCTGACAAGAATCAAGAGCAAGAACCTAAGGGGAAAGAGCAAGAGCCGGATCAAGAAAAGGACCACGAGCGCGATCACGGGCAAAGCTCCGAGGATGGAGTTCGGGAGAAACGCCAATGGATGCAAGATTTGCCAACAACACGCGAAAAACGCCAGTGGATGCAAGATCAGCCAGCAGCGCGCGAGAAACGCCAATGGATGGACCGCGTTGTTCGCAATGCTGACGAGGAGAAAAAGCAAGAGCCTGAGGAGACAGAAAGAGAGCCACAACAAGAAACGGACCGAGAGGCCTCCGAGGACGGAGTTCGGGAGAAACGCCAATGGATGCAAGATGAGCCAGGAGCACGCGAAAAACGCCAATGGATGCAAGATGAGCCAGGAACACGCGAAAAACGCCAATGGATGCAAGATGAGCCAGGAACACGCGAAAAACGCCAATGGATGCAAGATGAGCCAGGAACACGCGAAAAACGCCAGTGGATGGACCGCGTTGTTCGCAATGCTGACGAGGAGAAAAAGCAAGAACCTGAGGAGACAGAAAGAGAGACACAACAAGAAACGGACCGAGAGGCCTCCGAGGACGGAGTTCGGGAGAAACGCCAATGGATGCAAGATGAGCCAGGAACACGCGAAAAACGCCAATGGATGCAAGCTGAGCCAGGAACACGCGAAAAACGCCAATGGATGCAAGATGAGCCAGGAACACGCGAAAAACGCCAGTGGATGGACCGCGTTGTTCGCAATGCTGACGAGGAGAAAAAGCAAGAACCTGAGGAGACAGAAAGAGAGACACAACAAGAAACGGACCGAGAGGCCTCCGAGGACGGAGTTCGGGAGAAACGCCAATGGATGCAGGATGAGCCAGTCGCACGCCAGAAACGCCAATGGATGGACGTCTCATCTAGACAGCGCAGGCAATGGAATCCTCGCTTACGCCGCGACGATATTGCCATTCCAGTCATGACGGTTGCTGATGTCAACGCTGCCTCAGCGGAAATTCTGCCAGCTATCCAAGGACTCAAGATTTAAACCACGCATTAAGAACCATATATCATATATTTTAGAGAAATCATTTATTATAGTAATATTTTCAAATAAAGCGAATTTAAATAAGTAGAAAGACAGCGCTCTCCAGGTGTCATGAGAGCCTGACCCGGTATCTGCCCCCCCCCCCCCCAACGGATTGCTCAACTGGAATGTTCATTCGACAAAATTCCACCCTTCTTGGCAAAGGTCATCAGCGCTAGACACCTTTACACTAGTTTATTTTGTCAACTCCGGACAACAAAAGAGAGACAAAGAGACAGGCAGACAAATATTCGATATCATAACAGACCTGTCACGTGAAGATCAATAAAGATTTGTGGCAGGACTCAATAAATTAATCACTTGGCGTAATTATACTGGGAACAAAAAATAAAAGTGAAAATAATAAATGCAATACTAGACACAAACAACTATAAAAAGAAAAAAAAAGAAAAAAATATTCAATAATAATAGAAGACAATTAAACTTCGTGGCAATCCAGAACCGATTCATACCCAAGGTAACCCTATCTCCTCACCCCTCTTTACTCATCAAAATACCTTTCATCTATTTGAAATTCTATTAGAAAATAAAGAAATTTTTAAATGAATACACACTCACGGCTATCCTAGTGCTCTCCGGCAGATTATTCAAAACAGGGTTTTTATTCACAGCGACAATCAAACATCTACGATGGTTACTCTGCAACTCGGATGACAGCGTTACGAGTCTTTTTTTACGAATATTTATTTATTTCCTTCGTCGTTTTCATCGCCACTCCAGGCATGAAACAACTGAAATACCTCTATGACAATAATCCCTCACACTACGGAAGCAGAGCAACGGGTAAACTCTTGATGACTATCTCTCCTTGCCGATGCACAATCTCCGGCAACTCCGGGTATCTCGCGGAAGAAAGGCAGACGTGGTGTCAAAGCTGGTCCCAAAGATCGCGGTGATTGGACACAGGATTTGAGTCGTTGAGTTTGAGTCTTACGGACACGCTTACTCCTTCTTCCTGAGGATAGCTGGCGTGTTTTGGACTTAGTCATATAGAGTATTGATGTGGCTTTCGACCGCACTAGCACAACGAGATTGAGTACCAGACGTGCGAAAGCCTTGGAGTCCCTCCCATCACTTTATGAGGTATGTCAAAATAAAAGGAAGGAGCCCACTACCGTGTCGTATCATCACACTCTGTTATATTTTTGTACCTATTCTGTGCGGTAGGCCAGGCAGTCTAGCAGAAACTCAGGCCACAAATGACCCACTGTCTCAATCCCCCAATTCACAATTGATAATGATACGTATACAGCATTACATAGATGGCGCTTTATACAAGGGACTTGAACGATGACAAATAAACCAGAAACCACTTTTTGTATTCCATTTAGAAGTCTCGGACACCAATGTTGGAGCCTCGTAGACATGTCAGGACCCTCTTTCAGTTCACTACTTATAAATAAGATACGTAATTGCACAAAATATCCATGGGCCATTTACCAGTATTCAAACAAAAACAAATTCACTCATACACATTTCGTTCCGCTTTAAAAAGTGACAAGAAGCCACTGTTCTATCCCTGTAATCCCTGACTTTGCATAAATCCCTAAAAAGGTATTTCCGGAAACGTCACCTTTCGGCAGGCATCTAGTCAGTATAGGCTAAGCTGTCTGTGCTCACGACAGCTGGAGCGTAAAAAAAAGCATCAACGCAAGATAGAACATGCTAATGGAAATAAACAGAACCATCTCCTTCGATGATGTAGTTAATTCTCAGATTATTCGTAGCACCAGGGGCATCACGACTAGGGTGGGGTAAGGGGGGACGCCCCCCCCCCCAAAAAAAAAAAAATATTGCCGGCCAGTCGGTAAAAAAAGCAAATTTTTCGTAAAAATAGTCGATATTTTTTCTTAAAAATATCGTTTTTTTAAATTAGCCGATTTTTCCTCAACACTGTCGTTTTTTCTCAATAATAGTAGTTTTATCTGCAAAGACATTCGGTAAAAATTACCAGCTAGTCGGTAAATATCTCCCTCCCCCCAACAAATTTTTTTTGGCTAGTAACGCCTCAGCGTATCACCAACAACTTAAGACTGTAGTCGAACCGGCACTTTCGTTCATACACCGGCTATGGAAATGGCAAAAAAATGACCGGAGGCGGAGCCAAAATAGAGCATTGTTGGATTACCGTATAATCGTTGTTCTCCGCCATTACGAACTGATTCATTTGCGAATAAAAGCCCCTTTAATCAGATCCGCTAGGTTCTGTCTTTAATTTCTCGTCCAGCCTAGACTGCGACCGGAACCATGTTTCCTCCATGCACCGACTATGGAAATGCCAAAAAAAATGAGCGGAGGCAAAAACATATAGATAACGGGTTTCACCATAACGTAGTTACTACGTATGACGTCATGAATTTTGACTTCTTCGCGTCAAGGCTGGAACGCATTTTTAAATTTTCGGTAAAATATCACTCAACGCCAGTTCCACGTCGTAGTCCGGCCAATCAGGTTACAGAAATTCGTAGTTATTACGCTCCCGAGCATGGTAAGCAAATAATTACTACTCTTTTGAGAAGGCTGGAACGGTCAGCGTAGTAACTTTTCGTGAGGTTGGAACGGAATTAGTACCTAATAGGTAGTGGAGCACGTTCAGAGCCATCTACTCTTTATTTTCTTCGCAGTTACACATTGATTCATTTGCGAAGAAAAGAGCATAGCAGGACGCTTGTTCATACGGGGCGGAAACCACGGTTGATTTTTTAATCGGCGGTCGTTTTGGAGTCCATTACAGATAAAAAACAACAGTGAACGACCCACCGATCGTCTAAATTCGCGCTTGTTTTCATCGCGACCATCAATAGTTGCGTTTTTGAATCGCCTGTCGTGACACCTCTCACTCGTTGGTCTGCTTAATACTCTTAGAGCGTGTTCCACCCTTCTAACAATAGTTACTATTAGTTACTATTTCCGTCCCATCCTCACGAAAAGTCACTACGCTGACCGTTCCTACCTTCTCGAAATACTAACTAATGTTGCTACTTGCTTACCATGCTCGGGAGCGTAGTAACTACGCATCTCTGTAACGTGATTGGTCGAATCGCCCGTGGCATGATATCCTGCTGGAAAATAGAAAAATCGTTCCAGCCTTGACGGCGAAAATCCAGAATCGTGACGTCATGCGTCGTAACTACGGTAAGTAGGGTGGAACACGCTCTTAATGACTATCTCTCCTCGTCGATGCAAAATCTCCGGCCTCTCTGGGTACCTAGCGGAAGAAAGGCAGAAGTGGTGTCACATCTGCTCCCAAAGATCGCCGTGATTGGTTGACACAGGATTTGAGTCGCTGAGTTTGAGTCGAGCTTACTCCTTCTTCCTGAGGATCAGTGGCTTGTTTTGGTGCTGTTTTGTTTTGGTGCTGTTTTGGTGCTGTTGTTTGGACTGTTTTGGTCATATAGAGTAGTGTCGTCTTCGATCGCCTTGACAGTTCGCCTGGCAGCTTAATTCCCGTATTCGGTAAAACGGAGATTGCAAAACGAATACGTCAGCTATATTGTACTAGAGCTATATTTCGGCTCTTCATGACAAGGGTCCCCTTCAGGCTTGGACACGAGATCACATAAATCAATGAAGTCACAGCACCCGCTTTCACCTGGCAGCTTAATTCCCGTTTTCGGTAAAACGGAGATTGCAAAACGAATACGTCAGCTATATTGTACTAGAGCTATATTTCGGCTCTTAGTGACAAGGGTCCCCTTCAGGCTTGGACACGAGATCACATAAATCAATGAAGTCACAGCACCAGCTTCAACTCCAAGCAGTTTTCAATGAAGAAGTTCACAAATCAAATATTTGAGGAAGAATCTTTTATTGTTTCTCCACAAATCTATTTCCAGCTTGAGCCTGAAGAGGACCCTTGCCAAGAAGAATCAAAATATAGCTCTAATACAATGTAGCTGACGTATCCGTTTTGCACTGCCAAATATATATTCCCGAGATCGTTTCAGTGCCGAACTTTGCTTTTCACAATCATCATCCTTCGGCGAGAAAATAAATTTAAGAGAAACAGTCGAGCCCTGTGGCAATATTTATTATAGCTTGGTATTCAATTTCACTAACTTAATTTCGAAAATAAGCCCAAATGTTTCAATGGGATCCCAACAATTTAATATTGATGCAGACAATTGGGTCTTGTTTTCGCTAGATCCAGTCTTCGCCAAACTCCTTGAACAGTTTTACTATTAAAATTTAGAAACAGATCGAAGCCAAATAGCTAATCATTTTATAAACGTAAGTTCAGATATGGATTCAGCATGTGTGTTTACCTCTTTAAGTCATATCTATTTTGACGAAACTGATAAAAAAAAACTTCCTGCCTTACTTCTGCCAGTTTTCCGGTTTCGGCCGAGTTTCGGGCGAACTACACTGTAAAAAAAAAAAATCTTGCAGTATTTGCTACTGGGATTAATCTTGTCTTTATTGAGATAGGATTATCCCTAATTTGGAATCCAAATAGAGATAAGGTCAATCCCAGAAGCAAATACTGCATCCTTATACGGAGAAACTTTTTACAGTGTACTATTCCGGTAAAAAAAAAAAATCCAGAAACGAATCCAGCGTATCACCTTTCCCCTATATCGAACATCTAATCAACTTCAAATAAAACTTGTGCTTTTAACAAATTTTCCGGTTTTGTCCGGATTCCGGACTAACTACTTGTCCGGCGAGAAAACGGTTTTCATCTTCGCGTTCAGCATGTTTTCTTATCCCTTCATCGACTATCTCATTAGCTGTTTAAAAATATTTGTTTGCCCCTTAATCTGACCCCCCCCCCACCCCTAAATTTAGGGCTACAGAACCCATCTACGAATACGACATTTCTCTTGACCCAAATAATGCTCACACCAAGTTTCATCAAGATATCTCATTTCCTTCGAGAGTTATCGTGCTGACAGACGGACAGACAGACGGAAAACTTTTGCAATGTCAAAAATATCCGTTCACTTACGTTTTGGGATCCCAAAAACAGTTATTGGGGCAGGTGGCAGTAGTAGTAGTCGAACAGTTTTATTGAAAATAAACATTTTGTTTCCAATATCACAACAAAAGCGGGGCTTGCGAGGCTGTGCTAACTTGTAAGAAAAAAAAGAAGAGAAGAGAGAGTATGGAGAATGAGACCATGTACAGATACCAAAGAAAACAAAAACAAGATGTATTACTTCTGAAGCGACCGAAGATACATACTGGCACCAACAGTCATCGGAAAGATTCGACGCATGTTTCCATCGTAATCTAAACAAGATGACTGCTCTCCCTTTACCTGCTGTCGTATAGCTCTTACCTTGCAGAGTCGATGCAGTACGAGACCATCCCATAGAGATTCTCAAGTCCGGTCCGGTCAGAGAAAACCATAGTGCTTAGTCGGAAGACGTCACCAAGTCGGTAGTACACAATGCAGTCAGCTGGTTGGTCATCTCGTCCTGCTCTACCGCTTTCCTAAGGACAACATTATTATCAAAAATTTGCTAATCTGTTATTATTATTTTTATTATTTATTTGTGACCCGCTTTTTGTATAACAGCGGAGTATGAGTAAAATACACATTTTAAATCACTAAACAAAAATAATGTACATAAACATGACTACATTATTTTCATATAGTTTATAAACACACTAAATAGATTTAAAAAAATTACACAGTGACAAGGACATTAAACGGGTCCAGGACTAAAAAACTGGCTAATAATTTCGTGGGCTGACAGGGCAGGATGTTTAAATAATGAAAATGGTCAGTATATTAGGTTAAAACGGATCACAAAAAATGGTCTTTCTACCACATGGAGAATGGTAACCATCCCTACTGCCACTATGAATGTTCAAAACCACAAAAACACCGACAAACAATGAGCAACTAATAAAAAAAAAAATCTCAGGTTTGAAATTATTCGGTCTGGACTAAATCTCAGCCGATTATCCGGGACAGCCTTTACGGCACGTAAGGAGCCAAGGATCAAAATGATAATTTCCATTTTATTACAAATACAAATAAATAAAAAAAACAAGACAAGTGTGGTACTCCTGAAGACATTTAAAAAATAATCAATTAAGTCTTATAATCCTTTGCTAATCAAACGTGGAAAATTTCGTTATCTGGAAAAGAAGAAGTTCTGCGTGGTTTTTTTCTACAGCCAAAACAGCAATCCGGCAATCAGGTTCGAATCTAAATAAACTGGTGGCTTCAGATCAATAAGAGAAGGTAAACAAAATGTTTGGATTAGGATTTTAAACACCTTTCTCGATGTATCCCTCCGATTCGTTTATTGTTGTGTGTTCATTCTGACACAACTGATCCTTTGCACAGATCCTTTCTAGCCGAACTAACGGCATTGATCCGCTTACTATTGTTTTCAAGGTGGTCACATAAACTCATGGTCAAGAGAAGCCAACACAGTTTAAAGTTTAGCTGAAAAGGAATGAGATGGGGCAACTGTACACTTAAATACGCCTGAAGACACGACGAAAAAGCTTTACTTCGTTGCTCCATTCACGAATAATCGCTCCATATAGTGGAATTGTCGGATTTATGGTACCTCTATGCGCTTGTACCTGTTTTGTATGCTTTACGAAAACGATTTACGAAACAAAAGTGTTTACTCAGTGGGCTACCTTCCGCGAGCTGATCATCGGCCAATAAAAGCCGCGTTTGAATTGAGATTCAAATTTTCCGCGCCATAGTAGAATTTTGCGTGTGAGGACGGCCGTAGATATTCTGAATGTCATACTAGAGCAAATAGTGAAAAAAAAAAAAAATCCCTTAACACAATCCAAATATTGCAGTGCAATCAGTTAAACGATACAAAATAAAATTGCTTTTCAGTTAAACTTTAAAGTAAGGTCGAGAATTTAACCACCATTAACCAACGCTAAACAAGAAGTCGCTTAGTCCCAAACATTCGTTTCAATCGGACCTTTGGGAGCAACAGTACTGTGAATACGCCCCTGTTTTTAGGCAATTGCTTTAAGCACCCTTGGCACTATTTACTGTTTACGTTTTAATGTCCTGAAATAATTAAATACTTTAAAACCACGCTCTGCTTTTACAAATCCTCCCCGGCTTTGGCTGTTAAGCCATAAAACGAGGAAATTGTGAAAATACTTAGGAGCCGTTAGAGGGTTTAGTCTATACCGTACTAAATTCTGGCCTCCGGGTTTAAGAATGGATAGTGCGATTACGGAAGTAGGTGGCGTTGCCGTTACAAGTATGACGGGTCATTTAAAGTTTAACTGAAAAGGCAGATTATTTTTACATCTGATATGTCAATGCACTGAAATATTTTGATTCATTTAAGGGATTTTGCATTTTTTCACGAAGTTTTTGCTTTGAGTACCTCTTTGGACGAGAAATACTTCACTTTGTGTTAAATACTGTGTTCTTCATCCCATAGATGCCATTAAGATCCGTAGGGAAAAGCTTATGTAGTCGCTGGATCCCCAGCACAGCCTGTACCAGGCCTTTTTTTAAGTAGGCTATTTGTTCTTTTTTTTATGGCACTTGCAGCCTCTAGCTAAAGTGTCATATATCGATCGTAATTCCGTCTGTCCGTCTGTCCCATGATGGCGACTTAGGGTACTTCCAGCTATGCTAGGACGGTGAAACTTGGTAGGCAAATCAGGAACTTGGAAATCAGGAACCGTGGAATCCGGAAAATTGAGAAGTTCGGGTGATCGGATTGGAATAAAACTTAGTACTGAACAGATGACATATCTCTGATGTCCCATTTGAAGCCCGGTTAGGGGAGGGAGCGGAACGGAACGGTCCGAATGAAGGGATTGGAGTGAAAATTGCTGGGAAGAACAAGCATAGATGAATCGTTTACACAATTCGACCGGATCCGGACACTTTGGGGGGAGGGGGAGAATTCCAGTGATAGCGGTTCTGGGGATTTTCACGACGAAACTTGGCAGGCCTGTCAGGGACCCGATCTAACTGACTTTGAAATAAAAACAAATTCTCGATCGCATCATTGTGGGGGAGTGGAGGGAAGGAAAATCCGGAATGTTGAGTCACGCATAACTTCGGATCAGGTCATCGGATTCGAATGAAACTTAGCAACTGAATAGAAGACATGCCTCTGATTTCCCATTTAAAGTCTGTACCGGATTTGACAGCTGGGGGAATTGGTGGGGGAAAACCGTGACACGGTTAGATTGGAAGGATCGGAGTGGAACTTGCTGGGAAGAACAAGCATGTGCTCTAGATAAGTCATTGACACAGTCGGACTAGATCCGGGCATGAAGAGGATTTCCCGGAATTCCGGTTATGGCAGTTTTGAGGATTTTCATGACGAAGCTTGGTATGTCTATCAGGGACCCGACCCACGTGACATGAAATAGTAATTTTATCGATCCGATCATCGTGGGGGGGGGGGGGGGGGGGGGTAGAATCCGGATTATTGAGTCATGCGTAACATCGAATCGGGTGATTGGATTCCAGTAAAATTTAATAGCTGAATAGGGGTGGGTGATTGGGTTCCAGTGAAATTTAATAAGTGAACAGGGAAAAGGTCACTGATTTTCTTTTTTAAATCCGAACCGGATCCGAAAACTGTTGGAGGGGGGGGGGATACGTGACCCGCTTAGACTAGAGAGATCGGGATGGAACTTTGTGGGAGTAACAAACAAATGCTTTAGATAAATCATTCACAGAACCGGATTGGATCCGGGCACTGCGGGTGGAGTTGGAGAGGGGGGCTCCGGAATTCCGGTGACAGCGTTTTAAGGTACTTCCAGACGTGCTACGACGATGAAACTTGGCTGGAGTATTGGAGATTCGACAAGATTGGGTTAGAAATCGTCCATTCCCAAATACGACCATTCCTTAAAGTACTAATCTAAACCGCAAAGTAAAAAATATACTTTCCAGCAAAATAAACATTTTATTGATCCCCATGGGCCAATTTTTTGCCTCAATGGTTGTGCTTGCAAACGAATTTCTAGCTCCCTTAAAGTTCGCATCTTAACTGCGAAGTCAAAAAATTACTTTTAATCAAGCTAAACATTTCGGCCCGTGATCATTTGCGCCACAGCGGTTTTCCCTAACGATAATTTCTAGTACCCTGCAAGTGCGCATCTTAACCGAAAAGTGAAAAAAAAAATTCCGACGACCGTGACGTCACGTCTAATTGAGACAAGAGTTGTTTGAAGTGAGAGTGTGTGGGAGTGAGTGGATTACTGATAGAATAGAAGAGACAAATTTCCAGGCTATTCAACTGTTTGGAGGGTTCTTCCGGATAGGAATAGCATTAAAAAGATGAGATCATGTTATTTTAAATATGCAAAGCACCTGCTCCACCTGTCGAAATTATGTCATAACCGTACATTGACGGAGAAGTTTAAAATTCAAGGTGCAAGTGTTACCCTTTTGGATGTTTCTTCGTCGCTCTAAAAAATCAAACCAGCGCACGACCTTCTCCGCTGCTTCCTGGCCGAAGATTGAAAATTAGTGTCTTTTTCTGTGTCTTATTTATTTTCTTTCATCTGCTCCGCTTTTCCGAAATGGCGGGTTATAAATAAATTACTTACTTCCTTACTTAAACAGGGAAAATTATATATCCCCGTAGTTTCAAATTTAGGCGTGTTCATGTTTCATATAATTTTGTGTTTATCTTTGGTGCGATGACCCTTGTTAGCTTGGATGCATTAAATATATCTATCTTTCTATATATCTATCTGTAGGACAAACCTGATAGAAATTCGCCATCGACTTCGATATGGAATGGTGGATGACAAAACGAACGTCTGGCTTATCCATTCCCATCCCGAAGGCAATTGTAGCTACAACCGCCTGCAAATAATCTATTATAATAATAGTCGCAAAACAATAATAGTCACAAATAATAATAAATAATAGTCTCAAATTATAATAATAGTCCCAAAACAATAATAGTCCCAAATAATAATAAATAATAGTCTCAAATTATAATATTAGTCCCAATTAATAATAGTCCCAAAACAATAATAGTCCCAAATAATAATAAATAATAGTCCCAAATTATAATAATAGTCCCAATTAATAATAGTCCAAAAACAGCAAATATAGACTATTCACATCTGGCATCTGTGTACGGTAAGGTACAATTCTATCGACAATCAAGAGAAAATCAAGTGACATAAAAGCGACAGACATGCCAGTGGAATAATAAAATGACACTTTGTTCATTTTGACTGATTTGTAGAGAAAAAAAACCTAGCCAAAGGCATTACAAATAAAACAAACAGGCAACTAACAAAAATCAACACCAGGATTCTAGGTCAATAACAACTAAAACACAAGGGGTAGAGGTATGCTTCTTTAAGCACTTCTCTAACTGTTGGTTTTGATACTTGTTCATATAGAGCGTGTTCCACCCTACTTACCGTAGTTACTACGCATGACGTCACGAATTATTTTTGGCGTCAAGGCTGGAACGATTTTTTTTTTATTTTCTGCAAAATATTGTGCCACGGGCTAATCCGGCGAATCACATCACAGAGATCCGCAGTTCAGCGCAGTAACTTTTCACGAGGTTGGAACGAAAATAGTAACTAATAGTTACTATTGTTAGAAGGATGGAACACGCTTATTACAGTCAATTGGCAAGACAAAATAACAAACTTCACACATTTGACGTTGCAAAAAGGGATATGTCGTCTACATTTTATTAGAGCTATATTTCGGCCCTTCTTGGCAAGGGTCCTCTTCAGGCTCAAGCCGCTCAAGCTGGTAAATGAACTAGTTTGTTTTTTGTACAAGTCATAGGCTAGGTGGATAATTGTGAGTTGTCAAGTTTAGTTATTTATTTATAAGCTATACTTAATATTAGTGAATTGCAGCCCCTAGGACTTTCCTTCTGCTGCAAAGAAAATTAGTTGTGTCAAGTTTTAGTCGAAGTTTATTATTTAGGGCAAAAATAAAAAAAAACCCTACCTACCTTCTAAAAATCATAAAAATCAGCTTTGAGATCTGGGACTAAATTTTACCTGATAGTAGTTCGAGGTCCACTTCTGATGGCACTTGCTTCGCATTTCCGGTTCCAAATTTGCATGGTAGCAGCCGATCTTAAGTCCCCTTGCCCTAAGGTCTGTCATCAACTCTTCTGTGTCCTTGATGGATGTGGTATAAATGATACCGGATTGTCCCCGGTATTTCCCCGTGAGGAGACGTTCAAGCTCGTCGACACATTCGGTGTGGACGCTAGGCTTTTGACGTACCTAAAATAAACAAGACCAAAGGTGTCGATGGGATCCCAAATAATCTAATATTTGATTCAGACAATCGGGCCTTGTCTTCGCGAGATCCAGTCTTTGCCAGGCTAATCATTAGAGAAAACCAAGTTCAGATATACCTCTATAAGCCATATCTATTTTGACGATACTGACCGAGACTTCTTGCTTTACTTCTGCCAAGTTTTCGGTTTCACCCGAATTCCTAGCGAACTACTAGTCCACAAATCCAGCGTATCTCCTTATCCCTATAAAGAGCATCTAATCAACTTTGAATAAAAGTTTGACTTAACAAAAAAATTCCGGTTACAACCGGATTCCGGACTAATTATATGTCCGAGCAAAAAATGATTGTCCTATATAGACTCAGCCTCTCTTCTCACCCCTTAATCTGTCATCTAATCCAAATCTTGCTTTTAACAGATTTTCCGGTTTTGGCCGGATTCCGGGAGAACTAGTTGTCCGGCGAGAAAATGGTTTTTCCCATCGTGTTCAGCATGTCTTTTTAACTCTAAAGAATCCAGGTCACAGCGTTATTCTCGAAGCTTTGTGTCGAGTTTTGTTCGTACTTTTAACAATTCGTAACTTGTGCGTTTTATCCTATTCTTTTTGTTTTTCTCGTTGACAAATCTTTCTTGTATTAACTGTTTGACTAAAAGATACCATATTTGGGCTATGCCTATGAGAGACTGTATCTTGTTTACATTAAATGATTTGATTTGATTTGATTTGAACATTTAATCAACTTCAAATAAGACTTTTACTTTTACTTTTAACCAACTTTCCGGGTACTTGTTCGGCGAGAAATGATTTTCACCATCGTGTTTAGCATGTCTTCTTACCTCGAAATCGACCATTTAATCAACTTCAAATAAGACTTTAACTTTTAACCAACTTTCCGGTTTTTGCCGGATTCCGGACGAACTACTTGTCCGGCGAGAAAATGGTTTTCACTGTCGTGCTCAGCATGCCTTGTTACCCCATAATCGACTATCACATTAGCTGTTTAAAAATATTTTGTTTGTCCCTTAATTTGAACCCCCACCCCTAAATGTAGAGCTACATAGCCCATCTACGACCTCGACCTTACCCTTGACCCAATGGATCCTCACACCAAGTTTCATCAAAATATCTCATTCCCTTTATTCAAACAATGTTTGAATAAAGTCATTCAATAAAAATCATTCCCTTCGAGAGCTATCGTGCTGACAGACGGACGGACGGACAGACAGACAGACGGACAACTTTTGCGATGTCATAGGTATCCCTCCACTTATGTTTTGGGATCCCAAAAAGAGCTAGATGTATTACAAAATGATGAGACGGAAAAGCGAGCTAGGATATATTTAGAGAGAGAGAGTTCAAATCAATTCAATTCAATTTATTTTCATAACCGATACAAAGGTCAAGCCGATTTGGTAGTTCTCGTCCATATTAACAATAACCATATCAGAGGCGTTACTAGCCAAAAGGTGTGGGGGGGGGGGACGAGGAATTTACCGACTGGCTGGTAATTCTTACCGACTTTTCAGCAGAAAAAACGACTGTTTTCAACAACAAAAATGACATTTTTGAAAAAAATCGACTGGTTTTCAGAAAAATTCACTGATTTTCAGAAAAACCGACTATTTTGACGAAAAATCGACCAATTTTCAGAAAAAACAACTGTTTTCACCGAAAAAAACAACTGTTTTCACGAAAAATCACGGCGCTTGGCGCAGGTACGGTTATTTTGACCGACTGGCCGACAGCATTGGGAGGGGGGCGTCCCCCCCCCCCAGTAGTGACGCCCCTGAAGCATATACAAAAGACAATTCTACACTAGTTTGGATACAACAAAGAGTTGTCAAACATAACACAAAGTCTTCAAATCTATTTTCAATTCATGATGCGAGCTACAAAGGTTGACGAAGGCGGGAACAAAACTTCTTAGGTAACGAGTCGTTGTATATTTAATTGTCTGCAATTTGGGTATTCAATTCAATTCAATTCAATTCAATACATTTTATTCCGGTAACTAAGACCATAATTTGAGAACACACATAACGACACTAATAAAATGAAAAACAAAACAAAACCAAGACCATATTACCCTCTATCAATAGGCTCATATAACTGTTTCCATACTGGAAGTGAAAGCCGTAGGAGCGAAGTACTCAATTGACAAATAAGGGTATTGTCGCTTGCAAGAAGCCGTTTTCTCAGAGACTCACGACACAGCCAATGCAGCTCATAAAAATTCGGGACATTATGATCAGAAAACACTTCACTAGCACTTGTAAAACGAGGGAGTTTATGAAGAAATCGAAAAATATCATTGTACGCAATACGCAGCTCGCTTATTCCTTTCTTCGTAAAAGAACAAACAAGAGAAAGGCCAAAAATACTTGTACAATACGACCGAAAAAGAAACGTCTTAACGTCGGGAGTACAATGGTGGAAATTCCGCAACAGCATATTTCCACGTGTATAAACCGATTTCAATGAATGACGAATGTGGGTATCATCAACAAGATGCTCATTAAACACAAACCCGAGGTATCGAAATTGTGAAACAAATGAAAGCACACTACCATTCAGAAGAATAGGCGGAATAAACGGGGCGACAGAACCCTTAGGCCTAAAACAAACACATTCAGTTTTTGCAGAGTTAAAAATGATATCATTTTCATCTGCAAACGATTGGCAAATTCGCAGTAATTTATTCAGGGCATTAGGGCATGTTGCTAGCAAAACTAGATCATCGGCATAACTAATATTATTTATGCAACAAAACCCGACGTGGCAACCAATGCCACTAGCACTTAAACGTTTGTTTAGATCGTCGCAATAAACCGTAAACAAAAACGCGGAAAGCACGCCCCCCTTGCCGTACTCCGTTAATAACAGAGAAAGGGGAACTTAGCTCAGACCCCCATCGTACCAAAAATCGCTGGTGCTGGAACCAATACGCAAGAACACGCAGGTAAGGTAGAGGAACACCTCTTTTTCGAAGGATTAAAAGGAGCTTTCGCTGATTCACTCGATCAAATGATTTCTTAACATCCACGAAGCAAGCATACACGTACGTTCCAAAAAGCCAGTAGTACTCAATGACAGCACGCAAAACGAATATAGCAAACTCAACCGATAACTTCTTTTTATACGCAAACTGATTTTCGGTAGTCCCTAGGAAGTTACTCAACCGACCAAGGAGAAGCCGCTCTAGAACTTTGGACATCGTTGACGCTAGAGCAATGGGTCGAAAATTATCTGCCTTCGACGAATCTTTTAGTCGATTTTTCTGCAGTGGCACAAGTAAAACTTCCATCAACGAATCAGGAAGAAAACCGTGTCTAACCATTAGAGAAAATAATATCGCAAGGTAAGGCGAAATAACGGTCACGCAAAACTTAAGGTGGTTGGAAGTCAAACAATCGCGTCCACCGGCAGAATTACCACGTAAATTTTGTATCGCTAACATAACTTCTGAAGTTGTAAAATCAGCAACACTAGTAGACATAGTACGATCATCAAGAACGTCTGCAAAACCAGCGTGGGGAACAGAACTAAATATATTAGCGAAATGGCTTCTCCAAAAATCGCATATCTGACCAGGAGAATTTCTATCTTCAACAACAACGGGCAGGACTGAAGATCGACGGTTGGAAGCACTAATTTCCGTCCAGAAAACACTAAAATGCTTATTACGGTAATTTGCAGCCATTTGGTTAGCGCGTATCGCCAGCTCTTGAGAACGTACCCAACGGAGCATACTTTTGAAACGGCTTTTCCAGATACGTCGGGTATTATCGAGAAAACCTCCGCTCACACTACCTTCTCTTACCCACTGCAGAAACCAGTATCTGGCCATATCATAACAGGGTTTAACGAACACGGACCAACCGGGGACGACATATTTCCGGTTACGCACTCTAGAAGATGCACAGGGAATCGACTTTTTAGCAGAAAGAACTAGAATCGAGCAAATAGACATGAACATATCAAGGATTTACTTGGCTAGGCTACCACTCTCTTAGGCCTTACTCTTGCCGCTGGAAAATCTGGGGGGATGATATCACATAATACTGGTGTATTCAAGATTTTAATTGAAAACACTAACGAAAGAGAGAATGATCGGTATATTTAGAAACCATCATAGCATAACTAAATTCAGTTTCTTACAAATTATACATAACAAACATATAAATAACAAACCCATACTACGATTCACCACTGAAAAGCGAAGTAAAAAAAGGGACAAACGAGTTCCCGTAACGATTAGTGCGGACTATAGGGGTTAGAAGTTTATTTTGCAATCGAGTTCGATTATCTGAGGGGCTTTTCCCGGAAGCAGTGACCGGTGGCTAATGTTTGCTAGGATAGATTTATCAAACTGCAAAATCAGGTGTTCAAGCCGGACTTTAAGTGGTGATAAATTCAGTTTCACAAGGGCTTGTTCGTAGGGTATGTCACGGTTTCGGGCCTCCTTCGCAAGGGTCCTCTGTAGGCTGTTGCTGGCAGAAACGGACCTGCAATCAGTTCGTTTCTGATCGTAGTGATTACGTATCTAGGTTTGTCCCACCTACCAAGTTCCATCCCAATCCCTCGAATCTAAGCGTTTCACGAATTTTTCGGTGCCCCCCCCCCCCCTCCACAAGTATCGGATCCGATCTGGACTTGACGTGGAACATTTGAGACGATAGCTTTTTCCACTTGCCAAGTTTCATTAAAATCCGATGACCCGAATTCACGTGATCACCAGAAATCCGGACCCCCCCCCCCCCCCAAAATTTCCCCACAGTGCCCGAATTCGGTCTGGTTATGTCAATAACGTTTCTAGGACTTGTGCCTGTTCTTCCCACAAACTTTAATCTCGATCCCTCCACTACATGCGTTTCCCAAAATTTCCGGTTCCCCCCTCCGACTCCACCCAAAGTCACCGGATCCGGCCCGGATTTGAAGTGGGACGTCTGAGACACGATGTCTTTCTAAATATCACCCATTCGTAAGTTAAAAATAACTCACATTTTGGATTTTTCTTGTCAGTTTGTTATGTCCTTATTCTTTTTTTCTCCTTTTTTTTATTTGTTTGGTTTCTTCCCCTTACAGGACCCCTCGCACTATTACTCTTCAACTTACAGAATTTTAAAATATTTGAATGCTTTAATTGGGCTGTGCTTTCAACAAATAACCAACGGTTTTGGCTGTTTTAAGCCTTTTCGGAGACCCGTTGACTTGTAGCGAAAACAGGGATACTTTACCATTTTCTTTACCTTTTCAGGAGTCAGGGATTAAGCGAGGTAAGAGGGAGTTTTCTTGGGGATGGTGGTTGTGAGACCCTTCTTGGAATTTTGCAGTCGACGTCGAACGTAAATATGGTAGCAGTTGGGAATTTTTTCCGGAAAGGTCTGATTATTCGGAAGTTGAGTGATACATGATTTTGTTTGGTAGTTGTCTGTTGTTGTGGAAACACACAATGCCTTCCAGAAATTATGCAGAGATTGAAAGATCAAGAGATACAAAAGTGGGGCTGTTTAGTACTTTCGTCGGAAACACCGAAAGAATATAGTAAAGTAAAAGACATATTTGGGGAAGAATATTATTTTAAGTTAAATTTACCTTTTAAATATTTAAAATCATGGATCCAGTTGAGGGGAAATTGCCTTCCAGTACATAGGGAACAAAGATTTAAAAAAAATAAGGGTACAAATAGTAAGTGTGGATATTGCGGAAACGAGGATAATAAATTAGCCCATCTCCTCATGGAGTGCCAGGAGCTTGAAAGTCTTAGGGAGGAAATTTGGGGGGACCATCGGTTGGTGCTACTTTCTGATATCCTGAGGTCTTCGAAGCCTGGAACCATATGCAAAATGGCACGATATGTGGAAAAGGCGGGAGAGGCTCAGTCGAGCCCGAGTGAAAGAAAATAAGTATTGTTTTATATTGAGTACGTGTTCTGTGCAGTGTTGTATCAATACATCATGTTGTGTATGGCCGTAGGGCTCAAATAAACTTTTCTTTCTTTCTTTCTATGTATGTATACGGCCTGAAAAATGGCTTTAAATAAAGTCATTCATTCATAACCGGTTTTTCTGATGGAAGTCGCCAAGAACTATGCTTTCCACGCTTTGAAGACGGGCCATACTTGCAGCACTGCCCACTACGCTTGCGGCATTTAAAGCGAGACAAACTTGCGGGTTTAGAAATTTCTAGCGAAGCAAAGGTGCGTTCTGCACACGCCAAGGAAACAATGGAGGCTGTATAATTTTTTTTTCCAATGTTCAGAATATGAAGTTATCGGAGGCAACGTCGGTGCAGAGTAAAATAACACTAGCGAGTAGCGCAAATACGTATGCTTTCCATGCTTTGCAAACGAGCCATACTCATAGATGTTTCAAGAATTCAAAGAATGTTTCAAGAATTCAAGATGCAAGTGTTACCCTTTTGGATGTTTCTTCTTCGCTATCAAAAATCATTGACAACAGAACCCAACCAGCGCACGACCTTCTACACTGCTTCCTGGCCGACGATTGAAATTAAGTGTCTTTTTGTGTATGTTTATGTGTTTTATTTACTTTCTTCATTTACTCCGCTTTCTGAAAACGGCGGGTTATAAATAAATTACTTACTTACTTATAGCGCCATACGCTACGATTGCATCAAATAAAGCGAGACAAACTTTCGGGTTCATAAATTTCTAGTAAAGGAAAGGTGAGTTCTGCACACACCAAAGAAACAATGGAGGCTGTATAATTTTTGTTGCTATGTTCAGAATATGAAGTTATCGGAGCCAGCGCTGGTGAAAGACTGATTGAGTTTCAGTAGGGTTGTTATATATCGCTCGCTAGTGCTGCTAATGTCCATGCTATTGGAGTGTGTGTCAATTTTGTCAAGTCTTGCCGCTACTCCCTAGTGTTATTTTGCTCTGCGTTGGGGAACGACTGAATGAGTTTCAGTACGGACGTTCTCTATCGATAGTGGTACTAATATCGCTGCTACTCGAGTGTGTGTCAATCTTGTGAAGTCTTGGTGCTACTCCCTAGTGTTATTTTTTTCTGGTGCTATCCTTGATGTAACTAACCTCATAGAACAAATTAGGCCTGTTGAACGATGCCCTGTAGACAATACAGCCCTCTATGTTCAGGATCTGTTGAACGTCTCCAAGCACTTTAGATGGCGCAGTGGCAGTCAGACCGATGATAGGCACTGTCGGGAAGAGGTTCTTCAGAACGCCAAGAAACTTGTAATCTGTATTGGAAGGAAATTTATTCGTTAGACTGAGGAGGTCAGAAACCAGTGTTGCCAAGTGTGACACTTTTGGTGCTTTTTTGACACTTTGTGTCTCTGGGTAACACCGTGAAACTTTTTAAATATTCTTTGAGCTCAAGCTGACTTTGAAACATATATGTTGTATACATTACTTGAAAAACTTTCCTTGAATATATGTGACACTTTTTCTCTGAATGTGACACCTTTTTTTTACAAATGATACTTTTTAGGTCATACAAGCACTTTTTCATTTACTTTATTAAAGTGATGGATTACCGCCTGAAAAACACTGCCAAAAAAATTACTTTACTTTGATTTCTTACACAACACGACCAACGGTTTCGATGGGATCCCAAAAATTCAATATTTGATCCAGACAATTGGGTCTTGTCTTCGGCAGATCCAGTCTTCGCCAGACTCCTTGAACATTTTTACTATTAAAATTCAAAAACAGGTTAATCATCTGAGAAAAACAAGTTCAGGTATTGAATCAGCATGTGTGTTTAACCCTATCAGCCATCTCTCTTTTGACGAAAACTTCCTGCCACTTCTGCCAATTTCCCGGTTTCGGCCGAATTCCGGAACTACTTTTCCGGCGAAAAAAGAAAGCTCAAAAACGAACTCAGCGTATCTTCTTTCCCCAATATTGAACATCTAATCAACTTCAAATAAAAATTCGACTTATAACAAATTTTCCGGCTCCAGCCGGATTCCCGTCGAACTATATGTTCAGGTAAAAAATGATTGTCATACACCGACTCACCATCTCTTTACCCCTAAATCGAATATCTAATCAACTACAAATAAAACTCTAACTTTTAACAATTTTCGGTTTTGGCCGGATTCCGGGCGAACTACTTGTCTGGGTAGAAAATAGTTTTCACATAAGTGTTCAGCATGTCTTCTTATCCCTAAATCGAACATCTAATCAACTCCAAATAAAACTTTTACTTTTACCAAACTTTCCGGTTTTGGCCGGATTCCGGGCGAACTACTTGTTCGGCGAGAAAATAGTTTTCAACATTATGTTCAGCATGGCTTCCTACCCCTAAATCGAACATCTAATCAACTTCAAATAAGACTTTTACTTTTAACAGACTTCCGGTTTTGGCCGGAAATTTTCCGATGACAAAATGGTTTTCACCACGTGTTCAACATGTCTTCTTACCCTATAATCGACTATCACATTATCTGTTTGAAAATATTTAATTTGCCCCTTAATCTAAAACCCCTCCCCCACCCCTAAATGTAGGGCTAAATAGCCCATCTACCAACTTGACCTTACTCTTGACCCAAAGAATCCTCCCACCAAGTTTCATCAAAATATCTCATTCCCTTCGAGAGTTACAGTGCGCACAGCCGGACGGACGGACAGACGGGCAACTTTTGCGATGTCATAGGCATTCCTCCACTTAGGTTTTGGGATCCCAAAAACAGTTTGAAGCAATAAAGCTCATTTCAGATTAAATTTTGTTACAAAACTGTAACGTCACCGTTAATATTTTTATTAAAGAAATAGAAAACCGTGATTTTCGGGTTTTTTTCTTGATCAGCTAATTATCCCTCTAGGATGATGTGCGAGGGATAAATATAAATTCAGATATTTCGGTTGCACTTCCGGCAAACCGTCCTCAGCGATCCACCACAATCACAACAGGAGAACGATGCGGAACCAACACACACTAAGACGAGATTTAACTAAAAACCAGAAGAAAACGGTGCGGATGCAGATAAAAATAAAATAACGAAAGATAAAATGTGCGTGTTAAAAATATATATGTAAAAATCTGTGATTATTTACAATTCTGAGCTCTGTGTATATTTACAATTTACCATCCGTCTGGGAAAGCGCAGAAGCTTTCACCCAGAAAACGGCCCACTCGAAAGATCCATTATACGTTTGACCACTTTGGATAAAATCTTTCACAAAACCGAAAATCACGAAAATCACGGTTTTCTATTTCTTTCGTAATGAATGGTCAGCTTGGCTTCAAACCTTATATTTAATATTTTTATTTTATTTAAACTAGGATACGACTAATTAGGTTCAGACAAATGACAAAAGAAGCAACAAACACGGGCATAAAGAAATGGCATATGAAATGGTTTAAAATGTTATTACAAATTCAGTTTTCACCAATTATTCGCATTTTGCGCGTTGTTCAGCGGAATGCAACAAGAATTCGAGGTGCAAAAAGGACCTTTTTGTCAGCAATTGTGACAGTTGAGTCGAGCTCTTGGCCAGTCGTGCACCCAGCACTGGTTGAGTTTCAGCACAGACGTTCGCTATCGCTAGTGGTGCTAGTGTCGCTGCTATCCGAGCATGTGTCACTTCTTTCAAGTCTTGGCGCTACTCCCTAGTGTTATTTTGCTCTGACTTACCTTTTCTGAAGTCGTGTCCCCACTGACTGCAACAGTGGACTTCGTCAACGGCTATCTTATCCAGCCTCTTCATTTGGAAAGCTTTCTGTAGTTTCGTCATGAACATCTTGCTCTTTGCTAGCTTCTCCGGAGTGCAGTATAGCAGTTTCAGTTTGGATTTAGGGTTGATCATTTCCTACAAGATATAAATATACTTAAAGGACCCCTCGCAATAGTTTAAAAGGGGGTAAAAATAGATTAAAATTAATGTCACTGAGGGATGGAGGAGTAGCCACAAAAAGTACGAGAAATGATTTTCATTGTTTTATATAAATAGTATAAAAATAAGTTAAATTAGAAAAGATGCTACGGGAAAAAAGAAAAAAAAAAGAAAAGAAAAAAAAAAGGACCCCTCGCACTATTTACTGTTCAACTTACACCCGATGAAAAATTTATCTCAAAATAGTACTATAAAGTAGTACGAAAAAGTAGCATGCAGTACTAACAATGCTACTACATGCTTCTACTTCAAGGCTACCGTGTTACTGCATACTACTAGATGCTACTATTAGCAAGACCGGATGCCACTATGGCAAGACAGGATGCTACCGGATACTAGTACATAAGATTGGACCAGTGTGAGGCGCATTAAATGATAGTATTCTTTGCTATTACATAGTATTACATGCAACATTTTCGTACTACTACCATACTACTACGCAGGCTACACATTTTTCATCGGGCAGTATTTTAAAATATTTGCATACTTTAAAACTAGGCTCTGCTTTCAACAAATAATCCACGGTTTTTGCTGTTTTAGCCTTTTCAGAGACCTGTTGGCTTGTAGCGAAGACAGGGAAACAATTTACATAGCCGTCTTTTCTGATGGGAAAACTTCTCGCAGACAACCATCTGCAGCGTGACACACATCGAAGGTAGCAAAATGCGGCAAGTGAGAAAATCAGCGTTGAGAGCGTTGGATGGGTTAGAATATACCGTACGAAAGTGGGCTCTCCGGGTTTAGAAGTATATGGTGTGATTACAGAAGTAGGTTGCGTTAGTATTATAGGTAAGACAGATCCTCTAATACATATAAATGTAAAGATATAGATACGATACTTTACTGTACAAAAAGCTTTCATAGCATTGGATTGCCGAACTTGCCACTTTTGTCAGGTACATCATATAGAGGCGAAAACCTTATTATTGCAATTATATTATTATTATCATAACTACATAACATCATAATAAGGCAATAGTCATAACCAATCAAAATGAAACACTAAGCAGTAAAACATTGTGGGGGATATGTTTGTCACTTGTAGAGATTAGGGAATCATTCATTTATTTGGGGGTTAAATTTAACATCGAATGGCAAGTTTGGTAAGCACGTGGATACTGTTTTGGTGAAGGGTAACAGATGTGTGAACGGTATTCTGCGTAGTAACTTGAAAGGTAAAGGACATGAGGTTTCATGGAGTAATTTTTAATACGAAAGTGACATCGGGGTTAGAAGTTGTACAAGATAGACATTTTAAACGAGTTCTAGGGCTATCAGAGAAGAGTTGTAATTTAGTTTTAAAGGGTATCTAGGATTATTTTCGTTACGTATAGTAGTAGCTTTTCCGGATGGTAAGATTTTGGGAAAAAAATATTAGTTTGAAAGCTGAGTATTTAGAGGCTCTCATAGACCCGTCAGGTGATTCAGGTCCACTCCAGATAAAAAAGTATCCTTGATCAATGCGGGATATATCACCAATGGTGTGACGGCTAGGGTCCAGGGGCCACTGAAGGCGAGGTTAAGGAAGGTAGTTCAATGGGTTCTACTAGACCAAGAAATCCAAAAACGGCAACACGAGAAGGATTCTAAACCGTTGATGTAGGCTATCTTTACGCTAAGGCCAAAGAATGTTGGGGTTTAGAAATGTTTTTAAAGGAAGGTTATCTTCGGAGGAATCATGAGTGTGTTCCACCCTACTTACCGTAGTTACTATTTCACAAATTCTGGGCTTTTTGCCGTCAAGGCTGAAATGATTTTTCTCTAGCAGAAGATCATGCCACGCGAGAATCCGACCAATCACGTTACAGAGATGCGTAGTTACCACGCTTACTACGCTCCCGAGCATGGTAAGCAAATAGTTACTGTTAGTTACTATTTCGAGAAGGTTGGAACGGACAGCGTAGTAACTTTTTACAAGGCTGGAACGAAAATAGTAACTAACAGTTACTGTTGTTAGAAGGGTCGAACACGCTATAAAACTCATGGTTGGTGCTCGTAGTGATAGCCTCCCCCTGGGAATTCGGAGAAAAGATGTGGGAAGTGTTAAGAGGCGGTAGTGGTCCTTATTTCTGCCCGATGTGTGGTTGTGTGGATGAAAATCTGTTAGGGTACATTTTATGTGCGAATGTGTGGATTTGAATGATTTAAGAGTTGAAATATAGGGGGAGCGAATTTTTGGGGTTCATTGGTGGAAAAGTTTAAGGAGAAAATTTTGTTTGGGGTTAGGCAGCTTGGCAGGTTTTTGCCGATAGGTTAGAAGCATAGAGAAGCTTTTGTGGCTGGGATTTACTACAAGACTTGTTTGTTTGTTTTTTATTTTGGTTTTGTATCTCGTTTTGTAAGCAATGGCCCTCGGGCTTAAGCAATATATATCATATCATATCATATATACTTAAATAAGTCCAAACAGAAGACTTTTTCTTTTAAACCACAATTGACAGGAGCAATGACTACTCTTCACTTTGCTGACGCCGTTACGTCCTACGCTATCTCTATCGGTTGACGCTCATACCCCAACCAGTGAAACAGAAGTATCGCCTTCTAATCACAAGGAGTAAACCCTTTCTCGGTTCGGTAGTAAATATTCCTTCAGCCCCGCCGATACCCAGCCGATCGGTAGTAGCTACCGATACATTTGGGCGGGGCTTTGAGCTTACCTAACCTCGCATCGTATAATAATAATATTAATAATAATATAACAGCTGAATTTTATTAGAGCTATATTTCGGCCTTTCTTGGCAAGTGTCTTCTTCAGGCTCAAAACCACTCAAACAAACACGTTGCATCGCCCAATTTGGAAATGTGGGGACAAAAGATTTTTAGAAAATGGGCATAAAATCTTTAACCGCTCCAACTTCAGCGGTTTTGAGCCTGAAGAGGACCCTTGCCAAGAAGGTCCGAAATATAGCTCTAATAAAATTCAGCTGACATCCGTTTTGCACAATCAAATATGATTCACAGGCTGAAAGGAATATTTATAATAATAATATAACGCAAGAAATAGGCCGCCGGACTCTACAGAAATGCAAAGTTGCGTGAGTTCAAAATGAACTTCAATTTTTTATATTTATACCAGTATTAGTTATTTTTTTCATTTGTTGACTCTAGTTGGTCGTATCCTAGTTTAAATAATAATTTCCTTCCGCAATACGGACTTAATTTAATTTACTCGGATGTGTCACCCACGAGCAGTGTTACCAGATCGTGATCCAAGAAATACGCCACTGTCTTTGAAAAGTACGCAAAAAATACGCCGGCGTGCTAACCACTCGGCCACGGACGGACATGGGATAGATAGATGGATAAAGCCCTTGGGCCATGAACAAAAAAAAACAGTACATCCTTTACATTCATTACACGAGCGAACTTTTAATCAACATAAAACAAGACCAAAGGTTCCGATGGGATCCCAAAAATTCAATATTTGATCCAGACAATTGGGTCTGTTTTTCGCCAGATCCAGTCTTCGACAGACTCCTCGAACATTTTTACTATCAAAATTCAGAAACAGATTAAGGCCAAAAAGCTAATCATCTGAGAAAACCAAACTTCTTGCCTTACTTCTGCCAATTTCCCGGTTTCGGCCAAATTCCGTAACTACCTGTCCCGCAAAAAAAGAAAGCTAAAAACGAACTCAGCGTATCTTCTTTCCCCTGTATCGAACATCCATCACCTTCAAATTAAAATTTAACTTAAAACAAATTTTCCGGTTCCAGCCGAATTCCGGGCGAACTATATGTCCGGGTAAAAAATGATTGTTATACACGGATTCAGCATCTCTTCTTACCCCTAAATCGGATATCTAATCAACAACAAATACTTTTAACAATTTTCCAGTTTTGTCCAGATTCCGGGCGAACTACTTGCCCGGCGAGAAAATGTTTTTCACCATCGCTTTCAGCATGTCTTCCTACCCCTAAACAGAACATCTAATTAACTTCAAATAAAACTTTTACTTTTAGCAGACTTTCCGGTTTCGGCCGGATTCTTGGCGAACTACTTGTCCGGCGAGAAAACAGTTTTCACCATCGTGTTCAGCATGTCTTCTTACCCCATAATCTACTGTCTCATTAGCTGTTTGAAAATATTTTGCTTGCCCCTTAATTTAAACCCCCTCCCCCACCCCTAAATATAGGGCTACAAAGCCAATCTACGAACTCGACCTTACTATTCACCCAAAGAATCCTCACACCAAGTTTCATCAATATATCTCATTCCCTCCGAGAGTTATCGTGCTTACAGACGGACGGACAGACGGACGGACGGACAACTTTTGCGATGTCACAGGTATCCCTCCACTTACGTTTTGGGATCCCAAAAACAACTCCCCTAAATCTCCAACTAACCTTGCATACTTTTAATTGTCTTACTTAGATGGTCCATAAATGCATCAATCCTGCAAATATTTCCAGGGTTTGTACTATTCAAAGGGTTTATACTCTAAAATTTACAACGCATTACGTAACTATCATCAAGATAACTACAAGAATTGTCAATCTTATGAGAAGGACATTCACATTTCAGAACAATTCCCTATTTCCTATTTTATTTAAGGCACTAGCTCGCCCACTAATTGGATATGGCCACGCAACAACAAGGCCCCTCTATATCAAGGATGTCATCGCCATTGAGCAAGGTCAAAGAAGAGAAACAAAAACAGTGCCAGCCATTCGCCATCTGCCTTATGAAAACCGGCTTCAAAATCTACCATTACCCAGTCTATCTTACAGATTTCTTCGAGGCGATTTGTCGAAACTTTTAAAATTTGCCATAGTTATTATGATAACATTAGGCCTGATGATGTCTTCACTTTCAGTCACAACGGTCTCAGAGGACACAACTTGAAACTGAGTGGTAAGAAATTCCGAGAAGACATCGGAAAATGGAGCTTTAGAAACCGAATAGTAGAATATTGGAATAATCTCCCAGAAAGTGTTATAAATACCGAAATATCAACCAATTCAAAGCAGGTGTCGACTACCAACTGGCTGAAATTCAATTTAGTGTGTAAAGTATCTCGAGAAATTTATAGAGGAGCCTTATTATTGCAATTATATTATTATTATTATTATATTTTTAAGCAGATCCTTTACTGACATAACTATACCTATACTATAAACATATGCTTACATTTTGGAGTTCAGTCACACGCGGTCTAGGCGTTGAGGCGTTGATCATTTCAGCCGCTACGTTGATCCGCTTTAGAGCCATTATCTGATCCTCCATAAGAGCCACTAGAGGGGACACCACAAGCGTAAAGCCTAAAGAAGAAGAATATTATACTGTAAAAAAAATATCTTGCAGGATTTGGTACTGGGATTAATCTTGTCTCTATTGAGATAAGATTATCTCTAATTCGGATTGATCTTATCCCAGTGGAGATAAGACTAGTCCCAGTACCGAATACTGCAGTTAACTTTAATCCTTACTCGAAGAAAATTTTTACAGTGTAGTAAGAGCTACTAGAGGGGACACCACAAGTGTAAACCCTAAAGAAGAAGAATATTATACTGTAAAAAAAAATATCTTGCAGGATTTGGTACTGGGATTAATCTTGTCTCTAGTGAGATAAGATTATCTCTAATTCGGATTAACCTTATCCCAGTTGAGACAAGATTAGTCCCAGTAGCAAATATTGCAGTTAACTTTAATCCTTACTCGGAGAAAGATATTACGGTGTAGAAAGGATAAGGCATTATCCTTATCCACAAGGGGGACCTCGCTGAGACATACAAGCTATGCCACGGTATGTATGAAAACGTCGAAGCTGACGACATCATTAACTTCAATTTCAACAACTTGCGTGGCCATAGCCTCACCGGAGAGAGGTTCTTCAAAGACATTAGTTGCGTTTTCGCAGATCCCATGGCATCTGATACCACGGTAACTGGATCTGCAATTAGTAGTTTTTTCAGTTATCGTGGTATCTGATACACGACTGCTCTGCAAAAACGACCATTGCCGAAATTGCATTTATCGAAGTCATCCCAAAAGACTTCGCCAAACTTCTTTCCCACCAATCTGACAAAATTTGATGAAAGTGATATGACTTTTCAGATACCCCCGGCCAGTTACCACGGTCGGACCGTGTATCTGAATATCAGATACCACGATAACTGGCCAGATACCGTCGCAGATACCGCGATAACTGCAAAAAACGCCTTTTGACCGTGGTATCAGATACCACGGTAACTGCGAAAACGACTTCACACCGTGGTATCAGATAGCATGGTATCAGCAAAAACGCAACTACTGGTCGGTCGAGTTTCAGAAATCGAGTCCCGCTTCACTGGAGTCACCTGCTCGACGAAACAGCAAACTCTCCATCACTGAGCCGATTCAAGAAAGAAATCGACGAATTATTTAAAACCGAAATGTTTCAAGAGAACCTTGTAGAGGCTTTGCGGCCTTATCATTTTTGCAATATATTATTCGGGGAGCGGGTGGAGGTCTGGGACACAAGTAGGTATGGGACACGTGTACTTTCTCGAATCCAGCTGATGGGAAAATTCTGAGTATTAGACTGAATAAGCACTATCTAGTGGGCACTTTAGTCAGATAACATTCAGTACGAATATATAACTTTCATTTCAGAAATTTTTCAAAAGTAAGTTTTTCGTGGATCTTCTGCTGACTTTACACCCCGAGGCACGTCTTTGTATTTCGAGTCTGGATTTTCGTTGTTGTTTTTGTTTTATAGCTAGGTCAATGCTGCACACACTAGCCCCTTTGTTTTTATTTTACTGCTGCCATCTTCTAACATTTTGCGAAAAAACTGAAATTTGACAGTCCGAGGAGGACTGGGACATGGTACAGTGAGGAACATTGGGACACGCGGCCCCAAAGTCAATACGATTGGGGCACTATGTCCCATACCTCCTCAAGGCGCCAAACTGATGACGACTCAATAGCTATGAAGGTATGAATGTATTCCCAAAAAAGCCCTATGGGCCACAGCGGGACAAAATATAAAAATAAACAAGTACTCCAACTGCAATGTACCAGTCTATGTATTTAACAGTCGAACTCATACTTCTAATAACTAAATAACTATTAAACAAACTAACACCTATCCCTACCACAACATCAACCTACAATAAAAAGTTCACGGTGCTCCATGGCAACCTACAGGAGTAGTTATATAAAGGGGGTTCTGGCTCACCCTCCCCCCAATTTCAAAACCCCATTTTAACATCAATTTCTTAAATTTTAACATCCTTTTTACCAAATTATCCCCCTTTTTAAGAACATTTTTATTTTCTTACTTCCAAAATAAAGGATACAAGAAATGAGAAATATTACCCTTTACTACATAGAAAATACTACAATATACACTACTTCTTTTTTTTTACATTTTTCATTTTTTATTCAAATATTACTGAGTAAACAGTTCTAAATCCACATATGTTTCTTTGTTCTTGTTTTCGCGTACAATAGGCTGCAAAACCAGATTTTTCTTTAAAAGTAATTCGTTAGCAATGGCATTATATTTCTGAGTTATAAACAAATCACAGGGTTTGTCATTATGATTAATAACTACAACCAACTTATCACCATATTTTGTCTTAGCAATTCTCATTTTAACAATAGTATATTTCAATCCTAGAACTAGTTCTTCTTTCCTGATTGTCTCATTGTATTTATTCATTCTGATTGTATTCAAGACTTCCTTTGTAGACTCCATTTATTAGGGGATGATTTTATTAAATAAAAATCCAGACTCACAAACTCACATACATATTTTTGTTAATAATATCTAATGTAGCTTTTCTTTCATAATATATAACACAGTAAACATTATATGGTACGGGTTGATTATCTTTCAACGTTAAACTTATTTCAATATCAGCAGTTGTTCCATTATAAATATTTGACTCGTGTTTGGAAACATCGAAACAGAATAGTGGGTATACTTCTTTAAATTCTTCTATACTAACAACACTACCAGTATCAAATGCTAATTGTTTATAACCCAAATGTATGAACCTATTGTAAAGATTTGAGTATTTACATTTATCATCGCTAAAATCACATTTAAGTGGTTCTTCGGGATATTTATCCCCATTAATTCTAAGTTCTATGTCTGTTAAATTCATATGATCAAACACCATATTATTCATTAATTGATTGTTATGCTTTTCATTTTTCTGTAGCATCACAACTACTTTTGTTGGATTGTTTCTCTCAGATATAACTTTCCAAGTGTGTTCCTTATTCTGACTAACATCGCTTTTATAAGTATTACATGCTTCCCACATCAGATTATGCTTTCTGTCCTTAGCAAGACCCTTTTCTAAGTTACTCATCATTTCGATACTAGGAGCTACAATAGGGATTTTCCAGGATAAATACTCGATGACCACTTTGAAATTAGTATTTCCATTTCTTATAATCATGTTGTTATCATCATTTCTTCTTAGAAATATTTTATGCGATGCACCTCTGAAGAATCGTTTGTTTCCTTTCAAAAATCCAAACAATTTGACTTATAGATGTTAAATAATTCAGAGCCCCATCTATTTCGTTATGATGCTTAAGGTAATAATGAGGCATTTTAAAATAATTATCGGTACCATTCCAGTCATCTTTATATTTTAAATTAATTTGATTTAATAATTCCACATCAATATTTAAGTTTAGATTTACGTCATATGGTTGTTCTAGATTGGGTTCTATAGCATGAGTGGGAGCTCGACTCGATTCCTCTAAAGTAGTGGTCTGTAAAGCTGTTTTAAATGTATCACCTAATCTGACAAACCGTCTTCTTGAATTATTATCACCTTCCTGTAGTTTATTCATTATCGTTTCAGCGTTCTCTTGTAATTTTTTGATGGTGTCTTTAGTGTTTTCTTTTTGTGCTATAATAACTGGAGCGTTTAATTCTGTAGCATATTCCCGAAATCCTGCCTTCTCCATCTCATTTTGTTGAACCTTTCTTCTCTGAATTTCTCTGTTCTTCACTATATCCGATAAAATATCACTCAAGCGTCTTGAATCCATTTATATACAACTAATTTTATTTCATAATAAATTTTGAAAGTTCTTTTTCATAAAACCCTCCTTGAATTAATTCCCCACTTTTGTCAGATATTTCATAAGTAATGGGAATGGTAGGTCTAATGGTTGCTATCTGAAATACTTCATCCGTATAATTAGGTAAATATCCTTTATCAAAAACACTTTTTTCTTTTTTAATTCTGACTAAATCCCCTACTTTGACTTTGTGACTCTGTGAGTTTCCTGTGATTTTGTAGTCATCTACTGGAGGAAACAGAGCACTAAAAACCTTTTTCTGATTAACCTTTTTACTAGCATCAACTGGTTTCATTTGTATTGAACGGTGGTACGAGTTATTATAATTACTCGCAAATAAAGGTAAAATATCAATCCAATTAGTAGTGTTATTGTGAGTGAAATATTTCCATAGCTTTTCTTTTAGCGTTCTATTGAACCGTTCAACGATTTGTGCTTTCAATTCGCTTTCAGATGCAAACCAGTGTATATCGTTATTTTTCAAAAAAGTTTGAACATTTCTCATCACAAATTCTTTACCTTTATCAGTTTGTAGTTTCTTAGGAATTCTTTCTTTAAATATAACACTGAATGCTTTTATTATTTCAGCACCCGTTTTGTCTTTCAGAGGGATACACCAAGCATATTTACTAAAGCAATCAATAACAGTTAAAATGTAATTTGTTTTATTATTTTCTTTTTTATATTTCTGCATGTCAACTAAATCAGCTTGCCATTGCTCATCAACATAGTGAACATACACTCGCCTCCTTTCAAAGTTATGATAGGAAGGTTTGTGTAACGTATACACATTCTCATTTTGCAATACATTTTTTATTTTATCTTTGGAAACCTTAACACCATTTTCTTTTAATTTTCTGTAAATATCATCCACACCTGAATAATTAGAATAATACGTCTTTAAAATATCTGTTTCTGCGTTGAGGTTTTTTTTAAAAAGCGATTTTTCATTGAACCACAGATAACGCAATTACCTTTCAGCATTGGAACATTATTTTTTTTGTGACACTACCTTAAACATTGATTCAGTGTCAGTGCTCTTTTTACATTTCATACAATAAATCTCCATTTATTAGAAAACAATTTTCTTAAACGAAAAGCTACCAACCCTTCATTTTCCGCTGGATGTAGGAAATGCAGTGAAAACCACAGTTTAATTCATCTATATTTTGAACAGCAAGATTTTCATAAGCTATTTTTTTCTTTGAAGTTTTTAGATATTTAACTATTTCTTTTCCTGGGGGAATACCGAAAGAATAAAAAAATTCTACATGGGGGTATTCAGGTAGATTACAATACGCAACCCAGTGAGTTCCAGGCATTCCGAGTTTATCATAATTAATGACACCGCATTCCGAATCGTTTATATGTTTGGGCAGCGTATCTAAAGAGAAAACACCTCTAAAATGTGGTATACTCCCTAATGCATCCATAATATCAAAATTGGTTAGAGGTCCTACTTTACTTTTGCTTCTTTTTTGATGTCCCCGTTTTTTGACTTCCTAGGTCTACCACGTACCCCATGACCGACAACTTTTTGTGTTCCTGGAAGTGTAAGCGCTCCACCGGTGTTGACATCATCGGTTTTTTTCTTAGGTCTTCCCCGTACACCATTACCCACAACTTTTTGCGTTCCAGGAAGTGTAAGCGCTCCACCTGTGTTGGTTATGTTATCCACCAATTTCTTACCAGCGAATGTACCCAAAGCAGCAGCTCCGCTTGTTAAAGCTGCCTTACCAAGGGTAATTGCTAGCGGTATTAAAAATGGAAGTAATCCACCCTTTTGAATCGCTTCTTTCATCTGTTTGTATGATACATCAATATCACAACCCTTATTATTCATTTTACATGTTTCAATTTTATCAATTTGTCGTTTACTTAAAAGTAACTTGACTGGTTCTCGTTCATTTTGTCTACTGTGGCTAACATGTATCTGACATTTTTGTTTAGCACCAAAGCATTTCTTCAGCTTTCCTTTCTGAAGCTTTGACAAATAAACTGTATACTCCATTGTTTCAACCATTTATTAGGGAATAAATTTATCTTATAAAATTTATTTACCAGCCATCATTTTTTCTATTCTGGTAACGAATGGTTTGTCAACAGGTTTTAGCTCTAGCTCTAGAAGCCTTTTTAAAATATTTACTACTGCTCTTTCAATATTATCGATACGAGTTTTTTGACCAGCAATCTTTCCTTCAATTATACCGTTATGGGTGTGTTGCCCCAGAAGCTTTTTGTCATAATCTAAAAGATTCATAGTTAACGTTGCTAAATTAACAGCATCATTTTTGTTTCTAGGGTTTTGAACATTTGTTATCAACTTGTTTTCAGCGTTAATCTCTTTATCATTAACTCGAACTATTTCTTTTACAAATAACCCTTTATCTTTGTTCCTTACCAACGAATTATCAGGAGAATCATCTATCGCAGTTAATCTGTTGATATCTTCGCTAAAGTATTGGTTGGCTAGCACTTGTCATGCAGTCATTTGTTCTTTAAATTGATTCATAATCACAGTCATAGATCTTAAGCTAATAGCATCCTTGTCTGCCTTGGCATCACCTAAATTTATAATTCGTCTATCATGTAGGTTAATGTTACCATTTCGTCAGTAACTTTCAATTCGTTACTAACCTTTTTTCCAACACTACCAAATTTATTAATTTATTATAGAAATAAATTATCCGGTAAATTTTTCAAAGTTTTTCCTGTACTTAAGGGTTGTATCTTTTATTTTTAAATCTATGAAGAAAAAACCGTAGCCCTTGGTTGCCGTCTCGAATTGTTTGAGAAATTTTTCATTGTCTATACTGGATACATGGCTTTGTCTTATTAATTTTACTTCTTTTGGATTAGAACACTGAAAGAATGCAAAATAATTGCACTGGAGCCTTACCACCTTTGGCGTTTTATGATAGCTCTGTGATAAATAAACAATCGAGGCATTTTTCTTTCTTCCTCTTATGAATAAATCTTCTATTTTCTTCTGGTCTTTTTCAGTGACAAAATCGTCAAAGATAATCAAGTTTTGGTACTCGGGGTCTAAGTCGTCAACATCGACAATATCATCAAGATTGTTACTTACTGTTAAGACTTTCGATTTGCATTGTGACTCCAAAGTGGTTAAATTGGTTATAAGGTCTTGATATTTATCTTCTTCAAGATCTTTAGCATACATAGTATATTCGGTTGAAACAAAGATATTCATAAATTAAATTCAAAAGAAGGTTAGTTTTCCCTGTTCCAGAACTACCACAAATTAAGAGTCTGAATGGCCACTGAGGTGCAAGGTCGTGCTTATTCTGATAAGTGTTCTTTTCACTAAAATCATAGACTTTGATTGGAGCCTTTTCATTCATTTATTTAGGAAGAATTTTTCATTATAAGATTTACTTGAGTATTTTAAGTATATACTTGAAGTTTTGAAGTAGGTACTTGAATTTTTTAAGTAGGTACTTGAATTTTTTAAGTAGGTACTTGAAGTTTTTAAGTAGGTACTTGATTTTTTTAAGTAGGTACTTGAATTTTTAAAGTAGGTACTTGAATTTTTTTAAGTAGGTACTTGAAGTTTTTAAGTAGGTACTTGAATTTAATGTTTATAACCTAAAGGTAAAGTGTGTATTTTATCGCTTGTTACTATCCTTTTATCATCCTTAGGATCTAACGCTTTTTTATTTTGGTTCTTCTAGAAACATATTGTGCTTGTATGATCTTAAGTTAAACTGGGTTATAGAAAGGTTTTCCGTTTTACCAAACAGTACATCCTTATAGTTTTGAATGGTAATTTTATCTTTAACTATATTGGTTTTTTTTCCTTTCAGTTTTTGCTAGCTTTTGAAGGGTCTTGGTTGTCCTTTAAATAAGCATATACCTTTGATCGTAATCCAACAAACTCTGTCATAACCTGTCCACCTAATTCATCTTTCATCATTCCTATCACTTTCTTATTTACATTAGGGAATCCGTATGGATTATCTTTCGCATAATCAGATGTATCGAACCTCTCATTCAAATCCTGTTTGATATCTTGATAAAAATCTTCAGTTCTAATATCATATATGAAAGAATCAGTGTCCATATAACACAAATCAATTTTATCTCCATATTTAGGCTTCATATAATCATAATGGAATTCATACATCAATAACTTGGATAGTTCCAATACAGCAAAGCCGATATACATTGGTTTGTCTAATTTTATCTTTTCCTTTGACATTCTTGCTACTGAAAAGTTTTCACTAAAAATTATTTCAGATTTAAAGTTGGGTTTCTTTATTATTTTTTCTCTTGTTGCATCATCCGTTATTATTTCCATATCCGCTCGCTTCCTTACGTTTTCCATAGTTTTTCCAAAGCAAGCATTATTCATAAGCTTAAAGAAATCCTTCTCAAAATCATTTGTACCTTTAGTTCTAAGTGCTGTGTTGTGGTCTATATATCCTTTTAAGTAAGCACTTTCAGTGAATCCTAGTATTCTGTGTACTCTTTTTAATATCAAGCCTTTTTGTAAATAAAATTCTAGGTTCCTGTGGTGAACTACATAGTTGGTTTTATCTAATACTGTGGTACATAGCTTACCGTTAAAGTGTTCGGGTGCTAATGGTAAATCCTTGTGTAATTCGTGTAGTTCTTTTGGATATTCTAAATCTACCTCATATATAGCAGCTACATCTTGTCTAACCGACTTAATCGTAATCACCGACTTGATATGAGTTTTTAGATGGTTGTAATACTCGATTGATTCGTATTCATTCCTTTCTTTCAAATCATCCGGTATGGAAATGAATTGGAAATCATTCGCTGGTAAATTCTGCGACATCGCCCACCCATATAAATTATTAGCGTCTAAATACATTAAGTAATTAGATGGTTTATGCTTATTATAATCACTTGTATATTTATTATTTGCTTTTGCGTATCTTTTTATACATTGGGATACACCACCTCTTATTCCTTTTTCTATAAAGGTATACATGTCTTCCTTTGAGAATAACGGCAAGTCTACTTTTGAATGCTTTAAGAAAGAATCCCATGTCAACCCAGGAGCTGAGAAGTAATGAAGTGGATCCAAATCATAATTCCGTATACAAACGTTCCTGAAATTCTCCACAACATCTGATAGAATTAACACATCACTTTTTAGGTACAACTTGGTATAATCAAGTAATGTTTCACAGTTAAATTGCTTCCATATAGATACCGCTCTTTTATAATCACTTTTGTCAATACCTTTCCCCGTCAACCTAGAATAAAAGCTTTCTATTGATGGTAACTTTGTACATTTCATTTTATCGAAACTATCTACGAATTCATAGGGATACACCCCTTTTTTAATTATTTCTTTGAATTCTTCATCGTTATTGAAACTATTCGATGTGTACTTGAAATTCTCTCTTAGATGATTACAGGGTACTTTGCAATCACATTTCGCTAAATTTGCTGATAGTCTGTCTAAAGATGAAGCCATACATAAATCTCAATCGAATTCTTATAAACCGGATCTCATATTTTATTTCCGTATCCGTCTTTCTTATACTTATTGATTTCGAGAATGAGATGAAACTTTCTGCACTTTCAAAAATTCCGTTATCAGGTATCAATTCTCTAACAAACAGATGGGAATCATATTTAGATAAATTATGCATTACTACCGGGATATGCCTAGGAATCCTATATTTCATATTACATTCAGCATGAGCAAATCCCCTATCTTCTCCTGTCATGTGGTCGTGATCAAAGTGAGGATTTTCAGTAATTTCAGTTGTACAGATGTGACAAGTCTTATTCATTAGATTTTTCCATTTTTCGGTAATTTCTGCATTGGTATAAGTATGGTTTCTTTGTCTGCTTTCATATTTGTTTGCAATTTCTGTGTATACTTTTGTAACGGTTTTAACAAAATGTTCTGCAGCGTCTTCACCGAAATAATCGTAGTATTTGTTCTGGTTTGTATCAAAGGAACAGCATACCTGAAATCCGTAAGCAAATGGCTTCTGTTTGGCCACTTTTATTGTTTTCTTCCCGTTTACCTGATTGTATTCTTCGTTATAAGACTCAAAGTCTGCTATTATGCAATAAGGTACTTTAATTTGTTTTGCAATATTTTTATATTGTATACTTGAACCTTCAGGAGGCATTATTATATCAGGATCTTCGCAATTATTTTTACTTTCATGTTTTTCAAAGCATTCTTCCTTCTTAAAATGCCTTCCGCAATAAGTGCAGAGGTATGTCTTTGTTTTCTTTTTAGATATTTGAGGACCAACTAATCTGCTCAGATCCTTTACCAGTACATAATGATTATCGAAATACAATAAATGAACGATATGTTTTGCAGTTTTCCCATTAATTGTACTTTTTAGTATATGACTTCTGATAATTTTCTCTTTTTCAATTTGAAATAAACAAATCTTAATGTTGTATCTATTTTCAAATTTGTGTATATCTTTAGTATCCATTGGGAAGTTGGTAACCCCTTCGAAATCAAATTCGTTCTCATATTGTTTATATTTCGAAATTCTCTCAGCGTTGTCCTTGGTTGGGTATAAATGTGGTAAGATGGACCAAAGAAAGCATTTTTGATCTAAATTTTTTATATTTATGCACGCTTTTTTATTTTTTACGAAATCTGGTAGTATTTTAAACGTTCCTCCCATGTAAGATTCTATTCGTGTCATCCGATAATCAATTCCTTCATACCGACTAAATTGTAGCCCAGATCGAGGGGTATTACTTAAAGAACTAAGTCTCTTGTTATTATTATCCAAATGATTATGAGTAAGAATGCTATTTTTATTTAAAATCCAAGAAGTACTGTTGTAATATACTACTACTTCTTCATCATTCTCCTGTCGATGGAAAATAACCCGAGTTACAAACTGAACTCTATATTGATTTATTTCGTTCATTCGCCGCTGTATATCTGCGAAAGTAAAAGCAATAAGAGTATGCTCGTCAACTCCATTACCTTGAACTGAAACGTTTACAGTGAATATATTCTCACTTTCGCTAAAAATAGTAGGCTGCTGTTCTTCTTCCGTTCTAAATACATGATCAGGAATTAATTTTTCTTCTTTAATTTTTTTCTTATTTATGAAGAGAGTTGATAAATCGACTACTTTTTCTTTATTGTCATCACTTCTTTCGATTTGAGCTCTAATGATATTACTATTTTTCTTTATAGTATCTTCGTGTTTTTTAATAATATTATTATAGTATTCTCCAACTCTTTTTAGTACTTCTTCTCGGTTCCCGCGAGTTGATAGGTTCTTGTTTTTCAGAAATCTTTTTAATTGACTCGTATCTTTTTCTTTTATCTTTTCCTTCTCTTGTGTTATTTTTGTAATGGTAGTATTATTTTCTTTTATCTCATCTTCCAGAATGGTTCGTAATCTCGGTTCTGGTTTGTAGTCGGATGGTCTGTTCTTATTATGAGTTCTTTCGTTTCTGCGTTCAATTTTAATTTTATCTTCAGCTATCAAAATATACTTACTAAGATGGTTTATTATATTATTTGTTATTTCATGTTTCTTAGCTCCATTTGTTTTGATTTTATTAATTTTCGCGTAAGTCCGCAGTTCATTATATGTGTATAGCGGTAATCTTTGTATAACCGATTTGTTGTTCGATATAACCTTTTTACAAAGCTGAATAACCTCTGCAGTATTCATCATTTAATAGGGGAACATTTTTATTAATGAATTTCTCCCGACTGCGTTTTCTTAGTCGTAAAGAAAAGCACTGGTTTTCCAAATCCTTTACTATGTATTTTCCGACGCCCTTATGGGTTTCACACATGCTTTACTACTAGTCACGGGTTTCCTTTATTCTTTACTACTCCTGACGAAATCGGCATTTGGTTACTACTCTTAACGAAAATCCGCTTTTGGTTACTACTCTTGACGAAATCGGCATTTGGTTACTACTCTTTATTTTGTTAGAAATATTTTTCGAAACAATTTTATTATATTATAAATGGAAGAATTAGAAAAGAAAATGTATGTTTACCGTCGCAGTTACAAGTACTACAATCATATAAGTAATAGCTTACTTTTATCCAAATTTCTCTTCTCGGCAGCAGGAATGTCTGCGTTTCTATTTCTACCTTTAGCTTCTTTAAGTTTGGGTTCTGTTATCATCGAAATAGTCGAAAAACATTTAAACATTGCAGATAGAAAAGCAGAATACAGAACGACTTATGATTTTTATACTGAACTGATATCGTTGTTAAAATGTGGACAGTTAACGGTTGAAGAAGTTATTCAGCGAGAAACAGAGATGCGTAAAACCTTTCGATTTTTTCCTCGCGAAAAATATATGAAACAAGTCCGTCTGAATGGCTATAAATATTGCAAGATTACATCAATAGTTCAGAAGAATGTTCCACCAGTGTGACTCTTCACACATAACCACCACCTAGCAACAAAATCTAGCTTATAACTCAATCAATGAAACACCAATTTATTGAGAAAACTTAATTCAACATTTATAGACTCAGATTATCAAAATCAATCAACACTTCATCGGATAAGAAAACTTGCGCAGGATGCTCCTTGAGTAATGAAGACAATATCTCATCCTCTTGGATCGCTTTGCGAATAGCTTTTTCATTTTCGACGATGCAATAGTACCCTTTCCCACAGAAAGCTATTCCAGGATATTCGCGGACTAATCCATACAACTGAAGATATCTTCTTATTGTTGATTTGCTTTCTCCATATTTCTTAAATCGTTCTTCAAGAAAACACTTGTATAGATTCTCAGGGTTGTCATTGAACAGTTTTTGCATGTACGCATACACTTCACCTTTTTTCGCTTTTAGTAACACTGATAAATAATCCAAATACACCTCCACTTTATTTACATCAATAATTAAACGTTCTGCTTGTTCCAAACTGACTCCACATATTTTGCTGCTCAGCACCTTCTTGATGCTTACGTCCACTTTGAAGTTTCCAAACCTTCGCGAAGCATGTAAATTCGCTTTAATATCGGCTAAAAACTGCACGCTCTTCTCTTTTTTCTTGTCAACAGAGGAACACGCTGTCGTACGGTCTTCACCTTCGACTTCATCTGGGGCTGTGACTACCTTACTCCACAGCGAAAGGAATGTTTCTTGCTCCGATTTCTCCAGTTTGAACAACCCATTCATATACTTTTTCGGAATGGTTGCTGTTTTCTTCTGAATACCTTCGCTGTTCATCTGAAAATAAAAATCTTTTAACGACCTTGATGATTCCTTTACAGAATTTTTGAAGGTCATTTGATTCCTACTTCATCTGGTGTGACGCGCTTCGCAACATTATCTAACCCAGATAATTCCTTTACAGAATTTTTGAAGGCCATTTGGTTCCTACGTCATCTCGTGTGATGCGCTTCGTCATCTGATAACTCGTTTGGTATATTTGATATTTGCGTAATTGTTTGTTTCAGATGAAGCTATTCCTATCTTGCTAGATATCTACCTGGATATCCTTGTTTTTATCGCTAGAAAACTAAAAATACTTACATTGGAAATTTTTTCTTTCTTCAACACCTTCTTAATCTCAACTTGTTTACAAATGTCTCCTTAACCAGATGCGCGACACTATATATATTCGCGAATCTTCTCCGCCGAGTCTTGTTATCTGCTGGAGGTGACGCATCTAAATATTCGAGAATATTCGAGAATATTTAGTGTGACGCATCTCTCACACCACAGGTGTTACGATCTGCCGGTAATTAGGAGCTTTGGATTTTTATTTAATAAAATCATCCCCTGATAAATGGAGTCTACAAAGGAAGTCTTGAATACAATCAGAATGAATAAATACAATGAGACAATCAGGAAAGAAGAACTAGTTCTAGGATTGAAATATACTATTGTTAAAATGAGAATTGCTAAGACAAAATATGGTGATAAGTTGGTTGTAGTTATTAATCATAATGACAAACCCTGTGATTTGTTTATAACTCAGAAATATAATGCCATTGCTAACGAATTACTTTTAAAGAAAAATCTGGTTTTGCAGCCTATTGTACGCGAAAACAAGAACAAAGAAACATATGTGGATTTAGAACTGTTTACTCAGTAATATTTGAATAAAAAATGAAAAATGTAAAAAAAAAGAAGTAGTGTATATTGTAGTATTTTCTATGTAGTAAAGGGTAATATTTCTCATTTCTTGTATCCTTTATTTTGGAAGTAAGAAAATAAAAATGTTCTTAAAAAGGGGGATAATTTGGTAAAAAGGATGTTAAAATTTAAGAAATTGATGTTAAAATGGGGTTTTGAAATTGGGGGGAGGGTGAGCCAGAACCCCCTTTATATAACTACTTACAGGTATCTACCCAACCGACGCAACTCTTGAATAACCTCTTTACCAAAAACTTCTCTCCTCAGATCCCCCAACTCACTACAAGAACAAACCAAGAGATATGTCCGTCTCTGCTTCTCGTTTTTACTTTCATTGGCCGTAAAATAAGCTATGTCGGAGAACCAGATTTTGTTTAAAAATAGATTGAAAAATTATTTTTTGGATAGTTAGATAAATGTGGAATATTTATTTGGAATTTTATTGAAGGTGAATTTCATTATTATTATTAGTGAATGAGGGTTGGGTTGGGTAGGGGGGGGATAGAGAAAAAGAAATGATAAGGTTAAGCGAGAAATGTGTGTCATACTTTGTTGATTAAAAGTTGTGCACAACCGCACAGGACACGGTTGTGCCCTTCTTGGGAGCGTTCTGCTTGTTGTTTTGTTTAAGGAATGTTGAAATTTAAATGAATTGAATTGATTTTGAATAAGATTTACGGAAAGTGCTTTGAAGGTGTTACAACTCTTCAACAGCACTTGCCGCTGTAATATCCTTAGTTTAGCCGAAACCATTTCATAATGTCCTGGGTTACACTTCTTGTTCCTCCTAAAACTAAAGTTTGTATTACACTGAATAGATTGTACTGAATTGCCACCATTGCAGTCCATGCTGCATATCCGTCGTATCGACTAGGCTCGACATTTGCAGGCCTATTGTCGATTATACTTTGACAGTCGTTCTCTCGTATTCCCTGTGTAACTCAGTTCAGTATATTCATGGATAAAGTCTTCGCATTGATATAGTAGTCGAATGAACCAATCAGTGACAGCGTGTTCACTGGACCTGCATCTTAAGAGCATGAAATAACTTTCAGCCTCAAACAACGTGTGTTATGATATAAGTGGAATCATTTGAGCTGAAAGATACGGTTGTTGAAGCTGTCCACTCCAACTTCCAGTGCAGGGATTCATAGTTGCGCAGAAGAATATTGTCTCGTATAAAATCTCTATATTTATAGTATTTGGTTGTGTTTTTCTATTTAAGCGAAGTCCCAGTACATTGTGTCCCACCCCACCATTATGTCCCAGACCTCCACCGGTCCTCAAGCATTGGGACAAAACAGAGGGTGTCTTTTTTTTCCTAATACAAAAAAATACAGCAGGAGAAAAATAATTAAAAAATTATGAGTCTTAGCCGAATCCCTCAGCTAAAGTTTGATCCATTGCACAATGTTTTAGTCTCACTCAGTTTGCTATGGTCTGAAGACTGACTTTTGTCCCAGACCTCCACCCGCTCCCCTATATTATACACCTCCTTATTTATTGTTTTTCTTCAAGATTGTGCATCAAAAACGCATTCGTTCCACATTTTATAAGTATTGCAAATATCTCCTAGGACTACCTCCGTGGGCCCGTAATTCTAGATTGTCGGCAAAGTATTATGTCACCGATCCGTTTATTGCAATATCAGAGCGAATTGCAGGTTTTATTCGTTCTCTTGACGCTAGCCATACTTTGTATAGGGCTACGTTGCCCCATGTGTAAATAAGAGTATCAAAATTTATGTGTTACATGTTGTGTCTTCTTGTCTTTTTTTTCTTTCTTTTCTTGTCTTTTCTTTCATACTCCATTTGTGACTTGTGTCTTAAAAATGGGAAATAAATTTCATTCATTCATTCATTAAAGGATCCGTCCTACCTATAATGCCAATCCGACCTATTTATGTAACTGCATGCATCAATTCTTAAACCTGGACACCCAATTACACTTACTTACTTATTCACTATCAATCAATTTTATTTATTTCAACCCTAACAGCACTAGGCTACCACGGGCAGAGATTGGAAAAACAAACACTCACTAACAATACAAATAAATCACAAACTGACAAACAATAAATACGAAACGAACATAAATCAAGTACTACGAATGCGCCACAGGTACGAGTGCCACAGGTCAGGACACAAGGTCACTATTTTCATTATGTCATGCTGGCCCGATTGTATGGAATAAATTGCCAGAATCATTATGAGGTCTGAGAGTCTCAGTCGAGTTCCATCGAGATCTTAAAACCCTTTGTCTCCACCAATATGGATTTTAAAACTGTCATTATTTTGATTTGAATCGTTCTCAGTTTGACACAGATTCCGTTATGTTTATTTATTCATATATATTTTATCTATTTATTTGGTTTAGTTTGTTTTTAGAGACGGGATTTTGGAGTGTACATTTTTTTTTTTGGGGGGGGGGGTGTTCGACCAGGAACCGCGAAAGTGCATAATTTTGTTTCTTTTTTTCTTTTCTCTTACTCTCTTTTTCTTCTTTCTTTCTTTATTGTAGTGTCATGTAGGTTAACCTGTCGACGTGGTTTGTTAAACCTCTTAACAAGTGTAAACTTCTGGAGGGTTTTGTAGTTCCTAGTATGTTTTCAATAAACCCATATATAATCTAATCTAATCTACATTTAAAATGTTTAGTGAAATACGGAACAAAAGAATTTAGATATATTTTTGAAGATTTCGTAGGCAGGGGAATATTTGAAATATTTAAGCTCCCGAAGAGTTGTGAGCGTAATTTTTGTTCCCGACAAGTGTTCGCGTATTATGCTATTGATGCGTAAAACCGGTTATCTCAATTTTGCCAAGTTTTTGCCAAAAGTCCTAGGGTCTGAAAAAGCCTTGAAACAGCCAAAGCCGTGTAATTTGTTACAAGCAGAGCCTAGTTTTACAGAGTATTCAGACAGTTTCGAATTTTGGAACGTAAACAGTAAATAGTGTGAGGTGTGCTTAAAGTAGTAGGCTAGTAAAACAAAAACAAAGGTTTTGATGGGATCCCAAAAATTTTAATATTTCTTGGACTATTTTATCCAAACAATCGGGGCTTTTAGAGATCTGGTCTTCGTCAGACTCCATACATATTTTAGTATCTATCACTAATCAGCCGTTTGTAAAATAAACATAAATGACACGGTACGGTAGTGTTATTTTCCTGAAAAATTACGGCCAAACGGCTCAACTTCAGACAAAACTGTAATTTTTGGCAAACTTTCTAGTTTTGGCCGGATTCCGGGCGAACTATTTGTCCTGCGAGAAATTAATATTCATAGAGGGGTTCGGGATGTCTTTTTACCCCTACACTGCACCTCTAATCAACTTTGAATAGAACTTTAAATTTCAACAAATGTTCCGGTTTTGGCCGGATTCCGGTCGAACTGCATGTCCGAACTGAAAATACTTTGCATATACGGATTCAGCATGTCTCCTTACCCCTGTGTCTGACCTCTAATCAACTTCAAGTAAAACCTTTACTTTTAACAAATTTCCGGTTTGGCCGGATTCCGGGCGAACTACATGTCCGGGAATAAAATAATTTGCATATATGGATTCAGCATGTCTCTTTACTCCTGTATCAAACTTCTAATGAACTTCAAATGAAACCTTTTCTTTTAACAAATTTCCAGTTTTGGCCAAATCCGGACGAACTGTATATCTGGGAAGGAAATAATTTGCATATTCGGATTCAGCACGTTTTCTTCCCCTGTATCAAACCTCTAATCAACTTTAAGTAACACTTCACTTTTAACAAATCTTCCGCTTTCGGCCGGATTCCGGGCGAACGGGTCAGAAAATAATTATCATATTCAGATTCAACATGTCTGCTTTCATTGCGAACACACGGTCAGGATCGGAATTCCTGCCCGGATTTCTGGCACCATCATCATTTCGATATGGAAAAGCTGAAATTTTTTCAACGTGATGATGAAAGTGCAGGAAATTCGGCTGGGTAATTCTGATCGTGTGTTCGCACTGTTGCCCGTGAATCAACTATCTCATTAGCTTTACTAAAATATTTTGTTGGCCCCATTCTGTTTAAGTAAGTAAGTAAGTAAGTAAGTAATTTATTTATAACCCGCCGTTTTCAGAAAGCGGAGTAAATGAAGAAAATAAATAAAACACATAAACAAACAAAGTTTTTTTTTTTCCAACTGCTAACGCTTTAGGGTAGGGTTTTGATATTAAAAGATGAAATCTTTTTTAATCAACAAAACGTAATTTGCTGTATGCAACTGCGCTGCAGCTATTTCTATTTTAAAGCCTAACTGAAAAGCCATCTTATTTTTCGTGTCATTTAACTGAATACACTGGGAGGCAGAGGAGGAGAGTTTCGAATTTACGGTAAAAACATGTATGTTTTCTAAGCTAATAAGATATTCATTGAGGGGTTAAGGAGGTCCGCTGAATCCATAACTGAACTTAGTTTTCTTGCTGGACAAAAAGGGATTTTTGTTCCCACTATCTGCTCTAGTTATGACGTTCAGAATATCTGCAGCCGTCCCCACGGCGTAAACTATTCTATGACGCGCGAAATTTTAATCTCAACACAAACTCGTCTTTTCATCGGGCAGTGATGAGACTGGTGAAGCTTGCTTAGTGCCTGAGCAAAAAAAAAATCGTAAATCTTTCTCGTAAGGCATACAACAAAATTTCGAGCACATAGAGGTACCACAAATCCCACGGAAATCCCACTATTTGAGAATCAATTATTCGTGAATTAACGAAGTAACGCGTTTTCAGTGCTTGTTCAAGCCAATTTAAGTGAGTAAGTGATGGGTAACTAGATTCAAAGACAGTAAAAGTGGAAAAGACCGGAAACTCCCGTAAGCCCCATGAGTCACAACAATCAGCGCCGTTTAGCGGATGTTCTTTCGTTAAAAAATCGCTCTGTTGACAGTTTCTTCCATCGCTTTCCTCAGAATCATCATCAAAGCACGTTTTTTTTATGATGAGCATTCTCTTTCCATTCAGATTTCCTCTTTAATTGGAACAAAAAACCAGTAGGAAAAGAATAAATAGCTTTTTTATGGAAAAAAATGTTGAATTCACGATTTCGAATCAGTTAATGTTGACAGACATTGCTTACTCACGCCGTCTAGCATTGATTATATTAATCATCTACCGCTGGAAATTGGACGAAGTCCAAACGCTAGGCGGCGTTCCAATCGATTTTTAGAGACCCGATTTTAGCGCAGTCATCGGTCTTTCCCACTATTATTGTCTTTGACTAGATTGTCCTATCCCAGCCCTTTTCGGCTTCGGACCTTACTAGTTTAATTTGTATACTATTGTTAACCATATAACTGTCGCAAGTGGACATATTTACTGACCGAGCTGTTGTCAGGTGAATTTTTATATCTGTTTCTTGTTGTGTGTCCGACTGTCCGACCTACTAGTCGGCTTATCCGTGTTATGGCTTTCTTAAATATAATTGAACTGAACTGAACTGAATTGTTTAAATCATAGATTCGATAGGCTAAACTGAAGCTAGACTGTCAATAGTTGCGTTTTCGATCGAAGTTTCAAGTTACCTTCAACATCAAAGGCCTTTGTTTAAATACCGTTTTTGGTCGCCGGGCACAGTTCCTTTGTCCTTCAAACTCTGACCATCGAACTCGTGAGCTAGCTAGATCCAAAGACAATAATAGTGGGAAAGACCGGTAACTTCGCTAAAATCGCGTCTCTGAAAATCGATTGGAACGCCACCTAGCGATTGGACTTCGTCCAATTTCCAGCGGTAAATGATTAATATAATCAAAGCAAGAGGGCGTGACTAGGCAAAGTCTGTCAACATTAACTGATTCGAAATCATGAATTCAATATTTTTTTCAATAAAAAAGCGATTTATTCTTTTCCTACTTGTTTTTATTCCAATTAAAAAGGAAATATGAACGGAGAGAGAATACTCATCATAAACAAAACGTGCTTTGATGATGATTCTGCGGAAAGCGATGGAAGAAATTGTCAACAGAGCGATGTTTTAACGAAAGAACATCCGCTAAACGGCGCTGATTGTTGTGACTCATGGGGCTTACGGGAGTTTCCGGTCTTTCCCACTTTTACTGTCTTTGGCTAGTTCGAAGTTTGCTTGGATTCGTCGAAGAAACGTCGACTGGGCAAGGATCGCCGGAGTCGGAAAAACACTAATTAATGGTGGGTTTACACACTGCGTAAAATCCGAGCGTATTTTGAAATCCGAGCGTATTTTACGCACGTTTTGAGCTTGAAAAGATTTCTAGCAATACGGACGTATTCAGATACAAAACGGACCGATTTCTCAAATAGGTCCGTATTGCTAGAAATGATTTCAAGCTCAAAACGTGCGTAAAATACGCTCGGATTTTACGCAGTGTGTAAACGGAATATAAGCAAACGGTGAACTTCGACGGCGTTTAAAAACGGAAATTAAGCAACCGGCTACGCTAACGGCGAACAAAACTTCGATCAAAAACGCAACTAATTTACCTTCGGTCACCAGAGCAGGAAGTTGGAAACAGAGACTCTTTCCTCCACCAGTTGGCATCAGGAGGATGACATCTTGACCCGCTAAGACAGCATTCATCGTCTCCAGCTGATGCGGCCGCAAAATGGTGATACCGAATACCGAATTCATGACTTCTGATAACTTGGAACTCCATGGATAGTCTGAAAAAAGGTGCGTTTTTGTAACCGTAAGGTGCGTTTTTGGATGTAGTTTCGGTGTACTTTGACGTATTTTTGTTTTAGTTACGAAAGTGTGGAATAGACAAATAAAACGATACACTACATAAGAAAAACGCACCTTTAATTTCAAGAACCTTCATGAAAATTGTTGTGTAAAGTAAACTCTCTAATCGACTATCGACACCCTGAATTCTAAACGACGAGAACCTTGCCTACCTTTGCCTCCCCAGTCTTTCTTCTCAAGTTCGTCAGCTCTTGTATTGCTGCAATTCCCTAATCTCAACCTCAATTTAAGGTGCGTTTTTGGATGTAGTTTCTGTGTAGTTTGACGTATTTTTGTTTTAGTTACGAAAGTACAATAGGCTGTGTGGAATAGACAAATAAGACGATACACTACATAAGAAAAATGCACCTTTAATTTTAAGAACCTTCATGAAAATTGTTGTGTAAAGTAAACTCTCTAATTGGCTATCAACACCCTGAATCCTAAACGACGAGAACCTTGCCTACCTTTGCCTCCCCAGTCTTTCTTCTCAAGTTCTTCAGCTCTTCTATTGCTTATAGCCAGGAGTAATTGCTCTTTCCTTTGGCGAAGTTGTGCTCTCTTTCTTTGCAATTCCCCAATCTCAACCTCAATGCACTCAAGATCCCTTGAGACAATCTCCAATTCTACTCCGTTATCTGGAAAGCAAACAGCAAAAAGATGTACTCAAAAAAGTTTATTTTTTTTTCATGAAAACAGTCGGTCTTTCTGAAAATCAGTCGATTTTTCGTTAAAACAGTTGGGTTTTCTGAAAACCGCAGTCGACTTTTTTCAAAACTGTCGTTTTTTTCTGGAAAACAGTCGTTTTTTCCTGAGAATAATCGTTTTTCTGCAAAAACAGTCGGTAAATTACCAGCCAGTCGGTGAATGCCTTGCCCCCCCCCCCCCCCAAACATTTTGGCTAGTAACGCCTCTGACCGTAACTGTTCAAATAAACATACCTCTACTCAGGGGCGTCACTAGCCTTTTACCTTTGGGGGGGGGGGGCGTCCAGTTTGTGCCGAAGGACTCCCCAACCGGGGGCGCTATAATCGTAAAGCTTTGGGAAATTTCTACAGCACCTTGTGCGCTCCTTCTATACTATTTCGTTCTGGCGTCACTCATGTTCTGCGAAAGAAGGAGATTAAAAAGATGAAATCATGTTATTTTAAATATGCGAAGCACCTGCGCCACTTGTCGAAATATGTCATAACCATACATTGACGGAGAAGTTCAAAATTTAAGGTGCAAGTGCTACCCTTTTGGATGTTTCCTCATCGCTTTCAAAGATCATGGATAACACGGCCCAACCAGCGCACGACGACGTCCACTGTTTCCTGACCGAGGATTAAAAATTAAGTGTCTTTTTCTGTGTTTGAATGTGTTTTGTTTACTTTCCTCATTTACTCCGCCTTTCCAAAATGGCGGGTCATAAATAAATTACTTACTTACTACAATATTTGCAACTTGGAGATGGGGGATAATTTTGAATGATTCGAACCGCCTTATTTTGAATAATCTGCAGCGGTTTATAAAACGTTAAGTAAAACGTATTATAGTCGATTCATTATCCCCACATTCTTGATATTTTTAATTGCAGCAAACTATTATGGGCACTCGACGACAGGTTGGGGTCCATAATCATTCCCATGTATTTGCATGACGAGGTTCGTGAAATACTCATACCGAGGTCACCAAAAGTCAGTGACTGAAGTGAAGGAAAACGTGTAGAAGTTCGCGAAAAAAACATAAAACTAGTTTTAGCTGCATTAAGGGATAGCCTGTTAGCTGATAGCCAGCATACAAGTTGCCGAAACGCCGTTTCCAGTTTACTTTGAAGTAGCTCAACAGACGAAGCAGAAGCAGCAGTATCATCTGCGAATTGGATTCACAGAGCGTCATCACTCAGAGCATTATTAATATCGTTAATATAAATTAAAAACAACAGGGGCCCAGAATTGATCCCTGGGGCACTCCTACTCTATTCGACTGATTCTTTTGTAAAGATGATACACCATTTCCAAATAATTGCTGCTTTCTGATTTCTAAATACGAATCAATCAATGACAGAGCAGGGCCTCTAACTCCACTATTATTACATTTTGAAAGAAGAGCTGTCAAACGCCTTTCGGATATAGAAAAATAAAGTGCTCGGTATTTCACCTTTATCTAAAGCATCATGAATAACTTGCTCTAGGGCAAGGAGTGCATGTTCAGTAGAATGTGATCGCCAAAATCCAAATTGACATATTACTAAAATATCTAAAAAAAAGAATTGCAGAAATAAGTAAATTCTATTGTAGGTGCACCAATTTTTGGGAGACGCTGCTGAGCAGAGCGCCTTTTTGCGATCCCAAATAAAAGTAAGCTACCTGTGAAACCAGAGATCTTTCCGCCAAAAAAGTAGTGGCCATCCACAGTAAAGTAGGCACAAAGTATAATTGTTCTGAATTTACTGCAAAAGAAGTAGTTGCAAAAGAGCCTGATGAACCGACGAAACTTAAACTTTCGGTCTTTGTCGACAACAATTTGCAGTCATTTGCTTTCTTGTGTGTAGAAAAATCTCAATTTGCCAACGAGACATAAGCTTTCGTGATTGGCGCAACAAAAGTTTACGGTCGATTTATTACGTGTAACAAAATCCAGTGTTTCCGGGTGCGTCCGACGAATGTTTGTAGAATTTGATTTCTTATGTACAAAAATAATCTGATCTGCTGACAATAATACCGACGCCCGACAAAAGCATTCAGAATTCGATTTCTGTGATTTGCCCAACTAAACAGTAAAGAATTTCTTACGTGTAAGGGAGAGGGGGGCAGGTTCGTTACGTTTTTGCTCTTTTACATACATAGATTTCTTTTTAGGTTCTGTTGATTCCATTTTTTTCCGGCTGTCTACAATCATGTCTTAGCTATTATTGTTACTTCGCAGAATTTTGTTACCTGCAACATTTTTTTTCCAATTTAATTTTCCTACTAGACACTTTAGTTTGGACCTGTCCCCCGACTTGTGGCCGGTTCAGACATGGTTGGGGCAGCTCCGGACATTTTTTTAACCCAAGAAGGACTTTCAGGAAAGTTTTATAGGGGAAAGTCGGGTCCTATGACACATTTTTGTTTTTCTTATTCCCTGAAATTGTTATGTATGTTGCCAAATTTTTGGCAACACGTACTGCATTCCCTACAGAAACTTTAGGATTTTTTTTCATATTTTTACTCTCATCGTTTTTCAGTAGTAGGCTAAATTCTGGACATGGTCGCTGTGTCATACTACCCGCTGGTGGAGGGTAGTATGACACACCCTGGGTTTGGTATGACAAATTACTATTTTTACGTTTTCTTGTTATATTTCTCTCAAAAAAACAAACAAAAAAACTTGGAACCATGAGAAATAGTTCCTCATGTTTCCAAGGTCATTCCCCCTCCCTCTATCCCCCCCCCATGGGTGACTGAACCAGAAAAACGAAATTTGTGTACATTTTTATTGAATATTATGAGTTTCAATACTTACATTCGCCTACTGAAAAAATAACAGAACCATCCAGATACAATAGAAAATCCTACATGTCAAAATGTCAGTCGAGTACTATTATATGTGTCAAAAGTGTGTCTTTTCCAGACTCCCCCATTTCTTATGGGATCTGCACTTCCTCCTATATTGTGTGAACATCCAGCAGTTTCTCGACTGCTTATGATAATGAAATGCAGGGACCTTACCTAGGTCACTCCAAGAAATGGTTATCCTATGTTATAGCACCTTATCCACATGGGAGTTATATTAAGACAAAAAAATTACTTAGAGGGTCAAAAAACATGTTTTTTACTGTAAGTTCTGAGTGAGTTATTACTTCTTTTTTTTAAACTCGTTTTCTCCTTCGTATAGTAGATCTCTCTTAGCTGCTGGGAGCACAGATGAATAAAACCAATTCTGAGAGTGTGTCATACTACCTGACTCTCCCCTACACATTTTTTCATTTGCTTCTGTTGCCTCAATTCATTTTAGTTGGTTTGCTTCCATTTGGGAAAACTGTACTAGTATACCGTCACTTTATCAGCATCTGTTATTACCATCGGGATTGCTGCTACTGCTAGGTCTGAATATGACTTGGTTTCTTCCAGAATGGATCTTAAAGGGTTTCTGAACCTTTTTGATTACTTTTTTCTTTCCCTCTTCCGATTTGTTATTTTTTACTTTTTTTACTTCAGCTTCTCTGTTTTTGCTGTCCAAACCTGCCTCGAGTGTTTTTGTCCTGACATGCCCCTGGTGATGTTTTCACAGAAATAAGTTTGTAATTCTCAAACTGTTGTATCAATGAGGGAAATTCTTTCTCGCGAAGAAGATCCAATCTTCAACTACATAATTAAAAAATCACCGACGATGGAAGTGGGTTCCCAATTACAAAAATGAGGTGCCAACCCCATGACATAGAACTTCATGTTGCGCCAAACAAGAGACACTATCATTGGTTTGCTATGATAGCAAGGTTCCAACAGCGGGAATTTTTTAAACAGCTCTGAAAAACAATTTTGCGTAATTTACATTTCATTAGTGAGGTCTTTAGAGCAGATGTCCGGACTTGGCCCTATGAGAGACCTGCCCCCCCCCCTCCCCTAAATAGAAGCTGATGTACCGACAAAACTTAAACTTTCTGGATGCGCACAATAAACGTTTCCAGAACTTGACTTCTTATGTTTCAAAAGAAACCAATGTGCCGACGAGAATAGTGAGCCCCAACAAAAGCATACATATTTCAATTTCTTCTGTGTTTTGCCTGACAAACCTTTGCAGAATTCAATTTCTTGCGTGTATAAAGAACCATATGTGCCACCGAGTTGACTGATGCCCAACAAAAGCATGCAACCTCTGTGCCGGCTAACTAGTGAACTTTTGCCGGACCTTCGCTTCATGGAAGTACTTTCTTAAGACCTTTAGAGGGGAGTCCCCCCCACCATAGCATAAGGGGGTGGTCCCCCCATAGACACTAATGCCCTGCCTCTACCCGTAAATTTGTAGCCTGCGTAGTAGTATGGTAGTATTACGAAAATGTTGCGTGTAATAGCAAAGAATACAATCATTTAATGTGCCTCAGACTGGTCCTGGACTGGTCCAATCTTATGTAGTAGTATCCAGTAGCAAACTGTCTTGCCATAGTAGCATCCAGTCCTGCTAATAGTAGCATATAGTAGTATGCAGTAACACGGTAGCCTTGAAGTAGAAGCTTGTAATGCATGCATGTAACACGGTAGCCTTGAAGTACAGTAGAGGTATGCTTATTAGAACACTTTTTTAACTGTTCCACTACCTTGGCTTTCTTACTTGCATATAAAAAAGTAAAATGGAAAAGAAAAATAACAAACTTGATATCAGCTAAAAGCCAACTATTTCAGGGTTATCCTGGCACAAACTTGAAGCAGAAATTCAATTAAATTTCTTTGATTTTGAATTTATTAAAAAGGTCCTTCCTCTTTTGAAGGCATCTGACGGTTCGGACCGCCATCTTCTCAATGAAGGTGCATTCCTCCCGGCAAACTTTTCAAATTATAAAAAACAAAACAGAGGTGTCAGCTGAGTCAGTTTCATAGGAGAATGGTGAATTAGCAAAATATTAAAAAAGTGACAAAAGCGTGAGTGATTATTACTAGTATTTATAGGAAAAACTGCCTGGTTTGGGTTTTAGTTTTGTCTTCGTCGATCGCTCAATGTTAGCAAACGTTCACATAAGCATACCTCTACTGTAGATGCATGCAGGATACATGCAACTGTTTCGTACTACTTCATAGTACTGTTTTGAGATAGCTTTTCATTGGGTACTGTAATAATTTTCAGTTGGTTTTATTTACTGTTTACAGCTGGTTTACAGTACTGTTACAGTAGGCTACAGACAAACAGTTGTCAACTGCAACCTGACTGCAACTGTCTTTGTTTGTCAACTGAGTAGACACCAGTTCACAAAAACTTATTACCCCTCGTTCTACAGAAGGTAGGGCAATTTATTTGCACCTTTCAAAAGGGGGACTCGACTGACTACAAAAACGACCTATTCAACTGTTTAAACTGTTTTATAGAAAATAGTCTAGAGCCGGGCTTACCCATGCCGTCGAAACTTTTGAAATTCGCGGGCCGGCTTTTCGATCGGAGGTTTAGAGCGAGCGTGCTCCATCCTACTTACCGTAGTTACTACGCATGACGTCACGAATTCTGGCTTTTCGCCGTCAAGGCTGGAACGATTTTTCTATTTTCCAGCAGAATCTCACGCCAGGGGCGAATCCGACCAATCACGTTACAGAGAGGCGTAGTTACTACGCTTACTACGGTCCCGAGCATGGTAAGCGAACAGTAACTATTAGTTACTATTCCGACAAGGTTGGAACGGTCAGCGTAGTAACTTTTCATGAGGATGGAACGGAAATAGTAACTATTAGTAACTATTGTTAGAAGGGTGGAACACGCTCAGCGTGTTCCACCCTTCTAACAAATAGTTACTATTAGTTACAATTTCCGTTCCATCCTCACGAAAAGTTTACTACGGTGACACTTGCTTACCATGCTCGGGAGCGTAGTAAATACGCGTCTCTGTAACGTGATTGGTCGGATTCGCCCCTGGCGTGAGATCCTGCTGGAATATAGAGCGTGTTCCACCCTACTTACCATAGTTACTACGGATGACGTCACAAATCCTGCCTTTTTGCCATCAAGGCTGGAACGATTTTTCTATTTTCCAGCAGGATCTAACCCCAGGGGCGAATCCGACCAATCACGTTGCAGAGATGCGTAGTTACTACGCTTACTACGCTCCCGAGCATGGTAAGCAAATAGTAACTATTTGTTACTATTCCAACAAGGTTGGAACGGTCAGCGTAGTAACTTTTCGTGAGGATGGAACGAAAATAGTAACTAGTAGTAACTATTGTTACAAGGGTGGAACACACTCATAGAAAAATCGCTCCAGCATTGACGGCAAAAAGCCAGAATTCGTGACGTCATGCGTAGTAACCACGGTAAGTAGGGTGGAACACGCTCTAAAGAGTTGCGTTTTCAGATACCATGGTATCTGATACCACGTTCTAAAGTCGATTTTGCAGTTATCGTGGTATCTGGCCAGTTGTCGTGGTATATGATATTCAGATACCACGGTCCGACCGTGGGGACTGAACTGGTATCTGAAAAGTCATTTAAATTTCATCAATTTTTGTGAAATTGGTGGGAAAGAAGTTTGGCACTTAATGCTGTGACTGAATATCAGTTTTTCTTTTGGGATGACTTCGGAAAGGGCAATTTTGGCAATTTTCGTTTTTGAAGAGCAACCGTATATCAGATACCACGGTCACTGCAACGAATAATTGCAGATCCAGTTACCGTAGTAACAGATACTATAGGCGTATTCTGGCCGTTCCCCGAGGACCCCGGAACGGCGAGAATAGAGGGAGTCACTCCAAGCGGACTCCGCCTAGGTAAACAACGAGAACTAGGGGAATACGGGGATTGCTTCTAAAATTGATTTTGTTCGAAAAAGAAATATGCAGTTGACGAAATTGGTCTGTATTCACTTTATTTTTGGTTTTGCTTTTTCTGATTTTTTTTTAATTAGTTTTACATTACACCAACACCAGCAAAAATTGATTCCCCTCCGAATCTGAAAGGGAGTCCTTTTTGATGATGGTGATGATAATCGGAGCATTCTCCGTCCGTGGGTACTCGCGAGAATACGGGGAGTGAGTCTTCGGGACAAACGAAAACGCGGGGACTCCTCAAGTGGAGTCCTCGGGGAACGCCGAGAACACGCCTTATGGTACCTGCAAAACGCAATTAAGGAGAAGCAGCGTTACTTTGAGGCAAGTGGGACAACACTCGAAGTCAATTCTCGCCCTTCCCCGAGGACTACTCTGAGAACTGAAGAGAACGGCAAGAATAGAGGGAGTCACTCAACGCCGATACGCGGACTCCGCCTAGGAAAACAACGAGAACACAGAAAATGCTTCTAAAACGGATTTTGTTCGAAAAAAAAATATGCAGTTGACGAAATTAGTCTGGATTCACTTTATTTTTGGCTTGTTTATTCTGATTCTTCTCAATTAATTTTACATTGAACCAACACCAGCAAAAGCTGATTCCCCTCCGAATCTGAAAGGAAGCCTTTTGATGATGGTGATGATAATCGGAGCATTCCCAAATAACCCTTTGGAGGCGAAGGGGACACCTCTAGTTCGATAACATTAGTCAGCTAAGTCACATTAGTCAGCTAAGTCAGCTACATTAATAGTTGCGTTTTTGCAGATACCATGGTATCGGTTACCACGGTAACTGGATCTGCAATTAGTCATTTTTGCCGTTACCGTGGTATCTGATACACGGTTGCTCTGCAAAAAACACTATTGCCGAAATTGCCTTTTTCCCCAAAGAAAAACTGATATTCAGTTACATCACTAAGTGCTAAACTTCTTTTTCACCAATCTGACAAATTTGATGAAAGTGAGATGACTTTTCAGATACCACGACCAGTTATCACGGTTGGACCGTGGTACCGTGGTAACTGCAAAAACGCCTTTTGATCGTGGTAGCAGATACCACGATAACTGCAAAAACCACTTTAGACCGTGGTATCAGATACCATGGTATCTGCAAAATCGCAACTAATGTAGCTGACTTATCCGTTTTGCACTGTCAAATATTATTCGTAGTCAGCTTGGGCTGAAGGAATACGTAACATTAGAAACAGTCCTATACATATACGAATCCAAAATATCCAATCATACATATACACTGCACGATCACTAGCCGACTAGTTAGCTGTTGTAAGAAATTGTGTACCGTATAGGAATACTCTTGGTGACTAACTCTCCTTGCCGATGCAAAATCGCCGGGTACCCAGCTGAAGAGCCAGAAGCGGTATCACCTCGGGTATCACAGCTGCTCCCGAAGATCGCCGTGTTTGTTTGACACAGGATTTGAGGTTGAGTTTGAGTCGTTACGGAGACGTTTATTCCTTCTTCCTGAGGAGGACCGACGTGTTTAGGACTTAGTCATGTAGAGTATTCCCGCATTGCCGACTAGTTGGCTACAAATAGAAAATTCCTATAGGAACGCAGGATGATGATCCAATATAGTTCGCCAAAATTAGAAAATTCGTAGAGGAACGCCGCGCGATTTTCGAACTAGTTTGCTAATACAAGAAAATTTGTCAAGGAACGCCGAAATATCAGATTAATTCGCTAAAATAAAAAAAAAATGTATTGAGACACATGGATGTTAGTTCATTGCGTATTAGACAAAGAAGCGCATTGAAGCACAGAAGCACAGTGGGGTCGAAATCCTTGGAAGATTTCCCATTAGTTAAATATTTTCTGAAACTCCTACCCGTGTTCATACAATTCAACAAATTGGATATTTTTTTTAGACCCGTAAGACTGAGAGCTATTCCGACTAGTTTGATATTTTCTCAAATTCCTAGCCGTGTTCATAAAATCTGACTAGTTGGATTTTTTTTTTTTAATCTCTATACGAATATCAAATAATATATACAGCGGATACGTCAGCTACGATGCTTCATCAGCTCTATACGAATTCATACAATCCGACTAGTTGGGCATTTTCTGAAATACCTATACGAGTGTGAAACATACCCAACTATTTGGATAAAATGTCTCCTAAACGATTTCTCGTCGTAGCCAACTAGTTGGAAATGCGGGATTTCCTAAACAAAACTTCTTACGGGAGCGAACGAGTTGGTTAAGAGCTTTTGGGATCCCAAAACGTAAGTGGAGGGATACCCATGACTTCGTAAAAGTTGTCCGTCTGTCAGTCTGTCCATCGGTCCGTCTGTTGACACGATAACTCTCGAAGAGGTTGAGATATTTTGACCAAACTTGGCATGAGGACTCTTTGGGTCAAAGTACAGATCAAGTTCGAAGATAGGTTATCTAGCCCTATATTTAAGGGTGGGGAGGGGTTTGAAATCAAGGAAAACAGAATACTTTTTGAAAACTGATGAAATAGTCGCTTTGGGGGTAAGGAGACATGCTGAATCCGAAGTAGTTTGCCGGAACCTGGCCAGCAAAGCGGAAATTTGGCAGAAGTAACGGAATGTTTTGATCAATTGCGTCAAAGTAGATACGACGTAGGCTATAGGGTAGATACACATGCTGAATCCATATCTGGACTTGGTCTTCTCAGATAATTATCATTGGCCTTAACCTGTTTCTAAATTTTAATAGTTAAAATGTTTAAGAAGTCTGACGAAGACCGAATATCCTCAAGACCTAATTGTCTGGATCAAATATTACATTTTTGGGATCCCAACAATACCTTTGATCTTGTTTCCTGTATGATCTCTTATCGTAGCCAAGTAGCTGGCAAGTGGGATTTCCTACACATTTCTTAAAGTGGCGAACTAGTTGGAAAACACAAAAAATCCTTTACGATTTTTCGGATCTCAAAACGTAAGTGGAAGTGGAGGGATACCTATGACTTCGTAAAAGTTGTCCGTCTGTCCATCTGCTAGCACGATAACTCTCGAAGAGATAGAGATATTTTGATAAAACTTGGCACGAGGACTCTTTGGGTTAAAGTACAGGTCAAGTTCGAAGATGGGCTCTTTAGCCCTATCTTAGGTGTGGGGGAGGGGTTTGAAATTAGGGAAGATCAACATTTTGTAAAAGCTAATGAAATAGTCGATTTACGGTAAGAAGATCGATTTAGTCGATTTAGGGGTAAGAAGATCCTTTGAATCCGACCATGAAAAATATTTTCTCGTCCAACTGATTATCAGACAAACAGACCAAAAAATTACAATTTTTATTAAAAACCGACTGTTTTTAAGAAAAGTCGGCTGTTTCCAAGAAAAAATCGACTGTTTTTTATGAAAAATCAAGTCAAGAACTTAAATTTTAGTTCAAGAACCTTCTTCCCTAATTTAAAACCCCCTTCCCCACCCCTAAATTGGGCTACAGGGTCAATCTAGGAACTTGACCTGTACTTCTCACACAAAGTTTGAACAAAACATCTCAACCCCTTCGAGACCTTAAATTTAGACAGACGGACGGACAACTGGAGATACAACTTTTACGAAGTTATAGGTATTCCCCAAAAAACTCATTCTCACTCTACCAAAAAACTCTCGAGTTCCTTACACCAACTTCCACTGAAATGTCTTAATCCATTCGGATTTGACAATTTGACAACTGTAAAAAAAAATCTTGCAGTATTTGATACTGTGATTAATATTGTCTCTACTAAGATGAGATTATTTCTAATTCGGTTTAATCTTATCCTTATACCGTATGATGGGAAGGTTTTGGATGCCGGAAGGACGGTGATTAATAGTGGGAGAGAGTGGAAGGAAGGGGTTCTCACGTTTCTCCCCATATACTAAACCACTTCGGCCGAGTTGGTTTTGGGTCGGAATATATTACTATTCTGGCCCGAGAACTACCCGGACGAGGTCCATTCGATTCTTGAGAAGCATCGAAGATGTGGAAGTAAGAAGATTGGCCAACAAAGCTCGCCAGGTTTAAAAAAAAAAGAAAAAAGAAAGAAAGAATGTATATATACATATATATATTTTAAATATAAATTACATTTAGACTATAAATAAATTTAAGAATACCAGTGGAGTAAGAGGAAAAGTTGGAAACTATATGGAGATTGATTTGCTGGGCCCATCGATTGTCGTTATCGACAAGAAATTATGGAAAGGTTACCGACACGGTCGAGGTTCAAGTCCGTTTTCTCACGGGCTTCCTTCTCATCATATGCTAAACCAGTGGTTCCCAACCGGTGGTACGCGTACCCCAAGGGGTACGCGAGATCCTTGCAAGGGGTACGTGAAGGAACCGAAGTCGATTAAAGACACTTCTAATGCTTTACTTTGTATTAAATGCTTCACAAATAAACATTTCCGACTTCCTTTGGAAGGGGCTACGAAAATCGGCCGTTTTCTTGTTATCCCTTGTCTTTACCTCTTTGGCATTTCGGCGATCCAAATCTTAGGAGCTGGGATACCGTGCCAGGAAATTCAAAAACTCCCAGCAATGCTTGATAGAAAAGGATATATTTGAGATGTCACCAAAGTCAAGCCGCAGATGCAGTTTATCTGATTGTTCTAGTGTTTCATCAGAAGTTCTATGGCTTAAAGTGCCTATTAGAAATTTTTCTTTGTGAAATAGTGTTGTGAAGCTTGATTAGATTGCTTTATAAAATGTACCAGAATATGCAATAAGCTTAGAACATAACATAGCTACAAAAATCATTCAAAAACAAATAACCTATTCAAATCTGAATTATACAAGCTGATTTATGCATAAAATAAAGATCTAATAAGTGTTATAAGAAACATCACTATTATCTTTGTCCAAGCTAGTAAATTGAGCATGTACTGGCCCAAAAAATTACGCTTTGAAATATCACTGAGAGGAAACTGTTGAAAAAGCTGCTGATCTACGGGGTAAGCATTGTTCCTAGGTTGTTACACAGTGGGACTAGGATAGTTTGATGAGCCCATTGAGCTTTAAGGGGCAAGGTACTGGCTGACAGGTAATTTTTTACCGACTGTTTAAACTGCTTTTACGAAAAAAGGCGGCGCTTCTCGCCGACTCTTTTCTTTTTAGTCGTCTGACCGACCTTTTTGGGGGGATGGGCGTTGTCAACCCGTGCGTGACGCCTCTGATTACAACCCCTAGTGAAAGTCAGTGAAATAAGTTTGATTCAAAAAGAGCTAGCCAACTGCCGTAAAATCTGTTCTTGTGTCAAAAAGCATTGTTTCAAGAAGAATCGAAGACATTGCAAGTGATCATGTCATTCAGGTTCCGAATTAAGCTAACGAAAAAGTTTTCGTTGCAGCTTGATGAAAGCATAGAGAACATCAAAACCAAACACAGCAACAGGGTGACAGTAAAAAATATCCTGCTAATGATGTCAAGCCGAGATTTGACACAAATTTTGCTACAATGCAGCCTCTAAGTGACTGCCTCACTGATTTTGTGTATATTTTTGCACATCTATGCCTTATCAGTTATGAAAATAACTATCATCAAATCTTTTCGAACCTTGATTAGGGGGTACGCGGTACGGAAAAGGTTGGGAACCACTGTACTAAACCACCTCGGCCGAGTTGGTCTTGGGTCGGAATATGTTACAAAGTTAGAGGCAAATGCCATCTATTGACAGTAGCAGTCTTAGTCCTTAGTCACTCGTCAGATGGCATGGAAAAGGTCTGACGATTGATCGGCACCTGGTCGCTGCGCCTGCGCATCCTGCAGAGCGGCATATGATTCTTGTAAATATGCTCGTTTCTATATTAGTCAGTTTTGTTCTGCTTGCGCTACTTAACACATCATTTGTGGTTGTGGATCTGCTGAAGATCAAGAGTGAAAGTTGTGTTGTTTCTAATCGAAGAAAGGTAGCTATCAAAGAATTATCTTAAGCCACCTATGTACTAAGTGCAGAATATAAATTAAGGGCCTAATTTGTGTTCACCTTTTTTGGGGCTTAGGCCAAGCCACAGTAGAGTATGCTTCTTTGAACGTTATCCTAGTTAACTTTTACCAGTGTTATTCATGCTGTGATGCAACACACGTCAACCAGATTAGCTGTAGGAAAAAGATCCCAGGAGAACCTGAATTGGGGTTTTGGGTCTCCATTTTATGATTAGCCCAAAATTGCACTGTTCAGAGTTAATTACCAATCAGACAAACAATTCTGTCCTAGCCTAAGCTACTTTCTTCAAGAAATCGTTAAGGCATCCGTGCCAGTACGTAACTTATGCCTATTCAGTTATTTTCCGCCACTACCATTGTCATTGTTATATTTTCACAGAATTTCTGTTTGACCCGGAATAGCAATCAGTAGTTTTTACAGATTCTATGGTATCTGTTACCACGGTAATTGGATCTGCGATTAATCGTTTTTGCAGTTACCGTGTATCTGAGCCACGGTCTAAAGTCGTTTTCGCAGTTACCGTGGTATCTGAAGTTACCGTTTGGCATAGCCCTTGGCTAACGCTGGATACTCTATACCAGTGGTTCCCAACCTCTTCCGTACCGCGTACCCCTAAACAGCGTTCGAAAAGGTTGCGTACCCCCATTTTCAAAACGTCAAAAATGCGGTATTTATGTCATAAATGAAAAAGAATACATCTGTAGAAATATATACAACATCAATGAGACATTTGAGGCTGTGTTGTCGCAAAATTTGTGTCAAATCTCGGCTCGATGTTATTAACGGCAACAGTTTTACAGTCATCACATTTTTACAGGAGCTTGACACCACGTTTCCACTAAATTGATTTTTAATTACCCTGTCACTGCAAACTGACAAATAACAGGCATATGAACAGTTTTTTTCATGCTGCCCTCGGTACTGGAGGATTTCGCAAAACAGAATATTTCATCGTATGTCAGATTGTCGATCACGGCCAAATACTATCATCTGAGCTTCATCTGACACATCCCGCAAATTCGTGCTTTCATCAAGCTGCGTCGCAGACATTTTCGTTAATTTTGTTCTAGACCTGAATTTCAATATTACTTGCAATGCCTTCGCTTCTTTTTTTGATCAGTATTGTTTGACACAGGAATAGATTTTACAGCAGTAGGCTAGCTGTTCTGGAATCAATATTGTTTCATGAATTTCACTAGGGCTTGAATTCAGAGGCGTCACGCATGGGCTGGGGACACCCCTCCCATAAGGACCTTAAGTGGCCGGCCAGTCGGTAAAAAGAAACTGGTCGGCGCGAAGCGCCGCAATTTTTCCTAAGAACATTTTTTTTTTCGAAAACAGTAGGTAAAATTACCAGCCACTCGGTAAAAATATCTTAGTGATGCCTCGAGGGGTTGCTCTCTCTCCGCCACCGGTGTACACCTCGACACGGCACCGACACGGCACCGGCTCGGCACCGGCTCGGCACCGGCACGGCACCGCGGCACCGGCACGGCAACGGCGCAACACCGCGGCACCAGCTCGGCACCGCACGGCACGGCACCGGCACGGCACCACACGGCACCGGCACGGCACCGCACGGCACCGGCACGGCACCGGCGCGCCTCTAGCACGATACGCCGGCCACGGACAATTTTTCTGCAGATTACTCTTCGCCATCTGGTATCTGGTATCTGGCACCCAATAACGAAGGTACTTGAATGAAAGAATTATTGAAAACATGCAACCGAAGAAGAAGCTGAACTAGATATGAGGAGATGCTGTTGACCAAATGCGCAAAGTGGTCAACCATGGTTTGGTACTGGTGCTTGGCGATACTTGGATTTTTCGATATATCGATATTTTCACTTTCGATATTAGATAATCGATATATCGATATTTCCGCTACAACAATCGATATATCGATATTTTCACTTTCGATATTCGATAATCGATATATCGATATTGATATTTGCTTACCATGCTTCGTTTCGCCAAAATCTAAGAACCAAATTTTCATTAAATAGCATCTTGGATCATTTCAAACTCAGAATAAATGAGAAATGAATTAGGGAAAACATATTGTCCAATTTCGGATATATAAGTGTAGGTTAGTTCGGATTATTTACAATAATTACGATGAACAAATATCGTTTTCGATAGCGATATTTACGTTTCGATATCGATATTTGGTGCGATATATCGATCGATCGATATCCGATTTCATCGCATACTGGATCATCTCGAACTCCGGATAAATAAGAAAGGAATTGCGGAATACACATTGCTCCAGTTTCATATATATAAGTGTGGGTTATGTTGGATTAATTGCAATCTTTACGAATGAACAAATATCGTTATCGATATCGATATTTACTTTCGATATCGATATTTTGTCCGATACATGGATATATCGTTATCGGTATCGAATATCGCCCAAAACTTGAGTAAGCTTCAGTATATTTTGCTTCTGGTGAAGGTAATTCAGTGGCGACCAATCTTTTTTTCATATTTGTAGAGTGTGCTAAGAATGATACTTGGCAGGCATATTTAACTTGGAAAAAGTCAATTTCCCCATCAGACACTCTGGGAGTGCAATAGAGGTATGCTTATTTGAACGTTCGTGCTTCGAACTTTGCCATTTTCATGCACTTGCTGTGGCTAAATATATGTACCAGTTAGCCTAAGTAGGTAGTCAAGGAAGGAAAAGATTGGTTCATAAATTCTTTTATAGAGCCAACCACATTCCTTAAAGTACTCATCATAACCACAAAGTACAGAAAATACTTTGGAGCAAAACATATATTTTCATGATCCCCATGAGCCCATGATTATTTGTGAAACAAGGGTTTTGCTTCAAAATGAATTTCCAGCTCCCTTAAAGGACCCCTCGCACTAATCACTCTTCAACTTACAGTATTTTAAAGTATTTGAATACTTTAACTGTGCTTTCAATAAATAACTAACTGTTTTGGCTGTTTTAAGCCTTTTCCGAGACCCGTTGACTTCTAGCAAAACAGGGAAACAATTTGCATAACCGATTTTCCTGATGGAAAAAATTCTCGCAGACAACCGTCGCGCAACCGTCTCGAACCGTCGACAGCGTGATACACATCGAAGGTAGCAAAACACGGCAAGTGAGAAAATCAGCGAGGTTTTGTTAGAGGGGTTAGAATGTACCGCACGAAACGTGGGTCTCCGGGTTTAGAAATATATGTAATGATTACGGAAGTAGGTTGCATTAGTATTATAGGTTGCATTAGTTTGAGCAAAATATACAACTACGTGATCCCCATGAGCCCATAGTCACTTTTGCCTAAAGGGTTTTGCTTTCACATGAATTTCTAGTGCCCTTAAAGTGCAAAAATAAAATACTTTTCACCAGATCATTCTCTTGATTTCCAAGGGCCCACAATCATTCTTATTTCAAGGGTATGGCTTATAATTAAACACAAGAAACCCAAGAATTTACAAATTCCTAAATTTCATCCTCTGACCCAGCCTTGCAAGTACCATATGAGCTGCTAGCTCTTGTATTCAACACACATTGCCGACTTCATTCTCGGCCAATATCTGATGAAATTTGTTTACATGTACATCAGAAATCGAGCTTTATCACAATACTGTAATTTGAAGTAAAAAAAACCGCGGCACCGGCTTGGCACCGGCACGGCACCGGCTCGGCACCGCGGCACCGGCACGGCACCGCGGCACGCGCCACTTGGTGTACATCGTTTTTGGGAGTGAGCAACCCCTCGTGATGCCTCTGCTGGTAATATTAGGCTTTCGGCAATCAAAAATAAGTGAGGTAATATTTTGAAGATACAGATTGAACAGATTTTGGTACCTTGGCTTACCCCTTGCAAGGGTCTCGCGTACCCCTTTGGGTACGCGTACCACCGGCTGGGAACCACTGACCTATACCAAATGATGGACACTCCAAACCAGTAAATATTGATGATTTGACTGAATCTGAGAAATCAACGAAATCATCTATAGCGGAGTGGGCCAAGGGTAGGGTGCCAACAGGTATCCAGCGATTGATAGGGTGTCCAGCGTTATAGTTATAGGTTATAGGGGTATGCCAAACGCTACATATACCCAAGCGTTTGGCAAGTTTACATAGCCTAGTCCAAACGGCGGGTATGCCGAATCTTTGGCTTGCCTATTGGTAGACTATGTTTAGCAGGGCCTAATCGTTGTATGTTATGTTTTGCAACTGCAAATTAGCCCGAATTAGCCAAGAGCTACAAAAGTTGTATAATAAACCCGTCTCCCTCTCTCTGCCCTAGTCTAATAAATATTACACAACTGGAATTACCAATTACCGGGCAATTACCGGGATTTGTTACTGTAAAAATATTTGGACGTTTCTTGAGGCTTGCGATGGAGCATAGAAGGAGATTTTTAGAATATGAGCGGTATGTTAGTTATGTAAGTTAGTGCCTTTTTTCAATTTTTGTTGCCATGGCCCATGGGCTTTTCTTGGTAATTACATTCTATTCTCTATTCTATTCTATACCTTCTCGGACTCTCCCCATGGGAGTCGAATTTAGCCCTTTCGAAGAAGTACCACATTATCGATGCTTCCGCTAAGTGCGAAACCATAGAATGTCGTGCTAGATCCCGGGCTTTCAAAAACACACACGAATCACGGTTGACTCACCTACTATAATATAATTATAATTAATAAACTATAATCTATAAGTCGTACAAAGTTTATATAGTGTTTCGTTTTCCTTGTGTGTAATTCATTTTTCTTTCTTTTTATTACTACACTCTTTCATTTGTTGTATAGCGGGCCTCAATAAATTATTATTATTATTGTTATTACAAGTCGGAACACAGTAGGTTAATGATAGTATCATTTTCAAACTGTTTGAAACCACTGTATTATTCTGGTCAGCCAAGCTTGTGCTATCCAATCAAAACTGACTGTTTATTTACGCCAAGTAAAATGCTTACTAACCAACAGCAGAGGGGTTGTGCACTCGGTCTGTTTGTGTACGCAGTGATCGTCAACTTCCTTTCCAGAGAAATTATTTGACATATATAGCGTGTTCCACCGTTCTAACAATAGTAACAATTAGTTACGGTTTTCGTTCCAAGCTCGTGAAAAGTTACTACGCTGGCCGTTCCAGCCTCCTCGAAATAGTAACTATTTGCTTACCATGCTCGGGAGCGTAGTAAGCGTGGTAACGACGCATCTCTGTAACGTGATTGGTCGTATTCCTCTGGAAAATAGGAAAATCGTTCCAGCCCTGACGGCAAAAAAACAGAATTCCTGACGTCATGCGGAGTAAGTAGTGTGGAACACGCTCATAGCTTTAGAGATTAAAATAAATTCCATAAAGCACACTTTGTCCGATGCGTTGCGTTGATTGTATTTTGGTTAAAGTGTTAGGTAGACTTCATTTAGGATAGTGTAGGCTAATTGTTTTTTAAATGACGTAGAGTTTTTATGAAAGTATATGGTCTAGTTACTAGTTTGTAGACCGATTGTATGAATTTTATTATATTTTTTTCTACTCGCCAGCTTTGGCGGATACAAATAAATGAATTGAATTGAATAAGCTTTCTTTCGGAGGCCATACAAGATTAAACAATGCCCTGTGATATCAGTGACTAGACTATGACAGACATTGGTTAGACTCGATATTAGATATTAATAATTTTATTTAAATCCTCCATACAGATACAATGAAATGGTCGGAGGAGTTGGTAAAGAAACAAAAGGAAAAAAAAAGAAAGAAAATCAAACAACACTACGAGACAAAATTAAGCTGCGATAACTAAAAATAACCAAAACAAGAACAAACTTGAGTCACTTGATTATACCAGGATAGCCAGTGGAAAATCGTGCAGTTTTCTACTTCGATTAATGAAACGACCATTGCCCAAGTCAAACGTCGGTTATGGTATCCGGAACGCTCTGACCAAGTACAAAATAATTATGGTTAAATAGATTATGTTCTTAATTTCATACAAATCATCAGTAGAGGCGTTACTAGCCAAAATGATTCGAGGCTGGGAGGGCAAGGTTTTAACCGTCTGGCTGATGACTTTTACCGACTGTTTTTGCAGAAAAACGACTGTTTTCAAGAAAAAATGACAGTTTTGACGAAAGGTCGACTGATTTTCTGAAAAACCAACCGTTTTTCATGAAAAAATCGACCATTTTTACGAAACCTCCGACTGGCCGACAACATTGGGTGGGGCCTCCCCCCTCCCCGCCCCATACGTGACGCCCCTGATCATCAGTATTAATTGTGTTACGATGCCTCAGGATCTAGTATAGGCTATCCAAAAATGAGTCATTTATGTAGTTGCGGGTCAAACGGATACGTCAACTGAATTTTGTTAGTGATATTTCGTCCCTTCTTGGCAAGGGTCCTCTTCAGGACCTTTGCTAAATCCCGAAGCACCGTAACACAATAAAATACTGATGATTTTGGAGCGGCTTGAGCCTGAAGAGGACTCTTGCCAAGAGGGACCGAAATATCGGTCTAATAAAATTCAGCTGACGAATTCGTTTAACAGCAACTGTGATTCGCTGTCAGCTTGGGCTGAAGGAATATTTAGGCATTTAAGGTTGACTACAATGCCTGCTTATAACTAGGCTCAGAGCATGCTCAAAGTCTTTTTTGGACAAATTCATCATATATGTATAGGCCTATATCTATCATATAAACAGCATATATATCTTCATATATACAGCATATATATCGTGTTAAATACACGTCATAGCACCAAAATGGCAAAAGGTCGAGTACAAAAGCAAAGAGAAAAACACGAGGAAGCAATAACTAGTCAGCTCAAATCACAAACACAGACAAATCTGAATCTAAAAGAATGGCCTAGACAATACTAGCAAGAGAATAGGTTCTTGGCTTTCACCATTTTGACAGATTATAATAGGCTATTTACTCTTGACAGGTCTGAGATCGCATTAAGACAAAACTAATCAGCCATTTCTCTAATTTAAATGTCTGCGAGCAGATGGTTCGAGTTTTAATTACATTGTCCCTTTTGAATTTCCGTCTAAAGTGAAGATCCGAAAGAACAGAAACAGCTGCTCTTTTGTGCCACGACATGTGTCCGGAGACGGAAATGGTCCTCGGTTGGTCTTGGTTGGATCCTTTTTGGAAATGTCCTGTTATTGAAATTCTTGATAGTACAATGTTATTACCGTAACTGGACCAAGACTATGTTATATTATGTATTATGTTATATTAGACATATATATCTTGTGTCGAAATTTTTTTTGGGGAATGTCCCGTTTTTAAATTCTCCTAATAATTTATTCAAAGAATGGCCTGACGATGTCCCTTGCCAAGAAGGGCCGAAATATCGCTGATGAAGAATCTTAGCTGACGTATATCCGTTGCAAACATTATTTGAATAAATGTTTCAAAGTCAGCTTGGGCTCAAAGAGTATTTAGGCCGTCAATCTTCTCGGTCAACGTCGGGGAAGGAAACAAACCTGTAATAAATCGATTACAGGTTTTATTAAACAAACCTGTAATAAAGCAATTACAGGTTTTATTACAGGTTTGTTTCCTTCCCCGAGCCTGACGAGGACCCTTGCCAAGAAGGGCCGAAATATCGCTGATGAAGAATCGTAGCTAACGATACGATACTCTTGTATTGAATCTTTTTTGAAAATTTCTAGTTATTGAAAATCTCGTAATAAGTAGAATTTTATTACCGTAACATGGACAAGATTTTATTAGATCATAGGCTATATATTATATATATTTATCTTTTATTAGATATTTCTTCATTCCTTTCCTTCAAAAAGAAGTTTGATACATATAATTGTCCTTTTTGCAAAGCAACTGTACTATCGTATACCACGGTAACTGCGAAAACTACAAATTAATGCAGATCCAGTCAGATACCATGATACTTTTACCTTGAATAATTTACATTATGTTGTGTTATTATATACAGATATCGTAATTATAATCATAAGAATAACTTATTTATTCATTACATTTGACGGTAAGCTTGTCTTTGATAGTGCAAAACAGATACGTCAGCTGAATTTTATTAGAGCTATATTTCGGCCCTTCTTGGCAAGGGTCCTCTTCAGGCTTTAAGCCGCTCAAGTTGGAGAGCGAACTTGCGAACAACGGCGAACTTCTCGCAGACAACCGTCGGCAACAGGATACACATCGAAGGTAGCAAAACATGGCAAGTGAGAAAATCAGCGTGGTTTTGTTTGAGCGGTTAGAATGTATCGTACGAAATTGGGGTCTCCGGGTTTAGAAACATATGGAGTGATTGTGGAAGTAGGTTGCGTTAGTATTATAGGTAAAACAGGCCCTTTAAGTGTTCGTCCAAACGGAAGAAATAGCACTTTCAAAATAAACAGCTGACGAAAAAAAGACGACGAAATCATTATTTGTGTCAAAAGAAACGTGGCACACTTGGCCTCTTAGCAGATATCAAGTTTCTGATTTGTGATTTCCATGTGCCTGGTTTAGATGCGAAACGCGACCAAGGTATAAAGAGTCTTTGAGTTGAAGCTGACTGGGAAACAAGTATTGAACAATGGCTAAGAACGTATTCCTTCAGCCCAAGCTGACTGCGAATCATATTTGATTGTGCAAAACGGATTCTTGTGTTTCCCACTAGTTCGTTTTTCCAGCTTGGGCGGCTTTGAGCCTGAACAGGTCCCTTGCCAAGAAGGGCCGAGATATAGCTCTAATAAAATTTTGCTGACGTATTGCACTATCGAATATGGATAAAAACGGAGTCAACTACGATGTTCATCAGCGACGTCCTCGTCAGTCTTTTGCGTGAAGAAACGAACCTGTAATAGATAGTATTTTGTTGTAGGTTCGTTTTTTAGTCAAACAAAAGTCTGGTACTTCTTGCAGACTTGTTTTTTGAAGTCGAGCAAAAGCCTGACGATGACTTTTGCCAAGAAGGGCTGAAAGCTAGTTCGTACCCGACTTTCCGTTTTTAGTAATTGTTTAATAATACGTTCGACACTGAAGCCATTGCTTAATAATAAATTCGATACTGAAATTCCATAGCCTAAGGGGTTAAATTTCACTTAAAGTCCAGCAAAAGCTGGACGAGGACTTTTACCAAGATGGGTCGAAATATCGCTAGTTCGTACCTGACTTTCCGTTTTTGGCCATTGTTAAATAATACGTTCGACACTGAAGCCATTGCTTAATAATAAATTCGATACTGAAATTCCATAGCCTAAGGGGTTAAATTTCGCTTTTGGCATATTTGAAATCGCCTTTTCGAGGGCGTGGTTTAGTAGTCTCCGTATTTCCATTACACCTCAGTGGCCAAGTTCAGCAAGGGTTAACTCCCTTTTCGAAAAATGAAAATGGCATTTATACATAACCGGGCAACGGCGCAAAAACAACGTTTTTTTTTGCTCTCATGGAATTTTTTTGTTAGGAATTTCAGTATCATTAAAACCAAAGTAGTCCAAAAGGTGCAGAGAGTGTTCAAAAAAGCATACGTGATCATACCACACGTCAACACTGAAATTTTTTTCTAGGTCATTGCTTCAGTTGTTTTGTAGAGTGCAGAGATGGTTTTCAACAACGGGCTAGGAAGCCATTCCGACAGTGCCAGCACGTGCTCGGCTAGCTCCAGCCTGTCGTCCGATCTCAGGGGTTCCTGGAATGTTGGATTAGTTAACTCGTCACTGAACAAGTACCTGACTGCCGAAACCTTCGGGTTCAAGGTAAGATTACTGGTTTTTTTTTCTATTTTCTTTTTTATATATATTGATTTGTATTTATATGTTGACGTTGGAATCAGTTAGTCAGCATATGTCTAGATTCTTAGTGAATAAGCGGTTTGATTATTTAAAAAAAAACATGATACTTAAAGGATACCTGAACAATGAAACCATACTTGAACACACCATGGAGAATTCATTTACAGACATGTACACGGAGAACATTCTTCTCCTGAGCGTGACGTTTCCAAAATAGGGATGATTGTTTCCGGAGGTTTGCACATGCAGACTCCAAGACAAAAAGCGCAATTCATTCAAATCTTGGACAGCGCTGGCCGGATCGTATTGAAATTTCTTCTAGATGTACGTTTGGGCTTATCTGGTTAAAAAATATTCCAGAAGAAGGGTTGATAGGAGACATTTGTTCATTTCTAAAATGCTCGGTACTGAAATAAGGACAGATGCAAAATGGAACAAAAATCATAACTTGGAAACAGTATTTTAGATTAGATTAGATTAGATTATTTTATTGCTAAATTACATAATAACCCATCATGATAGGTAACCGCCCATGAGAAGACATAAATGCACTGGCACTGGGCGGCTACCACAAACTACTTTAACTTGACTTAAACAATAACTTAATTTCATTTAAACACAAATTAGTCATTTTTTCCATATAAAACACAAAAGAAAAAAGAAGAAGAAAAAAAATGTCGTATTTGGATTGGGTTTTCTGCAGGCAATGTTAACGGACGTCATACAGATAGGGATGAAACTTGGTACTCTTCATTCAGGTGTCCTTTAACGGATAAGTCAGCGAAGATTTGCTCCGGAGATATCTCTGCAATGGCCCTCCTCAGGCTATAGCTAGAAATAACAAAAAAGAAATTTGTAGCAACAATAGTATTCCTTCTTTGGGAGTTGCTTCTTAAAGTTTAACCGAATAGGGATGAGGTAAGATAGTCTAGTTACCCATCACCTGTTCACTTAAATAGGTTTGAAGACTGTGTGTTACTAACTGTATGCTTGAAATATTTGGCAACTAAAATGTTTTTTTTTGGGTCACACGCAAAAGCGGATTGCTTCAGAAATGACCTTACAATCTGTTATTGAACATATACTGAGCTTCGCTTCGTTAGCCATTGAAATGTCCGCTTTTGTTGACATGAAACTCTTTGCCTTGTCGGACAAGCACTGCATTTTCTGAACGTCACAACTAGAGTCCAAGGTGGACAAATTAAAAACAAACTTAACACGGTCAAAATCTATCAATGTATTCAAGTTCAAGATGTAAAAAATAGCTGGCTTTTTAGTTAACCTTTAAGAATTGCTAACGACTAAAATAATCGTTTTCTACAGACTTTAACCTCTCATCTTTGTTCTTGTTTTACTATTAGGTATGGATTAGGCCCGACCCGCGGGGACACCCCCCTCCCGCGAAATAAATTCTTAAAACTTGCGATCAAGATTTCAGTTCATTTCAGTTTTTTTACAAAACGAGAAGCGGACAAGCCAAGTATTCGTTCAATCGCAATAAATATATAAACGTAAATAATTTTGTAGTTAGCAGTTTTATTTCCAATAAAAATAATCGTATAATACATTTAAAGGACCCCTGAACAATGAAACCATAATTGAATACTCCATGGAGAATGCATTTACAGACATGGCCACGGAGAGCATTCTTCTCCTGAGCGTGACGTTTTCAAAATAGGGATGTTCTTTTCTGGAGGTTTGCACATGCCGACTCCAAGACTAAAAGCGCAATTCATTCAAATCTTGCACAGCGCTGGCCGCCCTGGCCGGATCGTGTTGGAATTTCTTGTAGATATACGTTTGGGCTTAACTGGTTAAAAAATACTCCAAAAGAAGGGTCGATTGGAGACAGTTGTTCATTTCTAAAATTGTTCGGTACTGGAATAAGGACAGATGCAAAATGGAGCAAAAATCATAGCTTGGAAACACTATTTCGTATTTGGATTGGGTTTTCTGCAGGCAATGTTAACGGAAGTCATACAGATAGGGATGATACTTGGTAGTCTTCATTCAGGTGCCCTTTAAAAAAGAGTACGGGAGAATACGCCTACTTCCATTATTATGAATGGCATGTATTGGATGTCTTTTCCATCCCGTGCATTACAAATGTGTCTTCTCTGCCGGGCTCTGGACCTTTTGCTATTTCGTTTATTGTTAAACAGATTTAATCATTTGACCCCACCACTCGAGCATTCAGCACAAAGGCTTTCCCCCAAAGCAATGCTAGAAGCTCAAATACCAGAGCTGATATCGCTCATAATAAAGATCGCTCAAAATAGAGAAATTTACGAGGCGTGTTTGACTTCGGGTTAATTTCTCCCAATCACCCCCCGTAGCCAAAAGGAAAATTGTGTCGGCGAGATAGTGAGTAAATAGTGCTCGAGTTAATTTCACTGGGAAGGAATACATAATTTCTCGCTTCATTTGCGGTTTAAATAAAACCGGATGTTTGATTCTTGCTAAGTCGCGCAAAACGGGGATACGGACGGGCAAGTTATCAGCCGACAATGTATTATTAAAGCATGCATGACCTTAACGTCCTTTGCCTCATAGTTTTCTAGGCCAAATCTTGCATGTACAGTGTCCAAACTTCAAGTGTAGAGCTCCCTGTGAGTTCTATAATTCTTAAAGAACACCTCGCATTATGTCCTTTTTATGTTCCAGTGAACAGTTGAATACTTTAAAACTATGTTCTGCTTTTAATAGATTACACATGCCTTCGGCTGTTTCAAGCCTTTCCACAGGCCCGTTTGCTTCAAACAGAAACACTGCAAAATTTACATACCCAGTCTTTCTGACGAATGAGCTTCTCGTAAACAATACTCGGGAGCATGGCACGCGCTGGAAAAAAGAGAAACACGGCTCAGGTGGTTTAGGATGTACCGCACGAAATTCCGATCTCTAAGTTTGGGAATGGACAGAGCGATTACGTAAATAGGTTGCTTTAATATTATAGTTAGCTCTTTTTTTTCTGCTGTTATTGAAGTCTGTTATTGTATGGTCACATAATTTCGGCTATGTGGCAACACTGGTCGTTAATCCAGAAATAAACCCTAAACTTCTATGCGAAATATCTCTCTAGTCCTTTAGATCTATCGGCGCCGACCTTCGCCGAGGATATCATCCGGTGGCAGCGAGCTTTATCCGGGTCCGTCGGCTTTTTCTCGGCCTTAAAGTTAAACTGAAAAGGTCTTACATGGGACAGTCTAGTTACCAATCACTTATTCACTTTAAGAAGCTTGAAAACCCGGCGAAAATGCGTTACTTCATTTGTGTGATTGTAGAGAGTTACGGGGGCTAAGGGAGGAGATTTTTGGGGTGGGGGGAACTGATAAGAAATGGATTATTAAAATGATGGGGAGTAAAGATTTTAAAGAAATAAGAATTATTGGGAAGTTCCTCAGGTTAGCTTTTAAACACCGGAAAGATTTCTTCTGATGGGGAAGTTGTGTTTTTAGTGCTAAGAAAGTATTCAGTGTAAATTAAAAAAAAAAATATTAAGAGTGTGTTAGTGTGTATATGCGCATGTAAGATTGTTTACTTTTTGTTTCGTTTTGTTGCATGATGGCCGGATGGCTTTAATGTGCAAATAAATCATTCATTCATTGCTCTGCTATTCACGAATAATCGATTTTCAAATATTTGAATTTCATTGTCTGATTTGTATGCTCTATGCGCTGTGTCATGTGCTCGATGGAAACGATTTACGAAAATAAGTGCTCAGCAGTGACCTTGAGTAAGCTGATCACTGGCTACTGAAACGCCGCGTATGTATTGAGGTTGCGTTCCGGAACTTAACGATCGTAGTTAACAGTTGTTAACTTGATGCGTTCCACGTTTCTGATTTCAAAATTTAAGCTCCGCCCACCTGCAATTTCCGTTCTAAAGCTTAACGATTGTTAACTATTTTGTAACGATGGTCGGTGAGCATCGTTGCAAAATAGTTAACAACTGTAGAACTGGGTTAACGATCGTTAAAGCTGCAGTTAGCTCCGCCCCGAAGTAAAGTTAATGATTGTTAACAGTTGTTAAGTTTGGGGAACGCAACCTGAGATTCAGTTTGTCTGCGTCATAGAATTTGCGCTGGGAGGACGACAGATATTCTGAACGTTATTCTAGAGCAAATAGTGAAAAATAAAATAATTCCTTAACACAGTCCAAAAAATGCAGTGTCTTCAGTTAAATGATACAAAAATAAGTCGGCTTTTCATTTAAACTTTAAAAGGGATACCCCATTCACCAGGTCTGTGTGTCCATAGCTACTGACTGGTTATAGATGATAGCCAAAGGATTGGAATGGAATTTTCTTGTTCAATGGAACAAATAAGAAGTGCTATGCCCCGCCAATGTTCTTTGTGATTTTTCCATGGGGAATGTTGGGAAATGGGAAATGTTAAAATGAAATGTACATGCTGTTCTGACAGTCAAGAGACAAAATATGACTTTTGTGTCCAAAAATATTAAAATTCTGTGCCTTTTTTGTTTTGTTTTGAAGCTGCTTGAAAAAGGATTTTCTGGCTATTGACTTTGCTTAACTATACCTTTTTCATCATTTTGTAAGTCAGTCGAGGTGAGGTTAGAATGAAGGGATCTTGTTTTTATGTTGAACTAGAAATATTGAAGCAATATTTATTTATCCAATATGTAAACCATTCAATTAGCTTCAGTCTAGTATGTTTGTCATATTTGCTGGTTCCTTTTTTAAGCCTGATAAATTATTCTGAAAGAAAGACTTCTATGGAAATTGGAAATCTTATCTGTGACGATAAGATAAGATAAGATTTTATTTGCGGTAAAAGCCAACGGCCATGGCAAATACATGTAGAAAAAAACAAAACAAGAACAAAAACACGAACACACACACAAATTATCAACTCCTATAGGCACCTATCCCTTTTTTTTAGGGCTACCCTGAGGAACCTCACCAGCCGTTTCACATTTCCAAAACAGTTATTCCACATTACACCATGTTCCTCTAAGGAGCCGGCGGTATCTGTGGGGGTTGTAAAATGTTGCCAAATTTTGCATAGATCACGTGATATGATAATGCCCGTATCTTGCCTCTCGTATCACCGCCCAAGGCACTGTCCGGCTAGGCCTCTCCTTTAGATTGATACTGAAGAGGACCTTTTTTTTTTTTTTTAGATTAGATTAAATTTAATTTTATATGTGTACAAAACATTTTGCAGCACCTGCTAAGAAAGCCCCAAAGGGCTTGTTGGCCGCACGTGGCAGTCTTCTCGATTCTGCGTATTCTTTTACATTATTCTACATGCCCTTCATACACTGTTCATACGTATACAACAAACATTCTGCTTACAAAAACATTCACGCATCATTACTATTCTTTTGCAAGGAAAAATCTCTTCGCTGTAGCCTTGAAGGATGCCAGATCATTCGAATTTCTAATTTCAACTGGAATTATATCCCATACAGAGGGGGCAAAATTTCTAATCACCTTGTCAGAAAAAAACAACGAAGAAACCAACGAAAATGGGGTTTGTAAAGGCCAACGAATACTGAAATAAAAGGCGAATATTTCGGGAGGACCACCGCCTTTTTCTTCTTCCAAATTCTTCCAGTTTTGCTTTAGTTTTCGGTTTCTTGTTGGTTTTCTCCTTTGTTTTAGTTTTCTTGGTTGTTGATCTTCATCCTCGTTTGGCATTTTTCCTCGAATTTTCTGTCTGCGCTGAAGAAGGGAGGCGGTTGTCCTCCCCAAATATTCGCCTTTTATTTCAGTATATTCGCTGGCCTTTATAAACCCCATTTTCGTTGGTTTCTTCGTTGATTTTTTATAATATGTCAGGCCAGTATGGTTTAAGCCGCATTCACAAGCATGCCTAGCAAAGCATATATGCCTAGGCACTTGCCCAAGCTAGCCAGGCCATGTCTAGCCTAAAACCTGTGCCTAGGCATGGGTGTGAACGGTGATGCTAGACACGTGCCTGGGTATCCATGCTTGGCTGACATGCTTGTGAACGGGGCTTTATGAAATTTTCTTCCTAATCATCTTGCTAAGAAGGGCCGAAATATCGCGAGAATAAAACTCAGCTGACGGGTCCGTTTAGCGCAGATAAATGTGACTAGACCTCTCGCGTATGGCAGAGTTTGAAAAATATATTTATGCCTTCTAGGTCAACGCTAGTGGCGTCTCGTTCAAGAAGAAGCAGCAGTGGATCCTGGAACCGTACGGAGACAACACTGACGCCATCTCTCTTAGAAGCCATCTTGAAAAGTATCTCGCCGTTGATCAATATGGCAATGTGACTTGTGATAGTGATGAGAAGGAAGAAAGCTCCAAATTTGAAATTGTGATTTCTCCTGATGATGTCAAGGGCCGCTGGGCTTTGCGACATGTTTTGCGCGGATACTTTTTGGGCGCTAGTGGCGACAAACTGTCGTGTGCGGCGAAGTCAGCGGGTGATGCTGAGCTATGGTGGATGTGCCTTGCCGCAAGACCCCAGGTAAGATCTGATAGAATTTTCCAGTTTTCCAATTTGTGAAATTTCTTCTTCCTTTGCTCGATCTTTTTTACCCCTTTACTAGGTTTCAATTCTACCATGATAGATTAAAGCAGAACACAAAAAATTAGCTATGGTGGGTGTGCCTCGCCGCAATATCCCAGGCAAGACCTGATACCACATTTTTTTTGGGAATTTTCGAATTTGTCAAATTTCTTCTTCTTCTTTCGCTCGATCGTTTTCATCCCTGTACTAGGTTTCAGTTCTATCAGGATCTGACCCGTATCCAGGAATTTATTTCTGGGGGGTTCGTTGCCTGCGGGTCAGACCAAAAAGTACAAAAAAGACATAGATCAGAGGAAAAATCCTATAAAAATTATTATTTTGAATTTTTTCTTTTTGGGGGGGGGGGTTCAACCTCCTAACCTCCCCCTTGGATACGGCCCTAACCATGATAGATTAAAGTCGGATCCTTCTTCGTCAAAGAAATTTACAAAATGTTGACAAATTTGCTCTGTCCTCCGATCAGTTTTCAGCTTTTTTCTCAGTTTAACTTACTTATCCAAATATCCCTTTCCAATTTGGCAAATTTGGCAAATTTGTCAAATTGGGGAGAAACCATAACCAGTTCGAGGGATGTAAAATAACGATCCCCTTCCGTCCGCAGAAACTGTATTTTGTTAGTTAGCGTACATTTAGTAATAGTGAATTTTCAGGGCAACTCCTGAGCAGTCTAGTACACTAGCCCCTTTTCAGGCACGGTGCTCAAACGTCTAGCACCATGCCTGGGTGCTAGACGTTCAAGCACTGTACCTTGGATTTCATGTATGGTGCATGGATTTCAGTATACAGTGCATACATCAAAAACATAATTTCTGTCATACAAACTGATCACCGGCTCGGACAGGGCTGAAATTACTACCATGAATTAGAGAAATCAAAGACAATCCTTTTTATATTTTTCACAACAAAAACAAAAGGGCTCGGCTGATGACAGATGTGAAAAACCTCATTTCCTTTTCTAAATAGTCAAGGGTTTTTGCATGCAAAGTGTCCTGTGCCTCAGCTTTTTTTTTATGTAGCAGCCAACCACAATATTGGCTCTTGGGGAATAGATAGGGAAAATACATGGAAAATAGATAGGGTGCTGTTAGGTTTTTCATCTCCATCATCATTAGAGCCCTTTTGTTTTTGTTGTGAAAAATATATAAAGGATTGTCTTTGATTTCTCTAATTCATAGTAGTAATTTCAGCCCTGTCCAAGCTGGTGCTCAGTTGTGATGACAGAAACTGTGTTTTTGATGTATGCACTGTATACTGAAATCCATGCACCATACATGAAATCCAAAGTACAGTGCTTGAACGTCTAGCACCCAGGCATGGTGCTAGACGTTTGAGCACCGTGTCTGAAATGGGGCTAGTGTACTAGACTGCTCCTGAGCGACTTTCTTTATGCTGCAAAATATGTAAGGTTTGTTTTATTTTTGTTGTTGTTTACTGTTTGGCTAAAAATAGAAAACATACCTGTAACACCAGCCACAGTTCCTCGCAAAAGCAGAAAATAAAATTCGCCCTGTAGAACAACAATTCAGTGAATCTCGTTCACTCATTAATTAGTCAGTGGGGCAAACTGGATTGCAAAAAATACAGTGCTTCCGGTTTTAATTTCTTAGCGTTGCAAAACGAGGCTCCGGTCGTCGAGGAGAGGAAGAAGTTCACTAGAACTTTCGAGGTCCTTAAGTGTTGTTCAAATAGGTGTAATAAGTTGCGTATTGTTTTAAGTGATGTTTACGTCTTATTACACACCCTTGTTTAAACTGAAAGTAAAAACTTCTCGTCCATGTGACGTTCAGTGTTGCCACACTATAATTTTTCGAGCTTTTAAAGGTGAGAAAGAGGGTACTTAGTACTACAAGAGGGGTATCCAACCTCAGACAAGATTTCAAATTTCCAGATAAGTCTTTACTTCAGAATAATCTGTCTGGCTTAAAAAGGAACCAACAAATATGACGAACATATTAGACTGAAGCTAATTGAATGGTTTACATATTGGATAAATAAATATTGCTTCAATACTTCTAGTTAAACATATTTTTGTTTTCAAACAAGATCACTTCATTCTAACCTTACTCAGTTGACTTACAAAATTATGAAAAAGGTAGAGCTACCAAAGTCAATAGCCAGAAAATCTCTTTTCAAAGCAGCCTCAAAACAAAGAAAAGGCACAAAATTTGAATATTGTTGGACAAACGACTGTTGACTGCCAGGACAGCCTGTACATTTCATTTTAACATTTCCGTGGCAACAATCGAGGTAGTGTAAAAACGAGGTCAGGTACCCCTCATGTATGTTTAAGTTGACAGTCCTATGTTATCATGTTGTGAAACAGATATTCAGGAATAAATACGATGATTGATTGATTGATTGATTCGAAGTACATAAGTGCAATTTGGCGACCATTATGTTGCAAAAAAGTACCAATGTACCAAATTAACGTATGGACAGCAATGTTCATCGAACTAAAAGTAAGCAGTCGTAAAAGAACAAAACCTGTTCTTTCGAAGAAAAGTTGTTACTGTGAACTTCCAGCGAAGTGAACTTTTGTTCTCGCCGTGGCAACCCTGGCGTAGCTCCTCTCTACTCGGCCCGCTGGCGGACCCCAACTAAACGATCTGATTGGCTCTGCCTAAGAAAAAGTAGAACCAAAGTCTATTCTCCTTACAGCGCGCTCCGAGGAAAAGACGAATCTGATACGCCGTATTACACGTTATTACACCTTTTGAACAATGCTTTAGCTCCTCGGCGACACGTATTGAAAATGCGGCTGCATTACGCAAATGAGGAAGAAAAGACTGTATATAGTGTAGAATAGAATATGTTTACACAAAAGCCCGAAGGCTGTGGCAAAAAATATAGTGCTAATTCTGGTTTAAGTAGACTTACTAACAACATACAAAAAAAAATAAAGAATAATGACTATTAAATAAACAGATCGCGGTGGCGCAAACCGATCCTGGGGAATTTCCCAAGCAGTCTTGCGGTACATCACGAAATTGTCTACATTCTATTATCTAATCATCCACTCTTTCCCAAACACTCCTTCACCAAATACCTCGAATCTTAAATCATTGTTGCTATCTGGTGTTTACCCTGCTTTAAAGAACAAGACCAAAGGTTTCGATGGGATCCCAAAAATTCAATATCTGATCCAGAACAACTGGGTCTTTTCTTAGCCAGATCCAGTCATCGCCAGACTCCTTGAACATTTTTACAATTAAAATTTAGAAACAGATTAAGGGCAAATAGCTAATCATCTGAGAAAACCAAGTTCAGATAGGATTCAGCATGTGTGTTTACCCCGATAAGTCATATCTATTTTGACGAAAACTTCCTGCCACTTCTGCGAATTTCCCGGTTTCGGCCGAACTCCAGAACTACTTGTCCGGCGAAAAAAGAAAGCTCAAAAACGAACTCAGGGTATCTTCTTTCCCCAATAATGAACATCTAATCAACTTCAAATACAAATTTAACTTATAACAAATTTTCCGACTCCAGCCGGATTCCACCTGAACAATGAAACCATACTTGGACACACCATGGAGAATGCATTTACAGACATGGTCACGGAGAGTATTCTTTCCCTGAGCGTGACGTTTTCAAAATAGGGATGTTCGTTTATGTAGGTTTGCCCATGCAGACTCCAAGACTCCAAGCGCAATTCATTCAAATCTTGTACAGCGCTGGCCGGATCATATTGGAATTTCTGGATATACGTTTGGGCTTAACTGGCTAAAAAATATTCCAGAAGAAGGGTTGATTTGAGACGTTTGTTCATTTCTGAAATTGTTCGGTACTGAAATAAGGACAGAGGCAAAATGGAGCAAAAATCATAGCTTGGAAACACCATTTCGTATTTGGATTGGGTTTTCTGCAGGCAATGTTAACGGAAGTCATACGGACAGGGATGATACTTGGTACTCTTCATTCAGGTGTCCTTTAAAGAAAAAGGATATTAAAGCTATGCGATCCTCTTACTTTCATTTTTGTAAATTTCTTCTTTTTCTCCCTCCTTGGCAAAGAAATTCTAAAATTAATAGTAAGTACTCGTTACCGGATATTACGGAGAAATTGGCTGTTCTCCACAGAAAACTGTTCGAAACCGCGTACGCGCGTCTGTCGCCCTCTCATGGGCTTATTCGTCTGTTTGACTCTTGAGTAAATTTTTGTTTGTTTGTATGTCTTGTGTTTTCCCTAATTATGTCTTCTATTTTCTTTTGTACTCCGCTATTTTCGTCTTGTACGATTTGTGGTTTAAAAATAAGTGATTATTATTATTATATTCCGGTTCAGCCGCTTCCAAGCGGACTAGTTTCTGTTACTCCCCCTATGACTCACCGTCATAACTTGCCAGAGGCATAATAAAATAGATCTACAGATTGCCGAGTTGAAAATCTGATATCTGCTTTCCAGATAATGGAAGTTTTACATCTGTTTCAGCAGATGTAAAACCCACTACCTTATGGGTCCGACTTTTTACTATGTCTACACAAGTGTTGAGTGTGACACAATGGGGAACTAACAGAAACTAGACGATTTGGAACGCTGAAGTAGAATGTAGTGCTGAACCATATGCTAACTCGATTCGTCGTATATTTATTTATTTATTTATTTAATCTTATAAAACGGCCAGCTTGGACCATACTAAACAACTAACAATAAATATTAACAACTAACTAACAATAAATATTAACAATGCTTGTATGTATTTTTATTTAGTTTCTTCTTATCTTTTTCTTGATGTAGTCCGCTTTTTCCCTTTTGTAAGCGGGCAGAAATAAAGATATATATGTAAGGCGAATCGTACACATTGGGCAGAAGACAGGAGGACAAGTCTTTCCCCGACATTTACTAATATAATTTCTCTAAAGAAACAGAAAACCGTGATTTTCGGGTTTTTTGCTTTATCATCCTCTTAAGATAATGTGCGAGGGATAACTAGCTGATCAAGAAAAAACAAAACCAAAAATCACTCCCTTTGTAAGCGGGCAGAAATAAATAAATAAATATATATATATATTATAAGGCGAATTTCACACATTGGGCAGAAGACGGAGGACAAGTCTTTCCCCAACATTTACCAGTATCATTTCTCAAAAGAAACGAAAAAACGTGATTTTAGTTTTTTTTTCTTCATTAGCTTTATCCCTCTTAAGATGATGTGCGAGGGATAACTAGCTGACCAAGAGAAAAATCCCAAAATCACGGTTTTCTTTTTCTTTTGTAATGAATGGTCAGCTTGGCTTCAAACCTTATATATAATTTCTCTTCTTACCAAACGCTAAACAATAGCAACTTTAATTTCTCCATTTTTAGCTCCGCTTTAAAATATTCAGTAGCAGTTAATTTATGTATACAAAACAAAACAGAATGTTTCATGGTGCAAGAGCCTCAGTTACAGCATTGTCGGTTGCGAAGATAGGGTCTGAAAATGAGGTCTTGCAGGTCAACCTGAAGTCCATCGGTCGTAAGCGTTTCGCTCAACTCAGTGAAGAAAAAGATGAAATCCACGTTGATGCAAACATTCCTTGGGGTGCAGACACCCTCTTTACCCTTGAGTTCAGAGAAGAGCAGCACAAGTACGCCATCCACAGTTGCAACAACAAGTATCTCCAGAGGGACGGAAAGCTGGTTGATAAATGTGGTGAATTCTGTTTGTATTCAGCTGAATACCATGAAGGATATCTTGCAATGCGCGACGCCCAAGGAGCTTATTTGGCTCCTATTGGATCAAAGGTAAATATTTCAAGTAGCCCTCTTGCCTATTCTGCCTTATACATTATAATCTATCTCCCGTATTGAAGTGTTAAGTTCTGAAATCCCCGCTTTCGCCATTGTTTCATTTTATATCTACCAAGTTTTTAGCGATTTTTCGGCCGAGCCGAGTTTTGCCAGTCACGCAACGCCAACTTCACGGCAAGCTTCAAGGTCCGCCGACAACCCTTTCACACGTAAGGACATGAAAAGCTTAAAGTGTTGTTTTTGGGATACCTATGACATCGCAAAAGCTGTCAGTCTGTCCGTCCGTCTGTAAGAACGATAACTCTCGAAGGGAATGAGATATTTTGATGAAACTTGGTGTGAGGATTCGTTGGGTCATCGGACAAGTCAAGTTCATAGATGGGCTTTGTAGTCCTACATTTAGAGGTGTTGGAGGGGGTTCAAATTGAGGGGCAAACAAAATATTTTGAAACAGCTAATGTGATAGTCGATTATGGGGTAAGAAGACATGCTGAACACGATGGCGAAAACCATTTTGTCATCGGACAAGTAGTTCGCCGGTAAGTTTGGAAAATTAAATGTTTTATTTGAAGTTGATTAGATTTTCGATTTAGGGGTAGAAAGACATGCAGAACACGATGGTTAAAACTGTTTTCTCGACGGGCAAGTAGTTCGCCCGGAATCCGGCCCAAACCAGAAAGCTTGTTAAAATTAAAAGTTTTATTTGGAGTTGATTAGATGTTCGATTTAGGGCAAGAAGACACGCTGAACACTTATTAACAATTTTCTACCATTAGAATATGACCACTACAGGCCCTTGACTACAGCGGATGATGTTTGTGATGCAAAAGATATATTAAGGGGGCATCCGGGAAGTTCGGATGGCTGGAGGATAGGCCTTATTTCTCCCAAGTCATTTTAGACTTTAGACTTTGCGTGAAAAGAGGCAAAAGCCTTGTTTAAATTTTGGTCTAAGTTCAATGGAACACCCACTCTACTCTACTCACTCTCCTCCCATCTCCCTTCGGAACTGAGTGCCCACGGCCAGAGAGAGCTTATGCTGAGCGTGTTCCGACACTGCCCCCCCCCCCCCCCCGAGTTGCCGCACTGAGCGATATCGGAATAGTTCTTCCCAAATACAAGAAAACACTACCGCAAGGGCAGTTCTAATAATATGAGGTTTTTGGGTATTTTTTTACTAATGGAAGATTATGATTAGTGTTGTTTGCGAGGGGTTACTCACTCCCTAAACCCGTATACACCGGGTGCTGGGAGATGCCGGAAGGTACCATCCAATTTAATAGTCGGTGTTTAAAAATCACAAAGTTTAATAAAATTGCATTGCTGCCGGAAGGTGCCGAAAGGTACCATCCAATTTAGTAGTCGGTGTTTAAAAATCACAAAGTTTAATAGAAGTGCATTGCTGCCGGGAATGAGTGTACACCGGGTGCCGGAGATTGACTAACCCCTCGGTTGTTTGTATACTGTATCATATCCAGGCTTATAGTTTGTACCGTAAGGGCAGATATAATGAAATTAGTGTTTTGGTCCGATCTCTTGAAAGTTATAATTTTACGAATATGATTATTTTTGTTTTTATATAGCTTCATCTGTTGACTAAGTAAGTACGCTATTTGGCATTGTGCCATTGCGCTTAAGTTTTAAATCAATCAATCAATAACATCACAGTCCCAGAACTACAGCAATAAATTACTTACCAAAAGCGGTTTCGAAGTAGGTATAGTCAAGGGTATAGTGGCTTCGAGCATGGGTGTTTCCCACCCATTAAAGAACCCCGCCTAGACACAGGCGATGTTTATCTGAGATTCGTTCCGCCTATCAGACTCTCTTCGTAACCCTTCACCCTGTCAGTAAACTGTAACAGGGCGCCCGATTGAGAGGCTCAGGCTTGTTTCCATCTGAAAATTCTCCCTCACCCCTCTGGAAGGGAGCGTTGTCTGGGATCGGGTGGTATTGATTTTAACGGTTGAGAAATCCTGGAATTCAGATGAAACGGTTTAGTGTTGGGCGATATTTGGATTTTTTAATCTATCGATTCACATTCGATATTTGATAATCGGTATATACGGTATCGATACTTCGTTTACATTTTCTGTATAGTATATATCTCGTTTCGCCCAAAATTTATAAATACAATTGTCGGGAAAAAGCATCTTGCATCATTTCAGACTTCGAAGAAATAAAAACTAAATTACGAAAAACAAGTTGCTCCCATTTCGGACATATAAATGTAACTTGTTTTGGATTATCCACAATAGTTATAAATGTAGCCCACCCTACAAATATCCTTTTCGATATCGATATTTACGTTTCGATATTCGATATCAATACGATACATCAATGTCGCCCGAGTGTCGACTGTCGCCCGAGTGTCGACTGTCGCCCGAGTGTCGACTGTCGCCCGAGTGTCGACTGTCGCCCGAGTGTCGACTGTCGCCCGAGTGTCGACTGTCGCCCGAGTGTCGACTGTCGCCCGAGTGTTGACTGTCGCCCGAGTGTCGACTGTCGCCCGAGTGTCGACTGTCGCCCGAGTGTCGACTGTCGCCCGACACTGAAACAGTTCTTCTATACCAAAAATTCGTTTTTGGACCGATAAGATGAATAAAATGGAATTCTAGCCGGAATTGGACCACACCGTCTCAAGCGCACTAATAATAAATTGCATTCATCCATTCAGTTGTGCAAGTAAGATAATCGGGGGGGGGGGGGTCTTGACGTTTCATTCCTCAAAAGATCCGACAAATAGATAAGGGAAGGGAGTGCTAGCGGGGGTTACAATAAAAAAAAAAAAAGTAGTCCCCAAAAGATGTCTCGCTGTGAACCTACGCGAAAATTTTGGTAAAATTCTATGATTTTTTGGAGCTAATCACCAAAATCTTGTTGGAATTAGGAAGCTTTTTATAAGACGGCCCAACTTGAACTCCTTATTACATGGGAATTGCAGTGTAAATGTTGGCTCTGATCAGTTCGATTGTTCAGAATTTCTAGCAGTTCTCTCCATTATTTACAGAGCTTCCAAGCTGTGGAATAAACTAAGTAAAGGTATTAAGGAAATAGGTAATTTTAACCAGTTTAAGTCGGATCTACGTACGGAGTTGCTCAGCAGGTATACCTTCGAAACTGATTAAATAATTTTTTTCTTTCAGGTTTGTTTTATGTAAGATTTACATCATTTTCGTTTGTTGTGTTTTGTTGTTTGGGGGTCACGTAAGGTAATGTTTTTCGTTAATGTTTTTGTTTTGTTTTGGTTTCGGTACATGGTCTCATTCTCCATACTCTTTCTACTCTTTTTTTTTTTTTTGTATCTCTTACAAGTTAGCACAGCCTCGCAAGCCCCGCTTTTGTTGTGCTATTGAAAACAAAATGTTAATTTTCAATAAAACTGTTCTACTACTACTACTACTATTTAGAAGCGAAGCCCTTTTCTGTTGCTTTGGACTATTGTTAAAGACGTCATTACTGTCACAGTGAGTCACAGTGAGACAGTAATGTCATTACAGGAAAGCTGTGTCAAGGGGTGCCAGGCTTGTTTTGTCCGGTACAGTGGTCGTTTAAACGTTCCCAAAGCGCAAGCAGTGAATCCGTTGCTTTGCACGTCGAAATTAATCGATTTCTCGGATTGAGTTCGGACCGAGTTTCGGTTCAGTGGAGACAGTTTGACACTGATTTTGTTCTAGTTGATGTCGGTAAAAGCAAGTTAAAGAAATCCGCGAAATATGCGAATCCGTCTTGCTTCTTGGTCGCAGTCTTGTTTCCTCACGATTGGTTTGCCAAGAAATACCAGTACAATGGACCTGCGAAAAGAAAAGATTCGCACTTTAGCTTGATCCGTGACGATTAATTTGTTAATCTCCCTTATTGTGCACAAGTGAAAGAGGCCCTTGCTCGCTCATCCGGTAAACTCTCACTGTCGCGCCAGTATGTATCTTGTAATTGTGTAGCACCTGGTTATTGTCTGGGTAATTATTGGCGTTAGGTGGAGAGAGAAGACATTTGTGGCGTTTTTGATCGCCTTTCAACGTCGCACTTTCGACGTTGGCCGTTCGTTGCTTGTAAACCGTTTTTGCTGTTGCAAGTTAGCCGTGGTGTTTTGGTTGAAAAATGCTTTATAAGGGACGCTGACTCACTCGTCTTTGAACTTTAGCGGGAAATTCGAAAAAGACGAACATGTATTCGCAGAACCTGTTAACAAAACCTGGATTTGACATGACAAAAAGAACTCATCGTTCCCCATGAATTTTTCTGCTGGACAGAATAAGTCTGCTGATAACGAGAATAGCTGTGCTGGTGACATATGACGAGAATAGGTGTGCTGATGACGAATAATTATGCGTTATGTAATTGAAATCGTGCCAATACATTCGCTTGATACTAAAGAGGAACCTTGTCAAGAAGGGCCAAAATATCGCAATAATAAAATTCAGCTAAGGTATCCGTTTAGCACCGTCAATTATTTCTTCAGAGATCCAGAAACGGCGGGGTCTGTATTGTAAGCGAGTGACATTTCTTTGTTTTATAAAACTTGTCATTTTAGCTAAATAAGAGCCTGTAAAAGCTCACGGGCAGATATGCCACTGTTATGTTAAGATGGAAACCCGGCCTGATGAGCACTTTTGCCGTTTAGATTACAACACATATATTGACATATCGATATTTTCATCGATATCGACATTTATTTTGTGGGGTTATAAATATATTTTAAAAACATTTTGTTGGTTATAAATATACTTACTTACCATGTTTCGCTATAGGATACGTCGCGTTTCGCAAAAATTTGAGAACGAAATTGTCGGTCAATAGCATAGATAGAAAGATGTTTAATTAAGCCCTTGGGCCATGAACAAAAAACACAAAACAGTACAACAGTACATTTACATTCGTTATACGAGCGAACTTTTAATCAACATAAAAAACAACTCCCTTCAATCTCCAACTAACCTCACATACTTTTAATTAACTTATTTAAATGGTCCATAAATGCACCAACCCTGCATATACTTCTAGGGTTTGTGCTACTGAGTAGCATTTGACATAATACCATTCAAAAACCTCTCACGCGGGACAGATAACTCCTGGCACTTGTAAAGAATGTGGTCCAGATCCCCTACCTCAACTTTACAAAATTTACAAATCCGCTTATCCCTTGTCCCTGACATTTTAATATCCCAAATAGCAATAGCATATTGCATTATCTGAGACTCCGAATAAATAAGAATTGAATTGCGGAAAACATCTTGCACCAGTTTGGAAATATAAATGTAGGTTATGTTGACATCGAATATCTCCCAACACTACCAAACAACTCATACATAAAACTACGAACTAAGAAGCACTTCTCAACGCGAGTACTTCGTGCACAAAACTAACAAAAGAAACAATCACTCTTGGTGACGTAGATCGTAAGATACCAAGAAACGGCCCACCATTCCCACAAAACAGAACAAAATAACATTAGGGAGCAGCGCCAAGACTTCGAAAAAAGTGACACACAATTGAATAGCAGCTACACTAGCAAAACTAGCGATAGTGAACGTCCCTACTGGAACTCAATCGGTCGTGCACCAGCGCTGGCTCCAATAACTCCATATCCTTAACACAGCAAAAAAAAAAGATGCAACCTCCCCTGGTTCTTTGCTGTGTGCAGACCGCACCTAAGCTTTACAAGGAATTTCTGAATGCGCAATTTTGTCTGGCTTTAAATGTCGCAAGCGTAGTGGACGGCGCCATGAGTATGGTCCGTTTGCGAAGAAAGGAAAGCATAGGTCTTGAAGCTACTCCCTAGTGTTATTTTGCTCTGCCACAAAACAATGAACCCCTCAAATGCAAATAGTTGATACTGATTATTTTCTAGGCAGTCCTCAAGACGAGATCGACAGCCGTTACCCGGGATGAGCTTTTCAGCCTCGAAGACTCGCTTCCACAAGCGACATTCATCTCAGCGATGAACAGTCGATATGTCTCCATCAAACAAGGTAAGCCGAAGCATAAGATCCTTTCACCCTGCTGCAGGCCCGTATCCAGAAATTTATTCCGGGGGGGGGGGGGTTTGCCTGCTGGTCGGACAAAAAAGTGCAAAAAACACATAGATCAGAGGGAAAAGCCTATAAAAATGATTATTTTTGTATGTTTCAGGGGGGGGGGCAACCCCCTAACCCCCCCCCCCCCCTGCATACGGCCTTGCCTTGCAAATCGTTTATGTTCCATTCGTTTAATCCATCACATCTCAACGTTTGCGTCCACAAAGAGAGTGTGCGGAGCGAGTACCCAAGCTGGAACCCCGTTCCTACCACACGGAGCGGTACCGTAATAGTTTTATCCCCAATTTTATACACTTTTCAAGAATGAGTTTTAGTCTGTCTTGTGTGTTCTACCTTTGTGATTTTGTGTTAGACCATTTTCAGTCTGAATGATTTATTCTGTTGTTTTGATGGACATTAATGTTTTGATATCATGTATCTTGACTGAACAACACACCGTTTGGCCCCGAGCCACGACGTGTGTTGATGCTTTGAAATAAACTGAAACTGAAGCACATATTCAGATAATGCATAAAACGGATACGTCAGCTACGATGCTTCATTGCAGGTTTGTTTCCTTTTCCGACGTCGACCCTGAAGATTGACAGCCTGGCGAAGACCCTTGCCAAGAAGAGGTGATATATCGCGGCTAAAGCATCGTAGCTGATGTATCCGTTTTATGCATTATTTGAATATATGTTTCAAAGTCAGCTTGGGCTCAAGGAATATTTTCCGTCACAGTTCCGTACCCAGGAATTTATTTCGGGGGGTGGGGGTGGCCGTGGGCTTAAAGTTTAACTGAAAAGAGCCGAGACAGGACGATCTAGTTACCCATCACTTATATACTTAAGAGGCTTGAAGACCCGACTAAAATGCGTTACTTCGTTGCTCCGCCATTAACGAATATTCTATTTTCAATTAGTGGAAACTCCTAGGAAGAGAAATCTTAATGACCTAGGACTAGGCTTAAACTGCAGAGAAATATCCTGTTAAGACTTTTGAAGCTAATTTTGAGGTTATGGAGTTGGTGATTCCTCTTTATCTGGTTTCTCAGATTGTTTATTGAGCTATCACCTATTATTTGACATGAGAACAGCTAACTTAATCACTTAGTCTAAATGTAAGCACACGGAGCTTGGACCAGGCTTGGACAGAAAATGTACAGATCTTCCATCTAATTTGTATTTGTACAATAAACATTTGGCTAATATAATGGATCTATTTGATACAAATAGGTATCAATTCTTACTTATGTCTCATATTTTATCATTTCACTTAGTCTAAATGTCAGCACACGGAGCTTGGACCAGGCTTGGACAGAAAATGTACAGATCTTCCATCTAATTTTTATTTGTACAATAAACAATTGGCTAATATAATGGATCTATTTGACACAAATAGGTATCAATTCTCACTTATGTCTCATATTTTATCATTTTACTTATTGCTCATTCCAATAGCCTAGCGTGGTACCAGTATGCGCTTGTACCTGTGTTGCGTGATTGATGAAAACGATTTACGAAAAATATGTGTTCACGCAGTGAGCTGCATGATGATCGCTGGCCACTGAAAAGTTTTCGATTGAGATTCAAATTTTCTACGTCATAACAGAATTTTGAAATGAAATCCACATTTACACGCAGTCCGATTTTTTTTCTCTTGGATAGGCAATAAATATATTCATTAATTGCGTCACTTGAATTATTTCATGTGGTTTGTGACTCCTGCAGTGCTGTATCCATGTCAGAATAGAGTTTGTATTTTATCATTATTTCTTTGTACTAAAATCACTGAAATTAAGCCTTCTTTGTACTGAAATCAAGCTGTCTTCACAACAACAGCAGGCGGTAATCGTCTTGTATCTTTAATTGTCTTTATGTGGTTAGTGAAGGTATGGACCAGCATTGTTAGTACAAGCAGTGTTGCCACTGGTTGCAGAATTTTGCCATTTGTCACAGATTTTCACTTCTTCGACAAACTGAGCCAGAATTTTGCGACAGATTCTTTACCAGTAAATACAAGAAAGCAAAAAAGATAATTGTCAAGATCGCAAACTGAGCTTTCTCGTTAATTGTTGGTAAAAAGAAGTCAGTTTCATAGGCGCCAAAATGTCACGAGAATATGCTGTTATTGCAACCATAATTATTAATATTTGGATTTAATAATAATTTTAATAATAATAATCCATTTATTCAAACAATGATGTATTTACTTCTCCCCAGACACTCGAAAAGAAAAAATTTAGTATGACTAGAAAGAAAAAGAGTGAAACAATATAATAAATAATAAACTATCTTCTAACAAATTAGCTAAATATTGGACATATTACTTTGTTGTGCGACTTTTTTTTCGTTGTTGTAGCACAGACGAAGTATTGCAATTATATCTTGCAATTAATTTAGTGATTTTATCCTAATAATTAAACAAGTGAAATTTGTTAAATTGAGCTGCTGAGAAGTACCAGATGTATCGAGTTATGATATAATTAATTTCATTTCATTTTTAACCCACAAAAGGTTTCTTTGCAGAAATATAAGGGAGCAGCAGATAAGATAAGAATAGCAAAAGGGAAATTAAGAGACCAAGGCAATGAAATTGTAGTAAGTAACTATAAGTTTATCATAAAAAAAAAAACGGATAGTGCCACAACTGTTGGCTATTGCGGAACTGACATGAGATAAGACACTGTGTCAAGGTTAAAGATTTTTTTTTAGTAGAAAAATATTCTTTGAGCCCAAGCTGACAGGTTTGTTTCCTTCCCCGAAGTTGAACAAGAAGATTGACAGCCTGACGAGGACCCTTGCCAAGAAGGGCCGAAATATCGCTGATGAAAAATCAGAGCTGACGTATCCGTGTAAACATTGTTTGAATAAATTTTTTTTTAGGTATCTCAAATTATACTTTACGTGTTTTTATGTCTCTTAAATTATACGTTTCTGTCAAACATAACACGAAACATAGTTTGCATTATTACTTTTAGTGAAAAAATAACTTAAAGGTCACACGGAATTTTTTATGAATTATTCATTAATCGTATTTGTCTCCTTAATATCTGTTGTACATCATAATAGCATAGAACGGTCAAGATTGTTAACACAGTTAAAGATTGGCATTGGTTTTGTCTTCTTTAACACTTGATGATGACCTCCCACAGTGTTGCATGTTAAAATGTGTACTTATAGAAAATGTGATGAAACTTCTCACAGTAGTTGCGTTTTTGATCGAGGTTTTGATCGCCGCTGGTTTATCCGGTTGCTTAATATCTGTTTTCAAACTCCGTTGAAGTTCACCGTTGCTTAATTAGTGTGTTTACGACTCCAGCGATCTTTGCCCGGTCGCCGTTTCTTCAACGTTTCGAGCAAACTTCGAACTTGCTAGCTCGCAAAGTTCGACGGTCAGACTTTGAAGGACAAAGAAACCGAGGGGTTGGCCACTCTCCGCCACTTGGTGTACACCATTTTGCGCCACCCATCCGCCACGCGCGCCACTCATCCGCCACCCATCCGCCATGCGCGCCACCAACCCGCATCTTGCTCAAAAATAGCTATTTTCCGCCACGCGCACCGACCGCCCGCCTCCTGCTAAAAATAGCTGTTTTCCGCCACGCGCACCACCATTCCGCCACCCGCCACACGGTGTACACCAACTTTGAGAGTTGGCAACCCGTTGAAAGAAACTGTGGCTGGCGACCAAAAACGGTATTTCAACAGAGACCTTTGAGTTTGAAGAGAGCTTTAAACTTCGATAAAAAAAAAAACGCAACTAGTGTAGTTAATTTGCCTAAACAGGTGGGGATATTACATCTTTAACATAGCCTAAACATCCTGGAACACACCCCTCTTCCTTGTCTCGAGCCATCTACTCTGTCTGTGCCGTCTGGAAAGTTTTTGCCGGAGATCTGCGTGAAATCGATTTAGACTTGGGGTGCCAGCATTGCGGCCGCGTGGTTTTGTTTTCTTTCTTCAGAAGATAAATCGTCACTTGGGGAATTGGAGCCAGACGTCTTTGGGACATTCCGGCTTTAGTGCTTTTCTTTTCGCGAAACCGTTTGTTTATTTTTGTTGGCTTCCACATGCCATGGAAATTGGTTATCGACAGCTTTCGGTTTCGATGGAATGTATGAAACTCTGGCGTCAGGGGTTTATCACTGATTGGCGATGGGCCTAAGCCGAGATCCATCGTATCCACCTTAGCTCTCAAATGGCTTTCCCGTTTGGTCAAATTAGAATTTAAAGAATCATCTCCTGCTCTAACCTTACTATTAGCAGGACCAATAGTAGAGAGCGGAGTCGGAACCGGATGAACAGTTTATCCTCCTATTTCTGCAGGAATTGCTCATGCGAGACCTTTAGTAGATCTTTCTATTTTTGGGATCCCAAAACGTAAGTGGAGGGATACCTATGACATCGCAAAAGTTGTCTGTCTGTCCGTCCGTCCGTCCGTCTGCCCGTCTGTAAGAACGATAACTCTCGAAGGGAATGAGATATTTTGATGAAACTTGGTGTGAGGATTCGTTGGGTCGTCGGACTAGTCAAGTTTGTAGATGGTCTTTGTAGCCCTACATTTAGGGGTGGGGGTTCAGATTAAGGGGCGAACAAAATATTTTGAAACAGCTAATTTGATAGTCGATTATGGGGGAAGGAGCCATGCTGAACACGATGGGGAAAACCATTGTGTCATCGGACAAGTAGTTCACCCGGAATTCGGCCAAAACCGGAAAGTTTGTTAAAAGTAAAAGTTTTATTTGAAGTTGATTAAACGTTCGATTTAAGAGGTAGGAAGAAATGCTGAGGACGATGGGGAAAACCATTTTCTCGACATACAAGTAGTTCGCCCGGAATTCGGCCCAAACCGGAAAGTTTGTTAAAATTAAAAGTTTTATTTGGAGTTGATTAGATGTTCGATTTAGGGCAAGAAGACATGCTGAACACTTATGTGAAAAAATTTTCTACCTGGACATATAGTTCTCCCCGAATCCGGCCAACACCGGAAAATTGTTAGAAGCTTATGTTTTATTTCTAGTTGATTAGATAAACGATTTAAGGGTAAGAAGAGATGCTGAATCCGTGTTTGACAATCATATTTTACCCAGAAACTTAGTTCGACCGGAATCCGGCTGGAGTCGGAAAATTTGTTATAAGTTAAATTTTTATTTGAAGTTGATTAGATGTTCATTATTGGGGAAAGAAGATACCCTGAGTTCGTTTTTGAGCTTTCTTTTTCAAAATAGTCACGCTGTTGTCCAACATTCAGAACACCAAGCTTTTTATAACATGCAACAGTATTTTCACACTGGTGCAGTTCACCGAGCACTCTCATTGCTTTTCCTCTTCAGGCTCAAGCTGGAAACTGAGCTTGTCGAAATATAGCTCTGACTATAGTCGAAAATACAGTTCTTATAAAATGTAGCTGACTTATCCGTTTTGCACCTTGTTGAATTAAACCTTGAACCGTGGCTAAGTACATCAGACTTTGTGTATGCCACTGACATGTCTGTCGCTTTTTATGCAATTTGAGTTTTTCACCGTTTCGAGTAAATTTTACCTTACCTTCTTGCTGACGGGGGCAAATATTCATCTCCTAAGTGGAAAGAAGTAAAGGAGGAGGGAAAACCAGTAAAACCATTTCGTAGATTGTAGGTCAGCTTCTACTTTTCAGTATTTGATGATAATGCTCGATGAACATCTGCGGAGGCTGTTACGGCTTCATCCTCTCTGGAGGATGATACGAGGTCGCGACGACCTCCACAAAAGTAATTAAAAAAAATCAAAGAAAATCAAGTAATACGGTACGTCAAAGTGGAAAGGAGGAGAGAAAGTCAGTAAAACCATGCCATAGAGACAGAAAACCAAGTAGTGCGGTAAGCCAAAGTGGTAAGGAGTAAAGCAGGAGCGAAATTCAGTAAAACCATGTCATACAGAGAAAATCAAGTAATGCGGGTTTATTCATTAATATGTACCAGCAGTGAAAGTGGCGGATGGTTAACATAGCTCGTCATTTCTCGTTTTACCGAGAGACCAGGCTTGATTCGTTCCTTCTATGTAGTCCTATTATGAAAACAGATATCAACCCTAAAGCTATCACTTGTCAGACGAAATTCCTTTTGATAACATCGTGGGTTTTCTGGGTGGGTATAAAATGAAAGGATCTTTTGGTGTATAAACAACAAATCTGGTCAATCTTTTCGGGTTATCTGTGAAACGTTCCTATGACAAAACGTCCCATGGCGAAATGTTCCATGGCAAAATATCCCCGTGACAAAACGCCCCCGATTAAAAACAAAAATACAACATGAAAATGGCTTGTTTTCGGGTTCATGTTTCTCATATGACCCCGGATACTTTCAAAGTGGATTCCTTTCTGAAAAAGCTAAACATTTTATAGTATGTAATTTTGTCGTTTCTGTTATGTTTAATTGGTTTCTTTTTGCCTGGATCTAGTTCGTCATGATAATAAACCGGTCGGTCGTAGTTCCGCTGATTATATCTTGGGTTTTCTCGGTCGGTATGAACGAAAGGGTTCCTTCCCTTATTTTCTGTCATTGGTGATGATTCTTTGAAGCACATCTACTTGCGGTTGCTGACCTGTAGCAGATGGTGCGCTGAAGAAATTGTTGGTAATTACACGATTTTCACTCGTGAAACTGGGCTAGTGTAACAAACAGCAGTGACTTTAATGAAGACGGCGACGTCGAAAAACATAAGGGTTTACATTTTACAAACTCGCCTTAGTATGGAGTTCTTGGGTTCCCAAAACGTAAGTGGAGGGATACCTGTGACATCGTAACAGTTGTCTGTCTGTCTGCCCGTCTGTCAGCACGATAACTCTCGAAGGGATTGAGATATTTTGGTGAAACTTGGTGTGAGCGTTCTTTAGGTCAAGGGAAAGGTCTAGTAACAGACAATTAGATAGTAGATTTAGAGGTAAAAAGACAGGGTGAACACGAACATGGAAACCATTTTCTTGCCGGACAATTAGTTCCCCCGGAATCCAGCCAAATCTGGAAATTTGTTAAAAGTCAAAGTTTTATTTATGTATTTAATGGTGCAAAACGGAAACGTCAGAATATGACGCTGTCAGCTTGGGCTGAAGGAATGTTTTATTCAAAATTGATTAGATGTTCGATTCAAAGGTAAGACGAAATGCTGAACACGAATATGGAAACCATTTTCTCGTGGGACAAGTAGTTAGCGCGAATCCGGCCGGAACCGGACAATTTCTTGTTAAAGTTTTATCTCAAGTTAGTTAGATGTTGGATAAAGGGGTAAAGAGACATGCTGAATTCAGTTTTGAGCTTTAATTTTTCCCAGACAAGTAGTTTGCCCGGAAACCAGTCGAAACCAGAGATTTGGGAAGTAAGGCAGGAAGATTTGGTCAATTTCTTCAAAGTAGGTATGACGTATAGCCCAGGGTAAATTCACAAATGGTGAATCTAAATTTGAAAATTTCTCAGAGGATTAGCCATGACGCTTGTGTTGTAACATGAATAACAAGACCAAAGGTTTCGATGGGATCCCGAAAATTTAATATTTGACCAGACAATTTGTAGATATTCGGTCTTCGCCAGACTCCTTGACGATTTTTACTAGTCTACTTGAAGATTTTCACTATTAAAGTTTAGAAACAGAATAAGGCCAATGGCTAACCATCTGAGAAAACCAAGTTTAGATATGGATACAGCAGGTTTATTTACCCCTGTTTGTCATTTCTAGAATTCCAAAAAACTTCCTGATTGACTTCTACCAAATTTCTGGTTTCGGCCTTATTCCGGGCGAACTGCTTGTCCGGCAAAAAACTGATGCTAAAAAATGAATTCAGCATATCTCCGTACCTCTAGGTCGAACCTCTGATCAGCTTTAAATAAAACTTTAATTTTTAGTACATTTTCAGGCTTTTGCCAGATTCCGGGCGAACTATTTGTCCGGCGAGAAAATAAATTTAATATACAGATTCAGAATGCCTCCTTATCACTAGGTCGAACCTCTAATCATCTTCAGATAAAACTTTTAATTATAACAAAATTTCCGGTTTCAGCCAGATTCCGGTCGAACTTTTTGTCCGGGTAGAAAATGATTGTCATATACGGATTCAATTTTTCAATTTTTTTTTTTTCAATTTCAATTTCGTTTAATAATAAAAAAAAAACATCATTATACTTCCAGCCTCACCATCCCGCCTGGCAGTGGGTGGGGCTCACTTTTAATTCATTCAACATGTCTGCTTGTCCCTAAATCGAACATCTGATCAACTTCAGATCAGACTTTTCTTTTAACAAATTTTCGGTTTGGGCCGGATTCCGGGTGAACTACTTGTCCGGCGAGAAAATTATTTTCATATTAGTGTTCAGCATGTATTCTTACCCCCTAAATGGACTATCTCATTAGCAGTTAAAAAAAATATTTTGTTTGAACTTGAACCCCTCCCCCATCCCTAAATGTTGAGCTATAGCCCATCTACGAACTCGTCCTGTCCCTTGACCCAAAGAATCCTCACCAAGTTTCATCAAAATATCTCATTCCCTTGGGATCCCCCGTTTTGGGATCCCAAAAACACGTTCTCGATGGAATTCAGATTGCGCGGTCTTTATCGGGACGCTGTCCATATTCTCATTGTTATTACGAGAGCCTGTTGTGGAAAACTTACCCCCCCCCCCCCCCCCCCAACGAGTCATGAGTAATTCAGTGTATTCATTACAAGATACGTAAATAAGCTGGATTTTCAGTTTAATTTCAACGAGGCTCTCATTTTGCAATATCGTTCGCTAAACTCTCCATTTGAGATTATGGTATTGAAATTTGAGTTATGGTCTACTGCGTTTCGCGAGCAGTCATGTTTCAACATCCGGAGTTTCATGAATAGATATTTGGCGCTGCTAGTTATAACGCCCTTGGCACCTAGAGTGGAGGTTAGCACAGCTCTCACTAGAAACGATCTTTTCACGATGAGGTGGATCAGAAATATTTTTAGTGGAGTGTTCCTTGGAACATTCCACTATTGCGAGCGCTGTAGCAGCTTTCGGCTGTCGGTTTCCGGTTTTCACCGTATTTTGTGGAGCTCATAACTCGTGAACCAGAGCAAGTACCGAGTTCAGACTTGGTACACTAGTGGGTATTGGGGTCAAGTTGTGCCTTCAGGGGGTCCCACCCAAACCGGTTCAGGGGCAAATGGGCCCAGATTGCCCAGTGAATAATGTTCATAACTTGACCAGAACTGGACATAGACGATGTCCTAAGTCCATGTAGATCCTAGGGCTGGGAAATTGCTTTTAAAGTTGCACCTCCCCCACCCACCCCGTTCATGGGCTACTGGGCCGAGATTGACCAGGAGTAAAGTTCGTTCCTCGTGACAGGTATCAAGTTAAAACTTGGTAGGTTTGTGAGCATTGGGGTCTCTTTTTACTTTTGGCGGGTCCCAAACCCCACCCCACTTGGTTCAGGGGCAACTGGGCCCAGATTGCCATTTTTTAATGTTTTTTAACTTGACAATAACTGGATATAAGGCGATGAAATTCCTTTGTGCTTTTGGATCATAGGGGTTGGGGATATATATGTGAAGTTGAACCACCCCCCACCCTTCCCGTTCATGGGCAAGTGGGCCCATGAAAAAAGTTTTTGACCCGTAACTGGAATCAAACTCTAAGCAGGTATACTTGAGGAAAAAGAGGTGTAAATACACATTTTGATGGGTCCCGACCCCCCCCCCCCCCCCCGTCTTATGTGCAGCTGGGCCCAGATTTCCTATGAGTTAAGTTCATCGATGACAGGTCTCAAGTCCAACTCTTGTATATTTGGGGAGATATGTGAATCAGGATTTTGGTGTAACAGCAACAAATAAGACGACGCGACGTACTTCAATCTTTAATGAACAGTTGGAAACTGGACCGTTTTGTCGTATGATCGATGATATGCCGTTCTTAATGAATTGTGACCAAGGGGCATTAGGCTGTTACGATTATGGTTATTGCACTTGGAAAGAGGTTCAAAGTGTCGGACTGTCTGGCAGACGATTGTGACTCAAGCTATTCGTGCAAGATCTTTAACATTTTTATGGCACTTGCCCTTCGGCCAAGTGCCATATAGCGATCGCAATTTCTGTCCGTCCGTCGGTCTGTCGGTCTGTCGGTCTGTCGGTCTGTCCAGGTTTTGCTAGTTCGGGCACTTCCACATAAGCTAGGATGATAAAACTTGGCAGGCATATCAGGGACCCCAAATGATTAAGTTGGAAATAGTCACTTCCCCGATCCGAGCACCGTGGGGGGAGTGGAGGGACGGGGAATCCGGAATCTTGAGGTATTTTTAACTTTTGAACGGGTGATCGGATCTCGATGAAACTTGATATTTGGAACGACCTCATGCCTCAGACGACCCACTTAAAATCCGGACCGGATCCGGTGACTTTTGGGGGAAGCTGGAGGGGGCAACCGGAAATCTTGGGAAACGCTATGAGTGGAGGGATCGAGATGAAACTTGGTGGGAAGACACCTAGCAAACACTAGATACATCGTTGACATAACCGAGCCGATTCGGGCACTGTGGGGGGGAGTGGAGGGAGGGGGAATCCGGAATCTTGAGGTATTTATAACTTTTGAACGGGTGATCGGATCTCGATGGAACTTGATATTTGGAAAGACCTCATCCCTCAGACGACCCACTTAAAATCTGGACCGGATCCGGTGACATTTGGGGGGAGCTGGAGGGGGCAACCGGAAATCTTGGGAAACGCTATGAGTGGAGGGATCGAGATGAAACTTGGTGGGAAGACACCTAGCAAACACTAGATACATCATTGACATAACCGAGCCGATTCGGGTACTGTGGGGGGAGTAGAGGGAGGGGGAATCCGGAATCTTGACGTATTTATAACTTTTGAACGGGTGATCGGATCTCGATGGAACTTGATATTTGGAAAGACCTCATCCCTTAGACGACCCACTTAAAATCTGGACCGGATCCGGTGACTTTTGGGGGGAGCTGGAGGGGGCAACCGGAAATCTTTGGAAACGCTATGAGTGGAGGGATCGAGACGAAACTTGGTGGGAAGACACCTAGCAAACACTAGATACATCATTGACATAACCGAGCCGATTCGGGCACTGTCGGGGGAGTGGAGGGAGGGGGAATCCGGAATCTTGAGGTATTTATAACTTTTGAACGGGTGACCGGATCTCGATGAAACTTGATATTTGGAAAGACCTCATGCCTCAGACGACCCACTTAAAATCCGGACCGGATCCGGTGACTTTTGGGGGGAGCTGGAGGGGAGAACCGGAAATATTGGAAAACGCTATGAGTGGAGGGATCGAGATGAAACTTGGTGGGAAGACACCTAGCAAACACTAGATATATCATTGACATAACCGAGCCGTGCCTACTCGTAACAAGTGCCATATGAGCTCGTAGCTCTTGTTTTGGATTTATTCTTGCGATTTCTTTACATTTAAAGCTTTTAAAGTGGGATGATTACAAATTAGGTTATTTCAATACTTGTTTGGGTATTGGGGATGTGAAATGTCTTGGTTCTAAAGCTGTTTGTGTATAAAATGTGATAAACATTTTACTTTCTTACTCCACGTCTGAGCGCTTGCGCACCTGTTTTTAAAATACCAGTTATTTTACATGAAGGTCATGATTTTCTTGTTAGTACCTGTCGAAGAAGATGGACCTCATGGTCTACCATTTCGTCATCTTCCAAAATGAACAACACCACTTTGAAGCTTCTCATGTCCTTGTGTGTGAAGAGTGTCACTGGACCTTGAAGTTTTCGGCCAAAGTTTGCGTTGTGTGACTGGCAAAACTCGGCTCGGCCAAAAAATGCTAAGTTATCGGTACAAAACGAAACAGTGGCCAACGTCGGGGATTTCTGAAGCTTATAGTTTCAAAAAGGAGCTGGTTAATATAAAAGGCGAAATAAGCAAGAGGGGTCCTTTTAGCAGAATCAGACCCCTTGGTAGGACGAAGCTAAACTGGTGTCCGTCTTCATCCCGACCCGAATTCACCAGTGGGATAAAGAATCCCCAGTGCGCTGCGAACTGGCAGGCATGATCTGCACCTAAAGTTGACAGGCGATATTCCCTTTCTAAATATGAGCTCGCAGACTGAAACCAAGCAAGTGTGAAATTGCGCTTGACTTCCAATATGTAACTTGATACGTCTGCAAAAAATGGAAACAAACTGAGAAGGCAAATCTTAGTAGGGCAAACGTTCATTTCAGCTTACAAAAGTTAAGAACCGTTGGGAGATAAATTGAAAATCTCTTGATTCTGAAATTATAACATCGGATGCGGCAGTACAAAACAGAGCCTAAAGACGAACGACCGGAAAGGGAAACCGGAATATTTGTTTGTATAGGCTACTACATCTCTTATACCGTATAATGCTATTGCATTTGAAAGTGTATCATCCTTCAGCCTATCTTCGCTACCAGCTTTACTGTGATATCGTAGATTTGTCCGTGCCGTCTGTCTGTCCTTCCGCCCGTCTTCGGTTGATTGAGATATTTGAAGACAGGGATGTTATAGACTCTAGCTGAGATGTTAATTGGCGTACTTGAGGTTGAGAATTGGCGTACTTGAGGTTGAGAATTGGCGTACTTGACGTTGAGAATGAGGTCGATTTCTTTGTTTTGTTTTGATGGAGGGACGCACTTAAAGGAGATGGATACCTATGGTCGGGATGCGTCGATCTCATGTCAGAATGATATTTGATTCGTTCGTTGATTTATTGCTCTTCACCATACCAACAACAAAAATTCATGAGAAACTCCCATCCCTCTAAAGAAGAAACAACCGCCGAACGAAGATGAAATATTTGGGAACAAAACTATAATTATTAATTCTTTCCTATATTCTTTTTTTCTCTTCTTTCTTTACTTCTTTTTCCTTTTTTTTTAAATATATTAGATTAGTTTTTATGTCATTATTTATTGAATCATTTCAAGTTAAAAGGTGGTTAGAAGATACAGCCACCCGCAGGATTTTTGTCTTTTATGTGGTTGTTGAGTTTTTTGTACAATTTAGTTGTGTTTTTTTGGTGAAGTAAAAAAATACCTGAATCCGAACCTAATATTCTATTACACTAGACAACTCAAACCAAACAACTTCTTCAACAGAAAAAGGTCCTGTGTGTCGATGTTTTGTAGCTTTTCTCTTGTCTCCTTTTTTTGCAACCAGTTTAGTTCCTTTGTTGACTGTGAGATCGTAAATTTGTCTGTCCTTCGATTGATTGAGACATTTGATGACAATAGGTAAATGGACTTGTCATATCAACATTGACAGATAACACTACTTTATTACCCTATTCGCCAAAGTCCGGATACTAACCAAACTCAAAATGACAAGTTACACTCGAGCACGGACATTTATTTACATTTTAAATTGACCCTTACCGAACTTGAAATTAAAACCCTCAGTAAACTTGAATATATTTACAAACTGAGTATTTATAACCAATTATTTTAATACAAGACGACTCGTTAGGAGATGAATATTGGTGTGTAGACACCTCGCGTTGAGAGTGAGGGTGATTTTTTTTTTAATTTTGATGTAAAGACGCAGTCAGGAGATGGATTTGCATCGTCTGGATGCTTCGGTCTCTTGTCAAAGGGTTCCGATCCTTTTTGCAACCAGTCTGGATGCGCTTTGACGTGAGATATGTTTAGGCCTCCGGAACCGAGCAGCTGGTTCTGTCACTCCTTCACATTTTTTTTTACGTTTTAGCCAAAGGGATGTATGTTTTGCGTCTTGGTGTACATAGTACACCTGGGGCCCATCTGTCTATGACCACAGCTCGTCTGTGTGTGCCTTGTCTACTTTTTGGTGTAGAGTAGAGTTAGGCTTCATTGAACTTTCGTTAAAGCCCATAGCCAAACCAGGACTCCTTAATCCTAATCTAATCGTCGGTTTTTGCTACAGACAAAACCGCCCTCTGTTTTGGTCCTTCGTCAAGAAAAGACAAAGTATCTGGTATCAAACATACCCATTATAAATAGCAACTAAGTTGAGCAAGAAAGATAATAAACAAGACCAAGTGTTTCGATGGCATTCCCAAAAATTCATATTTGATCCAGACAATTGGATCTTCTCGATATCCGGTCTTCTCCAGACTCAACTGATAATTTTTACTATTACAATTAAGAAAGAGATTAAGGCCGATGGCGATCATCTGAGAAAACCAAGTTTAGATGTGGATTCAGTGTTTGTGTTTACCCCTATACGTCATCTCTACTTCGACGAAATTGATCAAAACTTCCAACTGCCCTACGTCCGCCAAATTCCCGCTTTCTGTCGGACTCTGGGCGAACTACTTGCCCGTTAAATAAATGCTCAAAAACGAATTCAGCATATCTCCTTGCCCTTATATTGAACCTCTAATCAATTTCAGATAAAACTTTACTTTTAACGAATTTTTAAAGTTTTGGCCGGATTCCGGGGGAACTGCTGGTTTGGCCAGAAAATAACTTACATATATGGATTCAGCATGCTTCCTTACCACTACATCGAACCTGTAATCAACTTCAGAAAAAGCTTTATCTTATCACAAATTTTCCATGGATAGGTCCTTGCCTCTACTATACCAACAGGCGAATGGAGAATCTCTCAGTACTCGCTGCTGATCGCGATGTATCACTTTGATACCGCTCCGTGGCAACAACATAGTCCATTTTTGAAAAATTGCAGGTTGATTGTAGTAGCCAACTGATGAAGATGATACATTTTTGTATGGCACTACAAAGATAAGCTTAAGATTTATCCGATCGATCGATAGATGGATGTATATTCGAGCCCTTGGGCCATGAACAGAACAATACAATATCTGCATACAGTAAAGGGTGAACTTTTTTTGTCACAACTTTTCTTCTTAAAACTTACACAACTAACTACCTTCTAAACTAACATTACACACTTATGATTTTCTTAGTAGCATGATCCAAAAATTCAACAATCCCGCACTGATCCCGCCATGTAATTTTCGGGTTTATACTGACAGCGTGACATATCTTCACCATTAATAAAAGTGAGCATTGTGTCAGACAACTCGGCACCTATAAATAAAACGGTCTGGGTTCTCTAAACCAACAGTATTTCAATATTTCAGCGATATTCAGCCTTCTTGGCAATGGTCCTCTTTCGGGCTTTTGTTCCCACCAAAGGAAACCTCTAATGCTTCTTTACTAAACTTTGACCATCGTAGATTTTTAGCTACGGCATGAAAGCTGATAAAGGCTGAAATATTGGCGAACTGTAGTTTCAGCTGTTTAGCTATACCCTATCCTCCTGCGCCAGTCGCAAGGGCGTCGACGAGAGCAAAGTAACAGTATAGGGAAGTAGTGGCATGACTTGGGAAAAGTGACACACTCTCGAATACCACCATTACGACCAAGAACGTCCCTAAACTCAATCAGTCGTGCTCCAGCGCTAGTTCCGACAACTCCATATTCTGAGCACAGCAAAAAAAAGATACAATCTGCCCTGTTTCCCCCGTGTGCGCAGTTAGCCGTACTAGAAAGTTTCTAAACCCGCAACTGAGTTTCTAAACGACTGAGGCCAGTGTCAGACGCATGTTCAGCATAGTTCCTGGCGTTACTTCCTAGTGTTATTTTGTTCTGGTGTCGATGAAGCCTCTCTATTCATCACGACGCTGTGCGTTGCACTGATGTCTTTCCATTTTTGGAGTTAGGAAAAGGTTGGCCTCCTTCAGGTCACGACCATAATGTCTACACTATGTGTGCCATGGTAGGTCTCATCTTTGTCTGCCCCTCTTCACCTGTTTACTATTTTATAAAGCAACAAAAGAAATCAAGAGGTGTTTAAATAAGTAGTAGACCTCTAAGTAGACCTCTACTGTACCATGAAGACCTCATTTGTGCCTCGCGAAATGAGAACACTGGCTGTTCCGGCCGAAATACCGGACGGAAATGAGGGTTCAGCATGGTGAAACTAAGGGACAGGAGAGGACCCTTCAGACAGGATACATCAGACAGCGGTAGGTCGGTCAGTTGTTTGGTTTCGACTGAACAGCCGTCGGAGTCAAACATATGCTGATATCGATATAATCATTCAAGTAAAAATACTTTCTGACTATTCTTACCAGATGTCTGTAATGACGTAACTTCAATCTTGAGCATAACTGATTTCATCTCAGATATTTTACAACAGCAGATGTTAACCCGACAAGATTTCGCTTGTCTGGACACTGCGTGGGTACGGTCTACGCTGGTCTATGTTTAGAATTTCCAGATCCATGTCCGCTTTTAGAACATCGAAGGCCCAGGGGTTCTCGTGAGGCCGTGAGGTCGATTTAGACTCTGGCACCTCCGGCTGTCCTCAGCATCCTTTTCGGCATCTCTCGATGTCCTCCTCGTCTTTGGGGAAAGAAAGTGAAAGTCCTCGCAGTTGGAAGCCGATATGCCTTGGCTCCGGAGGAACTCTTTTCTTGAATTTGTAGTTCCATAAGATTATGGTAACACACGACGCGGCTGCACTCCCGGCTTCATAGTACTTAGCGACGACGTCCAAGACTTCGTCCGAATCAAAGACCTTGAATACCAGGAAGAAAAAACTGAAAAGTGGGTCGTAGAAAACGAGGGTTTGCCAACTCCCCAGTACTTGATGTACACCGTCCCCCAGCACTGGCTGGCACCACTACCGGCCGTAAATTCGGCGATTCATATTTCAGCGCTTTTAATTTCTTCTGATTTTAATATTCTAGTACATGGCAACCAGTGCCGACTGGTGCCAGCCGGTGCCGGCACCCACACAGTCAGAAGTTTCATAACAGATAACACAAGGATGCGCAGTTTTAACGGACAACGCTTGAAATGTGATCTGTTATGATTTTGAAAATGTTATGCACTAAATTTTATGCATAGTAATTATAAGATCATTAATCTTACGGAGCTACTGACTCCTGACATGGATAAGAGTATAGATTTATATTTAGTTTGTTCAAAAAAACCGACGGCAACAATATAAACAAAAATACATTCACACTTACTAACACAACGAGAGCTACGAGCTCATATGGCATTTATTACGAGTAAGTGATACAGGAAAGTAGATGAGAGCATCACAAAACACCCCGCCATCCAAAAATGCGGTTCGGGCCTAGAAATAGGAAATCTAGTTTCACTGGAGTCTGGTCATTTTCGACATCGCCTCGGATCATCTAGGGGAAACGACTTTTCTACCTTTCAAGTTCCAACCCAATAGATCTACTTGCTTGTTTCCTAGACGTACCACACGATTTCGGGTACCCCCCTCCAACTCCCCCTACCGCGGCCAAATCTGATACGAACTTCTACATGGATAATTATTTTGAAGCATTTTTTCGTACTACCTATCAAGTTTCACTCGATTCTAAGCATTTTTTGCCCCGCTCCCCCCAACCGGGGTCGGATCCCGTTCGAACCCTAAAATATGCTGTCTAGGGCATATGATATCTCTGCATTACAAGTTTAATGCAAACCGCTCCACTTGTTTGACCCCTATGCGAGCCACAACGTTTCCGGGACTCCCCTCCCCACTCCCCCACTGTGGCTGAATACGACTCGGAAACATAAACGGCGCATCATTGACACCTCCTCTTCCCGTCCATCAAGTTTAACTCAGTTTCAGTGGACTATGTTCAAAGAAAAAAAATACACAACTAACATTCCGGAATTGGAGCATAGCCTATAAGCAAATTTCCGGTTTCCGCTTCACCCCCTACTTTGACCGGATCCGGTCCGGACGCCAAATAACAATTCAAGCCCGGATGAACTGGGTATTGTCCAACTTGCGTCTCATTCTATCCATGCGTTCGGATTGTGTGCATGTCAAAAAGATTTCAGACCCCCCCCCCCGCCCAATCACCCCAACCATGTGGCCGCGAGTGGTTTGGACGAATGTTTTGCTTGTCCGGGTAATCAGTTCTTTTCATTTGTAAACTTTCACTCAAATCGGACCATCCGTTCACAACTTATGGAAGTCAGTGATTTTTAGATTTCCCTTCCCTCAGCTCCCCCAGAGATGGTCGAATCCAAGAACACAAGTTTTCCTAGGTCATTGTTTCGGATCTTTAAGTCACTAAATAAGCTTTCAAAGTTTCATCGTCCTCAGAACATAAGGAACCGTCTTAACTGGCGATCACCGGAATTCCGGTAAACACCCTCCAACTCCCCCAGAGAGCCCCGATACGATCTGGTTCTTTCAATTACGTATCTAGGGCTAATGCTTGTTCTTCTCACCAAGTTCCGTTCCAATCCCTCGACTCTCAAGTGTTCCGCGAGATTTCCGGTGCCCCCTCCAATCCCCCCCCCCACAAGTATCCCATCTGATCAGGGCTTGGCACGGAGCATCTGATACGATAGTTCTTTCCACTTGCCAAGTTTCATTTAATTCCGATCATACGGTCAAAAGTTATGCATGCTACCAGATTCCGTGTTCCCCATCCTTCACCCCCCCCCATGATGGTCCGATCGGGGAAAAGGTTATGGTCAAGTTCAAGTCAGTCTGTTGGGGTCCCTGATACATCTCCCAAGCTTCAGCGTCCTAGCACATCAGGAAGTGACGAAATCACGGGATCACCAGAATTCCGGACCCCCTCCCCCCCCCCCCCAAACTCCCCCACAGTGCCCGAATTCGGTCGTTTACGTCATCGATACATCTAGGACTTGTGCTTGTTCTTCCCACGAAGTTTCATCCAGATTTCCGGTTCCCCCCCTGCAGCTCCCCCCAAAGTCACAGGATCCAGTCCGGATTTAAAGTGGGTAGTCCGAGACATGGGTCTTTCCAAATATCAAGTTTCATTAAGGTCCGATCCCCCGTTCAAAAGTTAGTACCCTCAAGATTCCGGAGTTGCACTCTCTCTGATGCCCGGATCGGGGAAGTGATTATCTCCAACTTAATATTTTGGGGGTCTCTGATGTGACTGCCAAGTTTCATCGTAGATTATGTGCAAGTGCCAGAACAAGCAAGACCCGGACCGACCGACAGACGGACAGAAAGTGCGATCGTTATTTGGTACTTGGCCGACAGGCAAGGCCCATACAAATGAACAAATCATACTTCTTTAATAAAGTGCTAAAAACACAATTTCGGTGTTGAAAATCGACCCTGAGGAATCTAGCCAGCCTCTTCACTTACCAAATAGACGACTGACGATCACGCTACTCGTCCATTCTTTATCAAACACCCTCGCACATCCTCCGAACACTCCATGTTTCATCCCTCTTAATGCTTCACATTCGCACATAATCTCTGCCTAAACTACAACCTTACACTCATCGCAATTGAAAAATTTCCCGGTTTCACTTGGATTTGCTCCCTTAATGCTATATATTGTTCTGCCTCCCTCCCCCTAATTTCTTCTTCTTGTTTCGCTAGGTCTTCTCTATTATTGTGTTTGTATGTAATACCAGTTATATATTTTATAGCCCGCTTATTAATACAGCAAGATAATTTAATGTGCATGTTTATTGTCCACGAGGACTCCCTAGAACCCGCGGTACACACAACAACACAGTGAAATAAACAAATTAATTTTCCAGTTTGAGCCTGAAGAGGACACTTGCCAAGAAGTGCCGAAATGTAGCTCTAATAAAATGTAGCTGACTTATCTTTTTTGCACCGTCAGACAAAAACTTGTCTCTACTCTTAGCCCAGGCGAACGTAGCTACTTACTGTTGAAAATAAATAAACAAATTAATTTTCCAGCTTAAGCCTGAAGAGGACACTTGCCAAGAAGTGCCGAAATGTAGCTCTAATAAAATGTAGCTGACTTATCTTTTTTGCACCGTCAGACAAAAACTTGTCTCTACTCTTAGCCCAGGCGAACGTAGCTACTTACTGTTGAAAAAAAATCCCATTAAATTTGAAACATGGTTACAGTCAGAGATAAATTGTAGTATATTTGTATTAGAGCATAGCAATAGTAGGATGTTTCTCGCAGCCAATCCGTTGGACCCATAAGTGGATGTCGTAAATCTCTTTAATTTACATTTGAATGCATGACACTTGAATACCCAGACATTTAAAGGAAATGTGACCGCGAATTTTTCCATCGAATTATAATGCATGAGTTAGTGTCGCCGCTAATGCAAATCAGAAGCGTTAGAAAGTCTACTAATGAGATAGTTGCCCGGTTAGCACGTGTCTTAACATGCTTAGAACTGAAGGAAATGACAAAGTTAATCAGGCAGGACGTGTGCGACTCAAGCTGCCTGAGTAGTCCATCATCTCATCCCTTACGTCTTATTATTTTCAGAATTAAACTACTTGCACACATAACAGTTTCGCATGTGGAAATACGAAATTCGTGTCAATATGGGGAAACTTGCTCAAAGCGAAGGAAGAAACTCGCATCCGACTGTAAAAATCGGCCTGTTTGCGCTCGTATCTTTACTTAAATATATATATATATCATGCGAATATATATATTTATATGGATGCGAAAATTCGTGTAACCATAAGGAATCCTGCGTGTGGTGCATACACATTTCGAAGCGAAGGAGGAAATTCGCATCTGACTACGAAAATTGCCGTGGTTATGCATATATCTTTACACACACATGTCTATAAATATGGCTATTCGCATGCGAAAATGTGGGTGTCAAATTCGCGTCATATGAGGAATCATGCGTGCGGTGCATACACATTTCGAAGCGAAGGAGGAAATTCGTATCTGACTACGAAAATCGCCCTGGTTTTGCATATATCTTTACACACACATATATATAAATATGGCAATTCGCATGCGAAAATATGGTGTCAAATTCGCGTCACTATGAGGAATCATGCGTGCGGTGCATACACATTTCGAAGCGAAGGAGGAAATTCGCATCTGACCACGAAAATTGCCCTGGTTATGCATATATCTTAACACACACATATATATAAATGGCAATTCGCATGCGAAAATATGGGTGTCACTATGAGAAATCGTGCGTGCGGTACATACACATTTCGAAGCGAAGGAGGGAATTCGTATCAGACTACGAATACCGCCCTGTTTGTACATACATCTTTACACATAAATATATATATATATATATATATGGCAATTCGCATGCGAAATATGCGTTTCAGATTCGCGTCACTATGAGGAATCCTGCGGGCGGTACATACACATTTCGAAGCGAAGGAGGGAATTCGTATCAGACTACGAAAATCGCCCTGTTTGTACATATATCTTTACACATAAATATATATATATATATATATGGCAATTCGCATGCGAAATATGCGTTTCAGATTCGCGTCACTATGAGGAATCCTGCGGGCGGTGCATACACATTTCGAAGCGAAGGAGGAAATTCGGATCCGACTACGAAAATCGGCCTGGTTGTGCATGTATCTTTACATACATATATACATGTATTGCAAAATTTCGCATGCGAAAATATGCAAGTCAAATTCGCGTCACTATGAGGAATCCTGCTTGCAGTGCATACAATTTTCGAAGCAAAGGAGGAAATTCGCATCCGACTACGGAAATGGGCCTGGTTGCTGATATATTTGTACATACGTATTCATGTATATACATTTCGCATGCGAAAATATGAGTGACAGATTCGAGTCATTATGGGGAAACTTGCATGCCGCGTGTCAAGATTTCGGAGCGAAGTATGAAATTTGCATCCGACTGCACAAATCGGACCGTGTGCGGACGTATACACATATCAAAATTTGCAAGTACGAAATTTGCATCCGACTTCGAAATCGGACCGTGTATGGACATATACATATTTATATATATTGCAAAATTTCGCATGCGAAAATATGCAAGTCATATTCCCGTCGAAAGCGAAATACGAAATTGCATCCGACTGCGAAAATCGGACCGTGTTGGGACTTACTTTTACATATATTACATGTAGGAGAATTATCCCAAAAAGTAAGCAATGACGAGAAGAATAAAAGAAACGTTACCATGTGGAGTAACCACTATAGAAACCCATCTGCCGATTTTTTTTTTTTTTAATTTGCCGGGGTTTGCTTTATTGATCTAGTTCCAGTTCGGAAGTTTCCCAATGGCTTCTGTGTTTGATTGATTTTTGTTGATCTTCTTAAAAGAGTAGGATGACACCAGTTTTCTTGTGTGGACTGCAAAAGAGCAGCTATCGAAAGCACAGCCCGCAAATTTATGGCGCCTAAATGGCTGAAATTGCGCTAAATATATATATATTTATATGCATGGCTAAATGGCTCAAGTAAGTAGCGTGCTGAACAAGGGCCTTCAACTGTTATTTCCTCATATTTTATTTCTAAATCGCTCCTCCTCCCTCAGTGACAAAAGTGTGGCTTTTAAATTTTTACTTCTTACTCCTACTATTTTTAATTTATTTATTTAATATTACATTTGGCGTTAAGCTTTTAGCTTGTCGCCAATTGTAATAATTAGTGTAATAATTAACTTAATAATAATAATAAACGTAATAATTAATATTACAAATTTTCTGCAAAAAAATTTATCTGAACTCTTAAAAATGTACACAATTTATAAATAATCTATGTTCTGCCGGCCAGGCGCTTCACGTATGGGGGAAGGGAGGGGAGATAGAAACAAATATTCTTGAGCCCAAGCTGACTTTGAAACATTTATTCAAACAATGTTTACAACGGATACGTCAGCTACGATTCTTCATCAGCGACATTTCGGCCCTTCTTGGCAAGGGTCCTCTTCAGGCTGTCAATCCTAAGGTTCAACCTCGGGGAAAGAAGGGCCGAAATACCGCTGATGAAGAATCGTAGCTGACATATCCGTTGTAAACATTGTTTGAATAAATGAGATAAAAAACAGTCGGTTTTTCCTAAAATAAGTCGATTTCAGTTGTTTTTTTCGTAAAACAGTGGTTTTCTGCGAAAACAGTCGGTAAAAATTACCCCAGCCAGTCGGTAAATACCTTGCCCACTCCGCAAACATTTTGGCTAGTAACGCCTCTGCTGCCGGCTACCGGTTTACAGAACGACTGTAACAGTTTAGCCTGTGGGACCTTGCTAGTATGTGAAGGAGGAACGCCATCCCCTAGAATCTTTTTCAAATATTTTTTTAATGACCGAGTATAATCGTTGTCACCTTCCTTACTATGCCGTAAATACTCCGTCAATCTCACTGCAAATAATATTAGTAAGTAAAATAAAAGTAAATATTGTAAAATGAAAGATGTGTTTGGGTTTGAATATTTATTTTAAGCTAGGACTTGATCATGCTAGATTGAAAACTTGGTTCCAGCTCCGATCCTCAGTAACAAGTCCGAAGGTTTCGATGGGATCCCAAAATTTTAATATTATCTCCCGACAGTTCGGTCCTGTAGATATTCGGGCTTCAACAGACTTTTTACTTTTAACATTTACAAACAGGTTAAGGCCAATGGTAACAATTGGAGAACACCAAATTCGTATTTGACAGTGCAAACCGGATACGCCAGCTGAATTTCAACAAGTTCAGATATATTCAGATATCCGTTTTGCGCTGTCAAATATTCAAATGTGGATTCAGCATATGGTTTACCATATAGCCTACCTCGTATCTCCTTCCTTCCTTACTTGTGCCCAACTTCCGGTTTTGGCCGGATTCTGGACAAACTACTAGTCTTGCAAAAAACTAAAGCTCAAAAACGAATTCAGCATGTCTACTTACCCCCTACATCCAACCTCTAATCAACTTCAGATTAAACTGGTTACTTTTAACAAATTTTCCGGTTTCAGTCGGATTCCGGGCGATCTATACATCTGTTGAGAAAATGATTGTCATATGCGTATTCGGCATGTCTTCTTACCCGCAAATTGGGTAAACTTTTACTTTTAACAAATTCTCCGGTCTAGGCCGGATTCCGGCCGAACTAATTGTCCGGCGAGAAAATAAATTTCATAATCGGACTCAGCACGTCTCCTTGCGCCTAAATCGACTTTTTAGTCATCTTCATACTAAACTTTTACTTTTCATAAAATTTCCGGTTTTCGCCGGATTCCGGGTGAACTATCTGTCTGGCGAGAAAATATATTTCATATTCAAATTTCATATTTTTCATTTCGTCTCTTTACCCGTAAATCAACTATCTCGATAGCTTTCAAAAAATAAATTTTGTTACCCTTAATTTGAAACCCCTCCCCTACCCTCAAATAAAGGGCTACAGAGCCCATCTTCGAACTTGACCTGTACTTTGACCCAAAGGATCCTCCCACCAAAGTTCATCAAGACATGTCAATCCCGTCGAGAGTTATCGTGCGGACAGACGGACAACTTTTGCGATTTCGCAGGTATCCCTCCACTTACGTTTTGGGATCCCAAAAAATAACAAGACCCAATGTTTCGATGGGATCCCAAAAATCTAGTATTTGATCCAGACAACTGGGTCTTGTCTTCGCCAGATCCAGTATTCGCCCGGCTAATCATCTGAGAATACCAACTTCAGATATACCTCTATCTGCCATATCTCTTTTGACGATACTGACCGAAACTTCCTGCTTTATACTTCTGCCAAATTTCCGGTTTCGGCCGAATTCCAAGCGAACTACTTGTCCAGCAAAAAAAGAAAACTCAGAAAAGAATTCAGCGTATCTCCTTATACCTACCTATAAAGGACATCTAATCAACTTCGAATAAAACTTTAACTTACAAACAAATTTCCGGTTTCAACCGGATTCCGGACGAATTATATGTCCGGGTGAAAAATGATTATCATATACAGACTTAAGCGTCTCCTTAGCCCTAAATCTCTCATCTAATCAACTTTAAATAAAACTTCTACTTTTTATTCAAACAATGTTTACAACGGATACGTCAGCTATGATTCTTCGTCAGCGATATTTGTCTGACAGGTTTGTTTCCTTCCCCAAAGTTGAACCAGAGGATTGACAGCCTGACGAGGACCCTTGCCAAGAAGGGCCGAAATATCGCTGATGAAGAATCATAGCTGACATATCCGTTGTAAACATTGTTTGAATAAAAGTTTCAAAGTCAGCTTGGGCTCAAAGAATATTTACTTCTACTTTTAACAAATTTTCCGGTTTTGGCCGGATTCTCGGCGAACAATTTGTCCGGGTAGAAAATGCTTTTCATATAAGTGTTCAGCATGCCTTCTTACTCATAAATCTGTCATCTAGTCAACTTCAGAAAAAACTTTTAATTTTAGCCAAATTTCCGGTTTTTGCCGGATTCCGGAAGAACGAGTTGCCCGGCGAGAAAATGGTTTTCATCATCGTGATCAGCATGTCTTTTTACCCCTAAATCAAGCATCTGATAAACTTCAAATAAAACTTACTTTTAACCAACTTCCCGGTTTTGCCGGATTCCGGACGAACTACCTGTCCGACGAGGAAATGGTTTTCACCATCGTGGTCAGCATGTCTTCTTACCCCTAAATCGAACATTTAATCAACTTAAATGAAACTTTTACTTTTAACCAACTTTCCGGTTTTTGCCGAATTCTGGGCGAACTACTCGTCGGACGAGAAAATGTTTTGCATATTCGTGTTCAGCATGTCTTCTTACCCCGTAATCGACTATCACATTAGCTGTTTAAAAATACTTTTTTCCCCTTAATTTGATCCCCTACCCCTAAATGTAGGGCTACAGAGCCCATCTACGAACTTGACCTTACACTTGACCCAAAGAATCTTCACACCAAGTTTCATCAAAATATCTCATTCCCTTCGAGAGTTGTCGTGCTGACAGACGGACGGACGGACAGACTTATCTAACTTCAGTTGCACTTTCCTTTTATTAAACATCAGACTTTTTACTCATTAATCTCGTATTTTCTAGGTGTGGACGTCACTGCCAATCAGGATGAAGTATCGGATCATGAAACCTTCCAGTTGGAATTCGACCTGGCTACCCGACGGTGGTATCTGAGGACAATGAGAGATAAATACTGGACGTTAGAAACAGCGGGTGGCATCCAGGCTTCAGCTTCAAAAAAGTATGATAATTCTGGTCTTAGTTGCGTTTGTGATCTCAGTCTCCTCGCGGTTCACTTGTCAAGTCACCTGAAAGGAAAAGCTTCTGTTGGGTCAAACTCGTGAGAATAAATGCTCGTAACACTGTCAGAAACGCACGATTGTTTTTTTTTTTTAACCAAAACTGCTTTTTTTAAATTGAACCAAAATGTCTGAGATAGGACGATCTAGTCATCCATCACTTATTCACTTAAAGACACAGAAAACTTGACTACGCAACTTTTGGCCATCAAACCGACCTGGGGGGCTTAGATAAAGATACAGGCACTTATTGTCGACAGGACCCCCTTCTTTGTTATCTCGAACCCCCTCCTTAGTGTTCCCAAAGCTAGCTGGCAGGCCCTTGCCCCTTATGCACTGTAATTATGGACTCATGCACTGTAAAAGTTCGCATTTGGCCGTGTTTCGGCCATAGTATCGGGAAAGTAGTCAAGAGGTCGTGCGTTCGATTCCTACTCCCGGCACACAAACCTTTTGCTTTTTTTTTCATCTAACTCAAAAAGTCGAATTCTCGGAAACTGCCAGGAAACGGCAATGGTCGTAACGAGAATTTTTCTTACTCTCAATGTCGACTTGATATGTCAGCTAGCTCCCTGAGTCAAGTTTGAGTCAAGTTTTCTGTTCCTTTAAAGAGGCTTGAAGACCCTCCTCCGAGAGCGGCTTACGAAAAATAAGTGGCCACGCATTGAGCTACTGTCCGCGAGCTGATCACTGGCCACTGAAAAGCCGCGTTTGTATTGAGATTCAGGTAATCCGCGTCATAGTAGAAGTTTTTGTTGGGAGGTTGGCCTTAGGGATTCTGAGCCTCGTTTTTGTTGCATGCTGCAGGTCCACTTCTCGGCCGATTCCGGACTGATTCTTTCTACATCTGTTTTTGCACTGCAGCGCTTCCGAGGAAGACGGCAGCGCTTCCGAGGAAGACGGCAGCGCTTCTCGAGAAATACGGACTTGCTCCCCGACCAAGTCCGTGCTTCCCTGCAAGGTGCTGCAGCGCTGCCGCTTCAACCAAGAAGAAAGTGAATCCAAAAACGCATATTATGCAAAAGCAAAGAAGTGCTGCAGAAGTGCTGCGGCAGCGCTATTGCAACAAAAACGAGGATCTGAACGTCATGCGAGAGCAAATAGTTCAAAATAAAACAATCCTAAACATAATTCAAATAATGCGGGTTATTCAGTTAAATGATACAGAAATAAGTTGGCTTTTCAGTAAAACTTAAAATAAATACTCCTTCAGCCCAAGATGACTGGGAAGCACATAAAATGACTCAAAACGAAAAATTGACTAGGATATTCCCCAGCGACGTTTCGGCCCTTCTTGGCAAGGGCCCTATACAGGTTGTAATTGGAAATAATGTAATTATAATTGGCTGTGATTGGCTGTAATCTCAAATACCGCTGAAGACGATTGCAGCTGATTTTTAGTTTTCTGTTTTTTCTGTTTTGAGTTGAAATTTTTAAATAAAATTATTACTTATTTTTTCTTTTCAGGACATCCAATGCCCTCTACGACCTTCTGTGGCAGACAGATGGCTCTGTTGTCTTCCGCGCAAACAATGGCAAGTTCGTCGCTACCAAAAAGTCTGGACACCTTTTTGCCAATTCGGAGGTCATCGACGATGCATCCAAGTTCTACTTCTTCCTTGTCAATAGGTGAGATACACGAGTGGTCAGGTTTCCGGGTTCATTGAACCGGATCCGAAAATTTGTATGACGTCTTATTAGTTGCGTTTTTGCAGGTACGATGGTATCTGTTACCACGATAGCTGAATTGTAATATGTCGTTTTTGCAGTTACCGTGGTATCTTATACCAGGGTTGCTCTGCAAATACAACAATTTCTGAAATTGCGCTTTAAGTAATCCCTAAACAAAAACTGATAGACAGTTACATCCCTAAGTTGCAAACTTCTTTCTCACCAATTTGACAAAATCCTAGGCTCTATTGTTGGTAATGATGAAAGTGAGATGACTTTTTCAGGTATCACGAATACTGCCCAGATACCACGAAAACTGCAGAAACGCCTTTTGACCATGGTATCAGATACCACGGTAACCGCGAAAAACGACTTTTGACTGTGTTATCAGATATCATGGTCTCGGCAAAAACGCAACTATTAGCTCTTGTGAATGGGATTTCGTAGGGACTATCCCTGCATCTGCCGATTTTATCTCAGCAACATCATCAGCTTCAAAAATTACGATTACCCAGTTTATCTTACAGATTTCTACGAGGTGATTTGATCGAAACTTAAAATAAAAAAAAAAAATTATGATAACATAAGGCCTGATGGTGTCCTCACTTTTAATCACAACTGTCTCAGAGGACACAACTTGAAACTGAGTGGTAAGAAATTCCGAAAAGACATGGGAAAATGGAGCTTTCGAAACCGAATAGTAGAATATTGGAATAATCTCGCAGAAGTGTTGTAAATGCTGAAAATATCAACCAATTCAAAGGTGGCGACTACCACCTGGCTGAAATTCAATTTGGTGTGTAAAGTGTCTCGATAAATTTATAGAGGCGAAATCCTTATTATTACAATTGTTATTATTGGGATGCCAAAACATAAATGGAGGGATACCTATGACATCGCAAAAGTTGTCCGTCTGTCAGCACGATAACTCTCGAAGGGAATGAGATATTTTGATGAAACTTGGTGTGAGGATTCTTTGGGTCAAGGGTAAGGTCAAGTTCGTAGAGGGCTCTGTAGTTCAAAATAAGGGGTACACAAAATATTTTTAAGCAGTTAATGTTATAGTCGATGATGGGGTAAGAAGACATGCTGAACACGAATATTCAAAATATTTTCTCGTCGGACAAGTAGTTCGCCCGGAATCCGGCAAAAACCGGAAAATTGGTTAAAAGTAAAAGTTTCATTTGAAAGTTGATTAAATGTTCGATTTACGGGTAAGAAGACGTGGTGAGCGCGATGGTGAAAACCGTTTTCACGCCGGACAAGTAGTTTGTCCGGAATCCGGCAAAAAACTGGAAAATTGGTTAAAAGTAAATGTTTGATTTGAAGTTGATTAAATGTTCGATATAGGGGTAAGTAGACATGCTGAACACTTATGTGAGTTCGCCCGGAATTCGGTCAAAGCCGGAAAAAATGTTAAAAGTAATAAGTTTTATTTGAAGTTGATTAGATGACAGATTTCGGGGGTAAGAAGAGACGCTGAATCTGTATCATTCTTTAACCGGACATATAATTCGTCAGGAATCCGGTTGTAACCGGTTTTTTTTTTATAAGTTAAAGTTTTATTTGAAGTTGATTAGATGTTCTTTTATACCCGGAATTCGTTTCTGAACTTTCGTCTTTTGTTAACTAGTTAGGAATACCGCCGAAACCGGAAATTTGGCAGAAGTAAAGCAGGAAGTTTCGGTCAGTATCATCAAAATAGATATGGCTTATATCTGAACTAATGATTAGCCTGGCGAAGACTGGATCTGGCGAAGACAAGATCCAGTTGTCTGGATCAAATATTAGATTTTTCGGGTCCCATCGAAACCTTAGTTCTTATTATTATTGTATTATTATCAGTCAACCAACTAAACATCCGGTCTTGAAATTTGTGTGACGTCTCATTAGTTATTGGTTGCTTTGCCTTTCGCGAGGATTATTTAAGCCTCTGACGATTAGACCTCACCAACTTCGTCCAATGACTGCAAATCAGGAATCCGGGAATCTTTTCGGATCCTTGACATTTGGCGTAGGGCAACTGGTGTTAGGGTACCCTGTCCAAACTGTGAAACAGTTTGAAGGACCACCCTCTACCCCCCCCCCCCCACACACACACACACATACGCACCGTAACCGAACACGGTTCGGACACATAAAGCATCTTCTCTTACCACCCAGCAAGCTTAAATCCAGTCGGATCACCCATTCGCAACTCACGCCTGCCACACGTTGCAAAAACGCTTACATCAGTTTGGCGTAAAATCCGCCAATACGGCAACACTGAACTTGGCGAGATTTGCTGAATTTTCTTTTCTTCAGTAATGTCCGATTTCTTTGAAGATGCTGAGGTGAACGCCCGTCGCGAGGTTTGTGTGTCACCGCCCAGTCAGCCGTGCAGCTTTTGACAGGGGAACATTATGTTTTTTTTTGCAACAGTAGCTTTGGTGCGTTGCGTGATTTGCGAATTCAATTATCTGAATCACGGATTGCATCAAAGAAGCTTCACGGTCGATTGATTATCACTAGAAAAGATTAAAATCATTTCTCATTTCTATATTGAAAATAAATATTCTAAATAAATAAATATTTCTCGAGACCAAGATGAATGAATGTTGATGAATGAATGTATTCCCAAAAAAGCCCTAAGTGCCATAGCGGGACAAAATATAAAAATAAACAAGCACTCCAACTGCAATGTACCAGTCCAAGTATTAACACTCGAACTCATACTTCTAATAACTATAAACAGACTAATACCTATCCCTACCACAGCATCAACCTACAATAAAACGTTCACGGTGTTCCATGGCAACCTTCAGGAACCGACGAAACTCTTGGAACACTTTGCTACCCATCAAATCTTTCAAAGACCTCCCTTGAAGAACCTCCTTATCAAAAACTTCTCTCCTTAGATCCCTCAACTCGCCAACTCGACTTGTCGCCTTAGCAGCGACATTAGCAAGGTTTTTTTTTAGGATTGACAGCCTGACGAGGACCCTTGCCAAGAAGGGCCGAAATATTGTTGCTAAAGCATCGTAGCTGACGTATCCGTTACATGCATTATTTGAATATTTGTATTCTTAATATAACAACGATCGTGAGTCTCCTCCAACAGTGATAAAAAAAAAAAAAAAAAAAGTATAGAGAAAGACAAGAAAAAAACCCGGCGAATCAGAAGATCGTGGGTACTTGTTTTGCTTGGTTTCGTTCACTGTTCCAGACATCAAAAGAAATAAAAACGCGACTTTCTTTTTTTTTTTTCGTCAGGTGTTGTTCCAGGGAGTCCGTAGCAGCACTAAACTTTTTTCCTCAGGGAATCGCCTTTCAAGGTGAAATATCCTCGAACGCGCTCTGTTCAGTATCGCACGTTTGTACTGCGCCGATGACAATATTTCGAACCCGCACTACTTGTTGTGCTTAACGGCCCGCGATTTTCTCATAACCGTCACGCTTTGTTAATCTAAATTCAGACGGAATTGTATATGGCTAGAGCCTTTTTTTTAATAGGGCAAACCACAAAGTCGTATCTGTTACCTCTCATTCACGCGCAGACTGCTTTTTCTGATCACACAGAGGAGCATCCCTACAGACTCATACTTCACACTTCAAAACTGTGCGTTTTTGCATCAGAACTGCGACCCATGACACAAGAGATTGCGTCTCCGCCCTATCACTCTGCAGCGAAAGAATTTCAGATTAATGGTCCATTTACACACTGCGTAAAATCCGAGCGTAGTTTGAAATCCGAGCGTATTTTACGCACGTTTTGAGCTTGAAAATATATCTAGCAGTACGGACGTATTTGAGAAATCGGTCCGTTTTGTATCTAAATCTTTTCAACCTCAAAACTTGCGTAAAATACGCTCGGATTTAAAAATACGCTCGGATTTTACGCAGTGTGTAAACCCACAATAACCCTGGTTCGTTAAATCGCTGCGTTTTATTTATTTACTTATTTATTTGTGACCCACTTTTTGGATAACAGCGAAGTATGAATAAAATACACAAAGTAAAATACACATTAAAACACTAAATAAAAGAATGTAAATAAACATGAGTACATTATTTGTGTGGTTTGTGTCGATACCTGATCAAAGGACCTGCCTTACGTATACTACTAACGCAACCTGCTTCCACAATCACTCCATATATTTCTAAACCAACCCCAATTTCGGATGGTAAATTCTCACCCCTCTAACAAAAGTATGCTGATTTTCTCACTTGCCGCGATTTTCTGTCTTCGATGTGTACCGCGCTGCCGACGGTTGTCAGCGAGAAGTTTTCCAATCGGAACAAGACAAAAGGTATCGATGGGATCCCTTTGATCCAGACAGGTTTACAGTTAAAATTTAGAAACAGATTAAGGCCAATCGTAATCATCTGAGAAGACCATTTCTTTTTGTTCTTCCTCTTTCAGTTTTCTTCTCTTTTTTGAAAAACTATGTGAAAATTAATGTAAACTGAAGGGTTTTTCTTACTGCCCCCACAGGCCAATTTGGGCTTTCCTGCAGTCAGAAGTATCAGCTACATGTATAAAGTATGTTAAGAGGGTTACAAAAAAGTTGTGTTCATGTACTTCAGCATGTAAAAAGTTGGTTTGTATGATAATGAGTATTAAACTAAAAAAAAAAACTAAACTAAACTGATATATGGATTCAGCATATGTATTTACCTTGTAGCTGACGTCGTATCTGCTTTGACTAAATTGATCAAAAAATGTAGCTGATTTATCCGTTTGCACCGTCAAATATGATCAAAACTTCCTTCGTTACTTCTGCCAAATTTCTGCTTTCGGTCGGATTCCGGACAAACTACTTGTCTGGCAAAAACTAAAGCTTAAAAACGAATTCAGAATTCTGAACCGCTAATCAACGATAAAACTTTAGTAAACAAACTTTAAAAAAATTTCCGGTTTCAGCCGGACTCCGAGCGACCTATTCGTTCGGTGAGAAGATGATTGTCATATACGTATTCAGCACTCTTACCCGCAGATCGAAAATGTTATCAAATACAAATAAAACTTTTACTTTAAACAAATTTTTCGGTTTTAGCCGGATTCCGGCCGGACCAATTGTCCAACGAGAAAGTAATTTTAATATCGGACTCTCTTTGCCTCTAAATCGAACCTCTAATCAACTTCAGATTAAATAAACTTTTACTTTTCAAAAATTATCTGTTTTTGCCGGATTCCGGATGAACTACTTGTCCGGCGAAAACATAATTTTCATACTCGGATTCAACGCGTCTTCTTACCCCTAAATCAACTATTTCATTAGCTTTTCTGTTTCATTTTGTTGAATATTGTTTGTTTCCCTTAATCCCTCATCCACCCCTAAATAGAGGCTAGAGAACCCATCTTCGAGCTTGACCTCTACTTTGACCCAAAGAGTCGTCATGCCAAGTTTGATCAAAATATCTAACCCCCTTCGAGAGTTATTGTGCTTATAGACGGACAGACGGAAAACTTTTACGAAGTCATAGGTATATACATTTTGTCCCTGTTTTTGGGACAAAAGTTCCCATTCCAGTTTTATGCTGAATTAATGCTGCATTAATTGAGCGAAAATTTAAGTCCGAAAGCGAAATGCTGCATAAAATGCTGAAATAATTTAGCATTTTCGTTCGTTTCGGAGCTTTCGGGCACGTTCTTAATTTCTTTCACTAGTAGCAAGTTTTTCTTCATCATCAGCATGTTTTTTCTTAGTTTTTCTTCAGAAACTTCCATTTTCCACTGACAACTCTGATGCTTACGCGTCGACGCAACGCAAGAATAGAGCTTGGTTCTATTCTTGCGTTGCGTGTTATTTGTGTGCGTAAGCTTTGCGTTGCGTCGACGCAAGCACGACGCAGAGGACGCATAGCTTACTGTGTCTTATATCTTGACGTTGTTTTTTTTTTTGCGCTAGTATGGTTACCGAAGCTCATGTTTTGTGTTATGTTTGGCAAGTCTTTGTCACATTCAAACTAGTGTCGAATTATCTTTTTTATATAATTAGTGTTAATAGGGACGAGAATCACCGAATTGGCTTGACAATTGTATCGGTTTTGAGAATAAATTGAATTGAATTTAATATGTTTGTTTTTTCAGGCCAATCCTGGTTTTGAAATGCGACCAAGGCTTCGTTGGATTCAAATCGGCTACTAGCGGTAAACTGGAGTGCAATAAGGCACAGTACGAGACGATCATCATTGAACGAGGGGAGAAGGGTCAAGTATTTTTCAAAGGTAAATGAGAACTTATATTGCATGGTCCTTCAGACCAACTGTCACGTAGCTTACAAAAGAGTTTGATAATATCAAGAATAAACAAGGGAGAATTGAGAACTCGCGTAACCTTGATGTCAGCATGCTGGGTCTCTTTTTGCCCAACTTTATTCACCGGGGGGGGGGGGAGCCTCGCTTGTGACCTCTTACACTATCAAGTGTTACCTTTGCGACAAATCCGATAAATCGACATCGTTTCATGGCAAGAAACGCAGAGAAGAAACGTCGAAAAAAACAAAGAGGGTTTTCTTGAATTGTTTTCATGTAGATCATGTAGTTTTGCTGAAATAATTCTGCTTCTTATTTATTCTTGGTAATATGTAGGAACAAACTGTGTATTTGTTTTGCGAGGCAGTTAAAAAGCTAAAAAAGCAACCGTCAATGGATCACGATGGATTATTTTCTAATCATATCAAATTTGCACCTCCGAGCTGCCTCCGAGTTTCTTTCTGATTGTTTAGTGTTTTTTTTTTAATTTGATGTTGGTGGTTGATTGTGTTCCATCCTCTTTCTGACTTGGTACTATCCGAAAGTGGAAAGCGAAATCCGTTTTTATGGCACTTGCCCTTCGGCAAAGTGCCATATAGCGATCGCAATTTCTGTCCGTCAGTCGGTCTGTCTGTCTGGGTTTGCTAGTTCGGGCACTTCCAGATAAGCTAGGACGATGAAACTTGGCAGGTGTATCAGGGACCGGACCAGACTAAATTAGAAATAGTCGATTCCCCGATCCGACCATCTGAGGGGGAGTGGAGGGAGCGGGAATCCGGAAAAAATGGGAAAAATGAGGTATTTTTAACTGACGAACAGGTGATCTGATCTTAATGAAACTTGATATATGGAAGGACCTTGTGTCTCAGACGTACCATTTTAAATGAAAACCGGATCCGGTGACATTTAGGGGAGTTGGAGGGGAAACCGGAAATCTTGGAAAACGCTTAGAGTGGACAGATCCGAATGAAACTTGGTGGCAAGAACAAGCACAAGTCGTGGATACATGATTGACATAGCCGGAACGAATCCGCTCACTTTGGGGGGGGGGGGGGGGGGGGTCCGAGTATCTAGTGATCCCGCGATTTCGGTGATTCCTGATGTGCTAGGACGATGAAGATTGGCAGGCATGTCAGGGACACGAACAGATTGACTTGAGAATATTCGTTTCCCCGATCCGACCATATGAGAGGGGGGCTTAATGAAACTTGATATATAGAAAGACCTCGTGTCTCAGACATCCCAGTTTAAATCCGGACAGGATCCGGTCACATTGGGGGGGGGGGAGTAGTTGGAAGGGGGAACCGGAAATCGTGGGAAACGCTTAAAGTGGAGAGATCGGGATCAAACTTGGTGGAAAGAACAAACACAAGCCCTGGATACGTGATTGACATACCCGGATCCGATCCGTTCACTGTGGGGGAGTTGGGGGGGGGGGGGCGATTTTCTAGCGATCCTGCGTGTTCGGTACTTCCTGGTGTGCTAGGACGATGAAACTTGGCAGGCGCGTATGGGACCCGAACAGGTTGACCTGAGAATATTCGTTTCCCCGATCTAACCATCTATTGGGGGGGGGGGAGGAGTCCGGAAAGTGATGTATTTTTAACTTGCGAACAGGTGATCTGATCTTAATGAAACTTATTATATAGACAGGCCTCATGTCTCAGACATCCCATTTTAAATCCAAACTGGATCCGGGGATATTGAAGGGAGTCGGAATGAAGAGAGATGAAACTTCGTAGGAAGAACAAGCACAAGTCCTACATACGTGAATGACAAAACCGGAACGGATCCGGTCACTATTGGGGAGTTCGGGGGTGGGGGATCCGAGTTTCTGGTGATCCCACGGGTTCAGTACTTCCTAATGTGCTAGGACGATGAAACTTGGCAGGCTTGTCAGTTGCCCGAACAAATCGACTTGAGAATGTCGTTTCCCCGATCCGACCATCGTGGAGGAGTGTAGGGATGAGGAATCCGGAATCTAGTGGCAAGCTGAGCTATTGAACTGGTTATCGGATTTAAATGAAACTTGATATTTAGACAGACCTGGAGCCTCAGATGCCCCATTTTAAATCCGGACCGGATCCGGTGACATTGAGAGGAGTCGGAGGGGGGAACCGGAAATCTTTGGAAACGCTTGGAGTGGAGGGTCAGGATGAAAATTGGTGGGAAGAACCAAAGACAATAATAGTGGGAACGACCGGTGACTTCGCTAAAATCGGGTCTCTGAAAATCGATTGGAACGCCGCCTAGCGTTTGGACTTTGTCAATTTCCAGCGGTAGATGATTAATATAATCGGAAAGAGGGCGTGAGTAGGCAATGTCTGTCAATATTAACCGATTCGAAATCGTGAATTCACCTTTTTTTTCCATAAAAAAGCGATTTATTCTTTTCCTACTTGTTTTTTATTCCAATTAAATAGGAAATCTGAATGGAGAGAGAATGCTCATCATAAACAAAACGTGCTTTGATGATGATTCTGAGGAAAGCGATGGAAGAAATTGTCAACAGAGCAATTTTTTAACGAAAGAACAACCGCTAAACGGCGCTGATTGTTGTGACTCATGGGTCTTACGGGAGTTTCCGGTCTTTCCCACTTTTACTGTCTTTGGGAAGAACATGCACAAGTCATTGACAGAACAGGACGGGATTCGGTCACTGTGGGGGAGTTCGGGGGGGGGGATCCCGATTTCTAGTAAGCGCGCGAATTCGGTATTTCCTAATGTGCTAGGACGATGCAACTTGGTAGGTGTCAGGGACCCGAATAGATTGACTTTAGAATAGTCGTTTCCTCGATCCGGCCATCTTGGGAGGAGTGGAGGAATTGGGAATACGCAATCTATTGGCACGGGCAGTTTTTGAACAGGTGATTGCATTTGAATGAAACTTGGCAAGTGGAAAGAGCTTTCGTATCAGGTGTTCTATGTCAGGTCCGTGGACGAATGGAGGAAGGGGAAATCCGGAATCTTGAGATATTTATAACTTTCCAACGGGTGATCGGATCTTAATGAAACTTGATATTTGGGAAGACGCCAAGTCTCAGACGACCCAGTTCAAATCCAGATCGGATCTGGTGACTTTGGCGGGAGCCTGAGGGGTGAACCGTTTCCCAAGGGGGAAACGCTTAGAGTGGAGGGATCGGGGTGAAACTTGGTGGGAAGAACAAGCGCAAGTCCTAGATACATCGTCGACGTAACCGGACCAGATTTGGACACTGTGGGGGAGTTGGGGGGGGCTTAATTCTGGCGATCCCGCAAGTTCGAAAGTTCCTGATGTTCTAGGACGAAACTTGGAAGACGCATCAAGGACCCGAACAGACTGACTGGAGAATAGTTGTTTCCCCGATCCGACCATCATGGGAGTTGTGAAAAGCTTATGACATGCACAAAAACCAAACGGATGGACAAACTAAGATGCAAGTTGGGCAGTGACGAGTTTAAGCGACCTTGATTTGTTATTTGGCGTCCGGACAGGATCCGGCCAAGGTGGGGAGGGGGGAGGAGGAGCGGGACTCGGATATTGCAGATAGGCTCTGCTCCGATTCCAGTCAAAATTGAAGGACGGGAAGAGGATAAGTCAGAGATGCGACATATATGTTTTCGAGTCGTATTCAGCCACGGTGGGCGGAGTTGGAAGGAGAGTCTCGGAAATTTTGTGGCTCACATAAGGGTCAAACAATTTGAGTGATTTGAATGAAACTTGGAAGGTACAGAGATCATATGCCTTAGATGACTTATTTTAAGGATCGAACCGGATCCGACCACGGTGGGGGGGTCCGAAAAAATAATGCTCAGATTCAAGTGAAAGATAGGTGGTAAGAGAAAATGCCTCAGATCATCCAGTTAGGAGTCCGGACCAGATTCGGCCGCGGTATATGGGGCGTTGGAAGGGGGTACCGGAATCTTGGGCACGTCTCTCACATAGCGAGTGGATTTTTTGGGTTGAAACTTGGAAATTGGGTCGGAAATTTTCTGACTTGGGGGATACTAGATATCCTAATTCTAGATCCGAACCGCATTTTCCCGATGAAAAATTTATCTCTAAATAGTACCATGAAGTAGTACGAAAAAGTTGGACGCAGTACTAACGATGCTACTACATGCTTATACTTCAAGGCTACCGTGCTACTGCATACTACTATATGCTACTATTAGCAAGACTGGGTGCAACTATGGCAAGACGGGATGCTACTGGATACTACTACATAAGATTGGACCAGTCTGAGGCACAATAAATGATAGTATTCTTTGTTATTACATAGTATTACATGCAACGTTTTCGTACTACTACCATACTACTACGCAGGCTACACATTTTTCATCGGGTTTGGATGGCGGGCTGTTTTGTGAAGTTCTCTTCTTCTTTCTTGTACCACCTACTCGTAACAAGTGCCATATGAGCTCGTAGCTCTTGTTATGTGATTCTTACCGGCCTATCACCCGTGGATCACTATTCTGTATATTGTTTGAACTATTTATTTGTCGTTTTGAAAACCTTCATGTTGGTGAAAATCAAGTCGCATCTAAGAAAGGTATGGCTTGTGATCGTGCCCACCATGCATTTTCAAAAGCTTGAATCAGGGAATAAAAACAAAACTTTAATACGCTCTTTTAATTGACATAAAGGAGCGTTTGGTAACTTATCTCAGGTTTCGGCAATCCTGGCTCTTCTTACTAAGGGCATTGCACTTTCTATTCGTCGTATTTTGCGTTTTTGGTATAGCTGGCTGTCGGTTAGGGCATCCTTGTGTTCTTTTCTGTTTTCTTCTTATTTCCTAGTGGGTCGGAGGGGTGAGATAAGGTGGTATCTTAACTCCTTATATATTTAATGTTAGCCTAACAGAGTGTCTCCAATCAATCCGAATATACCTGATCTCGGCTCTTCGAGATGTTTCTTACCTAGCTTATGCCGACGACATAACTACAGAGTAAATCAAAAAGTGCGTTGGTTGAGAATTTTATCCATCTTGTCACTTATAGAACAGAATAGAATAGAATTTTATTTCTCAAAAACAGCTGTCACAGCGTTACCGCCGAAGTCGACCTTTTTGTCATACAAAATGAAGAATTCATAACACTTTATAACGAATGATGAAAAAAAAAACACTAAAAGGGACCAACTTATCGGCTGTTGTACAACTCAACAAATGCTGGAACAAAGCTCCTTCTGTATCTTTCATGAAGAGGGGCCACAGGGGCTAGTTTGGGGATTTTCTGGGATTTCTCTCGCTGGGGTCTAATACGTATAGAAGAATAGAGGGGTGGGAGAATATTACGTAATCGGGGAACATAAGGTTTTAGTACCGAAATCGATGCTAAGGCGGGTTCGTCTCTCTTCCAGGGTAGCCAGCTTGAACCTTTTTAGTAGGTAACTGTAAGGCACTTTACCCTCTCCGTTTATAATCATGAGGGCCCTTTTTTGAATGTTCTCGATACGGTATGTGTGTTCTGAAGAGAGCCCGAAGTGCCAAACAGGACAAGCGTATTCTTCTCTGTCAGCAAAGGGTCTTTCCGTTAGTGCTGGTAAACGCCAGTTTTTTTGTTGAATGAATGTCTTGATTGTGGTAATGGGATTAGTTTTTCAGCATGTGATATAGTGACGTACTTAGGGGTCCCGTATGCATCATCTGCTAAGGCTTCTGCGTCTATAATTGTCAATCATATACAAGATAGAATTCGCAAGGCATTTGGCTTCTTAATTCGTTTTATTGGGCGATACAGAAAAGACATCCTCGGGTCATTGTTCAACGCCGTTGCTTTACCTCATGTTCTTTTCGCTGAACAGTCGTAGAAAATGTTCGAATTTGCGACAGATCTGCTATTAAAATATCATATTTCAAACTTTCCGAATTTCTCCTTGGGTTCCCCATTTCTTTCAGTAATTCGCAGTTGGTTTCTTAAAAGTAAAAGACCCAGTTTTAATCTTGAAGAAAAAGATGACAAACTTTTATAGAAAAGCTTCAGTAGCCCTCCAAACCCATAACCTGTACGTTTTTTCACAAGTGAATAGTGCTGTACGTAAACAACTGTAGTCTAGTTGTGAAATCATCTGTATTTCTTATAGTATTTATACGTCATCGAACGGATCAGTTTAGTTTTTAGGCAGAGTTCTGTTTTATACATCGTATTTTGTACTCTTCAGTTCTGAGAGAAATAACTAAGAATATTTTAAAGTTTCTATGAAAAGCCAAGTATTTTTCGAAGTTATATCAGCATGTACTAGGACGAAACTTGGAAGACGCATCAAGGACCCGAACAGACTGACTGGAGAATAGTTGTTTCCCCGATCCGACCATCATTGCCTGATGACCCTTGTCCTGAATCATGTAATGACCAAGCTTAATAACTAACTACACTGTAAAAAGTTTCTCCGAATAAGGATGCAGTATTTACTACTGGGATTAGTCTTATCTGTATTGGGATAAAATTAGTCCGAATTAGGGATAATCTTATCTCAATAAAGACAAGATTAATCCCAGTAGCAAATAATGCAAGATTTTTTTTTACAGTGTAACTGTCAAAAACAGAAAACTGTAACGCCGTTTTTCGTGAGCTCTTAGTCTTGTGTTATTTACGCTCTTACATTCCTACCCAGCCCAGTTATCAGTCAAATGGTTTAACTGAAATACTGAGTGGAACGAAGATCCTGTTCCACCCTCCTTAAAATAGTAACTATTGTTGCTATTTTTGATCCCACTTCGTGAAAATTTACTGCGCTGAACGTTCCGACATTCTTGAAATAGTAACTATTAATTACTATTTGTTTACCACGCCTGGATCCGTATTGGTTGTCAGGAGTTCTGACTTCATGCATAGTTACTTCGGTAAGTAGGGTGGAACACGACCGAAGTGAACGACTGTGATTTCGGCATGTCGCTTAGAGGTTCGGTTGACATTTTAAAGAATGTAAATAATAAGAGATGGGGGGAGAGCGACGGGGCGAGATTCAACCACGTACTTCACTGCCGATTTTAACCTTTGGAGTTTGGCACAAGGCTTATGACCGAGCTGGTTGTTGAGAAATAACTTCACACTGAAGCCCCCCCCCCCCCCCACACACACACAGACCTTGCGTTACGTTGTTAGGTCGCTCTGATGGAGCAGTTGATGTCTACATCAGAGACGTTACTAGCCAAAATCTTTGGGGGGGGGGGGGGGGCAAGGTATTTACCGACTGGTTGGTCTTTTTAACCGACTATTTTTTGCAGAAAAGCAACTGTTTTTAAGAAAAAACACTGTTTTGACGAAAGATTGACTGATTTTAAGAAAAACACGACTGTTTTTAGTAAAAAATATCGATTGTTGTAACGAAAAAAACATTGTTTTGAAGAAAAAAATCGACTGTTCCCAAGAAAAAATCGGCTGTTTCGTGTCGACTTATTTTTTTACCGACACTTGCCCCCCCCCCCCCCCCCGTACGTGACGCCCCTGGTTCTATATTTCCTCTTGCTTTCGGTGACGTTGAACTAAAACCTGCCTACCAGGTAACGCCTCGCACACTATATCAACTACGCTTTACTCCTTCTGTTGTGTTCTCATATCTAAAATTAAAAAAAGCGGGCAGAACTTAATTTCTGATCCTCCATGCTGCTTTAAGTTTTTGCTTAATTTTGCTTTTTTCTTCCTTTAGGTCAGAACAACTCCTACTGGCAACTCTCAGGAGATGGCGTCAGTGCTGATGCGGACACCCCAGAGGGATTCTACTTGGAGCTTCGAGAACCTTCCAAAATGGCGATCAAGACATCTACCGGCAGCTATTTGAACGCAGAAAAGAATGGAGTTTTCCGCGCTTCCACCGCTGAAACGACAACGCTGTGGGAGTTTTAATGCCCGATTTGTTGAACCAGACAGTTTGTAGCCATCAGTGTAACACTGCCACAGGTGTCGACTAAATTGTATCGGAATTCCATACAGTCTTGACGTATATAGTGACATCGAGTGATTGAGAGTTTGGTCACACTGGGCTCAAAAAGCCGCCTATTCGACAAACAAACTGAAAATCCCTAGGGGACCTGAGATTTGATGGGCTTTGTGGCAGTTTGGGGATAATGATATATATATATATATCTGTATTTGAAAGCGATTAAGCCATATACAGAAAAAGGGCAATTAGGGGTCGATTAGGGTTCGTGTAACATACTTATACACGCTGTTTTGCTCGAATTGATGTCCTGAATTTAAAACGACAACATTCAGAATTAGTTTTATCTTGTTCTTTTTTCTACTTTTGCAACCCAAAAATCCAGGAAATGAGCCATGTGTGACCAAGCTCTGAGGACCCAACATAGGATTTGATTGTCCCTACGTCGTCTCATAAATGTAAACGCGACCTGTGCCTCGCTGGCCGCTCGGCTCTAGATATATATATTAAAATATATTTTCACCGATAGCAATAAGCTAAAATTTTTCCTTTTCTGAGGTAAAATCGACCAAATGGGTGTGACGTCACGCTTCCGGTACAACTTAGTTTAGACCCTGCCACAGACGGCACTGATGGCCCGGGTGAGTTTCGCTCCCTTTCCGTACCCGATGAAAAATTTATCTCAGAACAGTAGTATGAAGTTGTACGAAAAGTAGAATGGAGTACTGATGCTACTACATGCTTCTGCTTCAAGGCTACTGAGTTACTGCATGCTACTATTAGCATGACTGGATGCTCCTGGAGCAAGACAGGATGCTACTGGATACTACTACTTAAGATTGGCCCAGTCTGAGGCACATCAAATGATAGTGCTCTTTACTATTACATATCAGTAGATGCAACTTTTTCGTACAACTATCATCCAACTACAAAGGCTACAAATTTTTCATCGGGTACGGAGGAGCGAAACCAGTTTCAACCTTTCTGCGCGGATTTGAGTAAAATCAGGCCGGATTATCCGAACCGTCTATCGGCAGAATGGTAGGCGTGAGGATACAGACGAAGAAATCGTGGAACTGCCGGTTATCTTCTGACAATTCTTATCGAAATAGGCTGTCTAGATGCCCGGTTAGGTGACCGGCTAGTTGGGCCCAGTTTGGTTTTGTCCGTCCGGAAAGAACCCTGCCCAACGAAAACGGATTCCCAATTAGGAATTATTAGTTGCGTTTTTCATCCGAATTCTCCTCGCAGTTCTGCTATTTCGTGTTTTTAGACAATTCAGATGAAGCGAATTCTCCGTTTCTTACGTTTTGTCAGAATCGGGAACGGGAAAAGCCTCGCGATTCTGCAGAAGCGAGAAGTTACTCCGACGGTGAATTCTCGATTGCCCTCTCTCCGCTCTCCTCCCGGATTGGTCAACAGAGCGCGGGTGTTGAAAATGCACAAACAGGTATACCGGGTTGCAGACGAGTTGCCAAATTAATGTTTTTGTCAAAAGCGAGAGGAGCAAAAACGGTAATTTGGACGAGAGGAGCAAAAACGGTAATTTGGACGAGAATCGAGAACGGAGAATTCAGATCAGAAACGCCACTATTGACTCTGCTCAAGCCTCTTTTTTGTGAAAGTTTGAAATGATGATTCAAAAGCATCCTTTTTCGATGGGATGGCTGCAATCTCCCTATGAAACGAATCAACCACGCGTCATATGGCGAGGTTGCATCTTTCCGAGAAAGAATGTTACAGCTCTTGTCGGCCATTCACTGAAAAACGGTCGTTTACATCTGACAGGAGGTGGAAGTGCTTATCGTTGTTAGTATTAACTTCATCTGAATCTTTTCACACGTGACATAGGCTGCACATGTTTTTATATTTTAATGTTTCGTAATTCCGAGCAAAATCCTTCAGTCCTGAATCTCAAAGTTCGATCTGCTTAGTGGTAATGTGTTATTTATTAGCTTGATTTTAATTCCTAATTTATTCTTTCAGTCAAATTTGAGTTTGTTGTTCAGTATTTAACGATGTAAATAGTCATTATTTGCATTAAAGACATTCAGCCATGGTATTCCGTGAGCCGCATCTAAAACCCAACAAGAGCTACGAATCATATGGCACTTGTCGCGGAAAGTGACATTTGATGTGGGAAATCCCCGAAACGATCCACTGGTCTGGTCCCTAAGTGTGAAACAAGAGTTTCATGACAGCAATCGAACTAGAGCACTCCCGGGAAATGTCCGGTAAAGTCCGCCTAGCGAAGCCAGATTCCGGCCGGACCCAAAATTGAACATCTAGGCCAGATGACCTTTGTATCTTCCATGTTTCATCCTTATCGCTCTACTCGTATGACCCTATGCATCCCAAAAAAATTCGGTGACCTCTCAGGGTTGCCACAACAAAAACATTTAAGAGAGTGAACTGGGAGTGAAATTTCTTTCACGAAAAAAAACATGAAATGGTAACTATTGGTCAGAATTGCCTCGGCAAAAACGACGCATCTTAATTTTTATTTTCACAAAAAAACGTGAAATAGTCATTTCTTTTCGGAATCCCTGCTGCAAAAGGGACACATTTGGACGTAATCTCAAATAGAGTGAGTTTTATGTCCTACGTCGGACAAGAGTGACAAAAACAAGATAGTCCCCACGGACGGAGGATGCTCCAGTTATCTCACCATCATAAAAAAGGACTCCTTTTCATATTCGGAGGGAATCAATTTTTGCTAGTGCTGGTGCAATGTAAAATTAAATAAAAACAATCAGTATAAAGAAAACCAAAAATAAAGTGCATCCAGACTAATTTCGTCAACTACATATATTTTTTTAACAAAATCCACTTTGGAAGCATTCCCTTTATTCTCGCCGTTCCCTTCGATTCCACGATGAGTTCTCGGGGAAAGGCGAGAATACGCCTCATGGAGAAGAAACTGCACGTGTCTTCTTTACCTTTTTTAAGGCCAAATCCACCAACGCATCTTGAAAACGATATAACAAACCAGGGGAGAGACCGGAGGAGCACTTTGCAAAAAGATAGATTCTCTCGCAAGTTGCACTTTAAACTGAAAGGAATTTAATGGTGTAAAGAAATTTACATGAGACACTTTAAACAACAATGTGACACGCAGATTCTCTTTGTACCCTACCGACACAAAAAAACTTCGATTCATCTTTTTATCAAAACCGCGGGCCGCCGCGGAAACGAGGCGAAAACCGCGGTCTGAATCCGTGCGGCGAACGGAATGCATGGGGCTCCTGTCCGTCCTGCGGCAAGTTCAGATCCGCAAAAAAAGGACGCGGTCTGGAACCGAAGTCCTCTACGTGCTCTTCAGACTGTCCACCCTCGGAACTAAAGCTATGCTCTGGCTCTAATTCGGTATTTTCTGAAAAGTCAAAATCCATAAGAGGCCGCGGCGCAGTACGTTCTGGCCACTGACTTCCACTCTCATCTACGTTTTCACTGTTTGGTCGCCAGTGCGGTCCAACCCGCGGGGTAAACCGCTGACGAAAATCACTACTCGCTGTTCTGGGGGAAAGGAAATCCGGTCGCGGTGGCCCGAAATCCTGTCGGGGACTACTAAAGTCGGAATGAGGTTGGCCAAACCGCGATCCCGGTCTGTTCTTGTCACTGCCTCGCGGATTACCAAATCGGGGTCTCGTGCTGGGCACTCCTGGGCTGCAGTCGCCGGCAGGAGGCGCGATCGGTCTGTCGAGTAGAGACCTTGGAGTACCGAACCGCGGTCCATGCCCTCCTTGAAAGTTTGATTTGGGAGTAGCCGGTCCACCCCTGGACTGAAGATTTCCGGTATTTGCCGGACTCTGATGGTCATGTGGGTTCCAAGCATTCACATCTCCTTCGTGTTCAAAACCTGGCCGGTTTTCTTCCTGTCTTTCTTGCTTTTCTTCCGAGGCGAGGTGTTTCACGAGTTCCGACAGCTGCTTTCCGAAATGCTGCAGCTGAGCAGGTGTTTGCCAGGGGGGTCCGGGTGGTTGATTCGTTGTGTGTTCCGGATTTGTCCGGGGATCAAAATTCGGTGGCTGGTCGAAACTCGAGTTCGTAGGTGGCTGTCCGAAATTCGGCGGCTCATGGCGGTCTGAACCTGGTCTTGTCCAAGTATCCGTGCCGGGTGGATGGTTCATGGTGTGTTCGGTATTATTCCGCGCATCAAAGTCCGGTCGCTGGTCTAAATTCGAGTTCATTGTCGGCTGTCCGAAATTCGGCGAGTCATGGCGGTCTGGACCGGGAGCTTTCCAAGAATCTATGCTAGGCGTCTGATTCGTAGTATCAAACATTGGTCGGTGGTCGAAGCTTGGATCCGCTGATGGCCGGAAATCAGAGTCTTGTATGGGAGCGTGGTGGTTATTCAAAACAGGTGGCCTTCTGAAATCCAGATCCGGCCGGTTAAAACCACCGGTATGTCCAAGCGTGCCGGGAAAAGATCCTTGCTGAGGATATCCGAAATGCTGATACTGTCCAAAATCTGGCGTTTTTCCGCCCAGATTAGTCCGGAAATCCATGTCGGGAGGGGGCACCGGACGGAATTCCATTTCCACCTGCGGCTTCCTCAGATCCGAATCCGGAGGGCGCATATCTCGGTCCGAGCCACCGAACTGAGCAGACCTGAAGTCGACATCCTGTCTATAGTTAAAGTCTCCATGGTTTTCTTGGGGTGTGGGGGGTAACGGAGAGGGCGTTGTCTCCTCTTCTTCTCCTCCCTCCTCGTCGTCAGACAACTCCATGTCCATCGCGCCTAGATCACCACCGCCCACTTCTTTCTTTAACGCTGTTTTGAGTTTCTGCCGTAAGTTAGTCAACGCTGTCAGATCGAGCCTTCTAAGTAATCGCTGCGGACTATCGTCTCCACGGGAGGTCAGGCTAATCAGGTTGCTGGTGTTGATATTCTCCCGGCGGCTGGTCGGCTTTTCCTTCTGGCGCAGGTCCACATCCCCATCCAAGAAATCCAACTCGTTCATCTCCTCCGAAAAATCCAGATTGACTTCGTACGGATTATAGGCCGAATCCGCCCCTGACTCATCTTTGTTTTGGTAAACCTCTTGTGAACTGTAATCATATGACTGGGACTCATCCGTCGCGTACGTGTCAGGGGGCGGGGGAGGTGGGGCAGCGCCACCCATCATGACGCTCATAATATTAGGGGGTAAAGTCAAGTGTTGAAGCATGGGCAAGAATGGAAGGGGGGCGGCGGTGGGTATGTCGAAAGCGGCCTGCGGCGGGGGAGGGGGCGGCGCCCCTCCAAACATAGCATTTAAGTTATCCAAGCGAGACTCAAAAGAGCTGCTCGACTCCTTTGGCAGAGGTGGCAATTCTGGTTCAGGCAATGTATCAATTCTCTCGTCTAACGCTTCCTTGAACTGTTTCACTTTGTGACCGAAACTGCGATAGGCCGAGCAGACAACTTTGGCTTCACTCCGCTGATGGTTATAGAACGAGCTGGCCTCTTTGAGAAGTGAAATCAGAGCAAGTCTTTTCCCCACTTCGGTACTCAGAGCGTCAACAACCGCTTCCATGCGACGTATTGAGTCTTTCAGCTCATTCAATACAGTATCGGACTGCCCTCGCTCTTTAAGAAGCGTTCTCAGCGACTCACTATCAATAGTTATGTTCAAAGGTGCTTCATTCAACTTTTTCTGGCGTAGATCAGTTTCTTCCTCAATCTTTTGGAAGTCTTGTAGCTTCTGGAACAAAAGGTTTGTTTCAAAGTCAATGTGAGCTTCCGGCTCTTCTGGCGGTGGCTGGGCTAACAGCGCTTTCAACTCCTCCACCTCTTCGGACTTGTAAACATTTCGCTCGTCCCAAATTGACAGCATTCGTAAAATTTGCTTCTGAACCTTTTCATCCCGCACCAATGGCACTGCATCTCTAAAAGCCGTCAACCAATTGCTTAGAAACCCATAAATCTGCTTCCTGCGGCTATGCTGAAGCACATCATTAGCCAGATAGAATAAAGTGAGTCTCTGTGGGACTTTGGATTTCTTAACCGCTTTGAGCCAGTGCTTCACTATGCTCACTGAGTGACTCTTATACTGCAGGCACCACGCGGAAAGCGACTGGATACTCTCTTGCGTGTCTTTTAGGTCAGCAAGACGTTTCTGAAACTTCTGGTCGCTGAAAGGCTCCATATCTGAAGAGAAAAGAACAAATTAAACAACTGCTTATTTAAAGCACATATGCACAAGTAAGCATGGGCACTGTTCTGTTTTTGCATTCAAACAGGAACAGGCAGAAACAGGTCACATAAGAACAGAAACAGAAAGAAAACAGGAAAGTGGAAAACAGGTCCTGTTCTGTTTTAACAGAAATGATGACTTTGAAAACAGAAACAGCTGTTAAACAGGCACAAAAAAACAGAACCGGCTGTTTAAAACAGTTTTTTTTTTTTTTTTTTTTCCCGTATTTTTGTATTATGTTTATGGCAGAGTTCGCCTATAGTTTGCATTGTACCATGAAGTATCTTAAATAGTTCTTCCTTGCACCGCACAGATGCCTTTCTTCGATGAATTACACTTTTTCCCGATGGAAAATGAGCCATGCAAGTTTCATTTGTCTTAAAAACAAATTTCGCATAGCCTACCTTTCCACTTGGATTGTTTGTCATAGTGATCGGTAATAAACTAAAGTTTACGGATCATACAAACTCAAAGTTAAGCAAGCTTCACTTCGTGGCAGCGGTACATGATGATGGTAATTTTTTGTGAGGGGAGGGTCGCGAGGGATCCATGTTCAATCAGATTACCGAATAGCTTTTCCTCGGTGGTTTCTTTTGAGCATGGTCATACAAGGCTCAAAACGCGCGGATTTCTCGGCTGAATGTGAGTCTACTATTCTGCGAAAATCCGTGAAACGGAGTTACACTTTCATCATCAAGTTGAAAAAATCTCAAGTTTTCCGTATAGAACTGAGGGTGTGCCAAAAATACTGTCAGGAATTCCAGTTATCGTTTGTTTACATCATGAACCGGTGCGGATGTTGTGATGTCGCTAAGCTAGTTTCAGCCTTTCTAGCCTTTTTGAAGTTGAAAGTACTAGTCTTTTGAAATCACATTTAACTTCGCTGAACAGATAATACGTCACGTGAATCCTTCTTGGTGGTCACATGTTCGGTTTTAGTCGAAAGTTCATTTATGAACACTCCACTCCTGCGGCCGTGATAGCCGGTTTTCCGTTCTCGGTTTTCACCGTTTTATTTTGGCATTCTTATCTCGTGAACCATGACAGATGCTAATTTGAAACTTGGTGTACTTGTGGGCCTTGGGGTCTAGTTGTCACTTTTGGGATTCAACCCCCGATAAACTCTCAGTTCAAGGGCAATTGGTCACAATTCCCCCAGTGACTAATGTTTCCTTTAAAGTTTAACCTAAAAAGGCTGGGATAGGACAATCTAGTTATCCATCACTTATTCACTTAAAACAGCTTGAAGAGCCGCTGAAAATGCGTTACTTCGTTCTTCCGCTATTCACGAATAATTGTTTTTCAAATTGTGGAATTTCCGTGTGATCTGTGGTACCTCTATGCGCTTGTATTTTTGTTGCACCCCTTACGAGAAAGATTAATGAATTTTCTTTTGTTCCGGCACTAAACAATCTTCACCAATCTCACCACTGCCCAACGAAAAGCAGCGTTTGTATTTAGATTAAAATTTCCCGAGTCATAGTAGAATTTGCGTTGTGGGGACGCCGCACATATTCTGAACGTCATAACTAGAGCAGATAGTGGAAAATAAAAAATTCCCTTTGTAGAATCCCAATAATTCAGTATGTTTAATGAAATGACACAAAAATTAGTTGTCTTTTCAGTTAAATTTTAAAGGCTTATCACTGTTTTGCGAATTCTGTGCAACTGGGCCCGGATTGCCCAGAGTAAATTGCCTGACCAAATTCGCAAACTTGCTAATCATGCCTGGTACTAAGGTGGAAATTTGGAATGCGTGAACATCATTGTCCAGATGGGTCTTTGGACCCACCCAAAGACCCATCTAGATGTATCTTTTGTTGACACTCCACCCCCCCCCCCCCCCCCCCTCCCACATCCAAACGCTGGTAACTGGGCCCATATTGACCAATGAATTAAAAGTCAAGGGCGAATGGTTATTAGGCTGTTCGTACACAAAATATGATACAGAGCTGGGCGAATCCGAATCCGGATTCAGATTCGAATCCAGGATTCGTCCTTTTGGCCGGATTCGAATCTTCTGCTTCTCAGGCTGGATTCGCTTTCGGACTTGGATTCCAAACCCTCAATCTTACGAATCCGCTCAAATTTCTATTCTACAGCCGTTCAGTTTCCGTTTTCCCAATTTTTACGCAGTGGGCTTTAGACAATCAAATTTGTTTGGTGTCCACCACCAAATATGTTAAGTAATCTATCACATTATCTGATTACCTGAAATATCAGTGTTGTTTGTCCCCTCTGATTTTTAACTATAACCTATGAACATGATTTAATTTTTGGTAAGGTCGGATTCGAATCCGGATTCAACTTCGGATTCGAATCCTCAGCATGAAATGGTGGATTAGCATTCGTACCTAGCCCTGGATTCGGATTCGAATCCTTTCATGATCGGATTCGCCCATCTCTGATATGATATACGTTTTACTTTTACACATTACGTTTGAGCGCTTGCGCACTTTTTCATATTGGACCCGAAGACGGCTGCTGCCACGAAGGGTCGGCGGAAAGCTGCAACAGTAGTCTAAGACTTAGCTGACTACGTATCCATTTAGCTCAGTCAAATGCAATTCGCCGTCAGCTTGAGCTGAATAAATATTTACAGTATCTGAAGTTCTTATTTTTGCTGTTGTTCCTACTATTGCTTGATTCTTGCTCAATATTTTTGATAGCTGTCATCGCATCCACATTTCGCGTGGGTCACTGGTAAGGTTGACAAATTGGCCTCTTTTGGAATGTGGTATTTCGAAATGATCCAAATCTTGAGTTAAAAGATTTGTTGTATGGATAAGGCGGGTTGCCCCCAAAAAAACAGATTTGGCTGTTTAAACAGGTAAAAAAAACAGGAACAGGGTAAAACAGGATACACCAAAACAGAACAGAACAGGTGAGAAAAAAAAACAGCTGGCTTCAAAACAGCTGTTCTGTTTATTTTGGCTCCCTGAAACAGAAAACAGTAAACAGTAAAACAGGAGGAAAAAAACAGAAACAGAAACAGAAAACAGGAACAGTGCCCATGCCTATGCACAAGGCAGCTTAGTTAAAGTTTAACCGAAAATGGGCTGGGATAGGACACAAATAGTTGAATTTCCGTGTGATTTGTGTTACCTCTATGCGCTTGTATGCCTTACGAGAAAGATTTATGACTTTTTTTTTGGTACAGGCACTAAGCAATCTTCACCAACCTCACCACTGCCCACTGAAAAGCCGCGTTTCTGTTGAGATTAAATTTCCCGCATCATAGTAGATTTTTGTTGAGAGGACGGCCGCAGATTCTGAACGTTATAACAAAAAAAAAATCCCTCTGCAGAATCCAAATAGTGTATTCAATTAAACGACACAACAATAACATCTTTAAACAACTGCTTATTTAAAGCACATATATACACAAGGCAGCTTAGTTACGGACACCTCGCATTACACAGTGTCTCTGCTCAGATATTCTGAGATAGTTTACACGGTTTACACACCGCTTCTTCTATTTTTAGACTCTTTCCATGTCCCTAGCATTGGATGACAATCTTGGCAAAATTTCCATAAGCGGTATTCGGACGAATAAGCTCCTCGGAAACACTGATCGGGCGCCTGATACATCACACAAGGAGAACAAACATGACAAGGTTGATAATCAGTGTATTGCTAATAGAGGAGATAGGATACGCTTCTCAAGTGTAGGATGTCGAGAACGCGAATGGATCGCAATACTACTGAAGTAGAATGAATTGCTATTATAAGTATCTGAATGTCAGGAACAAAATCATTAGGCATGATACATTTGTTAAGATCATCAACTACTCATGCGCAGTAACTTCTCACCACGTAGGTAGGATTGTGGGAGGAGCCTTTATGATCCGACTGACGAGAAGCTTGTTTAGGTTCAGGTTCTTTTTAATAACAAAGTAAATAACAAAATGTCCAGAGCCCGGCTGAGAAGACAAATTCGTAATGCACGGGATGGAATTTATGCACGGGATTTAAGCGTGAGCCGTGAAATTTATGCGGTCATTCGTAATTAAAACAAGTGCGCAAGCGCATGTAAAATCTTTATCACATCTTGTATACGAACAGAGTTAGAACCAAGACATTCCACATCCCCAATAACCAAACAAGTATTGAACTAACCTAGTTTGATTCTCCCGCTTAAAGCACAATGGACACTTCTAATGCTTTATTTTGTATTAGGTGCTTCACAAATAAACATTTCCGACTTCCTTTAGAAGGCACTACGAAAATCGGCCGTTTTCTTGTTATCCCTTGTCTTTACCTCTCTGGCATTTTGGCGATCCAAATCTTAGGAGCTGGGATATCGTGGCAGGAAATTCAAAAACTCCCAGCAATGCTTGATAGACAAGGATATATTTGAGATGTCACCAATAAGTCAAGCCGCAGATGCAGTTTACCTGATTGTTCTAGTGTTTCATCAGAAGTTCGATGTTTTAAGTGCCTATTAAAAGTTTTTCTTTCTAGAATAGTGTTGTGAAACTTGATTAACTTGCTTTATAAAATGTACCAGAATATGCAATAAGTTTATAAAAAAATAACATAGCTACAAAAATCATTCAAAAACAAATAGTCTATTCAAATCTGAATTAGACAAGCTGATTTATGGATAAATTAAAGATCTACTAAATGTTATAAGAAACATCACTTTTATCTTTGTCCAAGCTAGTAAATTGAGTATGTACTGGCCCAAAAAATTACGCTTTGAAATATCACAGAGAGGAAACTGTTGAAAAAGCTGCTGAGCTAGGGGATAAGCATTGTTCCTAGGTTATTACAGAGTGGGATTGGGGTAGTTTGATGTGCCCATGGAACTTTAAGAAAATGTGACGATGAAATTTTCAGGCAGTTTAAAAGCTGTAAACAAACCAAATTCAGAAACCAAAGATCATCTTGCAAGACCGGTTTCAATTTTAATACTGAATATCACTTGCCAGCCACTCCAACCCTTAAGCCTCTTTTCAATTAACAAGGTAATAACAAGTGCAATAAACCAAATTGTAGCATCCTAATACCCCCTTCGTCACAACTCCATTAAGAATGGCATTTCATCGATCACACGACAAAACCGTCAAGTTTTCATCTTTTCATTAAGGAGTAAAGTAAGTCACGTGGTCTTATCTGTTGCTCTTACACCAAAATCCACCTTTACACAGACACATCCAGTATACAAGAGTCGAATTTGAGACCTGCCATCCACGATCTAAATTCAGGGGAAATCTGGGCCCAGTTTCCCCTGAACGGGAAGGTGTGTGTTTGGGCGGGGGGGGGGGGGCAGGGCATCAAAATGCATATCCAGACCTATATATCCTCAAGTATACCAACTCACAATTTGATTCCAGTCCCGGATCAGAAACTTAACTAATGGGAAATTTGGGCCCACTTGCCCATGAACTTAAGGATGGGATGGTGGTTCAACTCCAAACATGTATTTCCAACCCTATGTTCTAAATATACAAAGAATTTCATCGTCCTATCTTTAGTCATTGTCAAGTTAAACATTTGAGACTGGGTGATCTGGGCCCAATTGCCCCTGAACCAAGTGGGAGAGGGATGTTTGTGACCCCTAAAAGGCAAAAAGAGACCCCAACGGCCACAAGCCTACGAAGTTTCAACTTGGTACCTGTAGATTCCTGTCACGCTCTTTACTCTTGGACATTCTGCGCCCACTTACCGGTGAACGGGGTGGGTGGGGGTGGTGCAACTGTAAAAGTATTTGCCCAACCCTAGGCCCTACAAGTACAAGGTACTCCATCGTCCTATATCCAGCTCTGGCAAAGTTATTAACGCTATTCACTGGGCAATCTGAGTCCAATTGACCCTGAGCCGGGTGGGCGTGGGGGGTGGAACCCCGAAAGGCACAACTAGACACCAATGCCCACAAGTATGTCAAGTTACAACTTGATACCTATCATAGTTCATGAATTATGAGCTCCACAAGAAACGATGAAAACTGAAAGCTGCTCCAGAGATCGCGATAGTGGATTGTTCATAAATGAACACCCCACTAAAGACAAAACAAACAAAAGAAGGAACAGTGGCACATCTACCACTTGGAGTTGCCAGTCGTGATAGGTGCAAAGGAGTCGGCAACATCAGATATCAAGAAAAAGGCTGGAAAGCTCAAGCTTCTTTCGTGCAGCCGAGTAAAACCCTTTGGGACAGAAAAGAAATTAGCAGACTATCCATATCTAAGTTACGATTATGAAGCAGCAGTCTCTCTCTCTTCGGTGCTAACCATCTTTTAACACAACTACAAATTTCAGCCATTTGATAATTCAGGCAGTGTCAATCCAGTGAAAAAATAAGCTGTATTCTACTCAGTCTTCTTCAGCATCTTTCGCTACTATACAAGAACTGATCACCACAGCAAGGGGCCACAAGGGGTCGTCCAAACCTTTTGGTATTCTCAATCTAAGACTTCTCATTGTCTGAAAACGTATATTGTAGGCTTACCTTAAACTTTTTCCAGTCAATGATACATCAAAAACTACTGGTGCTGATTTTCCCTTATTTTTCTAGCAGGAAACAGCACCTGGAAAAAAAAACAAGTTCAGGATGTGGTGAAGACTTTAAATTGAAGAGTAAATGAGTAAGTAAAGACCCAAGTAAGTTCCCCCAAATGACAAGATCCAACCATTCACATAAGCATACCTCTACTGTACTACAGTCAATACTAGAGAGGGTAATGCTAAGGCACTCCATACTGTTTACCAAAAACAGAAAAACGACAAAGCAGAGGGGCTGAGAGTTTAACAGTTTAAGACAAAGACACTTATGAAACGTATTACAGGATGGGTATCCAGCCTCGACTTGTGCAGATCAGTGCAGTCCTAACAAGGGCCTAACTGTCAAGAAAGATACCTGAATGACCTAGGATAAATTTAGTACTATACAGTACTGAAGTTTGCTTGTAGTATTTTCAGGCCAAGTTTGAGGTTATTTAAATTCGAGGTTGGGTACCCCTCCTGTACAAGAGGGGTACCTGACCTCATTTTATATTACCTCGAATGTTGCCACAAAAATGTTAAAATGAAATGTACATACTGTCCTGACAGCCAAGAGACAAAATACGACTTTTTTCAACAGTCATGTATCCAAAAATATTCAAATTCTATGCCTTTTTTTTGTTTTGAAGCTGCTTTGAAAAGGGGGTTTTCGTGCTATTGACTTTGTTAGCTCTACCATTTTCATCATTTTGTAAGTCACAGAGAGAAATTCAAGCTAAGGTTAGAATGAGATGATATGTTCGAAAAGAAAAATATGTTTACTAGAAACACTGAAGAAATATTTATTTATCCAATATGTAACCCATTCAATTACGGTAGCTTCAATCTCGTATGTTTATCATTCCTTTTTAGATTATTCTGAAGGAAAGACTTGTCTTGAAATTTGAAAGCTTGTCTGAGGTCGGATACCCCTCCTGGACATTATTCTGAAGGAAAGCCTTGTCTGAGGTCGGATACCCCTCCTAGACAGGAGGGGTACCTGACGTCGTTTTTACACTACCTCAATTTTTGCCACGAAAATGTTAAAATGAAATGTAACCTGACATTCAAGGGGCAAAATAGGACTTTTTTGAAGTGTCATGGGCCAAAAACTAGGGTAACTATCCTAGTTCCCGAAGGTCCTACCTCTCAATGAGTTCGATGTTCGGAAAAAAAATCAAAATCCTCTAGCTGCTGCTTGCACGCTCTGACAAAATTTTGAAATTCGCGCTTATTATCATTCAGTAATGGTGCGTTTTTGTCCTTACTCGTTCCGTTCCTTCGTCAACTCGCACTCGAAAAGAATAAAAGAACCCGAAAGTAAATCTGATACTTGGAAAGAGGTCTTCTGCAATTAGTTTGCTTCCGTTTTGCTAAGTTTTTAAATAAAAAATTTTGACACCATTCGAAAGAGGGCATCTTTCTCTGCAAAACGTATATCACACTTTATTGATGTCGCATCCTATAACATATTTATACAATTTTTGCCGAGGGTACTCTCGTTCGGAAACTGGTTGCATGCGTTTTCGAGTTTCCGAACGAAATCCTCGAATCCCTATTTCGGTGGTTTCCGCCCGTTTTTTTTAGTTTCATCGCCTAGGACCGCTCAAATAAATCGTTTTCCAAGTTATTTTGCTTATTGTTCAGGCTTTAAAGAAAACGGAAAGACTGGACGTCGATCCGAACGACACATTTCCGGTCCCCGAACGGTCCAAGAAGAATCGTTCGGAAAAACAATCCCGGTTCTCAAACGTACAGTCTATGAATCCGAACGAGAAGAATATGTGGGATGAACATTCTGGGAAGTGTTGTGCCAAGTACTTCTATGTTTTACTCAGTTCAAGTACCAAGCCTACTCCAGAAGTAAGCCAAGATTTAATTTATGGGTGAGATAGGGTTGAAAACTAAGATAAATCTGTTTTCAGTCCGGAATATTAATTCATATGAAATCTAGCGAAAAAACAACTTATCGGTACTGTTTATAATTCCTTCTTCTCTTCTTCATCAAGTGGTTCGAGTTTTGAAGATCTTACAATCTGAATTGATATTTTTGGTTTACTGTGCTTGGTCCATACTATGGAAAAAGTCAGGTGAAGACCAGAAATTCAGTAGGCCTTGTGTATCCAGTAGGCCTCGTGTTATAACTTCGTCAAATAGAGGTCCTCTCTGGAGACTGATGACTTCATATCATCCTCTCTGGAAGCTGATGACATCATGTCATCCTCTCTGGAGGCTGATACGACTTCATATCATCCTCCCATTTCCACCACTAATTTTCTGTGTGAAGATTATTGTAATAATACTTACCGTGTGTCATAGGAGGATATACATTACATACCTGTTGGAGAAAAACTAAACTTGGTTAACAATTTTATTTTTTTAGAATATTGAAATTTCGCGCCTAGTTACCGAACCAAAATACTGAAACTTATTTTCCACCTTAGTTTTTCGTTTCATTAACGATAAATGAAACGGCAGTTCAACCGAACAAAGAAAATATCATACTCTCGGCAGTCTAACGCCGTACATAAACAGCATTATAATAAATATGCTTGTAGTAAAACAATGGGTGGAATGACGAATACGAACACAGCTAACCTTCAACTAGTGTTACCCAGGTGCTGCGGGTATGAAGACACAGTTTGCTGTTTGGAAACAGAACCGACAATCAGTTTCGGTTTTGATTCTAAGTTCGGTAACTGAGACGAAAAATTTGGGAACTGGAACATGGTTTCCGAACATTGGTTTCCGGATGGTTTTCTGATCTCTATACGTCCGGAAACTGAGAAATGATACTATAGTTCGGAAAAAGTACTGTTATGACCATCCGCTCCAAACTAGAAAGGTGGCATGTACCAGTAAGTAAGCCAGTCTTACAACAAATCATGAGTTGATAAGAGTTTTCTTCTATCTGCTCGGGGAAATTTCTTGCAATGTTTTAAAAAGAAATCTGCCAGTAAATCTGAAAATCGTTCGGGAACTAGGATAGTTACCCTAGGCTATTCAAACTCTGTGCCTTTTTTTTTTTTTAAAGCTGCTTTGAAAAGTGATTTTCTGGCTATTGACTTTGCTAACTCTCCATTTTTTATCATTCTGTAGTCAACCCAGGTAAGGTTAGAATGAAGGGATCTTGTTTGAAACAAAACTATGTTTAACTAGAATACTGAATAGCTGAAGCAATATTTATTGATCCAGTATGCCAATCATTCAATTAGCTCTAATCTAGAAGGCTATGTTTGTCATACTTGTTGTTTCCTTTTTAAGCCAGACAGATTATTCTGAAGGGAAGACTTCTCTGGAAATAATTGCAATTATCCAGTACACTGCAAAAAGAAGTCTTGCAGTATTTTCTACTGGGATTAATCTTTTCTCAAAAAAGATAATATTATCTCTAATTCGGATTAATCTTATCTCAGTCCCAGTTGCAAATACTGCTATTAACTTTAATCCTTACTCAGAGAATTTTTTTACACTGAACACTTGTCAGAAGAACACGTTTGACTTTACCATATCACCTACTTACACTTCAAGCGAGGGATAAATTAGATAAGTCTTAGGCTGGTTCTGCTACCCATATATGATGTTGTTTTATCAGATCAGAAAAAGGGCATCAATTTATCAGAAAGCACCGTGAACTAAAAGCTATTGCAAACAACTGGCGATGGGTGACCGGTGTGCGTGCGTCTGTGGAAGCTGGTACTAAACTTAAAGACAAGACGTTTTTTTCGGTTTGTTCTTCTTGACAGAGAATCTTTCAGAGAAACATCTTAATTAATTTTAGGAGAAAATAGAATTTCGATAATGCTTTCTTTTCATGATTTGTATTCTCTTAATCATGAGACAAATTTAACTGAAGTCTGACTGAAGTTGATCTGGTTGGTGGTGACTGACTCTAGTACATTTCTGCTTCAAATTCAGCGGGCTATTCAAACCTCTCGTCGAGCATGACTCTTGTGTTAACTCAAGTGTTGACACTTAATATTTGAGTGAAGAAGTTTGCTTACTGGATCAGTGCAGGTTCTTTGTACAGATAAAGGTTGGTAATATGGTGAACCGCCCAGCAGCCCAGGTGGTCTCCGGTTTTTCTTATAAGCCATTTTTGCATCCACCGGTGACTTCTCACCAGTCTTATAACCCATTTTTGAACTAACCAGTGTTCGGTTTTATCTCACCGGTGCAAAATAACCAGAACCTGCTTGTGAGCCTGGCTTCAGCGAGGAGTTAGCCAGTTTTCATCAACTCACAGGTAAAAAAAAAAAACGCGTTTAAGGGAAGAACCGGACACCGGACCGTGACTAAACACCAGAGACAGCCCGGAGTGCAACGAACGCAGCTTTTATTAACATTGTGTGAGGGAGTTTGGTTCAGTCCAGTACACTAAGTCCTTTTTGAGATCCCAAAACGCAAGTGGAGGGATGCCTGTGAGTACTATGACTTCTTAGTCATAGTAGTGAAGTGAAATGATAGACAAAAATGCTCATCAGCAGGCATGTGAACCCAGGACCCTCTGCTGACAAGGCAGGCGGTGTTACCATTTGAGCTATCAAGGGGCTTGTGAACAGAGTTCGGAAACCACTACTATAGTCTGGTAGAAGCCGGCCATAGGAGAAGTGATCCCGTATGAAGGCACCATTTCATCCACCATGTCCATTTTTAAATAGCTAATGAGATAGTCGGCAGGGGTAAGAAGACATGCTGAACATGAATATGAAAATCATTCTCTTGTCGCACAAGTAGATTGGACGGAATCCGGTCAAAGCCGGAGAATTTCTTAAAAGTAAAAGTTTAAGAAGACATGCTGAATCTGTATGTGACAGTCATTTTCTATCCAGACATATAATTCACCAGGAGTCCAGCTGAAACTGGGGTATTTGTTAAAAGTAGAAGTTTTATCTAAAGTTGATTAGAGGTTTGGTTTAGTGGTAAGGAGAAATGCTGAATCCGCATATTAAAATCGTTTTCTCACTAGACAAATAGATCACCCGGAATCCGGCCAAAACCCGAATTTTGTTTTAAAGTAAAAGTTTTATCAGAAGTTGATTAGGTGTTTGATGTAGGGGTAAGAAGACATGCTGAATCCATGTAAGACAATAATTTCCTACCTGGACATATAATTAACCAGAATCCTTCTTCTTTGAATTTGTTAGCACCTGGGTTCCAGGATGGGACCCTTTTGGCTTTCTTGTGGTTGATCGTTGGTTTGGTTGAATCCCTGGGTAATGGGTATGTTAGGTTAGGGCAACCTTGGGCTGAGATGAATGGTACTCTCAAGAAATTTTTGCTTTAGGACTTCGGATCTGAGTAGCTTCAGCTTTGGGCAAGGTCTATTGCATTCGAAGAAAAGATGCTGCAACGTTTCTTGGGTATTTTGGCAGAGCCTGCAGTGGTGGTCCTGTCTTCTCCCCCAGTCGAGCTCAGTTTTTCTTGTAATTACGGCGTTGGTCTTGACTCGAAGGTAGATGCAGTTTTCTTCTCTTGTCTTGAACATCTGGAGGTTTGCGTTGGTTGTTTGGGGCTGACGGTTGCCAAGGCGTTGTAGTAAGATATCTCGATATGTTTGATCTGTGGGTGGTGGGTTGATGCTCGGTTCGTCGGTCGTTAGCCCCGCCATTGCGTCGGCTTCTTCGTTGTGCCTGATCCATTGGTGGCTTGGGATATGTTGGAAGCATACTTCTGTTCCCTTGGTTCGAAGATCCGTGATGGCAAGTCTCATCTGGGCCAGGTCGGTGTCCTTAGTCTTCCGACTCAGTTGTTTCACCAGCAGGAGAGCCGATTTGGTGGTATAGCCTTGATGACCTTGAGAGCTTCGTTGATGGCTTCAGTTTCACTGGTCAGGACTGACACCTGGTCTGGAAGTATTTTTGAAAGTTTGAGGTGGTGTGCCGGTATCGCTGCTGCCGTGGCTGCTTTTCCGCTCTTGACAGAACAATAGGTGTAGATTTGAAGGTGGGCTGGGTACTTCGTTTTAGCCATATCTCAGAAGATTGACTGGATCTGGGCTGGAGGATACTGTTTTTTTGTAATCAATCATGTGGGTGGACACGTAGCGGGGATGGGGGGAACGGGGGAGCTGCTTGGATCTGCCGATCCCAGCCAGTGACTCGTTGTCTGAATGCATCCCATGAGCAGATCAGGTTTTCTTCACCCTCGTTCATCATCATCCAAATCATCAAGCCATTGGGAGCAACATCAGCGTCGTTCCCTTTCGGCCTCTCTTCTTGGCTCGGTGGCCTGCGTCGTCTACACGTTTTTTCTTCTTCGTTGGGCATATGTCTGCTTGGGTCAGACGGGATCTAGCTGGCTTCTCTCTCCTGTAGGATCTTGATCATCTGGTGGAAAAGTTCTTTCTCCTCCAACTTCCGAAGTGGTGCTAGGTTGATAGCGCTTAAAGACGGTTGTATCCTTAGTCTCCGGCACGTGGTCCTCAATTTGGCTGTTTGGTTGTCTCCTTTGCAGTCGAATAGAACATGTTGCACATCTTCTTCCACCTGATGGCATGTTCTGCAGTGTGGAGTGTTGTGGAGTCCCCATTCAAACAGCGTTTTGTTTAGAAGGAGAGTCTCAGTCTTAAGCCTGTAGTAAGTGACGCACTGATGACGTGTTTTAAAGGGTGACGGGTGTAACTGCATTTTCTTCGTGGAGATACGGTTTCGCATGATGTCTCTCATAGTTTGCAGTTGGGATTGAGCTGGGTTGTCCGCTGCTTTACTAGCCAAGGCGTCCGCTTCTTCGTTGTGATGGATTCCCTTGTGGCTCGGGATATGTTGAAACTTGCAGCTGATGTTTTGATCTTCGAGAAGTTGAAGGAGATTTCTGATGTTCTTGAGGTCTGTGTCTTCACTTGCCGAGTTTATTTTGTGTAGTAGTTGTAGTGCTGATCGGGAATCCGACAGGATCACCACTTCTCTCGACTCCGGAGGCATTTGGGTAACCACTTCCAGTGATTTTTCGATTGCCGCTAACTCAGCTGTGAGGATGGATGTGCCTTCAGGGAGGCGAATGGCAATATTCAACTTGTACTCGGGAATGCAGGCTGCCGCCCCTGCCTTCTTGCCTTTCACTGAACCATCTGTGTATATTTGTAGGTGGTTGGCGAAACGGGTCGACATTTCGTACTTGAAAATTTGGTTTACTGTATCCGTAGAATAGTGGGATTTGTCCAACGGGATCAGCTGGTCTTGCACTATAGGTTGGGCCATTGTCCATGGAGGAGATTCTGAAAATGGATGTGCTTCTGCTTTCGTTGCCTTCCACTCAGGTACTTCCGCGACGAATTTTGACCATGATGATTTTGTGGTGCTCTGTAGGCCCGTATTGCCGAATGTCTTTTCGTATACCGCGTGTTTTTGACCATAGCACTGGATTTTCGTGAAGTACTTTATGCGTAGCATTTTTCCTCGTTCACTTAGGGTGGGCAGCCCAGCAATTTCGCGAAGCTTCTGGACGGGGGTATGTTTGTGGAGCCCCAGGGCGATCCTAATTGCCATGTTTTGGACTGTTTCTAGTGTCTTCATGTGGGATTCCGGTCCGGCTTCAATAAGTTGGAGGGCATATTCGATTTTTCCTCTCACATATGTTTTGTAGAAGTCCAAAAGTGTCTTTGGCGCCGAGCCCCACCTGGTTCCGGCCAGTCGTTTCATCATCTGGATCCTGTTTACTGCCGCTGTCCTTATATTGTGTACCTGCCTCTGTAGGGTGAACCTTTTCTCCAGGGTTACTCCGAGTAGAGTTACTTCGTCTTCATACGCTAATCGGCTGCCATCTATCTCTAGTTCGGGGAGGGTTTGCAACTTCCTGCTATGAAAAACTATGGCCTTTGATTTCCCCGCTGAAATCGGGAGGCCAAAAGATTTGGAGAACTGGTTGACGTCATCGACTGATTGTTGGACTGCTTTACGTAGTTCTTTTGGGTCCTTCCCTCTTTCCCAAATCAGGAGGTCGTCCGCAAACTCCCCTTGATTAGTTTGACTTCTTCACATTTGGAGTTCGCTGATGTACAATATGAACAGAAGGGGGCTTAGGATGGATCCCTGCGGGAGTCCTTCGTGGATTTGCTTCTGGGCTGATTTCGCTTGGTTGATTTTTACTTCGATGGTTCTTTCTTCAAGGAAGTCCATTGTGAATTTGATGAGTCCTTCTGGGAAGTCTTTGGATTTCAGTGTTTCTTGGAGCTTTTCGCGTCTCACGTTCCCGTACGCATCCTCGTAGTCGAAAAGCACTGCTATGAGATACTCCCCTTCCTTTAGGGCTATCTTCACATCCTGCTCCAGTCTTGTCAGATTATCCATGGTACTGTGTCTTTTCCTAAAACCCGTTTGGGATTTTGGGATGACGTCATTCGTTTCTGCAAACCATTCGACTCTCCTGTACACCATTCTTTCCAGAATTTTCCCTAAAGTTGGTAATATTGATATGGGTCTGTATGATTTCACTTCTTCTTGTGGTTTTCCTGGTTTTGGGATAGGGTGAATGACTGCTCTTTTCCAGATTTTTGGAAACTTGTGTTGTTTCCATGCTGCTTTGTAGATTTCCAGCAGGTTTCGCTTAAATGTTTCACTCGATTCAGCCACCCATCTTATGCTTATTTCGTCAAAGCCTGGCGCGGAGTTTTGGTTGGATTTCGTGATAGCGTCCTCCAATTCACCCATCGTGAAGGGAAGCATTAGCGTGGTTTTATGTGCTGACTTAGTGGGTAGAGTGCATACAAATGGATTGGTTCTCTCTGATGGAATCCTTGGTTTCTGGTAGAGATCGGCAAATATCTCTGCCTTATCCTGGTCCTTCTCCACTGGGGACCCCCGAACTGATATGCTGAATTTTCTGTCATCTGAAGCAGCGTTTCTCCCTTCTAATTTGCTGATGAAACGATGAATTTTGGAAGGGGCAGTGTTGTAGTTCATCTGACTTGCGAAGTTATCCCATGAATTCTTCTTGGCTAGGTTGCATTCTTTCTTCACTTTGGCTTCTGCTCTCCTCAGTTCCACTGCTGTCTGCTGGCTAGGATTTTGCTGGAAGCGTTTGCGACAAGTTTTCTTCTCCTGAACTGCCTTAGCGCAGCTTTCCGTCCACCAGACTTTTGGGGTTTGAGCTGGGGGCCTGAGTTTTTGGTTTGAAGTCTTTGGTATGGTCCGTTCGGCTGCCATCATAAGGATGTTTGTTATTTGTTCTGCTTTCTCATCCACACTACGCTTTGCCTGCACTACGGTGTAGTCTGCTGCTTCTAATTCTTGTTTGAAGGCTTTCCAGTCGGCCTTTCTGCTGTTAAAGCGATAAGTAGGTGGGACTTTCTCTATCGGCAGATTAGAGATCGTTGTAAGGATTCCTATGTGGTCTGTCTGTAACTCCTTGACTTGTTTGACCGTCACCTTCCCCTTGAGTGCTGCTGGGCCAATTTGCAGGTCTATGGTTGAGGATTTGTTGCGGGACCTGTCGAAATGGGTTGGCATGTTAAATGGTGTGTACATGGTTAGACCATTTGCGTCCAGCAGCGCTCTCTCTAGACTTCTTCCTGCTTTATTCGTTGATCCCTTGTCTTCCCAAACTGGGCTGTGGGCGTTGAGGTCTCCTACTATAATGGTTTTGCCTCCTAGTGTCTCTTCTTCTATTACTTGGTGTATATCATTTTCTCCAGTTGGGTTGTACATTGAGCATATTTTCAACCATCCTTCATCTGGCTTTATGATCTTTACGCCTACCACATCCACTCCATTAGGATATTGCCTGGGTTTTAACGGGGTGTGTTTCACACTCTCATTTACTAGTACAGCTACCCCTCCTCCTTTTCTTCCTTGTTGTTCCCTGTCTTTCCTATATACTTTGAATCCTGGTATCTTTACTACTCTCATACTGTTTAGATTTGTCTCTTGCAGGCATATCACATCAATTGTCTGTTTTGACAAATAATCACATAATTCATTTATTTTTCCTTTTCCCAGAGATATGGTATTCCACTGTAGTATTTTAAATTCATACCTGGATTTTGGATTACCAACAGGCTGTGGTATATGCGTCATTCTAAGTTATTTCCCCTTAGCTGGATGTTCATCTCAGGTTCCATGTCTTCATCTGCGGCCCACGACTCGGTCGGGCCTTTGCGGGCTGACAGTTGGATTTGCTGTTGGTCATTTCTTTGTTTAGGAATCGGCATGTTGGATACCCTTCTGTCGTTTTTGGTGGGGTTCTGGACAGATTCCTTTGTTGGATCAGCTTCTCTGTTTGGGGTTTTCTGAATTTTTGATTCGATTCCTTTTGCCTGATGGTCTGCTTGTTTTCTTTCTTCCGCTGCTAGTGGAGGTAGCCGTATTTCCTGAGACAATTTTTGGAATTCTGCCGAGGCTGTCTTCCAGATGTCCGGGCCGAAGAGAGTGTTGATCGCTCGTCGAGTCAGGATTGCTTTCGTTGTGTCTGGTAGATTTCCCACGTTGACCACGATGTTCAGCCCGAAGGTTATTTTGAAAATTGGGTGCTCGTTACCGTAGGCTTGTACTTTGGTGAAGTACTTCCCATTAGCATGCAGGCCCTTTCTTCGATTGTCTGGAGGCCAGCAACTCTCCTGAGCTTGTTAGTAGGGGTGTTTTTGTGTAGCCCGAGGGCTATTCTTATGCAAGCATTTTGGATATTTTCAAGTTTTGCCAGACTGGATTTGCTAGAGAAGAAGTCGAGAAGGGATTTAGATGATGATTTTCATAGCAATCGTCTCGCACAACAGCCACCACCGACCGATAACCGACAAGATAACAGAGCAGTACTAAATATAACCCGACCCACAACAACGATATGGCGCCCATGGCAGACAACTGAATCCTTCGAACCCAACCCTTCTAAGCAGCAGCGCCAATGTAAATTTTTCATGACAGAGAAGGGTTGCCGGCATGGAGATGCCTGCAAATACAATCATGTCTATTCTTCTGATAGAATAGCAGCCCCTGCAGTAGTCACTGACAATTTTTCCGCTCCAAAAAACGAGCAACATTGGAACAAAACACGCTGGCGTACAACCCGTACCTATATAAACTCCAAGTTCCACATATTCAAAGCATAGCACTTCACCATTGGTGCGAACTACATAAGACCTACCAGCCCCCACGACAGAACCTCCCATCTAAAGAAAATCAATACAAGTCAACTACACCACATGCAACAAGAAATGGTTCTTACCCGAAGCTTCTGCAAAATAAACCAGTTCTACACCGTGCAACATATAGTTTCCCCAGCATCATACTTTCTAACGTCCGGTCAGTGTGCAATAAAACCGAAGAGCTAAGCCAAATGTTAACTGATCATGCAGTAGATGTGGCGTGCCTCACTGAAACTTGGGCAGAAAATTCAGACGTTCTACAAATAGATGGATATGATTGCATGATTTCCCCGAGAGTTGACGCCTCCGGCAACCCAGTAAAGCATGGAGGAGGTGTTGGATTTGTCTGTAGAAGTCAAATTCCCAAACGCATTGTCACTCCACCGGTGGAAAAAGACTTTCGCTTAGAAGTCTTATGGGTCTGGACGAAGCCGCGGCACCTGCCTAAAACCGTGTCATCGCTCATATTCGGTATAGTCTATTATCCACCGAAAGGTCCATTTAGGAAACAGCTCATGGAGTACTTGCAGTTCAGTATTGACTACTTCAGAAGCAAATTCCCTTATGCTGGATTCGTAATCTGTGGTGATTTTAATGATATCGTACCCAAATGGATTGAAAAATCGATATCACTTCAGCAGGTCGTCAAAATTCCCACGCGTGAAAGTAAAACTTTGGACCTAATATTCACGTCAACGAGTGACTTCTACAACGACCCAACTGCGCTTCCCGCCCTGGGGATGAGCGACCACATAACAGTTCTATGGAAGCCACATCAAAATACACCGATACCCCCAAAGAAAAAAATCACATATAGACCAACCTCAGACAAACAAACAACAGAACTAAAGCAAAAGCTAACTACACACAACTGGAGCAATCTCTACGGTCAGTCAAATGCTGATATGATGGCCAATGCATTTTGCACGACTATCAACGAAATATACAATGAAGTGTTTCCTGAGAAAACAGTCCTTGTTAAAAATATCACGAAACCGTGGGTAACAAGCGAGATTAAGAGCTTAATTCGGGAAAGAGATGGTCTCTTCCAAACAGGCGATATAACGAATGCAAAGAAGCTCCGCAACATCATCACGAAGAAGCTGAAACGATCAAGAAAGGATTATGGCAAAAAATCTGTAGGAAAATTACTGTCCACCCACCCTCGTAAATTTCACTCTTCTGTTCAACAGCTATTAGGGCGCGACAGGAAACACCTGGAAATTCTGGATGAAAAAGGTGATGCGATAACTGCCGAGAGCATAAACAAGCACTTTGCGGACATCTGCACTCAATATCCCGGGCTCACTTCAATGCCTGAATTACCACCACTCACAGAAATACCCATAATAAAACCAGCCGAAGTTTCAGACGTCCTATCAAAGCTTGATTCCAGAAAAGCCACATATCCCGGTGAGATACCTATTCGGTTCGTGGTACACTGCGCAAACGAGCTGGCAACACCACTGACAGCGGTTTTCAATCAATCTCTGATAGAAGGTGTTTTCCCGAAGCACTTCAAACTGGCATATATTACTCCGATCCCCAAAAAGAAAAACGCTACATCTGTAAAGGATCTGAGACCCATCTCAAAAACTTCGGTATTCTCCAAAGTTTTTGAGCAATTTATTTATGACTGGCTTTGCAGTGACATCAAGGATAAGCTTGACCCGAGGCAATACGGGTTTCGCCCAGGTTGTAGTACAATACACTATTTGGTAAAATTCTTGCATGACATTCTCAGGCACCTTGAAGAAGAAGGAACATTTGTGGACACAATCATTGCCGACTTTGTTAAAGCGTTTGACTATTTGGACCATAACATCGTCGTGACGCAAGCCACCGAAATGGGAGCCAGACAGATCGTCACTCGAATGTTAGCAGAGTTTCTTACAAACAGAACACAGTGCGTAAAGCTAAGTCACGGCGAAACGTCGTCACTACTTGACATAACGTGTGGCGCAGCGCAGGGTAGCAAAATCGGACCATTAGCCTTCATAATGGTAATCAACAAATTGCTAGCTGAGTTCATGCACCGATACAAATATGCTGATGACCTTAATGCCGCCTTACTCAGATCACTGGGGGACCCACCGGGTGTGAACCCCGTGAAAAATCTCTTGGCAGATATTAATTCTCAGGCAATGGAAGCCAAGCTCACGCTTAGCCTGGAGAAGTCAGTCATCTTCCGAGTCAGCTTTCTGAAGCGAGAAATTCCCGAAGTTGGAGAAGTTGGGCTAACAATTGCCAAATCTGTTAAAGTGTTGGGGGTGTTCTTTGACAACGACATGCGATGGACTACACATATGGCCTATCTTTATAAAATTGCCAATCAAGCACTTCGGTCTTTCACTCTTCTGAGACGGTTTGGATTTCACAAGAAAAATCTCCTTATATGCTACCTGACATACGTCCGTCCACTACTCGAATATGGATGCCCGGTATGGAATGCTGGGATCACTCAAGAACAAAGCGACCGACTCGAAGTGTTTCAAAAGAGAGCCTGCAAAATAATTCTTGGATCAAATCACATCGACTACAAAAATAGCCTAACAACACTTCAGTTGGTCACTTTGTCCGAAAGACGCCACCAGTTGGTAATGAACTTCGGGATGACGTGCCTAGCAAGTGAGCAGCACCGCGATATTTTACCTGCTTTCATTGCTCCAAGAACTGACAACCCAGCTACCCGGACATCCCAAAAAAACGCAGGGAAACAAAAACTAATTGCCCCACCAACTCACTCATCGGACAGATACCTTAACTCATTTGTGCCATACTTTGTCAAATTTTATAATCAGCTACAGTGACATTTTGTAAATGCATCATTTAATTGTATATATAATTCGAGTGTATAAATTTGTTGACAATCCTACGCTATTTTTTGTGAAAACATAAATATTAAGGAAAATAAACATTGATTGATTGATTGATTGATGATGCCCAGGGGGACGATGCCAGCCTCTTGAGAATGACGACCCTGCTGATGCAGAATGTTTAACTGCCTCAGTGTAACTTGTCCAGGACAGCTTTTGATCCAGGACGGCTCCTAGTAGCTTCGGGTTGTTCTTGTACTGGATCTCTGTTCCGTTTAGCGTAATCTTCGGTAGGTCTGTGGTTTTCTTCGTTGAGAACAGAATAGCTTTTGTTTTGAGTGCTGAGATGGGGATCGCAATGGCCGCAAAGAGCTGTTCGAGCTCAACCATGGCTTTCTGCATTTCCAGCTTCAGTTCCTCTGTGGAGTTGCCCGTTTCACTGACAAGCAGATCGTCGGCGAAAGCGTCTTTTTGAGCCGTGTTGCTTGAAAGTTCAAATTCGCTGAGTAGCAGCAGAACTAGGAGTGGGCTGAGAGGAGAGCCTTGAGGGAGACCCATGAGGAGGTCCCTGATAGAGGATTCACCTTCGTTTGCTTTTACTTTGAAGCTTCTTCCCGATAGGTAGTCGAAGATGAATTCTACCAGTTCTGTAGGGAAATCCATGTCTAGGAGAGTTCGGTTTCGTTTCTCTTCTTTGCGAATGTTATCAAATGCCGCTTCGAAGTCTACTAGTATCGCCAGGAGCATCTTTCCTCTCTTCCAAGCGCTTCTGATGGCATGTTGAAGCAGGATGATGTTGTCGGATGTGCTGCGGCCCTTTCGAAAACCTGTCTGCCATATGGGGAGGAGCTTGTTTACCTCACAGTTCGAGGCGGCTGGCAATCATTTTCTCTAAAATTTTTCTCAGGACAGGAAGGAGCGATACAGGTTGGTAAGAGGAGGTGTTGTGAGGTGGTTTCCCTGTTTTCTTTATTGGCTTCACGATGGCTCGCTTCCACATTGTGGGGAAACGTTTTGCTTTCCACGCCTGGTTAGTGACGTGAAGCAGAGCTTCATGGAACTTCGGGCCGGCTTTGGTGACCCACTCGCAGCTGATTTCGTCCTCGCCTGGGGCCGAGTTAGCTTCTGAGTCTTCAAGAGTTGTTTCCAGCTCTGCCATGGTGAATGGTGCTATAACCTCCTTCTTAAATAGGGCTTTCTCGTAGAGTTTGCAGATTCTCGGTTTTGTAGCCGTGATGGTTGGTTTTGGTCGCTGGAATTGCCCGGCGAAAATTTCTGCTTTTCTGTATGTCGTTGTGGAGTACTCTTCCGTTGTGGGAAATTGTGGGAATTCTTTCATTTGACTGTTTGCCGCAAATCCTGTTGATGATGCGGTGAACTTTTCCTGGTGGTACGTTCTCGTCGAGCTCAGCCGAGTAGTTTGCCCAGACTTTCCTCTTTGCTTTGTTCAGGGCCTTCTTCACATTTGCTTCAGCTCTTCTTAGCGCGATCCTCGTTTCGAAGGACGGTCTTTTCTGGTACTGATTTCTGCATCTTCTCTTCTCTGTTGTTGTTTCTTTGCACTCGTCGTTCCACCAGATTTTGGGGGGCTTGTTTGGGACTATGCGATGTTGTCAAAATGTCTTTTGTGGATTGCTGACTCCGCCGCTGATGTGAGTAGTTTAGTAAGGTTCTTGGCTTTCGTGTCAATATCGGGCTCAAGCGTAGTATTTGAGTAATCAGACACATTGAGGAAATGTTTAAATTGGGTCCAATTTGCTTTGTTCAAGTTGAACCTGGAGATCGGGGGGACTGGGATGAAATTCTCGCCAGAGATTCTCGTGAGAACTGCCGAATGGTCTGTCTGGAGGTCATTCACCAGAGTTATTTCTGCTGTCGACATCATGGAGGCTGGGCCAAGTTATAGGTCAATTGTTGAATGTCTGTTGTATTTTCGGCAGAAGTGAGGAGGAAGTCCAAAAGGGGTGAGAACCGTTATGTTGGTGAGATCCGTGATTGCTCTTTCAATGCTCTTTCCGGCATTGTTTGAAGTTGCTGTGTCTTCCCAGAGGGGACTGTGGGCATTGAAGCCACCGAAGAGTAGGGTGTTTTCAGTTGTTGTTTCCTTTTCAATGATGTTGAAGATTTGGTTAGATCCTTTTGGGTTGTAGAATGATGTTATACGGGTAGATTTGGTATTAGGTTGGATAAGGTCTATGCTGATAGTGTCTATTTCCATCGGGTATTCAGTAGGTGTGACAATTGAGTGGGAGATATCTGTCCTCACCATAATTGCCACTCCTCCCCCTTTCCTTCCGCTTGATCGGTCCTTCCTGTATATGTGGTAACCAGGTATCTTCACTTTTCTCATCGGGTTAAGGTTCGTAGCTTGCAGACATATGACTTCCACCTCGTTTCTTGATAACCAACTGCATAATTCATGGGTTTTGTAGGTGCTTAGGGAGACAGTGATCCATTGGAGAATACGAAGGGTTTGTAGGGAATGCATTTAGTCTTCAATGTCCTCAGCCGAGGAGGAATCTTCTTCTGTGGAGATGTTTTTATCTTTTTTCCCTTTTCCTTTTCCTTTCCTGGTTTCTTGGTTGCTGGAGGGAAAGACAGTTCCTTGTTTGAGGTGGGCTAGTTCAATTGTTGCTATTTTCCATATGTCCTTTCCTAGCATCGACGTGGTTGCTTTCCTTGACAGTATCATTTTGATGTCCTCGGGCTGTTGACTGGTGTTGATTAGGTGCAGGACTGTCAGATAGGTGGCGATTTTCTTCCATTCTTGGCTTTGAGGAGGTCCTGGGAGGGGTGGAAAGTTGCTGGTTGAGGGTGATGCCAGGGAATATAGATGGTCCAGAAGAGGAAGTTGGGCGGTTAGGGAGAGTGCCTGGTGTTCTCAAGCTGGGGGTTTTGGAGTTTTTGGCTGGGGTAGTTTAGCTGACACTACTGCGTATGGTAGGTTTTCTGCCTGGGATACTCTCAGTATCTCAGCCCGTTTGAAGTGTGCTGGGCACTTTTGTTTTTCCAGAGCTGAATGGCCTTGGTATTTGCAGTCCTTGCAGAAGGTTGTCACTTCTGGGCAGGGGTCTTCCTTTTGGTCTTGCTTGCCACATTTCCTGCAGGCTTCAATGACTTGCTTGCACCAGTTTTTGGTATGGCCGTGGAGCAGGCACTTTGAGCAGAATAGAGAATGTATTCTTTGATGTTGACCCTTTTTCCATATAGATAGATGTCTTTCGTGGTTTCTTCCTCTAGGGCTATCAAGACTGATGTGCTCAATACGAGGGATCCGTCTTGCTCTTTCGTTTTCAAGCGAGTTGACGAGGAGATCTTCAGTTCTTGACCCCCAGAATCCAGTAATTCTGACTTCATTTCCTCTTCTGTTATGTTTTTGTCCACTCCCTACATGACATACTTGAATGTCTTTGTTTGAGTGGTTAGGGCGGCTTTGATGGGGTTTCCTTCGATTTTTATATCATCAGAGCTGCAAGCGAGTTTCGTGGCTGTGGCTTCTTCCAAGAAGAGGATTTCTGTATCTCCCAGCTTACCACTGCTGATTTCGAAGTTCGCTCTTGTTAATTTGTAGATTTCTCTACGTATGTTGATGGGTTCTGCATCTTTCAGGGATCCTCCATCTTTTCTGGAAATGGTGATGGTTCACATTTTGGGGAAAGTTGGTGGTGGATTCCTTCTGCCAGTTTTCGTTGCCTTTTAGGGGTGGGGTCTGGAGGTTCGTCAGCCCATTTCCCAGTGAACGGACTGCTCATGCTTCAATCTTTCCAAAACAAGCAAAATTTAAAGCATGTAATTTTGAATTCAAATTTCGCAGTTTTTCCACCGACCATGTGGGGTGTGAAAGTGCCGTCTGAAATCCTGCTGAAACCAGAAATTTTTTTAAAAGTAGATTTATCTGAAGTAGATTAAGAAGTTTGTCTTATCTGAAGTTAATTAACAAGTTGAATGGATTATGGGGGAAGAAGATATGCTGAATTCGTTTTTGAGCTTTAGTTTTTTTGTCAGAAAGCAGTTTGGCCAGAATTTGGCCAAACCCGGAAATTCGCAAAAGTAATGCAGGATTCTGATATTTTAATCTGTTTCTAATTTGATAGTTAAAAATGTTCAAGGAGTCTGGCGAAGACCGGATGACTACAACACCCAGTTGTCTGGATCAAAATATAAAATTTTTGGGATCCCTTCAAAATCTTTGGTCTTGTTTGATAACCATTCACATACGGGGTGGCATGCCCCCAAGGGGAGTGTACCTACCAGACTGGTTTGGTTCCCTTGGGTGTTTGAAAGGGGTTTTTAGTACTGGGGGGGGGGAGGGGTTGTCAGGGGAGGGTACCATGGGGTTTGGTGGGGAGTTTATATCTGGGAGGGCTTTAGCCTGTTTTTGTTGGGATCCCAAAATGTAAGTAGAGGACTACCTATGACATCGTAAAAGTTGCCCGTCTGTCCGTCTGTTAGCACGATAACTCTCGAAGGGAATGAGATATTTTGATGAAACTTGGTGTAAGGATTCTTTGGGTCAAGGGTAAGGTCAGGTTCGTAGATTGTCTCTTTAGCCCTACATTTAGGGGTGGGGAAGGGGGTTCAAATTAAGGGACAAACAAAATACTTTTAAACAATCAAATCAAATCAAATTTTCTTTGAAATTGATTAGTTGTTCTTTCCAGGGATAAGGAGATACGATGAATTCGATTCTGAATTTTCTTTTTTTGCCTGACAAGTAGTTCGCTCGGAATTCGGCCGAAATCGGAAATTTGGCAGAAGTAGCCTAAAGCAGGAAGTTTCGGTCAGTATCGTCAAAATAGATATGGCTTATAGAGGTATGTCTGAGCTTGGTTTTCTCTTATCATTAGCCTGGCGGAAACTAGATCTGGCGAAGACAAGACCCAGTTGTCTGGATCAAATATTAGACTTTTGGGATCCCTCAAAACCTTTAGGTATTATTTTTTTTTTCGGAACCCAAAAATCATAGCTAAAAGGCTGGAAAACCCTAATCCAGTGTTTGAAGTCTAAGAATTTGAAAATAAATTATAGATCGTCTACATAGCGAAGTGAAGGAGCAAAATAGTTTTAAGATATGCAGGGAATGTTGGTGTATAGTTTATGTTTCTTTGGACGTTAGTCATGGTTGAGAGAACAGACAAACTTTTCCTGAACCTGACTTGTCCTAACCCTGGAATAAGTCAGAGATACCCTCTAGCTCTTTTTTTCAGTGCCCCCCTCCCCCCCCCCCCCCCATGGAAATCCTGCACGATATAATGCCAAAATCCTAGTAGAATACACAGTTTGAAATACCTCAGTTGGAAGTCTGGATTCATGGACCTGAACCTTTCATTCCCATTTCGGAAATTATGTGGTAAACAGAAATCCGGGAATGGATGAATAATCACATAGACAAAACGTTGGAAAAACTTTAATACCCATGCTCACTAAGGCACTGACAAGAAGGTTAGTCGCCATGGAAAAAGATGAAATCAGGGGAATCATCCAGATTGAATTGAAAACCTTGGAAAACATAATTCAAATACAGGAAAACTTGAGTCTCTAACGCTTGTTTATTGGGCCAAAAGGCCATACAAGATTTAATACACGTTACACTTCACAAACTACTATGCTACGTAAAGTAAGCCAAACTTTCATTCCTGAGAATATATCCTTTAGTCACATATTTACAAACATCTGCGATAAATTTGGGGTTCGTAGATTTCAGGATACGGGTAATATGTACCAACTGTGGAATAAACGAAGAGATAAATACAAACTTTGTACAAGAGTGTCCAAACTGGACAAGGCAAGGACTGGAAGCATTCCACTCTCTGAGAACTTTCCAGGTACCTTCCGTTGACAGGAAGGTTAGACAGGTTTTAAGGTAAGAACGCTATACAAAGTGGTAGAATGAGTAATGTATTCATCATTGCATTTATAGAGTGTTGTTTTTTATCAATTAGTTTCTTCAGAGTGACGTTTTAACATCAAGTGTGAATCGGTGGAAGAGACAATGGGCCATTCATTGCCTGAGTTTTGGCTAGATTGTCTGGTCTACCCCACAGAATAAATAAATAGGTCTGGAGGACCCGGCTACCTTTCACGAGACAAGTTTTCACGAGACAAGTCAATCACAGCAGCATCTGTTTCAGCATCTAACCAAGGTGAACTGGAATCTAACCTCATTTCTTCTTTTTCACTTTTAATGAAATGGTTATCTGCTAACAAACTTACGTTGAATAAAAAGAAAACAAAATTCATAGTGTATAGTCGGACAGGCTGCAAGTTTCCAGATCTGAAGTCCATTCCTGTCCCTTGAGGTGATGGTACTATTTTTGAGTTCGCTAGGGTAGAATCTATTCGGTATTTGGGAGTAGTGTTTGATCAGAATTTATCATGGAAATTGCATGTGAATAACATACGGGTAAAAGTTTCTCGTGGTGTTGGTGCTATGAACAGACTAAAGAATTTACTCCGTTATCCAGCAATGCGATCTTTGTATTATTCTTTAGTTCAGTCACACCTAGAGTACGGTATGCATCTATTGTTTATTTAAATACCCTCAGATCTCATTTGTCTTCGCTCCAGATTCTTCAAAACAAGGCGTTACGAATTCTCAAAAATCCCCACGTAAATTTCCGTGAAAGTCTGACACAGAAATTCTGTATGTTCTCCTTAATATTCTTCCAGTGCAACTTTTGCTATTTCTGCAAGTGTTCATTTTTAAAGTAAATTTAGATCGCCATCTGCTTCCATCATATTTTTTCCTATATGGACCTGATATCTCTAGCGGCATCATGTCAAATGCACACGAGATCTAACACTAACCTTCGGCTCCCAAAAATTAAGTGTGAAAGATCCAGGTTTTCTCTACGATATACAATAGTTGCGTTTTTGTTCGGCTTTTGCCTTTCCCTTTTCAGCTTTGGCTTTTTATCGTTTTCAGGCCTTTTTGAACATTCTCGCGTTTTCGTAAGTTGCCGTTACGACTAAGGACTTTTCACTTTTCTCGGATGAAAACGCTATTTTGACAAATGCCCTTTTTTTGGATTTTAATGCACTTCAAATTTTGCATCTTTAAAATCCGAGACAGTCTCGAAATACTGATTTTCACTTGGAATCAAATTCCTCTTTTATTGGATTTTGGGATAAACTGGCTAAAGTAGCGAGGCAAAAAGCCGAAAGGAGGGCGTAACTTGCTCACCTACCGAGTTGGCCTTTTTGCAAAAAGCCGAGGGAAAAGGCGAAAGTCGGCGTTTGCCTTTTTGACAAAAACGGGAAATTGTCAAACAGTACTTAGGACCATTTTACGAAAACGCAAAAAAAGTAAAAAGCCGTCGAAAAGGCGAGTGAAAAGTCGAACAAAAACGCAACTAATACCATCTGTGTGGGAAAAATATAGAAATGATGTTTCAAAAATTCATGTTCAGCACTGGGTCTACCTCCGGAGCATTTGAGATAGACCCGATACTGTGTGAGGACTCCCTACTTCCGCGCTAAGTGACCGGTGGTAGGCTTTGTCGTTAACAATCGCTGCAGCCTTACGCATGGGGTTGTGGTCAGCCGTGGAATTTGGAGTAAGCTTGCCATTACATTCTTTCCCTCGTACTGGACAGCCTTTGTCAGAGCATCTGTAGTGTGGTAGCTGCTTCCTGAAGATGTTGAAAGCAGAACGAACTTGTATAGTATGGACTGCAGTCCCTCCTCTTGCAGTTTTCACCATTTCGAACTAGATTTGGGTTGACATTCTGTTTCTAATATCCTTACATGTACCCTCTTCTCTATATACGGTAGCTCAGATTAAGCTGATCGTCTTAATCCTACTATTAATCCGGGTTGTCTCATGAAATGAAATTGCCTAATGAATAATTGCCTCTTGAAGATTTGTCTAATGCTCTGATTGCCTCGTGCGGATTTGCCTAGTGACGCTTGTCAAAACCCGATTGTCTCGTGAAAACTTGTCTCGTGAAATGCTCCCCTGGATCCATCCTGCCCTTTTCAATCTGAAGCCCCGCTTCAGCTTTTGCTTTATACAACCTCACCCTTTCCTAGATGCTGCCATTTAGACGAGACAATATTTAGTTGTCAGACATTCCTTATCTACTTACCAACAAGAAGATGAAAGGAGACATCACAAGAATGAACTGAAAACAAGCTAGTATGTAAGGTTTACGAATAGATAGATAGATAGATAGATACTTTAATTTTAGCCGTTAGGCCATACACAAAATCATACATTTTTAAACACTTCGAGAGAGCGATTATATAAACTCACATGTAAAACGATTTAAACTCCCACTACCAATAACTATTTACATCTCTTTAACGCTTCTTTGACAAAACCTGTAACTGCCATTATCGCTGGCCGTGAAGATGACTTTAGGATACCAGGAAAGAGCAACTCATCTTCACCAAAAAATCTTACTCTCAAATCCGAGAGCCTCTTGACAGGAAGTGAGACAAATTTTCCTCTTCCAAACCACATAACGAGCAAGTATAACATGACTTCGGGTTTCGGGAATTTCGGGGGACTTTGCTTGATAATATCTACCCACAGAAAGAATTTAATAATATAATATTTATTTGTGACCCACTGTACAGATCTAAGATAGTCGAGTAATCAAAGAAAAGAAATAAAGAGAGTACAACTTATCGCACACATTCCAGACATAGTAATTATATTAGATTCCAACATTCCAGATATAGTAAGTAAGATCGTGTTTCATCCTACTTACCTTAGTTACTACGCATGACGTTACAGATTCTGGCTTTTTGCCGTTAAAAGCTGGAACGATTTTTCTATTTTACAGCAGAATATTATGCCACGTGCGAATCTGACCAATCACGTTTCAGAGATCCGTAGTTACTACGCTCCCGAGCGTGGTAAGCAAATAGTTACTATTAGTTACTATTTTGAGAAGGTTGGAACGGTCAGCGTAGTAACTTTTGGTCAGGTTGGAACGGAAATAGTAACTAATAGTTACTATTGGTAGGAGGGTGGAACACGCTCTAAGTAAGTAATTTATTTGTAACCTGCCATTTTGAAAAAACGGAGTATACGAAAGAAAATAAATAAAAAACTTAAACACACAGAAAAAGACTTAAATATTCGGTCAGGAAACACTGATTTTTGAAAGCAATGAGGAAACGTCCAAAAGGGTAACACTTGCATCTTGAATTTTGAACTTCTCCGTCTATGTATGGTTATGACATAATTTCAACAAGAGGAGCAGGTGCTTTTTATCTTTATCTTTTATCTCATCTTTTTAATATCCTTCTTTCGCAGAATGTGACATGAGTAACACCAGAACCATAGAAAAGAGTGACAGGCGATGAGCAATGGGGTGAAAAAAATGGAAGTGCATTTGCAGTTTTCTCGATGTTACGACACTAAATGGTCAACTATCTCAGAACATCTTAGCAGAAACATTATGCAGTGCGAATTGTTCTTTAACTCCTACCGCATGCAAACTATATGAAATAATAAGGCCAAGAATAACACCTGATGGACAAAAAATCCTGCCCAGTCGAACCAACACATGAACAGCCAATTTTCTAAATTATACTATAACATTGTACTCTTAAAAATACAATTAATGAGAGCAACGTGCACTGCCGTACGAAAACAGCCATTCAGCTTAAATTTCATGTTCACATCCAAGTTATATTACTACATAGTTCCATGTTTTCCATAATATCGTTCAACTGTTTCCCCTTTTCAACCGTCCACTCCAATGATTCTTTCAATCAATTGCACTCGTTTACCAACAACCACAACCAACGCACAACCAGTAGGGATGGGTAATGACCAGGGGCGTCGCAAGTGCATTTTCGGCGGGGGGGGGGGGGGGGATGCAGAGCCCAAATTTTACCGAATCTTTCAAAAATTTTACCGAATCCTAGAACTAAGAATTCGAGCTTTAAATTATGGAACAGAAACGATTACGTAGGAAGAGTAACAATAAAAGGCAGCATGAACGACGATAAGCCAACTATTAGGCGGCGTTTTGGCGAAGCCCACATGGAGAATACGTTGCCGGGCATGATTGCAGTAACAGCTACTACCTATTATAGCCAATAGAAAATTAAATCGAGCGCCGCCGGCGAAAATTTTCGAAATCCATTTTTTTTTGTTTTTGTAGGCTAAAATTTAACTGCTTCTCTTACAAATTCTATCATTTACCGTTGATGAAGTAACGAGACTCTTAAGAAGTTATAGAAAACGGATGGAGCGACGTTCCGGTAGCAGCAGCAACTGTAGTCTAGTCAATATACTACCTATGATAACATAAAGTGAGCGCCGCAGGGGAAATTTTTTTTTGCTTTTTCCTGCCAAATTTAATTTGCATCCAAATTCTAGCTTTTAATGTTTCGAAATCTCAATCCTAAAACTGGCTTAAAACTCCCGTCAAATGACGCGCCCTTCCACAAATTAGAGAACATTACGAAAAGTGCTGCAGGTGGAATTTTCGAAATATTTATGATTAGATATTCTTTTTGAGATCCAAAATAAAAGTAAGGACTATCGATGATACCACTGATCATCACTTTTTTCTGCGACCAGTGCTTCACTCGACCTCTTCTGAGTTTCGAGGGTCGTGGTAACTTCCGAATCCTGGCAATTACAACGAATAAGTTACCGAATCCCAGTTATTATACCGAATAAGTTTAGACCGATAGCGTGTTCGGGATTCTGTATAACCACCGTATCCCTGTTATTATACCGAATTGTTTTGGTATCGAATGACTACCGAACAATATTCATATTCGGTATACTTTCGTCGAAACTGGAACAGAGTCAGGATTCGTGGTTAACTTCCGAATCCTGGAAATTATACTTAATAAATTACCGATACCCAATCATGACACCGAATAATTCTGAACCAATAGCTTATTCGGGAGTCTGTGTAACTACGGAATCTCCATAAATATACCGATAGTTGCGGCATCGAAAAATTTCCAAATGATTTCAGTAAATTCTTTCACCAAATTCGTGATAACTACCAAATACTGGCGATAGTACCGAATCCGGATCATTATGCCGAAGACATTTGTACAGATAGCCTTTTTAGGATTCTTTATAACTACCGCATCCCCGTAAATTGAAAAAATACCGAACAATTTTAGTAAAATTATGGGCCTCCGGCCCAAAATTTTACCGAATCACAAAAAGGTGGGGGGGAGGGTGCTGCACCCACCCCCCCTTGCGACGCCCCTGGTAATGACAATAATAAAATTCAATACGAGGCGGATTGTATAGACCCGAATACGAAGTTAAATATTCACTGCACGGTTTTCCAGAACGTTCGGTTGTTAATAATCCAGAAATTTTGCCGATGATCGATGATGCCAATCGGCGTCATCTGAGCTTCTGATGCTTTTCGTAGAGTAGTACCGGCTGTTCAAGGTCGTTGGAGAATTGTCGGCTAATTTCCGCCGCCGCAAAGGCTAAAGATCAGGTAATTGTTAGAATACCCGCCTACGCACTCGAGATTTTTTAACTCCTTCGTGCCATACTACTTGAAGCACTACACGACAATATCCTCAAATCGAAGTAATAGCTCATCATGTGTGTTCTTCATGTTTCGTCTTCTTCTTCTTGTTTGACGATACCTGTGTTATTGCATTGTGATAAAGGGAGAGAAGAAAGAGTTATTAGTAGCGAAGGACGTAATTGATGTTGCGGACCATGAAGGGAGGGTGATGGACAATGGAAATGTCACAAAATATAGAGTAGAGTGTCACAGACGGTGCCTACTAGCGACTGTACGGACGGGTTTTACAGCTGGCAACCCTTTGCCGGCTCAAGGACTGTTGGTCTCCCGATCCTCCAAAAATAGGTCCTAAATAGAGAGTTGTGAAAACACACTTACTGTATTAAAATAGAGCTTATTTACAACTGTACACACTTCTAGAGTTCATACTAGTTGTCGCAGAACTCGAAAAAAAGACCCGCATTAACTTTCAACTACTATAGCAATTTATCTATTACACTTAAATAAGAAAAGACTTCAACTACTGATATTAATATAAAAGAAGATAATTTCTCACCCGAATACGTTTCTACAAAATATTATATTAAACAAATAATAAGTTTAATTCCGTTGATTAATATAACTTTGATAATTCGAGTTCTGTGACATAGAGGTTATCTGTAGTCTTGTGATAATTTCTAGGTCTGGGACCATGTCCGCCACAGATTTCCTCAACGATGCTATTCAAAAGAACTTGCAGCTTGGAGCCAGTATAGATTCTACTATGTCAGCCTTTAAGGGAAGGCTTGAGAAACTAGAAACAATTGTGATGCCCATCTTCCAAGAAACCAAAGCCCTTCAGAGAAGAAAAGAAAGTGAGTTACTTCTAGCTTTTATAGTTACTAAATTACTTACTTGTAGTTACTTAATATTGTTCAGGACCATCCGGCAGTTGGCCTGCCTGTTCGATGCCGTGTGTTTTCCGACAAATTGTAATCGGTAGATGTGTCCACCTTCTCGCCTCCAATGAAAGAACATACACCGTACAACTAATCAAATCCGTTATCTCCTCGCGCTTTCTCCGCCTTCTCTCCTCCAATTAAGAATCTCCTCCTCACAACTAACCACAACCCTTATTTCCACCCTTTTCAGCTTTCAATCTTGGTCCAGTAGACGATAAATATTCCATCAGCCCAAGCTGACTGCCATATTTGATAGTGCAAAACGGATACGTCAGCTCATATTTCATTAGAGCCATATTTCGGCCCTTCTTGGCAAGGGCTCTATTCAGGCTCTAAGCCGCTCAAGTTGGAAAAATGAACTCGTGGGAAACACCACAAGTTCGGAAAAATATTCGATCGCAGTTTATGTCCGTCCCTCGTTCGGTCCAGGTTTTGCTAGTTTGGGCATTTCCGCATGAGCTAGGACAACGAAACTTGGAATGCGTGTCAGGGAACCGACCAGGGTCAGTGTGTGGCACGCTTCTGTTTCACTGAACGTCTTGGATGACCTGGAAAGAAAGCACGGTATTGGGAAAGAGCAAGAAAGGATAGCTTACGCCTTCAGCTTTAGGCGTTTTTCCGTGACAATCTCGGATTATAATCCTAGATAACTGATTCGTCAGAGAAACAGCGAACCGACACTCCCAGATTGTACAGACGACGATTCGACGATCTTGCTCCGTTGCAAGATTCGAATCGACAATCCAAGCACGAATCCTTCATAATCTGGATTGTCAGAGAGAACGTATTTTGGAGAATCCGGATTGTGAATCGTCAATCTAGATTGTCACGGAAAAACGCCTTTTGTTTAATAACATCTCTTTTCTTAGATTTGGATAAGACCATTGAAGCGCTGGACCATGTTCTGGGATATTACAGCCTCAGTAGAGACTTGGATACTACCATCAGAGATCGGCCTCTTAATGTCGGTCTGGATGCCTATGTTGGCTCCCTAAGAAAGTTGAAAAATGCGATATCATTTTTCGAAAAGAATAGCCCTGATTGCAAAGAACTGGAGAATGTGGTGAGTGGAGTTTCCGTGGTCGTTGGACAGCCTTTTAAAGCATAAAGCAGCGTTTACAAGTACAGGAAAACTTGAACAAAATCCGATCTAGGTGACAAGATTATGTTTACACTCAGAGGGAAAAAAATAAATTCTTCAAACCAGAAAATCTGACAAAAATAATTCACTAGCCATACAAAACTTTTGTGAGAGCATTTATGACATCAGTATTGATGACTGCTGCTCTCAACAGCTAGCTAGACCTTTTTTTTTGTCTTTTTTATCAGCGCCGCCGACGAGATTCCTTTCATCATGAAAGGATTCTCGTCCCGCTAGAGTTTTTTTCTAGTCGTCTCTACGAACGGAATACTTTCGAGTCGACCGGAATTGCTATCTGCTCGACGGGATTTCTTGTCCGTGTAAACGCTACACAAGTGACGGTCTTTGTTGTTTTTGTCTCAGTACCGTAACCAACGTCATCATTGCACCACATCGGCTAGTCTCGGACCTCCTCTCGTAATCTTTCCCAAGTAATAGCTTGGTTAATCTACTGTCGTGTCTTTCCCTTCCACATACACTAATACAAAAGAAATGTCGCTTTTATTGAATTTTCAGTACAAAAAGAATTAAGGAAAGCAAACAGACTGTAGTTGGTCCAGCCGGGAAACAGCAACTACTTGTATCCGTCAAAATCACAATCTTTTCACCGGATCGGACCGAAGCTAAGGGAGGGAAGAGGAACAGTTCGTGACATCGACTCTTGAGAAATAATGCTTCCTGACCAATGACACAGACGTGTCGCGTGAGCCTATCCCAGGCACTTGTTTCCTTGTTTATTTGTGTGTGCCTTGCCGTCGTCGAGGACCGTCAGGACTTCTCTGTGCTTCCAGCCTATCCGCAAAAACCCAACAGATCCCTTTATATCTGAATGATGATATAGTAAATATGCCAAATGATAAAGCACAACTCTTACTAGAAATGATCTTTTCCCTATGAAAAGAATTAAAAAAAATGTTTTTAAAAATACCATTACTCTCCGCCTAAAACTAGCGATTCTCTTGTTAGCGCTTGTCCACTATATCCAGCCTCCCTGCTCCCCGACGCGGCGGCTGGGCGCAAAACATTTGAAAACTGAACGTACCTTGGTTGAAAAGTTGGAAAACTAAGCAAATAAAAGAAGTAATAAACAGAAGATTTTCACATCCTTCTGTGTGAAAGAGTTGTCAGCGGACGTTGAAGATTCATGTTTATTCAAACCGGACTTTGACGGAGAAGTTCAAAATTCAAGATGCAAGTGTTACCCTTTTGGATGTTTCTTCGTCGCTATCAAAAATCATTGACAACAGAACCCAACCAGCGCAGGACCTTCTACACTGCTTCCTGGCCGACGATTGAAATTAAGTGTCTTTTTGTGTATGTTTATGTGTTTTATTTATTTTCTTCATTTACTCCGCTTTCTGAAAACGGCGGGTTATAAATAAACTACTTACTTACTTACTTACTATTCTCAAGCCGATCAGAACATCCTTACAGGAGCAAGAATACAAGCTGAATCTGGGCGTGAACCTGAATCTTCTCGCTTGATAATTAGTTCATCCGGAATCCCGCAGAAACCGGAAATTTGATAGAAGTAAACAAATTATTTAAGTTGATCGGAGCATCGATGAAAAGCTAACAGCATATCTTGAATTCAAATATGCGCAATCACCGAATCATGTAGAAGTTTTTTGTCTTGGACCCAACTGTCAAGCTAAAATAAATAAGCGGACATCTTCTACCACCATCTAATCACCTACCTGCCCATTGCCCAATGCGCCTGCTAATGCAGTAAATTCATTGTTCTTTTCGTGTTTCGTTATGTGTTTTTTGTTTACCGTTCGTTTATCTTTTGCTGTTGTTGTAGATTTTGTGTACCCTATGTTTTTGTTGTCAAGCGCTCATTTACCTTTTTTTTTTGTATGTACTGTGCAAATGCCTTATTACAAGACTGCATGTAATATCTTCATTTATTCATTCATTCATATGAGCTTTATTTGCTCGCGGAGAAGTAGTTTGACTGGAGTCCGGCCAAAACCGGAAATTTCGAAGAAGTAAAATAAAATTCTGACGTCAATAAAATTTGGTTGGAGGAGGTGAATGTACCCAAAAAAGACACAGTGGGTTCAAAAGGTTCAAAAATTGGCCCTTCTTTCAGGAAAGAAATTGTAAGAATTGCAGACTTCTTTTCATTCACAGCCGAATTTAAAGCTTAAAGCTAAATTGTATTGGCCGCTTCACTACTTTTGTCCTTTTCCACGTATTTCAATAAGAGGTCAAAGTATTTCCATCTTTCTGGTCTGTCCTTTGGTCTTGTCACTTCTGCAGTGAAGCCTAACTTCCGGGCTGATCGTTTCTTCATTCATTTTTGCACTGCAGTGCTTCCGAGGAAGACGGCAGCGCTTCTCGAGGATCGTGGACTTGCTTATCGACCAAGTCCTTGCTTCCCTGCAAGGTGCTGCTACCGCCGCTTCAACCAAGATAAAAATCTTGAAGGCAGTGAATCCTAAAACGCATCTTTTGCAGAAGCAAAGAAGTGCTGCAGCAGCGAAAAACGAGGCACAAGAAAAACGAGGCTCAATGGCGGGTTGGGATTAATGCCCTTATCCTCGCTTCTCGAGGATCGCAGACTTGCTTACCGACCAAGTCCTTGCTTCCCTGCAAGGTGCTGTTACCGCCGCTTCAACCAAGAAGAAATCTTGAAGGCAGTGAATCCAAAAACGCATCTTTTGCAGAAGTAAAGAAGTGCTGTAGCAGCGAAAAACGAGGCACAAGAAAAACGAGGCACAAGAAAAACGAGGCTCAAGGGCGAGTTGGGATTAATGCCCTTATCCTCGCTTCTCGAGGATCGCAGACTTGCTTACCGACCAAGTCCTTGCTTCCCTGCAAGGTGTTGCTACCGCCGCTTCAACCAAGAAGAACTCTTGGAGTCTTGAGTCCAAAAACGCATCTTGTGTAGAAGCAAAGAAGGGCTGCATCAGCGATGCGGCAGCACTATCGCAAGAAAAACGAGGCTCAATGGCGAGATGGGTTCAATGCCCTTATCCTCGCTTGAAGCAGCGCCTTTAAATCTGGGCCTAAAAGATTTTGTTTATCACCCGCTAAACGCATGAGGTGACAGGGGAGTGGATAAGAAATAAAGACATAAAGAAAATTTATTCATCATATTAAGAAACAGCTTAAGATATTACACTGTCAGAAGTTTCATAAGAGATAACACAAGGATGTGCAGTTTCAACAGATAATGGGTAACAGATAATACTTCGGATGTTGTCTCTTGCGTTTCAAAATGTTATGCATAATAAACATTACCATCAGGAAGAGCCGAAAAACCGCCATAAAGCATATGCTGAGTTTTCCGACATTATGCCGATACAGAAGTCAGTAGATACTTTTTTGGCTGTTTTTTTGGCTCTTCCTAGCAGAGACTAACATTTCATGCACAACGTTTCTAAACACAATAGATAACATCCCAAGTGTTATCTGTGACACATTGTCTGTTGAAACCGCGCATCTTTGTGTTATCTGTTGTAAAACTTCTGACAGTGTAGTTGGTCTTCTGCAGTAGTAGGATCTAAAGAATTCACGAAGAACATGACGTGGAGGATAGGCTGGATGATGGGAGGGAAATGTTCGTGTTTGTCCATCTCAAAGTTCGTTGATCTGAACTTTTCAGATTAGTCTTTCTTTTAGGCAAGTCTGTACGAAATCGGATCTGAAGCTCTAAACACTGAATTCAAAGACATCGTCGCCCGCCACTCAAGATCCCTTCCCCCCTCCGCGGTGCTTGACCTCATCTCGGCTGACGAAGAAAATTCGCGATCCACCCCTGTTCAACTACTGCCCAATGAGAGCAAGGAACATCTTATGAAGATCTCTGATTGGCTGTTGAACCATGAAAAGGATGAGTTTATGAATGTCTACGCCTCTTATCGGTACGTATGGGTAGGGCCAGGGGCGTCCCGAGCCTTTCTTCATTGGGTGGGCGAAATTGGTAGAAATTGACCGAATCGGTACCTGATTTTTACTGAATTTAATAAAAAAAATTATAACAAGAGCTGTAAGCTCACATGACACTTGCACGGGTTGAGATGTATTGTTTGGTCAAAACTACTTTTTGACTGTGCGGTTCAGATGCGCACTTTAAGGGAGCTAAAGAAAAAGTATTTTATTGTTGAACTTGGCTGGAATGATACGTACTTTAAAGGCGCTAGAAACTCATCTGTATGCAAAACCCTTGAGGCAAAAACGATAGCAGGCTCTTAGGGATCGTTGATATATACCATTTGGTCAAAAGTATTTTTTTTTCCGCTTTTCGGTTAAAATGCGCACTTTAAGGGTGCTAGAAATATTTATTCAAATAATGTTTGACGAGGACCCTTGCCAAGAAGGGCCGAAATATCGCTGATGAAGAATCGTAGCTGACGTATCCGTTGAAAACATTGTTTGAATAAATGTTTCAAAGTCAGCTTGGGCGCAAAGAATATTTAACTAGAATTTTTTTTTTTTTTTTTAGCAAAACCCTTGAAGCAAAAATGATAATGGGCTCATGGGGATCATGAAAATGCATATATTGCTTAAAATTTTTCTTAATTTGCGGTCATTGTTGGTACTTTAAAGAATGGTTGGATTTGGTAAGTGGCGATTTCTAAGCCAAACTTATCGAATGTCTGATATTCCAGCCAAGTTTCATCCTCCTAGCACATGTGGAAGTACCTTTACTCGGAATTCCGGCCCCCCCCCCCCTCACCCCCCCCCCCCTCCCACAGTCGCCAGAGCCTATCCGGTTCTGTAAATGATTTATCCGGAGCATCTGTTTGTTATTCCAACAAAGTTCCATCCCGATCTCTCCAGTCTAAGCCGGTCACGTATCCCCCCCCCCCAGTTGTTGTCGGATCCGGTCCGGACATGAACAAGATCACCAGAGACATGTCCTCTGTTCAATTACAAAATTTCACTCAAATTCGATCACCCGTTCCAATGTTACGCATGACTTATTATTCCGGGATTCCCCCTCCCTCTGCTCCCCCCATTATTATCGGATCGAGTAAATTTTTATTTACAAGTCAGTTGGATCGGGTCCCTGATACGCCTCCCAAGTTTCGTCGTGAAAAGCCCCAGAACCGCCATCACCGGAATTCCGGGAAACCCCCCTCCCCTCCACCCCCCCCCCCCAAGTGTCCGGATCCAGTCCAAATGTGTAAACGATTTGTCTGGAGCAGAAGCTTGTTATTCCCAGCAAGTTTCACTCCGATCTCCCCCCCCCCCCCCCAACTCCCCCATAGCTGTCGAATCCGGCCCGGACTTCAAATGAAAAATCAGAGATATGTTATTTATTCAGGTATTAAGTTTCATTCCAATCCGATCACCCGTTCGAAAGTTACACACCACTCAACATTCAGGATTCCCCCGCCCTCCACCCCCCCCCCAGATAGTCGGATCGGGAAACTGATTATTTCCAGGTTGATATATCCTGATATGCCTGCCAAGTTTCATCATCCTAGCACATCTGGAAGTACCCTAACTCGAAAAAGTGTGACAAAAAGCTTGAACCATAGACCAACCCCTTCGACCGTCGATAACACTAGCTCTCTCCGCCGACGCCCATAAATATAAGCAGAGAATGACGTCATCCACGTTCAGAGCTATACTAGTGTGAAGAAAGGGGTAGGGGTTTGACAAAAACTACTCAGTTCTAAGGATTCCACCGCCCTCCACTCCCCCCCCCCCAGATGGTCGGGTCGGGAAACTGATTATTTCCAGGCTAGTTTGATCGGGTCCCTGATATGCCTGCCAAGTTTCATAATCCTAGCGCATCTGGAAGTACCCTAACTCGCAAACACCGGACTGACCGACCGACCGACGGAAAAGTGATCGGTATATGGCACTTGGCCGGTAGGCAAGTGCCATAAAAACACAGCGAGTTGCCTTCATGATGCTACAGCGTAAAAAGTTGCACAGTATATCCGAACACTATAGGATATAATTCCAGTTGATATAAGTTGATATATATATATTCCAGATATAATTAAGTTCAAGTCATCTGGCATCCTTCAAGGCTACAGCGAAGAGAATTTTCCTTTGAAAAGAATAGTAATGACGCTTGAGTGTTTTTTGTAAGCAGAATGTTTGTTGTATATGTATGAACCGTGTATGGATGGCATGTAGAATAATTTAAAAATAGTGTACCACATTATGTAGAATAGAGAAGACTGCCACCTGCGGCCAACAAACCCTTTGGGGCTTTCTTAGCAGGTGCTGCAAAATGTTCTGTATACATGTGTAAAACAAAATTTAATATAAATGTAATCTAATCTAGTCTAAACAGAAAAATTGGCGCGTTTTCACGCTTTTTTCCACTTCTGTTTTTTTTTCGTGGGTACGCCGTCACTAGCCTTTTACCTTTGGAGGACCTTTCCAGTTTTGCCAACAGGACTTGAAATGATCGCAAAAATGTTGCTGCATAGCGACGACGTCGCTAACGGCTGTGCCCAGGAATAATTAAGGCACCGCAGGCGAAATTTTCTTAATCCGCCTTTTTTTTCTGGCAACATTTAACTACTTCCCATGAAAATCCTAGCTTTTAACATTGTTCAAGCCTCCGAAACTCTGAGCCTCAAACGCTAACTAAATGACGCACCCTTTGTCTAACTAGTGAAGATTGCGAAATGCGCCACAGGCAGAAATTTTGTTGAAACACTGATGATAAAAGTGCCTTTTTGCGATCCAAGATTACGTATTAAACCCAGAGCTGTCTGGCGAAATGAAAGGGAAAATCCAAGGTAAAGTAGATACAAAGTACACTTGTTCGGTACTGCAATCCTAAGAAGTACAAAAATTAACAGCAACCAGCTGAAGCTATCATAAATGTAAAGAACGAGATCTAAATAAATGCCACCTAAGTTACCGAACTCAACAACTGGGTTGAACCAAATAATGAAATCGTACTGTACCGAAAAGCTAACTAAAAAAATAAGGAACAGATCGAGAGCGGTATAACAACCGAATTTCGTGAAGAATAAAACTCTTTTTAGAAACACCTAAGAACGAACTAGTAATAGAAACCGTATTCGATAACGAATCACAACCAGATGAATCTCACCGAATTTAATTATGAAATGGACTGACCGAATGCGACCGAATTACCGAATTCGGTAAAGAATGAGACCAAATAAATAGGTTAAATGACCGAATTTACGCAGGGACGGACCGGATGCGGCGAAATCGGTGCGGACTGAACAAAAGTTGGATGAATTATCGAATCTGTTCACGAATCAGAACCAAATGAATCTGATTAATGACCGAATCATGAAATGGACTGACCGAATGCGATACAACAGATGCGGACTGAGAAAAGTCTGTTAAATTACCGAATTCGCCAACGAATGAGACCAAATATTAAACTGACTAAAGAAAAACCCGATGAGTTAGTTATTAATTACCGAATTCGGTAACGAATGAGACCACATAAACAGGTTAAATCACGGAATTTACGTAAGGACGGATCGAATGCGACGAAATCGACACCGAATGCAACGAAATCGATGCGGACTGAAGAAAAGTTGGATGAATTATCGAATTCGGTCACGAATCAGAACCAAGTGAATCTGATTAATGACCGAATTATGAAATGGACTGACTGAAAGTGATAGAACAGACACGGACTTGAGAAAAGTCCGGTGAATTACCGAATTCGCTAACGAATGAGAGCAAATAAACAGGTTAAGTCACCGGATTTACGAAGGCGCGGACAGAATGCGGTGAAATCGATGCGGAGTGAACGAAAGTTGGATGAATTATCAAATTCGATAAAGAAAGGCGAACCAATAAACACGTTAAAACACTACCCAATTTGGAAATGTGGGGACAAAGATTTTATGAAATTCGAAAATTTTACCGAATGCCCAAAACGTGGGGGGGGGGCACAACCCACCCCCTCGGGACGCCCATGGTAGGAGCATCAGTTCATACTCATACGTTTTGGTACAACTTCGTACTACTATTTTGAAACAAATTTTTCATCGGGTTTAACCATCTGATCTACCAACTTCCCAGCCTCCTTCCCATTTTACATCATCGTACCTCACTTTAAAATAACGTCAACTGTTTCACCGTCTTCCGCCAATCACACGGACATGCTACTGGAGCTAATACAGAAAAGAGCAATTAAGATTATCCTGGGCCCAGTGTACGTTAGTTATGAAGAGAGCCTTTCAAGTCTCGGTCTCCCTTCCCTTGAGCAACGTAGGCACCATTTAACAATAAGTTTTGGCCACAAATGTCTAAATTGAACTTCACAGATCAATGTTGTCTGAGTATGTTGAACAAAATAAAAACAGGCCCAACACGCGTACTCAAACCCACTCAAACAAAGCTAAATTAACAAATTATCCAGCGGATGCAACTGAAAGATATGTTAACTCGTTTGTACCGTACTTTGCTCGTTCTTTTTATAGTTCTTAGGCGTGTTTATCTGGTAGTATTTGTCATTTTCATTGGCCATTTTATATCCAGTTGAAAGTGCTATGTTGACTTACCTTTGCTAGCTATCTTTGCTATTTTGGTGAGTAAATGATATATATATATATATATATGCTACGAGATATGCTGGAGACCTGATAAGTGAGCCAAGAAGTACGGTTCGTTCTAGCCATGTGGCAAGGCATTCAGGTACGGTGGTCTGGAATACTTTTTCAGACTCGATTCGAGAAGCGGAAAGTGTACCGCAATTTGAAAATCGGATAAAGAAACATCTCCTTGAGGGTAGCTGGTGAGTGGAGGGTTTGGAAGACGAGAGGACAAATTGACAAATTAATTAATTATTTGTTTTGTTTATTTTAGTGAAGACTTATATAATATGGTAGTAAATGTGTACTGGTTGCGTCTTTCAAGCACGTATGTGCTTTGTTTGTAACCGGTCGTCAAGCCGGAATGAATATTTTTTGTAAAGTTGTTGAATCCTGAATCCTTCCTTTGTTTAGTGCTGCTGCGGTGTTGAAGACAATGGCTACTCTTCGAGACCACCAGCGCTCTTTGTCTGGTGGCGGTTCGTCCGGTTTCACCGGAAGTCCTGGCACCATGGGCACTGTTGCCTCTCCGGCCTTAAGGCCAAAATTCACCGGAAAATATTCGGACACGCCGTCGAAAAAAACTTCCAAGAAAATATCTCAGCTTTTGGAAAAGAAGGCAAATCAGATGTTGATGAAAGCATCTGCGACGTTGGAGAATTCTACGGGACTAGCGATTGGGAATAAGAGAACTTCCCTCCATGGTAAGTGGACTTTTAAAGTTTAAAGGACCCCTCGCACATGACGCCAATGCAACCTACTACTACCGTAATTGCATTCATTATTCTTAAAGGACCCCTCGCACTATTTACTCTTCAACTTACAGTATTTTAAAATATTTGAATACCTTAAATCTAGGATGTGCTTTCAACAAATAACACACGGTTTTTTCTGTTTTACGACTTTTCCAAGACCCGTTGACTTACAGCGAAAACAGAGAAAAAATTTACATAACCGGTTTTTCGGATGGAAAAACTTCTCGCAGACAACCGCTGACAGCGTGACACACATCGAAGATGGCAACCACGGCAAGTGAGAAAATCAGCGTGGTTTTATTAGAGGGGTTACAATGTACCGTACGAAATTGGGGTCTCCGGGTTTAGAAATATATGGAGTGATTACGGAAGTAGGGTACGTTAGTATTATAGGTAAGACAGGTACTTTAAAGCGGACCACAAAAAATGGTCTTTCTACCACACACACAATGATAACCATCCCTACTGCCACTATGAATGTTCAGAACCACAAAAAAACACCGTTAAACAATTAGCAAATTAAAAAAACACCAGTTTCCTAGGTTTGAAATGATTCAGTCTGGACTAAATCTCAGCCTATTATCCGGGACAGCCGTTATGGCACGTAGGGCGCCAAGGATCAAACAAATAATTTCCAGCTAATGCTCCAACTGTTTATTACAAATACAAATAAATTAAAAAACCAAGACCAGTGCGGTACTCCTGAAGACATACAAAAAATAATCAACAAAGTCTTATAATTCTTTGCTAACCAAATGTGGAAAATTTCGTCATCTGGAAAGGCAGACGTTCTGCGAGGGTTTTTTCTCGAGCCAGAACAGCAACCCGACAATGAAGTTCAAATCTAAATAAACTGGTGGCTTGCGATCAGTAAGAGAAGGTAAACAGAATGTTTGGATAAAGTGTTTAAGCTCGGTGAGACCCACATTTGATATGTTACATTCTAAGTCCGCTACCAATACCTGACTAATCTATACACTTGCCACGATTCACTAATTTCCATGTGCATTATGCCCCCGACGATTTTTAGCGTATCATGCTATTAATGCATAAAACCGGTTATCTGAATTTTGCTGAGTCTTTGCTTGAAGTCTACGGATTTGGCAAATGGCTTAAAACAGCCAAAGCCATGGATAATTTATTGAAAATAGAGCCTATTTTTATAGTATTCATACAGTTTTAATATTGGAACATAAGGTAAATAGTGCGAGGTGTGCTTTAACATAATAGAGCTGAGATACGAAAGTCTAGTTGCCCATATATATTCACTTAAATAGGCAAGAAGACTCGTCAAAAACGCGTTACTTCGTTGTTTTGTTATCCACGATTGTTCAATTTTATCTGACGAATTGTTATTTCGCGATTGTTGTAGGCTACATCTATACTGACGTACCTCTGTGCTTGAAATATTTAGCAACTGTAGCGGTACCAATTGCCGAAAATTACTCACAATGACAGATTTTCATTCTTCAAGTGATGAAAGCGAAAGCGAGTTGGAGATTGAAAATGACGAAAAAGCACTTGGCGGGTGCGCAAGAGAAAAGCACTTGGCGGGTGTGCAAGAGTGCTCACAGAGCTCATCGCGGTTCAGACTCTGGGTCTCATAATCCACGCCCTGCTTGAAATTCGAATTCTCTGCGGCCGGGTGAATATATGGTTGTCGTGCATGCAGCGTACTCTGAACGTTATTACTAAAGCACAGGTGAACAAGACCAAAGGTTTCGATGGGATCCCAAAAGTTCAAATTTGATCCAGACAATTGGGTCTTGTCTTCGCCAGATCCAGTCTTCGCCAGACTCCTTGAACACTTTTACTATTAAAATTTAGAAAAAGATATTCCAAAATAGCTAATCAAATGAGAAAAGCAAGTTCAGATGTGGATTCAGCATGTGTGTTTACCACTTTCAGTCATATCTGTTTTGACGAAGCAGATCGAAACTTTCTGCCTTACTTCTGCCAATTTTCCGGTTTTGGCGGAATTCCGGAACTACTTGTCCGGCGAAAAAATAAAGCTCAAAAACGAATTCAGCATGTCCCCTTACCCCTACATCCAACCTCTAATCAACTTCCAATTAAACTTTTACTTTTAAAAAATTTTCCGATTTCAGCCGGATTCCGAGCGATCTATACGTCCGATGAGAAAATGGTTGTCTTATGCGAATTCAGCATGTCTACTTACCCGCAAATCGAAAATCTTATCAAATTTAAATAAAACTTTTACTTTAAACAAATTCTCCGGTTTTGGCCGGATTCCGGCCGAACTAATTTTCCGGCGAGAAAATAATTTTCATATTCGGACTCAGCACGTTTCCTTGCCCCTAAATCGAACCTCCAATCAACTTCATATTACTTTTCACAAATATTCCGGTTTTCGCCGGATTCCGGGTGAACTATTTGTCCGGCGAGAAAATAAATTTCATATTCGGATTCAGCATGTCTCCTTACCCTTAATTCGACTATTTCATTAGCTTTTTAAAAATATTTTTTGTTCCCCTTAATTTTAAACCCCTCCCCCACCCCTAAATATAGAGCTATATAGCCCATCTTCGAACTTGACCTCTACTTTGACCTAAAGAGTCCTCATGCCAAGTTTGATCAAAATATCTCAACCCCTTCGAGAGTTATCGTGCTAACAGACGGACAACTTTACGATTTCATAGGTATCCCTCAACTTACGTTTTGGGATCCCAAAAATACATAATCCCTTAGGTGGGTCAAAATCAAATGAAGAAAAATATGTTTGCTTTTCCGTTAAACTTAAGTAGTAAACTGAAAGACAAAGTTTGGTTGTATTATAGTGTGTTCCACCCTACTTACCGTAGTTACTACGCATGACGTCGCAAATTCTGGCTTTTTGCCGTCAAGGCTGGAACGATCTTTCCATTTTCCAGCAGGATATCATGCCACGGGCGAATCCGACCAATCACGAGCATGGTAATCAAATAGTAACTATTAGTTACTATTCCGAGAAGGTTGGAACGGTCAGCGTAGTAACTTTTCGTGAGGATGGAACGGAAATAGTAACTAATAGTTGCTATTGGTACGAGGGTGGAACACGCTCATTATAGTGTGTTTGTGTAGTCATTTTCTTTAGTTTTGTCGGATCTTTTTCTTTTCTATTTCTTTCCTTTTTTGTTTTTCAGATACTTATATGGGTTAGTAAAAATATTAGTTGAATGATTGATTGAAAAGCGCTTCTGAGGCGGGATTTGAACCGACGACCTCCCGGCCTACCGCCACTGCTCTACCACTGAGCTACAGAGGGGCTTGTGAACTGAACTCACATTTGTTTTCCCACTCCAGTAGTCAAATAACAAGAGCTACGAGCTCATATGGCACTTTTTACGAGTATGTGAGAAAAAGAGAAAGTAAATCTGAGCATTTTTCCGGAAATTCCAGTATCCCTCCCCACCGTGCTCGAATCCGGTCCGGACCCTAACATATGCCATCTAAGGCACATGATCTCTCTGCCTTCAAGTTTCATTCAAATCACTCCACTGTTTTGACCCCTATGCGAGCCACAACATTTCCGGGACTCCCCCTCCAACTCCCCCCCCCCTGTGGCCGAATACGACTCGGACACATAAACTTCGCATTTCTAACATCTCCTCTTCTCGTACATCAAGTTTAACTCGAATCAGAGCATTTCTTCAAATTTCCGGTTCCCGCTTCGTCCTCCTCCTACTTTGGCTTGGCCGGATCCGGTTCGGACGCCAAATGGTAAATCTAGGCCGCATAAACTTGGTACTGTCCCAACTTACATCCCATTCGGCCCATCTGTTTGGTTTTTACACATGTCACAAAGTTTTCACACCCCCCCCATCCACGCAACTTCCCCAACTATGGCCGCACGGAGCTCGGACACATGCTTGGCATATCTAGGTCGTCAGTTCTTATCACCCATGAAGTTTCACTTGAACCGGGCCATTTTTTCGCAACCTACGGAAGTCAGTAATTTCCGGATCCCCCCTCCCTCAACTCCCCCAAAAATGGTCTGATCCAGGAACGGAACTCTTCCTAGGGCATTGTGTCGGGTCCTTAAGTTTTATCCTCCTTAGCACATCGGGAAGTATCCTAACTCGCGATCACCGGAATTCCGGGAAACCCCCTGCAAAAATCATAGCTGACGTATCCATTGTAAACATTGTTTGAATAAACCCCCTGCAACTCCCCCCACAGAGCCCCGATACGGTCTGGTTCTGTCCATTACGTATCTAGGGCTAATGCTTTTCTTCCCATCAAGTTTCATCCCGATCCCCCCACTCTTAAGTGTTTCTAAAGATTTCTGGTTCCCCCCTCCAGCTCCCCCCAATGTCACCGGATCCGGTCCGGAGTTAAAATGGGACGTCTGAGGCACGAGTTGTTTCTAAATATCAAGTTTCATTTAAATCCGATCACCCGTGCAGTAGCTGACCGTGCCACTAGATTCCGGGCTCCCCCATCTTTCCACGCCCCCCACGATGGTCGGACCGGGGAAACCTACATTATCAATTCAATCTGTTCGGATCCCTACAAGCCTGCCAAGTTTCGTCGTCCTAGCACATCAGGAAGTACCGACCTCGCAGGATCACTAGAAATTCCCCCCACTCCCCCACAGTGACCGGGTCCGGTCCGCTTATGTCATTCACGTATCTAGGACTCGTGCTTGTTCTTCCCACCAAGTTTCATCCCGAACTCTCCACACACACCTGCTGAGTCCATATCTGAACTTGGTATTCTCAGATGAATAGTTAAATTAATCTGTTCCACATTTTAATGATAAAAATGTTCAAGGAGTCTGGCGAAGGGATATCTACAAGACCCGATTGTCTGGATTAAATATAGAATTTTTAGGATCCCGTCGAAACCTTCGGTCTTGCTCCACTCAGTCATCAGTCTGGGGGGGGGGGGGGGAGGGGGGACAGTTAAGTGTGGAAATTGCAGAGGCAAATTGCTGACAGACTGTTCGATATATTTATTTATGTATTTATTTTATTCAATAAAGGAATAAGCCATAAGGCTTGTCGCATAATACAAGAAACATAAACACACTTCAAGTGGCAAAAAATAGGTAAATACTAATACAACACAAAACAAATAACATCCAGATTTGATAACTCTTTAAAACATATACATGTTTTCGTAAAACGTGGTCCCAACTATAGCGGTCTTAAAAGCTGGCAAGTTTTGCATAGTGACCACTTCCTCTGGTAAATTGCTCCAAAACTTGGAAGCCCTGTTATTATAATTATTATTCGATATATTATTATATAATTCGGGAGAAAAGAAATTTAGCGAAAACTGGTATAGATCCGTTTGAGATAGGGAAAGTCGCCACCTATGGCGATGTCAAGATCAAGTGAACATGCCACTGTGGCAATACTAACAGGAAGAAATAATCGAGAACTCCCACTCCCCAGTACTTGGTGAACAGGCAGCGCGCGGCCGATCCGGTACTTGCCGAAACCAGCGAAGCCGGGGACCGACGCCGGCCATAAATTAGGCAATTCACCTTTCAACGCTTTTAAATATGGCGATTTTAATTATCTAGTACGTGGCAACTCGTGCTGCCACTAGGCACTTGGTGTACACGAAAATCGAGACTGGGCAACCCCTCGAAAAAAAAGGTTGCGTAGTTTTTTTTTCGGATTTTGGAATTCTTTACTCAGGAAGTGAATAACCAGACAGGTTGAGTAGTATAGTTGAGGCGAATCAGGTACCATGTCTTCATGTTCCCTGTCTCTTAAAAAAAAAAAAAAAAAAAAAAAGTTCGTCTACATGCATGTAGAGCTTCCCGCCTCTTACCGGTCGGAACAGAGCTGAACTGAACCTTAACCACGGAGAACTGTGAATAATGGAATAACAGCTAGAAGCTCATAGATAAGATAGATAAGATTTATTTACACTAAGAGCCAAAGGCCATGGTAAATACATGAAAAATAAACTCAACCAAACGAAAATAATACCTTCTATAAACACCTTTCTCTATGGGCTAAGGCCACCTTGAGGAACCTTGCCAACTGCAAGGCAAGTTCATCGTCCTAGCGCATCTGGAAGAAACCTTAGCCAGTTATAACCGGAATTCCGGGACACACCCTCCAACTCACCCCACAGTGCACTAACTCCATCCGAGTGTATCAATAACGCATTTGGGATATGTGCTTGTTCTTCCCATCAAGTTTCAACCCAATCCCTCAACTTTAAGTGTGTTACAGTATTTCCGGTACCCCTCCCCCACACAGTTGTTCGGATCCAGTCCGGACATAAAAAGAGGACATCTATTGCATGTGTTCTTTCCATTTATCAAGTTTCATTCAGATCCGATCACCCGTTAAAAAGTTACCCATACAACAATGTTTCGGATTCCCCCTCCCTCCAATCCTTCCACGATGGTCGAATGGGGGAAATGACTATTTCCAAGTCGGTTTGGTCTGGTCCCTGATATGTTGATATTCGATATCGATAACGATATATCGATATATCGGACCAAATATCGATATCGAATATCGAAACGTAAATATCGATATCGAAAATTCAGTTCTTATTTATCCGGAGTTTGAGATGATGCAAGATGCTATTTAACGACAATGTCGTTAGTAAATTTTGGCGAAACGAGACATATCCTACAGCGAAACATACTAAAGAAATATCGATATCGATTATCGAATGTCGAAAGTGAAAATATCGATATATCGAAAAATCCGAATATCGCCCAACACTACCTGATATGTCTGCCAAATTTGATCGTCCTAGCACATCTGCAAGTAGGCCTACCCTAACTCGCGATCACCTCGACCAACGGAAAAGTGATCGGTATTTGGCCCGTGGCTGGAAATCAATTGTTATAAAAGCCTGGGTGCTGCTCTCGCAGTGATGTTTAAAGTCAAGTTCGCAAGGCTATTAGAAAACAAAAATATGCTAAAATTTTCCGATGTCGTTTCTAACCAGAATTATGGTATAAGCAGGTAATAGGGAACATAGTGCATTCTTAAAAGTGTAGTTCATATCGCACGAAAATTAAGATAAGCTCATTACAAATATTATTTATTCGTTTACTAAAACCGTAATAATTATTCCCGTTTTTAGTATGTTGTTCCTGCAACATACATAATTTTTGAATTGTTTGTGCAATGCTTAATTGCTATAGCACAGACAAGTCAGTCACTCACTTTTATTGTTGTTCAGATAATGGTAGGATCTTTCGATTTATCGATATTGTCTTGTCAGTGACAAGCAGTGCTTCCACTTTGCAGGATTTATCCTATAATTCAGGATTTTTGGATCGCGGCAGGATTTTTGAGATTTGACGGAGCAAAACGTAAAGTCAGCTACATTTTATTAGAGCTATATTTCGGCCCTTCTTGGCAAGGGTCCTCTTCAGGCTCAAGCTGGAAAATGAACTTAAATGTAGCTGACTTATCCGTTTTGCTCCGTCAAATATGACTCGCAGTCAGCTTGGGCTGAAGGAATATTCATTTTTGAGATGCCAGGATTTGCGAATATATTCAGGAAATTTGCTGATATTTTAACCGACTGAAGTAAGAGTTAGGCATTTTTGAGAAAATGCAACCATAATGGAAGCTCTATTTTAGCTATATGGCTACGTTCGACGGTCTGTTTTTGAACATGTTTTTGAAAATCGAAGAAAATATGCGGTTTATTTCTTTCTTTTGAATCGCCTGACCGTGACTCCTGTCTTCATTTCTTATAGCAAAAAGACACTATGATCATCAGTGTTTTGTAGTATACATTCCCTTTCTAGAAGAAAGGTGAGTCACCTATAGTAGGCGTTGAAGGCTTGGAATATTTGTTATTTCAAACCACACTAAAAGCTGGAATTTTAAGTTAAATTTTGCCAGAAAAAAAGTGTATTTAAAAATGTTTGCCTGCGGCGCATAGTCTGATTTGTCCTGGGTACAGGCGTTGCGCCTGTTGTCAGTACATTTTTAAGTCCCGTCTAGTGACGCCCGCTTTAATGGTAGTGTGGTATTTAGTCGTTTAATATTCATTTAGTTCTTACGGCAAAACCGTTCTAATCCTCCCAAACGATAAAGGCGAAAAATTCGGCTGCGTTTGCTCAAACCTTCCAGCTATATATAGTCTTAATAACTATCCCTTTAACTAGTGCGGACATTTTTTTTATTTTTTTTCGGCAGGGTTTCTTTGCAGGATTTTTGGGCTTTCCGAGCAGGATTTTTGGGGTTCCAGGCAGGATTTTCGAAGTAGACCAAGTGGAAGCAGTGGTGACAAGACAATATCGACAAATTGTCACTTTCGAGTTTTTCGTCAATCGATATCGAGGATATTTCTTTATCATGTTTCGCCAAAATTTAAGAACAAAATTGTCGTTAAATAGCATCTTGCATCATACTCCGAATAAATAAGAACTGAACAAGGAAAAAATACTTCGGTTTCGGATTTCTAAATGCAGGTTATGTTGGATTATTTACAATAATTATGAATGAAGAAATATCGTTTTCGATTTTGGTTCCGATGTATCGAATATCGCACAACGCTACCTATGTGCCTATATCGACTATCTCATCGGGTTTCAAAACTTCCTGCCTTTCCGATTTCGGGAGGATTCCAGGTGAACTACTTGCCCTGCAAGAAACTTAGACTCAACAAGAGCTACGAGCTCATATGGCACTTGTCACGAGTAGGTAGTACAAAAAAGTAGATGAGAACGTCACAAAATACCCCGCCATCCAAAAATATGATTCGGACCTAGAAATAGGATATATAGTACCACTCAAGTCTGAGCATTTCCGGCATCGCCTCGGATCATCTAGATCAAATGACTGTTCTACCTTCCAAGTTTCAACCCAATAGATCCAGTCGTTTAGTCCCTAGAAATGCTCCACGATTTGCGGTACCCTCCTCCTACTCCCTATATACCGCAGCCGAATCTGGTTCAGACTCAGAATTGGATCATTTGAAGTATTTTATTTTACCAGCTATCAAGTTTCACTTGAATCTGAGCATTTTGGGTGAACTTCCAGTAACCCCCCCCCCCCCACCGTGGTCTGATCAGGTTCGAAATAAGTAATCTAGGGCATATGATCTCTCTACATTCCAAACTTCATTCAAATCCCTCTACTTGTTTAACCGCTATGCGAGCCACAACATTTCGGAGACTCCCCTTCCAACGTCCCCCAGTGTGGCTGAATACGACTCGGAAATTCCGAAATATGAACTTCGCATCTATAATATAACTCCTCTTCCTGTCCATCAGGTTTGACTGGAATCAGAGCATAGTATATCTGCAAATTTCTGGATCCCGCTGCATTCCCCTCTACCTTGCTTGGATCCGGTCCGGACGCAAAATAACAAATCAAGGCCGCATAAACTCGGAAACTGTCCAACTTACATCCCATTCTGTCCATTCGTATGTTTTTTTTGCATGTAAGAAAGTTCATCCCCCCCCCCATGGCCGCATGTGGTTTGGACGCATGTTTAGCTTGTCTTGGTCATCAGTTCGTATCACCCATAAACTTTCATTCGAATCGGACCACCCGTTCGCAACTTATGGAAGTCAGTAATTTGCGGATTCCCCTTCACTCAACTCTCCCAAAGATAGTCGTTATCCAGGAACACAAGTTTTCCTAGGGCATTGTTTCGGGTCCTTAAATCACCCTCAAAATTTATCTAGGACAGTGGCGATCACCAGAATTCTGGCAAAGACCCTCCACTTCCCCCTACAGAGTCCGGATACGGTCTGTTCTTTCAGTTACGTATCTAGGGCCAATGCTTGTTCTTCCTGCCAAGTTTCATCCCGATCCCTCAACTCTAAGAGTTTCCAGAGATTTCCGGTTCCCTCCTCGAACTCCCCCAATGTCACCGGATCGAGTCCGGATTTAAAATGGGACGTCTGAGGCACGTGGTGTTTCTAAATATCAAGTTTCAGTTAAATCCCATCACCCGTTCAATAACTGAACTTGCCACTAGATTCCGGATTCCCCATCCCTCCACTCCCCCACGATGGTCGGATCGGTGAAACTGCATTATCAAGTGAATCTGTTCGGGTCCCTCGCGGTATCACTAGAAATTCGGACCCCCCCCCCCCCCCCCAACTTCCCGACAGTGACGGGATCCGGTCCGTTTATGTCATTCACGTATCTAGGACTTGTGCTTGTTCTTCCCACCAAGTTTCATTCCGAATCCCCCATTCTAAGCGTTTCCCAGATTTGCGGTTCCCCTCTCCGAGTCCCCCCATGTAACCGTATCCGGTCAAGATTTAGAATGGTGCGTCTGAGACACGAGGTCTTTCGATATATCAAGTTTCAATAAGGTCAGATCACCCGTTCGTAAGTTAAAAATACCTCACTTTTGCGGATTCCCGTCCCTCCGCGCCCCCAGATCGTCAGATCGGGAAACCGACTATTCTCAAGTCAATCTCTTTGGGTCCCTGACATGCCTGCCAAGTTTCATCGTCCTAGCACATCAGGAAGTACCGAACTCGTAGGATGACTTGAAGTTCGGATCCCCCCCCCCTTCCAAGTCCCCCACAGTGAGCAGATCCGGTCCGGTTATGTCAATGACGAATCTGGGGCTTGTGCTTGTTCTTACCACCAAGTCTCAGCCCTCTCTCCACTCTAAGCGTTTCCCAAGATTTCCGGTTCCCCCATCCAACTACCCCCAGTGTGACTGGATCCGGGCCGGAGCTAAAATGGGACGTCTGAGACACGACGTCTTTCTATATATCAAGTTTTATTAAGACCTGATCTCCAAGTCGTAAGTACATAACGCCCTTTTCCGGATTCCTGTCCCTTCACTCCTCCCACGATGCTTGGATCAGGGGAGTTACGCCTGCAAGTCCATCGTCCTAGTTTATATGGAAGTGCCCGAGCCAGGAAAACCTGAACAGACCGACCGGCCAACGGACGGACAGAAGTTGCGATCGTTGTATGGCACTTGGCCGAAGGGCAAGTGCCATAAAAACGAATTCATTATGTCTCCTTGCCCCTACATCGAACCTCTAATCAACTCAAATTTCGTCCGTCAAACGACGACCAATGCGCGATAAGGTTTCGGCTTAAATTAGACAAAGGGGTAGGGTAGAAGATGGTATCGCCACCTGTTTTTCTGAAAATTGGTCGTTAAATTTGGTTGAAATGTTAACTAGGGAGTTGTCGAATGCTTTCTGCCTTTTTGACCCTGTAATCCAGTAAAGGTTAGGACTTCGGAGATAACCATCGCGTGTACTTTTTATTCATCTGTACTTCTTTAGTATGTTCTGAAGCTACAACGGCATCTCTCGTCCCCATGTATCTCATTGGGCTTCCCGGTTTCGGCCAAGTCAAAGTTAACAACTAATCCGGCAAGAAAATAAAGTTCAATTACGAATTTGTCTCCGTGACCCTACTCTTATGAACTTCAGATAATCTTTTACTTTTAACTGTCTTTCGTTTTGGCCGGATTCCGGGTTAACTACTTGTCCGGAGCGAAAATAATTTTCATATTCGGATTCAACCTTATACCTTATAAATAAGGAATTGAGCGAAAGTGAGTAAGTCGGTAATGATGTATTCAGGAAAGGTGGGAAAGTGAGAGAGAGTGGAAAAGTAATGTATAAAGGAAAAGTTTTGGAGATTAAGGAGGATTTTGTATATTTAGGTGTGAGATTATCAAGTAATGCTAACTTTGGAAAACAAGTAGAGTTAAGTGATAGGAAAGGTAAACGAGGGGCGTATGCCATAAGACGTATTCTCGCCGTTCCCCAAGGACTCCATTTGAGGAGTCCCCGCGTTTTTGTTTGTCCCGGGGACTCACTCCCCGTATTCTCGCGAGTCCCCACGAACGGGGAATGCTCCGATTATGATCCCCGTCATCAAAAAGGACTACCTTTCAGATTCGGAGAGGAGTAAATTTTTGCTGGTATTGGTGCAATGTAAAATTAATTAAAAATAATCAGAATAAACAAAACCAAAAATAAAGTGGATCCAGACTAATTTCGTCAACTGCATATTTCTTATTCGAACAAAATCAATTTTGGAAGCATTCCCTGTGTTCTCGCTGTTTCTGTACGCGGAGTCCGCGTGGAGTGACTCCCTCTATTCTCGCCGTTCCCTTCGATTCCCCGAGGAGTCCTCGGGGAACGGCGAGAATATGCCTATAGTCGGCAGTGATTTTGGGAAAATAAAAGACATGAGAATGCACAAGCAGTTGTTTTCAACGAAAGTCGTCACTGCTATGCATTACGGCTCTGAAATTTGGGGATTCCATTAAGGACAAAAATTAGAAGAAATCCAGTTACATTATTTTAAGAGGGTGTTAGGAGTAGGTATAGGAACATATAGTCTAGTTATTAAAGGAGATTTAGGGCTATATTGTCGTTGCGTAGTAGAAGATTAGTTAATATGATTCGATAATGGGAGAGATTGATAAGTTTGTCCAGAGTGAGGCTCCTGAAAGCGGCATATTTGGAAGTATTGAAAGATTTGAAAAGTGATGCGTGGCCGCAACAAATAAAAAAGATAATTGAAGATTGTGGTCTAGGGGGAGTGTGGAATGAGGGAGCAGGACCATCATATCCACTAGGGGAGAAAGCCAAGCTAGTAAAAGATAGGCTAAAAGACCAGGAGATTCAGTTGTGGAGTTACGGTGTGCGGTGTTCGTATTCTTTGAAGTGGTATGTTCGGGCTAAAGAGGTATGGGGGGAGGAATTGTTTTTGGGATCCCAAAACGTAAGTGGAGGGATACCTATGACATCGCAAAAGTTGTCCGTCTGTGCGCGCTATAACTCTTGAAGGGAGTGTGATATTTTGATGAAACTTGGCATGAGGATTCATTGGGTCAAGGGTAAGGTCAAGTTCTTAGATGGGCTCTGCAGCCCTACATTTAGGGGTGGGGGTTCAAATTAAGGGACAAACGAAATATTTTAAACAGCTAATGTGATAGTCGATTATGGTAAGAAGGCATGCTGAGCACGATACTGAAAACCATTTTCTCGCCGGACAATTAGTTCGTCCGGAATCCGGCGAAAACCGGAAAGTTGGTTAAAAGTAAAGGTTTTATATGTAGTTAATTAAATGGTCGGTTTAGGGGTAAGAAGACATGCTGAACACGATGGTCAAAACAATTTTCTCTCCAAATAAGTGGTTCGTCCGGAATCCGGCAAAAACCGGAAAGCTGGTTAAAGTAAAAGTTTCATTTTGAAGTTGATTAAATGTTCGATTTGGGGGTAAAAAGACATGCTGAACACGATGGTGAAAACCATTTTCTCGCCGGACAACTAGTTCGCCCGGAATCTGGCCAAAACCGGAAAATTTGTTAAAAGCAACAGTTTGATTAGATGACATATTAAGAGAGGCTGAGTCTGTAAATTACAATCATTTTTTAACCGGACATACAATGAGTCAGGAATCCGGTTGTAATCGGATTTTTTTTTTTTTTAAGTCAAACTTTTATTCAAGGTTGATTAGATGTTGGATTTGTTCCAGCATCAACGACGCTGGATTTGTCCAGGCGTCCCTCGTGTGGTAATGTGTTCAAAATCAAGCGTAAAACGAAATCTGCTTGTAAGCGACAGATACGTTCTGTCCGTGAATCAAGTGCTTGTTTTCCGACAAGTTCAAAGGATTGGAAGCGGGTGCTAAATTCTTCTAAGTTTGATGATTATAATAACGATAATATTCCACAGTCTTCTTGGACTCAACATTACTTGAATGTTTTTTCCCGTGCAAATTTTGCTTTTCATTACCATTATTCACAATTACTTTCGATTTCTTTCCCTACGAAAGTAGAACAACAAGACCAAAGGTTTCGATGGGATCCCAAAAATTCAATATCCGATCCAGACAACTGGGTCTTGTCTTAGCCAGATCCAGTCTTCGCCAGACTCCTTGAACATTTTTACAATCAAAATTCAGAAACAGTTTAAGGCCAAATAGCTAATCACCTGAGAAAACCAAGTTCAGATTTGGATTCAGCATGTGTGTTTACCCCTATAAGTCATATCTGTTTTGACGAAGACTTCCTGCCACTTCTGCCAATTTCACGGTTCCGGCCGAACTCCAGAACTAGTTGTCCGGCGAAAAAAGAAAGCTCAAAGACGAAATCAGGGTATCTTCTTTCCCCAGTAATGAACATCTAATCAATTTCAAATAGAAATTTAGCTTATAACAAATTTTCCGATTCCAGCCGGATTCCGGTCGAACTTTATGTCCGGGTAAAATACGATTGTCACACAGGGACTCAGCATCTCTTCTTACCCCTAAATCGCTTATCTAATCAACTAGAAATAAAACTTTGACTTCCAACAGTTTTCCGGTTTTGGCCGGATTCCGGACGAACTACATGTCCGGGTAGAAACTTGTTTTCACATAAGTGTTCAGCATGTCTTCTTGCCCTAAATCGAACATCTAATCAACTACAAATAAAACTTTTAATTTTGACAAACTTTCCGGTTTGGGCCGGATTCCGGTCGAAATACTTGTCCGTCGAGAAAATAGTTTTCACCGTCGTCTTCAGCATGTCTCCCTACCTCTAAATCGAACATTTAATCAACTTCAAATAAAACTTTTACTTTCAACAAACTTTCCGGTTTGGGCCGGATTCCGGGCGAAATACTTGTCCATCGAGATAATAGTTTTCACCATCGTCTTCAGCATGTCTTCCTACCCCTAAATCGAACATCTAATCAATTTCAAATCAAACTTTTACTTTCAACAAACTTTCCGGTTTGGGCCGGATTCCGGGCGAAATACTTGTCCGTCGAGAAAATAATTTTCACCATCGTCTTCAGCATGTCTTCCTACCCCTAAATCGAACATCTAGTCAACTTCAAATAAAACTTTTACTTTCAACAAACTTTCCGGTTTTGGCCGGATTCCGGGCGAACTACTTGTCCGATGACAAAATGGTTTTCACCATCGTGTTCAGCCATGTCTTCTTACCCCATAATCGACTATCACATTAGCTGTTTCAAAATATTTTGTTTGTCCCTTAATTTCAATCCCCTCCCCCACCCCTAAATGTAGAGCTACAAAGCCCATCTACGAACTTGACTGGTCCGACGACCCAACGAACCTTCTCACCAAGTTTCATCAAAATATCTCATTCCCTTCGAGAGTTATCGTGCTTACAGACGGACGGACAGACGGACGGACGGACGGACGGACGGACGGACAGACGGACAACTTTTGCGATGTCATAGGTATCCCTCCACTTACGTTTTGGGATCCCAAAAAGTACCTCCCGGTTCTGTCGCAGATATTGTTAACTCGATAAAGCGGCTGAAATCCTCTTCGGTTGATATTGATGGGATTGGTGTTCGGCATCTGCGTAAAGACTCCACTGATTTGATGAATCATTTGCTGTTACTTTGTCAAATGTGTCTATGTTCGTCACTCGTACCTGACAGTTTTCTTTGTGGGACTGTAACTTCGGTGTTAAAAAGAGGGAAAGATCCAAATAAATGTGATTCTTACCGGCCAGTTACTATTGCCTGTAATGTCAGTACAGTTTTTGAGTATGTACTTCTCCCATCTGTCATTGATCATGTAAATTATGATGCCAATCAGTTTGGTTTTAAAAAGGAATTGGATGGCAGCATGCAGAGAGGGCGCTTGCTGTTCTCCTTAAAGACGTGCATACCAAAGGCCAGTCTTTACATATTTGTGCTTTGGACATTTCTAAAGCATTGGCACCGTTGTCCATTCACAAGCTCTGCTGACTGCTGTCACTGGATCAGCTTGGTATAAAAATTTCAATTATATCTGTGCTACGTTTCTGGTATTCTAATTCGTATGTGAGACTGAAATCTAACGGTCATATTTTCGGGAATATTCCAGTGAAGTGCGGGGTCAGACAAGGAGGTGTCCTTTCGCCGTACATATTTAATGCTTGTATCGCAAGTGTTCTGACCATCGAGTTGTTTTTTCGGGTTCAGTTTCCTATCTAGCATATGCTGATGACCTCTTCCTGATTAGCCGTTCAAAAAGCTCACTTGAGCGAAAAGTTCGTCTGGTTGGATCTCTGTTTAAAGATATTGGCCTTGCTTTAAATATTGCTAAGTTTGAATATTTGTCTTTCAGTAATGATCAATGTGCCAGTTCTCTGAATTGCGGGAGTTTTGCAGTACCCAGAGTAAAGATGTTTAAGTGGCTGGGTATATCTGTTTGTGATTCTCTTGCTAGTATGGGGACTTGGGGAGGAAGTTTTTATCTGATGCTAAAGATAAATTAAGAATCGAGTACGCAAAAATCGTTGCTAATCGTGGTCGTTTCAGCAGACGTGGACTGGCTAAACTTTATTCTATTTTTTTTGCGACCATGCCGTTTTGTCTGCGTCTGGTTTATATCCTGTATTTACAAAGACTGATTTTAAGCAAATGAGGGTGGATTATTTTCGATATTGCAAATTTCTTTTGTACTTAGCCAGATCGGTCCGAAACCGAAATAGACGCCTTGTAAATCGTTACGGAGCTAGCGACATCTTATGTACGCTGGAAAATCTGCAGACCAGTATTGGTGCTGACGCGTGTTTCCGCCTAGGTGCGCACCACGGCCTCATCCGGCTTTTTCATTGATTGCTTTTTTGTTGCTGTGTGTGATATGTTGTACTATCTTTATTTCTTTTCTTTCATTACTCCACTATCTTAAATCTGTACAGTGGGTCACAGATAAATATTATTATATTAATATTATATTATATTATTATATTATTATTATATTATATTATATTATCATACCAAGTTTGAACAAAACATCTCACCTCTTCGGGCTATCGTGCTAATAGACGGACAGACCGACAACTTTTACGAAGTCACTTACGTTTTGGGATTCCAAAAACGAGGTTTTCAGGGGTTTTGTTGGTCAGCTAACTATTGTTCTAGGATGTTATGCGAAGGATAAATGTAAGTTCGAATATTTCGGATACACTTCCAGAGGGAGAGAGGGATAAATACAGTAATAAATGAAATAAACTTGTATTTATCCCTCGCATAGCATCTTAGAGGGATAATTAGCTGATAACAGAACCCAGAAAATCTTGTTATTTTAATTTATTGTACTTAATTAATATATACTTCAAGGACCTGTCTTACATATGATACTAACGCAGCCTTCTTCCATAATCACTTTCTAAACCCGGAGACCCCAATTTCGTACGGTACGGTACATTCGAACCCCTCTAACAAAACCAAGCTGGTTTTCTCACTCGGCGTGTTTTGCTACCTTAGATGTGTATCACGCTCTCGACGGTTGGCTGCGAGAAGTTTTTCCGTCAGAAATACCGGTTGTGTAAATTGTTTCCCTGTTTTCGCTACAGGTCAACGGGTCTCGGAAAAGGCTTAAAACAGTCATAACCGTTGGCTATTTGTTGAAAGCACAGCCTTGCTTTACAGTATTCCACTATTTTAAAATACAGCGAGTTGAAGAGTAAATAGTGCGAGGGGTCGTTTATTTATGTCACTTGGCGAAAAGAAAACCAAGGAAGTCCAAAATTTGGAGAAGTGTTCAAGGAACCCGATGAAAAATGTGTAGCATGCGTAGTAGTATGGTAGTTGTACGAAAAAGTTGCATGTAATACTATGTAATAGCAAAGAATACTATCATTTAATGTGCCTCAGACTGGTTCAATCTTATGTAGTAGCATCCAGTAGCATCCTGCCTTGCCATAGTAGCATCCAGTCTAGCTAATAGTAGCATGCAGTAGTATGCAGTAACATGGTAGACTTGAAGTAGAAGCATGTAGTAGCATCAGTTAGTACTGCATGCTACTTTTTCGCACAACTTGATCGTACTACTGTTTTGAGATACATTTTTCATCGAGAAGCGTACATCAACTATAGGTCTAGTCCTTAAACATTCCCTTCCTCTTTTCAGAGCTTAAGGAAGACACTCTGGAAGAGAACGAGATCATGTGGGTCATGACAGGCACTGCTGCTTTTCTGCGACTTCTGCAGACGGAGCTTGCCTTATATGGTTGGAATTGTCAACTTAAAGCACTACAAATGGGTTCTGTCCATCATCATGAAGGAAGCCCTGGAGCAGCTCGTCGGTGAGGGAGAGGTAATACCCGATTCTTAAAGGACACCTGAATGAAGAGTACCAAGTATCATCCCTATCTGTATTGCCTGCAGAAAACCGAATCCAAATACGAAATAGTGTGTCCAAGCTGTGATTTTTGCTCCGTTTTGCACCTGTCCTTATTTCAGAACCGAACAACTTTAGAAATGGAACAAATAAATATTCTTTGAGCCCAAGCTGACTTTGAAACATTTATTCAAACAATGTTTACAACGAATACGTCAGCTATGATTGTTCATCAGCGATATTTCGGCCCTTCTTGGCAAGGGTCCTCGTCAGGCTGTCAATCCTCTGGTTCAACTTCGGGGAAGGAAACAAACCTGTAATAAATAACTGAAGCTTCTACTTCAGTTATTTATTACAGGTTTGTTTCCTTCCCCGAAGTTGTACCAGAGGATTGACAGCCTGTCTCCAATCGACCCTTCTTCTGGAATATTTTTTAACCAGTTAAGCCCAAACGTATATCTAAAGGAAATCCCAATACGATCCGGCCAGCGCTGTACAAGATTTGAATTAACTGCGCTTTTTGTCTTGGAGTCTGCATGTGCAAACCTCCAGAAACCAACATCCCTATTTTGAAAACGTCACGCTCAGGAGAAGAATGCTCTCTGTGGCCATGTCTGTAAATGGATTCTCCATGGTGTGTTCAACTATGGTTTCATTGTTCAGGTGTCCTTTAAAGCTTTAGCGATATTGATGTAGTTCACTTGCATGTTTTCTATGCCAAACAAAAAATAGGTTCCTGGATTCAAATCCCGTCTGAGGAGCATTTTTGTTTTTCAGTTCACTACTCATAAAATGTTTCCATCTCAAGGGCATCTTTCCATTAAAATTATGTATTTGGTCTGGGGTCCTTGTGGTTCACAAGCCCCTCGGTAGCTCAAATGGTAATAGGGCCTGCCTTGTAAGCAGAGGGTCCTGGGTTCAAATCCCGGCTGAGGAGCATTTTTCTCTTTCAATTCACTACTTATAATATGCCAAACAATTTCTGGTCTCGACCGCTTTTAGCTCGAGTTTTGATCACCGTCGGAAAAACTGCCATCTCCTGATATACGTAACGACGTACTGCTGCTTTCGAGATCGGGCTCCGAATTTCAACCAATCAATCACGTTTAATCCGAATAGCTAAAAGCTAGAAAAGAAAATTTACAAAATACACAGACACACAAGAAACAAAATAACTAGTACACTTACAAGAAATTACCAAAAATAAATAATGGGATGAAACTACGTAAAAATTGGGTTGAAGAATTAGCGGGATGTGGGGAAAACTGATTGCCGGTATTCCTCTCAGACCGACGCATGGAAGACGGGAGGGGAGGGGGGAATAGATGGTCCATCTGGGGATAGCACGTTATCTTAGCTCCAAATTTGTTTGAAAGAGTATTTCTACGTACTGATAATTTAGAAATGTCAAGTTTAATGAGAGCCTCTTCGTATGTAATATTATGATCACCCAGAATGATTCTCATAGCTCTCTTTTGGACATTTTCCAGGCGATCATAGAGCTCTACAGAAAGAGAAGAATGCCAAACCGGTGAAGCATATTCTAAATGAGGACGGATTTAAGTTTTAAAATAACACAGGAGGCATTTAGTATCCAAACCGAAAGATTTAAGGGTGGAGATAGATTTAATTAAAAAGTTGGATTTACGGATAATATTGTCAACATGAGAATTCCATTTCAATTTCTGTCTTACCAAGGGGATCTGTGTAGAATAAGCGGAAATGTGGTTTAGATTAGATTAGATTATATATGGGGTTTATTGGAAAAAATACTAGAATTACAAAAACCCTCCAGAATTCCACACTTGTTAGGAGTTTTAACAAATATTCAAACAATGCTTACAACGGATACGTCAGCTACGATTCTCATCAGCGATATTTCGGCCCTTCTTGACCCAGAAGATTGACAGCCTGACGAGGACCCTTGCCAAGAAGGTCCGGAATATCGCTGATTAAGAATCGTAGCTGACGTAACCGTTGTAAACATTGTTTGAATATATGTTTCAAAGTCAGCTTGGGCTTAAAGAATATTTTGGTTTAACAAACCCCCTTTGAAAGATTAGCTTACATAACGCTATAATAAAGAAAGAAATAAGAAAAAAGAAAGGAAGAGAAAAGAATAAAAGAAACAAGATTACGCACTTGCTCGGTTCATGGTCAAACTCCCCCCCAAAAAAATATACACTCGAAAATCCCGTCTCCAAAAACAAACTAAACCAAACAAATGAAACTGAATCTTTTGATGTTATGAGACGGAAAGCGATAGTTAGTTTTGTTGCAAGGGTAGAAGTTTCCGAAAATCCACTTTTAAAGGCAATTCGTGAGATTGCAGAATGCCGTTCCGGCCATTTCTACCGACTTTTCCGTCGACTGTGTTATTGCCCCGAGCCACCGAATGGTTAAAATGATTGTATATATTTAGTAAAGAAATTTCCTGTCTTAGTGTAATTTTATTATGTGATGTGTATTATCACGAATCAAATAAATTGATTGATTGATTGATTGAAATAAACAAATATATGGCTTCTGTAGTATGAGCAAGGTTTTAAAAGGCTTCGAATATTTACAGTTTGCTGAATCTTCGGTTTCACTACACTCGGCCGAGAGCGTGTTGAGTGGTTGTAACTATCTGACCCTTTCCCTTGCGTCATGAAAGCTGGGGAATTCTCTCCATTTTGCGATCCAAAGTTCCGGAGACTAAAATAGAGCTTAGTGTGGGTCAAAGAAAATCCAGAATTGCGTGACGTTGAGAGAGAGAGATCGGTATATTTAGAAACTATCATAGCATAACTAAATTCAGTTTCTTACAAATTACAGATAACGAACATATAAATAACATACATACACTACGATCAGCATTGAACACCGAAGTAAAAAAAAAAAAAGGCACAAAAGTTCCTGTAACGATTAGTGCGGACTTTAGGGGGTAGAAGTTTATTTTGCTATCGAGTTCGATTATTGGGAGGGGCTGTTTCCGGTAGCAGTGACCGGTGGCTCGTATTGGCTATGATACATTTTTCCAGACTGCAAAATCAGTTTTTCAAGCCGGACTTTAGGCGGTGATAAATTCAGTTTCTCAAGGGCCGGTTCGTAGGGTATGTCCAAGTTTTGGAGTATGATCCATGTTACTCTTTTCTGGACGGACTCTATGTCGTGTAATAGGTAGGCTGTGCGGATTGCAGATGGACCCCACACGGGGCACGCGTGCTCTAGCAACGGGCGAACGTAAAACAGGTAAGCACGGAGAAGACTTTCAGTGGAAAAAGCAGGGCCAGTTAAAGGAAGGGAAGCGTTATATGGTTCCATGCAACTCGCATCAGTACTAGTGTTGGCCGATGTTTGGATTTTTCGATACGCTATATATATCGATATTTTCACTTTCCGGAATCGATAGAGCGATATCGATATTTCGGTACCATGTTTCACTATAGTATACATCTCGTTTCACAAAAATTTAAGAGCAAAATTGTCGTAAAAAGTATCTTTCAAACTGAATTACGAAGAACATATTGCTCCGATTTCGGATATGTAAATGTGACTTGCGTTGGATTATTTACAAGATTGAGCCAATCACGTCACAGAGATCGTAGTTACTACGTTACTACGCTCCGAGCGTGGTACGCAAATAATTACTATTTTGAGAAGTTTGGAACGGTCAGCGTAGTGACTTTTCGCGAGGTGGGAACGAAAATATTTACTGATGTTGGGGGTGGAACAAGGTGGAACAAGGTCGTAGTTATGAACTACTTAATATGGTCATACTATTGTCATTGTCAACTGATCAATAAACTAAAATGATTCTAGGCGCTGATCAATCGAGCGAAGCGGTCTATCGCCAGGAACGAGTTCTCGTCACTACTCGCGATTCTGCCCATCCTGAAACATTCCCAGTCGCTCAAGAAGGAGTTCGATGCGCTTTTAGAAGGTTGCGACACCCAAGTGAGGACGAAGTTCACAGGATTTATAAACCAGTACTATGAGGTGGTAAGTCGGTTCCTACCTTTGAATTCAGGATCGGAAAGGCTAATGGCCTAGACTTCTAAATCGAGTTCCGGTTACTAGTTTATTTCTCACTGGTTAATATGTCACTTGTATTAGTTTTGGGAAAGTGGACTGTTGGGAATTATTTGACACGAGGCAAATCACTGATCCTGTAGCTCCCTACTATTCCTTTAGGGATCGACTAAAAAGAGACACGGCACGGCATAGTGTAGGAGGAATGAGTATTAAAAAGAGGCACTATTGTGGCCACCACCCTCGAAACCACATCACGCACGAAAACTAAAAGGGCCCTTTCAGGCTACAGAGTAAGATAAGTAACTAATTTATTCATAACCCGCCGTTTTCAGAAAGAGGAGTAAAAAAGAAAATAAATAAAACACATAAACATACACAAAAAGACACTTAATTTCAATCGTCGGCCAGGAAGCAGTGTAGAAGGTCGTGTGCTGGTTGGGTTCTGTTGTCAATGATTTTTGATAGCGTCGAAGAAACATCCAAATGGGTAACACTTGCATCTTGAATTTTGAACTTCTCCGCCAAAGTATGGTCATGGCATAGTTTCGACAAGTGGAGCAGGTGCTTTGCATATTTAAGATAACATGATCTCATCTTTTTTATCTCCTTCTTTCGCAGAACATGAGTGACACCAGAACGAAATAGTATAGAAGGAGCGCAGAAGGTGCTGTACAATTTTCCCAAAGCTTTAAGAGTGAGGGGCAGGAACAATCTTCTAACGTGTCTTCTTTTAGGCTCTGGAGTTACGAACTCTGACTTACTTTTTCTACTTTTACTACTTGCTAATCTCTTTTTATTACTCGCGCCTCCTGCGGCATGTTGTGCGGTGCTGTGCCTCCTCTTAATCGATCCCGTTCCTACATCCAAACTGACTTCGAATCATGTCCTAGCACATGTGTATGCACTTAAATTGGGAGCACCGGAATTCAGGAACCCTCCCTCCAACTTCCCCCACAGTTATCGGATTCGATCCGGTCTTGTCAACTCTGTATCTAAGGCTTGTGCTTGCTCTTACCACCAAATTTCATCCCGATCCGTCAACTCTGAACATGTCAAACGATTTCCGGTTCCCCCTCTAACTCCCCCCAAAGTCACCAGATCCATTCCGCACTTGAAGTGTGACATCTGAGCAGGGGCGTAGCTAGCTCTTCTCTGTTGCGGGGTGGTGAGAAGCGGCGTGTGCCGACAGTGGGGTGTCGTAAAGTGCAAAACGGACACGTCATCCGAATTTTATTAGAGCCATGTTATTTCGGTCCTTCTTGGCAAGGGTCCTCTTCAGACTCAAGCAGCTCAAATTGGGAAATTAACTTGTAAAAAAGTTAAAAAAAAAGCCTTGGCTGAAGGACTACTCACACTGTACAAAAAATCTTGCAGTATTTGCTACTGGGATTAATCTTGTCTCTAAAAAGATAATCTTATCTCTTATTCAGATTAATCTTATCTCAGTAATCCCAATAGCAAATACTGCTGAACTCTAATCCTTACTCGGAGAAACATTTTACAATGTAAGTAGTAAACGGTCCATATGTACCCACTTTCAAAAAGAACGACAAAGCAAAATCTAAAAAACCAGTAGATAATTTAAACACACTATCAAGCAAGTTTTCACTAGGCATCGAAACAAGCCTCCTTGATTTTTAAAAAATTAATTATCAGTATCACTGTACTGAAAAAAAAAATTGACATGCACCGTTAGCCTACGTCATAGATAATTTATGCTTGTCTACAGTTATCCGGGCTTTAGACAATCGAGGTTGTTTCGAAATTGACATTGGCTGCTACTGCTACGATAGAGATGTGCTTAATTGAACACTTCTTTAACTGTCTCACTAACTTGTTTGCTATTTGCTTACAAAACAATAAATTGGAAAGGAATTTGGCAAACTTAATATCGGTCAATAGCCAACTGTTTCAGCTTTGTTCTGGCAGAAACACTGAGTTTACACTGGAAAAAAAAAAATACAGATTAAGATTCATTCATTCATTCATTCATTCATTTATTTATTTCCCTCAAAGAATATATAATGAGGAGTACTAAAATAAATTTAAAAAACACTGATACAAATAACTTTCATAACAATAAATAACAATTGACGTACATTAAACAAAGCACTGTACTTACTTAACTATTGGCTTTTTAGCGAAAAACGGAAACAGATTCTTCAGAATCAGAATATTATTAGCTTTAGCTACAAAATTATCAAATTTCTGCTGAATTGCCAGGGCAGGATCTTTAGTGAATTAATTAGAGGTGTATTTCTAGCAAATAAAGGGTATCCAAGCAAAAATTTACAGTATTTAAAATAGCACACACGGACACTAGCAATCATACCACGATTAAAACCATTCACCACCACCGCTGGAAAAATGACTATTGGTAAAACAGTTGACTGGTATATACGGGCAAGAATATCACGTCTAAGCTTACCCCTCAGATGGATTAAAGCTCCAAACGTCTTACGGATTTTTAGTTCAATATTTCTTACTACAGTTGATTGAAAATTACGTTTCACTGAACAATAGGGGATTCCAAGGTAAGTCACAACATCAAGGGGTTGGAAAAGGTTCCCACCACCACAGTTTAAGGACGAAATACCATGCGGATCATTAATCTCAATTGCGTCTTCTTCTTTTTGAGAGCAGCTGGAGGTTCAAACGCCATCTATTTCGTTAAGTTACGTTCCACTTAGCAAAATGAAAGGAATACCAGGTAGCAGTAATCAGCAACCTGACCAGAGGCGTTACTAGCCAAAAATTTTTTTTGGGGGGGGGGGGGCAAGGAATTCAAAGACTGGCTGATGTTTTTTACCGACTGTTTTGACGATAAAACGACTGATTTTCAGAAAAATCGACTGTTTTTCAGAAAAATCGACTGTTTTTCAGAAAAATCGACTGTTTTTCAGAAAAATCGACTGTTTTCATGAAGAAAATCAACTGTTTTGACGCAAAATCGCGGTGCTTCCCGCAGACTCGCTTATTTTTTACCGACTGGCCAACAAAATTGGGGGGGGGGCGTCCCCCCCCCCCCCCGGTCGTGACGCCCCTGAACCTGACAACGCAGTTTTCAACTAAAAGTGGCACATGTCAATAAATTAATGGATTAAATATTTTTGGCAAATATTTTGCAGCAAAAGTTGTCTTGTATAGATTTAGTTTTTTCTTCGGCAAACTTTCACTGTTAGGTGGCGTGGACATAGGCATACCTCTACTGCACATTGGACTACCATCGGATTTTTGTCTAACATAATGAGATCTATTAATAAGTTCATCAGTTCTACGATGACCATTTGGAATAACGGAGTTCGAAAATCGGAATCTGGAATTCGAATAACCTTGCTTCAAGTGAGCAGCGAAAGGTCATTACAGGAAAATGTTAATGTTATCGTCCTCTGGACCCCTCCACTGTTTTTTTCTTTTTTTTGTTTTCTTTCTTTCTCGTTCCTTGTTTCCCTTATTTTTCTCTGTTTTTCATTTAAAGTTGAAACCAGTCAACCATTTTTTATTTTTCTCGTCTCCTCCCTTTTTCTTTATATAGAGTATTCAGTTAGTTGATTCTGTTTCTTTTTTAATTAATATTGGTTATTTCCATGGCACTCGTTTTGTGTTTTCCTGGCAGGAATGTTAATTATGTATTTTTTGTCTTTAAATATCGTCCAATGAAACTCAAACTGTTTTATTTTATTTCAGTGCCTGTCCGGGTTGAACTCGTTTCTCGAGTACATCCGCTCGGACAGTGGAGCCCACCTCCCCAAAGATGGCACTGTATATGAAGTAACTAGCAACGTCCTGGTATTCCTGGAGCAGATCCTAGATTATGTTGATACTATTGGACCCCTTTTAGCCAAAGACGATTCGTATAAAGACGCTGCTAGGGGAGCGAAAACGAAGGAAGAAAGAAATAGGGCCCTAGTGGGTCTGTATGTTAGTAAGTACTGAGTTTTCTCTTCACGGTCTTCTCTTCAAGATTCATTTGATAAATAAGCTATCGTAGTTATGGCTGCCGCCGTAATAATTTACGCTACCATTTACAACATAATAAATACTACGTATGATTAATCACACTAGTAAAAAAAAATGAACGAATAAATTGCTGAAACGATTTGTCCTGCATCGCACTTGTTCAAATTTGTTCTTGGGGCGTGTGTTTCTGTTGATTGCAACGGCGGGGGGGGGGGGGGGGGGGGGGGGGAGGTAGCAAGGAACGGTGCCTACCACTCAAAAGCACGGAGTGCCCAAATTTGCACATCAGCTGGTACCTACGTCCTTTAAGGGTTGGGATTCGTAGAGTTACGAGGGCAGATTTGTATGAAACAAACTTGGTTCCTAAAATGATTTTTAAGGCCCGTTTTTGCACTGTTTCAAGTCCATCGTTAATGAAGACGGTGTTGTGCCCTTGTGGTCCCCATACTGGGCACGCGTATTCCAGCAGAGGGCGTACATAACATGTGATCAGGATCTGTTGTTAGAAGTTATTCATTTATTCAGAAAGTCCAGTCGACCAAAAAGCCTTAGTTGCGTTTTTGCAGATACCATGGTATCTATTACCACGGTAACTTAATCTGCAATTAGTCTTTTTTGCAGTTACCGCGGTATGGTTGCTCTGCCAAAACGACAATTGCCGAAATTGCGCTTTTCGAAGTCATCCCTAAAGAAAACTTCTTTCTCGCCAATTTTACAAAATCCTAGTCTCTGTTATTGGTAATAATGAAAGTGGGAAGACTTTTTCAGATACCACGATCAGTTACGACGGTCGCACCACAGCACAACGCGAGTATTGAAAATCGCGAAAAGTCGGGAATGGAGTGAGAAAACTGTCAGGCATTTCAGTATGCAACGTATCTGTAGAGTAGCTTTCTCTGGCACGTCATAATAGCAAGAACTAATAATCAGATAGAACTTCTGTGTTTAGTCGCATGCAGCGACTATGAAAAACCCGACAAAACTGAGCCGACCTAGAGGTATTTACTCAAGCTTTGAGCTAATGTTGATATCCGTTTACTCATCTTCCGTCTTCGGCTCTTCCTAGGCTCTTCTGCTAGTGATGATAAAGTGAGATGACTTTCCCAGATACCATGATCAGTTACCCCGGTCTATCTGAATACCAATGGTACCAAATCTGCAAAAACGCCTTTTGACCATGGTATCAGATACCTCGGTAACTGCGAAAACGACTTTAGACCGTGGTATTAGACACCATGGTATTTGCAAAAACGCAACTCTTGATTTTGGGATACCCTGTATGCCTACCGACGAATTCCCTGTGACAGTTGCTGGGTACCAGTGGATAGCTTAATCCTGACTCATCCACCGTAAAGCCGTCGTGGCTAGCATGCTGGCCTCCCAGGTGCAGGGACGCTGGTTCCAGTCTCGGCGCTGCCAACCGTTTGATTTGGTACGTTCGTAACTCTATACGACCAGCCAAAGTTCATCCAGATTCAAGAAATCTGGGAAAGGTGACAGGAAGGGTGTGCAAATCACAAGTACCGCCCACTGCGCTTCCTTGATGAGGACAGAGAATCAGAGACAAGCACCGGCAGTTTGGCCTGTCAAGGCTAATGCAAAGCAAGAGAAAAGGCTTTCTCCTCTAAATAATTCTAAGAAATTTTGAGTAGTCGAACGGACCAGAGTTAAAAATCCCATCAAAAATGCTCTTGAAACTATTGATTGATTCAGCATTAACCGCATCTTCGGTAAGGCTGTTCCAAGGATCAACAACTCTGTTGCCAAAACCCCACTTAAAAACGTCCTTGTGGAATATTGATTTTACCTGCACCTTTTTTTTTTTACTATGGTTTGAATTCTGATTGGTTGATTTCAAAAAGGTCAATCAAATGATCAATATTTTATTCAGTCTGCTTTGGCGTAGGGTGTCCAAAGTAAAAGCTTTGTTGTAGAATAAAAAAGCCTCCCAATATCGTGATTTTTCGCCATCTTTCTTCTCCCCTTCCGAGTTTCTTCGGTTTCCGACAGGCAACACGTAGTTCAAAAAATAGATGGTGCTCTGGGTGATTTAACTTGGATAGATAGACCGTTGTTTGCCCTGAACATGAAAAAAGGGTTAAGAAATACAGCAAATGAAATATTACAGACTTTCCCAAACCCTCTCCCTAGTTAATTCTTCGCTCTGACGCCAAAACGTTATTTTATTTTGAAATAAGCTGTTACTATTATCACGATCAAATAATCTGACAGAACCTCCGTCTCCCTATCTCTGTAATGTGACTATGCGGAGTCGAATATTTCCCCATACCCTGTCCGCTGCGAACGAGCGGAGGTTACTAGCTTCGCCCCACATCACGTTTAGTTACCTCTACAAATAACTATCGCTGTTAAGTCGCTGGTGAGGAAAAGTAGGAGTCAAAGCTGATGGGTTCTATGGCCGCGCTCCAGAGCGGGTCAGCTCCGGAGTACGTTTCCTGCCAACCTCCGTCACTATTTCTAGTGCAATAAGCAACGGCGAAGACGGAAGATGAGTAAACGGATATCAACATTAGCTCAAAGCTCGAGTAAATACCTGTAGGTCGGCTCAGTTTTGTCGGGTTTTTCATAGGCGCTGCATGCGACTAAACACAGAAGTTCTATCTGATTATTTGTTCTTGCTATTATGACGTCCCTTCCGTGATGAGGTTTTCGTAGACGTAGAAGAGAAAGCTACTCTACATATGCGTTGCATACTGAAATGCCGGACAGTTTTCTCACTCCATTCCCGGACTTTTCGCGATTTTCAATACTCGCGTTGTTTATAGATATTTTGGATCCATTCCCGGACTTTTCGCGAGTTTCAATATTCGCGTTCTTTATGGACACTTGGAGACATTTCAGGATTTATATTTGGATGTTTTCAGGTAAAGTGTTAGCGCAGCTCAACTACTGTCTTGTGACCAAATCTGACGTTTACAGTGACCCCTGCTTAAAAGCTGTTTTCCGCCTCAACAATTACCACTATGTCGTCAAGGTGTTGCTACGTTCTGGTTTGCTGGAACTGGTGAAGGTGTCTGAGCCTGGGTGCGAAGGAGTCTATAGGGATATGATTGAAGAGCAGAAGAAGTCCTACTTCCAGTGGTGAGTGGAAATTTGAGCAGCTTTTTGTCCACTGGGGAAATACCAAAAAGACTCCCCCCTTGATTATCCATAATCAATCGCTTGAGTATGTATAAAAAACATTTTGGTGTTTTTTGACAACTTGCGGCCAAACAACTAATCAGATGAGAAAACCAAGCTCAGATATGGGTTGAGCATGCATGTTTACTACAGCATCTCTTCTCTAATCGACTTCAGACAAGTCTTTTACTTTGACCAAATTCCTCGTTTTAGCAGTACTCCCGGCGAACTGCATACACAGCAAAAGAGTAGGTGACATTCAAAGGCGAACCTTTCGATCCAAATATCCGAGTTTTGGTAAATTTTGCCAGCTTCAAGGAAATAAAGATCAAAATTGGATTCAGCATGTTGACTCAATCCGATATCGAATCTCTAATCGACTTGAGAAACAACTTTGAGGTTCAACCAAATTTCCTGTTTGGGCCGGTGAAGCATTTGTCCCGCAAGACTTATTTTTTGTTCTTTGCCAGATTCCTGGTGAACTAGTTGTCCGGAAAGAAAATCAGTTTCATAGTCGGATTCAGCATGTCTCCTTACCTCTGATTCAAACCTGTAATCAACTTCAGATTCAACTTTTACTTTTTACAAATTTTCTGATTTTTTCCGGATTCCGGGTGAACTAATTGTCAGGCGTTTCATATTTATTATTGCGATTCATATTTGGGTTCAGAATGTCTCTTTACCCCTAAATCGACTCTGTCATGAGCTGTTAAAAAAAAATTTGTTGCCCCTTAATTTGAAACCTCTTCCCCATCCCTAAATATAGGGCTACATAGCACATCTTCGAACTTGACATGTACTTGACCCAAAAAGTCCTTATGCCAAGTTTGAACAAAATATCTCAACCCCTTCAAGACTTATCGTGCTAAAAGACGGACAACTGTTAGACAGACTGACAGACAGACCAAAAATGGGATCCAAAAAAGAGGTTAAGCTGAACCTTTTTTCCTTACAAAACACACGATCTTTAAAGGACCTGCCTTACCTATAACACTAACGCAACCTACTTCCGTAATCACTCCATCCATTTCTAAACCTGGAGACCCGAAGTTCGTACGGTACATTCTAACTCCTGACCTCACCTGACCCCCCCCCCAAAATTTTTTTTTTTTTTTTTTTTTTATTCAAACAATGTTTACAACGGATACGTCAGCTATGATTCTTCATGAGCGATATTTTGGCCCTTCTTGGCAAGGGTCCTCGTCAGGCTGTCACATCCTCTGGTTCAACTTCGGGGAAGGAAACAAACCTGTAAACTACAGGTTTTTTTTGTTTTGTTTTGATTACAGGTTTGTTTCCTTCCCTGAAGTTGAACCAGAAGATTTGACAGCCTGACGAGGACCCTTGCGAAGAAGGGACGAAATATCGCTGATGAAGGAAAATAGCTGACGTATCCGTTGTAAACATTGTTTGAATAAATGTTTTAAAGTCAGCTTGGGCTCAATTAATATTTACCTCACGTCTTCTCACTTGCCGTGTTTTGCTACCTTCGACGCGTATTACGCTGTCGACGGTTGTCTCCGAGAACCTTTTCCATCAGAAAAACCGGTTGTGTAATTTTTTTCCTGTTTTCGCGACGAGTCAATGGGTCTCGAGAATGGCTTAAAACAGCCAAAGCTGAGGGCAAAGTAAAGCCTAGTTTCAAAGTATTCAATTATTTTGTAATACCGGTAGTTGAAGAGTAAATAGTGGAAGGTGTCCTTTAAAGTATAACTGAAAAGCCAACTCATTGTTGTATCATTCAACTGGACATACTGCATTACTTGGATTCTACTAGGGGATTTTTTTTATTTTCCACTATCTGCTCTAGTAGTGACGTCCAGAATATCCACAGCCGTCTCCACAACACAAATTCTACTATGACGCAGAGAATTTGAATCTCAACACAAACGCGGCTTTTCAGTGGCCAATGGTAATCTTGGTGAAGACTGCTTAGTGCGTGAACACAAATTTGTGTAAATTTTATCGTCAAGCATACAACACAGGTATAAGCACATAGACGTACCACAAATCCGACAGGGAAATTCCACTATCTAAAAATCGATTATTGGTGAATAGCGGAGCAACGAAGTAACGCATTTTCATCGGGTCTTCAAGCCTCTTTAAGTGAATAAGCGATGGGTAACTAGACTGTCCTGTCCCAGTCCTTTTCGGTTAAACTTTAACATAACTGCACTACCAAGAACACATTAAAATGCATTTACATACGCGTTAGAACTAAACCTATACCGCCAAGATGTTACTTGAATGAGAGTAAATTTTTACCGAAAGTAAATTGTATGAAATACATCTTTTGTGACCTTTTTAAGTGTTATGAAGAACCTCCGGCATCCTATCTTTGTAATACGACCATGCCGAGTCGAATATATTCTACTACATTACCCGATGCAAACGAGCGGAGGAGGAGCTATGTATAATATCATAATTTGTTACCTCTAGAAACAGCTATATCGCAGTAGAACCCCGCAGAAGAATCCGAACGCCGTCTGAGTCGTCCTTTACAGCTGATTGATTGTCTGCCATTGTGACATCACGTTTAACTCGCTGCAGACAGGGTTTTCCACCCCTGCAGGCATCTTATGGTTTTTCATCTGGTATACGCAAAGGCGAAGAGAGAAGTAGACGGGTATCAACTTAGCCTCACAGCAAGTAGCTCCTCTAGCTCTGTATCCGTTTTATCGGTCGTTTTTATCGGTTTTATTGTATTGTTTGTTCTTATAGTGATATAATAATAATAATAATATAATATATTGCTAAAAATTAGGCCACAAAGCCTCTACAAAATTCGCATAAAACTGTTAAGTTTAAACTTTTCTTCCTTAAACATTCTGTCGATATGACTCTTGAACATGTTGAATGACTGGCAGTTGGCCGTTTCCTCCGGAAGGCTGTTCCAGTGAGCAGCTACACGATTCTGGAAACACCATTTCCCAATGTCCTTGTGGAATCTCTTAGCAGTTATTTTCAAGCTGTGGCCACGAAGATCGTTCTGGTTGAAGATCAGAACATCTTCAGCATACGGGTTGTCGTACATACCATGGCACAGCTTGAAAGCCTCAATCAGGTCACCGCGGTGGAACCGGTATGCCAAGGTTGGAAGCTTAAGTCTCCGAGCCGTTGCTCATAAGTTAAATGACGGAGCTTTGGTGAGAACTTAGTTATTCTCCGCTGTACTCTCTCCAGAGCCTCGTTTTTGTTGCAATAGCGCTGCCGCATCGCTGCTGGAGCACTTCTTTGCTTTTGCACAATATGCGTTTATGGATTCACTTTCTTATTGGTTGAAGCGGCAGCATCTTGCAGGGAAGCATGGACTTGGTCGGTGAGCAAGTCTGTGATACTTGAGAAGCGCTGCCGTCTTCCTCGGAAGCACTGCAGTGAAAAAACGGATGTAGAAAGAATCGGCCGAGAAGCGGACCTGCAACATGCAACAAAAACGAGGCTCAGTGCTTCAATGTCTTTGTTGTAGAATGGTCGAATTGCTGAGTGCCCATACTTGAGGATAATAAACATGATCATTCCAGTAAAGTTGAAGATCAGTTTCAAAAGTCGCTGATATGTTCCTGCTTCGCCCCAAATGTAGGAGATGAGTAGGGCTAGGGAAATGATGGTTCAAGGTTCAAGGTTTTTTTATTCTTACTTTATATAATACATAAACATTAACAATACAATACTCTGCACTTACAATTATTTCAGGGTTTGAACCGGAGAGAAGAAAATCATCGAGTGGTTCAGACCCTTCCATAAAAGAAAATCAATAAAACGAAATCGACCCAACGCTGAGTAGAAAGATCACCGCACGACAACCCCAGCACGAAGCGAAATCATTCCAAACAAAAACAACAACAAAAATGAAGGATGGGTGACTGAAAACCAGTATCACTAGAGGAAAACACACAAAAAAACATAAAAAACAACCAATCTCTTAACTGTTAATTATCCATTCTTAAACTTGTTAATGAGAATTTGAGACAGCTGTTTTTTTATACTTTCAAGGGATTTTGTAGAATCAATTTTAGGAAATAAAATTTGCCATGAATTCAAAACTGAATAAGATGGAGAAAAACGAGACCTCTCTGAAGCTACTCTTTGACTTCGGATCTTCCATTTATGACGGTTATCATACTGGTGCTTTAGTGGGCAAGGAAAGAAATCATTTGAACGGAAATATGCTCCGGAAATATGCTGGATGAGTAGGGCTAGGGAAATGATGAGGAATCCACCGATGGTATGTGTTCTAGAACAGACTTATATTCTGACCCTTTCAAGTGTTATTTTTCGCTATAATATGACATTCGCCAACTCATTTGTGCCATTTATGACATCGCCGTCTCATTCCTGCCATCTTTTACCGAACTTTATAACAAATATTGCTATGCAGTGCATATTTTTATCTATATTTTGTAGAAAAAATGGCGAATTTTAGCGTCCTGACTCGTCTGGGAGGGCTAGATTCCGATTTAAAAGGGTCTTAAGTTCAAGTTCTATTATAAATTATAAAATATTTAATAATAAATATATAATAAAAACAATGAGCAGAGAGATGAACTCAGTTCATTCAGATACAAGTTACACTATAATACAACATTAAGACAAACATATTTTGTCGCGATACATCTCCAGTTCCACTTGCCCATGAGGATCCGCCAAACTTACAAAAATAAATTTTCTTAAAAACCAAAAATTGTCAAATTTGAAGTTAAAGGTAACGGTAAAAAGGGTAAAGGTAAAGGTAACAAATATGTTCTTAAGGATGTGCAAATATATGTTGAAATGTTATCAAGCTTACGACACTTTACTTAACACGATTCTCAGTAATGACAGATTACATTAATCACCTTAATTCGCACTTTGGAGCGAATTAAGATTAGTCTTAATCTGTTGAATCGCCCTGTCATTGATGATGTGATGATTTGTTACTGTTGTGATGGTGAACGCGGGGGAAGTTTCCAAATCCCGCTTCTTACACCATTGTTGAGAAGATGGACGAGTGGAGGCGAGCTTTAATGAAGATAAGGCTCCTGGGGTGTGGGCTGAAGACATTCTGACACCGTAGGTGCCCACTAGACCCAGGACCAGTTAGGAAACCGGACATAAGAGAGAAGGGAAAGCCTCGGGGAATTCTATAGCTCAGCCGCAGTCAATCCAGAAATCCCTAATCAAGCTGGTTCACACATCCTAGCGAAGCTGGAATCACATATCCAGTCAAGCCCGAGGCCTACTAGCCGAGATGGACCATAACGACAATAGTTAATTCTCGTATTACGTGAACAAGAGTTTGACACATAATATATAAGCAAGTATGAAGCGAACAGTTGAGTCGCTAACTAAGTATATAAACAACTCTTAACATAAATTATAATATAGAGTAACTGAGGTCTTGCTCCGACCCAAGATGAAACAGAACTCTTCTTGGCTGCGGACTCATTCCGCAGCCAAAATACTTAGAATGAAATGGATCAAAGCCTGACCTCGGATTAGCCAGCAGGTAACTGGAGCTAGTGGATAGAGACCCAGTGACCTATTATCACGATGCCGGGAAATTAATGATGGTGATGAAAACCGAAGAGATATATAGAAAAGTAGGCGATAAAGGGATGGGATAGCTAGGAGGACTGTTGCAGAGCAAAGTGCTTTGGGATGTCTCCATAACACACCTCCCCCCCCTTGGGCAGAATGGTGTACGGGCAGCAAAAGATTCTACAATTTTTTCATTCCAGCCCCACCGACTAACATACCATCGATAGCTAAGCCATCGTGGCAACCCAGGTTTCTGACAGAGAGGGCAATCAAATAAGTGTGAAAAATCAAAGCCCACTCTCTGTTCAGTTAGTTCAAGGTCCTTATTGAGCTTCAGTCCTACTGAACTTACCCTGACCACACGAGCCAAACCAAAACAAATACAAAAGACGAAATAAAGGCAGAATTAAAATTTGATCTGTCTATGCCTTTAAGTTCTGACATAAATTAGCGGCTGGAAGAAACTTTAAAAGGGAATTATCAGGGAAATATTGGGGAAATGTTGCCAGTACCACAACTCGTCCCAAAGAGAAGTCTCTGAGATTTGTTAAAAATAGAAAGTGGGAAAGGTAAAACTAGGAGGAATTTGGGAGGAAAGGGAAAAAGAAAGACCGCAATTTTAAAAATTACTCCAGTTAACTGTTGCAACGACCCAAGGTAAGACCTTGATGAGAAAAACTTGGGAGTAGAAATGGGGAGGGTCCTACGCACTCTAAGCCGCATAATAAAGCACTAAGTTCAAGTATTTAAAGCGCAAAAGATAAGCGCGAAGCAGGTTAAAGGACGAGTGACCTATTGTCACGATGCCGGGGAAATTAATGATGGTGATGGAAACCGAAGAGATATATAGAAAAGTAGGCGATAGAGGGAGGGGATAGCTAGGAAGACTATTGCAGAGCAAAGTGCTATGGGATGTCTCCATAACATTAGGCATCAGATGCATCCCAGTAGTACTTCGAGTGTAGACCAATCCACTCTTCATCTAGCGACTTTTTGAAGGCTTCCTCGTTGGGTGCTCATACCATCTGTTGACAACTCGGCGTGAAAAGAACTGTTGTCGTTTCTGAGATGTCACACTCAAAGCGTTCTGTTCATGGGGCGTTTAAGGGTACTCGGATTTGAGATATGCACTGTCAGAAATTTCATAATAGATAACACGAGGATGCGCGGGATCAACAGATAACACTTCGGATGTTATCTTTTGGGTTTCAAACTGTTGTGTATAATAAGCGTTACCATCAGGAAGAACCGAAAAACCGCCAAAAACTATCTGCTGAGTTTTCTGATATCATGACGATGAGGAATAAAGTCAGTAGATGCTTTTTTGGCTCTTCCCAACAAAGCTTGTTATGCATAACATTTCATGCCTAACGTTTTCAGACACAATAGAAAACCCCCGAAGTGTTATCTGTTACGCATAATCTGTTGAAAGAGTGTATCCTCGTGTTATCTGTTATGAAACTTTAGACAGTGTGGTGAAGAAGGTATAAGCAGGGACCCATAAATTTCCTGTAATGACTCGCCATTCAGGGGGCTTGTCATTTCCTATGCTTCTATGTTGCTATGTTGCCCGAGCCTCACCTAGTTTCCGAAAATTCCGCTTGGTCGAATCGGTGTTCTTGCTCAGATATACAAAATTGCCAGCATGCCACCAGGTACCTAAGCTAGTACAACAGATCCAGGATGCTCCTCCATTACAGAGAAATATTCCTAATTCAGCACAACAGCTGCGAAAATTTTTGCCTATCTGGATAGTCGGGTATCTTATCCCCGTGAGTATTTCTCGAACTATCTGACGCTCGGTCAAGAGCGCATCAGAAATCTCTTATTGACTAGCCCCGGAATGGTGAGTCATTACAGGAAATTTATGGGTCACTGGTATGAGTGACAAGCGAAATTTCCGCATTTTCATCCTGCTTCATAAAAAGTGCTAGTATTTTTTTCTCTCGATTTGCCGAGTTAGAGCTCTTTTGAACAACTGGTTTCGTTTCTTTCCAGCTGGGCAAAGGTGTTGAACCCTATTATAAACGGTGACGATGTCCCCGTAGCCGTTCTGGTATCAGGGAAACTACGAGATAAGGACCGGGCATTGATCAAGGATAAGTTTTCTGTAAGTCTATCGCTTATTTCCTTAAATCAGCGTGCCTGTCTAGTTTGTCGGCGAGATATCTTAATACCATTGTCTCGATCAGTGGTTCCCAACCAGTGGTACGCGTACCCCAAGGGGTACGCGAGACCCTTGCAAGGGGTACGCGAAGGAACCAAAACTGATTTAGTCTGCAGCTTCAAAATCTCGCCTCGCTCGTTTTCGAGTGCCGAAAGCCTAAAATTACCAGCAGAGGCATCACCAGCCACAATGTATCTTAAGGGGCAAGGTATTTTTACTGACAGACTTTTTTTTTGTTGTTTTTAAATAACTGCTTTTACGAAAAATGGTGGCGCTTCGCGCCGACTCTTTTCTTTTAGGTCGTCTGGCCGACCTTTTTGGGGGGATGGGTATGTATACCCGTGCGTGACTCCTCTAATTACAAGCCCTACTGAAAGTCAGTGAAAAAATGTTGATTCAAAAACAGCTCGCCTGCTGCCGTAAAATGTGTTCCTGTGTCAAACAGTATTGTTTCAAGAAGAATCGAAGACATTGCAAGTGATATTGTCAACGCTGCGAATCAAGCTAACAAAACAGTTTGCGATGTAGCTTGATAAAAACACGGAGAACATCAAAACCAAACACAGAAATAGGCTTACTGTAAATATATTCCGCTAATGTCAAGCCGAGATTTGACAAAATGCGTGCTATAAAGCAGCCTCTAGTAATTGCCGCATTGATTTTATATATATTTTACAGTTGTATGCCTTATCATTTATGATAATAACAATCGTCTTTTTCACGTTCTGAAAAAGGGGTTACGCAATCTTTTAGAACCTTGATTAAGGGTACGCGGTACGGAAAAGGTTGGGAACCACTGCTCTAGATAGTGCTTTATATTCTCCTTTAATAGAGTGTCGTATTATTTTTCCCTGTTCCCCTGCAATGCCAAATTGAGCCCTGTGGAGGGTAGTATCGGAACCAGGGGCGTCACGACTAGGGGGGGGGAGGGGGGCGCCCCCCTCCCGAATGTTGTCGGCCAGTCGGTAATAATAGTTGAGTCGGCGCGAAGCGCTTCGATTTTTCGTAAAGACAGTCGATTTTTTTTCTTGTAATCAGTCGATTTTTTTTTAAACACAGTCGGTTTCTCATAAAAATTGTCGTTTTCCTTAAGAATGCTAGTTTTTGGAATCCCAAAACGTAAGAGGAGGGATTCGTTGGGTCATCGGACAAGTCAAGTTCGTAAATGGGCTTTGTAGCCTTACATTTAGGGGTGGGAGAGGGGGTTCAAATTAAGGGGAAAACACAATATTTTGAAACAGCTTATGTGATAGTCAATTATGGGGAACACAATGGTGAAAACCATTTTGTCATCGGACAAGTAGTTCACCCGGAATCCGGCCGAAACCGGAAAGTTTGTTGAAAGTAAAAGTTTTATTTGAAGTTGATTAGATGTTCGATCTAGAGGTAGGAACACATGCTTAATACGATGGTAAAAAACATTTTCTTGACGGACAAGTAGTTCGCCCGGAATCCGGCCCAAACCGGAAAGTTTGTTAAAATTAAAAGTGTTATTTGAAGCTGATTAGATGTTCGATTTAGGGCAAGAAGACATGCTGAACACTTATGTGAAAACAATTTTCTACGCGGACATGTAGTTCGCCCGGAATCGGGCCGAAACCGGAAAGTTTGTTAAAAGTAAAAGTTTTATTTAAAGTTGATTAGATGTTAGCTTTAGGGGTAGGAAGACATGCTGAACACGATGGTGAAAACCATTTTCTTGACGGACAAGTAGTTCGCCCGGAATCCGGCACAAACCGGAAAGTTTGTCAAAATTTAAAGTTTTATTTGGAGTTGATTAGATGTTCGATTTGGGGCAAGAAGATATGAAAACAATTTTCTACGCGGAATCGGGCCAAGACCGGAAAAATTTTAAAATTAAAAGTTTTATTTGTAGTTGATTAGATATCCGATTTAGGGGTAAGAAGAGATGCTGAATCTGTGTGTGACGATAATTTTTTACCCGGACATATCGTTCGTCCGGAATCCGGCTGGAGTCGGAAAATTTGTTATAAGTTAAATTTTTGTTTGAAGTTGATTAGATGTTCATTATTGGGGAAAGAAGATACCCGGAGTTCGTTTTTGAGCTTTCTTTTTTCGCCGGACAAGTAGTTCCGGAATTCGGCCAAAACTGGGAAATTGTCAGAAGGAAGTTTTCGTCAAAACAGATATGACTTATAGGGGTAAACACACTCGCTGAATCCATATCTGAACTTGGTTTTCTCAGATGATTAGCTATTTGGCATTAATCTCTTTCTGACTTTTAATAGTAATAATGTTCAAAGAGTCTGGCGAAGACTGGATCTGGCTAAGACAAGACCCGGTCGTCTGGGTCAGATATTGAATTGTTGGGATCCCATCGAAACCCTTGGTCTTGTTCTTAAGGTCAGCCGATTTTTCGTCAACACAGTCGTTTTCTCAATAATAGTCGTGTTTATCTACAAAAACAGTCGGTAAAAATGACCAACCAGTCGGTAAATACTTGCCCCCCCCCCCCCAAAAAAAAAAAACAACAACAACATAAACCGATGAGAAGGTTCTTGCCCCGTTGTTATTACTCTTTATACTCGGACCGGCGGCTTATGTCCCACTTGGGATCATTATATGGTAGCGTTCGAGCGGCAGCAGTATTCACCCTTCGAAGGCGTATTTAGGATCGTAGTCTTTCGTTTGGTAGTTCGAGCTGACTTACTGTATTGATAAATCGGTATCACAAAATTCCTGATTCTTCACAACAACTTTTGCTTGGCTTATTTCTAATTGGTATCTCAATCGCATCTCTGTCGATTCTCATCTGCTTCAAAACCGCTCTTCTGTTTCTGCTCTCCGTTACCACCGTTTCCGTTGTTGCACCACATCAGATAAGCCCGAAAACCTCAGTTTCCAGGATGCTACGTTTTTGGGATCCCAAAACGTAAGTGGAGGGATACCTATGACATCGCAAAAGTTGTCCATCTGTCCGTCCGTCCGTCCGTCCGTCCGTCCGTCCGTCCGTCCGTCCGTCCGTCCGTCCGTCCGTCCGTCCGTCCGTCTGTAAGCACGATAACTCTCGAAGGGAATGAGATATTTTGATGAAACTTGGTGTGAGGGTTCGTTGGGTCGTCGGACCAGTCAAGTTCGTAGATGGGCTTTGTAGCTCTACATTTAGGGGTGGGGGAGGGGATTCAAATTAAGGGACAAACAAAATATTTTGAAACAGCTAATGTGATAGTCGATTATGGGGTAAGAAGACATGCTGAGCACGATGGTGAAAACCATTTTGTCATCGGACAAGTAGTTCGCCCGGAATCCGGCCAAAACCGGAAAGTTTGTTGAAAGTAAAAGTTTTATTTGAAGTTGATTAGATATTCGATTTAGGGGTAGGAAGACATGCTGAAGAAGATGGTGAAAATTATTTTCTCGACGGACAAGTATTTCGCCCGGAATCCGGCCCAAACCGGAAAGTTTGTTGAAAGTAAAAGTTTTATTTGAAATTGATTAGATGTTCGATTTAGGGGTAGGAAAGCATGCTGAAGACGATGGTGAAAACTATTTTCTCGATGGACAAGTATTTCTCCCGGAATCCGGCCCAAACCGGAAAGTTTGTTGAAAGTAAAAATTTTATTTGAAGTTGATTAAATGTTCGATTTAGAGGTAGGGAGACATGCTGAAGACGATGGTGAAAACTATTTTCTCGACGGACAAGTATTTCGACCGGAATCCGGCCCAAACCGGAAAGTTTGTCAAAATTAATAGTTTTATTTGGAGTTGATTAGATGTTCGATTTAGGGCAAGAAGACATGCTGAACACTTATGTGAAAACAAGTTTCTACCCGGACATGTAGTTCGTCCGGAATCCGGCCAAAACCGGAAAACTGTTGGAAGTCAAAGTTTTATTTCTAGTTGATTAGATAAGCGATTTAGGGGTAAGAAGAGATGCTGAGTCCCTGTGTGACAATCGTATTTTACCCGGACATATAGTTTGACCGGAATCCGGCTGGAATCGGAAAATTTGTTATAAGATAAATTCCTATTTGAAGTTGATTAGATGTTCATTACTGGGGAAAGAAGATACCCTGATTTCGTCTTTGAGCTTTCTTTTTTCGCCGGACAAGTAGTTCTGGAGTTCGGCCGGAACCGGGAAATTGGCAGAAGTGCCAGGAAGTTTTCGTCAAAACAGATATGACTTATAGGGGTAAACACACATGCTGAATCCAAATCTGAACTTGGTTTTCTCAGGTGATTAGCTATTTGGCCTTAATCTGTTTCTGAATTTTAATTGTAAAAATGTTCCAGGAGTCTGGCGAAGACTGGATCTGGCTAAGACAAGTTGTTAAAAGTAAAAGTTTTATTTGAAGTTGATTAGATGTTCGATTTAGGGGTAGGAAGACATGCTGAAGACGATGGTGAAAACCATTTTCTCGAAGGATAAGTAGTACGCCCGGAATCCGGCCGAAACCGGAAAGTTTGTTAAAATTAGAAGTTTTATTTCGAGTTGATAGTTTGATAGTCGATTATGGGGTAAGAAGACATGCTGAGCACGATGGGGAAAATCATTTTGTCATCGGACGAGTAGTTCGCCCGGAATCCGGCCAAAACCGGAAAGTTTGTTAAAAGTGAAAGTTTTATTTGAAGTTGATTAGATGTTCGATTTAGGGGTAGGAAGACATGCTGAAGACGATGGTGAAAATCATTTTCTTGACGGACAAGTAGTTCGCCCGGAATCCGGCCAAAACCGGAAAATTTGTTAAAAGCAAAAGTTCGAGTAGATGACAGATTAAGGGGTAAGAAGGGAGGCTGATTCGGTTTATGACGATGTTTTTTTACCCGGACATATAATTTTTCCGGAATCCGTTTGTAACCGGATTTTTTTTTAAGTCAAACTTTTATTCAAAGTTGATTAGATGTTCTTTATAGGGATAAGGAGATACGCTGGTTTTGTTTCTGTATTTTTTTTGTTTGCTGGGCTAGTAGTTCGCTCGGAAATCGGCAGGAAGTCCCGGTCAGTATCGTCAAAATAGATATGGTTTATAGAGGTATATCTGAACTTGGTTTTCTCTGATAATTAGCCTGTCCAAGACTGGATCTGGCGAAGACAAGACTCGATTGTCTGAATCAAATATTAGATTTTTGGGATCCCATCGACACCTTTGGTCTTGTTGAAGAGGAATTGTCACTTTATTTTGTTTTTGTCACTCTTGTCCTATGCCGGAAATAAAATCCCTTTATTTCAGAACATGTCCAAATGCGTCATTTTTGCGGCAGGGATTTTTAGGTACTTTAAGGTTATCTTGTACCGGGCTGAGACCATAATAAACGTCAGATCTAAATACCTTCGATCTTCAATCCAGAAAATGGCGCACAAAATTAAGATGTGTCGTTTTTGCAGAAGCGATTCCGACCAAAAGCGACCATTTCACATTTTTTCTTGAAAATAAAATTTCATTCCCAATTTACTCTCTGTTTTCGACCGAAAGTCACTCTCTAAATGTTTCGATGCATCGGTCTGTCGACCTTATTTAGGAGAAAATCCAAAAATGTATTAATCTATCGGCGGCGGTCTTACAAGAAAAGGGCCATGCTCATTGTGACTGGAATTCAAACCGAAGCATCTTAAATATGTGTGATGGAAAATATGCGATAAAAAATATCCGAATACCGAATGACATTAGAGATGGCAATTAGAATACTAAATCTGTTAAGGCTTATCAAAAGATAAATTGGTAAATTCCCCAATTAACGTTGTCATCATACAGTAAAGTTGTGACAGTTTGAATAATAGTCAATCTAATCCACAGCTGGTGAACAACTACCATTCGAGTATTACATTGTATACTAAACATCGTTATTGTCTTCTAGTGTTCTTATTTCTTTTTAGGTCCTCTGTAAATGGTCTTAGTGAGCCATTTCCGGACCAAAAGTACTTAGATCTGACATTTATTATGGTCCCAGCCAGTCACAAGATTAACCTTAAAGTACTAAGGACAGAACCATTGGTGTCGTTTTACCAAATTGATTCCAAGTTCTTCAAAACGGCAAATTCGTCATCGGAATCGTCTCTACGTCGCCTGGTGCTCTTTCATTGCCTTGTTGCTAATACCAAGAAGAAATAAGCCTATAGAACCTCCGTTTTTGGTCCCATGCACCGACTATGGATACTCCCACAAAGTGACAAAACTGAGCAGAGCTAAATCGACTCACTGAGATTCGAGTTGACGCCCGTCTACTTCCCTCTTAGCCGCTGCGAATTAAGAAGAATAGACTATAACATGCGTAAATGACCCGCCTCTGCAGAGCGCCACGCGTGACGTCATATTGTTAAACAACCAATAGCCGGCGTACTCTCAACTTTTCTTCTGCGGGGGTCTACTGCGATGAGCTGTTTGTAGAGGTAACGAATTATGATGTTCCACATAGCTCCTATCCTCCGCTCATCTGCATCGGACAGGGCATCGGGAATCTATTCGACTCCGCATGGTCGTATTACAGAGATCAGGAGACGGACGTTTGCACAGCTTATTTGTTCTTGCTAATATAGACCTTTAGACGTGTGATATAAAAAAAAAACACTAAAAGAAAAAATTATTACATGCTGATGTCCAAAACTCAGAAATATCACATTGCGAATCATTTATTGATGACCCAGGCCCATATCCAGCAATTTATTTCGGGGGGGGGGGGGGCCTTTTTGCGGGGGGGGGGGGGGGGGGTGTTGCCTGCGGGTCGCAAAAAAAAGTACAAAAAAGACAGAGATCAGAGGGAAAAGCATATACAAATGAGTATTTTTGTATGTTTCGGGGGGTGGGCCAACCCCCTAACCCCCCCCCCTGGATACGGCCCTGTGGTGACCCATAATGCTCATGAAAGGAAGTCAAGAATCATTGTTGACTGCGCGAAACGCGTAGGTCATCTGATTTTATAACAGCTTCAGGTGCATGTTCCTCGTTGTTCGTGGTATGGAGAAGCATAAACCTTATTATGACACCGCCTCCTAAAATGACAACCTGGTCGCAGGCCAACTTCTTGCACTCGAGTCGATCAAGGGCAGGGGACAAGCCCGTATCCAGGAATTTATTTCGGTTTTTTTTTGCCTTTCGGGGGGGGGGGGGTTGCCTGCGGGTCGCACAAAAAAAGTACAAAAAAGACACAGATCAGAGGGAAAAGCCTATAAAGTGAGTATTTTTGTATGTTTCGGGGAGGGGGGGGGGCAACCCCCCCCCCTGGATACGGCCTTGGCAGGGGAAATGGGTTTAAGAGAAAGATGTCGGCCAGCGGAAATTTGAGAATCGCACTTTGGAGCCATGGAATCAGCAGTCATTTTTTCTAAGAAACTTTCAGAGTCTTGCAGTATTTTTATGGCACTTGCCTTCCGGACAAGTGCCATATACCAATCACTTTTCCATCTGTCGGTCTGTCGGTCGGTCGGTTAGTCCGGTGATCGCGAGTCAGGGTACTTCCAGATGTGCTAGGACGATGAAACTTGGCAGGCATATTAGGGACCCGACCAAACTAACTTGGAAATAGTCACTTGCCCGATCCAACCATCGTGGGGGGAGGGAGGAGAGCCGGAATCCGGAATTGAGTGACATGCATTACTTTCGAACGGGCGATCGGATCTTAATGAAACTTGATATTTGGAAAGATGGCATGTCTCAGATGTCCTATTTCAAGTACGGACCGAATCCGATTAATGTGGGGGGGGGGAGTCGGAGGGGGTAATCAGAAATCATGTGAAACGCTTAGAGTGGAGCGATCGGGATGAAACTTGGTGGGACGAACAAGCACAAGCCCTACTTACATCATGGACAGAACGGATCGGATTCCTGCACTGTGGGGGGAGTTGGAGGGGGGTCCCGGAATTCCGGTGATAAGGAGTTAAGTTACTTCCAGGTGGGCTAGGACAATGAAACTTGGCAGGCAAGTCAAGGATCCAACTAGATCAACCTGGAAATAGTCAACTTCCCGATCTGACCACCGTGGGAGAGTGGAGGGATGGGAAATCCGGAATCCTGAGGAACTTCAGACAGGAACACAACGACGACATAAGGAATGGTTTGACGAGGATTGTGCCCAAGCAAAAGAAGTGTTAGTTAGGACTTTGAATATTTACAGGTCTAGTAATAATGGAGAAATGCTAGAAATATATAAGGAGAAAAGAAGAATATTTAAAAGGATGACAAAGTACAAAAAGAGGAAAGTAGAAGAAAAGGAAAGGGAGGAAATGACTAGAGCTTACGTAGATTGTGATATGAAGACATTTTGGAGGATGGTTAGGGGGCCAGTAAATAATTCGGATCATATTAAGACCCCAGAGCCAGATAGTTGGGTAGAATATTTCAAGGAGGACATAACGGAGAATCCAAGTTTAGAAGAGTGGATTGATAATAAGTTTAGTGATATTAAGGAAGAAGCAATTTTTCCACTTGGTGAGTATGAAGACGGTCTAGTAGGAAAGATAAATAGTGGAGAGGTGGTAGAAGTAGTAAAGAAGCTTCAGGGTAAATCAGCTGCTGGCGCGGATGGAATTCCAACAAATTTTTACCGTAGTTTTCTAGGTCTAGTACTACCATTATTGCTATCAGTTTCAAATTTAATAGTGCGAGCAGGAGAATGGCCAGAAGCTTGGAGGACATCGATTATTCGCCCAATACTAAAGAAAGGAGACCCAGGAGAGCACAACAACTACAGGCCTATCTCGCTAGTCCCGTGTATAAGCAAAATAATAGAAAAAGTTTTGGATTGCCGAATAAACAAATGGATAAATAGTCGCAAAGTACTTCGAGAAGAACAGGCCGGTTTTCGTGCAGGTTACGGGGCAGTTGATCAAGTATTCATATTAAAGTCGTTGATAGAAAAGTATAGTAAAGGAAAGAATAGACTTTTTGTTGCGTTCATAGATCTGGAGAAGGCTTTCGATACAGTAGATAGAATTCTAATGCTGGAGGAGTTATTGAGGATAGGACTGCCTAGATTAACAGTTAAGTTGTTAGCAGATATGTATAAAATAACACTGTGGGTGGTGAAGGTGGTAGGGAAAGGAGTATCGGATTGTTTTGGAGTATCAAAGGGGGTTAAGCAAGGTAGCACCCTATCACCTAAACTTTTTTGCTTGTATGTTAATGACATCGTTGAGTATTTCCAACATAGATGGGCACCAACGGTGAGACTAGGCCTGTCAACATTGTCACTGTTGCTATTTGCTGACGACGCGGTACTGGTAGCGTCTACCCCTGAGGACCTCCAAGCATTGTTAAATATTCTTTCAGATTATCTACAAAAGAAAAAGTTGACTTTGAATGTTAAAAAGACAGAAATTGTGATTTTCTCAGGAAGGAAAAAAAATGAGGGGTGGAAATTCCTTTATAGAGATAAAGAAATCAAACAAACATCTAAGTTTAAATACCTCGGAGTGATTTTTTCTGAAAAGGGAAGTTGGAAGGAGCATATAACTGAAATGAAAAAAAGAGGGAGGATGGTATCCTCAGCAATACTAAGGAACTCGGTCCTGAGAGGTCTTAAAGATATGAAAATTCACACGAATATTTTTAAAAATAAAATCCTTCCAGCAGTACATTACGGTGCAGAACTTTGGGGGTTTGACGCTGCCACACAGCTTGAGTCGATTCAGCTGCTCCACTTCAAGAGATTGATTGGACTTCACCCAACGACTCATACCCAGGCAGTCAGAGGAGAGCTTGGCCTATTCACAATGAAAAAATCTAGGCTGTTGCAGATACTACGGTTTTGGCTGAAAATTATTAGAATACCAGAGGATAGGCTGCTAAGAGTAGCATATAAAGAAATGCTAGAGATAGGAGGACCAAAATCCTGGCCGTTCCAGGTTAAAGCCATGCTAGATCGTGCTGGCTTGTCATTTGCTTGGAACGGGGGATCAGGCCCAGAGGACCACTCCCAATTACTGAAACAATTCGAACTTGCTATAAGCGACCAGGAGATACAAAGCTGGCATGGGACAATTCAAACTTCTGAGACTCTAAATTACTACAAATTGTTGAAGCGAACTTTTCATCAATTTTATTTTAAGTTAGGTCTACCAGCACAGACTCTGAAACTTTGGTTCCAGCTCCGAACAAACTCGTTACCACTTGGTTTTAGGAAAAAGGTGTTTGAGAGGAGGAAAAATAGGGTTGGGCTAATCATTGATAATGACAGGTGTCCGATTTGTCTTGTTGGAGAGGACACTGTTGCTCACCTCCTAGGGCAGTGCCAGGAGTCTCCTCTACCGGTTCAGTTTGGGGGTGGGTTGCTCTTCCCTGGTATACTGACATCAACTAAAGACAACGTTATCAAAACGGTTGTAGAATATGTGAGTGGGAACTTAAATAGGAGATAGTTTATGTAAGTATCGAAGGATCATTTTGTTTTAAATGCATTAATACATTTGTATGCCGTGTATATGAAAATCTGTGTATGGCCCATTGAGGCTAAATAAACACTATTCTATTCTATTCTATAACTTTGGAACGGGTGATCGGATCTTAACGAACCTTGATGTTTGGAAAGACCACGTCTCTCGGATGCCAATTTTAAGTCCGGACCGGATCCGATGAATGTGGGGGGGGGGGGGCGGAAATCTTGTGACGCGCTTAGAGTGGAGCGATTGAGATGAAACTTGGTGCGAAGAACAAGGACAAGAACTACATACATCAGTGACAAAATCGGACCGGGTTCGGGCACTGTGAGGGGAGTTGGGGGGGGGGGTCCGGAATTCCGGTGATCGCGAATTAAGGTACTTTCAGATGTGCTAGGGCGATGAAACTTGGCTTGAACATTAGAAACTTGGCAAGATTGGCTAAGAAATTGTCATTTCTCAGATCCGACCATCCCTTAAAGTAGCCTACTAATCTTAACCTTAAAGTACTAATCCTAACCACAAAGTACAAAAAATGTTTTTAAGCAAATATACATTTTACCTCGGGGGTTTTGCTCAAAAATTAATTTAACCACCATTAAAGTGCGGTTGTCAACCGAAAAGTAAAAAAAAAATACTTTAACCAAACGACATATATTCAGAAGGTCTGGGGAAAAAAAATCCGGTAATATTTGACTGTCGCGGCGAAGGCGCGCCAGTCAGAATCTGTCAAATTCAACTGAACTTGATGATCTTTATGGAGTCTACCGGATTATTGCACAGGGCATCTACCGAAATCTTGCTCAAGGAATCTGCCGGAACTTGTCTCGGGGAATTTACTGGAGGATATGGATCAGGGGATCTACCAGACTTCGCCCCACAGAATCTACTAGAATTTTGTAATCTACCGGTATTTTGCTTAGGGAATCTACCGGAATTTTGCTCAGAGAATCTACCGGAACTTTGTTAGGGCATTCACCGAAATCTTGCTAGGAATCTACCGGTACTTGTCTCAGGGGATTTACTGGAGGATGGATCAGGGGATCTACCGGACTTCGCCCCACGAAATCTACTAGAATTTTGGAATCTACCGGGATTTTGCTCAGAAAATCTACCGGAATTTTGCTTTGGGAATCTGCCGGAATTTTGCTAATCGAATCCACCAGAATTTTGTCAGGGCATTCGCCGAAATCTTGCTCAAGGAATCTACCAGAACTTGTCTCGGGGCATTTACTGAAGGATGGATTAGGTGATCTACCGTACTTTGCTCCATGGGACCAACCAGAATTTAGCTCAGGGAATCTACCGGAATTTTGTTGCTTACCGGATAAGTATAGATTCACAGCTTACCAGGATGACCCTGGCACACAGCTTACCAGAGTGATTCTTGCAGACAGACAACATTGCTGTGTACCGGAACATTCACCGAGTTATTCCGGTTATCTCCTAAGTTTCTCTAGCTTTCAAGAATTAAGCAACCTACTGAAATTCATCATTTTCAACTACAAATACTGTTCCAGGAATAATATCACGGTACCGTCTACTCCAGTTTCGACAGCTTTCTCGACTCCTTTCCGGTGAAAAGCCGAGAAGAGTTCGAAGACGAGTTCGCCCTGTTCCGACATGATCTCAAAAGCCGCCAGGAGAGCCTCGAAACAAACAAAAAGAAAATATTCGAAGTTTTTCGTGAACTGAAAGATGTCTTACCACTAGTGTCGAAAGCGTTCAAGATGGCCAAGGCAATCCCTGTTACCTCAGAACAATGGACTTTTTATTAAGCTTAGTGTTGGTTAAGACCATTTTGCGTTCAACATTGGCTGAGTAACATCTGTTACTAATCTCATGTGAACCGAACTAGTTGTCAAATGTGAAACTGGATGTGTTGTGAGTTGAGAACAAATGGAAAAGGCTTAAAACGCGACTAATAAATTTGTTGGGTGGGTTGAAGGTCGAATACTTTTCAGTTTTAACTGGCATTCTTAAATTTTAACCGAATAGGTCCGAGGTCCAACACGTCTAGTAACATATCACTTATTCAGTTAAATATTCCTGAAAACCCGATAAAAGTGCGTTCCTTCGTTTCTCCTTTATCCAGGGATAGTCGATTTCAGATAGTGAACTTATTCTTTCGGATTTGTCAAAACCTTTATGTGTTTGTCCCTCTACGATTGAAATGTTTACCAACTAGAAATGTAAGCCGTTGCCGAAAAATAAAATAAAAATATCAGATTCAATATCAACATATCCTAAAATCATTTTCCTACTTTTCTACAGACGTAACTTCTCCGATGTCGCATCTATCGCCCTGGGAATGCAGGCTCTTGTTTAAGTTCAAAATCTCCGCGTCTGGATGAAATTTGGTTTTTCATGCAAGCAGCGCACGCTCTGGAGGTTCTTACAAAAAATACAAAATATTTCAGTATTCAAATATCAGATTGAAAAATAAGCTGAATTTTCAGTAAAACTTCACCAAGCCTATTTTTTGTTGTTTGGAACACATAATAGAAGTCAGGACACAACCGTAGGCCTATTCTGGAGTTTATGCTGAGATGGTCATTACGGGGACATTTCCTGTAAAACCAGGAAAAATTCCAGTAAAACTTCGAAAAATCCCGGTAAAATCCTGAAGCCGCACCCCCCATATCAGAAAGGTGTCGGGACTCCCCTGCTTGCAAGTGCCATTTAAGCTTCCTGCTCTTGTTCTGCTATTAGCTGCGTTTTTGTTCGACTTTTCAGTCGCCTTTTCGACAGCTTTTTACTTTTTTTGCGTTTTCGTAAAATGGTCCTAAGCACTGTTTGACAATTTCCCGTTTTTGTGAAAAAGGCAAACGCCGACTTTCGCCTTTTCCTTCGACTTTTTGCAAAAAGGCAAACTTGGTAGGTGACCAAGTTACGCTCTCCTTTTGGCTTTTGCTTCGCGATTTTTATCAATTTACCCCAAAATCCAACAAAAGATGGATTTGAGTCAAAATCATTAGCAGTATTTGAAGACTATCCCGGATATTTAAGATGGACAGTTTATAGTACAAATAAAATACAAGTAAAGTGGCATGGAATTTATTTCTTGGGGGGGGGGGGTGCCTGCGTGTCGGACAAAAAGACATACATCAGAGGAAAAAGCCTATACAAATGATTATTTGTGTATGTTTCGGGGAAAGGGGGGGGGGGTCAACCCCCCCCCCTGATACGACCTAGTCTGTGTCCCTCCCTAGCCGATCTGACTGGTTCTTTATTTCAGGTTTTTTTAGCAGGATATCGAAACCTCAGCTTCCAGGATATTCAAACCAAAGTCTCAGTTTCCAAGGGGAAATGAATATTCTTTTACGTCTTTTATATTTTCTGAACTAAGATTAAAATGCTTCCGATAATTAATTATTCATGACCAACCCAATGTAACACTCCTTCCTTCCCTGAAAAGTTTTGTCTCCGACAAAACAGAACCACGTCAAAACTTGATATCTTCTACTTAGCTTTCTACTGCTTGAACTTAATTTTGATTTCAATTATTTTTAACTCTACCAATCGGTCGGTCTGTCTAACCTTAGGTTACAACAGGTCGACCTAGTTGCAGTATCGGCTTTGTGAAAATAAGATTCTTAATTCTTAAAAGCCTCAACTCTTGCTTTGCCTGAGGGTTCTCATAGCGGTGACTACAGGGTTTTATGGACCCGAAGTCGGTGCTCCAGCACTACTAGCTGTCTACTCTCCTGGCAATGCGTAATATTTTATAAAAATATCTAAATACAAGAAAATAAATTCTACATCCCTTCCCCCTTTCCAAAAGTTCGTTCAGGGTAGGGTTTATTTTTATTTCGACGAAATCAAGTTTTGAATCTCCGACACAACTATCATAAAGAAGGAGTAGTATCTCAAACGCTGGTCATTTAAGTTTACTCTATTCTACTTTTGAACGGGAAATAATTTAGAAAATCAACGCAGTTACTTTAAATACGAATTATTTGAAATATTTTGCTTACGAATCCACCTCCCAGAACCAAAGAAACGAACAAACTTTCCCTTTTTAAAGTTCTACTGAAACCATGTGCAAAATCGGAATTTGTGGTCACGACGCAAGAAATCGGAAAGTACATTACCACGATTTTGAAATTCGCCTTGCCAAAGCAGTTGTCAAATTTACAATCATCAATATTTAATTTCGTATTCTCCTCCGTATTCTCCTCCATTGGCACTTGATGCTCGGCGAGGACTCGGCTCGGTGAGTCTCCATGCGGTCAGCTTCCATGACCTCTATGCCAGCATAGCTGAGTGAGTTTGCAACGACGTTCCTTTATACAACCGGTCGTCAGCTCCTATGAACAAATAAGCAAATTAGCATACAATAAAATGCCGGCTAGTAAGACTTTACTAGCCGATGGCTAGAATCGGCTGTCCTTTGACGCCCGATTTTAGCCATAAGCGACTGCATAATAGTTGGCTGACGTTTGGCCATTATAATGGTATGGCCATTTCGATAACTTCACTGAATAAGTAGTTTCGCTTATATACATGCTTCTGTACACACAGGCGTCTTTAGAAGTTGGCTCACTCTTAGCCGTTAGAACTTTATGGCAATACTGACAAACATGTCACAGATGAAGTTCATACTTCATACGCAATTTCGTAATATAGGTTGTCGTAGCCTCTTACTTTCATTAGGTTTGTTGTTGTGAGTGACCTATGATTCGAGGTCTGAGAATGGTACAGTGCACTATAATCTCCCTTTTAACTTGACTGTTTTCGGGTAGTGACTGAATTTCGATTAACTGCTCAATTGCAGTCTCCCAGGTCCGGTTCGTAGTCTACCGGGATTGTGCGACAAAATGTCAATAGTTGGTCAACGGATACTTGTACTTGTAGATTGATAGACGTCTGTTTCGCGATGACGTAATCAATCAAGGACGCCATAAAGACGCATCTTGACATGAAATAGTAATAAAATTGATGTATATCTACGTTTCTCCTGGGTTCTTCATTAAGAACCTCTGGCTATATAGATCACTCCTAGTCCACATACAGGTTGACTCCCAATCCAATGAGGGGTGGTGATTCAGCTTGTCTGTCTTTCTCCGTAATGTATGTGGACGGTATCTTTCCTCCTCCACGCCTTACAACGGCGACACACTGATAATCCTTGGGTTCACTTCTACTTTAAATCAAAATCTGTAAAATAGTAAACGCATTATATCTAGAACACTTTCAACCGCTTACTTCGCGATATTATCACGTCTTCTCTTTGTGATAATTTAAGATTCCGTATTTCTTTCAAATTTTTTCTTTTTCTTCACGTTTTACTTGTTCACGTGTTTAAATTATTTAAAGCTCCACGTCTTTGATATTTAAAATATATCAAATGCCAAGACCGCAAATTACGTGGCAGTTTAAATTCCTCTCGACTTCTCGTTTGTCCTTAAAAGAACGCCAATGATAACTCTACCGCAAGTTTTGAGAGTTCAGCTCGTGACGCAATCGATTCAGATTTAATGAGCTTGGTTCTTTAGTACCGCAAAACAGCATAAGAAGCTATTTCTAATCAACTCTGGTAACATGGAGAGTTGGATGGTATACTTCTACTGATAAACTTGCTACCGTGACACTGCTTTGAGATTCAGAATAAACTGACGATTTGCGGATGCAGTGTCTGTCTGACTTTCGTCATTATCTAAACAACACTTATCTCTCCTGTTAATCTCAAATTGAACAACTAGGACAGCAATTTATGCAAATCTCAAACTTCGTTTTTTTTTGTTAATCGACTCTTACACAAATCAAGTTTGCATTTCAGTTAAAGTTAAACGCAGCTGCAGTTAAATGCAGTTAAACCGCTAGGTCGTTTGGCTAAAACCAAACCGCAGATCTACGTCAGATGTAGAAATATTTAAAATCTGGGCTTCATAAACTCTACAGGTCTTCATTTACGTCATACACACTTCGTCATGCTCTATACGTCGTCACACAACTACGTCATATTTATACTGCGTAACACGACTTCGTCATACATAAATTTAGAATCGGCCGTTACTCCCCACTTTAAGTTGTTTAATTCTCTAGTATTTTCTCACACTGATTTAATTCAAACAAAATTTGCTCTTTCGCTTCTCTGTTTACTTGTTGGCTCAGGCAAAACTTAACGTCAAATGATTTACAGGGGCTTGACACTCCCTACTAATTCTTGGCATTTTAAAGTATCTACTTGTTTTAATAATATTTGTAGGTCTTTATAAGCTGAGACAAGAATATTTAGAAACTGCACCGTCTTTAGTGCCGAGACAGGTCGCTCCGGCCGGTGTGAGCCTGTCTTAAGCACTTTCGAGAGTATTACACGACAATAGACCATTAGTAAAAACATAATGTGCACTTAATATTAAAACTCTGGGTCTATTATTGATTTATTAAGCTTTATGATTTCTTCCATCTTTCTGAAACAAGGGATCTAAATTAAACTTTCTTGTCCATGTATTATTTGCTACGCCAAACATAAAATGAAGCAAGATAAAGCCAAGCGAGTACGCAGTAAAACAGCAACATTACTAATTTAATTTAGTGACCACCGACTACTATTTTATTATATTGTATATGAACAAAATCGCAATAGCTCGACGAGTTTATCCTGGGCTTCAAAGAGCAAATCTTGCACGTCTACAAGGTGACCTTTGACGCCCCGGAATTCAACTGTTGTAACGTTTATTATTTCTGCAGTCCTAAGATTTTCTGCTTATTTTGCTAACTTGATCTTCTGTTCGTGCGTGTTCCAGCTTTTCTTCTGAAACCCTATCTGCGCCTCCATCTTTTTCCTCTCGTTAATTTCCCACATTTGTCTGATCGTGTTTATTTGTCTTTCATCTGTAATAAACCACTGACAACTACTATACATGTAATTTACTTTTAGTAATTTACCCCTCTATTTATTGCCTTTGATTTTCGGGTAAATAAGGGCTTCCAAGCTTATCATACCCTAACCTGTTCGGGCGGCGAACTTCTCTGGACGTTTGTCTAGTACCTCTCGTAGCCAGATCAAACCTAACACCTTGCATTGCACCGCGGCGCGCGGCTTGAGTACGTAATCTAAGCGCCTCTGAACGAACTGTAGGGTGGCTTAAAGCTCTATCACGAATTAAAATTGTGGGGGGGCTATTAAGATCGATAGGGCATTCCGACCCTGGGTGATCAGATTCGAGTTCCCCAAATGGTCCTCTCAGTTCTGGCATACTACCAGAACTGTCGACCCCATCATTGACTCCGTCGCCAAAATTCGACCCGAGCCCAGAATGACCCGGTGTCTCCTCAAGTGTGCCCCTTCCAAAACCTTCCCGTTGAGGGCTGGTTTCTTCTGATTCTGGTAACCGAGATACTTTACCCCCCCGAGACTGAGGAGTCTCAATTACCGTTTGATTTGGTGACTCTTCTTCTGGTCGAACAGGTGATAGGTCTGGGGACCTGTCAACCCGCGTACTAGCTTGAGGGAAGTTATTACCCGTGAGTGAATCGTTTATACCCTCAGGATCACTAAACGGATCCTGCGCAACTGTGCTCTCGAACTCTAGACGGTAGTTTGGGGCCTCTAATGACGGTATCCCCACCCCAGCGAGATTTTCGTAGAAATCATGAGATGGTGTGATACCCTGTCTCAAAACTGGTGCCTCGCCAAAAGTTGGCGTAGAGCATCTAACAACTGTCCTTGGTGTGAAAAGTTCTCTTTCCATCAGCGCATCGTCTAATAATTCGCTCTCGAGACTCGAGGAGCTTCCCAACCCCTGCCTGCGAACAGGTGTTTCAGTATAGGGGTCATCCCATTCTAAATCTTCAGAGCCCAGAGAATAACGTCTTTTGCAATCCCCATGTTCATTTGGTTGATCCGTATGATACGGCTGTAATGTTAAAGGGCGGTGAAATAGAGGAAGTTGGCGAAATTTCGGAAAATCATCCATCGATTCCGGACCCGGAACCGAGGATTCCGGTCTAAAAGCAAAATCACTCGCGCCAATATCATACATGTCCTCAGTAAGTGGGTTTGGTATAACGGAGGGTGGGTTTGGTGGGTCGCAATCTGGGATAGTTTTCTGACCTGCAGGTGGACTGTCCCACCAAGTAACTGTTTTTTCCGGTACACGAACTTTCAGGTTTATTTCCGGCCGGATTTTCTGCGGAAGAGGAAATGGGTGCCGGAATTTCGTCAAAATTAGGCGGTATAATCAGTTCATCTTGAATAACGTCCCTTTCCCACAGACTCCTGGGAATGTACGTTTTCAAACGATTGTAATGGACAATTTCCACCCGTCCGTCTGATAGCCTTGTGATTTTAAAGTTTAGGCCATTTTCCAAAACTGCATTTATTCGATAAGGTCCCACCCAACGTATCTTGTCCAATTTTCGCAACCTCGCGTCGGGTGGCGTATGCAAATTACAAGGTCACCGACCTTTAAGGGTTTCAGATTTTCGGTTCTATTGTAGTAGAACCGCTGACGTTCCCGAGCGATATCGGAGTTATCCCTGATCATTTGATACGCAGTTCTCTGCCTGGTTATCATTTCCGATTTGTAATCCGAATCCAGATTATAATATACCCTACTGTTAATGACGGTGTCCATCGGGAAACGGGCGTCGCGAAGGAACATAGCATAAAATGGGTTGTCCGAGATGGATTCGTGAAAAGCTGTGTTCATAGCAAATTGGACATAACAAAGTTGGTCTTCCCAGTCTGAATGTCCCCTATCCTTGACATATAGACTTAAAATGTTTGCTATATCCCTATTCCGCCTTTCAACCGCCCCATTACACATCGGATGGTACGCAGATGTACGAAGTTGCTTGATGTCAAGCAATTCAAGAATTCCTTTGAAAACAGCATTTATGAATTCTGAACCCTGATCACTTATCAAGCGTTCGCAAGCCCCATAAACCAAAACAAAATGCTCAACAAACGCTCTCGCGACAGCTTTTGCTGTTTTATCTGCTATGGCCGTAAGAACGATGTATTTCGTAAAATGATCAGTGATGACGACAATATATTTTGAACCATGACTAGAAACGGGTAATGGACCGAGAAGATCGATACCGACCATATCGAGTGGTCTAGAGGACTCGGGTATGGTGCCCAACGGAGCCCTGGGTGTGTGGTTAAGACCTTTGCGTTGACAACAATCAAGGCAACACTGCACATATTGTTTGACAACGTTGTACATGTTCCGAAAGTAAAAACGGTTGCGCACCCGCTCATATGTCTTGAGAAACCCAAAATGACCCGATATTTTTGAATCATGGCAATCAAATAGAACTTCCGGAATGAGTGAACGAGGTAAAACTGGTACTACCCGCAAATCAGGCCTGCGACAGTTTTGATACGGTGTGTAAACGTAACAAAGTAAGCCGTCGTCAAGAATAAAATTTTCGATTTCACGCAGGACTTGAGTTTCGATTTGAGAGGGCAACCCACTGCCATGTTTAAGGTAGTTACGTACTGCAGAAGAAAACCCGTCCTTCCCTTGCAATTCCCGCAGTTCCTTTGATGAAAACTGGTTATCCGCCTCTGGTATTACGGCCATTATCTCGGGAGTTGGAATAGTCGTAGGGAGCCTACTTAGAGCGTCTGCAACGACGTTCTGAGTCCCGGGGATGTGCGTGATCTCGAATTCGTACCCTTGCAGTTCCATCTGCATTCTAGACCACTTTCCGGTAAGATCCTTCCCTGTACTCTTCATCAACCACTGAAGAGGCTTATGATCCGAGGCAACAATGAATTTTCTACCGAGCAAATAAGGGCGAAATGACCTGATGCAGTGAATTATGGCTAAGGTCTCCTGTTCAACCGCCGCATGTTTGACCTCGGCGTCGTTGAAAGTACGTGATGTATACTGTAAGACCTTTTGCCTCCCACCCTGTTCCTGGGTCAAAAACCCTCCACATGCCTTTTTGCTAGCATCGCAAAAAATTTTCATCGGTTTCGCGGACCGACCAAGATCTGGAAGGCCAAGTATAGGTTCTTCTAACAATTTAGATCGCAGCTGTTCAAAAGCTTTCTTCTCCTCATCCCCAAAAATAAAAGGTACCTCCTTTTTGGTAAGTTTAATTAGGGGTGACGCTATAGCCGAAAACTGGGGGACGAATTTGCGAAAATACGAAAACAGACCTATACATGAGCGCAGTTCGCTGACGTTCTTTGGGTATGCAATGTTACGTACCGCACTTAGCTTATTGGGGTCTGGACGGACTCCGTTCTTATCGACCCGATGACCCAAGAAAATAACTTCCTCCTTAAAAAAATCACATTTCCGCGCTTTCAATTTCAGACCGGCTTTGCGGAAAGCGGTAAAAACTTTAATCAACAAAGCCATGTGCGAATCGTCGTCTTCTGAGGCGTTTATAACGTCATCCAGATAGACGGCGACCCCTTCATCAAACAGATGTTTCAAAATTCTATGCATAATTCTACTATAAGCCGCAGGCGCGTTTTTTAGACCAAACGCGAGTTTCGCGTATACGAACTGGTCGTATCCTGGAGCTGAAAACCCCGTATATTTGCGGCTTTCCGGATCGATTTCCATCTGCCAATAACCACTCAAACAGTCAAGAACAGAGAAAATCTTTTTGCCATGCAATTTGTCTAAAATAGCAGCGATATGAGGGAGCGGAAACTCGTCTCCCACTGTCACATCATTCAGGCGACGAAAATCGGTAACCGCACGGTAACTTCCATCATTTTTCCCGACTAACAATAACGGAGCTAGCCACGGCGAAGCGGCTGGCTCTATAACCTTACAAGCCAACATACGGTCAATTTCTGCCTTCGCAACGGGTTCAAGGTGGACTGGAATGCGATAGGGACGAACTTTCTGTGGGGGAGCATTACCAACATCAATTACAAAAGGCTCAATATTACAAGTCCCCAAGTCAAAATCGTTCTTCGCGAACACGTCATGATTATCAATAAGAAGTTTCTCAACATTTTGTTTTCGGATTGGGTTCTTTGCAAGATGATCTAATTTGAACATTTTAAGAAACCCATCCACTTCATTGTTTGGCAGTAAACCAGAACCCGAAATGACCTCTGTGGGTTTCAATGTTTCGGAAATACTCATGCAAATGTTTTCGTCCGGAACCCAAGCTTCGGCATTTGCCATGTAGAACCGGGGAATTTTCAAAGTTTTATCCGAATAGTTCTCTATGAACACCTGAAACATGCCATCCTGAGTAGTTACAAGCTGTTCCGGTAGGACTAAGTCTGGGAATCTTTCGCTCATTTCCTTTGTAGGTGAAACCAAAAATAAACCGTCCGTATCTATTGGACCCCTACTAGTAGATAACACGCACCGCTTACTGGTCTTGGCATTAACACTAGCCCTAGACACAAGTTGAAGCCTATGTATGCGTTTCGGCGATTTCGCCGATTCGACTTCCGGTTGTCCTAACCCAATTTCTGATTTAAAATCATCACTTTCATTGATAGGAGGTGGACAAGGGTAACTGGGATGGGGTAAATTAACTACAGGACTAACGGAGGAACAAGGAATCGACTGTGGACCACAGGACTGGCTTCGAGCAAAACAACAATTTGGTTTCATTTGTTCTTTAAGGTTGACCAGATTTGCCGACGGGTCAGAAAATTCACAGACAGACCGCAGACTTTCCCCGTTAGAGCCTCTACGGATTAATTTGTCATTCTTAGCATCAATTAATAGGTCATTTTTCTTCAAGAATCCATAACCTAATATCATCGGTATTTTCAATTTGTCACTTATCAAAAACGTCTCAAAGTATTCATGTTCGTCAATATTAACATTCTCTGAAATACTCCCGATAATTTCCATGGAATGACCGGTAGCACTGCTAACATCATTATAGTTTTTAACTATCTTTGACCTAACTAAATCGGGTAACTGCAAAAACATATCGTAACTTAAAAGCGATATCGAGGCGCCACTATCGGCAAGCGCGCGTACAGAGACACCACACACAAAAGCATTAACATACGGCAAAACTTTACAATTTACTCCACTGCAATTAGCAAAATACGACGCTATAAAATTTTCTCCCATAATTTTAGTCGAACGATAAGGGACGGGATGCGCATCAGAATTTACCGAAACGTGACGAAGTGCGCGTCCCCTTACAAGTTTAAACGACTGAAGTTTTCAGCTAGATGGCATTCCCTTGAGAAATGTCCCGGTTTCCCACATTTAAAACATTCTTTGGGACGAGGACCGGCGGATTGACTGCGACACTGTCTTGCCAAATGCCCTACTCTTTGACAACTATAGCAACGCATGGTACGGGGTGCGCGACATTCCCGAGCAAAATGACCGGTTTTGTTGCAGTTGAAACAATTCTTATTCGAACCGCCAGGTTTTCGGGACTCGGACCTCCCATAGGAACCTTCCCGAACCCCTCTCATGTCACGAGATCTACTCCTGAAGCTGCTTATGTCATTTGACAGTCGGTTACTTTGTGACGGTTCCCGACGGCGAAACGTTGGGCGACTTGAACGCCGGAAAATAGTGCCGTCGGTACGCTTATCTGGTATGTTTTCTGAGACCCTGCCATCTCGTGTGGCTCCATTTGCTAGTATACTAGGCCTAGTTTCGACTGAAGCGGAAGCAATAGTAGAAAACACATGAGGCGACTTGGCTTTAGCAAATTCACGTGCACGAAAATCGTTTATCAAAAACTGTGTGGCCTCCTCAAAATCTTTGGGACACTTCGCGACCACCCGCATTCCTAGTTGAGGGGAAAGGCTGTCTAGGAGGAGGTTTTTCAAAAGATTTGAATAGCCATCAAAGCTTCCTTCGGTTGCCGACGGAACTTGATCCAAACCCATAAGTTTCAAAGTTTTTAATTTCAATTTTTCGAAAAACGGAAACGGATCTTCGCCATCCTCCAGACGAAGAGTTTCGTGGACCAACCGTGCCCTAAGGGACGTGTGTTCAAACTGCCTGGCAAGGGCTTTCTTCAAATCATCGAATGACTCAAATTTCGCGTGACTGGTTAGGAAATTAGCCGCCTGACCTGTCGTTTTCATGAATGCCAATCGGATAAGTTCATCGCTCTGAATAGACTTATCCCAGAATTTTAAATTTTCGAGTGTCTCAAGAAATATCAAAACGTCTTCGCTCCCAGAGAAAGTGGAGACTTGAGATGCGATTTTGCAAAGTGTGCCAAGGGACATATTTGATGTGTCATCTTCAGACATTCTACGTTCGCTCACTAACCCGGTCTAAAGGAAAAATACACTCAAAACACTACGGTATACTATATTATCTAGCCTATGATTCCCTTCCAAACGAAAGACGACGCGCCACCAGTGAACCGATGAGGTTATTACTTGTGTTATTACTCTTTACTCCCGAGGTCCCGCGATGGACCTTTCGTTGCCGGTTCAATGTCGATACTCTGACCGAGAGCTAAACCCGACTTGCGAACATAACGGTAGCGTGCGAACGGGGGAATCCTTCAACTCTTCAAAGGCGTATTTAGGATCGTAGTCTTTCGTTCGGTGGTTCGAGCTGACTTACTGTATTATAAATTGCTGGTCACAAAATAGTCCAATGCACAACAGCTTTTTCTTGGCTTATTTCTAATTCGTATCTCATTCGCGTCTCATGCGTATCTGCTTCTAAAACCGCTCTCCAGTTCCTGCTTCCACGACCGCCACTTCCGTTAGCTTCCACAATCGCGGTTCTTCCAGAAACCCCAAAAACCACGATGCTTTACCAAAATCTATGTTTTTAGCAGGATATTCAAAACCACCATCTCCAGGAAGTTCTACCCAATATCTATGTTTCCAAGAGGAAATGGAATATTCTTTCACGTCTTTTATATTTTCTGAACTACGAATAAAACGCTTCCGATAATTAATTATTCATGACCAACCCAATGTAACAAACACATTTTGACTATTAACGCCACTGCTCGGGACCACCCGCTAAGTATTTCGTATTGCCTTTTCTGTTTCAACAACAGTTTTATTACACAAGACCAAACATTATTTTTCATTTATAAACCCTTGTTTTAGACCAGAGGCACCCAGATATTCGCGAATATGAGCCAGTGTTCTCGCTGGTGGACTGCTGCCCCATATTTTATCCAACTATGTGTCTGTGGTCCAGCCTTATATGAGGTCAGGGGTAAACTACTGGTCTGTCCGTGCTTGACCGTTAAAACCTGGTTGAGCTTGAAACAGCGGCGGTTGACTTTTGCAACAAAGAAACTCGTATAAAAATTAGATTGCTTCATATATTGCGACTCCTCTGTTAAGATTTTCGCCGCTACCACTATAGGCTACTAAAAAAATAAATTTGTATTCCTTTTCTAGCTTTTAGCTATTCGGATTAACGTGATTGATTGATTGAAAAAAAAAACATGTTTCGACAAAGGTAATTTTTAGAAGCTATTGATCGGAGTCACGAACTAGCACCACTAATATAAAACCAGCGCCGTTGCTAGGTTCTCTAAGGTAAAGCTAGGCTCTCCCCTCACCCCACCTGTGGGCGGAAACGGTGAAGACTATCTCATACAGAGATAAGAAAAGAAACAAGACCAAAGGTTTCGATGGGATCCCAAAAATATTTGATTTAGACAATTGGGTCTTTTCTTCGCCAGTAGGGGCGTCATGACTGGGGGCCCCCCAATGGTGTAGGCCAGTCAGTAAAAAATAACCGAGTCTGCGCGAAGCGCCGCGATTTTTCGTCAAAACAGTTGATTTTTTTCATGAAAACAGTCGGTTTTTCTGAAACTTGGTCGATTTTTCGTCAAAATAGTCGGTTTCTTAGAAAACCAGTCGATTTTTTTCACAAATGTCATTTTTGTTGTTGAAAACAGTCGTTTAAAATTACCAGCCAGTCGGTAAATGACTCGTCCCCCCACCCCCGAACATTTTGGCTTGTAACGCCTCTGTTTGCCAGGTCCAGTCTTCGCCAGACTCCCTGAACATTTGTAATATCAAAATTCAGAAACAGATTAAGGCCAAATAGCTAACCATGTGTGAAAACCATGTTCGGATTCGGATTCAGCATGTGTGTTTACCCCTAAAAGTCATATCTATTTTGACGAAAAATTTCTGCCTTACTTCTGCCAGTTTTCCGGTTTCGACTGAATTCCGGAACTACTTGTCCGGTGAAAAAAAAGCTAAGAAACGAATTCAACATATCTTCTTTCCCCAATATCGAACATCTAATCAACTTCAAATAAAAATTTAACTTATAACAAGTTTTCCAGTTCCATCCGGATTCCTGGCGAACTAGATGTCCGGGAAAAATATGATTGTCATATACGGATTCAGCATCACTTCTTACCCCTAAATCGGATTTCTAATCAACTACAAATAAAACTTTTACTTTTAACAAATTGCGGTTTTAGTCGGATTCCGGACGAACTACTTGTCCGGCGAGAAAATGGTTTTCATCATCGTGTTCAGCGTGCCTTCTTACCCCGACTATCACATTAGTTGTTTCAAAATATTTTGTTTGCCCCTTAATTTGAACCCCATCCCTAAATGTAGGGCCACAAAGCCCATCTACGAACTTGACTTGTCCGATGACCCAAAGAATCCTCACACCAATTGATCAAACTATCTCACTCCCTTCGAGAGTTATCGTGGTTACAGACGGACGGACAGACGGACAACTTTTCCGATGTCATAGATATCCCTCCACTTACGTTTTGGGATACCAAAAACCTTTTTGCACAGTTTTATTAGTTCGTGCGAGTATGGTACTAGTGGTAACAAAACCAGCGACTTCTTTCGTAGGAACTTCCGAGAAGAACAGCATATCATTAAAGGACCTCTCCCACTGTTTACTCTTCAACTTACAGTATTTTAAAATATTTGAATACTTTAGAACTAGGCAGCGCTTTCAACAAATAATCTACGGTTTTGGCTGTTTTAAGCCTTTTCCGAGGCCAGTTGAATTGTAGGGAAAACAGGGAAACAATTTACATAACCTTTTTTTTTTCTGATGGAAAAACTTCTCGCAGACAACTGTCGACAGTGTGATACACATCGAAGATAGCAAAACACGGCAAGTGAGAACATCAGCGTAGTTTTGTAAAGGGGTTCGGATGTACCGTACGAAATTGGGGTCTCCGGGCTTAGAAATGTATGGAGTGATTATGGAAGTAGGTTGCATTAGTATTATAGGTAAGACAGGTCCTTTAAACATGGGAATTGGGGTCTCCGGGTTTAGAAATGTATGGAGTGATTATGGAAGTAGGTTGCATTAGTATTATAGGTAAGACAGGTCCTTTAAACATGGGGTACAACGTTACATTTAACGAAACAATAAAACTTAAAATATCATAACAGAAATGTTCTGTTATGACACTCGTGTTCACATTCAAAGTGCTGTATGTTCAAATTGCACATCCTGTTATCAAAGTTCTTACAGTGGGATCTCTTATTTCTGTAATTTTCAAATCCCCCCCCCCCCCTCCCGCCAACATTGATTCCCCGGCCATACAAAAACAAATACACTGTTCTAAACTAGCAACAAAAATTCACTGGTTTGTCACACCGGATTATGGAAGTAGGTTACGTTAGTATTATAGCTAAGACAGGTCCTTTAAGAAAAAATTGCAGGCAAGCTTTGAACTTGCTAGCTGACAAATATCGATTGTCAGGCTTTGAAGGGAAAAATAACGGTGACCGTCGATCAAAAACGGTATTTTAAAAGAGACCTTTACTTTGATAAAAAACGCGACTTATTATATTATTTTCAAGGCCTTTAACAAGGAGTTTGAGGAGGTGGTTCAGTCCCAGAGAGGCTACAGCGTCCCTGACATTGAACTTAGGGAGAGCTTGAAGCGAGACAACAAGGAAGAAGTACTGCCAAAATACCAAACATTTTATGACAGGTAAGAGTCAGTTATTTCTTTAACTAAAATTATTTTATTGAAGCCAAAAAAGGCCAGATAAAAAAAAATACTTCAATCAGTTAATCAGTAAATCATTTTGAAACCGAAGCCGGACGCACCCGTTAAGCGGGTGTAAAATATAGTATATACATAGTCATAAATACGTCTAATGTGAAAACCTGACAATGAGAAAAAACAAGAGCTAGAAGCTCGTATGGCACTTAAAAGTTGTATCAGAGGATGACAGTGGAAATTTGTCAATTCATAGGTTTGTTGTAATCGTGTAAGCAAAATCCGTGAGGCACGAATGATCACGAGCATAAATGTGATCATAAAATGTACCTTTTGGTCAATTTTTTTTTTTTCTCGCAGTTTGTGGTGTCGATGCTCACTTTAAGAGGGCTAAGAATTTATTTGTAAGCGAAACCTTTGAGCCACAAATGATCGTGGACAATTTGAGAGAATGAAAATGTATATTTCGGTCAAAATTGCTTCTTTCACTTTGCGGTTAGGATCCGTTTGTAAGAAAAAACGGGCCCTTGGGATTCATGAAAATCTATCGTTTGTTTGAAACTTCTTTTTTTTGTGCTTTGCGTTTAAGATATGAACTTAAGGAATTTATTTGTAAGCAAACCCTTTTAGGCAAAGTGATCATGGGGCCTTTGAGATCATGAAAATGTATCTTTTGGTCAAGATTATTTCCTTCACTTTGCGGTTAGGATGCAAGATTCAAGTCTAATTAAACCTTGAACCTTGCATACTATAAGAAGCACACATGAAAACCTAGACATATGGTTACATACCGTCTCGTTTGGATAGGCGTCAGTGCTTTTCTGTCACTTCTAATTTTGAAATGTTACCTCTGTACATTTTGATTTTTGATGAGGTCGGATTCGAATCCTCGGCATGAAATGGTGGATTCGGAATCGGTTTCATACTGGATTCGGATTCTATCCTTTCGTACTCAGATTCCCGCATGTCTACTTAAGGGCGCTAATAATTCATTTGTAACCAAAACCCCTGAGGCTATAACTATTTTTTGCCCTTTGCAGTTATAATGTGCACTTTGAGGAGGGGTGATAGGGGAAATGACTATTTCCGAGTTAAACTGGTCGGGTCCCTGATACGCGTGCTAAGTTTCATCGTCCTAACCCACCTGGATGTACCTTAACTCCGGATCACCGGAAAGTTTCATTAAGATCCCATCACCCGTTCGAAAGTTATACATACCTCAAGATTTCGGGTTCCCCCTCCCTCGACCCCCCCCCCCCCGATGGTAGGATCGGGGAACTGACTATTTCCAAGTTAATCTGGTTGGCTCCCTGATATTCCTGCCAAGTTTCATTGAAACACCAGATCTTTCCGAATATCAAGTTTCATTAAAGGACACCTGAATGAAGAGTACTAAGTATCACCCCTATCTATATGACTTCCGTTAACATTGCTTACAGAAACCTAATCCAAATACGAAATAGTGTTTCCAAGCTATGATTTTTGCTCTATTTTGCATCAGTTCTTGTTTCAGTACCAGACAATTTTAGAAATGAACAAATGTCTCCGATCAACCCTTCTTCTGGAATATGTTTTAACCTGTTAAGCCCAAACATATACCTAGACGAAATTCCAATACGATCCGGCCAGCGCTGTACAAGATTTGAATGAATTGTGCTTTTTTTCTTGGAGTCTGCATGTGCAAACCTCCAGAAACGAATACCCCTATTTTGAAAACGTCACGCTCAGGAGAAGAATACTCACCGTGGCCATGTCTGCAAATTCATTCTCCATGGTGTGTTCAAGTATGGTTTCATTATTCAGGTGTCGTTTACGATCCGATCACCCGTAAGTAAATTAAAAAATTTACATGCCATTAAATTCCGGATCCCCCCCCCCCCCTCCCCATACAATGGTCGCAAATGACTGTATCCAAGTTTAATCTGGTTGGCTCCCTGATATGCCTGCCAAGTTTCATCGTCTCAGCACATCTGGAAGTACCCTAACTCGTAATTGTGGGACCGACATAACCGGCTTTTCCCTCTGATCTGTGTCTTTTTTGTACTTTTATGTCCGACCCGCAGGCAACCCCCCCCCCCCCCCCCGAAAGCCAAAAAAAACCCCGAAAAAAGTTCCTGGATACGGGCCTGCTTATAACCGTACGCAATGCGTCCGTATCGGTACAATTAAGGCATTTCAGAGTGACGACCTAATCCCTGTCGGTGCATCAGACAGACGAGGTGAAGTCAGGGTGAATCTGCGGTAATAGACTCGAACGTATCTTGACCCCGAACACACAAAAGAACTTGAGTTGCTTATAGGCTGAGTAGGTCACTAAGAGCCAATTACAATAGTGACAAATCGCCACCATTGTTTCTACCGTTTTATAGGCGGAATGTGTATGTTTTACACTCTGTCAGGCTTTTGTATGATGCTGTAGGGGAATCAGTCAGTTTATTCATTTCAAAATGTAGTCAACCACATTAAGGCTACCACATTACAACAACAGCTACCACAAGGGCTACCACATTACAAATACAGCTACCACAAGGGCTACAACATTACAACTAAAGCTACCGCAAGGGCTACCACATTACAACAACAGCTACCACAAGGGATACCACATTACAAATACAGCTACCACAAGGGCTACCACATTACAACAACAGCTACCACGAGGGCTACCACATTAGAACAACAGCTACCACAAGGGCTACCACATTACAACAACAGCTACCACAAGGGCTACCACATTACAAATACAGCTACCACAAGGGATACCACATTACAACTAAAGCTACCGCAAGGGCTACCACATTACAACAACAGCTACCACAAAGGATACCACATTACAAATACAGCTACCACAAGGGCTACCACATTACAACAACAGCTACCACGAGGGCTACCACATTAGAACAACAGCTACCACAAGGGCTACCACATTACAACAACAGCTACCACAAGGGCTACCACATTACAAATACAGCTACCACAAGGGCTACAACATTACAACTAAAGCTACCGCAAGGGCTACCACATTACAACAACAGCTACCACAAGGGATACCACATTACAACAACAGCTACCACGAGGGCTACCACATTAGAACAACAGCTACCACAAGGGCTACCACATTACAACAACAGCTACCACAAGGGCTACCACATTACAAATACAGCTACCACAAGGGCTACAACATTACAACTAAAGCTACCGCAAGGGCTACCACATTACAACAACAGCTACCACAAGGGATACCACATTACAAATACAGCTACCACAAGGGCTACCACATTACAACAACAGCTACCACAAGGGATACCACATTACAAATACAGCTACCACAAGGGCTACAACATTACAACTACAGATCAATTTACAAACACACAAGAAAAAGAAAATAAAAAATGTGGAACGCGTGAAGCCTCCATCAATCGAAGAACACAAACCCCAACCCTGTCAATCAGTTTGTTCTTGTTTTCCGTTACCGTTTCCTACTCTTGACATTTTGACCAAGCGACTTCTTTTGTTTAAGATACTCTGAAGTGCACTTCACCAAAAACCCTGAGAAATATCTTCGCTTCACTCCAGCCCACGTTTCGTCCCAGGTGGATACGTTCTTCGATGTTACGGCTTAGCAGCCGCCTGCACTATTATACGTAAGTACACAAAACAAGAACTCATAATACTTCTGGTGGTAGAACACCCGTTTCCCCCTCACTGTGAAATCCTTGATTTCTGTATATTCAAGTATTCAAGTATTTATTTACGTACTAAAATTGCATAACACTGGACAACTTGGGCTATTGGCCTAGAAGGAAAAGAATCTTGTGTAGGCATTAGGCGTATTATCCCCATTCCCCGAGGACTCCTCGCGTAATGGAAGAGAACGGCGAGAATAGAGGGAGTCACTCCACGCGGACTCCGCGTACAGAAAACAGCACTTCGAAAAAAAAAAAGAAGCAGTTGACGAAATTAGTCTGGATCCGATTTATTTCTGGTTTTGTTTATTGTGACTGTTCTTAACTAATTTTATATCGCACCAACACCAGCAAAAACTGATTCCCCTCCGAATCTGAAAGGGAGTTCTTTTTGATGATGATAATGATAATCGGAGCATTTCGGTCCGTGGGGACTCGCGACAATACGGGGAGTGAGTCCCCGGGACAAACAAAAACGCTGGGACTCCTCAAGTGAGAGTCTCCTCGGGGAACGGCGAGAATACCCCTATAGTCTATGCCGAACAAGGACCCTGACATCACGACCACAGCATACTACACACGACGGAGTCGTCCTAGCTATCCCAGCCAACTTGTGACGGACGGCGTGTTTAAGCCGGGTAGGGCAGGACCCCTGTTCTTGGCAACTCGCTGCCTTATTGGTATATGATCCACTTGGCCCCTCCTCTAAGGGCCATCTGTCACATGTCGCTACTTCGCTCCTCCCATAAGGAGGAGCCAACTCCCATAAGGAGGAGCCAACTCATCCAATGGGCAGTTCCTCCCCCCCCCCCCTTGGGGGGAGAGGGAAGAGGCATTTACCGACTAACTGGGGATTTTTTATCCGACTGTTTATGCAGGAAAAACGACTGTTTTCAACAATAAAAAATCAGTTTTGAAAAAAATTGACTGACTTTCAGAAAAATCTACTGATTCTCCGAAAAACCGACTATTTTGACAAAAAATCGACCAATTTTCGGAAAAAACGACTGTTTTCATGGCAAAAATCAACTGTTTTGACAAAAAACAGGGGCTTGGAACTACCTGAGTTTCGGAAACATAGCTTGTGCCAAAAGTCGGCTACCCTAATCCAATGAAGAACCAATGAAAATGGTCCTTCCAATGAAAAACACGTCGGCGCCACCTGCGCTCTGAAATGGTTTGTCTCGCCTTGACCATGTTAGAACCAGAATACAACACTTGAGTAATTCGCCATATTGAATGAATGAACGAATTTTTTTTCCCATTTTTAAGACAAAAGTCACAAATGAGTATGAAAGAAAAGAAAGAAAAACAAGAGCTGTAAGCTCATATGGCACTTGCAAGGGTGAAGATGTTTTCAATCAATCAATCAATTGATTGATTCATCCATTCCTGGTAACTGAGAGGAACCCCTAACCATATTGGGAAAAGCACGTAAAAACTTAGAAATGTGGTTACAGCACCAGGCGGTTTGGGTGTGGTTAGTCAGTGTGGCTGGGGACTTAGACGATCATTTGATTGATCAAAAGTAAGTTTCGACTTTGCGGTTGAGATGCGCACTCTAAGGGAGCTGGAACTTCATTTGTAAGCAAAACTCTTGAGGCAAAAATGCTAATCTGCTGATGGGCATCATGAAAATCCATATATTGCTTAAAAGTTTTTTTTTTTACTTTGCGGTCAACATTGGTAATTTAAGGAATAATCAGATTTGAGAAGTAGCTATTTCTAAGCAAATGCTGTTGAATCTCCAATATTCCAGCGAAGTTTCATCGTCCTAGCACATCTGGAAGTACCTTAACTCGCGATCACCGGACTCCCAGACCCCCCCCCCCTCCAACTACACCCACAATACCCGGAGCCAATCCGGTTCTGTAAATGATTAATCCAGAGCATCTGTTTGTCATTCCCACGAAGTTAGATCCAGATCACACCAGTCTAAGCGGGTCAAGTATTTTCCGCCCTCCCCCCAATAATTTCCGGATTCGTTCCGGAAATGAAAAGGTCACCAGAGAAAAATGTCCTCTGTTCTATTATTAAATTTCACTCGATTCCGATCGCCCGTTCCAAAGTTACGCATGACTCAATATTCCGGATTCCCCTCCCTCAACCCCCCCCCCCAAGATTATCATATCGAGGATTTTTTTTTATTCCAGGTCAGATTGACCGGGTCCCTGATATGCCTTCTAAGTTTCGTCGTGAAAATCCCCAAAAAACGGAATTCCGGGAACCCCCTCCCCACCCCCCTCAAGTGTCTGGATCCAGTCAAATTGTGTAAAAGATTGACATGGATCAGATGTTTGTTCTTTCCAGCAAGTTTCACTCCGATACCATCATTCTAACCGTTTCTCGAGATCTCCCCCCACCCCCAGCTCCCCCACGGTGCCCGTAGCCAATCCGATTCAGCAAATGATTTACCTAGAGCATCTGTTTGTTCTTCCCACAAAGTTCCATCCCGATCTCCCCATTATAAGCGGGTCACGTATTCCCCCCAATACTTGCCGGATCCTGTCCGGATATGAAAAAGATCACCGGAGAAATGTCGTCTGTTCAATTCTTAAATTTCACTCGAATCCGATCACCCGTTCCAAAGTTACGCATGACTGAAAATTCCGGATTCCCCTCCCTTCACTCCCCCAACCATTATCAGATATCGACAAAGTTTTTATTTTGAAGTTAGTTTGATCGGGTCACTGATATACCTGCCAAGTTTCATTGTCCTAGCACATCTGGAAGTACCCTAACTCGAAAAAGTGTGACAAAATGCCCTAAATTTTCAATTTTCCAGCGCCTTACACTCCCCCGCATATGGTCGGATCCGGAAACTGATTATTTACAGGTTAGTTTGGTCGGGTCCCTGATATGCCTGCCAAGTTTCATTGTCCTTGTACTATGGTATCTGATACTACGGTTACTTTGCAAAAACGACAATTGCCGAATTTGCGCTTTCGGAAGACATACCAAAAGAAATACTAATATGCACTCACATCGCATCACAAGTGTTAAACTTTTTCCCACTAATTTGACAAAAACCTAGGCTCCTGTGTTGGTGATGATGAAAGTGAGATGAAATTTACCACGGTAACTGGAAGAACACCTTTTAACCGTGGTATCAGATACCACCGTAGCTGCGAAATTTTAGACCGGGGTATCAGATACCACGATATCTGTAACAAGCAACTAATATAACGAATAGAGATTTCTAAAAGGTTTCTTGGGTATAGGGATTTTCATGGCGTAGAGTCGAGCGTGCCATGCGTTGAGGCTGAGCTTCATTTGGGGCAGATTTCATTTGAGGCCGCAAAGTCCTTCTTGACGCATGGAGAATTACTTCACTAACTAATATGTCAAAGCAAAATTGTACAATTTTTTCTTCAAGTTTAATCTGTTTTTGGGATCCCAAAAACGTAAGTGGAGGGATACCTATGACATCGCAAAAGTTGTCCGTCCGTCTGTGAGCACGATAACTCTCGAAGGGAATGAGATATTTTGATGAAACTTGGTGTGACGATTCTTTAGGTCAAGAGTAAGGTCGAGTTCGTAGATGGGCCCTGTAGCCCTATATTTGGGTGTGGATTAAGGGACAAACAAAATATTTTTAAACAGCTAATGTGATAGTCGATTATGGGGTAAACAGACATGCTGAGCACGATGGTGAAAATCATTTTCTCGCCGGACAGCTAGTTCGTCTGGAACCCGGCAAAAACCGGAAAGTTTGTTAAAAGTAAAACTTTCATTTGAAGTTGATTAAATGTTTGATTTAGGGGTAAGAAGACATGCTGGAGATGATGGTGAAAAAAATTTCTCACCTGACAAGTAGTTCGTCCGGAATCCGGCAAAAACCGGAAAGTTTGTTAAAAGTAAAAGTTTCATTTGAAGTTGATTAAATGTTTGATTTAGGGGTAAGAAGACATGCTGAACACGACGGTGAAAACCATTTTTCTCGCTGGACAAGTAGCTCGTCCGGAATCCGGCGAAACCGGAAAGTTGGTTAAAAGCAAAGTTTCATTTGAAGTTGATTAAATGTTTGATTTAGGGGCAAGGAGACATGGTGAACACGATGGTGAAAATCATTTTCTCGCCGGACAACAAGTTCGCCTGGAATCCGGCCAAAACCGGAAAATATGTTAAAAGCAAAAGTGTTATCTGAAGTTGATTAGATGATAGATTTAAGGGTAACAAGAGACGCTGTTTCCGTATATGACAATCATTTTTTACCCGGACAAATAATTAGTCCGGAATCCGATTGTACCAGCATTTTTTTGTAAGTCAAAGTTTTATTTAAAGTTGATTAGATGTTCTTTATAGGGATAAGGAGATATGCTGGATTCGTTTCTTAATTTTCTATTTTTGCTGGACTAGTAGTTCGCTCGAAACCGCAAATTTGGCAGAAGTAATGCAGGAAGTTTCGGTCAGTATCGTCAAAATAGATATGGCTTATAGAGATATAGATAGATAGATAGAATATCTGAACTTGGTTTTCGCTGATGATTAGCCTGGCGAAGACAATACCCAATTGTCTGGATCAAATCTTCAAGGGATTACATATGCAACCTTTCAGGTGGCGATACATACCGATACGTGTGTCTCAAGGCCAGAGGCGTTACTAGCCAAAATGTTTGGGGGGGCGGGACGAGGCTTTTACCGACTTTTTCTGCAGAAAAAACAACAGTTTTGAACAACCAAAATTTTCAGAAAAATCCCCTGATTTTCAGAAAAACCGACTGTTTTGATGGAAAAAATAAGTGTTTTTGACGAAAAATCGCGGCGCTTCGCGCGGACTCGGTTATTTTTTACCGACTGGCCGACAGCTTCGGGTGGGGGGGGGCGTCCCCCCCCAGTCGTGACAGTCCGTAGGACAAAGACACGACTAATGGCGGATGCACTGGGAATAGCTGTCGTAACGTAGGAGGATTTCTGTTTCAGAAGCAACGGAAGGACAATCGTCAACTTCTCTTTTGGCACATTGTTCTGATTGCACTTGAAGTTGATGACGAGGGGATGCGAGGACGGCTGAGCAAGATACACCAGTTCTAACCCCTTGATACAAGGCCACTTATCTCGGAAGAAAACTTGATTTCATTACCTGTTAGTCGGAAAAAAGAAACAGTGAACTATCGTTATATTTGTAGTGCGATAAAAGAATTAAGTTTTTGGCATCGTTGGAAAAAATACCCATTCATGAATAACTCTTCTTTCCGACGAAGAATCGCCGTGGGCCTAGGGAAGAACCAGAACGTAACCACAGCAAACGTTTTTGATTGGTTTACATAAGATTTGGATCAGTTTGATGATTTTGCTTGGGTGATCTTTCTTGTTCTTCCCTAGGATCACCGTGGTGTTTCCGACTTCGTGACATAGTAGTACTGAAAGAAACGGCAATGGTTTTTGTTCGTAGATGCTATTGCTATCTAGTGGCTTGTTGGAAAATAAATTCTGGGTATTCCAAATATACACTTGCTGACTATCTCTCCCTTCCGATACGGAATCTCCGGGTACCTGCGGAAGAGAGGAAGAAACGGTGTCACAGCTGCGCTGACTCGGGATTTCAGTCATTGAGTTTCAGTCGTTACGGACACGTTTACTCCTTCTTCCTGAGAATCACAGGCGTGTTTTGGACTTGGTCATATAGAGTATTCAGGCACTGGCATGTCATGCGCCATCTCGCGTTCTTCTCAAACACAACTGAGGAAACAAGACACTTCGTGCGCCCTCTATCGGATTTAGCGTAACTATATGCTCGGTCTCTTGTACCGTTTTTTATCTTAGAAATTGAGGAGGAACTGCATCTGATTCTGAACTGTATACGGCATCTGTCAGCTTCCGTATTCCTATGGAGTTTCGCAGAACTACACGGCCTCTGGATCAAAATCAGAAGGATTAACGCCTGAGAGCCTAGTCACACTGGGCTCATTTCCTGGCTTTTTTGGTTGCAAAAGTAGAAAAGAGAACAAGAAATATCCAGTTCTGAATGTTGTCGTTTTAAATTCAGGAGATTAATAGAGCAAAACATCATGTATAATAATGTGACAGGAACCCTAATTGACCCCTAAATGCAGTCTGCTCATTATCCCAAAGCTGCCACAAGCCCATCAATTCTCACGTCCCCTAGGGATTTTCAGCCGTTCGTCAAATAGGTCGCGTTTTGAGCCCAGTGTGACTAGGCTCTTCTTCTTCTTCTTTGTGGTGTTTGCGTTTACAGGCTCTGATATCGAGCATAAAGTTCTGCAGAACAACAGAGGGCTAAATATAGATAGATGGTGCGTGCAATGTCTTAGTTCCTCGAAGTCAAATTTGATTCTGGCATGGCGGAAGACATTGCACACGCCATCTAACTATATTGTCCACCTGTTTTTAGCGGAAACTACATGCTCGATCTCATGTAATGATTTCTGTTGTTGGGAAATTTCGGCACTGCATACGTCGTCTGTCAGGTTCCATACAACTATCAGAACAGGGGTGGCCCGAAGCACTCAGGCCAGGGGGGCTGAGACCCCTCATTTCAACGAATCCTGGATCGTAATATACGACTCGCAAGTACCGACAAAATAGAACTGTTGCCACTAGGCGGCAATGGCGCACGTTCCCTACCAAAAAATAATAAAGCCGGTGTAAAATTAGCTGCAAATGCTGCAATACATAAGCTGAAATTATTCTTGTAATCAATTTTTTTGTATGCATACCTTCACAGCCTCAGCTTTACATTTCAGCTTTCGCTAAAGAGGAAAGTTTTCAACGCCTGTACCCGGGACAAATTAAAGCAAGTGCCGCAAGCAAATTTTTTTAATCTGCTTTTTTCTAGAAAGATTCTAGACTTTAACGTGTTTCAAATCTATAAAATTCCAAGCCAAATCGCCAAGTAAATGACACACCGTTCCTCTAAATAGATGAGCGCCACAGGCGACATTTTGTGACACGCCGAGGAGCAGAGCGTCTTTTTGCGATCCCACAGAAGGAAAAAATAGCTATGAAATCACAAATATGTCCGTCGAAAAGAGTTACAAAATATTGGCCATAGAAAACAAAGCAGACACAAAGTAGATTTGTTGCGAATTAATAGCAAAAAAAGTAATTTTCACGTTCAAGACACTCTTATTCAGAAGCAAAAGGAGGAAAACAGGTTTGCCAGTGCATTTAAAAAAAAATTGAAATGAAATCACGACTCTGTCCATTGAAAAAAGTGACAAGATAGTGCCGATCGAAAACAAAGTAGATTTGTTCCGAACTATAATACCAAAAAAAGTAATTTTCACGTTAAAAAACACTTCCTCAGAAACGAAAAGAGGAAAACAGGTTTGCCAGTGCATTTAAACAAAAATTCGGATTTACGGACGTACGGTAACAAACTTTTGGTCTTAGCCCGACAGGAGTTTACAGATAGGAAAAGACGTCGGTTCGCCGACGAGACTTGAGTTGTGGTTTTTTTTTTTGGTGTATTTTTGATGTACTTTTGTTTCGTTATGAAAGTACCGTGTACCGTACCGTTTTATTTGTCATTCGACAAACTGTACTTTCATGACGACGCTACCAGGGGCGTCCCGACACCTTCCTGATAGGGGGGGGGGGGGGGTGCGGCTTCAGAATTTTACTAAGTTTTACCGGAATCTTTCCTAAGTTTTACCGGAATCTTCCCATCCCTGCAGAAACTCTAGAATAGGCCTACTGTTGTGTTCTGACTTCTATTATGGGTTACAAACAACAAAAAATAGGCTCGGTGAAGTTTACTGAAAATTCAGCTTATTTTTCATACTCATATCTGAATACTGAAATATTTTAACACATCTGAGAGATTTTGTATATTTCGTAATAACGTTCAGACCATGCGCTACTTGCATGACAAACAGACGCGGAGATTTTTAGTCCGACCGCCAGCTCGTCAAAAGACGCTTAGTTTCGAAAACACCCGACCCAAAAGGTACAGTAGGTTTAATAGTGGATTCCGACCAAATCGAACACGCTGATTCCAAATATGCCAGGAACTGGTTCCGGAAATGATGGCTTAAAGTAGAAATGAAGCCCGATGCTGTTCCATTATTTCCTCTCAATAAGAAGTATCGCTCTCAAACACAGTAGGCTGAAAAAAATGAATTCCGACCAAATCGAACCCGCTGATTTCGAATATGCCAGGAATAAATTCCGGAAAGGGTGGCTTAAAGTAGAAATGAAGCCTGATGCTATTCCATTATTTCTTCTCAACTTCTCAATAGCTATCAAACACGGTAGGTTGAAAGTGGATTCTGACCAAATCGAACTCGTTGATTATGAATATACCGTTAATAAATAAAGTAGACCTGGAACCTGATAAGTTATTCTTCTCCTCAGTAACTAGTGCCATCATCCGGTGTAGTGGGCTACTGTCGGCAGAAAAGTTTATTCTAACCAAATTGAACCCGCTGCTTACGTTTGCCAGGGATAGCCACTGGTTGCTTAAGGATGTGATGCGAGTCTGTTGCTTAGTAACCTAAGTTTGCTGAAATTCATCAACGACTACAGGGATTACAATTGGATCAAATAGTATGATCTTGCTTTGAAATGTTACAAGAAATATCTAAATCACAAAAAGGCGAGTTAAATGGACACAGAAGTCTCAAACTTCGCCAACATTGCGTCACAAAATCAAATTCTAATTCTGAGTCGACAGAACACCTGCCCCGCACGAACATTTTCGCGGCAACAATCGAGCTAGTGCAAAAACGAGGTCGGGTACCCCGTCTGTACGTAAGAAATTAAATTGTGCAAACTTTGTCGGGTGGATCCGAGAAGTCCAAGTCTTGACGGTACAACAAGTTATTTTTACACTTTTGTATAGTCCAGTCGGGCAAAACAGAAGAAATCAAATGCTGTATTCTTTAATCGGTCTTCACATCAGGTTCTTTTTACACTTTCTACTATTTACCCCAAACCTGCATTGTTCACATTAAAGTAACTGTTCAAATAATAAACATACCAGACAGACTGAGCTGCAAACATGGGTAAAAACTATCTTATTATGCCAAGTTTGGCTACATTATTTCCACTGTTAATAATCAGAAATCAGATGTTTTGCATTTTACGGCGCTAAATTCTCTAAATAAGTAGCAAGAAAGTCTGATCTTTAAGTTGCTTTTACTCTTATGTTTGTTTCGCAATTTTATTTCTTATTTTATTCGGAATCAGCGGGTTTGATTTGGTCGGAACCCATTTTTCAACCTACTGTGTTTGAGAGCGATACTTCTTATTGAGAGGAAATAATGGAACAGCATCGGGCTTCATTTCTACTTTAAGCCATCGTTTCCGGAACCAGTTCCCGGCATATTCGGAATCAGCGTGTTCGATTTGCTCGGAATCCACTTTTAAACCTACTGTACCTTTTGGGTTAGGGGGGTGTCACATTTTCAGGACCTGGCGGTCGGACGAACAAAAGCCTGCAATTCCAGGGTGATAAATGCGACATCGGAGAAGTTACGCCTGTAGAAAAGTAGGAAAATGATTTTAGGATGTCTTGCAATGAATCTGATATTTTTATTTATTTTTCGTCAACGGCTTACATTTCTAGTTGGCAAATATTTCAAGCGTAGAGGGACAAGCAAATAGAGGTATCACAAATCTGAAAGGATAAGTTCTTTCTATGAAATCGACTATCCGTGGATAAAGGAGAAACGAAGTAACGCATTTTTATCGGGTTGTCAGGAATATTTAAGTGAAATATTACTAGACGTGTTGGACCTCAGACCTATTCGGTTGACTGTAAGATTGTCAGAGAATCCCGGTAGATTCCAAAATTCTAGTAGGTTCCGTGGGGCGAAGTCCGGTAGATCCCCTGATCCATATCCTCCATTAAATTCCATGAGACAAGTTCCGGTAGATTCCTTGAGCAAGATTTCGGTAGATGCCCTGAGCAATAATCCTGTAGACTCCATAAAAATCCTCAAGTTCAGTTGAATTTGACAAATTCGGTAGATGGTTACCGCCAGTCGGTAAATACCCCCCCCCCCCCCCCCCCAACAAAAAAAAAAACATTTTGGCTAGTAACGCATCTGGTCCGTGAACGCTTTGAAGGCTGTGAAGAGCAGATGAGCCGCCAGAAGACCTAGGCGTGGAATCGGCTTGTTTTTAGGATGAAAGTCATTTTAAATCAAATGAATATGAATGAAAGTGGTAGCGTGATTCCAGCAATTAGCAACAGGAAAGGATGTTGCCTGATGTCACAAATGCTTATGAACATTTTTTTGTTGGCTACATAGTGAATTTATTTTCGTCAGATTTTCTGGCTTGAATAAACAATTTTGTCCCTCTGTGTGTAAACATAATCTTGTCACCAAGACGCGATTCTATTCTAGTTTTCCTCTACGAACGCTGCATTAGACGCGAAACATCTCTCGAGGAAACAGGGACTATGAACTAAGAGAATATGTCGAGAATCTGTTCTTTTGTACTATACAATACAGATATTTACAAATCACTAGTTATAACTTTGCATTTAGCTCAAGCTGATTACGAATCATATTAAGTGGACAATACTCTAAATGACCAAGTCCAAAATACGCCAATGATCCTTATGAAGAACGAAAAAACGTCTCAACCCTCAATTCCTGTGTAAACCAATCACGGCGATCGATTTTGTTTCGGTAAGGAGAGTTAGTCATCAAGAGTATTATCTCGCTGACAAACAGTCCGGTGCGATTTCGCAGGCGAGATTCGCGCCAAATTTGTGGAGCGAAGGAGGAAATTTGCACCCGACTGTGAAAATCCGACTGTGTGTTCATATACCTTTATCTGTTTGGTGGCCTCAAATATATACAGTTGGGAACTTATCTCCCACGTGGTGTCTCATAATACTGTCTGACTAGGAATGATAAATAAGGCTCTAACATTTTCAGGTCAGTGTCGAGAGTGGTAAACTACACTGTAAAAAGTTTCTCCGAGTAAGGACTAAAGTTATCTGCAGTAATTGCTATTGGGATTAATCTTATCAATGAAAACAAGACCAAAGGTTTCGATGGGATCCCAAAAATTCAATATCTGATCCAGACAACTGGGTCTTGTCTTAGCCAGATCCAGTCTTCGCCAGACTCCTTGAACATTTTTACAATTAAAATTCAGAAACAGATTAAGGCCAAATAGCTAATCACCTGAGAAAACCAAGTTCAGATTTGGATTCAGCATGTGTGTTTACCCCTATAAGTCATATCTGTTTTGACGAAAACTTCCTGCCACTTCTGCCAATTTCCCGGTTCCGGCCGAACTCCAGAACTACTTGTCCGGCGAAAAAAGAAAGCTCAAACACGAAATCAGGGTATCTTCTTTCCCCAGTAATGAACATCTAATCAACTTCAAATAGAAATTTAGCTTATAACAAATTTTCCGATTCCAGCCGGATTCCGGTCGAACTATATGTCCGGGTAAAATACGATTGTCACACAGGGACTCAGCATCTCTTCTTACCCCTAAATCGCTTATCTAATCAACTAGAAATAAAACTTTGACTTCCAACAGTTTTCCGGTTTTGGCCGGATTCCGGACGAACTACATGTCCGGGTAGAAACTTGTTTTCACATAAGTGTTCAGCATGTCTTCGTGCCCTAAATCGAACATCCAATCAACTCCAAATTAAACTTTTAATTTTGACAAACTTTCCGGTTTGGGCCGGATTCCCGTCGAAATACTTGTCCGTCGAGAAAATAGTTTTCACCATCGTCTTCAGCATGTCTCCCTACCTCTAAATCGAACATTTAATCAACTTCAAATAAAACTTTTACTTTCAACAAACTTTCCGGTTTGGGCCGGATTCCGGGCGAAATACTTGTCCATCGAGAAAATAGTTTTCACCATCGTCTTCAGCATGTCTTCCTACCCCTAAATCGAACATCTAATCAATTTCAAATAAAACTTTTACTTTCAACAAACTTTCCGGTTTGGGCCGGATTCCGGGCGAAATACTTGTCCGTCGAGAAAATAATTTTCACCATCGTCTTCAGCATGTCTTCCTACCCCTAAATCGAACATCTAATCAACTTCAAATAAAACTTTTACTTTCAACAAACTTTCCGGTTTTCCGGGCGAACTACTTGTCCGATGACAAAATGGTTTTCACCATCGTGTTCAGCATGTCTTCTTACCCCATAATCGACTATCACATTAGCTGTTTTAAAATATTTTGTTTGTCCCTTAATTTCAATCCCCTCCCCCACCCCTAAATGTAGAGCTACAAAGCCCATCTACGAACTTGACTGGTCCGACGACCCAACGAACCTTCTCACCAAGTTTCATCAAAATATCTCATTCCCTTCGAGAGTTATCGTGCTTACAGACGGACGGACGGACGGACGGACAGACGGACAACTTTTGCGATGTCATAGGTATCCCTCCACTTACGTTTTGGGATCCCAACAATAACATATCATTAAAGGACCCCTCGCACTACTTACTCTTCAAAACTAGGCTGTGCTTTCAACAAATAACCGACGGTTTTGGCCGTTTTAAGCCTTTTCCGAGACCCGTTGACTTTTGTCAAAAACAGGGAAACAATTTACATAACCGTTTTTTTCTGATGGAAAAACTTCTCGCAGACGACCGTCGACAGCTTGATACACATCGAAAGTAGCAAAACACGGCAAGTGAGAAAATCAGCGTGGTTTTGTTAGAGGGGTTAGAATGTACCGTACGAAATTGGGGTCTCCGGGTTTAGAAATATATGGAGTGATTATGGAATTAGGTTGCGTTAGTATTGTAGGTAAGAGTAAGACAGGTCCTTTAATGTTGACGATGATTCCTTCCCTGATCCGATAAGCTTTACTGGGATGGAACCGTCCTACACCATATACTGTATCAATACTAGAACCGTTACAACAAACTTCTGCCCGAAACGAGAACATGGTTGAAACATGGGGTACAGCTTAACGAAACAATAAAACTTAAAATATCATAACAGAAATGTTCTGTTATGACACTCGTGTTCACATTCAGAGTGCTGTATGTTCAAATTACACATCCTGTTATCAAACTTCTTACAGTGGGATCTCTTATTTATGTAAGTTTCAAATCCCCCCCCCCCTCGCACCAATATTGATTCCCCGGCCATACAAAAACAAGGACACTATTCTAAACTAGCAAACAAAAATTCACTGGTTTGTCACACCGGAGCTATCATCGCGCACTTCTTATACTTGCACAGAAATGGTCAGTGTTCACTTCAATTTTATCACAATTACGTATATCTTTTCTTGGCATTATCTTTGTCTTTATTTGTCTTCATTACATCTACTGTTCTGTCCATAGGTAATATATTGTAATTCTAGTCCTCACCGATTCGCTTTCCGAAAAGCAAAGCGAAAATCCGCCCCGCCCAAGAATTCTCAAAAATCGCTAGTCAAGTTCCAACATCACTTCCAACTCCTGTCACGGATCGACTTTCCCAAAAAAGCGGAGCGTCAAAAACGCTCTGGAATGAATTTCTAGCTGAAGAGGAAAAATTTTCACAAGACGCCAGAATACTGTATGAGTGTGTTTCACCCTACTTACCGTAGTTACTACGTTTTCTACTTTCCAGCGGAATATCATGCCACGGGGAATCCCACCAATCACGTTGCAGAGATGCGTAGTTACCACGCTTACAACGCTCCGGAGCATGGTGATTACTATTTCGAGGAGGTTGTAACGGTTAGCGAAGTAACTTCCCACGAGGTTGCGACGAAAATAGTAACTAATAGTTACTATTGTTAGAAGGGTGGAACACACTCTATATGACGTAAGTCCGAAACACGCAAGTGATCACAGGGAAAAACGAGAAACGTCACCCAAACGAATCCTCTGTAAACCAATCAACAACGTTTGTTGTTTTGAAGTTTCTGGTTCTTCACTAGGCGCATGGCAATTCATCGTCGGTGCGATGAGTTAGTCTTAGGAGTATAGGCCTCATATGTACGCTGCAACGCGCTTGTCCAGTTTTTCCTTGCAACTTGGTACAACAGGTTTACCGGTCGAAACGTGAATCGTTACAGGAAAGCTTTCCTGTTGTTTAGGACTCCTGTTACAGGATAGCTAAACAGGGACTTGTAACGGTATGTACCGCAAGCAATCTGTGCGTATTTGCACCAGTTTACATACCTCTGTAGCATAAAGCGTGGTCCCCCCTTCTAACAATAGTAGCTAGTAGTTACTATTTTCTTTCCAACCTCGTGAAAAGTTACTACGCTGACCGTTCCAGCCAACTAATAGCAACTATTTGCTTACCACTCTCGGGAGCGTAGTAAGCGTGGTAACCACGAATCTCTGTGATGTGATTGGCCGGATTAGCCCGTAGTACGATATTTTGGTGGAAATAGAAAAATGCCTTCCAGCCCTGACGCCGAGAAGCCAGAATTCGTGACGTCATGCGTAGTGACTACGTTAAGTAGGGTGAAACACGCTCATAGACTCTTTTTGTAACACGATTGTTGGATTGTGCACACACTGTCTGTTACTTTCTTGTATACTTTACTGCTTTGTACAATAGTACCTAGCTAACTCTGTTGCGTTGAGTGCTCCCGGTTCGTACCATATCTGAACGTTATTGTCTCTTTAAATAGCTCGAACACAGGCCCGTATCCAGGAATTTATTTCGGGGGGGGGGGGGGGGGGGTTGCCTGCTGGTCGGACAAAAAAGTACAAAATACACATAGATCGGAGGGAAAAGCCTATAAAAATCGTTATTTCTTTATGTTTCGCCCCCCATGTTTTTACCCCCCCCCCCCCCTCCTCCCCGGATACGGCCTTGCTCGAACATCTTGGTAAGTTAGCAAGGTTAGCGACGCTCTGCTCTGTTAACGGAACTAAGAACGTGTAGTAGCCTACTACTTTGTCGTACAGCATCCATTTCTCCCTTTTTCACAATGCATCCTTGCATAAACTGTGAAATACAACCCGAATGAGCTCTATCAATGTGGTCAAAACTTCTGCATTCTGACGCATCTGTAACGCTCGATACACTAGTCCTGGCGCGCTCTTCAAACAGATGACATACTTTTTGTCGATAGTGGTGTCGTACCATTTCTACATCATCATAGGCCACAACATTGTGTGAAAACCATTTACATTCAATATTGTACGTTACTCCATCAACCTAATCGTAATTAACGAGTTCACGGTCATCAAGGAACTCATCAAGAAAATGTCAACTGTTTGAAACTCCATTGCACTGAGCACCAGGTTTTTGCAGCCATTACGTTTCGTAGCAGGTACTTCACGATCGTACAAAAAGAGCCATCAATCTCCGTAACAACGTTTGATTCATTTTTTTTATCCAAACGGACAGCGTTATCACATCTTCCTGCGAAACACTGTTCTGCCACGAGCACTCATAACTTGGCTGTGAAAAAACAGCGGAAATATTTAATAACGGAACGTAACGGTTGTGTAACGTCCGTCCCCGTTATTGCTCTGAATCTACTGCGAAATAAGCAGGATCCGTAGGTGTAGCGTCAGTTCCGTCCCTGTTCTTCATTTATTATACTTCCTTCGAAATCCCATTCTGCCATGACTCACTGAGGACAGGGTGGACAAAGAAATCGGAACCAGTAACAAGGCTGCGTAACGGTAGCGTCACGTTTGTTCCCGTTACCGTCACATGAGGATAGTAAACAGTATGCGAAAAGTAACGTTTTGCCGCTTCGGCTGCGGCGTTTAGTTGAGGCGCGGAAGCAGAGCGGCTCAAGGCGTTCGACGGAGTTTCGCGCAGACACGTGAAGCCTCGATTACAACAGACGCATTCTTCGATTGGGCTCTTAAGAGAAGTGATGAGTTTCTGGAAAAAAAAATGAAATAAGTTCGAACTCACTTACACGCGGCTTAATGCGTATTCTCGCCGTTCCCCGAGGACTCCACTTGAGGAGTCCCTGCGTTTTTGTTTCTCCCGGGGTCATAAATTTTCAAACTGCGTCTCGTCTGACACCTTCCACGCGAGAAAACATGTTAGTTCACTTAGAAACACAATCCCTTCGCGTAAATCGTTATTCGGTCACCCATCACATTAGGCTATTGTCCATCTTTGTATTCCAGTTCTGATTCATACAAACCCCGTAGGATTGTTCCAATACACTATTGGCTTTACTTTCATGAATCTCGAAATGTATTTCGTTTATTATAACTTGTTCAAAACCACTAATGCTAAAGTCACAAAGTTTCAGATCCCATTTCACCATCCCCTTCCTAACGCGAGAACACATGTTGTGACTAATTGACACCACAAACCCTTTGCGAAACATGAAACCAAACAAACGCAATGCGCATCTTACGAAAAGTGATGTGTACAACGAGATTTGAACTTGATGAGTGCCCTCTTTCACTAACTTAACACACGGGCAATCTGGGTCCTATTGAAAACAAACGGGGGGTGGGGGGAGTGAAACTCCAAAAGCATATTCAAGAGCATAGAAACCGCCAGGAAAAGGAATTCCATTGTCGTATCTCTAACTGTGGCCTATGTTACGCAAATTAGTCGCTGGGGAACCTGCGCCTAGCAGTGTCTGAAAAGCCCGGATGTTCGAGGCAGGACCCCCCTCCTCCTAAAAAAAAAACGTACACATCTAGACCCCAATGACAACAATAGTTCCAAGTTTCTACTTGATACCGGCCATGGTTTGCAAGCTATGAACTGGGCACAGTTGCCCCTGAAACCGAGGAATGGTGTGTGTGTGTGTGGGGGGGGGGGGGAGGGTAACTTTAAACTCGACCCCAATATCATCAAGTATACCAATTTTAAATTTGTATACTGTAGTGATTCACAAAATCTCAAATCCTGGGCAATCCGGGCCCAGCTGCCCGTGAACGGGGAGGGTGGGGGAGTTGCAATTTCAAGATTTTCTTCGTAGACAGAGGGTATATAGGTACAGGATTTCGTCATTCTAGCTCCAGTCGTGGTAAAGTTAAGATCTTAGAAACGGGGCAATTTGGGCCCGATCGCCTCAGGTGAGTGTGGGCTTTTAGGACCTCAAAAAGTACCACTAGATCCCAGTCCCAACAATAATACCAAGTTTTAAATTGATGCCTGTCATGGTTCACGAGTTACGAACTCCACTATCTGGTCAATCTGGGCCCAATTGCCCTTGAACTAGGTGAGTGGATGTGGGGGGTGGGAGTCTAGAGTCTAGTACAACTAGACTCTAGCGCGAACAGTTGTACCAGCTTTCAACTTGATATCTATCATTTGTCCAGTGGTTATGAACTCTAATCAATGGGCAATCTGTCGCCATTGCCCCTGAACCGGGTGGGTGGGGAAGTTGGGACCCCGAAAAGGCACAACTAGACCACAATACCCGTAAGCGTACCAAGTCTGAACTTGATACATGCACTGGTTCACGAGTTATGAGCTCCACAAGAAACGGTGAAAACCGGAAACCGGAAAGCTGCTAAAGCACGTGGGCTGTTCCAAGGAACACTCCACTAAAAACCCATCTAGAACGAAGACCGGAACGACAGACGGACTGCGAAAGAAAACCCCGCCGATTAATGAAAGAAAATATACCTCTTTCATGGTTGTACCCTCTGAATTGAGGAAGACCCAGAACGCAGCAGCAGGCACGGGCAGAAGAACCAAGATGACCAATATCCATCCAGCGAAGACATAACTACCTTCTTTTTGAGACCTTATGTCGAAGTCACCCGAGTAGTCGATACACGAAAAGATAACGCCAAGCTGTAGAAAAAAAAACCGAATTAGCACGTATAGGGTAACGCTTGTATTTTTAGCAGGGAGGATAATGCCGATGAAAAATGTATAGCCTGCGTAGTTGTATGATAGTTATCCGAAAAAGTTGCATGTATTGATATGTAATAGTAAAGAATACTATCTTTTAATGTGCCTCAGACTGGGCCAATCTTAAGCAGTAGTATCGAGTAGCATCCTGTCTTGCTATAGTAGCATCCCGTCTTGCTAATAGTAGCATGCAGTACACGGTAGCCGTGACATAAAAGCATGCAGTAGCACCAGTTCGTACTGCATGCTACTTTTTCGTACAGTTTCATACTACTATTTTGAGATAAATTTGTACTGAGGATACATCTCATCAGACGTAAAGTGTTCTTCGTCTTGGTAGGATGGTGGGGGAATCCTGCAGGGGGGGTGGGGGAGGGGGTATAGGAAAAGGTTCCATGGAATCCCTCCTGGGTTCAACGTGTATGTTTAGTCTGAATCATTTCTGTTATCTGAGACAAAACTCCGGAGGTATATAAACTAGAGTGTTGATTTAATATGATAGTTACAAATTGGTAACAGAAAAAAAATGGCGCAAGCCTCCACAAAATTCTACGAAAATTATCAAATCAATACTTCTTGGTTCCAACATGTTCATCCAGTGCATTTTTGAGAGCGTCGACTGATGGGCTTTCAACGACGTGGGATGATAATTGTTACCAAGCCTCACGATGCGAATTTGGACGATAGCCACATAACCGGCTTTGGTCGTTATCGCTTTTGAAAATAAACTGAACTGAAACTAGACCTACGTTGCCCGGGCAACGTGAAGTGTTGCGGCAACCTTTGTCCGGCTTCGCCGGCTAAAGTGTTGCGAGAGCAACACTTTGGTTTTGTTTCTTCGCTGTCGGTTAAATGCTGAAATTGTCAACTTATCGAAGCTTTTAAAACGGTATGTTCTAAAAAGAATAATCACATAATCAAAAGCCAACAACAAAACAATATCGGAAGAAGCTATCCGTAACGTTTCAGGATTAAAATACCATAGATGACACTATTAATTATTACAAAACTACCTTATTGTTTTACATTACCGTATCGTTTGTACCCGTTGCGTAAACAGTTAATCCTAGGTTATAGCGATAGACCATCGATACAAACTTTCTTACCGTCATATTTACAGAAATCGAATACAATGTGCACCAATTTTCAAAAATTTTTAGCCCCTCGTGAACCGATTCTTACTTACAAGTCTCTCTCCCGTGATTGACATCAAATTCACCGGAAACAACTAATGGATACACCAGCTATCAAAAGTTGCAAGCCCCTCATCGCTGAAGATGATTATAGCATAAGCTTTTTAAACGGGATGTTCTAAAAAAATTAATCATATGATCAAAAGGTATTCTTCAGCGTTGTAAAAACAACAACAAAATAATATAGGAAGAAGGGACTAAATTAACTTTGCAGTCAGTTGTACTTTATCCTTTTCAATCGTAGATATCGTGACGGATGAAAACTTGGAACAATATCTTATATAATCTAGTTGGTAATAGAAAGCTATCCGTAACTTTTCGGGATTAAAATACCATAGATGACACTATTAATTATTATGAAACTACCTCATTGCTTTACATTTTCGTTTGTATCCGTTGTGTAAACAGTTACTCCTCGGTTATATTGATAGACCATCGACACAAACTTTCTTACCGTCAGATTTATAGAAATCGAATACAATGTGCACCCATTTGCAAAAATACCTAGCCCCTCGTGAACCGATTCCTACTTACAAGTCCCTCTCCCGTGATATACATTAAGTTAACCGGAAACAAATAATGGGTACACCAGCTAGCAAAAGCTGCAAACCCATCATCGCAGAAGATGATTGTAGCATAACAGCCGATTATTACTTACAAGTCCCTTGCATATCTTACCATTGGGAACCAAATTGTTCTTACCATCGAATACACCGGAAACAAATAACAGGTATACCAACTAGCAAAAGCTGCAAACCCCTCATTACCGAAGATGATTATGGGCTAACAGTCGACTGTTGCTTAAAAGTCCCCTATATGTATCATAACTGGTATCGCCTATTTTTGGTTTCAATGTACCTTACTATGAAGTTGTCAACCCCTTTGAAATTTTCAAACTGGTGTATCTCATGAAGGAATTTTTTTACCAAAAAATGGATGACATATACTTTGATCAGCTCATCAATGGCTATCGATTGCCGTCGAAAAAAAAATTCTACCTGTCTTAGTTCAAAAGTTGACTTTTTTGCCGTAGGCCAACTTTCTAACGTCACGACTTAGAAAGGAGCAAAAGATAAGCTCTAGTTTCTTTAGCAATGAGAGAACTTTTAAAGTTTAAGAGGCACATCTGATACCGTTACTCTACCACAAACCAAAGTGCAAAAAAAAAAAATTATAAACTCAGCTGAAATCGTCGCAGACATGGACAGAAACAATAGATGGCAGCACTTTCGGACCCGTGGGAAAAAGCCACTTTTTTGTCTCTGTAGATTTTTCTATTTATCACTCAAAGAAGATATGTTGGCTGTGGGGCCGGGTAACTGCCGCATATATTTAACACTTATAGATTTTAGTCCATCTTCAATTTGAAACTGGTGCCTGCCTGCTTGCGTGCTAGAACGGAGCTTTCCACTCGAAAGCAGAAACATCTTTTGATGAAACGAAAGGTTCGCTACACAACTTCAGATAGTCCTCTCTGACATAGGCTATACAACTCCACTTCACTTCGCAAACCGTAGGGTCTGGCTCGAGGACAAGCAAAAACCATCCTTATTGGCCCCAGGCAAGAGTTCTACGGAGCTTTCCAAAACGTAATGTCATATTCATCAATCCGGCCTAAGGTCCAGACTTTCCGTAAAAACCGCACAGGTTAGACCCTTCTCAGTTACCAGGAATAAAATGAAATCGGAGTCATAGGAAAAAAAAAAAAAAAAAAAAAAAAAAACGAGGACAAAACCAAAGTGTTGCTCTCGCAACACAATTAGTTGAAAACTGAACTAACTGTATCGTTAGGAACACAAGTACAAGTAAGTAAGATAGGAAAAATTGCGTGTCCACCATTCGTTATATTTACCAAGCTAGTCTCAGCAGACTTCTGCTGAAGATACGAGGAAACACGAATTACTGATTTCTGGACCCTGAAGTTGTGTCCCGTTTACTGACTACCTCGATTACTGATTAGTATGCGACACCAGAGATCAAGACCCTAAACCCCGCCCAGAGTTCGGTTCTTCACTCTGATACTCAAGGCGTATTCCGTTCACAATGAAGCTACATGCACACAAGGTGGATAATTGTAAGCTGTTGTGTTTAGTTATTTATTTATTAAGTTTAATGAACTGCAGCACAAGTCCTTAGGACTTTCTTTTTGCTGCAATAGGGTATTAGTAACGTTATTTTATTTTCAATGTTTTGGTTAAAAATAAAAACTTACGTACCTACCTACACACAGTCTGGTAAGACTTTGCAGGTATACGCATGTGCGAAATTCATGTGCAAAAACGTGCATGCGACGCTTCAAAATTCCGCAGCGAAAGAGGAAATTCGCCCCCGACTGCAAAAAATTGCGTAGTGTGTTCATCGTACCTTAAAACCAATTTCGCCCGTCACGAACACTAGTAACAGTAGTTGTGTTTTTACATTGCGTTTTTAAAGAGCTTTATTCAAGTTTACTAGGGAGAGGTATTCTGGTGTCCAGAAGATGTCACACTTACCACTGAGCAGAGAGGAATTATCACCAACCAACACCCTCTATTCATTGCGGATGCATTTTTGCGCGTCATTTCTCGAAGGTTCCGTGAAACGCGATTCTTTCCGTATATCCACGAGCAAACAGTCCCTTCAAGAAGAAGAAGAACAAATACAGCATTCGTTCCGACGTATTTATCAATAAGCAGGACCGACAGCCAATCACCCTGAAATGAAAGAAAAATAGTTGGGTTTTTTTTTCAGATTTCAGATACCATGGTATCTGTTACCACGGTAACTGGATATGCAATTCGTTGTTTTTGCAGCTATCGTGGTATCTGATATACGGTTGTTCTGCAAAAACGACAATTGCCGAAACTGCGCTTTACCAAGTCATCCGAAGAGAAAAACTGATATTCAGAACTTATTTCCGACCAACTTGACAAAACTGATGAAAGTGAGATGAATTTTTCAGATACCACGGTCCGACCGTGGTATCTTAATATCAGGTACCACGCCTTTTGACCGTGGTATCAGATACCACGATAACTGCAAAACGACTTTAGACCATGGTATCAGATACCATGGTATCTACGAAAACGCAGCTAATCACTATTCGTCCCGTCCACTTGTCTATAAGACCACTCAGAAACCGAACCACTTTCGCGAACTTATGGACCGGAATTCGACAGTTCGCCTCGAAGGACAGGTGTTTCTGAAATGTTAAAGCCAGGCTTCACCTTTCAGACTTCCGCACAGTCAAGTCAACCCTTGCAGATTTTAATTTTACTATTCTTTAACATTTCCTATATGTCCCCTTCGAAATTAAAAAATATTGTGCTTTTCAATCACAACCGTCAACCACTCTCCCTTCTCTTTCCGCATTTGCATATTTATTGCGTCTTTCAAACGTCTTGCCCCTACCACACCTCCCAGACACCCGGAATCTGGCGTGGCCATCACCCCGGATTTCCATCCGGAATCTGGCGTGGCCATCACCCCGGATTTCCATCCGGAATCTGGCGTGGCCATCACCCCGGATTTCCATCCGGAATCTGGCGTGCCCATCACCCCGGATTTCCATCCGGAGTCTGGCGTGGCCATCACCCCGGATTTCCATCCGGAATCTGGCGTGCCCAACACGCTGGAATTCCAGACATTTTTGGCCTGGCTTCACCTTTCAGATCCGTCTGAAGCAGAGCAAAATAACACTAGGGAGTAGCGCCAAGACCAATGCTTTCCAGGCGTCACAATCGGGCCATACTTATAGCGCCGCCCACTACGCTAGTTGCATTTAAAGCGAGACAAACTTGCGGGTTTAGAAATTTCTAGTAAAGCTAAGTTGCGTTTTGCACACATCGAAGAACAGGAGAGGTTCTATCTTTTTTTTTTGCTGTTTTCAAAATTCTAAGTTACTGGAGCCAGCGCCGGTGCACGACTGACTGAGTTTAAGTAGGGACGTTCTTTATCACTAGTGGTGCTAGTGTCGCTGCTATTCGAGTGTTCGTCATTTTTTTTAAGTCTTGTCGCTACACTCCCTACTGTTATTTTGCTCTGATCTGGACGAAAAAGGATATCTTGAATCCGGAAGAAAAGTCTGGAAGGTGAAGCCCGGCTTTTACACATTTAGAGCGTGTTCCACCCTACTTACCGTAGTTACTACGCATGCCGTCACGAATTCTGGCTTTCTGCCGTCATGGCTGGAACGATTTTTCTATTTTCCAGTATAATATCATGCCACGGGCGAATCCGACCAATCACTCACCAGAGATGCGTAGTTACTACGCTTACCACGCTCCCGAGCATGGTAAGCAAATAATAACTATTAGTTACTATTTCGAGAAGGTTGGAACGGTCAGCGTAGTAACTTTTCGTGAGGATGGAACGGAAATAGTAACTATTGTTAGAAGGGTGGAACACGCTCTTACTGTACAGTCACGCCTAGGAAAAGCATAAGAAGTAGAAGCACTCTTACACCCTACACGTTGAATATCATCTGGAGGATTAAAAATCCTTGTAAGTAGTTGGCGAAAGTAAGGAACTTCGGCAAAGAAGATGTGACCCTCAGAGTCACTGGACAGAAGTAAACTCAGAGTATAACTCAAAGCTATCTGGAATTGATATTTTTAATGGCCGCCAAGGTTGTTATTTCGTTTTAGGCCAAGATGGAGGTAACTTAACTGTTATAACTTTTTCTGACAGAAAGTATTTTTTCAAATAATTTGTTCAATATTTTCTGAAAGAGATTGTTTTTATTCATGTACAAGTGCAGTAGGCTATTTCGGTACTGGTCTAGGTAGGACTGGTCTGCACTATCTCTACCCTTGGTGAAGATTCTCTCTTTATGCAAAAACGTTTGCTTAATTCCAGGAGAATTGGGTTGTTTCCAGTCAAGAGATAATAACAAAAAACAAAACCACCTTTTTGGCACACATCATTAATATTCGAAATCCTCCTATTATGCTTTTTCAAATTATATTTGCAGTAGGCCACTTACGTATGGATTCTTGGATCTCCTCGGTCTAAAAAAAATGGTATTCTGATTGCTTTGTATTTTGCATTGAATCACGTTGAGCGTAATTTTTGCCATTTTTCAACCACCAGGGACGGAGCCTGTTGGGACCACATAGTAGAAGCGTGTTCCAACCTACTTACCGCAGTTACTACGCATGACGTCAAAAATTCTGGCTTTTTGCCGTCAAGTGTGGAACGATTTCTGTTTTCCAGCAGAATATCGTGCCACGGGCGAATCCGACCAATCACGTTACAGAGGTGCATAGTTACCACGCTTAGTAGCTCCCGAGCACGGTAAGCAAATAGTTACTATTAGTTTTATGTTTTTTGTATCTTATTAATTGTAGTCTATTATGTTGTTGACAATATTTATGATAAGACGTCAGTATAAATGTCGCAAAATTGTAGATACTTGTAGATTGTTACGCTATTACGTTATGTTTTGATACAAAAACCACCCATCGACTTGTCCGTTATCTGTTTTTTAGATTATACTGAATTGAATTGTGCGCGGAATCCAAAATAAATCCATAATGAAACTTACGGAAGAAACGAAGACACAGCCGACGCCGAACAGAAGTATGCACAAGACTAGACTTAAAACTTCTCGGTAGCGGAGAACTCTTCTCACCGGGTTGGGTAATGTCGACTGACAGAAAAGAATTATCACTTCGATGATTACCAGCTGAAACAGAAAATATAAATGAAAACAAGTTTACTGATTCGGTCAACCCTACAGTATCCCACACATGGTATTCCGGATCCCCGACCCCTACCCCCCCCCCCGACCCGAGGGATAGACTGATGAAAAGTGACGATTTCCAATGAATCTCTAAGTGAGTGCGTCATCTCCGTAGCTTCAAGCCATCCCTTAAAGACACATGCGGTCAGGCGCATTCAAATCCGAGACTAGAGGCACATTCTCGCTGGTCCCCGAGGACTCCTCGGGGAAACGAAAATAACGGCTAGAATAGACGGAGTCACTCCACGCGGACTCCGCGTACGGAAAACAACGAAAACACGAAGAATGCTTCCAAATTGGATTTTGCTCTAAAAAAAAAGTATGCAGTTGACGGAATTGGTCGTGATTCACTTTATTTTTTGTTTTGTTTAGACCGATCACTTTTCGGTCTGTCTGTCAGGCGAGCAACTCATTTCAAGTTAGAGTACTTCCAGAAGTGCTAGGACGATGAAACTTGGCAGGCATCTTAGGGACCCGACCAAACTAACTAGGAAATAATCTCACTTCTCCGATCCGGCCATCGGGGGGGGGGGGGGGCAGTAGAGGGAGGGGTAATCCGGAATATTGACGTATTTATAACTTTTGAACGGGGAATTGGATCTTAATGAACCTTGATATTCGGAAAGACATCGTGTTTCAGATGTCCCATTTCAATTGCGGACAGGATCTGATCAGTGGGGGGGGGGTCGGGGGGGCGGAAATTTGTTGACACGCTTAGAATATAGAACAAGGGTAAGCCCTAGATACAATAGTGTTAGAACCGGACCGGATTCGGTAACTCTGGGGGAGCTGGAGGGGGGGGGGGGGGGCAGAATTCCGGTGATCGTAGTTTAAGGTAGGCTACTTCCAGATGTGCTAGGACAACGAAACTTGGCTTGAACATTAGACACTTGACAAGATTGACTCAGAAAGCGTCACTTCCCAGATTGACCATCCCTTAAAGTACTCATCTTAACCGCAAAGTACAAAAAATACTTTTAAGATAAACCTACATTTTCATGATCCCCATGAGCCAATGATCATTTTTGCCTCAAAGGTTTTGATTACAGATGAATTTCTAGCGTCCTTAAAGTGCGCATCATCACAGCCAAGTGCAAAAAAAAAATTTTTTACCAACAATACTTTCTCGTGATTTCCAAGGGTCCATCGTCATTCTTATTTATCATGTCTTGTAAGTGCCATATGAGCTTCCAGCTCTTGTTTCAATTAATTTTACATTTCACCAACATTAGCGAAAATTGATTCTTCTCTGAATCTGAAAGTGAGTCCTTTTTGGTGATGGTGATGATAATCGAAGCATTCCCCGTTTGTGCGGACTCACGAGAATACGGGGAGTGAGTCCCCGGAATAAACAAAAACGCGGGGACTCCTCAAGTGGAGTCCTCGGGGAAAGGCGAGAATACGACTATATGGAGAGGAATAAAAGTAGAATGAGGGCAGATGAGCTATAGCTCATACTCCTTCGTTCCAGAAGAAAATCTATGGGCGGAAAGGCTGGGAGTTCCGGTACTTACTTCCAGAGGCGCTAGTGGCCAAAATGTTTGGGGGGGGGGGCAAGGTATTTACCGACTGGCTGATCATTTTTATGAATATGTTCATTTAAGTTTTTATTTATACCCATCTGTGGCGAATAGAATAAAGTGTAAAAACACAAAGTCGGAGTAACACAACAAAAATAAAAGGAGAAACGCGAAAATACCAAGCCACAGAAAAGAAAATCAATGTGGGAACGTGGAAGCTGTGTGCTGCCTACAAAATTCAGTTCTTTTTCCAGTTTTCAGTCAAAACTCGTGGGTTCTGACGTTCCATTACTCTTATAACAATAGAACAAGAGCTAATATTCGTAAAACAAATAAATCTTTTTTTTTTGGAAAAGAGTCGCCTTGGAATTGGCCAAAATACTTTGAAATCGACATTTTTGCCATAAGTGCTATTTCCTGTGACAAACCCGAGAATTCTGCGACCAGTGGCAACACTTCGTGGAAGCGGAATCTGCAGCACCTGATGTACGAATATGAGGATTTACCGAAAGAAGAAATTTCTGGAAAAATCTGGAATGGAACTTTGAGAAATGTGACAATGGAATTTTTGTTTAATTTTTGGGGGGAATCATCTATCTATTCATGTTATTTATGGGTGACAAGCTTCATCGTCCTAGCCCATCTGGAAGCACTCCAACTTGTAACGACTTGCTCTGCCTGATAGGGCGCGGAAGGGGATGCGGAAGTTTATTTATTTAATTCAAAACATAGTCAACTGCGGCTGCTATCTAACAATTTATATACACTAAGAAAAAAAAAGATAAAACAGGCAAAAATATTTTAAAATACGTTGTAACAATCAAGGCACACACAGACGTAACGAATGTCTAGAAGATGATTGTACAAATGTGTTGTTCTTTACAAAACAGCTTTCAAGACGACAGAAAGACCGACAGCCGGAAGGATATGGCACTTGAGCCAAAGGATCCAATTTGGTACATACTACAAAACCGAAGTACTAAAAAACTGTGGGTTTTATATCTATCTTACCTGCGTATTCAGACCCGTACAGACGACAACAAACCCAAAAACGACGGCACCAAGCTGGGGTAGAGGTAGATTGTCGATGGCGTAAACGAAAACTTCAAACACTAAACCAGGTCCTACGGAAAGAAAAGAAGATTACAAAAAAAAATCACTGGTAGATGCATACCCGATGAAAAATGTATCTCAAAATAGTAGTATAAAGTTGTACGAAAAAGTAACATGCAGTACGAACTGATGCTACTACTTCAAGGCTACCGTGTTACTGCATTCTACTGCATGCTACTATTAGCAAGACTGGATGCTATTATAGAAAGACAGGATGCTACTGGATAGTGGACACTAGTGCTTAAGATTGGCCCAGTCTTAGGCACATTAAATTATAGTATTCTTTACTATTACATATCAATACATGCAACTTTTTCTTACAACTATCATACAACTACGCAGGCTACTAATTTTTCATCAGCTCACATTGCTTCAAGCTTTTTACCGGTTGAAACTTGCTTTACATTACCATATTTATTGTCCAAGACCTTCATGTCTCTGCTGTTGACCACATTTTCACTTGCCTTAAGAAGAAGATTTTAGACCCGACTTCTTTTTTCCTGCTCTTTAAAAAAAAAAAAAAAAAAATTTAATCTTGTGCATTTCATCACTTTTCCTTTCATTGATGCTGTGTGTAATAAAATTCATCATCATAAAACACGTAAGCCCCTCTTCCCTCCGTGGTTGATGATGATGCTGATGAAATTTTATTTACACACTTAAGAAGAGGAAAATAGTGCAGTACAGACAAATAAAAGAAGAAAATACACTGAGCTTTCAATAATGTAGTAAATGCACAAGATCAAAAAATAAACATTAACAAAAACGAAACAATATCCGTGTGATGTTTTAGCTTTTCAAAAGCGCTTACGACGGAAATTACTCTTAGGCTACTCAAGGTTTTTGTTCGTCTTCGAATCACTAAGTGGAATATTTTTGCAACCATTTTGACCAAAGAAAGGGCAGAAAGGACAAAACAAAAAAAAAGGACAGAAATCTCACATGTCTGCACTTGAGCATACTCAAGTGCCATATAGCGATCGTAATTTCTGTCGGTCTGTCTGTCTGTCATTCTGTCCCGGGGGCACTTCTGCATAAGTTAGGGCGATGAAACTTGGCAGGCATATCAGGGACCAGACCAGGTTAACTTACACATAATCACTTTCGCGATCCGACTTTCTCCGGATCCGGGAGTCCGGAAACTAGGAACAAGGGGAGCAAAAGGGGAGCAAAAAGCAAAAAGTCTATATGTGGTTTCGATCCGACGGCCTCTTTCAAGGAAGCCCCAGACGCTAGCGTGTAGCGCCATTCGAGCTTATATTGAGATACGAATATAGGAACAGTTACAGTTTAAGGATTGAGATGCGTGAAGAACAAGTGCTTCGGAGTAGAGGGATAGGAAATCCGGAAACTAGTAACATGCATAACTTTAAAACAGGTAATTGGAGATGCATGAAACTTGACATATGTCAAGAACAAGTGCTTCAGATGCTAAGTTTCAAACCCGGACCAGATCCGATAACTGGGGGGCTGGAGGGGGGCACCGGAAATCTCTTAAAACGCTTACACATAAGCTAGGACGATAAAATGCATAACTTTGGAACGGGTGATCAGACGTGCATGAAACTTGTCAAGTGTCAAGAAAAAGTGTCTCAGATGATCAATTTCAAGTCTGGAACGGATCCGATAATTTGGGGCGGGGGGGGGCTGGAGGAGGGTGCCGGGAATCTCGTGAAACGCTTAGAGTCGAGAGATCGGGACGGGACTTGGAGGGAAGAACAAGCATAAGCCGTAGATACATTATTGACAAAAGAGGATAGGGTCGTACCACAATTCCGATGATCACGAGTTAGGGTACTTCAAGATGTGCTATGACCATGAAATTTAGCAGGCATGTTAGGGACTCTATCAGATTGGCTTAAAAATAGTCCCTCCCCTGATCCGATCATCGTTTGGAGGAAGAAACAGTTGTCAATGAGTGGTATATCCGTTGCAAACTTACTAGATCAAGCTCATTTTCTGATGAAATGAATATCGGGAGAGAGATCCAGCCTTGAAAATTGCAAACCGTATCTGACAAACATGCCAACTGTTCTTACAAGTGCCATATGAGCTTTCAGCTCTTGTTTATTTGTGTATCAGTGCTCTATTTAAAATATTATTTATGACAGATTTACGACAAGTATTTTGTACATATTTAGGCTAGAGGGTAATTTTATGTTGGCGATAAAGCCAAATTCGGCGTCCTCGCTGTGATCTTTACTTTATGAATAAGTTCTACTCTACACCATCCGTAACGAGTGGCCCGCGCACTCTGAGAAAATTCCAGGTCTTCTTAAAATATTTCCATGGCGCTCGAACCCAATTTCATCCAGCCTAATAAGAGACGCAGGCCCTCTCAATTCAATTTCAAATCAATTCGATATAATCTAAAAACAGATAACGGACAAGCCGATGGGTTGTTTTTTAGTCAAAACATAACAGTCATAACATAAAAGTCTACAAGTATATACAATTTTGCAACATTTATACCGACGACTTGTCATAGATATTGTCAATAACATAATAGACTACAATTAATAAAATACAAATAACATAAAAGTTAGACCTCTCTAGACCATCAGTTCTGATTCGGATTGCTTGCAACACTGATCAGAGTGACGGCATTAGCCCTTGGTCGTGTGGTGGTTGATTTGGCTCAGGTCAAGTTCAGTTCAGGTCAGCCAGGTCATTTCCTGTCTGTAAGATTTTTATAAATATTCTTCAATCTAGTCACTTTGGGCAGCTAAGTCCGGTCCCGGTTGTTAATTCAAATCACTTCACTGTTTATGAAGTCCTACTTAATTATTATTTACTGTTTCTATAATAAAATATCTATATTTCGTACTCCAGCGTTCTGAGGTTTCCCTGGGATGGTCTGGGTAAAGGGTTTACCGCGGACCATCGATACAATGTTGGGGGGGGGGGGGGGGGGCAAGGTGTTTACCGACTGACTACTGGTCATTTTTACTGACTGTTTTTGCAGATGAAAACGAATATTATTGAGAAAAAACGGATGCGTTGACGAAAAATCGGCTGATTTGAAGAAAAACTACTATTTTAAGAAAAAATCGACTATTTTTATACGACTGTTTAAACAAAAAAATCGACTGTGTTTATGAAAAATCGTGGCGCTTCGAGCAGACTCGGATTGGCCGAATGTTGTCGGGGGGGGGGCGTCCTCCCCCCCCCTAGTCGTGTCCCCCTTCCGACCACTGTCAAAAGGGGAAGCGGTACGCCCCCTTACCACAGCTTACCTTCTAGGGAATAGCCCTTGTGATGCTCTAGCAGACTCGCCGCCGACGCGAAAACAATAGTGGCAGAAACGAGAGAGACGAAAGCACTGACGACCGTCAAAAAGCCACAGCTGTGGACGATTTCAGAGGTGAATCGACTGCGACTGCCGGCGATAATCACAACACCGTACGTCAGTCCAAAAGCGTGAAGACACTGGCTCAATGCGTCGACCCAGACCTGAAAGGATGAGTTAGAGTAGGGGATCGAAACCGAAAAACCGCAAGCTCTAGCAAGTTCCTTATCATGTTTGATAGTGCACAACGGATACGAAAGCTATTAGAGCTTCTTTGTGGTTTTCCCACAAGTCGATTTTTCCAACTTGAGCGGCTTTGAGCCTCAGGAGGACCCTTGCCAAGAACGGCCGAAATATAGCTATAATAAAATTCAGCTGACGTATCCGTTTTGCACTATCAAATATGATTCACAGTAATTTATTTCCGACTCGCCATCTGAAAAGTGGAGTATGCAAAGTAAAATAAAAGAGTTAAATAAAACACAACAAAACAGAATAATAATAATGATAATAATAATTTATTGGAAAAAGCCTAATACGGCCATACGACAGATTCCTGAAGCGCCAACAACAGTTTATAACACTAATAATGAAACACAAACTATTTTCTTCTTTTCATTGCATTCAAAACGAAAGAAACTACCTCACGGATTACACTTTTATTGGTCGACTTCAAGATACCAGGGAAGAGAACACCACCAGCCATCCCAACTAAACCCAATGAAGGAAGCTCTTGGCACTGTCCTAGAAGGGGGTCAATGGTATCTTGCCCAGTGCAACAAAATTCATTTTTCATTCATCGGACAGAAAAGAATGTAGAATGTAGAGTGAAGTCAGCTTGGTCTGAAGGAATATTTAGTTCCTTATCCCAAACAAGTTACAGGTACTACACAGGAAAAGAAGGAATCAGCATTTTTGAGCTGTACCCTCTTACTCCCTTCTAAGTTTTTTTTCCGTGACCCCACAAAGTGTTTGTGGCTTCATTAGTCGTCGTTTTTTCCGCAGTCGTTTGTGCGGCCCAAGTGCGTTTCCGCGACCAACAAGGTTTTTGTTGCTCACTTTGTGGCTCGAATGACAAACAACTGTCGAAGTGGCTTTCGATTTTGTGCCTTTCTTTCGGCGGGAAATTCAAATTTAGCGGCACGTTTATGTCCAAATAATAAAATTAGCCATTTTATCAAGTGGAAACTGCGGACTCTTCGAGTATAGAATATTAAGGAAGTAAATAAGAAGTTCCATTTATTGAGATTTCATTTGGGTTTTATTTTATTTTTCCGACATCTGAAATTACCACCGAAAGGACAAAACGACATTTCCACATTTTTCACGACACACACTCAGAAAACCGCGGAAAAACGCCTACAGTGATGTTCGTTATATGTATAGATGAGCATGCACCCATTCCCTTCTCGGGCATTTATGTTCCGTGTATGCTCATTCTGGATGTTTCTATTTTCTCCCCTTCAGCTTCGTTCTTCAGAATTTCAGGCTCAAATAAAATATCACTATTGCTGCATCAATTCTTCATTATATATTCTTCAGTCCCTCATAACAAGAACTGATAAGACAGAATAACTAGTCAGCTTCTAGGCACTACTTCCGCTTTCGATCGACGAGCAGAAACGGGCAAGTCGTTCATGATTCATTCCAACCTTCCCAAAATAGTAACATTTGCTTACCATGCTCGGGAGCGTAGTAAGCAAGGCCGTATCCAGGGGGGGGGGGGGGGGGTTAGGGGGATTGAACCCCCCCCCCCCCCCCCGAAACGTAAAAAAATAATCATTTTTATAGGCTTTTCCCTTTGATTTTTGTCTTTTTTGTACTGTTTTGTCCGATCCGCAGGCAACCCCCCCCCCCCAGAAAAAACTTCCTGGATACGGGCCTGGTAGTAAGCACGGTAACTGGGATTTCCTATGACTTGACTGGTCCAATTAGCCCGTTGCATGATATTTCGCCAAAAATAGAAAAATGTGTTCCAGCGTTGACGCGAAGAAGCCAGAATACGTGACGTTATGCGTAGTAACTACGGTAATTAGGGTGGAGCACGCTTTTACACGCAGTTGATATGTAAATTTCGTAGACATATTAACGCAGGGAGGCAAATTTCGAGAGAGAAAACGTTGAAGTCTGTACTTAGTATCTTTGCTTGTTGTGGTAGGGGTAATGTATGCAAATACATTTTTATTTATTTATTTATTATTTATTCGAATCCAACACCGGTCAACTAGGGCCATTATACATAACAAAATAACGCTTCACAGACTTACACTTTAAACAATAAGTTGGGTCAAACCCACAATATACCAATTCTCCACACTTCAGCCAAATGGGGAAAAATAGCCGCATGTGCGGCCCAGAGAGAACAGCCAACAGAGGGTTCTGGGACTCTATTCTATTCTGGAGCTAAAAACTATCTGATCTACGGACTTCAGAGAAAGATGGGAGACCTTCACCAACAAATATTGCAGAGGCACTACAATTCCAGGGAAAACCATGCAACCACCGGAGGAAGTTAGGCTACTGTACAGAACACGGAAGGAATACCTTCCGGATTGTCAGTAATTTTTTCACGTACGACGTCGATAACCTTGTCGAAAATCCCTTCAGGAATTCGAGGCCGCAACACCCCGATCCTGGTCGTCTCTACAAACCATAATTGTTCACACTACAGTTTCTCATTGAAACTGTGGAAGATCGTGACAGAGCTTTGTCAAACTAGACTTTATGTTCATTCCACCTATCTTTGTAAAATATGTAATAATAATAATAATAATTTATTTATGACCCATCGTACACTCACAAAGAGAACGACGGATTATAAATACAAAAAAGAGGAAAAAGTAATATACGGAAAGACATAAACAAATTAACAAATCTAACAAATTAACCTAATAATGAACCGAAAAATAAAAAGAAAGAACAACAACAATAACAACAAAACCAGAACTAGAACATAAAACCCTACCAAGGGTGGTTTGAAGGATTTTCTGACATGTTAGAAAAAAAGTCTAATGGTAATGGTAACGGTAATGTACCCTAGCCTATAAACACTCACCTCATACCCGAGGAGACGCGGCCATTCAATGGTAAAAAGCTTCCGAACGCCAATCTCAGCGCCTTCTAACGTTACAGATAACGCCATAAACGTTACAATGATGATAATAGGTAGCGTTGCAGTGAAATAATAAGACCGCCCGTTTGAGCGGAAGGCGCGCCAAGCAAACATGAAAACGGACGTCCAAGTCAAGAGCAACCAACCGTAGAGGACTAGAGGGGCTTCCGCGTCGTCAGTAAGTGAGCTAGAACGAAAAGTAGACACATTAGTTGCGTTTTTGATCCGGATTCACGTTGCGATTCTCTTCCGAATTCTCCTATTTCGCGTTTTTGGACTTGAGGCGTATTCTCGCCGTTCCTCGAGGACTCCACTTGAGGAGTCCCCGCTTGTTTGTCCCGGGGACTCACTCTTCGTATTCTCGCGAGTCCCCACGGACGGTCAATTTTTGATAGTGTTGGTGCAATGTAAAATAACTGAAAACAATCAGAATAAACAAAACCAAAAATAAAGTGGATCCAGACTAATTTCGTCAACTGCATATTTTGTTTTCGAACAAAATAAATTTGGAAGCATTCCCCGTGTTCTCGCTGTTTCTGTACGCGGAGTCCACGCGGAGTGGCTCCCTCTATTCTCGCCGTTCCCTTCGATTCCCTGAGGAGTCCTCGGGGAACGGCGAGAATACGCCTTTGAATTCTGCTTTTCTTGCATTTTTGTCAGAACTGACAACGGGAAAAGCCTCGCGATTCTGCAGATTGAGAAGTTGCTCCGATGGTGAATTCTCGATTCTCCTATCTCCGTTCAACATTGGTCAACAGAGTGCGGGTCATGCATAAAACCGGGTTGCGGACGAGCTGCGAAATTAATATTTTTGTCAAAACCGAGAATGGAGAAGCCAGAGGAGCAAAAATGGTAAATCGAGAATTCGGAAGAGAGAACGGAGAATCCAGATCAAAAACGCAACTACTGATTAGGCCTCGTTAGGAGAGGCGAAAATCTGTTTATGATTGACTGATCTGTCATTATTCATCGATTATTTGAATAGCGGGACAACAAAATGTAACATTTTCATCAAGCCTTACAGCCTATTCAATGAAATAATGATGACTAATTAGACTTTCGTTGAAACTTAAAAAAATCGTAGAGCGGCCATCAGGAATCATGCTCCCGAAAGAGCTCTTAAAGCATTGCAGATACCATGGTATCCATTACCACGGTAACTTGATCTGCAATTAGTCGTTTTTGCAGTTATCGTGGTATCTGATATACGGTTGCTTTGCAAAAACGATAATTGCCGAAATTGCGCTTTTCGAAGTCATATCAAAAGAAAAACTGATATTCAGTCACATCACTAATAGTGCGAACACACGATCAGGATTTTGTAGATTGGAATAGTGAGGTTGGATAGAAAGTAAAATCAGGTATCTTTTCATCTAGGACAGGAAGAAGACCCTATTTAGGGGTGTAACCGGTCTCAGTGTAACCAAATTTCACAGGGGTACCATGCCCATGCCCCAGGGCATGGTGCCCCAACGTATGGGCACGTATGCCCATACGTTTGGGCATGCCTAGACGTTGGGGCACCATGCCCGAAAATTGAGGATTTGTGTATGACTGGTTAAGCCCAAACTTATATCTAGAAGAAATTCCAATACGATCCAGCCAGCACTGTACAAGATTTGAAGGAATTGCGCTTTTTGTCTTGGGGTCTTATTTGCAAACCTCCAGAAACCAACATCCCTATTTTGAAAACGTCACGCTCAGGAGAAGAATGCTCTCCGTGGCCATGACTCAAAATGCATTCTCGATGGTGTGTTCAAGTATGGTTTCATTTTTCAGGTGTCCTTGAAGCACTAAAAAAAAAAGCGCGTTCACTGTAATAAAACTCTTGCAGTATTTGCTACTGGGATTAATCTTGTCTCCAAAAGATAATCTTATCTCTAATTCAGACTAATTTTATCTCAGTAGAGATAAGATTAAACTCAGCAGCAAATACTGCAGTTAACTTTAATCCTTACTCAGAGAAACTTTTTACAGTGTTGCTACGAAAATATGAATTTCCCCCCACTATTCACTAATCCTCAGAAACTTGCATCATGAAGACGACTGTAAGTAATCCATCAAGAGTGATGAAGTTATACACGATTATTTTCAAGCGGGAGACTGGAAGAAATTACGGTAATTGCCGTCACTTGTGCTTTAATCAGTTACGAAAATGCCTATTTCTGATTCTTTGAAAAAAGAAAAGTACAAACCTTTGTCTGGGGAACACTGTTGAATTACTGCAGATTGTAGCATTGTTGCAAGGCTGCGGTGGCGAAAAACCGGAATAAATATAGTGAATCGAAAACGATTCTATCACAGAATAATGTAAAGACATGAACATAGACACGATCACAGCCGATATACCGATTCCTATAAAGAAAAAAAGGGTGAAAGAACCTATGTGTATTGTGGCTGATCTATCCTACAGGCGCGAAAAGGCCTTTCGCCTTATGTATAATAACCCTTTTCCGATGGTTAGGTTACATGGGCATATTTATTTATTTATCTATTCATTTATTTCCCTCAGAACTGAGGAGTACAAAATAATGTATAAAAAAGAACTAATATATGGAACTGTGGTGCTTTGTGTATGTTTGATGGTGAAAGGCTTCCTTCTCTGACTAAAAAACTCCGATTTTGGGGTAAACTGTCAGAGTGGCGACACAAAAAGCAAAAAGGAGAGTGAAACTTGATCTACCAAGTTTCCTTTTCTGCAAAAGGCGAAAGGCGAAAGTTGGCTTTTGCCTTTTTGACAAAAAACGAGAAATTGTCAAACAGCGATTATGACCATTTTACGAAGACTAGTAAAAAGCCATCGAAACGACCAAAGGCAAACGAAAACGCAACTGTAATGCTTCCTTTTTTTCACCAGGTTTTCAATCACGTTCATCGTTTTAAGCTGGACAAACACCAAACGCTAGGTAGCGGCAGATCGATTTTCCAGGACGCAACTTCAGCGATGTTCCCTGTCTTTCCTTCTGTTAAAGGTACTGTCTTATCTATAATACTAACGCAACCTACTTCCATAATCACTCCATATATTTCTAAACCCGGAGACCCCAGTTTCGTATGGTGATCTAACGCCTCTAACAAAACCCCGCTGATTTTCTCACTTGCCGTGGTTTTGGGATCCCAAAACGTAAGTGGAGGGATACCTATGACATAGCAAAAGTTGTCCGTCTGTGCGCACTATAACTCTCGAAGGGAATGAGATATTTTGATGAAACTTGGTGTGAGGACTCTTTGGGTCAAGAGTAAGGCCGAGTTCGTACATGGGCTTTGTAGCTCTACATTTAGGGGCGTGGGAGGGGGTTTAAATTAAGGGGCAAATGAAATATTTTTTAAACAGATGATGTGATAGTCGATTATGGGGTAAGAAGACATGCTGAACACGGTGCTGAAAACTATGTTGTCATCGGACAAGTAGTTCGCTCGGAATCCGTCCAAAACCGGAAAATTTGTTAAAAGTGAAAGCTTTATTTGAAACTGATTAGATATTCGATATAGAGGTACGAAGACATGTTGAACACGATGGTGAAAACCATTTTTTTGCCGGACAAGTAGTTAGCCCAGAATCCGGCCAAAACCGGAAAGCCTTTTAAAAGTAAGTTTTATTTGAAGTTGATTAGATGTTCGACTTAGGGGTAAGCAGACATGCTGAACACGACGGTGAAAACCATTTTTTTCGCCGGACAAGAAGTTAGCCCGGAATCCGGCCAAAACCGGAAAGTCTTTTAAAAGTAAAAGTTTGATTTGAAGAAGATTAGATGTTCGATTTAGGGGTAGAAAGACATGCTGAAAACGATGGTGAAAACCATTTTCTCGCAGGGCAAGAAGTTCGCCCGGAATTCGGCCAAAACCGGAAAGTTTGTTAAAAGTATAAGTTTTGTCTGAAGTTGTTTAGATGTCCGATTTAGGGGTAAGAAGACATGCTGAACACTTATTTGAAAAGTATTTTCTACCCGGACAACTTGTTCGCCCGGAATCAGGCCGAAACCGAAAAATGTGTTAAAATCAAAAGTTTTATTTGAAGTTGATTAGATGACATATTTAGGGATAAGAAGACGCGCTGAACCTGTATATGACTTGTTCAGAATCCGGTCCAAACCGGATTTTTTTATAAGAAGTTTTACTTGAAGTTGATTAGACGTTCTTTATACGGATAAGGAGATACCCTGAATTCGCTTCTAAACTTTCTTTTTTTTCTGGACAAGTATGGTAGTTCGTTCGCAAGTATCTGGATCAAGTATTAGATTTTTGGGATCCCATCGAAACCTTTGGTCTTGTTCTACCTTCGATGTGTATCACGCTGTCGACGGTTGTCCGCGACAAGTTTTTCCATCCGAAAAACACTTATGTAAACTCTTTCTTGTTTTCGCTACAAGTAAACGATTAATGACCTAAACAGCCAAACCCTTGGGTTATTTGTTGAAAGCACAGCCTAGTTTTAAAGTATTCAAGTATTTTAAAACACTGGAAATTGAAGAGTAAATAGGGCGAGGGGTCCTTTAAGATTTTTTGCCATTGATGCCTTTGGAGGTACAGGATGAGTTAAGGCTCAGGACTAACGTCACCTTGTGCCGGTTTAGGATAGTAGTAACTGACTAGCTTCTAGTGCTTCTACATTACCTTTTGATAATGGAGAAAGCTTTCCCAGGCATCCAATGGGGCCAGACCGGGTGAACTGCCCAATGGAGAGCTCTAGAACTAATAACGGAGCAGTACACAGCACCATCAGAACGTAGTATGCAAACAGAAAAGCACCTAAAATAATTTCGTTAAATTCTGTATATCTTTCGTTATATTTCGAGGTGTGAACTTGGTTTCAACTTAAGGATGATTTACACTGCGGGTATTTTCCCCCGGAGACGAGAGAGTAAAGTGTGCACACGGTACCCGGGTATTTTCAAGTGAGTATACTTTCATGTGGCAACAGATTCCAAGGTTGTAAAGCTCGGGCTATCTCTTTACAATGGAACATGTATCCATTTGGATCATTTCTTATATGGACAGAATCAAAATTATTGCTCGAAAATTCAATTTTTTTGTTGTTTTTTTTTTTTGTTGAAGAATACCCTTCGACAGGCAACTCCCATGGTGAAAAGTTCGCTAAAGTCTAAAATACCCGGGATTTGTTGCTGTTGAGGGGAAAAATACCCGCGGAGTACGGGTAAATACCTTGTTCAAATTCGACAAGTTACAAGTAAAACCCATAGATGACTCTGAGCCATCGACCACAGTGAGGCGCTGAATGTTGGGATTGTGGCGCAGATTTCAAACTTTGGTCAAGCTGGCTTTATCTTCCAATTTGTTGACATTGTGTTTCGGATAGATATCATGCCAAAGCTGACCATCCCTATTTTCTCATTTGGGAGATTAATTTCAACTGAACCAACAAAAAATCTTACTTTTGCTTCTTAAATCCAGGTTTCCCCTGTCAAAACTTTCCTCCGGATTCCAGATATCCGTTTTTGTCTAGATAGATCTGGATATAAGGTTTGAAGCCAAGCTGACCATTCATTACGAAAGAAATAGAAAACCGTGATTTTCGGGGTTCTATGAAATTAGTTCTGTGAAATTATTTGTATAGTCATGGTTAAAGCGAAGGATTTTATAATGAATGGGCGAAAGCTTCTGCGCTTTCCCACGGAATTGGTAAATTGTAAATAGACACAGAATTCAGAATGGTAAAATAATCACAGATTTGTACATATACACTTTTACACGCACATTTTAATATTCGTTATTTTATTTGAATTTGTTTGTCGTTTCAGTCAGCATCGTTCTTTCTGGTTTCAAGTTACATATCATTGTATGTTTTGTTGGTTCCGCATCACTTTTCTGTTGGTATTGTGTTGGATTTTATGATTTAGTTGCTTGTTTTTCGCTGAGGACGGTTTGCCGGAAGTGCAACCAAAATATCCGAATTTATATTTATCCCTCGCGCATCATCCTAGAGGGATAATTAGCTGATCAATAAAAATCCCCGAAAATCAAGGTTTTCTATTTCTTTTGATAGATCTGGAAGATTTAGCCAGAATAAAACTTTTAGAATTCCTCTTTGATTCAGGAATCTGGAGGAGTTTCACAAAGTCAACGCGTTTGCCTTTATGAAAAACAAAATAAATATGCAAAATAAATATGCAAATAGATGAGACAAAATAAATATGCAAATAGATGTGGTGGAGAAGAAGGGGGTGACAGAAAGGGGTGACAGAAAGGTGTGATCAGGAGGCAAGACATGTACGAAAGGGACATCTACTATATTCTGATGGGGAAATTAGCTATCATGATTTTCATGGAGAGTTGAAGAGTTGGCTTGACTATACCGAAGATGGGATATATTAATAGTGTGTTTTTTATTTATATGAAAAGAATGTTGTCGTGTTTATTTACATTGTTTTGTTTAAGTGTTTTAATATGTATATTTTACTTTTGTATTTTATTCATACTCCGCTGTTACGCAAAAAGCGGGTCATAAATAAATAAATAAAATAGGGAATGGGGAAGCCTCGTTTTCGCGCTGATCCTCAACCCGTTTTGCCAGCTACACTGTAAACAAAAATCTTGCAGTATTTGCTATTGGGATTAATCTCGTCTCTACTGAGATAAGATTATCTCTATTTCGGATTCAGATAAGATTAATCTCAGTTGCAAATAGTGCAGTTAACTTTAATCCTTACTCGGAGAAATTTTTTACAGTGTATCCATGCAAGTTAATGACATTTATAGATAGTTTTTAAATATTAAAGACTTGATTAAAACCGCGCTACTGTCCTTGCCTAGATCGTATTAGCCTAGTACCAAGAACAAATAAGCCAATAGAACCTCCGTCTTTGGTCCCATGCAGCGACTATGGATACCCTGACAAAACTGAGCTGAACTAGAGGTACAGGATCCTGCCACCTTGGATCATGAAGCTGCCACCCCAGAAAAATCATGCAAATTCCAAGAAAACAGCAAATTTTGTTATTTGCAAAAGGTCAAGGAACCTCTCTGACCAAACAGCTGGCCTCTAACTTCACCATGTAGCAAAATACTATTTTTAGCAAAGTGGGCGACTTCATGATCACTTGGGTGCCTACATTCTTTCGTGTTCTCTAGCTTAGCCTTGAACAATTACAAGTAAACTATGGTACCAGCAGAAAGTGTAGGTTCTAAGCTTCCTTTCAGGATACTCCACTGAATTTTATCTCAACCTTTACTCTTTTTACCTAAGTCATTTCCCAAAAATAGGAGTTTAGGGTGGCGGCTTCACGCAGCACTCCTGTACTTGCTGAGCTTTAAGTTGATGCCGGTCTACTTGCCTCTTCCCCGCTGCGCATATCAGAGGAGAAAGTGCAGGAGGAGTGCTGACCCGCACGTCACAATGACAGACAACCAATCGGCTTTTACTTTGGAAATTTCTTCTCCGGGTCTTTACTGCGATATGGCTGTTTGTAGAGATAACGAATTGTGATGTTCCGTGTAGCTCCTACCCTCTGCTCGTTTGCATCGGGCAGGGTATATGAATCTATTCGACTCCGCATGGTCGTATTACAGAGATATGGAGACGGAGGTTCTAGTGCTTATTGGTTCTTGCTAGTACTTACCTCCCCCATGCTTATAGCACAGCCATGGAAATCTCCACATATTCGCAAATCCACATGAAAAGCCGACAAAAGAGAGAAAAAACTCCATCCTTGCAGCCTTCTTTTCGCTTGAAGTTTTCCACCAGATGGAACCAGTGTATGATGATAGGTCAGCTGAGCTGGCATTCGCAGACTGTCTGAAAAAATAGGGAGTGAAGAGTAAGAACTATCAAACATCGTTGACTCTTAAGGCGTATTCTGGCCGTTCCCTGAGCACTCCTCAGGGGAATCGAAGGGAACGGCGATAATAGAGGGAGTCTCTCCACGCGGACTCCGCGTACGTCAAACGATGAGAACACGAGAAATGCTTCCAAAATGGATTTTGTTAAAAATAAAAATATACAGTTGACGAAACTAGTCTGGATCCACTTTCTTTTCGGTTTTGTTTCTAATTAATTTTACACTGCACCAACACCAGCAAAAACTGACTCCTCCGAATCTGAAAGGGAGTCCTTTTGGACGAAGCTGATGATAACCGGAGCACCGGGAGTGAGTCCCCGGGACGAACAAAAACGCGGGGACTCCTCAAGTGGAGTCATCGGGGAACGGCGAGAATACATCTTTAGTTGTGTCACTCTGCTTGTTTCGTATATACTAAATCAGGCTTTGAGTTACTGTGTACAAGCACAAGACCCTATCTTTCCAGTTTATTTCAATTTTCACTACATTATCACAATGACGAAAAAGTAAGCTCTATGGCATTTGTAGACGTTTAGTAGGCTAATGTGTTTTTAACGGTCAGCTGTTTATTCGTATGTAAGTGTGGGTGAGTTTGACTGACATACTGTTGTTTCTTTTTATGGCACTTGCACTTCGGCCAAGTGCCATATAGCGATCGCAATTTCTGTCCGTCCGTTGGTCTGTCTGGGTTTTGCTAGTTTGTGCACTTCCACATAAGCTAGGAAGATGAAACTTGGCACTTGGCAGGCATATCAGAGACCCCAAAATATTAAGTCGGAAATAGTCACTTCCCCGATCCGAGCATCGTGCGGGGAGTGGAGGGAGGGGGAATTTCGGAATCTGAGGTATTTATAGCTTTTCAACGGGTAAGTAAGTAAGTAAGTAACGAATTTATTTCAAAAAACCTCTATCATGACAATGCCAAATTTGGGTATTACGTTAAGTATATGCACATTTTATAATCTATACAATTAATCATCAATTCGTCATCACAGACCTATTATAGTATATAAATAAAAACCAAGCACATAACACGGACGTTGGAATAATATCGCAGACAGCTACCACCATCATTATAAATTTTTGTGAAACTCGGAACGAAGCTTTGTTGGTACCGCGTATGTGTTGCAGGTACGGCGGACAACTTTGGAACCTTTGAACTTGCGACCCTCTCCTGTCGTTGTGTTTTCATAAGGAGGGGGAAGGATATCGGATAGAACAGGATGGTGGAGGAGCTTATGACCAACCGCTAAGCTCAGCCGCAGTCTCCGACTCTCGCGGGTTTACGTCTTAAGCTTTTTTAGGAGAGCAGAATAGGGAACTTTGGGCTCACGACTTATTATTAGGATTGCACGTTTCTGTATTATTTCTATTTGTTGTGACTGTTCGGCAGTAAGGGCAAAGTGCCAAAGAGCAGCCGGGTATTCCAAAGTGGATCGAATGAAAGAAACCTAAATTCGGACAAGATGGTAATTAGGTATGAATGGGTGATCGGATCTTAATGAAACTTGATATTTGGAAAGACCCCGAGACTGAAACAATCTATTCCAATCATGACCGGATCCAGTGACTTTGGGGGGGAGCTGGAGGGCGGCACCGGAACCGGAAATCTCTAGAAACGCTTCGATTGGGGGGATCAGGGTGAAACTTGGTGGGAAGAACAAGTTCTAGATACGTCGCTGACATAACCGGAACAGATTCGGGTACTGTGGGGGAGTTGTGGGGGGGGGATTTTGGTTATCCCACGAGTTCAGTACTTCCTGATGTGCTCGTGTTGTAACTGTAGGCTTAGGGTAGCGTGTATAGGCGGCGGGTAAGTAAGGGCGGTAATAGTTAACATATAAATAGTTTTTTGCACGAGCTTTGTATAAATGTAAATTATAATCCGGGTATATACTAACACAGCTCATGACAACGAAAGACTAAGTCATGAATGACTGTCAAAGTCAATGAATGTAATATTCATTTGTAGTTCCGCACGTTATTGCTTTGGCTCCTTTTTGGAAGCTGTTTACATGCTCAGATATGAAAGACATTCGCAAATCTTTTTACAAATATGTAAAGTATCAGCTGAGGGTTTGGACAAGCAATAGCAGATTGTCTAAAAAGTATGGCGTAGCAAGACCTCTTTCTGTTACTCGGGAAAGGCGAGAGTGCTTCAAGCGCAGCCTTAATGCAGCTCAGCAGATGCTTTACTCAGTGTAAATTCTGTCAGTGTGTGTGGTTTTCTTTTTAAGTTTCGTGTGTTCTTTCTATAATTTCTGTTTACAGTAATGTTCTTTTCTTTCATTTCTTTCTTTCTTGATTTTTTCTTCTTCCTCGTTTAATAATAATAACTCATTTATTTCCTTTATAGCATTTACAACTGCTAGCTGCGGATCGTCAATATACAAATTACGAATCACGACTGATTGATATTTTGACAGTTAAAATTACGAATAAAGTAAGGCACAAACGAAGATAAATACCTTTCGGTTGAGTCTATAGGGGATTTAAGAAGCCGTGGCTTGTCAGTGTTAGCTAGTCTTCCCCTTGTGTTCGGTCTGGTCTGGTCTGGAGTTTCAAAGTCTGGGAAAATAGTCCGGTGGTGGTCAGAAGTTAATTTTTTTTTTCCAAAGTTAATCGTCAGTTGATGCCTCCTATCCGCAAGGGTCGGCAACTGAAGCTTGACCAGAGCATCCTCATAGGGAAACATAATTCTGACCAAGCATCACTTTGCACGACCTCTTCTGGATAGACTCGAGTCTTTCTGTCTGTTGTACTGTCAGTCCGGAATGCCATACAGGACATGCATATTCCACGCAGGGACGAATGCATGTACAGTAGATTGTTTTTAAAACTCGAGGAGGGATTGCAAATCGGCGAGGAACGGCAAAAGACTTTAACAGTGGGACTGATCTTGTGATGATGGAATCAACATGATTAATGGATGGAATGGATGGAATCAACAACGTTTAAATACTCCGTCTTTTTGTACGTTTGTGCATCATGATGGGAAATAAATCTATTATTATTACTGGTAAATAACGAATGACGAATAATGACCACTCGCCAAGAAGAAGGCCAGCTTCTCTACTTTATTTTGCACGAGTGAAGCTAACTTTGAATCAAGATCTGAGTCAAGCTACAACTCACGTCGTTTGAGGCTTGATTCAAACAGCAACTGACGTCTCTTGATTTGACTCTGAATCAAGGTCTGATTCAAGCTACGACTGATGTCGTTTACGGCTTGATTCAAGGTGCAACTTACGTCTCTTGAACTTAATTCTGAATCTTCACTTGTGCTATTTATGCAACTGAGCTGGATGATCATATTCCCTTTGCTCAAGTTTCTGCACAGAGATAGCTCAACGGTTGACATAGAGACCGACACAACACTAGAGGCGTAATCTCGCCGTTCCCTGAGGACTCCGCTTGAGGAGTCCCCGCGTTTTTGTTTGTCCCGGGACTCACTCCACATATTCTGGAAAGTCCCCAGGGACGGGGAATACTCCGATTATGATCACGACGACTCCCTTTCAGATTCGCAGGGGAATCAGTTTTTGCTGGTGTTGGTGCAATGTAAAGCTAACTGAACACGACCAGAATAAACAAAACAAAAAAATAAAGTGGATCCGGACTAATTTCGTCACTGCATATTTTTTCTTAAACAAAAAACCCATTTTCGAAGCATTCACCTTGTACTCGCTGTTTCTGTACGGGGGGGAGTCCGCGTGGAGTGACTCCCCTCTATTCTCGCCGTTCCCTTCGATTCCGCGATGAGTCCTCGGGGAATGGCGAGAATTCGCCTTAGGATGATCAAACTTGGAAGGCGTATCAGGGGCCTGAACAGACTGACTTGAGAATAGTCGTTTCCCCGATCCGACCATCATGGCAGGAGTGGATAGATGGGGAACCCGAATCTTCTACCCAATTTTTACGTAGTTTCATTCCATCATTTATTTCTGGTAATTTCTTGTAAGTGTATTAGTTAAATTGTCTGTGTATTTTGTAAATTTGTATTCCTTTTCTAGCTTTTAGCTATTAGGATTAGACTTGATTGATTGATTGAATCTAGTGGCATGCATAACTTTTAAACGGGTGATCGGAATTAAATGAAACTAGCCAAGCGGAAAGAACTATCGTCTCAGATGATTCACGCCAAGTCTGATCGGATCCAATACTTGTGGGGGGGATTGGAGGGGGGGCACCGGAAATCTCGTGAAGCGCTTAAGGTCGAGGGATTGGGGTGGAACTTGGTGGGAAAAACAAGCATTAGCCCGAGATACATAATTGACAGAACCAGATCCATGGGTCGTGCGCTTGCTCTTCCACGTTTTCCCCTGATTTTTCCCTGACATTTTTTGGTGATTTTCCCTGACCTTTTCCATCAGTTTTCCAACACCTTTTGATTACCTCAGTGAACAAATTAACTCATTTACTGAAAAAAAACAAGAGCTGGAAGCTCATATGGCACTTGCAAGGCTGGGTCAGAGGATTAAAGTATGAACTCGTCGATTCGTGGGTTTGTTGTGATCATATGTAAGCAAAATCCTTGAGATAAGAACGGTCATGGGTCCTTGGAAATCACGAGAATGTATTGTTCGTAAAATCTATTTTATTTATGCATTTGGCCGTGATGATGCGCACTTTAAGGGGGCTAGAAATGCATCTGTAATGAACACTCCTGAAGCAGAAATGATGATAAGCTCATTGGAATCAAGAAAATGTATATTTTGCTCAAAATTATGTTTGTATTAAGAAACTCAGTTGCAAGCAAAACCCGTGAGGCAAAAATGATCACGGGCCCTTGGGGCTCATGAATATCTTTCGTTTGGTTAACGTATTTTTTTACTTTTCGGTTAAGAAACGCACTTTATGGGTGCTAAAAATTAGTTTAACACCTTTGAGTTAAATGTAAACTCTGCTTAAAAGCATTTTCTGTACTTTGTGCTTAGGATTAGTGCTTTAAGGTTAGGATTAGTACTTTTAAGGGATGGTTGGATCTGAGAAGTGACAATTTCTGATCCAATCTTGTCACGTTTCTAATTTTCAAGCAAAGTTTCATCACCCTAGAACATCAGGAATTACCTTAGCTCGCGATCACCGAAATTCCGGACCCCCCACCCACCAACTCCCCTCACAGTGCCCGAACCCGGTCCGATTTTGTCACTGATGTATATAGTTCTTGTCCTTGTTCTTCCCACCAAGTTTCATCCAAATTGCTCCACTCTAAGCTTGTCACAAGATCCCCTCCCCCCCCCATTCATCGGATCCGGTCCGGACTTAAAACGGGACATCCGAGACATGAGGTGTTCCCAAATATCATGTTTCGTTAAGATCCGACAACTCGTTCGAAAGTTATACATACATCAAGATTCCAGATTTCCCCTCCCTCAACTCCACCACGATGGTTGGGTCGGAGAACTGATTATTTCTAAGCAATCCCGTCAAGTCTCTAATGTTCAAGCCAAGTTTCATTGTCCTAGCACATCTGGAAATACCTTAGATTGCGATATCCCGATTCCCGGACCCCGCCCCCCTCTAACTCCACTCCCCCCACAGTGCCCAAATTCGATCCGGTTCTATCTCAGAGTATCCAGTTCTTGTGCTTGTTCTTCACACCAAGTTTCATCCCAACCGCTCGACTCTAAGCGTGTCACAAGATTTCCGGTCCACCCCCGCCACATTCATCGGATCTGGCTTTAAGTGGGTCAAATATCAAGTTTCGTTAAGATCCGATCATCCGTTCCAATGTTATACATTCCTCAAGATTCCGGATTCCCCCTACTTCCACTCCCCCCACGGTGATTGGATGGGGAAGTTGACTATTCCCAGGTTAATCTGGTCGGATCCCTGACTTGCGGGGGTGAAGCGGGAACCGGTATGAAGCGGGAACCTGTATGAAGCGGGAACCGGTATGAAGCGGGAACCGGTATGAAGCGGGAACCGGTAATAGGCTATGCTCCGATTCCAGGCAAACTTGATAGTCGCGAATAGAAGAAGTCAGGGATGCGCCGTTTATATTTCCGAGTCGTATTCAGCCGCAATGGGGAAGGGGTTAATACTGTTGCCCCGTGTGGCACTCTGGAATTACTCGTGAGCAGTCTGATTCGCTTGACAGGATACAGTTTAGAGCCCTCCTTGTAGTTTCCAAGTCCCATAAAGTACCGTATATAGACCTCTTTAATACTTATAATTTAGAAACCCTGTTGAAGCGCCGTGAAAAACTTTCGTTAGTGTTCGGAACTAAAATCTTGAATACACCAGCACTACGTGATATCCTCCCCCCAGATTTTTCAGCGGAAAGAGTGAGGCCTGAGAGAGTGGTAGCCCAGCCAATACCCAAGTTGCAGTCAATTAAACATACAACGACTCGTTACCTAAGAAGTTTTGTTCCCGCTTTCGTCAACCTTTTTAACTCGCATCATTATATTTTGTGTTATGTTTGACAAGTCTTTCTTATGCGCCCAAACTAGTGTAGAGCTATCTTTTGTACATAATTAGTGTTAATATGGATGAGAACCACCAAATCGGCTTGACCGTTGTATCGGTTTTGAAAATAAAATTGAATTGAATTGAATTGAGGGGAGTCCCGGGACTGTTGTGGCTTGCATAAGGGTCAAACAAGTGAAGTGATGTGGGCGAAACTTGGAATTTAGAGAGATGATATGCTCTAGAATGACATATTTTAGGGTTCGAACCGGATCCGACCACGGTGGGGGGGGGGGGGCTCAGACTCAAATGAAAGATAGGTGGTAAGATTAAATGCTTCAGATGATCCCGAACCAGATTCGGCCGGGGTACGGAGAGTTGGAAGGGGGTACCTGAAATCGAGTGGCATGTCTAGGGACCTAACGAGTGGATCTATTGGGTTGAAACTTGGATGGTAGAAAAGTCGTTGGCCCCAGATGATCCGAGACGATGTCGGAAATGCTCAGACTTGAGTGAAACTAAAGGTAGATTCGAACCGCACCTTTGCATGGCGAGGTATTTTGTGACGTTCTCATCTACTTTCCTGTACCACCTTCTCATAACAAGTACCCTAATCTTCAGGTCTGAAGCATTAAAAACAAAAAAAAAGGTACTTTGATAAGGTTTAACATAGCCTTTTACGTAAGTGTTAGGTCGATGTACGGCTAGATTACTTTCGTAAGTTATGCCTAGATTTACTCGCATATTTATCTGGGGGTCGAGTAATGAATAAGATTTCTCGTACAGTTAGGTCATTGAAGGGAGTCAAGGAGGGGTTACACTTTCCTCTACAACTTTTTTATACAAACGACCTTAATGATCTTGTGACAAAAAAGGGATTAGCGCTGACGTAAAGTCTTTAGGTATGTTGTTGTCGACGTTGTTGTTCGCTGGAGAGATTGACCTCGTAGCAGAAAATCGTTTTCACCTACAAAGGTTTTTGCACCTTCTAGGCCAGTATTTGGCAATAAGAGCTATATTTGAACGTAGCTAAATTGTTACGTAGATTGCTACGTTACGTAAATTGCTACGTTTTATACGTAGAACGTAGAAAACGGTTGTAAATTGTATCTTGAAGAAAGTATGAATAAGGAAGTTAGGGTGAAATTTAGGTAAGGGGAAATAGATTTTAAAGTTTAACTGAACAGGCAACTTATTTTTTCATCTTAGATTCAAATACATTGAATTATTACAACACCTATTGGGGATTTTCATTCTGTCCACAGTAGTCTTCAGTAGGGACGTTGGGAATGTGGACGCTTTCCCAAGTGAATCCGTCCACAATTCGCCCGCGAAAATCACTAAACTATCACTACACAAGACACCTCACTAGCTAGCACTAGTTTTTGGCACTGCAGACTGCAGACACTTCTTTGTTTATTTGATACACAATTTATTTACTCGTTTGCTCCTGGTGTTGTTGCCAAATGTTCCAGGCACCATAGAGATATCACAAAAACGGGAATAGCGGCAAGCACAATGTGATAATCGATTATTTGGAAATATCAGAAAAACAAACTAACGCTTTTTCATCGGTTTTTCAAGATTATTTAAGCGAACAAGTAGTGGGTAACTAGACTGTCGTATCCTAGCCCTTTTCGGTTAAAATGTAAGGAAGAATTTATCTATCTAGGATGTAAGTATGGTGAATTGAGAGACACTTGGAAGCAAGTGTAGCTAATGATAAGCTACTTGTTTTTTGTAGTTGTGGGTGATAAATAAATAAATAATAATAATAATAATAATAATAAGTTAAGGGTTACTGAAAATATGTAAGTTGCATAAGCAGGTTTCCACTAAAACATTTATGGTGTTAGTGAAATTCAGAAACAAAAAAAACCTTTTGATTGGTGCCTAGCATTCTGCCTAGGGTATGCCCTATTTGGCATTGGCTATTCCAAAGTGTAGGGATATACAACACTAGTCATATTGCCTATCCAACGGGAATCTGGTAGACTTCACTAACCAAATGCTATCAAGTCAGGGAACCCAAAAGGCTACTTACGGAAAATGTACTCCAGTACTATGTCGAAATTCTTCATCATCTGGGTCGAAGGTGGTGTCAACTTTTCTGACTGTGATCTTACGTCCATTTGAAACGCCAATACCAATCGAGGCAAAAGACTTGACTGTTAGTTCATACTGGGGATCTGTGTTGGTCAAGGACAGGAGTTTGGCATTCTGCCAATCCTGAGAGACTGCTTCAGCACCTAAGAAAACAAGAAAATAAACATAAATTCTACAAGACTGGCACAGTAGGCTATCTGATGGCTTTATGTTCTAAAATATCCACAGTTGCATACTTCTACTGTATAAAATCAGCTAGATTAAAATATAGAAACTAGAGCTATTCTCTTTAGTATTTGTTGGATTTCCTGTTATGCCTGTTTCCTTAGCAAGGAAAACTCCCTGTAAGGGCTATAGTCTTCTTATTTAGTTCTGCATATCACTTTTTCTTTTTGAGTTTTCTCTTTTAAATTTTTGTATCTAACTTTTTAGAGATCCCCAAATGTAAGTGATGTGATAGGCTACCTATGACTTCATAAAAGTTGTCTGTTTGTCCATCCATCCATTTGTAAGCATGATAACTCTTGAAGAGAATGAAATATTTTATTCAGACTTGGTGTGGGGATTCTTCGGTTCAAAGGACAGTTCGAGATTGTAGATGGGCTCCGTAACCCTATATTTAGGGGTGGGGCTGGGTCTGGGCTGGGTGGGGGAGGGGGTTTAAATTAAGCCATTAATGGGCAAACAAAATATTTGTTAAAAGCTAATGAGATAGGTACTATATTTACGAGTAACCAGATATGAATCCGAATATGAAAATAATTTGTATCACCTGACATAGAGTCAGCATAGAGTTTGACTGGCTTGGCCCATGCTGAATCCATGTATGAAAATTGTTTTCTCCCCTGATATAGTTAACAATGTAACATGACCAGAACATGCCAGACTACAGCAGGACTACAGTACTACAGGTAGGCCTATATTTATTTGAACAGTAACTTTGATGTGAACAGTGCAGTTTTGGGCTAAATGGTAGAATGAAGATCCAAAATACCTACAGGAGTGTTGCATGAAGCTGCCCTTACTATGGCACCGCCCACCCCCCAATTGGCCATGGTACATGATCCTGCCACCTTGGATCATGAAGCTGCCACCCCCAGAAAAATCATGCAAATTCCAAGAAAACAGCAAATTTTGTTATCTGCAAAAGGTCAAGGAACCTCTCTGACCAAACAGCTGGCCTCTAACTTCACCATGTAGCAAAATACTATTTTTAGCAAAGTGGGCGACTTCATGATCACTTGGGTGCCTATATTCTTTCTTGTTCTCCAGCTTAGCCTTGAACGATTACAAGTAAACTATGGTACCAGCAGAATGTGAAGGTTCTAAGCTTCCTTTCAGGATACTCCACTGAATTTTATCTCAACCTTTACTCTTTTTCCCTAAGTCATTTCCCAAAAATAGGAGTTTAGGGTGGCGGCTTCACACAGCACTCCTGTATTCAGGTCTTTTCAGATATCCTTAATCTGTCCTTAATTACCTGCTTTGGCCAACTGATAGTCGACTTTAGTCACAGCAAGAGTTTAGTCACAACCTCTACTGTACTGTACACAGACTGTAGCCTGCACCATAGTTGAAACAAACATCAGATTAAACAGAAGAGGTAAGCAACTGAGGAAACCCGAATTTAAATCTTATACATTCCTGACAGCATAATAAAATGTCCCTAAAAGCTCTGGTCATGTAGCTGTATAAACTAAACTAACTTTGCCAAACTGGAACAGGGGGTTTCATTTTAAAATTTGCCGCCATATTTCTGATGTCCAGTATTTTACTTCACCTCTATCGTAGTGATGAAGCCGAAGAAAAAGAAGCGGGAATTTTATTTCATGTTTACTTTGGTGCACTCAGGGGCGTCCCGAGGGGGGGGGTGCTACCCCCCCCCCCCCCCCAGGAGGTCTGAGGAAACAAATTCCGGTAAATTTTGACAAGGGCGACGATGCCGCGCCAGTCAACATTTTTCAAATTCACCTGAACTTGATGATTTTATGGAGTCTACCGGATTATTCCTCAGAGAACCTACCTTTTTTGAATTTACTGGATGCTGGATCAGGGGATCTACCAGACTTTGCCCCACGGAATCTACTAGAATTTTGAAATCTACCGGAATTTTTCTCAGGGAATCTACCGGTATTTTGCTCAGGGAACCTACCTGAATTTTACTCAGGGCATCTACCAGAATCTTGCTCAAGGAATCTAACGGAACTTGTCCCAGGGAATTTACTGGAGACTGAATCAGGCGATCTACCGGACTTTGTCCCACGGAATATACTAGAATTTTTGAATCCACCGGAATTTTACTCAGGGCATCTACCGGAATTTTGCTCAGAGAATCTACCGGAATTTATCTCAGGAAATCTACCGGAATTTAGCTCCGGGACTCTACCGGAATTTTGCTAGGGAATCTACCGTAAAGTTGCTCAGGGAACCTACCGGTATTTGACTCAGGGCATGTACCGAAATCTTGCTGAAGGAATTTACCGCATTTTGTCTCAGGGAATTTACTGGAGGCTGGATCAGGGGGTCTACCGGACTTTGCCCCACGGAATTTACTGGAATTTTGGAATCTACCGGAATTTCGCTCAGGGAATCTACCAGAACTTTGCTCAGGGCATCTATCAACATCTTGATCAAGGAATCTAATGGAAAATGTCTCATGTAATTTACTTGAGACTGAATCAGGGGATCAAACGGACTTTGCCCCACGGGATATACTAGAATTTTAGAATCTACTGGAATCTACTAAAGGTATCTACCAGAATTTTGCTCACAGAATCTACCGGCATTTTGCTCTTGGAATCTACCGGAATGTTGCTCAGGGAACCTACCGGAATTTTGCTAAGGGCATCTACCGAAATCTTGGTCAAGGAATCTACCGGAACTTGTCTCACGGAATTTACTGGAGGCTGGACCGGGGAATCTACCGGGCTTTGCTCTGCGGAATCTATCGGACTTTGCTCTAAGGAATCAACCAGAAATTGGCTCAGGAAATCTACTGGAATTGTGTTGCTTACCGGATAAGTATAGACTCACAGCTTATCAGGATGACCCCGGCACACAACTTACCTGAGTGATTCTTGCAGACATACAACATAGCGTACCGGAACATTCATCGTGTGATTCCGGTAATCTCCTAAGTTTCTGTAGCTTTGAAGAACTAGGCAACCTACTGAAATCCATCATTTCCAACTACAAATACTGTTCCAGAAATAGTTTCACGGTACCGTCTACTCCAGTTTCGACAGCTTTCTTGACTCCTCACCAGCGATAAGCCGAGAAGAGCTCAAAGACGAGTTAGCATTTTCCGACATGATCTCAAAGTCGCCAGGAACAGACAAAAAGAAAATATTCCAAGTTTTTCGTGGATTGAAAGATGTCTTCACAAGTATGGAAAGCTTTCAAGCTGGCCAAGACAATCCGTGTTACCTCAGCAAAAGGGGAAAGATGTTTTAGTAAGATGAGTGTTGGTTAAGGCCACTTTGTGTTTAACATTGGCTGACCAGCATCTGTTAGTAATCGCATTTGTTCAAGTTCAAGTTCAAGTTTTTATTTTTCAACATTCACGAATAAATAAATAAACAAGAGCTATGAGCTCATATGGCACTTGTACGAGTAGGCTGTACAAGAAAATAGATAAGAACGTCACAAAATACACCCGCCATCCAAAAATGCGGTTCGGAAATAGAAATAGGATATTTAGTTTCACTCATTTCTGAGCAGTTCCGGCATCGTCTCGATTGTCTGTAGCAAATGCACATGACTGTTCAAATTTTCATCCCAATAAATCCATTTGTTTGATCCTTAGACGTGCTACACGATTTCCGGTACTCACTCTATCTCCACCTACCGTGGCCGAATCTGGTTCGGAATAAAAAAAAATCGACCACCTAAAGCTTCTTCGTTTATACCATCTATCAAGTTTCACTCGAATCTGAGCATTTTTGGAAAGTTCCGGTACCCCCCCCCCCCTCCCACCAACGTTGTCGGAGCCGGTCCGGGCCCAATCTCTTAATTCCCTGTCCCTGTCCATCAAGTTTGACTGAAATTGGAGCATAACCTATCTGCAAGTTTCCAGTACCCCCCCCCCTACCTTGGCTGAATCCGTCCCGGACGCCAAATAACAAATCTAGGCCGCATAAACTCGGCACTGTCGAATTTGCATCTCATTCGGTCCATCCGTTTGGTTTTTGTGCATGTCAAAGGTCCCCCCACCCCCAATTCCCCTAATCGTGGTCGCATATGGTTCGAACGCATGTTTTACATCTCGAGGCCATCGATTCGTATCACCCATGAAGTTTCACTCGAATCAGACCACTCGTTCGCAATTTATAGAAGTCAATTTCCATATTTCTCTTCTCTTGCTCCCCAAAAAATGCTCGGATCTAGGAACGGAAGTTTCCGGGGGTATGTTGTGTCAGGTTCTTAAGTCAAGATAATTCGGGTCGCTAATATACCTGCAAAGTTTCGTTGTCGTCTTACATCTGGAACTATTCTAACTCACGACTACCGGAATTCCAGGAAACCCCCTCCAACTCCCCCCACAGAGCCCCGAAACCATTTGGCATGGTCAATTTCATCTAGGCCTAATGCTTGTTCCATCCATTAAGTTTCGTCCCAATCCCTCTGCTTTTAGAGTTTCTTGAGTTCCCCCCCCCCCATCCTCACAGGTATCGGACCCGACCCAGACGTGACACTGAACGTCCGAGGCGATAGCTCACCAGACAAGTTTCATTCAAATCCGATCACCCGTTCAAAAGTTATGCACGCCACTAGATTCCGGACTCCCCATCCACCCACTCCCCCCACGATGGTCGGGTCGGGGAAACGGCTGTTGTCAAGTCAATCTGTTCGGATCCCTGACATACCTGCCAAGTTTCATCGCCCTAGGACATCAGGAAGTATGCCGAACTCGCGGGATCGCTAGAAATCCGGACCCCCACCCCAACTCCCCCACAGTGCCCTGATCCGGTCCGGTTATGTCAATGACGTGTCTAGGACCTGTGCTTGTTTTTCCCACCAAATTTCATCCCGATCCCTCCACTTTAAGCGTTTCTCAAAATTTCCGGTTCCCTCCTTCAACTCCCCCCAGTGTCATCGGATCCAGCCCGGATTTAAAGTGAGATGTCTGAGACACGAGGTCATCCTAAATATCAATTTTCATCAAGATCCGATCACCCGTTCGCAAGCTAAAAATACCTCAAATTTTGGCTTCACCCTCCCTCCACTCCCCCCCCCCCAGATTGTCGAATCGGGGAATTGACGATTTCCTATTTAATCTGGTCGGGTCCCAGACATGCCTGTCAATTTCCATCGTCCCAGCACAGCAGGAAGCATGGAACTCGCGGGATCACTACAAATTCGGACTTCTCCCCCCCCCCAACTCCCCCAAAGTGAGCGGATCCGTTCCGGTTATATCAGTCACGTATCTAGGACTTTTGCTTGTACTTTCCACCAAGTTTCATCCGGATCCCTCCACTCTAAGTGTTTTCCAAGATTTCCGGTTTCCCCCTCCAACTCCCCCCAGTGTCACCTGATCCGGTCTGGATTTAAAATGGAGGGTCTGAGACACGAAGTCCTTCCATGTATCAAGTTTCATTAAGATCCGATCACCCGTTCGCAAGCTAAAAATATATCATTTTTCCTATTTATTCCGGATTCCCCCTCCCTCCACTCCCCTCCAGATGGTCGGATCGAGGAAGCGACAATTTCTAATTTAATCTGGTCCAGTTCCTGATATGCCTGCCAAGTTTCATCGTCCTAGCTTTTCTGGAAGTGCCCGAACTAGCAAAACCGGGACCGACAGACCGACTGACGGACAGAAATTACAATCGCTATATGGCACTTGAGTAAGCTCAAGTGCCATAAAAACAACACTTTCGCGCTGGAGAAAAAACCTATGAAGGTTTGCATTCGCGCGAAAGTCTGAAACCGATCTAGTTGACGAACGTGAAATTGGATTTGTTGCTAACAAAATTTGTTTTTTCGATTTAATCGAAAACGTGAGGAAAAAAAGTGTAGGGTGGGTTGAAGGTCGGGGACTTTTTAGTCTTAACTGACAATCTTAAAGTTTAACCGAATAGGTATAAGGTCCAATACGTCTAGTAACATATCATTTATTTACTTAAACATTCCTGTAAACCCGATAAAAATGCATTACTTCCGTTATTCCGGGATAGTCGATTTCATAGAACGAACTTATTCTTTCGGATTTGTGATACATCTATGTGCTTGAAATATTCACCAATTAGAAATGTAAGCCATTTCCAAAAAATGAAATAAAAATATCAGATTCATTGCAAGACATATCCTAAAATCGTTTTCTTATTTGATAGTGTCAAAAGTATCCGCCATCTGAATTTATTAGAGCTATATTTCGGCCCTTCTTGGCAATGGTCGTCTTCTGGCTCAAAGCCGCTCAAGTTGGAAAAACGAACTTGCTAAAAAAAAATGTCACAGTGTGTTACACTGAAGGTCCTCTGTACTTGTTACTGAGAAATAAATAATCAGTATTAACGAGGGGCTTTTGTGGGAAGGTTGCTAAAAGACAAGTACAAACCAGTTGACCTATCTGAGTAGGGGTTTGGCTGACGTAAATTTTTCTGCCTTCTGCTAAGTGTCATATAGCGATTGCAATTTCTGTCCTCCGTCAGTCGGTCGGTCTGAGTTTTGCTAGTTCGGGCACTTCCATTTAAGCTAGGACGATGAAACTTGGCAGGCGTACCAGGGACTCAAAAAGATTATATTAAAAACAGTAGTTTCCTCGATCCGACCATCGTGGGGGAGTGGAGGGAGGGGGAATCCAGAATCTTGAGGTATTTGTAACTTGTGAACGGATGATCGGATCTTAATGAAACTTGATATTTGGAAAGACCTCGTGTCTCAGACGGACCATTTTAAATTGTAACTGGATCGGGTGACTTTGGGGGAGTTGGATGGGGTGGCGGAAATCTTTGGAAACAATTAGAGTGGAGAGATCTGGATGAAATTTGGTGGGAAGAACAAGCACAAGTCCTAGATACATCATTGACATAACCGGACCAGATTCGGGCACTGTGGGGGGAGTTTGGGGGGGGGGGATTCTGATGATCCAGCGAGTCTGGTACTTCCCGATGTACTAGGATGATCAAACTCGGCAGGATTCGCAGGATCCGAATCAACCGACTTGAGAATAGTCATTTGCACGATCCGAACATCTTGAAGTGAGTGGAGGGATGGGGAATCCGGAATCTAGTGACATAACATTTGAACGGGCGATCGGATTTGAATGAAACTTGGCAATTGGAAAACTATTATCTCAGATGTTCCGTGTCAAGTGCGAACTGGATCCGATACTTGGGGGGGGTTGGAAGGGGGCACCGGAACTGTTGTGAAACGCTTCACGTCAAGGGATCGGGATGGAAATTGATGGGAAGAACAAACATAAGCTTTAGATACGTTCTTGACAGAACCAGATCATATCGGGGATCTGTGAGGGAGTTGGAGGGGTTTCCCGGATTTCCGGTGATCGCGAGTTAGGATACTTCCAGATATGCTAAGGACGATAAAACTTGGCAGGCAAATTAGTGACCCGACCAAATAGATTTAAGGACCAGACACAATGCCCTAGGAAGACTTCCGTTCCTGGATCCGGCCATTTTTCGGGGAGTTGGGGGAGGGGGAATCTGGAATTCCTTTCCTACCGTTCCTGGATCCGACCATTTTTAGGGGAGTTGAGGGAGGGGGAATCTGGAAATTACGGACCCATAGGTTGAGAACAAATGGTCCGATTCCAGTAAAAGTCTATGGGTGATAACTGATGACCTAGATATGCAAAGCATGTGTCCGAACCCCATGTGGCCATGGTTGGGGGGGGGTCCTTAAACTTTGTGTTATGCAGAAAAAACCAAACGGATGGGCCGAATGGGATGCAAGTTGGGCAGTACCAAGTTTACGCGGCCTCGATTTGTCATTTAGCGTCAGAACCGGATCCGACCAAGGTAGGAGGAGGATTAACCGGGAATTTGCAGATTGCTCCGATTCGAGTTAATGATGATGGAGGGGGAGAGGAGATGTTAGAGATGCGAAGTTTATGTGTCCGAGTCGTATTCGGCCAAAGTGGGCGGAGCCCGGAATATTGTGGCTAGCATAGGGGTCAAACGAGTGGAATGTTTGAATGAAACTTGGAAAGTAGAGAGATCGTACGCCTTAGATAATATATTTTAGTGTCCGGACGGGACCCGAGTAAGGTGGGGAGGGGTACTTGCGTTTTCGGAATAATGCTCAGACTTAGTTTCTCGTGTCTCACACCACCTACTCGTAACAAGTGCCATGGGAGCTGTTAGCTCTTAATTTGTTGGTAAGAACGAACATAATGGGTAAGTATCCTATGTATCGTATCAGCCGTCAAACATAATCGTATCCTATCAGCGCAGTCAAATATGATTCTGAAGGAATTAGTGCGGATTATTAAAACCTGACGAACAAACACGGTGTCGAAAAAAGCGGCTGGTTGCATCTAGGAAAGCTCCGTATTTCTTAATGCTCAATTTCAAAGTTTGAATTGAAAATAATGCGCTGTTCCTACGTGACTAGTGTTCCAGTAGTTTTATACACCTGAATGAAGAGTACCAAGTATCATCCTGTCTGTATGACTTTCGTTAACATTGTCTGCAGAAAACCGAATCCAAATACGAAATAGTGTTTCCAAGTTATAATTTTTGCTCCATTTTACATCTGTCCTTGTTTCAGTACCCAACAATTTTAGAAATGAACAAATTTCTCCAATCAACCCTTCTTCTGGAATATTTTTTAACCAGTTAAGCCAAAACATATATCTAGAAGAAATTCCAGCGCTGTACAAGATTTGAACGAATTGCGCTTTTTTTCTTGGAGCCTGCATGTGCAACCTCTAGAAACAAACATCCCTATTTTGAAACGTCACGCTCATGAGAAGAAAGCTCTCCGTGGCCATGTCTGTAAATGCATTCTCCATGGTGTGTTCAAGTATGGTTTCACTTTTCAGGTTTCCTTTAAATCTTTTTGTCGGTGGCATGAATTTGTATACTCTACATGACTAATGCTCGGGACCCACTGTAGTCACACCTGATAATAATGCCGGTAATAAGACCGTTTTACGGTCGAAGAAGGGAAGAAAAGGCACTGAAAACGTAAAAATACAGGGTTGGTCACCAAGAACCAGGGTGTACGAGTTACTTCAGGATACTTTGTGTTACTCAGGGTTACTTTGGTTACATTGGGTTACTTTGGGTTACATTAGGTTACATTGGGTTACTTTGAGACATTTTTGGGTTACTTTCCAGGGTGTACGAAGTTACTTTTGGTGACCAACCCTGGGTAAAAATAGTCGAGATGGGAAAATCCATCTCCGCATTTTTAAACGTATCTTTGGACCAATCTCAAACCGAATTCACAGACTTTTCTTTTCTGGTGAGTGATGATGGTGGTGGCTCGGGCATAAGTATGAAACACGCCGGTGATCCTGAAGAAGAACAAGAAGTGTCATCCAAGTAAACCTACTGTTTCTTGTGGTGACGTTTCTGGCTCTTCGGTAACGGCGATTCTTCATCGGCAGGAAGACTTAGTCATCAAGAGTAAAATTCTAGGCTTTTGGTTTCATTGTGGTTAAGATCTAGATGAGATTGTCAAATTTGACGAAAAAATGCGGTTTCGAAAAAGAAACAGCCGTTTGTTTCCTGGCTTTTGCAAGTTTACACTGTGACTCACCTGACGATCTGTTCGGGCTTCTTCGGTCATGTGTTCGCAGGATAATTTGCTCATCCTTATCTATTAGAGGGATGTCAGAGCCGTCAGTTTCAGCGATTAATGCTGGAATTTTCCGGGAGTCGACCACTTCACCACCACTTGAACTTGTCATAACGTCTCAACAAGTACGATCACTATAGTAGAACCAAAATGGAATGTCCGACCTCTATGTAAGTCAGTCGCCAGACTTTGCTAGCCTAAATTTCGTCAAGCCTCGATATGACGAAATCCCTCTGGCTGGAGGTTTTCCGACTTTCTATCTCCGGGTCTGGTGTCACAGGCTTCACAAAATATGATTGTCAGTTTTTCTTCGGGTGTGCTTTGCCATGGGAGCTAACACGGGGACTTCAGTTCTCGTATAAAGGCATATTACCAAAGCTATACTGTTCACCCTATAGCTTCGACTTCACTCGTTAAGGTTTAGGTTGTAAGTTTCGATTATCACTTCGCACTTCCTTCCAGACACTTACAGACTGTTCACACGTCAGTAGAACTAATCAAACACGTCCGTGACTCACATTCCAGAATGATTGAGATTTTGACGATTATGTGTTCGCGGCGAGCGACAAAGAACGACTGGCTGACTGAATCTACGACTTGACTAGCTCGGTGCATGAAGAGTCTGAACTTCGTTCATTGAAACTGGTTTAATGAGCTCTGATTGCCTTCTAATTAGCTTTATTTTCCGTGATTCCGAATGTAGTGCAGCCCGAGCTTGCGTGTCTAGGGAAGAGGTTTGAAGTCGCGAAATACGCGGAAGTTGCGGTCAGGAAAGTGAGCAGGGAGAATTCCACACGTTTAAGCTATACTTACGTCACTTGCTGCCTCTGATTTTTTTTAGAGTAGAGTAGAGGTATATTTATTAAAAAAAAACAGACACTATTCGCCTTTCGCCTGCCAAGAAAGACAATGAAGCTTGGAAGGGCAAGCGATGTAATTCATTTATAATTATTCACTACATTCATACCGAGCTACTCATACACTAAAAGTTCAGCTGATGAATGATAAATATGAACAGACAAGAAGAAGATGATACAGCTACAAATAAAGAAATTGGAAAACAATACCTTGAATAGAATGGATAACGTGGATCGGGTTTCTCACCAGTTTCATTCCCGAGACAAAAGGAACTTCTTTGCCCGTGACTTGAAAACTCATGAGTTAAATTATCCAAATACCGATTCTTTTCCGTCTGTCGGTCCGTGAGTTAAATGCCAAATACCGATTCTTTTCCGTCGGTCTGTCCGAGGGGTTGCTCTCTCTCCGCCACCGGTGTAAGCCTCGGCGCGGCACCGGCACGACACGGCCCCGCGGCACGCGCCACTTGGTGTACATCGTTTTTTAGAGTGGGCAACCCCTCGGGTCTGTCGGGTGATCAGCGAGTTAGGTTATTTCCTTATGGAGGAGGAATGAAATATGGCATGCTTATTTACTCCGTTCTTGTTGAGTTTGAACGTAACGGGTTCTAAAAAATATACATACATACATATCAGGACCATGACCAGGTTCAAATGGAAATGGTAGATAGATAGATAAATCTTTTTATTCGCCAAAACTGATCATGGCTCACGCCAAATTTGTTCGGTATAGTCATGGATATAAATGAGCAAGTATGGGAAGTAAGTGTTTTGGTGAGATCCGAAGGCTGGGTAAATTCCTGAAGCTAGCTATGGCCACCGTGAACTATTTTTATAGAAGTTGATTTTTTGGTTTGTTGTTGGAGTGTATGATATTTTGTTTTTCCCGTCATGGCCCTTGGGCTTTATTGGGAATGAATTCATTCATTCATTCATAATAGGCCTACGCATATACTGCTAAAACGGTCATAAATAACATGATAAATTTAAACTAGCAGCTCAGCTTATGCTTCGTTATACAACTTTAAAAATGAAGGGACATGGTCGTTTCTCTTATTCGACCATTCATGTGGGGAGGGACCAGGAACCTTGTGTCACGTGAAGCTCCCTGACGGGCGATCGGACAAGCTTATCCGAGGCCTCGGCTGAACGGCCTCAGATACGAACGAGCTAAGTCAGATAAGCATCTGTGGTTCTGGCCTGGGTATGGCAATTGTGTGAGGAGCTAGAGGGTGGTCGAACTTGTGACACGCGAAACTCCCCCCCCCCCTTCCAACTGCCCCTATAGCGCGGCCAAACCCGGTTCGGACACTCAAATGGATCATCTAAATTCTGAAGCATCTTCCCTTACCGCCTATCAGAATTCACTCGAATACCAGCATCGTGCTCGGATCCGGTCCGGACGCAAAAACTTCATCTAGGACATATGGTATATCTAGTTTCCAAGTTTCATTCAAATCACTTCACTCATTTGACCATATGCGAGCCTCAAAATATCCGGATCCCCCGTCCAGCTCCCCCCAAAGTCACCGGATCCGGCCAGGATTTGAAGTTGGTCGTCTGAGACATGAGGTCTTTCCAAATATCAAGTTTCATGAAGATCCGATCACCCGTTCGAAAGTGATACATACCTCGATTTTCCGGATTCTCCTTCCCTCCACCCCCCCCCCCCCTAGATGGTCGGATCGGGGACTATTTCCAAGTTAATTTGGTTGGGTGCCTGATACGCTGGCCAAGTTTCATCGTCCTAGCTTACGTGGAAGTGCCCGAACTAGCAAAACCTGGGTAGAGGGACAGACCGACAGACAGGCATTACGATTGCTATATGGCACTTGAGTTGGAAGCTCGAAGTGCCATAGAAACTGATAATTGCAGTATCTTTCAGTAATTTGTTCGGGGGATTTGTGTCATTTCTGCCTAATAATCTGCCTTATTTTCAAGAAGAAATGATACGTCAGCTAGCTAGAGTTTGTTGTCTGACACATTGAATAATTCATGAGCGGGCGAGACTGACGGACTTGTCGTCGTAAAGAGTTAATTCGATTTATGTTATTTGTTAATAACGTTGGCTGGTTTTGCGACTTTGGGGAAGCACGGAACAGTTCTTTTCACAATATTCATTCCTATCCAACTAATAATGCCTCCTCCATTTCTTGCAATTTCGGTCAATTGTTTTAATACAGGATGTTTTCCGCAAAAAAAAGAACACTACGTTGACGTCCAAGGGGTGTGGGTATATGCTGTCACTTTGCATTGCATAGTTTCAGCTTTCGTTTCAAGGGGTAAACTAATAACCGGAGGGGGAGGGACCTCATTCCTGAATCCTGACACGTAGGCTAGGGATTATTCGTTATGGAATTAGTTCGATCTTGGGTTCTGGAGTGTGAAACCCATGATCGCAATCAGACAACGTCGGATTAAAACCCTTTTAGGAAGGGTGATTGTTGCTGTCCTACATTAGGCTGAGTTTTGAGGCTAAAGGTTCGCCGATGGGTTTAGCAGGTGTGTTCGCATTTCGCAATGCTTGGTAACATGATATCCTAGTCAACGTTCGAAACTCCTGCGTAAAACACCACTCCGCTGGTTCTCTTTCTCTTACCAGTTGTTCGGGACTCCGGGAAATCCAGTAATTGTGCCTTCTGATTGGCTCACATGTTACCGGTGAAAGGAGTTAACTATGACGGGAAATGGGGGCAAACCATCTACCAATGAATGAATGAATGAATGAATACTTTTAATTCAGCAAATAGCCATAGACGAAAAAGAAAACACACAGAAAAGAAAACAACAACAACAACAAAATCATGCAGTCTGTTCCTGCTGTTGCGTTGCAGCAAGAAGAGACTGCCATACAGGCAGGCAATGAAAAATTGGCACAGTGGCAAATTTTATAACCTCAAATATGAGTAAATACTCTATATGAGTCCTCTCAAATACTCTCAAATACTCTCAAATACTCTATATGAGTCCAAAACACGCCATTGATCCCCAGGAAGAAGGAGTAAGCGTCTCCGTAACGACTCAAATCCTGTGTCAGGCAATCACGGCGATCTTTGGGAGCAGTTGTGACACCGCTTCTTCCTTTCTTCCGCTAGGTACCCGGAGAGGCTGGAGATTTTGCACCGGCAAGGAGAGATGGTCATCAAGAGTATTGATAGGAATGAATAATATGAACGCAACTGTTGTCGATCATCCAGCTTCAGTCAATTCTTACCGATCGGATTTGCCGGGTTCCGGTGGAAACGAGAAACTGGTTAGTTTTAATAGATAGATAGATAGATAGATTTATTTGCGCTAAAAAGCCACAAGGGCCATGGCAAATACAAAATAATAACAACAAAACAACAACAATAACAAACCTACAAAAAACCTTCCCGATATGACAGAGCGATCCGAAGGAATCTTCCAAATCTCTTTAAATCCCCAAAATGTTTACTTTTTAATTTTCTAACAAGTTCCTCCCTCGAGAAAAAACCCACCCTAAAAATTTCCTCCCTTAGATACCTTAAACCCTCACAATCACAAATAAAATGCTCTACATCTTCATCAATCATCCCGCACAAAGGGCAGAAATAAGGACCAGACGAAACTCTAATTTTCCCAATATATTTTCTTCTTTGGCCAAAAGGCAAACAATCTCCTCTCAGACTAATTAAACATTTCAATTCTTCTGGAGATAACCCCGACTTAAAATAAATTTCTTCGCCCCATGCCTCCTTCACCCTAATATTATCTTTGTCGGGGTGTTTCGTGAAGATATGAGGATAATAAGACGACTGATTTGTCTGTCTGCGTCGCTTTCCTACTCGGTAAATGGTACGAACGGTAAAACTTGAATTTCGGAAAGATCGACGACTTCTGATTAAACAGGAAAAAAGAGCATGCTGAATCATTCTTGTTATCTTTTAGTTTTGTTATCTTTTAGTTTTATTTCTGTATTGTTTGTTTCGCTGGACGTGTCAACGAGTGGTGTTGGGGACCGGGTACTGACTGGGAATAGGTATATTTCCATTTGTATGAATGGCATGTAGTGAAGTATAAATGTTGTATTTATTTGAAGAAGTCTTTCCATCTCGTGCATTACGAATTTGTCTTCTCAGCCGGGCTCTGGACATTTTATTATTTAGTTTGTAATTAAAAAGAACCTGAACCTGAACCTGAATCAGAATGCTCTGTGAGTCTTCAAATAGCATTGACATTCAGGTCGTGAGGATTCGGGCAAGGTTTTTAATTAGAGATAAATAATTTGGTTTACGCGATCAAGCGAGGATCCACTTTGGATCCAATCGAAACCTTTCGAGTTAGGACCATGCAGTTTCTCCAGGGCTGGTCACTAAGAACCAGGGTGTACGAGTTACTTCAGGATACTTTGGGTTACTCAGGGTTACTTTGGTTACATAGGATTACATTGCATTGGGTTACATTGGGTTACTTTGGGTTACATTACGTTAAATTGGGTTACTTTGAGATACTTTTGGGTTACTTTCCAGGGTGTACAAGTTACTTTTGGTGATTCCCCACCCCCTGTCCATGGCAAATGGGCCCAGATTACCGCGAATTAAGTTCGAGAACTGTTCCAGGAATCAAATATTTAAATTGGTAAACTTGACAACAAGAAAAGAAAGCGGTACAATTTCTTCTCGAGCCGGGTTGGTCTTCTGTTTCTTGGAAACACGCTGACTGCTAAGCAGAAATGTTCTAAAAAATTGCAACACAAAAAATTTAAACAAAGAAACACTGTCAAATGTTTGGCTCTTATTGTTTTTAGATTAGATTAGATTATTGTATTGCTAAATTAGATAATAACCCATCATGATAGGTAACCGCCAATGAGAAGATATAAATGCACTGGCACTGGGCGGTTGCCACAAACTAATCTGTTTAATTTGTATTCACACATAAGCTAATATAGTAAGTAAGTAAGTAATTTGTTTATAACCCGCCATTTTGAAAGAGCGACAGCAAATAAATAAAACACATGAACACCCAGAAAAAGACAAAAGATACCACCGTTCCAATACCATTTCCAACCAGTTGCAGAAAACAAGCTGATCTGAAGTAGAGAAAAGAAAAGACGAAAGACATAGCATACGACGCCAGTTCTAGCAAACACGCTGTATCACACACACCGTGTACTGTGTCGTTTTTAGTGGAGTGTTCCTTGGAACAATCCACTATTGCGAGCGCTGTAGCAGCTTTCGGTTTTCGAATTTTTTTTTGAGCTCATAACTCGTGAACCAGTGCAAGTATTAAGTTCAAACTTGGTAAACTGGTGGGTATTGGGTTCTAATTGTGCCTTGCGGGTCCCACCCCCACACCAACTCGGTTCAGGGGCTAATGGGCCCAGATTGCCCAGTGCATAATGTTCATAACTTGACCAGAACTGGACATAGGACGATGAAATTACTTGTACATGTAGATCCTAGGGCTGCATGGGAAATTGCTTTTAAAGTTGCACTCCCCCCACCCAGTCCGTTCATGGGCAACTGGGCCCAGATTTCCCAGGAGTAAAGTACGTTACCCGTGACAGGATCAACAGGTATCAAGTGGAAACTTGATTTGTGAGCATTGGGATCTCTTTTTACTTTTTGTAGGTCCCGAACCCCCCCCCCTCCACTTGGTTCAGGGGCGATTGGGTCAGATTGCCCATTTTTTAATGTTTACAACTTGACAATAACTGGAGATAAGGCGATGAAATTCCTTTGTGCTTTTGGATCAGAGTCGTTGGGGATATATATGTGGAGTTGAACCACCACCCACTACCCACCCACTTGAGGAAAAAGAGGTGTAAACATGCGTTTTGATGGGTCCCGACCCACCCCCCTCCTGTTCATGGGCAGCTGGGCTCAGATTTCGCATGAGTTAAGTCTGTTTATGACTGGTCTCATGTCCTCTTGTACACTTGGGGAGATACATCTATGGATGAGGATTAAACAGCAACAAGTAAGAACGCGACGTACATCTTTAATGAAGAGTTGGAAACTGGACTGTTTTTTCATATGACCGATGATATGCCGTTCTTAATTAATTGTGACAAAGGGGGTATTAGAGTGCTGCGATTTGGTTTATTTCACTTGTTATTACTTTGCTAGTGGAGAAGAGGTATAAAGGGTCAGACTGGCTGGCAGACCATAGTTGGAACTCAAGCTATTCGTGCAAGATCTTCAACATTTCTTTGGATTTATACTTATGGTTTGTTTACATTTAAAGCTTTTAAACTGGGATAATTACAAATTAGGTTATTTCAGTACTTGTTTAGTTATTGGGGATGTGAAACGTCTTGGTTCTAAAACTGTTTATTTATAATATGCCATAAACATTTTACTTTCACACTCCACGTCTGAGCGCTTGCGCACTTGTTCCTTATTTTTTCCTACTCCATTTTTGTGTACTTATACATTATGATGGGTAATACAAATTATTAATTAGTTAACAGGTGCATTTCTGTCAATTATTTTGCCACTCCGCTGTGTTTCGTCTTTCTAAGCGGTCGTTCTCTACTAACGATCATTCTATACACATATACTATATCACTGTCAAGATGCAAGGGGCTCTCGGATTTGAGAGTAAGATTTTTTGGTGAAGATGGGTTGCTCTTTCCTGGTATCCTAAAGTCATCTTCACGGTCAGCGATAATGGCAGTTACAGGTTTAGTCAAAGAAGCGTTAAAGAGATGTAAATAGTTATTGGTAGTGGGAGTTTAAATCGTTTTACATTTGAGTTTATATAATCGCTCTCTCGAAGTGTTTAAAAATGTATGATTTTGTGTATGGCCTAACGGCTAAAATTAAAATATCTATCTATCTATACAAATATTACAGACTAGCCAATGAGAATGGAAATTTCTCGCAAGAAATAAAAACAAATAATTTAATATTTGATTTAACGTCATAGAGTTAAATCGAGTTAAGTTCGTTTATGACTGGTCTCCTGTCCTCTTGTGCACTTGGGGAAATACGTTTATGGATGAGGATTAAACAGCAACAAGTAAGACGACGCGACGTACATCTTTAATGAAGAGTTGGAAACTGGACTGTTTTTTCATATAATCGATGACGTGCCGTTCTTAATGAATTGTGACAAAGGGGGTATTAGAGTGCTAGGGGGTATTAGAGTGGGTATTAGAGTGGGGGTATTAGAGTGGGTAATAGAGGGGGTATTAGAGTGGCCCCGATGTTCTTTGAGGCTGAATTGTCGCATATGGTAAGTTATGGTAACCATTATAGTAAGCGACAATGTCCCCTGTGCTTTCATACAGAGGACGAGGGCCATTTTTTGGGTGAATGCCAGCAATTCTCAGACACCAGGAGACATTATCAAGTTCCCCGATGTTCTTGAAACAAAAAATAGTAAGCTAAGATACTTAAAATATTCGATTTTAAAGAATGTATTAGTTAAATTAATATAAGTATTGAGTGATGTAAAGTGTACTGTAAACATCATGTATTTTGTATGGCCAATTGGCAATTAAATATATTCATTCATTCTGACCCTCTAAAGTTGTTGGAAACGTTTCTCTGACCCTTTCCTGTTTACGTCCTTGGAGCAAAATTACTCACCAATAAATTTTACGGTTTTATACTGTTATCACAATAGTTATAAGTTTCGAGTCCTATTTCTCAGTAAGCAGTTTCTTTATGACACATCATAACAATTTTGTTGTATTCGCCATATTCCAGTTTACATGTAGCGTTTACACGGAGAAGAAACCCCGTCGAGCAGAAAGGAATTCCGGTCGACTCGAAAAGATTCAGTTCGTGAAGACGACTAGAAAAAAAGTCTAGCGGGACGAGAATCCTTCGATGAAAGGAATTCCGGTCTATTTAAAGGAATCTCGTCGGCGGCGCTGGTAAAAGGACAAAAAAAGTCTAGCTAGCTTGTGAGAGCAGCAGCCATCAGTACTGATGTCATAAATGCTCTTAAAACATTTTTTGTTGGCTATAATTTACTTTTGTCAAATTTTCTCGTTGGAAATTTTTTTTTCCCTCTGCGTGTAAACATAATCTTGTCACCAAGATCGGATTCTGGTCAAGATTTCCTGTACTTGTAAACGCTGCATTGAGCTTCCAAGCAGACTAGTTTCTGTTATAATGCCCCAATGCCCCGCTATCAATACTTGTGACAAAATACTAAACTAGATCTTCAGGTTGGTTATAGTAGAAAATCTGCTATCTTCTTCCCAGGTAATGGAGTTTTGCATTTACACGTCTCAGTTGTCGAAAGTGATATTTACCCACTACCTTATGATCCGACTTTTTACTATGTCTATAACAAGTGTTGATAATGAGACAATCAGGGATTGATTAACAGAGACAATACTGTAAAAAAAATTCTTGTAGTATTTGCTACTGGGAATAATCTTGTCTCTAAAAAGATAATCTTATCTCGAATTCAGATTAATCTTATTTTAGTAGAGATAAGATCAATCCCAGAAGCAAATACTGCAATTAACCCTTACTCAGAGAAACTTTTTAGTTTAGTCCGCTTGGAGCGCTGAACAGCAATAAGGGGAAGTGCAACTTCGAGTGTAAACCTGCTTCTAACGATCAGTACAGCCGATATTGGTTCAGATCCGTTTTCGTCTGGTAGGTGTGCAATCCTTTTTTACATTTCGCATGTACTATAAACGAACGGGTTTCATGGTTTCTGCTTTTTGTGAATCATGTATTCAGCGACAGGAATCAACACGTGATACATGAAAACCCGGTGGCGGAAGCTTGGCGGAAGCTAGCTCATTCCAGTCTTGTCTGGTCTGACACCTGTCTTGCATTTGCCGATATTGATAAATAATACATTTAGGAAACAAACATGGTAAGCCCGAAGACGCTCGAATGTTCTTTTGTCTTAATCTTATTTGATGTTAAGTCCTCGGTTTATGGCAATACATAGCACAACAAATATATATATGTAAAACAACAACTTTAAACTTCTGTTCTTGGAGAGAGGGAAAACAATAATGAATGTTTGTTAGCGTGGAAATTTTGTGCCGTTTTGTGCCGTGTTAGCGTGGATATTTTGTGCTTGCGACGGAGCATACAACGAGATTGTTAGACTTGGAAGTATTCGAGGGGTTGCGCACTGGCCGATTTCGTGTACACCATGAGGCAGAGGCAGATGAGGCACGTGAGGCAGGCATGAGGCACGTGAGGCAGACATGAGGCAGACATGAGGCACGTGAGGCAGACATGAGGCACGTGAGGCACGTGAGGCAGGCATGAGGCACGTGAGGCAGACATGAGGCACGTGAGGCAGACACGATGAAAATACAACTTGCGTAGAATTGAAGTCATCGGACCAAAAAATCTTAGCAATATCAGTGTCAAAATGTCGCAACATTTTTGTTTATTACATATCGATTAAGCAATTCGTTTGTGGCGAATCTCTTAAAGTCCCAGTACCGACAGTACTGTTCAGGCCACAGAGTATCATGATAGTAATATAAGAGGTCTAACTCGCCTATCTTGCAATGTAACGGATGGGACGGAAAAATTCCCGCGCGCCATCTGCAGAAGATTCTCATTTGACCATTTGATTTTGGCCTACATTTGACGGTTCGTTTTGACACCATAGTCATTGAGTGTGAAACCCTGACTGGTTTTACAGTAGACCCAGGGGCATCACGAGCCCTTCCTTGTAGGGGGAGGGGGTGGGGAGGGGCAGCTCCAAGATTATACCAGAATTGTACGAGATTTTACCTTGGAATTTACCGGAATTTTGTTGCATTCCTACGTCATTTCTTTGAAGTTTATTCACTGCCCAGATCTTAAAATATTTTTCTTCATCCGGAGAAGGGGGGGTCGAATGTTAAGCGTGGTGGTCCAACCCTGATTTGTCTGTTGACATTGCTGTTCAATGGGTTCCTTAACCACAGCTACGTCCCAGATTCCCTTACTGAGGTGTGCCTGGTTCCAATTCCGAAGTCGAATACCGGAGACTTGACATCGTTAAGTAATTACAGACCGATTGCTATGGCGGCTGTTATTTCGAAAATTTTCGAAAAATGTCTTTTTTCTTTGATTTCATCCCAGATTAATTCGTCGCATTATCAATTTGGGTTCAAAGAAGGGTCTTCGACGGAGTTTTGTGTGTTCATTCTCAAATCTGTCGTGCAGTATTTCTGGCTTTTTTCAAGTCCTGTGTTTGCGTGCTTCATTGACGCAAAGGCAGCTTTCGACAGAGTGAACCTTGAGAAGCTCCTGGATAAAATGGACACAAAGGGAGTTGACCGTCGTGTCATTGGAACTCTGGAACATTGGTTCGATGTACAGCGTTTCAGAATAAAATGGAGTGGTTATTTCAGCATGCCATTCCCTGTTCTGAATGGTGTACGGCAAGGTGGGGTCCTCTCTCCGTTGCTGTATAACCTATATGTGGATGGTCTCAACCTGCGTTTGGCTCAAACTAAGGTTGGTTGTTTCATTGGAGGTGTTTGCTTTAATAACCTGAGTTATGCTGATGACCTGGTTATTTTAGCTCCTACAGTGGCTGCACTAAACCATCTACTTTCAATTTGTGATGAGTTTGCGTCAGCTAATGATATCGTGTTTAACACGGCCAAGACCCAGTGTATGGCGTTCATTCCTCGCGGGACCCCTCTGAAACACATCCCTATGGCATTGCTTTCTGGAGTGTCGCTGTCTTTCGTTGAGTCCTACAAATATCTTGGATTCACGGTGGCTCCCTCCCTGAGTGACGAGCTCCATGTTAAAGCACTTTCACGTTCGCTGTGCTGCAGGGCTAACTTACTTATTCGTAAGTTCGGGAAATGCGATCCTGCCGTGAGGTGTTTTCTTTTCAGAGCTTATTGCACCCCATTGTACGGTCTTGCTTTTGTGCAATCTGTATCTGTTAAGTGTGAGAACTCTCTTCGGGTTCTGTATAACAATTCTTTTCGGTGGCTTCTTGGTCTTTCCCTTAACTGTAGTGCTTCCGGAATGTTTGTTGGTGGTGGCCTCCCTTCTTTTCCTGAACTTCGTAGGAGATCATCTCTTTCGATCCAGACAAGGATTCTTGCTTCGGACAATCCGCTCCTTCGGGTGCTTTCGGGGCCGCTTTTTCGGCTATCTCTGCCACTTTGGCGGACATGGTCTGGTGAGATCTATACACAACGAACTTGATGCTCAAGCACCTTTTTTGTTGTTTGTGTTTTTCTCTCTTATTTTGTTATTGTTTAATATGTTGTTGTTGTTGTTTTTTTCTATGTTTTTGAGTGGCCCTAGTTGGTCCTTAGTTCAATGAAAATAAATAAATAAATAAATAATCATCGAAAACATGCATCCATTTGCGACCCTGTATTCAGCCGAACGCCTAAATTTTGGTTGCCTTCTTAGCCATTTTTGACATGTTATTATGGCATCGGCCAAGTGCCGTATAGCGATCGCAATTCTGTTCGTCCGTCGGTCGGTCCGGGTTTTGCTAGTTCGGGCACTTCCACATACGCTAGGACGATCAAACTTGGCAGGCATATCAGGGACCCCAAACGATTGTTGCATCATTTCCCCGATCCGAGCATCGTTGGGGGAGTGGAGGGAGGGGAATCCGGAATCTTGAGGTATTTATAACTTTTGAACGGGTGATCGGATAGCAATGAAAAACTAGACCTACGTTGCCTGGGCAACGTGAAGTCATGCGACAACCTTTGTCCGGCTTCGCCGACTAAAGTGTTGCTCTCGCAACACTTTGGTTTTGTTTCTTCGCTGTCGGTCACTGTCAATCACATGATCAGTTAAAAGATATTCTATAGCGTTGTAAAAACAACAATAAATTAATATCGGAAGAAGGGACTAAATTGACTTTGCGGTCAGTTGAGCTTTATCCCTTTCAATCCGTAGACATCGTGACGGATGAAAACTTGGAAAAATATCTTATATAATCTAGTTGGTATTATAAAGCTATCCTTAACTTTTCAGGATTAAAATACCATAGATGACGCTATCAATTATTACGAAACTACCTCATTGTTTTACATTATCGTCTGTACCCCTTGCGTAAACAGGTAATCCTAGGTTATAGTGATAGACCATCGATTACAAACTTTCTTACCTTCATATTTACAGAAATCGAATACAATATGCACAAATTTGCAAAATTTTCTAGCCTACTTACAAGTCCCTCTCCCGTGATAGAAATCAAGTTCACCGGAAACAAATAATGGGTACACCAGCTAGCAAAAGTTGCAAACCCCTCATCGCTGAAGATGATTGTAGCATAACAGCCGATTATTACTTACAAGTCCCATGCATGTCTTACAATTGGGAACAAAAGTGTTCTTACCATCGGATACACCGGAAACAAATAACAGGTACACTAACTAGCAAAAGCTGCAAGCTCATCATTGCCGAAGATGATTATGAGCTAACAGTCGACTGTTGCTTACTAGTCCCTTACATGTCTCACAACTGGTATCGCCTGTTTTTGGTTTCAGTGTGTACCTTACTCCTGAAGTTGTCAACCCCTTGAAACTTCAACTGGTTTATCTCATGAAGGATTTTTGTTCAAAAAAATGGATGACATATACTTTGATCAGCTCATAAAGGGCTATTGATTGCCCTAACAACAACAAAAGATATCGGAAAAAAAGGACTAAATTGACTTCGCAGTCAGTTGAACTTTATCCTTTTCAATCGTAGACATCGTGACGGATGAAAACTTGGAACAATATCTCATATAATCTAGTTGGTATTATAAAGCTATCCGTAACTTTTCAGGACTAAAATACCATAGACGACACTAATAATTATTACGAAACTACCTCATTGTTTTACATTATCGTTTGTACCGGTTGCGGAAACAGTTAATCCTAGGTTACAGCGATAGACCATCGATACAAACTTTCTTACCGTCAGATCTATATAAATCGAATACAATATCCAACAATTTGCACAAATTTCTAGCCCCTCATGAACCGATTCTTACTTACTAGTCCCTCTCCCATGATAGACATCAAGTTCACCGGATAAAAATAATGGGTACACCAGGTAGCAAAAGTTGCAAGCCCCTCATCGCTGAAGATTTTTGTAGCATAACAGCCGATTATTACTTACAATTCCCTTGCATGTCTTACAATTGGGAACCAAATTGTTCTTACCATCGAATACACCGGAAACAAATCACAGATAAACCAACTCGCAAAAGCTGCAAACCCCTCATTGCCGAAGATGATTATGAGCTAACATATTTCGACTGTCGAATATAAGTACTCTACATGTCTCACATCTGGTATCGCCTATTGTTGGTTTCGTGTGTACATTCCTACTGAAGTTGTCAACCCCTTGAAACTTTGAAACTGGTGTATCTCATGAAGGAATTTTTGTACCAAAAAACGGATGTCACATACTTTGATCAGCTCATCAACGGCTATCGATTGCCGTTGAAAAAAAATCTACCTGTCTTAGTTCAAAAGTTGACTTTTTTGCCGTAGGCCAACTTTCTAACGTCACCACTTAGAAAGGAGCAAAGGATAAGCTCCGGTTTCTTTAGCAATGAGAGAAGTTCTAAAGTTTAAGATGTACATCTGATACCATTTCTCTACCGCACACCCAAGTGCAAAAAAACGAAAGATAAACTCAGCTGAAATCGCGAATACAAATGGATAGAAACTAGAGATGGCAGCACTTTCGGACCCGTGGGAAAAAGCCACTTTTTGGTTTCTGTAGATTTTTCTATTTACCACTCAAAGAAGATATGTTGGCTATGGGGCCGGGTAACTGCCGCATATATTTATCACTTATAGATTTTAATCCATCTTCAATTTGAAACTGGTGCCTGCCTGCTTGCGTGCTAGAGCGGAGCTTTCCGCTCGAAAGCAGAAACATAGTTTGATGAAACGAAAGAATGGCTGCACAACTTCAGATAGTCCTCTCTGACATAGGCTATATAACTCCTCTTCACTTCGCACACCGTAGGCTCTGGCCTGAGGACAAGTAAAAAATTTTTGGCCCCAGGCAAGAGTTCTACGGAGCTTTCCAAAATGTAATGTCATATTCATCAATCCGGCCTAAGGTCCACACTTTCCGTAAAAACCGCACAGGTTAGACCCTTCCCAATTACCAGGAATAAAATGAAATCGGCCGCATAGGAAAAAAAAAAACGAGGACAAAACCCAAGTGTTGCTATCGCAATACAATGATGTTTGGAGAGATCTCGTGCCTCAGACGACCCACTTAAAATCCGGACCGGATCCGGTGACTTTGGGGGGAGCTGGAGGGGGAACCGGAATTCTTGGGAAACGCTTAGAGTGGAGGGATCGGGACGAAACTTGGTCGGAAGAACAAGCACAAGTCCTAGATACATCGTTGAGAGAACCGGACCCGATTCGGGCACTGCCGGGAGTTTGGAGGGGGGGGGGGGAATTTGTTGATCCCGCGAGTTCGGTACTAGGACGATGAAATTTGGTAGGCATATCAGGGACACGAACAGACTGCCTTAAGAATAGTCGTTGAGTAGTCTTTTGAATAGTCCTGAGTATACCTAAGTCTGTCAGAGTTAATTTATTTATTAAAGGCATTAATCAACTAACATGAAATATTTATTTTACCTTTCAAATAATCCGCATGGACACCCCAGTTCAAATTTCCCGAGGGGATAAGGAGCTCCCTCTCTTTTTGTTATTCATCACAGATCTCGTAGCTGAGCGAAAATTTTCAAAAATCCCTAAACTTGTCACCAGAACGGGCGATGAGGCACGTGAGGCAGGCATGAGGCACGTGAGGTAGACATGAGGCACGTGAGGTAGACATGAGGCACGTGAGGCAGGCATGAGGCACGTGAGGCAGACATGAGGCACGTGAGGCAGGCATGAGGCAGGGAACATGTACACCATGAGGCACCAGTGCGCAACCCCTCGGAAGTATTTTGTCAGTGTCTTTTTTTTTGTGCTAAGACCCGAGGCGTTTTCACAACACTGTCAGAAGTTTCATAACAGATAGCGTATAACACTTTCAAGAATAACACCTTTTCACTCAGACATAAAGTGTTATGACCAATTAAGTTTACACTATTTCGTGCCTAGATCTCCAACAACACCTTCAATTGGTAAAAATACGAACGGGGACAAAAGAAACATAACAGATAACATCCCAAAGTGTTATCTGTTGAAACCGCGCATCCTTCTAGGCACGAAATAGTATAAACTTAATTGGTCATAACACTTTATTTCAAAGTGAAAAAGGTGTTATTCTTGAAAGTGTTATGCGCAATCTGTTATGAAACTTCTGACAGTATAGGCGCGTCTGTCGCCCTCTCATGGCTGTAATCGTCTGTTTGACTCTTGAGTAGATTTTGTGTGTATGTGTTGTGTTCTCCCTAATTACGTCTTCTTGTTTTTGGGATCCCAAAACGTAAGTGGAGGGATACCTATGACATCGCAAAAGTTGTCCGTCCGTCCCTCCGCCCGTCTGTAAGGACGATAACTCCCGAAGGGAATGAGATATTTTGATGAAACTTGGTGTGAGGATTCGTTGGGTCGTCGGACCAGCAAGTTCATAGATGGGCGTTGTAGCCCTACATTTAGGGGTGGGGGAGGGGTTTCAAATCAAGGGGCAAACAAAATATTTTGTAAAAGCTAATGTGATAGTCGATTATGGGGTAAGAAGACATGCTGAACAGGATGTTGAAAACCATTTTGTCATCGGACAAGTAGTTCGCCCGGAATCCGGCCAAAACCGGAAAGTTTGTTAAAAGTAAAAGTTTTATTTTAAGTTGATTAGATGTTCGATTTAGGGGTAAGAAGACATGGTGAAGACGATGGTGAAAACCATTTTCTCGACGGAAAATTAGTTCGACCGGAATCCGGCCCAAAGCGGAAAGTTTGTTAAAAGTAAAAGTTTTATTTTAAGTTGATTAGATGTTCGATTTAGGGGTAGGAAGACACGCTGAACACGGTGGTGAAAACCATTTTCTCGACGTGCAAGTAGTTCGCCCGGAATCCGGCCCAAACCGGAAAGTTTGTTAAAATTAAAAGTTTTAGTTGAAGTTGATTAGATGTTCGATTTAGGGCAAAAAGACATGCTGAACACTTATGTGAAAACAATTTTCTATCCGGACATGTAGTTCGCCCGGAATCCGGCTGGAGTCGGAAAATTTGTTATAAGTTAAATTTTTATTTGAAGTTGATTAGATGTTCATTATTGGGGAAAGAAGATACCCTGAGTTCATTGTTTAGCTTTCTTTTTTTCGCCGGAGTTGTGCAGTTTGGCCGAAATCGGGAAATTGGCGGTAGTGGCAGAAAGTTTTTCTCAGATGATTAGCTATTTGGCCTTAATTTGTTTCTGAATTTTTATTGTAAAAATGTTCAAGGAGTCTGGCGATGACTAGATCTGGCTAAGACAAGACCCAGTTGTCTGGATCTGATTTTTGGGATCCCATCGGAACCTTTGGTCTTGTTTTCTGTACTCTACGGTTTTCGTATTGTACGATTTGCGCGTTAAGTAAATATTTTTATTATTACTAGGTCTATGCCTCACGGAAATCTTCGGGAATCCGTCCAATTGTTTTTGGGATCCCAAAACGTAAGTGGATGGATACCTATGACATCGCAAAAGTTGTCCGTCTGTCCGTCCGTCCGTCCGTCTGTCCGTCTGTAAGCACGATAACTCTCGAAGGGAATGAGATATTTTGATGAAACGTGGTGTGAGGATTCGTTGGGTCGGCGGACCAGTCAAGTTCGTAGATGGGCTTTGTAGCCCTGCATTTAGGGGTGGGGGAGGGGACTCAAATCAAGGGGCAAACAAAATATTTTGTAAAAGCTAATGTGATAGTCTATTATGGGGTAAGAAGACATGCTTAACACGATGGTGAAAACCATTTTGTCATCGGACAAGTAGTTTGCCCGGAGTCCGGCCGAAACCGGAAAGTTTGTTAAAAGTAAAAGTTTTATTTTAAGTTGATTAGATGTTCGATTTAGAAGTAGGAAAACATGCTGAAGACGATGGTGAAAACCATTTTCTCGACGGACAAGTAGTTCGCCCGGAATCCGGCCGAAACCGGAAAGTTTGTTAAAATTAGAAGTTTTATTTCGAGATGATTAGATGTTCGATTTAGGGCAAGAAGACATGTTGAACACTTACGTGAAAACAATTTTCTACCCTGACATGTAGTTCACCCCGAATCCGGCGAAAACCGGAAAGTTGGTTAAAAGTAAAAGTTTAATCTGAAGTTGATTAAATGTTTGATTTATGGGTAAAAAGACATGCCGAACACGATGGTGAAAATCATTTTCTCGCTGGACAACTAGTTCGCCCGGAATCCGGCCAAAACCGGAAAATTTGTTAAAAGCAAAAGTTCGATTAGATGACAGATTAAGGGGTAAGATGAGAGGCTGAGTCGGTATATGACAATGGTTTTATACCCGGACATATAATTATTCCGGAATTCGGTTGTAACCGGATTTTTTTTTAAGTCAAACTTTTATTCAAAGTTGATTAGATTTTCTTTATAGGGATAAGGAGATACGCTGGTTTTGTTTTCGGGTACCATCGTCTTCAGCATGTCTTCCTACTTCTAAATCAAACATCTAATCAACTTCAAATAAAACTTTTACTTTTAACAAACTTTCCGGTTTGGGCCAACACCCATCCCCCAACCTGTGTCTGACCCGATCACACTACAACTCACATTTTGTTATCTTACTTTTTCCCTCCATTTTGCAATGCAGTATATATACAGTAGGCTACTTTGTTTGCTTAAATTTTAATCTTCTACAGAAAGAGCAGTAGCTTTTTCCTTCACCCCTAGAATGCAGGAGCCTGATAGGCTAAGCAGTTGTTTTCTACGAGAACTTCAATTAAAGCTTGTCAGTAAGCTATCTAGATTTTGCATTTATACTTATAAACAACTGAACGCTGGCAAATGATAATTGTCACAAACCTAAGCTCATCAAAGTGAATTTGTTTCTTCTCACCAGTTCAACTGAAAGTACAACAAACGGACGAAGCCATTGTATAATTGCGTACTTCAACTTCACGGGAGCACTATTTTTCAAACGAATTGTCTGCCTGTAAACGGAATACTAGTTGAAGAGAAGAAAAGTGTTCTTTTTAAGGAAAAAAGTGTTATTTTAGCTAAAAAGTGCTACAATAGTGCTACGTTTTCTTGATAGTGCTACTTTTAGTGTTAAAAGTAGCACTTTCGTGCTACCCGTGGCAGCCCTGGGAAAGCCTCACGATTCTGCAGAATCGAGAAGTTGCTCCGATGGCGAATTCTCGAGTCTCCTCTCCGCGTTCTCCTCGCTGAGTGGTCAACAGAGTACGGCTCATTGCTTCCACTTCTACTGTATCTCAAAGTAGAATACTTTATTTTGGACCATGCTACTTTTTAATTTTCTAATCACGTTAGTACTTTATTTCTACTGTTTTTGGCCTTTCGATACTTTATTTCTACTCTTTTTTGTCTTTTGGTTGGATTACCAAGCAGAAAAGAAGTTTATATCCAATAACTTAGTCTGCGACACACTGCGGTTTGGGAAACAATCTGGTTTTGTTTGAAATTCTCTCAATTTAACCACGAAAGAGGCTGATTTTCTTATTTTTGTTTGCCTGCGGCTCACATTTTAACAGAATTACAAATTATTCAAACAGAAAACAGGCTGATTTTCAGCACACAGTTCTGTTCTCTACCAAAATCTTCGTATTTTAGCAGAAAACAGGATAAAATTTTGCATGCGGCGCACATTTTAAATTTTGCATCGGCTAGGAGAGATAGTCATCAAGAGTATCAACAACGCTTTTTTGTCGTGAACTTTCGGCCGTTCGCTGTGCAAGCAGCGATTCTTCATCATCACGAGGAGTTAGTCATCAAAGTATACCATCTTTTCTTTCAGGCAGATGGAGCCTCAGGAGAGGGTAGCAAACTTTGGGGCGGCAGATTCAAAAGTGGCGTGAATGCAGTTATGGAGAAATTTAATGCTTCGATTGATTTCGATAAGAACCTGTGGAAAGCAGATTTGATTGTAAGAATAGATTTTAACGCCCAGTCAACCGATACCACACTGCAAAGTCCTGACAGACAGACTACCTTGCAGTTCCATCATACGGCATCACTCAATAGTGACAATTTTGCAGATACCATGGTATCTGATACCACGGTCTGAAGTCGTTTTTGCAGTTATCGTGGTATCTGATACCACGGTCAAAAGGCATTTTTGCAGTTATCCTGGTATCTGATATTCAGATACCACTGTCCGACCGTGGATTTTAAGGCCCAGTCAACCGGTACCACACTACAAAGTCCTGACAGACAGACTACCTTGCAGTTCCATCATACGGTTCGATCATCACATCAATAGTGACAATTTTGCAGATACCATGGTATCTGATACCACAGTCTAAAGTCGCTTTTGCAGTTATCGTGGTATCTGATACCACGGTCAAAAGGCATTTTTGCAGTTATTGTGGTATCTGATATTCAGATACCACTGTCCGACCGTGGTATCTGATATTCAGATACCACTATCCGACCGTGGTAACTGATCGTGGTATCTGAAAAGTCATCTCACTTTCATCAAATTTTGTCAAATTCGTGAGAAAGAATTTTAGCACTTAGTGATGTAACTGAATATCAGTTTTTCTTTTGGGGTGACCTCGAAAAGTGCAATTTCGGCAATTGTCATTTTTGCAGAGCCCGGGGCGACCACAGCTGGATGACGTTCGGAGTATTCCTAATCTATTTTTTCTCGGAAAAAACGTCTTTGTGAAAATATTTCAGATAACACAACTGACCGGGAAATTTTCTGAGGGAGGGGGAAATGTAGCAATAATTCGTTCAAATTCGTAAGAGGGAAGAGTAGGTCTCTATAAAGTACGCATAATCAAAACTGTCTGACATTTCACTAGATTTCTAGAAAAGCAAAAGCGTCGCTCTACCTAAGAGCGATGGAGTCAGACAAAGATCTTATTGCTTTTATTGCTAGTCATGTTTTCCACGACCTATTACCGTGGCAACAGATACCATGGTATCTGCAAAAACACAACTAATATCTAACGGTAAAGCCGCGTTCACAAGTATGCCTAGCCAAGTACAGATGCCTAGGCACGTGTCCAGACTTAGCAAGGGACCGAGTTCTAAAGCTTAGAACTCCGTGCCTGCCCAACTAGACCAAAGGTGTCGATGGGATCCCAAAAATCTAAGATTTGATCCAGACAATTGGGTCTTGTCTTCGCCAATCCAGTCTTCGCTAGGCTAATCATCGGAGAAAAATTTCGCCCGAATTCCGAGCGAACTACTAGTCCAGCAAAAATAAAAAATTCAGAAACGAATCCAGCCTATCTGCTTATCCCGATAAAGAACATCTGATCAACTTTAAATAAAACTTTGACTTAAAAAAAATGCAGATACAACCAGATTCCGGACTAATTATATGTCAGAGTAAAAATTATTGTCATATAAGAGACTCAGCGTCTCTTCTTACCCCTAAATCTATCATCTAATCAACTTTTGATAAAACTTTTGCTTTTAACATATTTTCCGGTTTGGGCCGGATTCCGGGCGAGCTAGTTGTCCGGCGAGAAAATGGTTTTCATCATCGTGTTCAGCATGTGTTCTTACCCCTAAATCAAACATTTGATCAACTTCAAATGAAACTTTTACTTCTTACCAACTTTCCGTTTTTTGTCGGATTCCGGAAAAACTACTTGTCCAGCGAGAAAACAGTTTTCACCATCGCGTTCAACATGTCTTCTTACCCCTAAATCAAACATTTAATCAACTTCAGTTAAAACTTTTACTTTTAACAAACTTTCCGGTTTGGCCGGATTCCGGACGAACTACTTGTCCGGCGAGAAAATGATTTTTCACCATCATGCTCAGCATGTCTTCTTACCCGTAAATCAAACATATAATCAACTTCAAATGAAATTTTTCTTTTAACCAGCTTTCCGGTTTCTCCCGGATTCCGGACGAACTAAATGTCCAGCGAGAAAATGGTTTTGACCATCGTGTTCAGCATGTCGTCTTACCTATATCGAACATTTAATCAACTTCAAATGAAACTTTTACTTTTAACAAACTTTCCGTGTTTTGCCCGACAAGAAAATGGTTTTCACCATCGTGCTCAGCATGTCTTTTTACCCCGTAATCGACTATCTCAATAGCTTTCAAAAAATATATTTTTTGTCCCTTAATTTTGAAACCCCTCCCCCACCCTCAAATATAGGGCTGCAGAGCCCATCTTCGAACTTGACCTGTACTTTGACCCAAAAAGTCCTCCCACCAAGTTTCATCAAAATATCTCAATCCCTTCGAGAGTTATCGTGCGGACAGACGGACAGCTTTTGCGATCTCATAGGTATCCCTCCACTTACGTTTTGGGATACCAAAAATCTGTGCTTTGGCATGGGTGGTGCTAGGCACGTGCCTACACTGTCAGAAGTTTCATAACAGATAACACAAGGATGCACGGTTTCAATAGATAACACTTAGTTTTTTTTACCGAAACAACTTTACTTTAACCTAACGGAGCAGATAGAGTTACCGTGGCTCCCACTGTAAAGAAAACTGCCCGCTTTCAGGTAACTCAATCTGCACTATGTTGCATTCAAGCATTTTAATTTAATCCTCCATCGTATTTTAGCTTTCCGAATTCGGAATAAAAATTTGCAAATCAAAATAAAAAAATGTAGGGTAAGAGAGACTTTTTCCCGTGTACTCGCACCAGACTTCCTATCCAACAGGTCCTTATTAAAATACCTAAATCCCAATCATAGGGCCTCGGTCCTATATCTTATTCTTAAGTCCTTTATCTTATTTTTGTATGGTATCCACAAGTGTAACAAAACTCAGAATTTTGCGGAAAGCAATTCAGTTTTTATCACACATGTTTTTTTAACGATAACAGAAACTGTCCAATCTCTTAAAATCCATTCGTGCATTAAATTTATGAGTTCTGAAAAACAATTGAAATTTCTTGGAGGCCGCATTTTCTTCGAATTGGACAAAATATTGCCTGACAAGATTAGCATTGAATACACAAGGAGATATAAAAAAAAGCAACTCTGAAACAACTCTAGATTTATATTTTTGTAGCATTTTTTGAGTTAGTCAGAGGTAGTGAATGACATGTCATTTTACAGGGCAGCCAAGCTTATGCCAAGGCGTTGTGTAAGGCCGGACTGCTTACCAGGGAGGAGTCAAGCACTATCGTGGAAGGACTGGAACAGGTAAATTTCTCTCCTTTCTTATGGCACTTGCCCTTCGGCAATGTGCCATATAGCGATCGCAATTTCTGTCCGTCCGTCGTCTGTCGGTCGGTCTGTCCGGGTTTTGCTAGTTCGGGCACTTCCACATAAGCTAGGACGATGAAACTTGGCAGGTGTATCAGGGACCCCAAAACATTACGTTGCAAATAGTCACTTCACCGATCTGACATCGTGGGGGGAGTGCAGGGAGTGGGAATCCGGAATCTAGAGGTATTTATAACGTTTGAACGGGTGATCGGATCTTAATGAAACTTGATATTTAGAAAGACCCCGTGTTTCAGATGACCCGCTTAAAGTCCGGACCGGATCCGGAGACTTTGGGGGGAGCTGGACGGGGGGGGGGGCCGGAATTCTTGTAAAACCCGCACGCTTAAGAATCAAACGAATCATGGATCTAAACTTAAAAGGTAGAAAAGTAATATGCCCTAGATGATCCGACGCAATGCCGGAAATACTCAGACTAGAGTGAAACTGGATATCCTATTTCTAGGTCCGAAAGTGGTATTTTGTGACATTCTCTTCTACTTTCTTGCAACACCTATCGTAACAAGTGCCATATGAGCACGTAGCTCTTGTTCTGTGATATTATAACTGTTATTCACTGTTATTCACATTATTTGTTATTAAAATGAATGCCCGGGACCTCGGCGAAGCAAAAATAAACGACTGATACGACTTAGCAAAAGGCCAAAATAAACGACTGATACGACTTAAGAGAAGGCAGGGGGGGGGGGGGGGGGTGAGTCACCCCCCTCACCCCCCCCCCCTTTTGGGCCACCCCTGTATTCACTAATCGTTCTATCCATTTTTATTCCCGGGATTTTTTAGTCCAAAGCTAGCCTGAATCTCCATAATAATTCCATTTTTGGGATCCCAAAACGTAAGTGAAGGGATACCTACGACATCGCAAAAGTTATCCCTCTATTTATTTATATTTATTTATTCATTTATTTCCCTCAGAACTGAGGAGTACAAAATATTGTATAAAACAGAACTATGCCTAAACCATCTGGTCCATTCAATGACAAATAAATACTATAAAAAATACACACGATTTCGACGATCTGTCCGTCCGTCTGTTAGCACGATAACTCTCGGGTTGGGGTTGAGATATTTTAATCAAACTTTGCGTGAGGACTCTTTATGTCAAAGTACAGGTTGAATACGAAGATGGGCTCTTATGTATCCCTATATTTAGGGGGGGGGGGATGAAATTAAGGGAAACAAATCTTTGTTAAAAACTAATGAAATAGCTGAATTAACGTAAGAAGACATGCTGAATCCGAATATTAAATTTATTTTCTTGCCGGACAAACAGTTAACCTGAAATCCGGTGAAAACCGGAAAATTTATGAAAAGTAAAAGTTTAATCTGAAGTTCATTAGAGGTTCAGTTTAGGGGCAGAAAACATGCCGAATATGAAAATTATTTTCTCGTCCGACAATAAGCTCGGCCAGAATTATTATCACCCGTGAAGTTTCATTCACCACCAGAATTCCGACCCCCCCCCCCCACTCCCTACAGTGCCTGAATCTGGTCCGGTTATGTCAACGATGTATCTAGGATTTGTGCTTGTTCTTCCCACCAAGTTTCATCCCGACCCTCCACTCTAAGCGTTTCCCAAGATTCCAGGTTCCCCCCTCCAGCTCCCTCAATGTCACCGGGTCCGGCCCGGATTTAAAATGGGCCGTCTGAGGCACAAAATCTTTCTATTTGTCAAGTTTGATTAAGATCCGATCACCCGTTCGTAAGTTAAAAACACTTCACTTTTCGGGATACCCCCTCGGTGTCGGGTGGCTCGATGGTCGGGTCGGGGAAACGACTATTCTCAAGTCAACTTTTCGAGTCCCTGACACGCCTGCCAAGTTTTATTGTCCTAGCACATCAGGAAGTACTGAAATTGCGGGATCACTAGAAATTCGGACCCCACCCCCTACTCCCCCACAGTGAGCGGATTCCGGTTATGTCAATTACGTATCTAGGACTTGTGCTTGTTCTTTCCACCAAGTATCATCCTGATATCTCCACTCTAAGCGTTTCCCAAGATTTCCGGTTCCCCAGTGTCGCCGGATCCGGTCCGGATTTAAACTGGGATGGGTGAGACGCGAGGTCTTTCTATATATCAAGTTTCATCAAGATTCGATTATCCGGTCGTAAGTTAAAAACACCACGTTTTTCCGAATTCCCCCTCCCTCCAACTCCCCCCACCCCCCAAATGGTCGAATCGGGGAAGCTATTATTTCTAATTTAATCTGGTCGGGTCACTGATGTGCCTGCCAAGTTTCTTCGCCCTAGCTTATGTGGAAGTACCCAAACTAGCAAAACCCGGACCGACCGACGGACGGACAGAAATGCGATCGCTATATGGCACTTGGCCGAAGGGTCATCGCTATATGGCCGAAGGGCAAGTGCCATAAAAACTTTTCCGAATGAAAGACATTCCAGCGCTGGACCCATTCCACGTGCTATAAACTACGGGCACTCAGAGTTCGATGAGATTTCGCATGCGAAATTCGTGTCACCATGGGAAACCGGCCCTGCGGCGTGGAGCGAAGGAGGAAATTCACACCCGATCTTACCCGACTGCGAAAATCGGACTGTGTATTCACGTACCTATACCCTAATCGTCTGTACGCACCGTCAACTTACTGAACAATGTTTCCACATTCCAGTTTGGAAGATGTCCAAAAACATGAAAAATAATGATATTGCCTAGCCAGTTTGATATCAAATTCCAGAACTTGTCTTAATAGAAGGAAGCTTGTATTTCCCTGTTTAATTTTCATTCTAAGCAATAGATGACCGGGTGATTTCTTTTTCTTTTAGATTAGTGATGAGTGGAAAGCTCGTAAGTTCGTCATCAGGGATTCTGACGAGGACATTCACACTGCCAACGAAAGGCGTTTGAAGGTATGTCACCAAAATCATTTGCTATAGGCCTACAGCGTCGTTTGAGTGCTTATTCTCGCCGAAACGCAAATTAAGGTACTAAAAGTAATTTCTTTCGGCTTGTTGTCTGCCACCTGTAGAATGCATGAATGCAAGCTCCGACGGTAACGGTTTAAGACAGATAACACTTGCGATTGTATCTGTTGTATTTGAAAACGTTATGCATGAAATGTCGTGCAATACAAGCTTTGTTAAGAAGAGCCAAAAAAGCATCTACTGTCTTTCTTCTTTATCGTCTGATGTCGGAAAACTCAGCACTTATTTTTTGGCGGTTTTTCGGTTCTTCCTATTGGTAATGCTTATTATGCAAAACATTTTGAAACACAAATATCCGAAGTGATATCTGTAACGCATTACCTGAGCCTCGTTTTTTTTGCACGCTGCAGGTCCGCTTCTCTGCCACTTCCGGACTGATTCTTTCTGCATCCGTTTTTGCACTGCAGTGTTTCCGAGAAAGACGGCAGCACTTCTCGAGAATCGCGGACTTGCTCACCGACCAAGTCCGTGCTTCCCTGCAAGAAGCTGAGGCGCTGCCGCTTCAACCAAGAAGAAAATGAATCCAAAAACGCATATTGTGCAAAAGCAAAGAAGTACTGCAGCAGCGATGCGGCAGCGCTATTGCAACACAAACGAGGCTCTGTTGAAACCGCGTATACTCGTGTTATCTCTTATGAAACTTCTGACAATGTAGTGATAAAGTTCATTCGACGCTGTTTGTAGCTTAAAATCAGTGAAGAGACCATCGCGCGCAATATGCTGCGCGAAGGTGGTCGTCAAAGGAAACATGACCTCTGGCAGCGACATGTTTTTGTTCTAAAATATTCTCCAGAAGATAAGAGTTTATCCGGCGCTGTGCATAAGGCTAACGGCCGCTACGCAACACGGGTATTCTTAATGGATATACTATCAAGTTCCCCGATGTTCTTGAAACAAAAAATAAAGCTAAGATACTTAAAATATGCCAATTTTAGAGAGTGTATTAGTTAAATAACCCTACGTTCACACAGACGTAACACAATCACAAAATAAAGGGTTATTTAACTCAATTCAAAAAAAGTTTCAAACCAATGTAAACATCAGGTCAGTGGTCATCATCATATTAGAAAATTAAATGTTAAAAAGGTTCAGTCCAATTTTAGACAAATGGAGCTTCAGAAAACTGATTTCCACCCCAACGAAATCGGGATGTTGGGAGAAAAAGTCAAGGAATTAGAGGAAGAGGAGGGGAGGGGGAGATTAGAAGCCACGTTCGCAGCCGACGAAAAAAGACTTCGCCCTCCAAACAAACAATTATTTCCCGAAACATTAAAATTAATGTTCAAGGAAACGGCAAACAAAGTAAGAGACGAAATAAACAGAATAAACTCAGCAACCTTTCTATTACTTGAATTAGAATATTACGCTGCGAAAACCAATGCACACTGAGGCGATATCGGCCATCGCCGAGATTTTCGTCGCCAAAATCGGCGATTTCTGTTGCTTCGATTTTCAATGTTGGGAAAATTTAACTTTAATCGAGCGACAGTACGATTGTATGCACGCAACAGCAACATGGACGACCCTTTTGATGATTCACGTTTAGAAAAAATAATTATTGCTGTTCAGTTCTACCCCATTTTGTATGAAAAGCGAGAAAAGGGATTTTTTTTTCAAATTTTTCGCGTTAAATTTTGTTGCCGACGAAAATTCAGTGTGAACATCCAGGCGATAAAAATCTTCTGTCGCTGCGATTAAAAAATCTCGTTCATCGCCGTGATTTGCTCTCTGTGAATCTAGGGTAAAGATAAGTATTGAGTTATGTAAAGTGTATTGTAACCATCATGTGTTTTGTACGGCCAATTGGCTATTAAATATATTCATTCATTCATGCTGCAGGAAGCTGAGAGCCGAGGGAATGAAGAAGATCGCCGACAATGCTAGCGGAAGTTCCTTCTTCAGCGATTTATCTCAATTCTCCTCGCGATTCTGCTCACAATTCTCCTATTTCACGTTTTAATGACACTTCCTTCGGCTAAGTTCCATATAGGGTCCATTGCAGAGCCTGTAGGAAACTCAGACCTGTGACTACTTCACATGCTCGATATGAGCTTAGTTTTGTGCCCTCGTTTGTTCAGATGTTTAATGCTGGGATGGTTTTTTAGTCTGCAAAATAGTTATTAATTGTATATATTGTACTTTAGTGTATGTTAATTTTGACTCGTCGACTGACATACATGTTTATTTTATCACAACAAAAACTAATAATCGGCTCTGTCCGCCGCATGTTTTTTGAATAAGGTGAATTAAATTGATTGAACTGATAGAGCGATCGCAATTTCTGTCCGTCCGTTGGTCGGTCGGTTGGCCCTGGTTTTGCTTGTTCGGGCACTTCCACATAAGCTAGGACGATGAAACTTGGCAGGCATACCAGGGACCCGAAAAGATTAACTTGGAAACAGTCGTTTCCCCAATTCGATCATCGTGGGGGGAGTGGAGTGAGGGAGAATCCGGAATCTTGAGGTATTTATAACTTTTGAACGAGTGATCGGATCTTAATGAAACTTGATATTCGGAACGAACTCGTGTCTCAGACGACTCACTTCAAATCCAAACCGGATCCGGTGACTTTGGGGGGATTTGGAGGGGGGGGCCAGGAATCTTGGGAAAAGCTTGAACTGTAGGGATCGAATGAAACTTGGCGGAAAGAACAAGCACAAGTCCTAGAGGCTTGGGGGAGGGGGAGCGAGGGATTCTGGTGATTCAGCCAGTTCGGTACTTCCCGATGTAGGACACTAGGATGATGGAGCTCGACAGGAATATGAGGGATCTGAATAGACCGACTTGAAAATAGTCGTTTGCACGATCCGAATATCGTGAGGGGAGTGGAGGGATGGGAAATTAGAATCTAGTGGCATTTATAAGTTTTGAACAGGCGATCGGATCTAAATGAAAGCTATTGTCTCAGATGTTCCATGCCAAGTCTGGACTAGATCCGGTGCAAGGGGAGGGGGGAGGGGTTAGAAGGGGTGACTTCCAACTGGAAGTCACCAGAAGGAGCCAATTTCATTAAGATCCACCACCCCCTTCCAAAGTTATACATACCTCGGGTTCCCCCTGCCTCCACTCCCCCACGGTGGTCGGGGTCGGGGAAGTGACTGTTTCCAAGTTAGTTTGGTCGGGTCCCTGATATGCCTGCCAACGCCAAGTTCATCCTCCTAACACTTTTTTAAGTCCCCTAACTTGAGAATAGTGGACCGACAGACCGAAAAGGTATCGGTACATGGCACTTGAGTGAAGAAAACTTAACTTGAGCCATTAAAACAAGAACGGGAGAAAATTTCGAAGTTCTGCAGAATCTCGAAGTTGGTTGGATAGTTACTTATCGTTTCTCCGTTTCCGTTTTCAATAGTTCTTTCTCGATCCAAAACGCTGATTTGTAAGAGACCTGAGAAATCAGAATCAGAACTGATAATTTTGATAAATACGCAACTTCCGTTAAGTGCCTGAGCTTGCGAGACAGCGTTGCAACGTCGTTGCTTGAAAAACGGAATATTTATTTTCAAGGAAATTGTTGGCTCCTTGGGCGGAAAACTTCACACTGGACGGAGTAGAAACGATCAAGTTGCAACTGACACGAGACTTTGGCTACGAGAAAAAATAGATGAGACCCGATCACTCGTTTTGGACGTAATCAAGGTGAATATGATTCTTTTAAACCGACACCTCGCACTACGCACTGTTTCTGTTCCAGTGTGATAATAGCATTATCCCTACCCCCTTTTTGGCCCATATTTACAGCGACTGATCAGAAATGCATCCGTTCCATTTATTTTAAGTACGTTAAGTTTTTACTGAAATTGCCACTCTGGATCAGAAATACACACGTTGCGAGAAAATACGGTATTGCAAATCCAAATCAACAGATAAAGGACCGGCGTGATCGTTTTGTGGCGGGTTTGGACATTAGCCACAGTTTATATTATCTTGCTATGTTGTAATTCAGTTTTTGTGAGTTTTGGGTATTTAGCTGATGTAGATCAATTGTAATTGTTGTTTTGTTTTTTCTTTTCCTTTCTTCTTCTTTTCATACTCCATTTAGGACGAATTTTTTGTCATACAAATGGGTAATAAATATATCATCATCAATATAAGTGACTACCTGAAGTTTAACTGAAAAGCCAACTTATTTTTTTTATCATTTAATTGAACACACTGCATTATTTGGTTTATGAAAAGGGACTTTTTTTATTTTTCACTATTTGCTCTAGAATAACGTCCAGAATATCTACAAAATTCTACTATGACGCGGAAAATTTGAATCTCAGTCGAAATGCGGCTTTTCAGTGACCAGAAACCATCTTGCGCTGAAGGTCACTGCGTGAAGACTTATTTCTCGCAAATCCTTTAATCAAGTATACAACACAGTTACAAACGATCCAGGTACCACAAATCCGACAGGGAAATTCCACTATTTGAAAATCAATTATTCGTCAATAGCGGAGCAATGAAGTAACGCATTTTCATCCGGTTTTCAAGCTTCTTCAAGTGAATAAGTGAGGGGTAACTAGATTGTCCTGTCTCAGCACTTTTCAGTTAATCTTTAAAGCGCAACTCTTCTACCAGAGATTACAGACTTAGCTGTTCTTAGTCTATTTGCAAGCCCTTGGCTTGGATGATAAGCGTGGTACTGTTTGCATGCATAATTCGTTTGTCTGACAGTTTCCAAAAAATAAATGATCGGGAGCCTGATACGTATGGAAAGAGCCAAACACGACAAGCATAACAATCGTTATGTCTTGTCTACGTCTGTTGCCGCATCACCGACTGATTAGACTTTTTGGCTGATAGCTGATGCGTATTGTATGTTATTTTCTTGTTGTCTTTTGTTCTGTTCTTTTTATTTTTATTTATCTCTTCTACTCCACACTCTTATGTTGTAAAATATTTTGTGGGTTATAAATACACTCACTTACTTACTTACTTACATAACAATCGTTATGTGTCGATAGAGTAAATTGTCGGGAATGCAGAATATCGGAATAAGATTGAATGAAAAGATTACTGAATTTGTGTTATACTTATAACCCGCTTTTTAGTTATAGTTGTGTGGGCTAATGTAAACAAAGTAAAAGGCACTAATGAAAAACTAAACAAAAAAGAATAAAGAAGTACGTTTACGTTCTTTATATAGTTGACTGCATAAAGTAGTGAAGACCGTTTCTTTTCCCACATATTTTTTATTTTAAATGTTTTGGCAAGTCCACGAATTGGTGGGCTTGAATAAAAGTTATTTGTATTCTATGTATGTCCGAAGAGTTTTGTTGATGCGCCGTCGATCACTGAGTCATTGGTTTGCTTATCGGTTTTGTCAGGTGATTATGAAAACTGTACCTGACCCAGGATGACACTTTAAAGTATGGGGTTGCATATGTAACACCATGTACCTAGAAATTAAAAGAATATACTGAAGAGAAATTTCAAAGATTTTGCTTCAGTGCAGTAGTGCTGACTTTTCACTGGGTAGAGTCCAGCGTTCCATGCCATGAGAGAAGGCTGAGCTTCATTTTAGCAAGAATAAATAAAGGAAGAACTGAGAAAACACAAAACCTCGATATCAGCATCCTGGGCCTTTTTTTCCCGATCTTATGTACCGAGGGTGGAGCTAAGCGTGTTGCCTCTTGCAGTATTAAGTGTTACCTCCAGAGCGAAAGTGATGAAGCAGTCAGAAAAGGCGGGAAGTTCAAACAGTACTGATTCTGAGGATTATGGAAACGACTTTTCAATCTCGGCTCAGATTTACAATATGAAACTGCTGTTATCACGAACCTTCAGAAAGACGGTGAAGCCCAAGCGAATGCGGGAGCAATTAAGCAACTTGAACGTTTAAGCATAGACCTAACACGCATGCATTTAGTTCAGATTCAATATGATGGGTATGAACATTAGTAATTTCATTTTGGTCTTCTCAGGACTGTAAAGAATCGCTTCTAGAAAAGGTAGTAAGCTTGGACAATTTAAAATATTTAGCTGTCGAAATGTACTCAATCAGTTATCATGTTTTGGGTTTAAGTTGTGCTCTCTACACAAAATTTCCTTCATATCATTTTCTCGTGTGGTTGCGAAAAACGGTAGGCTATAAAGTATTTCCTAATTTTAAATTAATGATTGCTGATTGTAAGATATCTTTCAAGACATCTCAGTTTGTGATAACAACTTATTATTCTTGGTCAAAAATGTATACCATTATTTCGGATAGTTACACTTTACATCGGGCTAAATTTGTCATTGTCTATGATATCAGTCCCCTTTTTCATCATCGGATTTTTCATTATCATGAAAAGTTTCATTATTTCATGATAATGATTTCATTATCACATGTCACATTATTCGAATTCGAATTTTGGACATAGCTATCAAACTGTACTCAAAGAGTTGTTATGTTTTGTTTTTAAGTCGTACTCCCTAAACAAAATTTAGTTCATAACATTTTCCCTTTCTTTGCCCTTTTCTGCCTTTATTTTTGTCATCCATGTAGGATTGCACTATTTCTATTATCTCACTGTACTTTAGCCCCTTATCTCGTCTTTTAAACTAGTGGTAGCTGCGATTTATTGGAGGGAGAATGGTGAAATGTCGGCCTTTTTCTGGTTAATTTGTTTCGATGCACTCAGGCCCGTATCCAGGCATTTATTTGGGGGGGGGGGTGCCTTTCGGGGGGGGGGGGGGGGGGTATTGCCTGCTGGTCGGACAAAAAAGTACAAAAAACACATAGATCAGAGGGAAAAGCCGATACAAATCGTTATTTTGTATGTTTTTTTTGGGGGGGGGTTCAACCCCCGCCCTGGATACGGCCTAGGATGCACTTCTTGACGTGAAGAACGGCGATCAGAAGAACCAGCGCCAATATTTACTCTGTGGTCGGGATAGGCACCGATTAGGCTCCATCCCCTGTACTTGAGAATCGGGAAGAAAATGGCGTCACAGGATTCAAGTCTTCTCAATTCTTCCCTTATTTATTCTTGACTTTAGGTAGATTTAAGGCGGCAATGTCATTCTCAAGTCAAGATCAACGTTCAAGAATGGCTGTGCCGCCTCAAATATGTCTGAACCTCGTGGCACGCTCGATTCGTACGCAGTGAAAAGCCATACCTACTACTATTACACCGAACAGATACCAAAAGCAAAATCTTAGACATTTCTTTTCGTTGTATTATTTTTAATCCTGTAAATATTCCTTGAGCCCAAGCTGGCCTTGAAACAAATATTCAAATAAAGCATAAAACGGCTACGAGCGATATTTCGGCCCTTCGTGGCAAGGGTCCTCGTCCGGCTGTCAATCTGCAGCGTCAACGTCGGGAAAGGAAACAAACCTGCAATAAATCACTGAAGCTTCTATCGACTATGAATGTCTTCTTCAGGGAAATTACTTTTTTTTATTTATTTATTTATTTATTTATCACCCGTCATTTGAAACAGAAAAAGGACGGAGTACAATAACGAAAAGAAAAACAAGAGCTACGAGCTCATATGGCACTTGTACGAGTAGGCTGTACAAGAAAGTAGATGAGAATGTCACAAAATACACCCGCCATCCAAAAAAGCGGTTCGGAAATAGAAATAGGATATTTAGTTTCACTCATTTCTGAGCAGTTCCGGCATCGTCTCGATTGTCTGTAGCAAATGCACATGACTGTTCAAGCTTCCAAATTTCAGCCCAATAAATCCATTCGCTTAATCCCTAGACGTGCTACACGATTTCCGGTACTCCCTCTATCTCCCCCTACCGTGGCCGAATCTGGTTCGGACTACAAAATGGACCATATAAAGCATCTTCTTTTATATCATCTATCAAGTTTCACTCGAATCTGAGCGTTTTTAGAAAATTCCGGTACGCCCCCCCCCCCCCCCCCCCCCCCCCCCACCAACGTTGTCGGATCCGGTTCTGGCCCAAAATATGTCATCTAGGGTACATGCTCTCTCTATGTTCCATGTTTCATTTGAAGTGATGCACTTGTTTGACCCCTATGCGAGCCTCAAAGTTTCCGGCAATCTCCATCCAACCCCCCCTACTGTGGCCGAACAGGACTTGAAAACATAGACGTCGTATCTCTTAATCCCCTCTTCCTGTCCATCAAGTTTTCCTGAAATTGGAGCATAGCCTATCTGCAAGTTTCCAGTACCCCCCCCCCCCCCTCCCTCCCCCTACCTTGGCCGAATCCGGCCCGGACGCCAAATAACAAATATAGGCCGCATAAACTCGGCATTAGGCATAATGCTTGTTCTCTCCATTAAGTTCCGTCCCAATCCCTCTTCTTTTAGAGTTTCTTGAGTTGTCCGGTCCCCCCCCCCATCCCCCCACGGACCCGACCCGTCTTGACACTTAACATCCGAGGCGATAGCTCTTTCCACCAGACAAGTTTCATTCAAATTCGATCACCCGTTCAAAAGTTGTGCACGCCACTAGATTCCGGAATCCCCACCCATCCACTCCCCCCACGATGGTCGGATAGGGGAAACGGCTGGTCTCAAGTCAATCTGTTCGGATCCCTGGCATTACCTGACAAGTTTCATCGCCCTAGCACATCAGGAAGAAATCCGGACCCCCACCCCAACTCCCCACACAGTACCCGGATCCGTTCCAGTTATGTCAATGACTTATCTACTACTTGTGCTTGTTCTTTTCGACCAAGTTTCATCTCGATCCCTCCATTCTAAACGTTTATCAAGATTTCCGGTTCCCTACTCCAACTCCCCCCCCCCCCCCCCCCCAGTGTCATCGGATCCAGTCCGAATTTAAAGTGGGACGTCTGAGACACGAGGTCATCCTAAATATCAACTTTCATCAAGATGCGATCGCTAGTTCGTAAGCTAAAAATATCTCATTTTTCCTATTTTTTCCGGATTCCCCTCCCTCCGCCCCCCCCCCAGATGGTCGGATAGGGGAAGTGACTATATCCTATTTAATCTGGTTGGGTCCCTGACATGCCTGCCAATTTTCATCGTTCCAGCACATCAGGAAGTACCGAAGTCGCGGGATCACTACAAATTCGGACTTCTTCCCCCCCCCCAACTCCCCCAAAGTGAGCGGATCCGTTCCGGGTATATCAGTCATGTATCTAGGACTTGTGCTTGTGCTGTCCACCAAGTTTCATCCGGATCTCTCCACTCTAAGTGTTTTCCAAGATTTCCGGTTTCCCCCTCAAACTCCCCCCAATGTCACCGGATCCGGTCTGGATTCAAAATGGAGCTACTGAGACAGGAGGTCCTTAAATATCAAGTTTCATTAAGATTCGATAACCCGTTCGTAAGCTAAAAATATCTCATTTTTTCCTAATTTTTCGGGATTCCCCCTCCCTCCACTCCCCTCCAGATGGTCGGATCGGGGAAACGACTATTTCTAATTTAATCTGGTCCAGTCCCTGATATGCAGTCCCCAGATGGTTGGATCGGGGAAACGACTATTTCTAATTTAATCTGGTCCAGTCCCTGATATTATCTGGAAGTGCCCGAACTAGCAAAACCGGGACTGACAGACCGACTGACGGACATAAATTACAATCGCTATATGGCACTTGGCCGAAGGTCAAGTGCCATAATAAAACAAAAGCAAAACGTAACACTTTCATAGGAAACACACACAAAATCGACAATTACAAACTGAGACTCTCTGACTGACTAAAAACTGAACACGATTACATACATATACACTCTGATATACACTGATATATACACTGCTAATCAGGTTAGAGATAGCAAGCTCAAGGTCTCTTATGTTACATATTTCATCATTTTGGTATTTCTTGTCCAAGGGGGGAGCCGAAGTAAGTATTTGAAGAATATGAAGAAAGTGGAACGGAGTTTATTTTTTTCACTAGCTGAGAATCTTTGCCAGAAGGGAGCTAGATAAAGAAATTGGGGTATTGCAATGGATTAATAAAGGGAAAAATACCACCAGGTTAAATACCACTAATTGTCCCGAATAAGATACTTATAGTCGATAGAAGCTTCAGTTATTTGTTTCCTTTCCCGCCGTTGACGCTAACGATTGACAGCCTTACGAGGACCCTTGCCAAGAAGGGCCGAAATATCGCCGCTAAGGTATCGCAGCTCACTCATCCGTTTTATGCATTATTTGAGTATATATTTAATTTGTATTATTTTTAATTGCAACCTGTCATGTGCCAGTACATACTTTCAAGCGGAGAAAGGTTTGGTCAGTAGTTGGTTTTCGGTTTTGTCCGCAGAAGCTGACTTTTTTTCTTAGGTTCTAGTCCAGCGCGCCGAATCAGAGATCGATGTCCTTATGCCTGGCTACACTCATTTACAGCGCGCTCAGCCAATCAGATGGTCCCATTTCCTCCTCAGCCACGCCTTTTTTCTCCGGAGCGACTTACAACGACTAACGTCACTGCGAGAGCGCGTTAACGTTAGCCCGTTGGGCAGTGGCGCGTTGTCGGGGAATCCCTTTGGTGTCGACAGAGAGGCGTTATCGGTGGAGATGGGGTTCGGTGGTGTGACGCAGAACAGCATGTGTGCTGTAGCAGATCGTGACTACATTGGTGAGGGTGTTATTTAACATTTTATTCAGGCTGCAGTCTCCCTTTAGAAATGCACCAACGATTCAGGTCCGTCACCTACCTACCTTCGAAGTTTCATCCTGATCCCTCCATCCGTTCAGTTCCTACGGGTGCCACTAACTTTCTGGGATCTTACCCACACCTCTCTCCGACGCCCCCACCGTGGTCGGATGTGGTTTGGACACATACATGCACATCTCGGTCATCTGCTCCAACCGAACGTCAAGTTTCACCCATTCAAGTTTTTTTTAGGACAGTAGGGTACTAAGAACGTATCCGAAAGCTCCGAAACGAACGAAAATGCTGAATTGATTCAGGATTTCTTGCAGCATTTTGCTTTCGGACTTGAATTTTCGCTCAGTTAATGCAACATTAATTAAGGATGAAATTCATCGAAAAATTCAGCAATGATGCTAACTTTTATGCTGAATTGTGTAGCATGCTAAGAACGTGTCCGAAAGCTCCGAAACGAATGAAAATGCTGAATTAATTCAGGATTTTATGCAGCATTTTGCTTTCGGACTTAGTTAATGCAGCATTAATTCAGGACAAAATTCATCGAAAAATACAGCAAAGATGCTAACTTTTATGCTGAATTTTCAAGAAGAAACTGGGAAGCACGGCGATTCTCCTGGTACTGCCTAGAATCTTTTTCTTTCTAGAACAAACTACCACATACAATTTTCGTAATGTTATCTAGGTCGAATTCCCGTCTGAGCTTCGACAAACTTTACGGAGCATACTTTGCGAAAAACTTTACGAAGTCTGAGCCGTCCTTTATACAGCTAATTCTTTTTTCTTCTTCTTCTTCTTCCCAACAATTTCGGTATTCTAAAAGTGTCCGAGAAGAAATAAAGGTAACAGCTTTCGGACAAAAATAAATAAATATGCAGCATTTACAGCACTAAAAAGCTTTCGGACACGTTCTAAGTCTTCGTTTTTGCTGCTAGACCGAGGTCGTACAGAGGGTCGGGGCTTCAACGCATGTTTTTTTTTTAACCTTTTATGTTTTGTTGTACAGCGGAGTTCCTGTTCTTTGCTACTCTGGCATCGTCCCATCTAAGTCGAATGGCGGAAGATCTGATACTATATTCAACAAAGGAGTTTGGGTTCGTGAGAATTTCCGATGAGTTTTCTACCGGAAGCAGCCTGATGCCGCAAAAGAAGAATCCTGATGGTTTGGAGTTAGTAAGAGGAAAATCTGGCCGAATTTTCGGTGATGTGAGTTTCGTACTGTGTTTAATAACCTCACAAACTTCTCTTCGCGCGTAGGTTTGTTTGTGGGCAATTCGCGATCTTTTTCGGAATCATAGAACCCACAACACGGCGTTGTACAATTACTAATGAGCAAATCGAAATGATGTACACTGTAAAAAAGTCTTGCAATATTTGCTACTGTGATTAATATTGTCTCTACTGCGATAAGATTATTTCTAATTCGGATTAATCTTATCCCAGTATAGATAATATTAATCCCAACAGAAAATACTGCAGTTAACTTTAATCCTTTCTCGGAGAAACTTTTTACAGTTTTATTTTATTTATTTATTTATGACCGCTTTTTGTGTAACAGCGGAGTATCAATAAAATACACAAAAATATACATATTAAAACACAATGTAAATGTCAAAAACAATGTAAATAAACATGACAACATTCTTTTCATATAGATAAAAAACACACTAAATAGACTTAAAATTTGTATACAGTGACAAACACATTAATCGGGTTCAGGAATGAAAAACTGGCTAATAATTTCATGGGCTGAGAGGGCAGGATGTTTGTGGAGGGAAAATAGATTTGAATGCGAACGAAAAAGTTACTATCCTGAACATTAAAATTCGAAACCAATTTACGATTACGAAAAGATTTTGGAAGATACATCAAAAACTTAACAGTGCAGAGAAAGTGTAAGCACGCAGATCAAGTCCGAGACCGAGGTCAGGTTCACGAGTCGAGACGAGTCCGAGTCCTGGACAAAAATCATTTGAGACGAGACGAGACTGAGTCAGTGAAAAAAGCGTCTCGAGACCGAGTCACGCCCCGAGTCCTAACAACTATTTTTATTCTTTAAATAATGAACTATGTTCTTATATACAGAGAATTCATATGAGAATGTGCCAGGTGAAATAAATCAACCGAAGGATGTTTTATGGAAGAAAACGTTTGAGGTAGAGCAACCATGATTTGGATCAGTTTCTGAGCCAAAGAATCAGTGTGCTGTTTAAAAGACATATTTTCATCAAGGATAAGGGTAACATGTTTGTAAGTAGAAGATCTGGAAAGTTCGGCATCAGAGATACGAGGCTTAAAGTTTAACTTAAAAGCAAACTTATTTTTCTATCATTTAGTTGAATATACTGAATATTTGGATTCTGCTAAGAGATTTTTTTTTTCTACTATCTGCTCTAGTAGTGAGGTTAAAATATCCAAGGCTGTCCCCACAGCCCATATTCTACTATGACACGGAATATTTGAACCTGAACACGAACACGGCTTTTCAATGTGCGGTGATAAGCTTGGTGAAGACTGCTTGGTCCCTGAACAAAAAAAAATCATAAATCTTTTTCTTCAAGCATATGACACAGGTAGTACTACAAATCTGACAGGGAAATTCCACTATTTGAAAATTGATTATTCCTGAATAGCGGCATAACGAAGTTACGCATTTTCATCGGATCTTCAAGCCTTTTTAAGGGAATAAGTGAGGGGTAGCAAGACTGTCCCATCTCTGCCCTTTTCAGTTAAACTTTAAGAGAAGCCGAAACTGACTATACCAGGGGATTGACTAAAACCAGGAAGGGAAGGGAACGCGAGAAAAGCAGAAAGGGCATACCAAAACGAGGAAGGGCATACGTCGCCAGAAGTCAAGGCCGCGAAAACTCGAAGCTGCACCGTTCCCATTAGGATCAGTGAGGGGCAATGCCTAGATGGGTAATGCCTAGTAGTGAGGGGTAATGCCTACCCATGTCAGTATACTAAAACGTGGAAGGGATGGTGAACTTTGAATTAGAAAAGTTGCCGACCCCTAAAGAATATTAAATAGAGGAAGGGAACGGTGCGGTGAATTCTGGCGAAAGCTTGCCTCGTTTTAGTATGCCCTTCCTGATTTTAGTATGCCTTCCTGCTTTTCTCGTGTTCCCTTCCCTTCCTGGTTTTAGTCGATCCCCTATACCAGGATATAACCATGCATCAGACTTTTTCCGCATTTCAAGGTAGATAATTTGATTTAAAAAAAAGAGTCAGAATCAATTATAAGAGCTTAAGTAAAGAGATTGAACAACTGGACCAAAACGGAATCGGAATCCAAACTGAAGGGAATCCGTAGAAGTATTGATGTGTAAGTTACGAACGGGTGGTCCGATTCCAGTGATTTCTTTTGTGCGGTGAACTGAGAACTTAGATATATAAATCTGCCAGAACCACTTGCAGCAGTGACTGGAGGAGCTAGGAGGGGGGAGGGGGTGCAGAAATTGCGTAAGCGCACAAGAAAATTGGACAGTACCGAGTTTATGCGGCCTGAATATGTTATTTGTGGTCCAGACCGGATTCGGTAATGGTGACAGGGATGAGGGGGGTACCGGAAATTTCCAGATATGCTCCGACTAGAGCCTACATTGATGGATGGAAGAAGATTTTATACATTTATGTGTCTGAGTCGGATTCGGTCACAGTGAAGGGAGTTAGAGGGATAATCCCGGAAATTTTGTGGCTCGCATAGGTCTCAAACGAGTGAAGCAATACCAATGAACCTTCTCGAAATGTAGTAGTATGGAGATTACATATTTTTGGGCTCATACCTGTTCCACCACGGTTGGGGGCGCAGGAATTCCCCGAAATATGTCCAAATTTTAATGAAACTTGGTGTGTAGCAAGGCAAGAGATGAAACCATCGATGACTTTTATACTTGTCCGAACAGGAAATGACCACGGTGGGTGGAGTTTCGAGAGGGCTTCCAGAAATTTTATGACATGCCTAGGGATCAAACGAGTGGAGTACGATTGAGATGAAATTTAGAAGATGCAAAGGTCATATGCTCAGGATGACCCATTTTGGGGTCTCAGATGGGTTTGACCTAACCGGGGGAGGGGGGACTTTGAGGGTACCGGAGGTTTTCCAGGAAATGCTCAAGTTCGATTAAAATTGTATGGGTGGGAAGATCAGACGCTCTCGATAGGTTCAGGTTCTTTAATTTCAAAAACACTTTATGACAGTAATCACGGGGGTCCGGCAGGAATACGAGCTCGTTAGCTCGGCCTCATAGTAACGTATTTATGTGCTCAAGCCTGATTCTGCACTGCAAGTGAGTTGGGGGAGTTTATTACTCCGTCCACCAAGGTATTACTTGATTGAATCCTGCTGGAAGAAGTGCGACGTTAACCATCCATTGGCCAATCTTTTTAATTGGTCGCTTGAGACGTTTTATTTTAAATTACCGGGCTGAGACGTTCACTTTGACTCGTGACTCCGCCAGATTTTGAGACGAGACCAGACCGAGTCCTGCTCCGTGAACGACGAGTCCGAGTCCTTGAAAAAGGCGCCTCGAGACGTGTCCAGAGTCCGCGTCCAACAGCTCTGGCAGATCGTCGACGAAAAGCAAGGGAAAAAATTCTTAATTCTTGTGATTTATTATGATGTTTGCAGCCTACGTTTCAGGTGCCATTCAGCGATCGCTTTTCCGTCTGTCGGTTGGTCTGCAGAGGCGTTACTAGCCAAAGTGGGGGGGGGGGGGGGGGGGGGCAAAGTATTTACCGACCGGCTGCTCATTTTTACTGATTGTTTTTAGGATAAAAAAAACTGATTTTAAGAAAAAATCGACTGTTTTTACGAAAAATCGACTGTTCTAAAGAAAATCGATTACTTTTGCGAAAAATCGTGACGCTTCGCTCCGATTCGGTTATTTGTACCGACCGGCGAACAACATTGGGTGCCCCCCCCCCGTACGTGACGCCTCTGCTGGTGACGACGAGTCAGGTTGCTTCCAAGTGGTATAGGACTATGAATATTGTCAGTGGTGTCAGGGATTACCTTCATTTAGGAATGAGTGTTTCCCTCATTCTCATATTTGTGAAAACGAGGGATAGTCGGGAAAATACGGAAGGATTTACTGCCGAACCAGTGGTTTGACTTGGACGTGTCCGAGATGTTTCATTTACACGTCCGGACCGGGTGCACCCACTGTAGAGAAAGTAGGATCTGATGCTAAAGTATTGTGGCTCGCCTAACTGCCAGACGGTGTTCGTGTCAAGGAAACTTGCCCCGCGGCCGACCGTCCTGTATAAATATGTCGTTTTGGGGTCATATTCAGCTGTACCTGATCCCTGCGGGACCAGTTGCAGAAGCCCCTGCCCAATTCTAGAAAGAGTACAGGTGACATACAAAGGATAAGAAGATGAATCCTATAGCCTTTCTGGTAGAGCGACGACTTGTGAGGATAGAATCCGGGACCTTGTAGCTACGAGTTGTTTACAGGGAAAGATAAGACACCGTAGAGGTGGGGGGGGGGGGGCTGGTTGAGAGATCGCATGAAATTCGGGAGGTAAAAATGTCATATGCCCGAAGTGTCCAGTTTTGGAACTCATGACAGAAAGGAACGCTTGGTCCGATTCAAATGACAGGTGGTAGGGTTACTTGCCCTAGTTATGCCATTTGTAGGATATAACCGGACCAAGCAATTTGGGGGGATTCCTGGGGATATAGCCTTTGTAACCGAAAAGGGATAGAGCTAGTCAACTATAGATAACCTTGAAGTTGTTAGGACTTCTCGAGAAAGCCGTAAAACTTAACCGAAAGCCGTAAAACCGTAAAACTGCCTCACGTTAAATTGCATGTGCCAGCGATAGTATGTGTGCTTCTTGACGGCGCCAGTGCTTACGGTCTGGAACTTGAACTTGGATCGTAGTGGTCCAGGTCACGTCGCTGCAGTCATGAGCCTCGTTTTTGTTGCAATAGCGCTGCCGCGTCGCTGCTGCAGCACTTCTTTGCTTTTGCACAATATGCGTTTTTGGATTCACTTTCTTCTTGGTTGAAGTGGCAGCGCTGCAGCATCTTGCAGGGAAGCACGGACTTGGTCGGTGAGCAAGTCCGGGATTCTCGAGAAGGGCTGCCGTCTTCCTCGGAAGCGCTGCAGTGCAAAAACGGATGTAGAAAGAATCAGTCCGGAATCGGCCGAGAAGTGGACCTGCAGCATGCAACAAAAACGAGGCTATGGTCTGCTCCTCTCTTGGAAGCAGCTATTTAGGTTCTGCCATCAGTTTTCCCGCTAAGGTAGCACCACAAGTGGACAACCGGTATGATAAGAGATTATGTCGCTCCCTTTTTGTTGAGATAGTGCTATCGCCTCTGGGAGTGAACCCGCGTTCTTTGGTGAATAAAGGCAAACTCTAGCTGCGTTTGTTGCACTCCGGGCTGTCTCTGGTGTTTTGTCACCAGTGTCCGCTTCTTCTCTTATACCGCGTTTTTTGGTTCACCGGTGAGTTGACGAAAACCTGTTAACTCTTCGCTGAAGCCGGGCTCCCCAGCAGGTTCTGGTTAGTCCGCAGCGGTGGGGTAAAACCGGACATCGGTTAGTTCAAAAATGGGTTATAAGACTGGTGATTATTCACCGGTGGATGCAAAAACGGCTCATAAGAATAACCGGAGACCACCGATGAGAATTCCCGTGACAAAGAACGCAGGTTGGATTCCCTGAGGTGAATTGATGGAACTAGCAAACTGTATCTTTACACTATCAGCAGTTTTATAACAGATAACAAAAGCATGAGCGGTTTGAACAAAGAACACTTACAATGTTTGCTGTTATGTTTTTCAAAGAGTACGCATTAAACCACTACATACAAGAAGAGCCGAAAAACCGCCCAAGACCTTTTATTGAGTTCATTCAGCTTCGCAAGACTCCTAAAAACACGGTAAATATTATCCATCCAACAGCCCTTCGACATTATCATTATATCGTTGAACTGTATCTGATTAATGTACAGACATTTTTTTTAGCTCTCAGGCTTTCTGATGGTACTTAAAGGACTTCCCTCAACTTACAACAAGGACCTGCAGGAGGACAAGGAACCATTGTTCGACGCCGTTGAGACGCTTGGGGGTTGTCTTCAAATCATTGCTGGAGTTTTCGAAACCCTTGAGGTAAGCAGCGAAGGAATTAGTTTCTTATTTCAAAGCTCTAAAAGTTCAAAGCTCCGCTGCATGATATGTAACGCCTGTCAAATTTCGTTTTCATGCAGCGGTCATTGCATGATCAGCGACCCTTTAACTTCATTTTCATACAGCGGCCATTGCATGATCAGCGACCCTTTTAACTTCATTTTCATGCAGCGGCCGAAGCATGATCATCAACCTTTTCATCAGGCTGTCAATCTTCTGGGTCAACATCGGGAAGGAAACAAACCTGTACCCAGAAGATTGACAGCCTGACGAGGACCTTTGCCAAGAAGGGCCGAAATATTGCTGATCAAGAATCTTAGCTGACGTGACGTATACCGTTGTAAACATTGTTTGAATATATTTTTCAAAGTCAGCTTGGGCTCAAAGAATATCGATTCCTTCTTGCCGGAAACAGACCCTCCCAACAGTCGAACCCGGCAACAAAATAAACTCACACCTCCTTAAGCCCGAACAAATCGATATGGAAAATCATTTGTGATTTTTTTCACATCATTAGTTGAGATTTTATCTGAATTCTCCGTTCTCCGTTCTCGCTCCTGAATCCTCGATTCTCTTACAAATTACCTTTGCTCCTCCGGCTTCTCCATTCTCGCTTTTGACAAAAACACTAAATTGGCAGCTCGCCCGGAGCCCGGTATACGTGTTTATGCACATTGAACATCCGCACTCTGTTGACCAATCAGGGCGGAGAACGGAGAGAGGAGAATCGAGAATTCACCATCAGAGCAACTTCGCGATCCTGCAGGATCGCGAGGCTTTCCTCGTTCTCGATTCTGACGAAAACGCAAGAAAGGTGAGTTCGCTTCATCTGAATAGTCCAAAAACGAGAAATAGGAGAATTGCAAGGAGAATCACAAGGAGAATTCAGATCAAAAACGCAACTAACGTTTAACGTGAAGGCAAAGTGTTTATTTTTGTATGTATTAAACTGAAATTAGTTATGCTGTGGACACTGTTGTGTTGGGGTTTCTGTCTCTTTACAGTGTTCACATTAATGTTAGTAGTTGTACACGTACAATAAGTTGTACAATAAGTTTCCCCATATCCCGCTAATTCTTCTACCGAATTTTTACGTAGTTTCATTCCATCATTTATATCTGGTAATTCTTGTAAGTGTATTAGTTAATTTGTTTCTTGTGTGTCTGTTTATTTTGTAAATTTGTATTCCTTTTCTATCTTTTAGCCATTCGGATTAAACTTGATTGATTGATTGTACACCAGACTAGTAGAGGATTGTTCAATATAGGTTCTAAAGACTAATACCTGTACAGGACTAACTACAAAACGGCGCTAAATAAACATTCTCACACTCGGGACTAGCGATTTGACCCTGCCCTTCTATCCCCAGATGTTGACCAATAAAGAAAACACATATTCCAAGGAAGTAACTTTTTCTAAGAGCACTAGAAATTCAAGTAGGCCCTGAACAAAGACAGACTTTACAAAGCCACGATGGTTTCTGAATATACCGACTTCCCTCTCTCTCGCGCGACCACAAAGACAATCGAGAAACAGGATCATGGGAAACGTTATTGAATCATCTCACATTTTTTTCTGTTCGGGAGATTACACAACTGCTGTATAGTCAGAATACTAAACGTGACCTACGCAACTTATCTCAACAGTAATTATAAATTGATGCCCAAGAAATGGATGGCAGGAAGTCTGCCAATTAGAGCCGAAAATTGTTGATAATTTCCGCCCGTGAAATTCGCTGAAAAGGAAGTATTCGATTGCGCTGAAAACTGATATTTAGACTTGAATGACAGAAGTCCGATTTCTATGGCTTTTGTAGCCTGCCGAACGTTTTTCCGTCGGTCCGGTAATCCTGTACTATCAGATGGTCTAAAACGATGAAACATATCAGGCCGATCAAAGACCTGACTGACTCGGAAATCGTCATTGATTGGATCTGACCATCCAGGGGGGTGGAGAGAGGGGGGATCCGGAATTTTGTGGTGTTCATAACTTTGAGCTAGTTATTGGATGAGACTGGATGGTTTGCCAGGATGTTCATTTTCAGGTTCTGGCCGGATTTGGCAACAATGGGGGGGGGGGATATCAAATCAAATATGGGGGGAGGGGAGATATTGCAACACTTAGTGAGTTAGGGTGCGCACCCTAACCCTGACTGCACATGGGTCAGGACGAGGAAACTTGTCAGGCTTATTAGGGGCCTGACCAGACTGTCTTGGGAATTGTCACTTCCCTCATATCCATCCAAGTAGAAGTGGAGGGAGGGGAATCTGGAACTTCGTGGCACGCATAACTCGAATGATAAATCCGCTCTAGATGAAACTTGATGGTTGACGAGATCTCTTCCCTTTCAGGTCTGGACTGGTTGCGGGAAGTATTGGAGCGGGTGTGTGGGGGAAGGGGGGGGGGTATCAGACAAATCATGGCACGCTTAAGGGTGAGGAATCGTGTTGGGAATGACAAGCATAAGCCCTAGATCTCAAACCTAGAATCGGACCTGATCCGGGCACTTTGGGTTGGATGGGGGTCCCGGAAATATATCGCAGCGATAGAAGATTTTTATTGCCTGGATGTTCACACTGCTTTTCGTCGTCAACAGAATTTAACACGAAAATAATTAAAATAATAAAAAATAACCCTTAAAATAATAAAAACTACTTAATTTTTCTAAAAGTGAATCATCAAAAAGGTCGTCCATGTTGCTGTTGCGTGCATAAAATCGTACTGTCACCCGACTTAAGTTGAATTTTCCCAACCTTGAAAATCGCAATGCGACAGAAATCGCCGATTTTGGCAACGAAAATCTCGGTGATGGCCGATATCGCCTCAGTGTGAACGTCTGTGTGAACCTAGGGTTAGAGTATTTGCAGATAGGATAGGACGGTGGTACGTATTAGTGGTTGAAAGGATCCAATCCAGGATCCAGCCGTCGAGGGGGAGTGGGATCCGGAATCTGGTGCCCGCATAATTTTCGAACGAGTTATCCGACCTGGATAAAACTTGGCAGCTGGCAAAGGCACATGTCCCAGATATTCCTTTTCACGTCCGGACTGGATCCTGCAACTTTGGGGGTTGCAATAGAGGGTATCGAAGTTCTTGTGTCACTCTTAAAATGGATGGATCTGGATATGCCCTTGCAGGAAGGAAAAGCATAAGTTAAACAAATTCTACCACTTAGCGTCCTCTAAAATGTGGCATTTACATCTTATAGTAAATTATATCATTGATATTTGTAGATTGATTCGGACAAGATGCGTTCTTCTCTCAGCCCGGATATGCTCGCGACTGACGTAGCTTACTACTTGGTTAGAAAGGGGGTAAGTATATTTGTCATTGATTATTTTCTTTGTGCTTGCCTTCTTTTTTTTAACTGACGATTTTATGTCTACAAGGAATGTAGAAATTATATCTGTTAGCACACCCTACAGCCTAATGTTTAGCAAGATAGGTGCTTTTTTTTTAGTTCGATTTGTGTCGAAAGAATAAAACTCCCTAAAAGGCCCACGATTTGTTACAGATTATTATACACTTACTAATACGTAGATGGCGCTTTAGAAAAGGGACTTGTACCCGTGACCAATAAACCAGAAATAGTTTTTTCGAATATAATTTAGAAGTCTAAGACTCGATTGTTGGAGCCACGTAGACATACCAGGACACACAAGGACTCCATTGTCGGAGCCATGTAGACATACCAGGACCCACAAAGCGGGACCCACCCAAGCAGACCAATATGGTAAAGCTTGTGCTTCGTGCTGTATATAGGGGTTAGTTAAGATTGTATAGCAATTTCATTCTCTCTGTTTCTGTTAAGACGTTCAGAATATCTGCGGCCGTCCGCACAGCGTAAATTCTACTATGAAGCCGGATATTCTAATTTCAACACAAACGCGGCTTTTCAGTTGGCAATGGTGAGACTGGTTAAGATTGTTTCATGCCTAAAACAACAAGACCAAAGGTTTCGATGGGATCCCAAAAATTCAATATCTGATTCAGACAACTGGGTCTTGTCTTAGCCAGATCCAGTCATCGCCAGACTCCTTGAACATTTTTACAATTAAAATTCAGAAACAGATTAAGGCCAAATAGCTAATCATCTGAGAAGAACTTCCTGCCACTACCGCCAATTTCCCGATTTCGGCCAAACTCCAGAGCTAATTGTCCGGCGAAAAAAAGAAAGCTCAAAAATGAACTCAGAGTATCTTCTTTCCCAATAATGAACATCTAATCAACTTCAAATAAAAATTAACTTGTAAAAAATTTTCCGACTCCAGCCGGATTCCGGTCGAACTATATGTCCGGGTAAAATATGATTGTCACACACGGATTCAGCATCTCTTCTTACCCCTAAATCGGTTATCTAATGAACTAGAAATAAAACTTTAACTTCTACCAATTTTCCGGTTTTGGCCGGATTCCGGGCGAACTACATGTCCGGATAGAAAATTGTTTTCACATAAGTGTTCAGCGTGTCTTCTTGCCCTAAATCGAACATCTATTCAACTTCAACTTCAACTTTTAATTTTAACAAACTTTCCGGTTTGGGCCGGATTCCGAGCGAACTACTTGTCCGTCGAGAAAATGGTTCTCACCACCGTGTTCAGCGTGTCTTCCTACCCCTAAGTCGAACATCTAATCAACTTAAAATAAAACTTTTACTTTTAACAAACTTTCTGGTTTGGGCCGGATTCCGGGCGAACTACATGTTCGCTGTTTAAAAATATTTTGCTTGCCCCTTAATTTGAAACCCCCTCCACCCCTAAATGTGGGGCTACAAAGCCCATCTACGAACTTGACTGGTCCGACGACCCAACGAATCCTCACACCAAGTTTCATCAAAATATCTCATTCCCTTCGAGAGTTATCGTGCTTACAGACGGACGGACAGACGGACAACTTTTCGATATATTAGGTATCCCTCCACTTACGTTTTGGGATCCCAAAAATCAATCGAGAAGGTCGGGTTTTGTAGCAGGAAGCGGCTGGCTAGCTCCAAGTTTACGCGTAAAACCTATCAACCAAACTAACGGCTGCCGAGAAGTCGGCCACTTTTTATAGCACCACAAAAAACAGAAAATAGACGTTTTGCTTGATCTCGAAACTGCTCCTCTTATTACAATCGTTTTAGATACTCTTTTGGGGGCTCTTATTTTTTTTAAACGCTGCTCTTATTCGATTCGTTTTAATGTAGCGTTTACGCGGACAAGAAATCCCGTCGAGTAGAAAAGAATTCCGTTCGACTCGAAAGGATTCCGTTCGTGAAGACGACTAGAAAAAAAGTCTAGCGGGACGAGAATCCGTTCATGATGAAAGCAATTCCGGTCTACTTGAAAGGAATCTCGTCGGCGGCGCTGGTTAAAAGACAAAAAGTCTGGTTAGCTTTTTGGTATCCCAAAAACGTAAGTGGAGGGATACCTATGACATCGCAAAAGTCTCGAAGGGAATGAGATATTTTGATGAAACTTGGTGTGAGGATTCTTTGGGTCAAGGGTAAGGTCGAGTTCGTTGATGGGCTTTAGCCCTACATTTAGGGGTGGGGGAGGGGGTTCAAATTAAGGGGCAAACCAAATATTTTGAAACAGCTAATGTGATAGTCGATTATGGAGTAAGAAGACATGCTGAAGACAATTTGAAACCCCTCCCCCACCCCTAAATGTAGGGCTACAAAGCCCATCTACGAACTTGACTGGTTCGACGACCCAACAAACCCTCACACCAAGTTTCATCAAAATATCTCATTCCCTTCGAGAGTTATCGTGATTACAGACGGACGGACAGACGGACAACTTTTCGATATATTAGGTATCCCTCCACTTACGTTTTGGGATCCCAAAAATCAATCGAGAAGGTCGGGTTTTGTAGCAGGAAGCGGCTGGCTAGCTCCAAGTTTACGCGTAAAACCTATCAACCAAACTAACGGCTGCCGAGAAGTCGGCCACTTTTTATAGCACCACAAAAAACAGAAAATAGACGTTTTGCTTGATCTCGAAAATGCTCCTCTTATTACATTCGTTTTAGATACTCTTTTGGGGGCTTCTTTTTTTTTTTAAACGCTGCTCTTATTCGATTCGTTTTAATGTAGCGTTTACGCGGACAAGAAATCCCGTCGAGTAGAAAAGAATTCCGGTCGACTCGAAAGGATTCCGTTCGTGAAGACGACTAGAAAAAAAGTCTAGCGGGACGAGATTCCGTTCATGATGAAAGTAATTCCGGTCTACTTGAAAGGAATCTCGTTGGCGGGGCTGGTTAAAAGACAAAAAGTCTGGTTAACTTTTTGATATCCCAAAACGTAAGTGGAGTCGTAAAAGTTGTCCGTCCGTCTCGTCTGTACGTCCGTCCATCTGTAAGCACGATAACTCTCGAACGGAATGAGATATTTTGATGAAACTTAGTGTGAGGATTCTTTGGGTCAAGGGTAAGGTCGAGTTTGTTGATGGGCTTTGTAGCCCTACATTTAGGGGTGGTGGAGGGGGTTCAAATTAAGGGGCAAACAAAATATTTTGAAACAGCTAATGTGATAGTCGATTATGGAGAAGAAGACATGCTGAGCACGACGGTGAAAACCGTTTTGTGATCCGGCAAGTAGTTCGCCCGGCCAAAACCGGAAAGTTTGTTAACAGTAAAAGTTTTATTTGAAGTTGATTAGATATTTGATTGAGGGGTAGGAGATCATGCTGAATTTTCTACCCGGACATGTAGTTCGCCCAGAATCCGGCGAAAACCGACAAATTAAATATCCCATTCAGGGGTAAGAAGAGATGCTGAATCCGTGTGTGACAATCTTTTTTACCCGGACATATAGTTCGACCGGAATCATTATTGGGGAAAGAAGATACCCTGAGTTCGTTTTTGAGCTTTCTTTCTTCGCCGGACAAGTAGTTCCGGGGTTCGGCCGAAACCGGGAAATTGGCAGAAGTGGCAGGCAGTTTTCTTCAAAACAGATATGACTTATAGGGGTAAACACACATACTAGCTATTTGGTCTTAATCTGTTTCTGAATTTCAATACTATAAATGTTCAAGGAGTCTGGCGAAGACTTGATCTGGCGAAGTCAAGACCCAGTTGTCTGGATCAATATTGAATTTTTGGGATCCCATCGAAACCTTTGGTATTGTTTCCTCTGCGTGTAAACATAATCTTGTCACCAAGACCGGATTCTGTTCAAGTTGTCCTATACTTGTAAACGCTTCATAAGCTAACGCAATACTTTCAGATGCCATTCCGAGAGGCTCACTTGACAGCCGGGAAAGTCGTCGCGCTAGCAGAAGGAAAAAAGATGGAAATTACGAACCTGGCCCCGGCAGACTTGCGGACAGTCAGGTTAGTTCAAACACATGTTAATTCGGAAGTACACTCGAATACTCTTGATGACTAACTCTTCGTGCCAACGAAAGTCGCCGTGTGCCAAGAGAAGAACCAGAAACTGTCACGACAACAAACGTCGTTGATAGGTTTACACTGGTTTTGAGTCAATTTTAAAGATTTGTTTGGGTGACGTTTCTTGTTCTTCCCTAGAATCACCGGCGTGTTTCGGACTTTGTCCCGGGGACTCACTCCCCGTATCTCGAGAGTCCCCAAAGGACGGGGAATGCTCCGATTATCATATCACCATCATCAGAAAGGACTCCCTTTCAGATTCGGAGGGGAATGAATTTTTGCCGGTGTTGGTGCAGTGTAAATTAACTACAAAACAATCAGGATAAGCAAAACAAAATAAAGTGGATCAAGACTAACTTCGTCAACCGCATATTTTTTTTTCGAAAAAAATTGGTTTTGAAACCATGCCCCATGTTCTTGCTGTTTTGTGTACGCCGAGTCCGAAGTTTTATTGTCCTAGCACTTCTGGAAGTACCCTAACTCGCAATCCTGGGACAGACTGCTCGAAAGACATACGGAATTGCGATCGGTATATAAGTGCCATATACGATAGCACTTTGCAAGTATCATGTATCGGTGGTACTGCAAGTGCCATAAAAACGACTCGTTGAGCTCTGTTCTGCTCGCGAAACATATCGCATATGCAGCTTATTTTACACTTATAAATTAGTAATAATTATCTACTACCGGTCGTACGGACGAGTCTCAGCGCATTTGCATTGCGCCCAGTTAGTATACATTCCACGTTTCATAGAAGTCCGTCCGAAGGAGTGAGTGCAAATAGGACAATACGCCATCTATTAGACTTCTGACGCGCGGAAAAGTACAGGCGTTCCTCGTCCATGTGCCGCGGACGACCTGATTGGTCTAGGATGTACCACACGGCAACTCATAGAACAAAACATCGGACATCAATTCTGGGCGGTATGAATAAAAAACTATGCTCCACCATCCAGATTACCAGATATATGGGTTTTCTGTAGAATCAAGCCAACTCTTCCGAATAACATATGATAATTCGAAAGCTGCCCAATGAAAATTTTTCAAGAATTAGTTGTATGGATTTGCAAGTTTTTACAGCATACAGTAGGAAATGTTACCAGTGCATGCTACTATGGCAAGAAGAATATTATTTCTTAAGATTGGTCCAGTCTGAGGCACAGTAAATGATTGTATTCTCTACTATTACATTTCAATACATACAAATTTTTCTTACAGCTATCATACTTCACAGGCGACAAATTTTTTATCCGGTGTGGGGACGGGAAATCTCGAGAAACGGTTAGAATGGAGGGATCGGAGAGAAACTTGCCGGGAAGAACAAGCATCTGCTCTAGATGAATCGTTGGCAAAATTAGACTGGATCCGGACACTTCGGGAAGGGAAGTGGGAGGAGGTTTCCCGGAATTCCGGTGATGGCGGTTTTGGCGATTTTCACTACGAAACTTGGCACGCATATGAGCTACGGACCCGATCAAACAGACTTGGAGGAAAAAAATGTTCTCGATCCGATCGTCGTAGGGGGGGGGGTGGAGGGGGGGGGGGAATCCGGGATATTGAGTCATGCGTAACTTTGGAACTAGTGATCAGATGCCAGTGAAATTTAATAGTTGAACAAAAGGACATGTCTCGAATGTTCTTTTTTATGTCCGGACCGGATCCGAGAACTGTTGGGTGGGGGGCGGAAATTACATGACCCGCTTGGACTGGAGAGATCGGGATGGAACTAACAAACAAATGCTCTAGATAAATCATTCACATAACCGGTGGATTCGGGCACTGTGGGGGGGCCGGAATTCCGGTGATTGCAAGTTAAGGTACTTCCAGATGGGCTAGGACTATGAAATTTGGCTGAAAAACTAGTGACTCGCCAAGATTGGCTTAGAAGTCGTCACTTCCAAAATCCAACCATTCCTTAAAGTACTAATCTTAACCGCAAAGTACAGAAAATACTTTTAAACAAACTATACATTTTCATGATGCCCATGAGCCCATAATCAATTTTGCCTCAACGGTTTTGCTTAGAAATAAATTTCTAGGTGGAAAGTACGCATCTCAACTGCAAAGTCAAAAAGTACTTTATATCAAACGATACATTTCGGGTCATGATCACTTGACCACAAGGGTTTTGCTTTAAACAAAAAAAAAAAAATTCTAGCACCCTTAAAGTGTGCATCTTAACAGAAAAGTAAAACAAATCCTCTTGAACAAACGTTATATTGGTGGTCTATTGGTGGTATTTCTAGCACCCTTAAAGTGCGCATCTTAACAGAAAAGTAAAAAAAAATCCTCTTGAACGAACGTTATATTGGTGGTCCCCAAGGGCCTATGATAGTTTTTGTCTCGAGGGTTTTGCTTACAGACGAGTTTCTAGCGCCTTTAAAGTGCGCGTCATTACCTCGGTCATTACAGCAAGTTAAACAAGACCAAAGGTGTCGATAAATATTCTTTGAGCCCAAGCTGACTTTGAAACATTTATTCCAGCAATGTTTTCAACGGATACATCAGCTAAGATTCTTCATAAGCGATATTTCGGCCCTTCTTGGCAAGGGTCCTCGTCAGGCTTTCAGTCCTCTTGTTCAACTTCGGGGAAAGAAAACATTGCTGGAATAAATGTTTCAAAGTCAGCTTGGGCTCAAAGAATATTTATCTACGAAGTACGGAACTTTCACAGCCCAGACATGCAGACAATTATCCAACTTGGCCGGAAAGAAAGGACAAGTGATAAACCAACTGAAGTTTTTAGTAAGATGCAGAGACAACGGACTAATCCCTACTTCAATGCTTCACAACATTGGACACCCGGACTCTAGGAACAAGAAGAAAGTGGAGCAACGTATTTCGCAGATTCTCCTTAAAGACACGATTGCCGGTTTAAGGTCAAAATGGGCGATGACATCACGCGAATTCGACCATCTCAAAGAAACCCTCATGGAAAATATTGATGATCATGACAAGCCAAAAATCGAAAAAGTAATCTCTGCTAGATTTGAAAATTCCTGTTGGGAACACCGCGAAAAGCTGCGGAAAAAATATTCTCGCCTACAAAACAAAAACTACAGTAAAACCCAGGCTTACTGTCCGAAAGTTCTCCCTGGACCTTCCGTACTAAATTTTAGCTCCAAAACTTTATCTCCAACACAAATTAATGCATTGTCCCATGGATGTAAATTCAACATCGCGCCCCGTGAACCACCAGTAGAAGAATTTGTAGCAAGTTTTGAGACAGGTCTTTTCCACGAAGATGCAAAAGTAGATGATTTTGAAAAAGCAAGAGTAGATGCAGCCCACTTGCTACAGTCCCGAATCAACATCCCTCCAGAACCGAACCTCCCGAAAGAAGAATTGCAAGCCCTGAAGAGCCTAAGGAAAGACGGATCTCTCATCACCACAAAAGCTGACAAAGGTAACGCCATTGTAGTCCTTGACCAGAACGAGTACGACGCGAAAATTCGAAACCTCCTAGCAGACAAAGATGTGTACACCCCAATACCAAGTGATCCAACCCCATCCATTGACAAAAAAGTAAGAAACCTCGTAGAAAGTCTCCCTATTTCCAAATCCCAGAAACAGTTCCTAAACGTAACCGGGCCGGTAGCACCGCGTTTTTATGGAGTAGTTAAAGTGCACAAAACAGGTAGACCCCTTCGCCCAATAGTAGCAAACGTTCGAGCCCCAACTAAGAAATTAGACAGATTTCTAGCTTCGTTAATAAGGCCACTCCTAGATTCAGGGCCGCATTACATCAAAAATTCCATTGATTTTGTCCAAGAGTTAAGAAAATACCCTGTCACCAAAGAAACGCAAAAAGCAAGCATTGATGCTGTATCCCTGTTAACCAGTCTCAGGAAAGATTTCACCCTGGATGCCCTAAAAGAAGCACTAGAGAAATATCCCGAACTGGCAGACAAAACCCCCCTAACTGTAAGCCAAATACTAGATTGTTTTAAACTTGTTTGGGAATCAACATATTTCATCTACATGGGGCAATTCTACTGGCAGCATGAAGGAGCAGCGATGGGGAGCTCTATTTCGCAGGGACTCGCCGAATTAACGCTGAGGAAAATTGAAGAAATCGCTTTCAGTATCGCGCCGATGGTTCCAAGTTTCTACAAACGTTACGTTGATGATGGTTTCACAGCATGGGAAGGCCAAAAAACAGACATTGTGAGTTTCGTTGACACTTTAAACTCAATTCAACCGACTATCCAGTTTACGATTGAATTTGAAAATGATGCACAGAAGCTGCCGTACCTAGATGTCTTGATTGCTAACAGTGAAGGAAGTTTTGTCTGCTCAGTCTACAGGAAACCCACCCACAACGACCGATACCTTCCATATGATTCTTACCAGCCAGAATATGTGAAACGCGGAGTAGTTATCTCACTAGTTGACCGAGCCATCAAAATTTGCGACAAAAATCTCCTAGATGACGAGATTACAGGTTTGTTTCTTTCCCCGAAGTTGAACAAGAGGACTGAAAGCCTGACGAGGACCCTTGCCAAGAAGGGCCGAAATATCGCTTATGAAGAATCTTAGCTGATGTATCCGTTGAAAACATTGCTGGAATAAAAGGTGTCGATGGGATCCCAAAAATCTAAGATTTGATCCAGACAACTGGGTCTTGTCTTAGCCAGATCCAGTCTTCGCCAGACTCTTTGAACATTTCTACAATTAAAATTCAGAAACAGATTAAGGCCAAATAGCTAATCACCTGAGAAAACCAAGTTCAGATTTGGATTCAGCATGTGTGTTTACCCCTATAAGTCATATCTGTTTTGACGAAAACTTCCTGCCACTTCTGCCAATTTCCCGGTTCCGGCCGAACTCCAGAACTACTTGTCCGGCGAAAAAAGAAAGCTCAAAGACGAAATCAGGGTATCTTCTTTCCCCAGTAATGAACATCTAATCAACTTCAAATAGAAATTTAGCTTATAACAAATTTTCCGATTCCAGCAGGAATTCCGGTCGAACTATTTGTCCGGGTAAAATACGATTGTCACACAGGGACTCAGCATCTCTTCTTACCCCTAAATCGCTTATCTAATCAACTAGAAATAAAACTTTGACTTCCAACAGTTTTCCGGTTTTGGCCGGATTCCGGACGAACTACATGTCCGGGTAGAAACTTGTTTTCACATAAGTGTTCAGCATGTCTTCTTGCCCTAAATCGAACATCTAATCAACTCCAAATAAAACTTTTAATTTTGACAAACTTTCCGGTTTGGGCCGGATTCCGGTCGAAATACTTGTCCGTCGAGAAAATAGTTTTCACCATCGTCTTCAGCATGTCTCCCTACCTCTAAATCGAACATTTAATCAACTTCAAATAAAACTTTTACTTTCAACAAACTTTCCGGTTTGGGCCGGATTCCGGGCGAAATACTTGTCCATCGAGAAAATAGTTTTCACCATCGTCTTCAGCATATCTTCCTACCCCTAAATCGAACATCTAATCAATTTCAAATACAACTTTTACTTTCAACAATCTTTCCGGTTTTGGCCGGATTCCGGGCTAACTACTTGTCCGATGACAAAATGGTTTTCACCATCGTGTTCAGCATGTCTTCTTACCCCATAATCGACTATCACATTAGCTGTTTCAAAATATTTTGTTTGTCCCTTAATTTGAATCCCCTCCCCCACCCCTAAATATAGAGCTACAAAGCCCATCTACGAACTTGACTGGTCCGACGACCCAACGAACCCTCACACCAAGTTTCATCAAAATATCTCATTCCCTTCGAGAGTTATCGTGCTTACAGACGGACGGACGGACGGACGGACAGACGGACAACTTTTGCGATGTCATAGGTATCCCTCCACTTACGTTTTGGGATCCCAAAAACAAAATACTTTTTATCAAACGATACATTCTCGTGATTTCCAAGGATCCATGATCATTCTTATCTCAAGGATTTTGCTTATAAATGATCAGAATAAACCATGTTATTACCAAACTTGTTCTATTGTTGTTTGCAAGGAATGGTCAGCTTGGCTTCAAACCTTATATTTTACTTTTCAGTATTTGAGGAAAAGTGTTCGATGAACTTCTGCGGAGGTTAATACAGCTTCCTATCATCCTCTCTGGAGGCTGATACGATATCGTGTCAGCCTCCACAAAACTGATTATCATAATAGACCTATGGGGCACAGGAAGATATGCATTACATACTAGAGTAGTTAGAAAAATGTATTGGAAATATATTTGTTTCTAGCACTCTCTTCGAAGAAGATGTCACAGAATCCTGGAATTATGAAGCAAGTGTCGAACAATATGCAGCAACGGGAGGGACTGCCAAATCTTCTGTACTGCACCAGATACAGTTATTGAGGGAGGAATTAAAAATCTGATTTTGAGATACAGGTAATTGTGTTGTGATCTGTCCGTTTTAAGCAAGTCTTACTAGTCGGAGCCTTGTTCGTCAGTGATACTAAAACAGGGCTCCTGCCCTTCCATTGCCAGTCAACAGGTGTCCTGCCTTTGCCAAAACAGGGGTCCTGCCTCAGAACAGTGGCCCGACTTAAGGAAGGCGAAGAACAAAAGCAAAAGAACAGGGGTGCCACCCTTCCTTGTTATGGTGCGATCGTTGATACGAACAACAGAATAGAAGACGTGTTTCTGATGTCCTATTTGAAGTCCGGACCGGATTTGACAGCTGCGAGGGAGTTCGGGGGGGGGGGGGGTACCGGAAATATCAAGACACGGTCAGAATGGATGGATTGGAGTAAAACTAGCTGGGAACAACAAGCATCTGCTCTAGATAAATCTTTTACGCAAATGGACTGGATACGGACACTTCGGGGGGGGGGGGGGGGGGGGATTCCGGTGATAGCAGATTTGGAGATTTTCACGACGAAACTTGGCAGGCATGTCAGGGACTCGATCAAACTGACTTGGGAATACAAAACTTTTCGATCCGATCGTCGTGGGGGGAGTGGAGGAAGGAGAAATCTGAAAAATTGAGTCATGCGTAACTTAACTTTGGAACGCGTGATCGGGCTCCAGGGAACTTTAGTAATTGAACAGAGGACATGTCTCTGATGTTCTTTTTCATGTCCCGGACCGGATCAGACAACTGGATCCGACTGAAGAGATCGGGATGGAACTTGGTGGGAATAAACAAACAAATGTTCTAGATAAATCATTAAAGAAAACGGATTGGATCCGGGCTCTTTCGGGGAAGCTGGAGGGGGTCCGGGATTCCGGTGATCGCGAGTTAAGGTACATCCAGATGTGCTAGGACTATGAAACTTGGCTGGAATATTAGAGATTCGACAAGATTGGCTTAGAAATCGTCACTTCCCAAATCCAACCATTCCTTAAAATACTCTTAATCGCAAAGTAACGAAACAAATAATTCTAAGCGAACTATGCATTTCCATTATCCCCATGAGCCCATGGTAATTTTTGTCTTTAGGGTTTTGCTTACAAATAAATTTCGAGCTCCCTTAAAGTGCGCATCTTAATCGGAAAGTCAAAAAAGTACTTAGATTGAACGATACATTTCGGCACATGATAATTTGTGCCACAATGGTGTTTTGCTTGAAAATTAATTTCTACCACCCGTAAAGTGCGAATCTTAACCGAAAAGTGAAAAAAATACTTTCGACCAGACGATAAATATTAATGGTCCCCAAGGGCCCATTATCGTTTTTGCCTCAGGGGTTTTCCTAATAGATGATTTTCTAGCGCCTTTAAAGTGCGCATCATTACAGCCAAGTACATAAATAAAATACTGTTTACCAAACGATACATTCTCGTGATTTCAAAGGGTCCATGATCATTCTTACCTCAAGGTTTTGCTTAGCAGAACAAACCCACGAAAAGGCAAATTCCAAAATTCATCCTGAACCAGCCTTGCAAGTGCCATATGACCATCTAGCTCTTGTTTTTATTTCTTTCTTGTCTATTTCTTTCAGTAAGTTGTTTTGGGGGTAGTCACTCACTCAAGGAAAGGAAAGATGTGTCTAACCTCCGTATGCTAGCTGGCCTACTGAATAATTCATGAACGTTGCGAGCTTGACGAGCTTGTTGTCACAAAGGGAACTGACTCGCTTTCCTGTGAGTTGTGTATGGTGCTACCGATTCCACTCCTTTCAATCAATCAATCAAGTTTAATCCAAATAGCTAAGAGCTAGAAGAACAAATAAAAAAAATAAAACAGACACGAAACGAATTAACTAATACAAGTACAAGATATGACCAGAAATAAATGATGGGATGAAACTACGTAAAAATTGGGCAGAAGAATTTTCAGGATATGGAGAAAACTGCACTGTCAGAAGTTTCATAACAGATTGCGCATAACACTTTCAAGAATAACACCTTTTCACTTAGAAATAAATGTTATGACCAATTAAGTCTATATTATTTCGTGCCTAGATCTCCAACAACACCTTCAATCGGTAAAACTACTACACTGTCAGAAGTTACATAACGACAACAGAAGGATGCGCGGTTTCAACAGAGAACACTTTGGGATGTTATCTCTTATGTTTCTTTCGTTCCCGTTAGTATTTTTACCAATTAAAGGTGTTGTTGGAGATCTAGGCACGAAATAGTGTAAACTTAATTGGTCATAACACTTTATTTCTAAGTGAAAAGGTGTTATTCTTGAAAGTGTTATACGCTATCTGTTATGAAACTTCCGACAGTGTGATTGCCAGTATTCCTCTCGGAATGTCCTTTGACATTCCACTCTTTCGGAGCCCAACGATCAACGCGAGGGCTTAGAGTAGCTTAACTCCCGAAAGCGCTTGGGGTGTCCCGTTGAACCGAGAACAAAAACAAGGTAAAGGAATTCAACATTGCATTGTAACCGTACTGCTTGATACTCTTGATAGTTCGGGATAGTTAAAGCACAATGGACACTTCTAATGCTTTACTTTGTATTAAATGCTTCACAAAGAAACATTTCCGACTTCCTTTAGAAGGCGCTAAGAAAATCGGCCGTTTTCTTGTTATCCCTTGTCTTTACCTCTCTGGCATTTCGGCGATCCAAATCTTAGGAGCTGGGATATCGTGGCAGGAAATTCAAAAACTCCCAGCAATGCTTGATAGAAAAGGATATATTTGAGATGTCACCAAAGTCAAAAGCCGCAGATGCAGTTTACCTGATTGTTCTAGTGTTTCATCAGAAGTTCCATGGCTTAAACTGCCTGTTAAAAGTTTTATTTGTGGAATAGTGTTGTGAAGCTTGATTAGCTTGCTTTATAAAATGTACCAGAATAAGCAATAAGCTTATAAAAAATAACATAGCTACAAAAGTCATTCAGAAACAAATAACTTATTCAGATCTGAATTATACAAGCTGATTTATGCACAAAATAAAGATCTACTGAGTATTATAAGAAACATCACTTTTATCTTTTTCCAAGCTAGTAAAGTGAGCATGTACTGGCCCAAAAAGTTACGCTTTGAAATATCACAGAGAGGAAACTGTTGAAAAAGCTGATGATCTAGGGGGTAAGCATTGTTCCTAGGTTGTTACAGAGTGGGATTGGGGTAGTTTGATCTGCCCATTGAACTTTAAGACGGTTGCCAATCATTAGTAAATGGTAGCCTCTTCTTGTAGGCTAAAGCAATGCTTCAGATCGCGTGTGTGTACTCGTGCGACGAAGAATAATGTCAATTGAACACTAAAGTCTACTTTAAGATGAGTATGTTAAGTAAGGCACTTTACAGGGCTACATATCAATCGGCAAGTTTATAGCTGTAACGAGCGACAAGGAACTTATCTTTCCAGTGGAATAATAACCTATATTTAGCGGTTAAAGAGTTAATATAGTTTAACGCGTGTGTATAATTTTATTTTCTTGTATATTTAGTATTATTTGGCCAGATTGTTTTTTTTTTAGTATTACATCTTGTGCCAATTTGTATGTATTTATTTCATTTTATACTCTCCGATCTTGGAGGTCTATACAATATTTGAATTTGAATACAAATCTACAGTTTGCTGCAAGTTTTTTCCGAGAAAGATGACAATTTAGTGAAAACAGTGGAATAGTATTTGCTTTCTAAGAAAAGACCTTTCTAAGAAAAGCAGATAAGTTTAAAAAATAAAAAATTCAACATTCGATAGCCCATGAAAAGAGGATTTAGAATATGTAGACGGTAGTTTGTTTGATTTAGCTGATGCGGTCCTGCTAGGAACTTTTTTTTATAGAGTTGGTCTGTATAGGCCTATTCTAGCTCTATAGGCTAAAAAGTCGGTGACCTACATCGGTGCGGAGTGGTGCGGTAAGATTTCGTTCTCAGCACAAAAAGTTGTGCTGAGAAACAAAAAAAAATTTCTTCGAACCTTCTCCAGCAATCGAGCTTCCCCCTTGAACGATAGAGGTGCCTGGATCCCGGACTATCAGCGAAAACTAAAGTCGGATTTAATATGGAGTATATTGACTAGATTGCGTATATAAGCTAAATTGCCCTGTGCCGACACATTTACTGAAAATTGCTGAATGAAAAATTGCCGACTGACATGCTCCCCTTTACAGACGGCTGGACGAAAGAACATTAAACTACATAATTGCGACACACATGATGTTCGTGCTGGAATGCCGAAGACATTTTCCACCACAAGGGGGTATCAAGACAGTCTCATAAATCCCTAGCTGGAAAAATTTACTGGGCTACCCCTACCAGATCTCAAATCGTACGAGTGGGGGCAGTTGAAAAGGCTCCAGTTACATGGGAACACTCCCGAAACATTGAAAGTGGTAAGATAGTTCTTCAGTCACCGTCGGAACATATGAACAGCGCGGAACAGTAAATGACCCTTCTTACTTCATTGACTGTTAAAGGACCTGTCTTACCTATAATACTAATGCAACTACTTCCATAATCACTCCATATATTTCTAAACCTGGAGACCCCAATTTCGTACGGTACGTTCTAACCCCTCTAACATAACCACGCTAATTTTCTCACTTGCCTTGTTTTGCTACCTTCGATGTGTATCACGCTGTCGACTGTTGTCTGCAAGAAACTTTTCCCTTATGTAAATTGTTTCCCTGTTTTCGCTATAAGTGAACGGGTCTTTGAAAAGGCTTAAAACAGCCAAAACCTTCTTTGCCGAAAGCGCAGCCTAGTTTTAAAGTACTCAAATATTTTAACATACTACAAGTTGAAGAGTAAATTGTGCGAGGGGTCCTTTAAGCAGAATGGAAGGGTACAGATGGAGTCGCGGGCACCCCCAAACTGAGACCGGAAAGTGTGGTCAAATTGTTAGGTTGAAATCCGGATCCATATCATCCATGCACGGAACTCCTCTAATCTGCTCTCCAGCTTTTGCTTCATACACATATACTCGTATGGTTCAATCAGTCGAGAAAAGATTTCTTGTCTTAAACATTTCTGTCCTCAATAACATTTTATCTCAAGTCAGAAAACAAAAATAAAAGACGACATCAAGTTATTTTTGAAATTCCCAGGACAACTGTTTACAGGATAATATAGTGTCTACTAAAATAGTCCATTGCTAATTATTCATAGATGATTTATCTGCTCGTGAGAGGAATTTGAGGAATTCTGGTATCGCGGAATCGGGCAGAAACATTGACAGACAACAAGCAAGGAGGTTAGAGACTCTGCAGTGAACCATCACAGGAAGTGAATGCATGTGCAGTTTTGTCATACTATTATTGCGCTATGGCGAAAGGAACAATTACAGGAAATATACAGTAGAGTGGTTTTCAAGTGGGTAGCAAGGAGTTACAGGGAACGAACTGCAAAGGGAGCGTGAAGAAAAAATTGCGGAAGGTTAAGTCTATATGCTACTACAAGCCCTATGGCTTGATGCAAACGAGTGAAGGTTAGGAGCTACAAGGCAAATCACGTTTCGCTACCTCTACAAATAGCTGTAAAGCCGCGTAAAGAAACTTTAAAATTCAAGGTCATTGGTTCTCAGCACGCGTTCCAGAGCGGGTCAGCGTGCCTCCGCACTTATTGCTCTGCGACGAGCAACGGCGAAGACGGAAGTATACGCTTATCAACTCAAAGCTAGAGCAATTACCTCTAGCTCCACTCAGTTTTGTCGGGGATCCATAGTTGCTGCATTGGACCAGAGACCAGTGCAGCCTCCCCCCCCCCCCCCAAATATTGTCACCCAGTCGCTAATAAATAAGTGAAGCGCCGCGGATTTTCGTACAGATGATTATTTTCACGAAAACAGTCGGTTTTTATGGCACTTGCCCTTCGGCCAAGTGCCATATAGTGATCGCAGTTTCTGTCGGTCCATTCGTCTGTTGTTCGGTCGGTCTGTCTGTCCCGGTTTTGTTTTTTTCGGGCACTTCCAGATAAGCTAGGACCATGACAGTTGTCAGGCATATCAGGACCGGACCAGATTAAATTAGAAATAGTCACTTTCCCGATCCGACCTTCTGGGGCGGGGTGGAGAGAGGGGGAATCAGGAAAAAAATCGTCAATCTCAATGAAACTTGATATATAATCCAGACCGGATCCGGTGACGCTGGGGGGAGGGGGAGTTGGAAGGGGAAACCGGAAATCATGGAAAACGCTTAGACTGGAGAGATCGGGATGAAACTTGGTGGAAAGGACAAGCAAAAGTCCTAGATACGTGATTGACACATTTGGACCGGATACGTTCACTGTGGGGGAGTGGGGGGGGTCTGAGTTTGTAGTGATCACGCGAGTTTGGTACTTCCTGATACGCTAGGACGATGAAACTTGGCAGGCGTCTAAGGGACCCGAAGAGGTTGACTAGAGAATAGTCGTTTCTCGGATCTGACAATCTGGTGGGGGGGGGGGGGGCTGGAGGGAGGGGAAAATCCGGAAAGTGAGGTATTTTTAACTTGAGAACGGGTGATCGGATCTTAATGAAACTTAATATATAGAAAGAACTCGTGTCTCAGACGGCCCATTTTAAATCCGGACTGGATTCGGTAATATTGGGGGCGAGTCAGAGGGGGGGAACCGGAAATCTTGGGAGACGCTTAGAGCGGAGGGTTCGGGATGAAAACTTGGTGGGAAGAGCAAGCACAAGTCCTACATTCTTGAATGACATAACCGGGACGGATCCGGTTACTTTGGGGGAGTTGGGGTGGATCCGAGTTTCTAGTGATCCCACGAGTTCGGTACTTCCTGATGTGCTAGGACGATGTAATTTGGCAGGCTTGTCAGGTACCCGAACAGATTGACTAATGAGTGTCGTTTCCCTGATCCGATCATCGTGGGAAAGTGTAGAGATGGGGGATCCGGAACCTAGTGGCAAGCTCAGCTATTGAATGGGTTATCGGATTTAAATGAAACTTGATATTTAGGAAGACCTCTTGCCTCAGATGTCCCATTTTAAATCCGGACTGGATCCGGTGACATTGGGAGGAGCTGGAGGGGGTGGGACCGGAAATCTTTGGAAATGTTTAGTGGACGGATCGGGATGAAACTTGGTTGGACGAACAAGCACAAGTTCTAGATACGTCATTGACATAATATTGCGGAATTCTGAACTACGGTGGAGTTGCGGGTGGGGGTGGCCCGGATTTCTAGTGATCGCACGAGTTCGGTACTTCCTGATGTGCTAGGTCGATGAAACTTGGTAGCCGGATTTCTAGTGATCGCACGAGTTCGGTACTTCCTGATGTGCTAGGTCGATGAAACTTGGTAGGCGTGTCAGAGACCCGGACAGATTGACATGAGAATAGCCGTTTCCTCGGTCTGGTCATCGTGGGAGGAGTGGAGGGATGGGGAATCCGGAATCTATTGGCATGGGCAGCTACTGTACGGGTGATCGAATTTAAATGAAACTTGATATTTAGAAAGACCTCGTGTCTCAGACGTCCCATCTTATATTCGGATGGATCCGGTGACATTGGCAGGAATTGGAGGGGGGAACTTGAAATCTTTGGAAACGCTTAAAGTGGAGGGATCGGGATGAAACTTGGTGGGAAGAACAAGCACACGTTCTAGATACGTCATTTGTTATAATAGGACGGGATTCGGGCCCTGTGGAGGAGTTGGGAGGGTGGTCCGGATTTCTAGTGATCGAGCGAGTTCGGTACTTCCTGATGTGCTAGGACGATGAAACTTGGACGTATCAGGGACCCAAACAGATTGACTTGAGAATAGTCATTTCCTTGATCCGACGATCGTGGGAGGATTGGAGGGATGGGGAATCCGGGACCTAGTGGCATGGGCAGCTATCGTACGGGTGATCCGATGTAAAAGGAACTTGATATTTAGGAAGAACTCGTGCCTCAGACGTCCCATTTTAATTCGGACCGGATTCGGTGACAGTTTGAGGAGATGGGGGGGGGGAACCGGAAATCTTTTGAAACGCTTAGAGTGGAGGGATCAGGATGAAACTTAGTGGGAAGAACAAGCACAAGTTCTAGATCCGTCATTGACATAATAGGACGGCATTCGGGCAATGTGGGGAAGCTGGGGGGGGGGGGGTCCGGATATCTAGTAAGTGCGCAAGTTTGGTACTTCCTGATTTGCTAGGATGATCAAACTTGGTAGGCATGTCAGGGACCCGAATAGATTGACATAAGATTAGATCGTTTCCTCGATCCGACAAGCGTGGGAGGAGTGGAGGGATTGGGAATCCGCAATCTCGTGGCACGGGCACTTTTTGAACGGGTGATTGGTTAAGCGGATAGAGCTATCGTCTCAGATGTTCCATGTCAGGTCCGGGGAGGAGTAAAGGGAGGGGGAATCCGGCATCTTGAAGTATTTATAACTTTCCAACGGGTGATTGGATCTTAATGACACTGGATATTTAGAAAGACTCCGTGTCTCAGACGACCCAGTTCAAATTTGGATCGGATCCGGTGACTTTGGCGGGAGCCGGATGGGGGAACCGGAAATCTTGGGAAACGCTTAGAGTGGAGGGATGGGGACGAAACTTGGTGGGAAGAACAATCGCAAATTCTAGATACATTGATGACATAGGCGGACCAGATCCGGACAGTTTGGGGGAGTTGGGGGGGAGGGGTAATTCTGGCTTCGCAAGTTCTGAACTTCCTGATGATCTAGGACGATAAAACTTCGAAGACATATCAGAGACCCGAACAGACTGACTTGAGAATAGTCGTTTGCCCGATCTGACTATCATGGGGGTTGTGAAAAGTTTTTGACAAGCACCTAAACTAAACGGATGGGCAAAATAGGTTGCACGTTGGACAGTGCCGAGTTTATGCGACCTTCATTTGTTATTTGGCGTCCAGACAGTATCCGGCGAAGGTCAGGGGGAGGGGGAGCGGGGCTCGGATATTTGCAGATAGCCTCTGCTCCGATTCCAGTCAAACTTGACGGACGGGAAGAGGATAAGTCAGAGATGCGACATTTATGTTTCCGAGTCATATTCAGCCACGGTGGGCGGAGTTGGAAGGGGAGTCCCGGAAATTTTGTGGCTCGCATAAGGGTCAAACAAGTGGAGTTGAATGAAACTTGGAAGGTACAGAGATCATATACCCTAGATTACATTTTAAGGTTAGCACCGGATCCGACCGCGGTGGGGGGGGGGGGAGATATACCTGAAGTTCCCCAAAAATTTTCAGATTGGAGTGAAAGTTAGGTAAGAGAAAATGCTTCAGATGATTCATTCAGGAGTCCGGACCAGATTCGGCCGCGGTATATGGGGAGTTGGAAGGGGGTACCAGAAATCTTGGGCACGTCTAGGGACATAGCGAGTGGATTTCTTGGGCCAAAACTTGGAAGGTTGACGATGACTTGGAGGTGATGTCGGAAATTTTCAGACTTGAATAAAACTAGTTATCCTAATTCTAGGTCCGAACCACACTTTTGGATGGCGGTGTGTTTTGTGAAGTTCTCTTCTACTTTCTTGTATCACCTATTCATAACAAGTGCCATATGAGCTCGTAGCTCTTGTTCTGAAAATCGAACGATGTTTCATCAAAACAGTTTTTTTTTAAATAGTAATTTTTTCTGGAAGTAAGTCGATTTTTCGTCAGACTGTCATTTTTCTTCTTGAAAACAGTTGTTTTTCTGCAAAATAGTCGGTAAAAAGTGACCAGCCATTCGGTAAATACTTCCCCCCCCCAAAAAAAAAAAACACAACAAAAACACATTTCGGCAGTAACGCCTCTGCGTAGATCACACGACTCTCCGAGGAATCAAGTGCGTATCTGAAACCTGAGTTATAATGACGTAGTGAAGTTAGGTAAGAGTACCGGAGTCTAACAAAATAACCCCGATCACTGTACCCACATCGGGTCAGGGAGTTAGAGACCCCTCTGCTGTAACTAAATGCCCAGTAACCCGGAAGCAGTCGGGTTGCGCATTTGTCATACCCAGTTTCACGCAATCCGTCCAAAAACCGGCTATGTTAGAACTATTGTTTTGGCGACAGCATATAGCCGCAACAACGGTATCGAAGCTAAAGTAGAAATGCCCCAATTACCGGTCATTCGCTCCGTTAAAACTCTGTCACTTCAGAATTAATTAGCGCTGAAACCGCCCTGTTATGAGACTCTAGTTTTAGCTATAATACTCTGGATGACTAACTCTTCGTTCCGACGAAGAATTGCCGCGAGCCCAAAAGCAAGAAACGTCACAACCCTTCCATAAAGTCGTGATGTACGTAGTGACGTCATGTGACTGAGGACCCAACATAGGATTTAATTGTACCTAGGTCGTTTTAGAAATGTAAACGCGCTCGGATCTCTATATATATATATTCAAATATATATTCAATCAACTACAATTTTTAATTTTCTGAGGTAAAATAGATCAAATGCGTTTGACCTCACGCTTATGTAGAATTCCGATACAACTTAGTTTGATTGGCTTAAACAAGATTTGAATCAATTTTGAGTGTTCGATTGGGTCCACTGGCGTGTGTGGCGTGGCTCGGACTTGAAAGTGCGAACACACGATCAGTATGGGGCGATCCCGGGCGGGGAATTCCTGCCGGAATTCGCCGGCTGTTCATAGAAGAAGGAAGGAAGGAAGGAATTTATTTCTTCAACATTTCTACAACATATTGAACATATTCTTAAACCAATAGCCCGTCTCAATATGTGACAACAGGTCACCTGTGCAAGACGGACATCAAATTATCAAAATCTATTGATCAATTTTTTTTATTTTTTTTTTATATACACTTAGTGAGACTTTAACTCACTCCAAATCGACTTTCCACAAGAGGTGTGATAGAACCTAGTTGTCCTCAGGGACGAAGCTGCCTAGGGCCGGTCCTAGGAACTGCCCTCGGCATCCTGTACAGATGTGCCTGAAAAGTTGTAAATGTTGAAATTGTAAAGTGTAAAATAGTCTAGTTGGTACTTGTCTTTCTGGTTGGTATGCTATTTCGTTTCTGAGTCTGCTCGTCTACCCTTTAAGTCAAACTATTTCGCCTTTAGATCCCGTGACCTTACCTTAGTTCCTCCAGAGCCATCGGTGGCGCATAAGGCGTCGACAAAGCCTCTCCATTCGTCCCACATTGATGCCGCAGCGCTGGCGTCTTCCCATTCAGGTACTAGCGAGGTACCTGCAGCGGCTGCAGCCGTCCTCAGACTCGGTCATATGTTCGCCTCAATGTGTTTTGGGGGCGGCCTTGCTTTCTTCTCCCGTCTGGCTTCCAATCATCAGGTACCGAAAACATGTCGTTTCTCCCCGTCTCAGATTAGCCGGATTAGGCTCAGTTTACGACGGAAATACCCTCGGGAATTCCAATGCTAGTAGACAAAAAATACATTCAGATCCAACAAGGTCTTTATGTAGAACTTGCTGATTTTATCGGAGGATTTTGTTCATTCTCAAATTTCCAGATTATTTCTGATTTTGATCTTACTGATTACTCTGGAGTAAAACAAAACAAACAGATCGATTCAATCCAACTAACCTACTATCTTTATTTTGACAGACAGATTTTTTAGAAATGCAGAGAGTGTAAAAGTGCTGGTCTCAAGGACTATGGCTGAGAAAAGAAGAACATATACAAATATAAAATACATTTTTGCCCCCGATTTTACTTTCATCGAATTTACAGAGTTGCAGGATTGCGGACGAATACCTGTCAGATGAAATAAAGTTTCATATACAGATTCAGCATTCAATTATATTCCTATATAAATATTCCTTCAGCCCAAGCTGAATGCGAATCATATTTGACAGTGCAAAACGGATGCGTCAGCTGAATTTTTTAGAGCTATATTTCGGTCGTTCTTGGCAAGGGTCCTCTTCAGGCTCAAGCTGCTGAAAGCGAAAAATGAAATTGTGGAAAAAGAAGGGCCGAAATATAGCTCTAATAAAATTCAGCTGACGTATCCGTCTTACACCCTTACACCTTCCTAATCGAATCTGTAATCAACTTCAGGAGAAACTTTTAACTATAGCAAATTTACGGTTTGGGTCGAGTTCTGGGTTAACTGCTTATCCGTTAAGGAAATGAAGTTCACACTGAATTCGCATGTCTCCTTACCCCTATACCGACTCACAAGTCGAGTTTAAAAGCAACTTTGAACTTCAACCAAATTCCCGCCTCAGGCCGGATTCCAGGTTAAACTTTTGTCTGGCAACAGAATTAAAGTTAAAATTCATCAAGAAATTATAGTTTAGAATTCAACATGTCTTGCTACTCCAGTACCGAATCTCTAATCGACAGCAACAACTTTGAATTTCAACCTATTTTCAAGGATTGGACGGATTGCGGATAAACTAATTGTCCGGCTAGAAAACCAATTTGAAAACTGAACTCAGCATGTTTCCTTGTCCCTCTCCCGGACCTCCATTCGACTTCAGAAACAACATTGAACTTCAAAACATTTTTGGGTTTTGGCCGTATTCCGGATTGTCCGACAATGACACTCGCTATTGCCGCTAATAGTGAGTAATAAGTACCGCTAGTAGTACTCGCTAGTAGTGAGTCACTTGCTAGTACCAAGCGAGAACAGTCCTAATTGTTATTCGCAGGTATTGGTGAGTGGCTCGCTGTCTTTATTTTACGCTCTCAGTTCTTCCGATTTTGGTCTTAATTTGCGGATTATTGTTGGTTTTCTGCTTTGTTTCGTTTTCTTGGTTGTTGATCTTCATCCTCGTTTTGGCAATTTTCCTCAAAATTTTCTGTCTGCACTGAAGAAGGGAGGTGGTTGTCCTCCCGATATATTCGACTTTTATTTCGTTGGCCTTTACAAACCACATTTTCATTGGCTTCTTCCTTGATTTTTTTGTATACGTCAGGCCGATGTGGTTTACGAAATTATCTTCCAGCCTTGATGAAGTTAAGATCTTTGCCACTGGGCAATCTGGGCCCAATTGCCCCTAACTACGTGGGTGGGGGGGACCCCTAAAAAACACAACTAGACCACAGCGCCAACATTAGTGCCAAGTTCCAATTTGATCTCTGTCATTGTTCACGGGTTATGATCTCCACTCAATGGGCAATCTTTGCCCAATCTCCCCTGAACCGGGTGGGTGGGGGAGTTCGGACCCCCAAATGGCACAACTGAACCACAGTACCCAAAACGTACCAAGTTTGAACTTGATACATGCAGTGGTTCACGAGTTATGAGCTCCACAAAAAGCAGTGAAAACCGAAAGCCGAAAGCTGCTACAGCGCTCGCATGGTGGATTGTCCCAATGACCAACACAAGTCTGGAAACTCTGCTGGAAACTAACCATACAAATCTTTTCTGTGTCACTTCTTGAAAGTTTCGGGAAGGTCTGCTCTTCGCTTAAAGAACCTGTCTTACCCATAATACTAACGCAACCTACTTCCGTAATCACTTCATATATTTCCAAATCCGGAGACCCCAATTTCGTATGGTACATTCTGACCCCTCTAACAAAACCACCCTGATTTTCTCATTTGCCGTGTTTTGCCATCTTCGATGTGTATCACGCTGTCGACGGTTGTCTGCGAGAAGTTTTTCCATCAGAAAAAACGGTCATGTAAATTGTTTCCCGTCTCCGCTACAAGTCAACAGGTCTCGGAAAAGGCATAACACAGCCAAAACCTTGGGTTATTTGTTGAAGGCGCAGCATAGTTTCAGAGTATTCAAATACTTTAAAATACTGTAAATTGAAGAATAAATAGTGCGAGGGGTCCTTTAAAGAGTAGGTTGGACTTGGACTAATTACACTGTGCCATTTCGCGTACTTCCGTGAAATGCTCAAAACAGATGTTGTCTTCCACGCGCCATGTGCTTGAACTGTGTCTTTCGGAACTCCATCCTCTGACATATGAACTGTGACTCCGACTCTAATACTGTGTGGAGTCTCTCCTTGGTACAGTTGCAGGTCTGTCCCTTTCCAGTCAATTCTAGCATTTTTCATGTCTTGTGTTTTCATATACCGATCACAATTCCGTCTGTCGGGCTGTCGGTCGGTCCGGTTTTTATGTCACACTTTTTCGAGTTAGGGTACTTCCAGATGTGCTAGGACAATGAAACTTGGCAGGCGTATCGTATCAGGGACCCGACCAAACTAACCTGGAAATAATCAGTTTCCCGATCCGACCATCTCGGGGGGAGTGGAGGGAGGGGGAATCAGGGAAATTGAGTAGTGTTTAACTTTCGAAAGGGTGATCGGATTGGAATGAAACTTAATAACTGAATAGATTATATATATCTGATGTCTCGTTTAAATTCTTGACCGGATTCGATAGCTAGGGGGAGTCAGGGGGAGACCGGAAATTTCAAGAAACGAAAAACATTCGACGTATCCGTTGTAAACATTGTTTGAATAAATGTTTCAAGAAACGGTTAGAATGGAGGGATCGGAGTGACACTTGCTGGGAAGAACAAGCATCTGCTCAAGATAAATCATTTAGACAATTGTACTGGATCCGGACCATTGGGGGGGGGAGGGGGATTCCCGGAATTTCGGTGATGGCGGTTTTGGGGATTTTCACGACGAAACTTGTTAGGCGTATCAGAGACCCGATCAAACTGACTTGAAAATAAAAATTTCGTCTATTTGATAATCTTGGGGGGAGCAGACGGAGGGGAATCCAGAATACTGAGTCATGCGTAACTTTGGAACGGGTGATCGGATTCGAGTGAAATTCAATAATTGAACAGAGGACCGGAGAGACCGAAAATATCGAGAAACGGTTAGAATGGAGGGATCGGAGTGAAACTTGCTGGGAAGAACAAACATCTGCTTCAGGTAAATCTTTTACATTGGAATAGATCCGGACACTTGGGGGGTGGGGGTGGCGGGGGTATCCCTGAATTCCGGTTTTGGGGGATTTTCACGACGAAACTTGGCAGGCATATCAGAGACCCGGTCAAACTGAATTGGAAATACAAAAATCCTCGACATGATAACCTCAGGAGGGAGTAGAGGGAGGGGAATCTGGAATATTGAGTCATGCATAACTTTGGAACGGGTGATCGATTGGGGGGGGGGGAGGATACTTGACCCGCTTAGACTGGTGTGATCGGGGTTGAACTTTGTGGGAATAACAAACGGATGCTCTGGATAAATCATTTGCAGAGCCGAATTGGCTCCGGGTATTGTGGGTGGAGTTGGAGGGGGGGGGGGAGTCCGGGATTCCTGTGTTCGCAAGTTAAGGTACTTCCAGGTGTGCTAGGGCGATGAAACTTCGCTGGAATATTAGAGATTCAACAAGATTTGCTTAGAAATCGCTACTTCCCAAATCCGATTATTCCTTAAAGCACCAATCTTGACCGAAAAGTAAGAAAAATACTTTAAAGCAAAATATGCATTTTCATGATCCCCATCGGCCCATTATCATTTTTGCCTCAAGAGTTTTGCTTACAAATGAAGTTTTAGCTCCCTTAGAGTACCATATCTCTTCGTGTTTTTCCTTCTTTGTGCTCCGCTATTCTGTATTTTCAGTGGATTAGGAAAACAAGTAAATAAAATAGAAGGATCTCCTTTGCCAGCATGCGTGACGAGTCACGTAGGCTATCGATTACTGGCAAGTCACCGCACTGCTATCGGACTGTCTGCTGCTGTCAAAACGTCGGCGGGGCACTGAACTTTTCCTGTTGCCCGTATATTCCAACGACCTTGGGCATTAACCGGGTTGACTATTGTTGGAAATACCGAAAAACTGAGATAATATGCAACTGGAAATGAAGTGCAGGATCAGTTTCACAGTTCTCAAGAGTCGAGAGGATCAGTGAAGGACTTAGCCGAAAATTCTCTAAGGTAAAATATGCTCGTTCTTGTAACAGTTTGTGTACTGCTCTTTTTTGTGTTTTAGTTGGGTGTTTGTGCCTGCTCTTTCTAATCTGTTAGTTCGGCTATTGCAATCCATTCGTTAAACTCAAACATAGATAAATACAAATTTAAATACCTCGGACGACTCGTACTATTAAATGTGTATATTCGAATATTAAAAAACAGCTGGATATTTTCACCGACCCGTGCCCCTCTAGCTAAATAAGTAAAAATTTAGATAGTCGTTTATTCTGACGAGTTATGTTGTTGTTGTTTGTGTTGTTTAACGGAGCTTCCAGACTTTCTTCTCTATGCTCCAGAATCCTTTTCTTTAATTTTTCTCCAACCTGGAAATGACCAAAGGGCGATGAATGAATGAATACTTTTAATTCAGCAAATAGCCATAGACGAAAAAGAAAACACACAGAAAAGAAAACAACAACAACAACAGAATCATGCAGTCTGTTCCGACTGTTGCGTTGCAGCAAGAAGAATTCTAGCGGTCTGGAAAGCTCCGCGAGCTTATGCACCAGCTGTTCTTGCGCCTTCGGCTAAAAGTCGCTTCGCTTTCCAAAGCTGTTCTCGCGCTACGCTTGTTGCCGCCAGCACTTAGAAAGCGAATCCACTTCGCGAGTGGAAAGTCATTTCGGCAAGTCAGCGAGAAGTTGTAAAGGTGCAACTGAGGCTGAGCGATTTTTTGCTTGTTCTTGCGCTCGGTGGATTCTCGCTTTGCTTCTAGGAAAGCCAATCCAAGAGATCCCAGAATCGCCCTCAATTCTTGGTTAATAAACCTTGACCCCCCACGATCACACAGAATAGCTTCGTCACAATAACTAATCTACTACACAGAAACTATCAATTAATCCAACACCCTGTCACACTTTAAATTTCTTTAAAGATAGATCGTCATTAGTAATAGTGAAAAAACTTTCAAGAAGTGTATAAAACCAAAAACACTAGAACTAAAGTAAACCCCTGCTCTTCCTACTTAAGGGAGTCCTGCCGTCGTTAGGAAGTCCTCCAACGTAGTGGCATAATTCACTTTCAAGAAAATTCACGTTCAACCTTCTGTTATGGAGACATCCCATAGCACTTTGCTCTGCAATAGTCCTCCTAATTATTCCCTCCATCTATCGCCTACTTTTCTATATATCCCTTCGGTTTCCATCACCATCATTAATTTCCCGGCATCGTGACAATAGGTCACTCGGTCTTTATCCTAGCTTCAGTTAGCTGCTCGCTAATCCGAGGTCAGGCTTTGATCCATTTCATTCTAAGTATTTTGGCTGCGTAATGAATCCGCAGCCAAAAGTAGTTCTCTTTCATCCTTGGTCGGAGTAAGACCTCCGTTACTCTGTATTATAATTTATGGTAAGGACCAGTTTACATATTTAGTTAGGGACCCATTAGTGCTATATTATATGTGTCACACTCTTGTACACGATTTACATAGATAAATTAACTATAGACGTTATGGTCCATCTCGGCTAGTAGGCCTCGGGCTTGACTGGATATGTGAATTCCAGCTTCGCTAGGATGTGTGAACCAGCTTGATTAGGGATTTCTGGATTGACTGCGGCTGAGCTATAGAATTCCCTGAGACTTTCCCTTGTCTCTTTTGTACGGTTTCCTGACTGGTCCTGGGGCTAGTGGGCACCTACGGTGTCAGAATGTCTTCAGCCCACACCCCAGGAGCCTTATCTTCATTAAACCTCGCCTCCACTCGTCCATCCTCTTAACAATGGTGTCAGAAGTGGGATAACATTCTTAACAATGGTATCAGAAGTGGGAAGTTTATTTCTGTAAGCCCTTATTTTCTCATAATAAGGAGGACCCACGTCCAAATTTTTTGTTCGTAGTCACAACAATTAAATTTGTTTTTTCCACCCACCCGCCCTACCCTTTAATTTAGCAAAATAAAAATAACTCCCTTATTTATTTTATTTCATTTTTGTTTAGGGTTCAGCTCGGTCAGTCCAGAACAAAAATGTAGGTTTAGGTTTTTCCATTTTTGCTCTTTGATATTTCCGTCGGCTTTCTTCACATATGAAAATTAATTTATGTCGGGTTTATCCTTTTGTTTTTGTTTTCCCTTGTATAGTTTTTTGGATTTTTCCGGTCGCCATGTGAGTGTGTGTCGCGCCACTGACTGTGAATTTTCGTTCCCCCTTTCCTCCTACTTTTTTTTTAAAGAATTTTCCGGTCTACATGTGAGTGTGTGTCGCGCCACCGACTGTGAAATTTCTTTCCCCCTTTTCCTCCCGCATTTTCAGGAATTTTCTGTCGTCAAGTGAGTGTTTTTCGCGCCACAGACTGCAAATCCTGTTAATCGTCATCGCATCGGCAAAATAATTTATTCTCCGGGGTACATCATTGCGTCATTTCGCCGTGTCTATTTTATATCAGTGCTCTCAACACTGACAATGCGTGCTTGCGGTACCATTAATAAATTAGCATTCGCGTATGATTTCATATTTCACGTACCTGGAAACGTAATTTTGCATGCGATTATTCCATGACGATTATTCTGTTTAGTTCCCCGACATAAAATTTTCTTTTCGTGAAAGCTATGGTTATTCGGAATAAGATCAACCTTTCTCGCCTTTCGTTTTCGACGTTGTCTATATGGCACTATTTTCAAGCCCTATGGAGTGATTCAGGGACGTCGTATTTTTATTTGTGGCATTTTTTCGGCTTATCCTTAATTTTTCATATTCCCCTATCGGCCAGTTTATTTTTTTGTTTGGTGGTGATCTGTTTGTATATTTTTCTTGCGGAGATAGATACTCTCTCAAGAATGTACATCGCACTTCATTCGTGACATTTTCGTCGAATTTCGACTGGTTTCGGTCTAAATGTGTGTAGTAATTTGCCACATAGACGTTGTGTGCGTTTCGCCAGTCGTTCCCTCTGTCATCCCTCCCCCACCACCACATTTTTTTGTCAGGTTTTCTTGCGTTTCGATCGCCATCTAGCGTATGTGTGTTTATTCGCCATCCGGATGCGGCGATTTCGCATGAAGCCTCTGGCCTATTTTCTTTTGATAATAAATTTAAGGTTAATGCCATTAATTCATGCCACATATTTTTTTTCCCTCATGAAGTAAAAACATTGGTTAGATATCAAGTTGGTTCCGCGTCTTAGTTTAGTCTGAGTTTACACGTCCAGTCGAGCTTGTTCCCATTGTCTTTGTAAACCATATATTTTTGTAAGCGTTATTTTCACATTTTTCGATATTTTTTTTTGTCAGAACTTTCTCTCATGAATTTTTGAGCGAATATTTTTGGTGTTTTTGGCAATTTGGATTGGTTTTTGTTATTGCGGACATTCATACCCTTGATTATTCTGGTCTCGTTTTTTTTTCTCGGAAATGGAAAACTTTTTTGATCCTTCTCGTTTCCCTGCCCCTCGACCCCAGACATCGCGACCCCTCGCATCTCGGTTATTTTTTGAAGATGAATGTTCGCAACAATTTGACAATCCTCCGGCAGAACCTTTGTCTCGGTGGTCTCAGTGTATGCCTGATTACCGACCACAAGTACCGCAATATCCCGCCTACCAATACCCGGCCCATCGAGCTGATTTTCACCAACCACAAGAATACCATGACCACTTTTATGCACAACAAGTCCCCACCCACCCAACCAACATGTATTTACCCCAAACATCCTTTTACGGTCCCCAACAATATTCCCAACAGTTTATTCATACCCGACCGTCTCCTCCTCAACCATCATTTGATACGATGCCCAACTGTCGTCCCTATGCCCCTGCCATAAACCCGAACCCAGCGCCACCCCAGCCGGCTCACCAAGACTTAATTGTTTTCAACGATCCACCGGCTCGGGAAGAAAACCCAGAAGTCACTCTAGCTCGGCTACGGCTTAAGCTAGAGATATCCAAAGAAATCCCTACTTTCAACGGGGAAACAAGCGCGGCATCCTGGCTTGAGCAAGCACGACACAAATTTTCTTTTTGTGGAGTTGTTGCATGGCCAGAGCAGTTCGCAATCCTTTCTTCTCGGCTGGTTTCACCGTTGACCAGTTGGGTTGAAAGTTTGGACGCTCTACAGAAAGTTTCATGGGCAGCATTCGAAGCTTCCCTCCAGCTCCGCTGTCGGGGCAGGGAGGAGGAGTTTCGTCTGGCTGAGGAACGAGTGATTTATCAGCCGGAAAGCATGACGCCTGACCTTTATGGTCAGTTGATTCAAAAGTCTTTGGATTTGCGTTACTCTTATACTCCGGCTGACAGGACGAAGAGTGAGGTTCTTAGGGTCTACTTGACCGAATTCATCAGAGGCCTCCCCGTCCCTTACTATGATGAGGTAAAAAGAAGGAGCCTGACTAGTCTGCCACAGGCAATAGAGGTTTTGCGACAGGTTAGGGCTGACCGCTCAGCCAGGGATTACCATGAGGCGGCACTTTCCCAGTCACGATCGATTTATACCGTCAAAGCCGACACTGTAACTACTCTTCCCGGAAATGAAAGACCTGCCGCGCCTACATCTTCGAGGTCCTTTGGAGACCAGCCAATTTGTGATTTTTGCTTGCGTGTCGGTCACGAAGAAAAATGGTGCCCGGACAAAGCCCGCGGTTTTCGCCCTTTTAACCAGGGAAACGTGCAAGGTCCGCGCTACTTTGGGGCTCCGCGACGGACCGGTCCTTCTACCCCACACCAATACCGGTTCCAGAACCCGCGCCACAATGTCCCTCATTCGCCCAGCCTAATGAGAGGCCCGAACAGGTCGCAAAACCCTCGTTTAGGCTAGAGCACTCTCCTCCTGAGTCTTGTTTAGTTTGCACGGTACAGGGCAGTTCAAATCTGTCTTTTGTAAATTTGTGTTTTGGGACTTACCGTGTCAAGACTTTGTACGATACCGGTGCCGAGTGCAACCTCATGTCTGAGGATACTGCTGCGAATATTCAGAGCTGCATCATTGACCGATCGAAAACATGCATTTCAGCGTCTACATTGTGTGGTCCGCTTACAGTCACCTCCGAGGTTACTGTACAATTTTCTTTATTAGGTCGAACGTTTGTGGAGAAATTTTTGGTGATCCCTAGGCTATGTTTCGGTGCTTTGGTCGGCCGGCCGTTCATTCGGTCCGCAGGATTGATGTTAGACCCAACCACCGATATTTTCTCCCTCAAATTCCCTGGTCAGTCCCAGCCTTCGACAAGGGAACCTAGAGTTTGTAGTATAGGTATCGGAGAAAAATTAGTCCCGTCGAAGTGCGCTTACCGCATAAGACCGCATTATGCAAGACCCATTAGTTGCAGTGTTTTAGGCCTACCCACGGGTACGAAAAACATATTGATTGAGGGCAATGAAGCTTTACAAGCCCGAAATATTATGGTTCTTCCACAGTTGGTCCCTATTTCCCCAGATGGTACTGTCGTATTTATCGCAGAGAACCATTCTCTGACGAAAGTACGAGTACGGAAAGGTGACCTATCCCTCCTCTCGATTGACCCCCTCCCCTCCGATGCAACCGCTTCTGATCTGGTTAACGACCTGGTCGAACCATTGTTCGAGTCAATGGTAAACTCTGTAAAAATTGGATGGAGCGACATTTCGAGGGATGATTACCTGAAAAATTTTCCACTTGATCACATTCCCCCCACTTATAAGACTGAAATGGAAGACATATTGTGGGAATTCCGGACCATTTTTGCCAGGTCTGATGATGATTTGGGCGACTGTACTGTTGTCACCCATCGCATCGAGACCGGTGACCACCCCCCCATCCGCCAACGCCCCTACCGAGTACCTATCCAACTTCAAAGTGAACTGAAAACACGAGTTGAAGCCATGCTCCGACAGGGTGTTTTAGAAGAGAGTTGCAGCCCCTGGGCTTCACCAGTATCTCTAGTTAAGAAAAAGGATGGTTCATATCGGCTTGTGAACGATTACCGGCGTTTGAACAAAATAACTAAGTTTGATAGTTATTCCCTTCCACGTATCGATGACATCCTTGACAGAATGCATGGCTTCACGGTTTTTTCAAAGATGGATCTCGTACAAGGTTTCCTCCAAACCAGCGTCCACCCTCCACATCGCGAGAAAACTGCCATTAATACTCCCTTCGGTCTATACCAATATCGCCGCATGGGTTTCGGTCTCTCTAATGCCCCAGCCACTTGCGAGCGGATGATAGAAATTTTTCTTCGTGATATTTTGGGGTTAAATACGTTTGCCATGTTGGATGATACGGGCGTGGGCACCAAAGACCACCCTGAGCATTTTTCTGTCCTTCGAGAAGTTTTTACCCGGTTCCGTGACCACAACCTAAAGCTCAAACCCTCCAAATGTGAATTTTGCGTCCCCAAGCTTACCTTTTTAGGCCACGTGATCTCTGCGGACGGTATCCAGCCGGATCCCGACAAACTTTCTGCGGTTAAAAACCTCCGTTATCCCCAAAATATTGCGGAATTGAGGTCCAGCTTAGCATTGCTAAGCTATTTTCGCAAATTTGTTGACGGGTTTGCAAAGATTGCAAAACCTCTTTCTGATTTGACACGTAAGGGTCGGGCCTTTGAATTTTCTGAACCCCAGATCACGGCCTTTGAGACACTGCGAAGCAGTTTACTTTCAGAGCCTATCCTCTCGTATCCCGATTTTGAGGGATCCGAATTCATTCTCACATGTGACAGTTCCGGTTTTGCCATAGGCGCTTGTCTTTCTCAGGTCCAGAATGGGCAAGAGAGAGCCATAGCATATGCCAGTCGCGTTCTTTCCCCAGTCGAACAAAGATATTCCACGACCAAAAGGGAAGCTGTAGCCCTTTGGGAGTTTGTGAAGAAGTATAGACACTACTTAGTGTCTAAACCCTTTCTGGTCCGAACGGACCATCAGCCCTTGAAAGCCTTGCCTTTCATGGACTGCCCTAACGGAAAATTGGCTAGGATTTGCCTGGAGCTTCAGGAGTACACTTTTCGTGTCGATTACATGCCAGGCAAGGAAATGTTCGTAGATGCGTTATCCCGCCTGGTAGAAGCTCCAGTAGGCGAGAAAACTGACCCCCAACCCTTGGTGAATGTTGTTCAGCTATCTGAACTTCCCCAAGAGATAGGTTTAGATGGAATTCGAAGGGCACAGTCTGGTGATATATTCTGTAAAGGAATGGTTCAGCGTTTAGCAGGCACAGCAGAGCTCCCTCCCGATTACTCTATACTTGAAAGAAGTGTCGAGTCCTTTTGTGTTGAAGATGAAATTTTGTGTTTTATTTTTTCACCTTCTGCTACGTACCGTGACATGGTTCACGTCGTGCCTGTTATCCCTGACAGTCTTGTGCCCCAGGTCTTGGAACATTTTCATGCCTTTTCTGGACATTTTGGTCTTTCCAAAATGCTCCACAAAATGAGATTTTCCGTGTGGTTCCCCAACATGTACACTAGGGCCCGACATCACGTTTCAGTATGTGTCGACTGTCTGAAACGTAAGGTCCCCAATAGGACTCCCATAGCCCCGCTAGGTATAATCCCGGTTCCATCTGGCCCTATGGAGCTTGTCTCCATCGATATTGTTGGCCCCCTCCCAAGAAGCCGTAATGACAATTCCGTTATTTTGACAGTTTGCTGTCATTTCACAAAATTCATGTTCGGCATTCCCCTCCCAAACCAACAAACTCATGTTGTCGCCCGGGCTTTAATCGAAAAAGTATTTCTCCCTCATGGTTTTCCGAGCCAGATTTTAACAGATCGAGGCTCTAATTTCACATAAAAAATGTTTGAAGAAATTATGAAAGTCATGAGCATGCACCACCTCACAACTACTTCTTTCCGTCCAAATTGCAACGGTCAGGTCGAGAGAATGCACCGGACTGTGAAAGACATTCTTTCCCAGTACCTCTCCCCCAGTCGAGATGACTGGGACGAACACTTGCCGTTTGCAATATTTTGGTTGAATACCGCACATAACGTGTCTACTAAGGAGACCCCGTTTTATGCTATGTTTTTGCGTGATCCCATGCCTTCCCTTTTCGATGTGGCACCACGTCGCCTGTTTTATGATTCTATGGAGAACTACAAATCTGAGATCCTAAACAGAATGAAAATAGCACATGACCAGATTTCTGCCAATATTCATGTTTCAAAACATAAGCAGAAATCCCAGTACGATAAAGATTGCGAAAAATTCACCCCGCATAGCCCTGGTGATATTGTTTTTCTCAAAGTCCCCCCTGCCCCTGGTATAGGTTCAAAACTTCGTAAAGAGCGCGCAGATGGACCATACCGCGTTATTCGCGTTATGAATGAAGGCCGGAATTATGAGATCCAAAAGTTCGGATCAAAGACGCAGGTCGTCCATTTTGACCGTTTGGAGGGATCTAGGTTAAGATCCCCATGGGTATTAGAACCCAAGGTTGAATCGACAAATTTGCCTGCCGTGCCGGCTAGTGAACGCCAGGTTTTACCCCCAATCGCAACGATTACGGAGCAATCTGCTCCATGTTCAGTACCGTTGGACTTGGCAGCGCTGTGTAACGCGCCTCTACTTCTGCCGCAAACACCAAGGGCCTCGAATTATTGCCACCTCGACAACCCTATCCCAGAATCTTTCTTACTACGACCAACGGCAGAAGCACCAATGTGCCCTCGTGCGCCGCCACATTTTGACAGTGAGTCAAATCTTCTCGAGACAACTGTCTTTTGCGAGGCGCCGGTGTTAAGGCCCGCCTCAATAACCCCTACCACTCTCCCTCCCCAGAACAGCACTTTCCTTTCTTATTCCCCTTACCAAATCGAGTATACCGAGCAAGCTGATACTATGAGAAGCGATTGGCCCCGGCCATTAACGCCGGAGTGTCCCTCCGAGCAGGCATCTTTTCTCTTGCAGGTGTCGTCGCCGCTGGTGGACCCTCGCCAGTCGCTGCCCCGTGCCGTTTCTTCTATGAACCTCAGTTCAGATAGTCAAATCTCAAGTCCGTCACTGTCCCTTCTGACTAACGATTTTGAGTTTATCAATGCTTCGAATACTACTTACGCAAGCTTGCCGGACCGACTCTCAGTCCCGGTACAGCACTCATTTTCAAATTCAACTCCTAGCACACCTAAAATATCAGAAAGCAAATTCAGAAATTTCAAGTTCAACCCAAACCAGTCGGACCTCTATCAGCTAACTTTTAATTCAGAGCCATCCGAATCTAGTTCAAATTCTCTATCTGAAATCTCCGACGAAATTTTCTGTCACGACTTTTCCGCACGGCACGCAGGTAGCGACAGAAGAAGCAACGGCGTTGAGGTCCCAGCGTCTCCGAGCGTCACAGCGCCACCGATGGGACAACTCACATCGCCAACGCCGCCAACGGAGCCCGTAACGCCGTCGACGCCCCCGACAGTCATCATCACGCCACCAACGCCACCAACCTTGTACGTCACGCCACCGACGCCGCCAACCTTGCACGTCACTACGCCACCTATGACACGCACGCCTTGCCATCCGTATCCGCCCTCCTCACCCGGCGCTCCAGACGCTCATTCTCCTGTCTCCCCTCCACGGGTCGAGCTTACCCTTCCCCTCCGGAAATCCAACCGCCTGCAGAGACCACCAGATCGGTACCAGTCCGCCGACTTCCGTACCGCATCACGGTCCCGCTCACACGATGTGCCACGACCTAAAGCCACCAAACCAACTTACCCGCAACAATCAACTAAGAAAGGAAGAACCTACTCTACTACGTATCCTCACTCCAGCGATACAAGCTCGTAGAGTCATCAACAACGCCATTTCCAACTTTAAACCAACAACCAACAACTATTCCACCATCAACTCAACCCCCATCACTAGTCAAATCCTCCAAATCCACCTCCATCAATCCGTATCACCTGGACTGGACACCACGACAGCCAAGTGGAAATGTAAATATTTAGGTAGGAGTGTTAGGTCCGCGTTTTCCCGCTCGCAAGTGCGGCTATAAATATTTCCGGTTAGGTATATATATGTTCGTCCCCCCCCCCTTCTTAGTTTAATTGTGTAGGCCCTCTTTAAAGTCGCTTTTGTACATATGCTGATTTCGGTTTCGCTTCGCTAGCCCTTGCGATAACTGCACTGTTCCTTTAAGCATTGCTTTTTCTGCTTCCGCGCTTTTCATGCAGTTCCTTCAACTTTTCGGTCGATCTGACTGAAGCCGTTTGTCGGCCACCGCTAGCTTTTGTATTCCGCGCTTTGTTGCCTTATACTTCTTCATATAATGTATATATTATCAAAAATCATATTGACGCCGTGTGTTCGGCCATCATTCTTAAAAATGCTTTGCGCCTGTCTTTTGCGCTTTCATTACTTGCGTGCCCTTACCTTTAGTGCTTTATTTTGCGGCTTAGAGTGCGTAGGACCTCCCCATTTCTACTTCAAGTTTTTTTTGCATCAAGGTCTTACCTTAGGTCGTTGCGACAGCTAACTGGAGTAATTTTTAAAATTGCGGCCTTTCTTTTTCCCTTTCCTCCCAAATTCCTCCTAGTTTTCCCCTTTTCCATTTTCTATTTTTAACAAATCTCAGAGACTTCTCTTTTGGGACGAGTTGTGGTACTGGCAACATTTCCCTGATAATCCCTTTTTAAAGTTTCTTCCAGCCCTAATTTATTTTAGAACTTAAAGGCATCGACGCTTCAAATATTAATTCTGCCTTTATTTCGCATTTTATATTTGTTTTGGTTTGGTTCGTGTGGTCAGGGTAAGGTCAGTAGGACTGAAGCTCAATAAAGGACCCTGAACTAACTGAACAGAGAGTGGGCTTTGATTTTTCACACTTATTTGATTGCCCCCTCTGTCAGAAACCTGGGTTGCCGCGATGGCTTAGCTATCGATGGTATGTTAGTAGGTGGGGCTGGAATGGAAACATTGTAGACTCTTTTGTTGCCCGTACACTACTCTGCCCAAGGGGGGGAGGTGTGTTATGGAGACATCCCATAGCACTTTGCTCTGCAATAGTCCTCCTAATTATTCCCTCCATCTATCGCCTACTTTTCTATATATCCCTTCGGTTTCCATCACCATCATTAATTTCCCGGCATCGTGACAATAGGTCACTCGGTCTTTATCCTAGCTTCAGTTAGCTGCTCGCTAATCCGAGGTCAGGCTTTGATCCATTTCATTCTAAGTATTTTGGCTGCGTAATGAATCCGCAGCCAAAAGTAGTTCTCTTTCATCCTTGGTCGGAGTAAGACCTCCGTTACTCTGTATTATAATTTATGGTAAGGACCAGTTTACATATTTAGTTAGGGACCCATTAGTGCTATATTATATGTGTCACACTCTTGTACACGATTTACATAGATAAATTAACTATAGACGTTATGGTCCATCTCGGCTAGTAGGCCTCGGGCTTGACTGGATATGTGAATTCCAGCTTCGCTAGGATGTGTGAACCAGCTTGATTAGGGATTTCTGGATTGACTGCGGCTGAGCTATAGAATTCCCTGAGACTTTCCCTTGTCTCTTTTGTACGGTTTCCTGACTGGTCCTGGGGCTAGTGGGCACCTACGGTGTCAGAATGTCTTCAGCCCACACCCCAGGAGCCTTATCTTCATTAAACCTCGCCCATACATTTTGATTATATATATAACAAAATACATAACAAAAACAAATTAAAAATTAACTTCTTTCTTCAACAACGGAATTACAACTTGTTTTCATTCACGAACATATATGAGAACATGTCATAGATCTGTCTAGATTCTGACGAGTTAGCTTCGCACGGTCACTGTGAGCGCGATTGGTATCGAAAATTGTGTAACCAGCAAGTGAGGAAGTCAGTGAGGTGTCCTTTGGGGGGTTATAAAAATAACCGTCAGAAACTCGGGTCTCCGGGTTGAAGAATGGATGCTGCGATTATTGTACTAGGTTGCATTGGCATTATAGTCGGAAGCAGAGGCGTCACGACTGGGGGGGGGGGGGGGGAGGGGGGACGCCCCCCCCAAAGCCGTCGGCCAGTCGGTAAAATATACAGAGTCTGCGCGAAGCGCCGCGATTTTTCGTCAAAGTAGCTGATTTTTTTCATGAAAACAGTCGGTTTTTCTGAAAATTGGTCGATTTTTCGTCAGAATAGTCGTTTTTCTGAAAATCAGTGGATTTTTCTGAAAATCAGTGGATTTTTCGGAAAATCAGTCGATTTTTTGGTTAAAATGATCATCCAGTGGGTAAATGCCTCGTCCCGCCCCAAACATTTTGGCTAGTAACGCCTCTGGTCGCAAGGTGTTCGAATTCACACAAAATTTTATCTAAAAATAAGAGCAGTCAGAAGATTGGCTGCGTGAGATATGGAACACATGAAAAAAATATTTCGAAAGGAAACCACATTTTATCAGTGTTTCTTCACCGGAAAGAAATAAATCCGGAAATCCTTTGAACCTGCTGATTTATCGCGTAGGCTGTTTCATCTATAGTATCTAGTTTTACCCGGCGCAATTGTGACAGTCTGTAATATTATCGGTAACGGTTCGTTCTTAGTAATTTATTTATTATTAGATAGCTCGGACATAATATATATATATATATATATTTATATATTATATATTTATATATATATATAATTTGCTAATTTTACCTTATTAGACTTGAATTCCGTATAAGACTTGTGTATTGGCTACAAGCAATAATTGCATGTTGTTCCTTTGAACACGTTAGTAGATTTGTAGATAAATACTTGTTCATCCGCGAAATGTCGCTGAAGAATATCTTAGCTGACTTATCCGTCTTTAGTTATTTTTTCTGATAGAATAAGCTTTCTAATCTCATTCAATTCCCCATGCGTGCTGTTCCACTGTGTGCTAATTTAATCAGTAAAATTTGTCTGGACCAAATAGCTTAAACCAAGAAGAGGTCATCGCGAATTAGTCAGGAAAACAGAGAAGCAGCTAAAAAAAAAAATTAATGCACTTCATGAAAAATGTCCTGAGCATCTAGTGAAAGGTCACATAGTGAAAAGGTCACCTGGTAAGAGCTGTACTTTAAAGGACCTCTTATGTCAATGCAACCTACTTCCGTAATTGTGTTCATTAATGCTGAAGTCCGGTGACCCAAATTTCATATGTTACATTCTAAGCTCGCTGACGGTACCTCAGTAATCTTTGCTCTTGCCACGATTCACTGTAGTAAAACCAGTTACCTGAATTTTGCCGAGTTCCAATGGGCTTGGGAAAAGGCTTAAAACAACAGAATCCGTTGATAATTTAAAGAAACACCTAGTTTACAGTATTCAAATAGTTTTGAATATTGGAACATAAACAGTAAAGAGTGCGAGGTGTACTTGAAAACACAGTAAATCTGGGCCTCTGCGGTCTTTTTGGGATCCCAAAACGTAAGTGGACCTATGACATCGTAAAGGTTGTCCGTCTGTCCGTCCGTCTGTCCGTCCGTCTGTCCGTCCGTCTGTCTGTCCGTCTGTAAGCACGATAACTCTCGAAGGAAATGAGATATTTTAATGAAACTTGGTGTAAGGATTGTTTGAGTAAAGGGTAAGGTCGAGTTCACAGATGGGCTTTGTACCTCTACATTTAGGAGTGGGGGAGGGGTTTCAAATTAAAGGGCGACAAAAATATGTTTTAATAGGTAATCAGATAGTCGATTTAGGGGTTTGGAGACATGCTGAATCTGAATATGAATTAAGTTTCTCGCCGGACAAGTAGTTCACTTGGAATCGGAGAAAATCTGGAAAATTTGTAGAAAGTAAAAGTTGACTCTGAAGTTGATCAGAGGTTTTATTCAGGAGTAAGGAGACATGCTGAATACGAATCTGATAATTGTTTTTCTCGCCGGTCAACTAGATCGCTCGGAATCCAGAAATTTGAACTGTTGGAGCCCAATGACATAGTAGTCAGTCAATGTAGAGTGAGGAGACATGCTGTTGCAGCTTAAGAACATAATAAAGATAAACAAAAGTTTAGTAGATCAATTTACTTCTCAGAAGTCTCATCCGTCATTTACTGGGTCAAAAAGGCAGAATACATCCGACAACTGTCTGGTGAAAAATTTAATACAGATTTGTAAACACGTGATCTACTCTACCCCTTTATCTATATACGCTAAAACTCGGCGTCAATGACGTAGTGACTCTTTGTTTCGCCTATAGCGTAAGAAGCTATTGAGATTTGAGTCGTTAAAGGGGTAACGAGGCCCGATGAACAATAATTGGACTTAGTTTTCTTGCCGGACAAATGATTCAGCCGAAACTAGAAATTTGGTTGAAGCTCAAAGCTGTTTCTGAAGTCGATTAGAGATTCGGTATTGGGGTAAGGAGACATGTTGGTGTGAGGATTTTTTGGGGGTCAAGGGACAGTTCGAGTTCACAGATGGATTCTGTAGACCGTCATTTATATTTATTGGCAGAGAAGGGGATTCCGAATTAAGAGTAAACAATATGTTTAACAAGCTAATAACAGAACAACCGTAAACGGATAAGTCAACTCGATTTTACGCAAGGGTCCTCTTTTGAAACAGACTATAGGCCAGGTCCGTATCCAGGAATTAATTTCGGAGGCGGTCTTTCCTGCGAACAATTCTAAAATGATATAGATAACAAGTTTCGAAAGTGGCCCCCACTATAAAGCCTTGATCTGTTTATAAATTTTAAAAGTAAAAATATTTAAGTGTCTGGATCAAATATTAAGTTTTTGGGATCCCATCGAAACGTTTGGTCTTGTTTCTTCGTGATTTCTTGAGTAGCGAAGGCTATTTGTAGTTTAGTAATTTCGTTTCATCTTTTATTTCATTTCGTTTCGTCTTTTCTTTACATATACTCAGTACAGTTTTAACCACGCATATGGTAATTGATTGTCATTTATTTTTTCTTCAGGAAATGAAGGCGTTTATTGTGTGGTCGTCAGTACTGCTCCTGTCCCGGGCAAATTGCCAGAGTGTCACCTTCCAAGAGGATGAGGAGAAGACCGACGCTGTTTCTGTTGACAATCCGGATGTAGACGTGGATACACGATCGAAGCCGAATACCAAGTTTTTCCCAGGTAAGCGGAAACATCTTTTTCATGATTGATTTGACAATACAAGATAAGCATGTTAATACATGATATTTTACATTACAATGTCTGAAGGTTCCTAACGTTTGCGTTGAAATGCCACACTCCGTTCACATATTGCTTGAAGAGGACTGCGACAGCGCTGGGAAATGGTTCCATCATAATCAGGGGCGTCAGGTATGGGGGGGGGGGGGGGAACGCCCCCCAATATATTTGGCCAGTACAATAATAATGGCCAGTAAACAATAACCGCAATGGCGTGAAGTGCCGCGATTTTCCGTAAAAACAGTCGGTTTTTTTTCTTGAAAAGAGGCATTTTTTCTGCAAATGCAGTCGGTAAAAACTACCAGCCAGTAGGTATATCCATACCCCCCCCCCCCCCCCCCAAAAAAAAAAAACAAAAAACATTTTGGCCAGTAGCGCATGTGTCCATAGTATTTAACGCTGTAAAATTAAATTAAAAATCAACACATTAGGCAGGATAACTAGGATAATGATTGAACTATTTCCACAAAATTGTTGCTGTCTAAAGTACTCAGTGGACAGCTAGCTTAATTACTTATATTATCAGATGTTGACGTCTCTGTATGACCAGTGTTATCTTTTCAGGTTTTGGTGGTTTCGGTGGTCCTGGAATGATCAACCCCGGATTTGGTGGTTCAGGATTTGTGAACCCCGGATTCGGCGGTGGGTTTGGTGGCGGATTCGCTAGCCAATGTCAAATGTGCACCTTCCAGCCCCAGATTGCCATGCAGTGTTGCCAGACCGGATTCTCTCAGTGCTGCTTTGGATTCGGAGGCGGATTCAACAATGGATTTAACAACGGATTCGGCGGTGGATTTAATGGTGGTTTCGGTGGAAATGGTAAGAACTTTTCGTATAGGCTAGACCAGACCAACCTTGAATCCTGTTATTCAAATCAATCAAACCTTTCGAAAATATATCTCCTCAGCAAGGTCGGATTATGTCTCGTCCGAGAGCCTTCTGACCTTCATTAAAATTTAGCTAAATAAATTGATTGATGGAGTAAAAAACACAAGGGTCCTTCTTACCATAAAATTATCTTACTTCACCACCTGAACCCAAGCAATCTCGTTGTTTCAAATCCTCCGCAAGAAGCACAGTTCTGTTTTATACATTATATTTTGTACTCCTCAGTTCTGAGGGAAATAAGTAAATAAATAAATAAATAGACAATTATTTGGCTCTCTGCAGGTTTTGGTAAATTAGGGCTTGACTTTGCCCCTGTCCGATCAAGGATTTTTGCGCCGCCGCGTCGGGTGACGTCGCTCATGAAGCACGCCCATTTCCGCGGTACATGACAATGCGTTTGTCCGTTTACTTGCTCAGAAGGAAAGATCCTCTTGGATGAAAGCTACTTGACAACGCTGCTCGGGTGACCGATTCCTCGAGAAATTATGGCTTCGTCACTGACGCAGCCAGGAGGGACATCAAGAACAAATAATCACAAGTCAGTGACGAAGCCAGTGACCGAGGACTCCTCGGGGAAGTGAATGGAATGGCGAGAATAGAGGGAGTTACTCCACGCGGACTCCGCGTACACAAACAGCGAGAAGACGGGGAATGCTTCCAAAGTGGATTTTGTTCGAAAAAAAAAATATGCAGTTAACGAAATTAGTCTGGATCCACTTTAGTTTTGGTTTCGTTTATTCTGATTGTTTTTAATTAATTTTACATTGCACCAACACAAGCAAAAATAGATTCCCCTCCAAATAAGAAAGGGAATCCTTTTTGATGATGGTAATGATAATGGAGCATTTTCCCGTCCGTAGGGACTCGCGAGAATACGGGGGTGAGTCCCCGGGACAAACAAAAACGAGGGGACTCCCCAAGTGGAGTCCTTGGGGAACGACGAGGATACGCCTGAAGTGTGTCTTCTTATCTCTCCATCACGACCGTGCGGAGTCGAATATGTTCCCGATACCGTGCCCGATGCAAACGAGCCGAGGGTAGGAGCTACGCGGAACATCACAATTCGTTACCCCGAAGTTGTCTACCATTGTGACGTCAAATGTGACTTGCTGCAAACCAGGTCCTCCGCGCCTGCCACAACCTTTCCTCTGATGTGCGCTGCTGCGAAGAGGGAAGTAGACGGGTCTCAATCAACTCGAAGCTCAGCAAGTACCTCTAGCTCCGCTCAGTTTTGTCGGGGTAACCAGAAGTCCCCGCGTTTTTGTTTGTCCCGGGGACTCACTCCCCGCATTCTCGCGAGTCCACACAGGCGGGGAATGATTCGATCATCATCACCATCGTAAAAAAGGACTCCCTTTCAGATTCGGAGGGGAATCAATTTTTGCTGGTGTTGGTGCAATTTAAAATTAATTAAAAACAATCAAAATGAACAAAACCAAAAATAAAGTGGATCCAGACTAATTTCGTTAACTGCATATTTGTTTCGAACAAAGGCGATTTTGGAAGCATTCCCCGTGCTCTCGCTGTTTTTGTACGCGGAGGTCGCGCGGAGTGACTCCCTCTATTCTCTCCGTTCCCTTCGATTCACCAAGTAGTCCTCGGGGTACGTCGAGAATACGCCTATAGTCGCTGCATGCGATCAAAGACGGAGGTTCTATTGGATTATTTGTTATCGGTGACATCTACTATTTTCCTTCTCTCCGGATGTACTTCACACCGGATAAGGACCAGTTTATGGCCTTGCACAGACGAAAATGGTCGTGTGTTCGCGGAACGGAATTCCTTCCCGGATTTTTTGGCACCATCATCAAGTGCCTAAAACTTTAGAGTTTTTCGTCTTGTAATAAAGGGCACAGAATAAAATATCCAAATATCGTGTTCGCACTATTGTCAACCCAATCTTTGTTTGATGCCTTTTTATTTGGGGAAACCTTCGGTAAACAAAAGATAAGGAGGCCTGAATAGGTTGAGACAATCAGAAAGTGTTCGAATTAAAGCTGCATTCCTAGCTAATAAATAAAGCACACAGCCTATTGTGAAGCAAATATTTTTTATAGTACAGGACGTGGAACCCCCTTTGACGATTTGGCTTATCTTGCGCTAAGATAGGGTCTTCTAATCGTTTTTGAACTTTTCGCTGTTCCCCGAGGACTTCACTTGAGGAGTCCCCGTGTTTTTGTTTGTCCCGGGGGACAAACGGGGGACAAACATCACCATCATAAAAAAGGACTGGTGTTGGTGGAATGTAAAATGAATTAAAAAGAATCAGAAAATACAAAACCAAAAATAAAGTGGATCCAGACTAGTTTCGTCAACTGCATATTTTGTTTTCGAACAAAATCCATTTTAAACACATTCCCGTGTTCTTGTTGTTTTCCTAGGCGGAGTCCGCGTGGAGTGACTCGCTCTGTTTTTGCCGTTCACTCAGTCCTCGGGGAACGGCCAGAATAAGCCTCAAGTGTTGCACCAACTGCATCGTTCGGACACATTAGATTATAGTCCGACCGCCAGGTCCTGAAAATGTGACACCCCCCTAACCCAAACGGTACAGTAGGTTTAAAAGTGGATTCCGACCAAATCGAACACGCTGATTCCGAATATGCCGGGAACTGGTTCCGGAAACGATGGCTTAAAGTAGAAATGAAGCTCGATGCTGTTCCATTATTTCCTCTCTATAAGAAGTATCGCTCTCAAACACAATAGGTTGAAATATTGATTCCGAACAAATCGAACCCGCTGATTCCGAATATGCCGATAATAAATTCCGAAATAGGTGGCTTAAAGTAGAAATGAAGCCTGATGCTATTCCATTATTTCTTCTCAGTAATGAGTATAGCTATCAAACACAGTGTTTGAAAAATGGATTACAACCAAATCGAACCCGTTGATTATGAATAAACCGTTAATAAATAAGTAGACCTGAAACCTGATAAGTTATTCTCCTCCTCAGAAACAAGTGCCATCATCTGGTATAGTGGGCTACTGTCGGCAGAAAAGTTATTCTAACCAAATTGAACCCGCTGATTCCGTGTGCCAGGAATAGACACTCGTTGATTAAGGATGTGATGCGAGTCTGTTACAACTGGTTCAAATAATATGCTCGTGTATTGAAAATACTGAAATGTCGCACGAAATATCTAAAGCACAAAAAGACGAGTTGAATGGGACACACAAATCTCAAACTTTGCCAACGTTGCTTCACAAAATCAAATTCCCTATTCTTCATCCGAGTCGACAGAGCACCTGCCCCCATACGAACATTTTCGTGGTAACAATCGAGGTAGTGTAAAAACGAAGTCTTGTACCCCTCCTGTACGTAAGAAATTAAATTGTGCAAACTTCGTCGGGTGCACCCGAGAAGTTCAAGTCTTGTCGGTACAACAGGTTAATTAACGTCCATTCGTCTTCACATCAGGTTCTTTAGTACCATTTACTACACCTTCTACCATTTACCACAAACCTGCATTGTTCACATTCAAGTAACTGTTCACATAATAAACACACCAGACAGACTGAGTTGCAACCAAGGCCGTATCCAGGGGGGGGGGGGGTAGGGGGGGGACTGACCCCCCCCCCCCCCGAAACATACACAAATCTTAATTTGTATAAGCTTTCCCTCTGATCTATGTGTTTTTTGTACTTTCTTGTCCGACTCGCAGGCAACCCCACCCCACCCCGAAATAAATTCCTGGATACGGGCCTGGCTGCAATCATGGGTAAAAATCATCGAATGACCATGCCAAGTTCAGCTACATTATTTCCCCTGTTAATAGTCAGAAATAAAATATTTTGTCTTTTACGGCGTTCTCTGAGTAAGTAGCAAGAAAGTCTGATCTTTAGTTGCTTTTACTGTCATGTTTGTTTCGCAATTTTATCTCCTCTTCCATGTCTTCTACGTAAAATTTTATTTATCCCTCGCACATCATCTTGGAGGGGTAACTAGCTGATCAAGAAAAAAACCCGAAAATCTCATTTTTTCTATTTTACTTGGAAGGAATGTTTATTTTTAAATCCATATATTTAAATCCTGATTTTGGTTAATAATCCTTAGCCAATCTCTCTTGACAAAAATATAATGAAAAATATAATGTAAACAAAAAATATGAAAACTAATTAGCGGCGATTCTTGCTTGTGCGCACTACCTGTTGAGAAATTCTCAACTAAAATAGGTATTTTTCGAGAAGGGGTCTAACACTTCCAAAAAGCAAGTATAAACAAAAACAAAAAAGTGTTTTTAGGAGTTAAGCCAGCGTCGGATACCACCGTTCCAAGCATATGCTGAATCAGGATTTTTTGGCCTACAAAATGGTATCGTCAGACTGACTGTACCTTTTGGGTCGGGTGTTTTCGAAACTAAGCGTCTTTTGACGAGCTGGCGGTCGGACTATTAGCTATTGGGGAGAAAAGAAGGTTTATAGGAAAAAATAGGTTAAAGAATGGCCCTTACTTTTGCCCAATGTGTGGAAAGGTGGATGAGGATGTGTTCCACTTTATGTGTGAATGTGAAGGATTGAGTGATTAAGGGTCGAATTATTTGGGGTGGGAATTACTAGGGAGGAGTGGCTACTCGAAAAAATTGGAAGTACAAATATGGGGGATATTCGTAAGGTGGCTAGATTCCTCCGTGTTGGTTTGTCCCATAGAGAGCGATTTTTGTAGTTTGTTGTGTTTTTTCTTGTTTTGTTGCCATGACCCCAAGGGTTTTTTCGCGCAATAAATTCATTCATTCATAAGATCCGCTACAACGCGATTTAGTATTCTGTTGTTCAGTGATAACTATTCTTGTCTGCTATGGTGATCACAAAAGTATATCATTCGCCATTCGGTTCCATCCTATAACAGCTATATTTTACAGGAGGTGGTTTTGGTGGAATCAAGCCTGGTTCCTGCCCATCCGTCCTCGATAGCCTCATCAACCTCCGTCGTCGCAGACAGGCCGTCGACTTCGCTGATGGAAGTGCCGCAGATGCGACAACAGCTGCCGAAGGTGCTAGTGAGAACCGCGCCGAGTCGGCGCGCTCCATTGACGGTAATGGTGGCGAACCAAACACCCGGATTTTCGGCGCACTCTTTGGTCAGAAATGCCAGAGCGACTTTGAATGCCCAGGAGCTAAAAAGTGCTGCACCACCGGTCTGGGCCTGATGGCTGTGTGCAAGAACGCAGTATTGCTATAGTTTAAACAACGAGTCTAATTTATTTTTATACAATTTTATTATTGAGAGTATATTTGCACTCCATACCTACAGTTTTGGTGGTACTTGTGGAAGCCTAGGACATGCCTAGGAGTGAGAGGGCAACGGCATCGCTTCGTTCCCTGTTGCCATTTTCAAGTTTTCTGGATGATACACTATAAGTAAAAAAAAAAGTATTTCTTGTGAAATCCAAGAATTGCCAATTTGCGAGACCTCTTTTCTTTGAATTATATTTCAGAAGGGTCGTGCTGTTAAAGCAACATGAAGTCGAAAGTAAAGATCGAACTCTGAACTCAGAATACCAAGTAGTAGCGCCAAGACTTGAAAAAAGTCGCAAGCACTTGAGGGGGTGTCACTATGGGTGGGTGGGGGGCCTCCCCCCAAAAGGTCTTGAAAAAGTACTTTCGTCGGGCGAAGCCTGGTGAAAGTTCACTAGTTTGTCGGCGCGGAGCATCGGCATTCAATTTGTTATGCTATTGTCGGGCGTCGGTCAACTCGTCAGTCAACTCGTCAACTCAACTCTAAGAAATATCGGGTTCGTTTTACACGTAACAAATCAAGCTCTGTACAGTCTTGTTGGGCAAAACACGCAGGACTAATCAAATGCTGTATGGTTTTATCGGGCGTCGGTATTCTTGTCGGCACATCGGGTTCTTTTTACAGGTAAAAATTCTGTAAATATTTATCGTGCGCATCTCGACTCGAAAGTTTAAGTTTCGTCGGCACATCGGCTTCTATTTACACGTAAGAAATAAAGTTCTTTACTGTTTTGTTGGGTAAAACCCAGAAGATATCGACTTCTGAATGCTTTTGCCAGGCGTCTGTATTCTTGTCGGCACACCATCGGCCTATTTTTGTACGTAAGAGATCAACATTTGTCGGGCACCGGGAAAGCGTCTCGTCGGCAGATCGTGATCTTCCTACACATAATAAATCAAATTTCGTGAACTTTTGTTGGACCAACCGGAAAGTTCTCGTCGGGCGAATTCAGATTTTTCTACACACAAGAAATCAAATGACTGCAAAGTTTGTCGAACGAAGACCGAAAATTAAAGTTTCGTCGGTTCATCGGGCTCTCTTGCAACTACTTCTTTTGCAGTAAATTCAGAGCAAATATACTTTGTGCCTATAGTTTGCTGTGGATGGCCACTACTTTTTTGGCTGAATTTCTGTGATTTCACAGGTAGTAACTTGCTTCTATTAGGGATCGTAAAAAGTCGCTCTTCTCATTCGCGTTTCCAAAAGTTTCACCTGCGGCGCATATCGTAGTATTCTCTATTTGGAAGAAAGGTGTTTCATTTCGTTGGCGTTTTAGTCATAATTCGTGGGGGTTTGGAAGCTACAACTTATATCAATCAAATTCAGTCCAAATAGCAATTACAATTATTTACGCACTATCTTATTCACTTGTTAAAGAATGGGTACAGGTGGTGTGTTTGGAAGGCTACCGAAACTTTTCTTCTTTATTTTATAAAAGTTGGTCATCTTTTTCTACAAAATTAAAACTGGTTTTTTTACTTTAAAATTAGAAACCAACTGCGAATTATTGAAAGAAATGGGGAACCCAAGGAGGCATTTGGAAAACTGGAAATATGATGTTTTAATAGCAGATATGTTGCAAATTACGATTATTGCAGCAAAAGAACATGAGGTAAAGCAACGGCGGTGAACAATGACCCGAGGATGTTTTTCCTGTATCGTCCATGAAACGAATTAAGGGGCCAAATGCCTTTCTTGTATATGATTGACAATTACAGACTGAGAAACTTTAGCTGACGATGCATATGGGGTCCCTAAGCACGTCACTAAATCACATTCTGAAAAAACAATCCCTCTACCACAATCAAGACGTTCATTTCCTTCCACGGAATGTGTTGGCAGGGCAACGGCGTTTTTATCGGCAAATTTTTTAGTCCGCCGGCTTGTTTTCCAGCTTGGCACTCAGGACTCACCAACGGACAGACCGATAGACTAGAAGCCATCCAAAAAAGGGCTGTTAAGATTATGCTCGGCCCGGGTTATCTTTCTTATGAGGATGGCCTGTCAAGCTTGAACTGCCAACCCTTGCTGAACGGCGGCACTAACTGACAAAAGCGTTCGGGAGCAAGTGTCTGGCCTCCCATGCTCATCGTGCAATTCTACCTGATTTTGTTACTACAGCAAATAGCAGGCCTAATAAGCGACAGAGACAGAGGGACGCTAATTCCCAGAGACTAGAAAGACCACCCGTAAACTCGAGAGATCGTTACCTGAAATCTTTTGTACCCTATTTTACCCAATATTTATTCTAGTTAAGTCAAATTATATTTTCAAGTAGTACGTGTAGAAGAAGTTAAGTCAAATTATATTTTCAAGTTGTACGGGTAGATGAAATGTCTACTTATGTAATTGTCATATGTTATTTGTGTGAATGACCATCCAGTGCTAGCGTGTATAATACAAGCTATTAAGGAAATAAAGTACATTATTATAAACTGGACGTCCCCTCCCCACCCCAAAGGTGAAAGGCTAATGACGCCCCTGGTGACAGTAGCACCACTAACGATATAGATTGTTCCTAAGGCGTATTCTCGCCGTTCCCCGAGGAGTCCTCGGGGAGTCGTAGGGAACGGCGAGAATAGAGGGAGTCACTCCACGCTGACTCCGCTCACAGAAACAGCAAGAACACGGGGAAGGCTTCCAAAATGGATTTTGTTCGAAGAAAAAATATGCAGTTGAGAAAACTAGTCTAGATCCACTCTATTTTTTATTTTGTTTATTCTGATCGTTTTTACTTAATTTTACATTGCACCAACACCAGCGAAAATTGATTGCCCTCCGAATCTGAAAGGGAGTCCTTTTTGATGATGGTGATGATAAACGGAGCATTCCCCGTCCGTGGGGACTCGCAAGAATACGGGGAGTGAGTCCACGGGACAGACAAAAACGCTGGGACTCCTCAAGTGAAGTCCTCGGTGAAGGGCGAGAATACGCATCTACTGAAACTCAATCATTCGTGCAGTGCTGGCTCTGATAACTTTATGGTCCGATCACAGCAAAAAAAATGGATACCAATCCCCCTGTTTCCTCAGTGTGTGCAGACTGCATCTTAGTTGTAGGCTACTAGAATTTACTAAGCCCGCAAGTTTGTCTCGCTTTAAATTTCGTGAGCGCACTGGGCGGAGCTACAAAGTAAGGCCTGTTTCCGACGAATGGAAAACACAGGTCTGGGCACTACTCCTTAGTGTGTTATCTTCTGGTTCGTTACTTTACTTCAGATTTCGAAGTAAAGTCAGAAACCAATCGTACTCCTTTTGATTTAGCAAAAGGGGAATCTGAATTAGTGTCAGGATTTAATATGGAGTATAGAAGAGTCGGGTTTGCTTCAGATTTTGAAGTAAAGTAACGAAAGGATTTTAACATCTCTTAAAGTTTAACCGAAAAGGGCTGGGATAGGGCAATCTGGTTACCTATCACTTATCACTAAGTTGACTTGAAGACCCGCTGAAAATGCGTCACTTCGTTGTTCGGCTATCAACGATTCAAATAGTGGAATTTCCGTGTGATTTGTGGTACCTCCCAGCGTTTGTATTTTTGTCGTATGCATTACGATAGTTACGAGAAGTACTTATTATTATTTTTTTGTGTTCAGGCACTAAGCAATCTTCACCAATCTCACCACCTGCCCACTGAAAAGCCGTATTTGTGTTGAGATTAAAATTTCCCGCGTCATAGTGGAATTTGCGTTATGGGGACGGCCGCAGATATTTTGAATGTTAGAACTAGTGTAGACGATGGAAAAATAAAAAAAAATCCCCTTTCAGAATCCAAATAATTCAATGTATTTAATTACATGACACAAAAATAATTTGGCTTTTCAGTTAAACTTTAAAGGCCAAGCCAAGCTTAGAGCGTGCTCCATCCTACTTACCGTAGTTACTACGCATGACGTCACGAATTCTGGCTTTTCGCCGTCAAAGCTGGAACGATTTTTCTATTTTCCAGCAGGATTTCACGCCAGGGGCGAATACGACCAATCACGTGACAGAGATGTTTAGTTACTACGCTTACTACGGTCCCGAGCATGGTAAGCAAATAGTAACTATTAGTTACTTTACTATTCCGACAAGGTTGGAACGGTCAGCGTAGTAACTTTTCGTAAGGATGGAACAGATGGAACCAGGATGGAACGGAAATAGTAACTATTAGTAACTATTGTTAGAAGGGTGGAACACGCTCTTAAACTCTATGGTTTTCAGTTGGTTTCGCGTTAACTTTAAAGACAATGGAACGAGGTCCAGTAGAAAAGTTTCTGTATGTACTTCTGGAGGTTGAATCAACTTCTCTACTGCATCATGATCTTGAGTTCCTCTTAGAGAAAGTGGTGGACTGCATTCAGTCGACCTTAAACGCTCGTAAGTCCAGTCTTTATCGCTCACGAGAGTTAGCCGAGGCTATTTTTGCTTGATGCCTGATGTGTTTATTTACACATTTGTCATTGTGATTGATTCCCTCTGTTAACATGTATCTCAGAAAACACACTTTATTCAAAGGTTTATTTTTTTTGTTATGATTATTGGAATAAATTTAACAGTTTCCCCTCAAAACTTCTTGGGATTAACTTGAATGGAATATCTCAGTAATATGCAGATTATCCTGAATTATTCAGACAGCTAAACATTGTGAAACATTATCTCAGTGATGGAACCAGACAATAGAACTTTTGATGTTGGCTAAACACTAAAAGAAGAAGTACGGTATAGGATTCCTTGCTATTCGCACCACATATATATTTGCACCATCCCTAGTACACTTTGTCTAAAGACTAAATCTCAAGGATCGGGCTTGGAACATCGAAATACATCCACCCTGACCAAATTAATTCTTCTTCTTTATGTTTGGCCTCTTGGAAGGCATGGCGCTCCACTTAAAGGCGATTCTGGTAATCTTTTGGATTCTCTTTCCAAAAAGCAAAACAAAAATCCGCTGAGCGCAAGAACAAACATAAAGTAGTTGCACCTCATTTGCACCTTTACAATTTCTCGCTGACATGCCAAAATCACTTTCCACTCACGAAGTTGATTTGCTTTCCAAGGGCTGGCGGAAACTAGTAGAGTGCGGGAGCAGCTTTTGAAAGCAAAGCGAGTCTTAGCCGAAGTTGCAAAAGCTAGCGGAGCTTTCCAGACCTCCAGAATCACCCTTTTGGCCTATTCCTTTTTGCTGTCTGGCAATAGGACTGTTAAGGACTGCAATGGTTTTCTTTTAATGTTGTGGTGATTGATGGAACACTTGTAGCAGACTTCGGTGGCTTATCCGTTTGGTCATACTAAATGGTCAAGCTCCATACATCGGAGGAATGAATGAATTGCTAGTATGACATGTGTTTCTGCATCTCTTGGTGGTGGTAGTTGTTTGATGAGGGAGGAGGTGGTTTTCTGAAGTAGGAGTGAGGCAAAGGATTTTTTGACCTGCTGTCTTTCGTTTGTTGGTGGTAAATGGTCTTGTCCTTTCTCAAACAGAGCCGACACAGTGGTGATATTGATACACTTCCATCTGCACTGAGGATTTTGTAGTGGTACGCTTGGTAGTTTAGGATGTTGGTATTTGCCCTTATATGGTGGTAGAATGTTGTCAAATGTTGGGATTGGGAGGGTGATAGATTTGGCTCCTGATGGGGGTCCTTGGATTTGTTTTAATGATTCCTTATTATGTCTCTGATAGGGAGGGGTCATCCACTTTCAAGGGGGTTCAACAGAGCTTTTTTAGCTGCTGTGTTAACAAGTTTGTTTCCGGTATTCCCAAATGGCTTGCAATATACTGGGAAATGGTTTTGTTTCCTTGCTCATGGATATGTTTGAGGAGACTTGCTGTATCGTGCAGATCTAAGTCTTGAGATGGGAAGGTGGGGCGTTCGAGGAGTGAGAAAGGCGGATTTTGAATCTGAATATGACAAGGTCTGTCTTTGACAGTTTGATCTTCAAGATTAGTTCTAGAGGAATGTTGATTGCTTTTATTTCAGCACTTAAGATGCTCGACTCTTGTGATAAGTTTTCCATTGCAAAGAGTTTCTTAGTGGGTAGGTACGCAGCTGCTCCAGTTAGGCCAGTTTCAGATTGACCCATCTACATATATTGGACTATTTTGTTTATAGACGGTGGAAGATATGTGGTGAACGTGTGTTGTTACCACGTTGGAGAGGAGGTCAGCCTGATTAGTAAGTAGGAAAGTGGTTCTGATGACTGGGTCTTGGCGCGTCCACGGCGCTGCATCTTCTGTTTTGGGAGTTTGTACTAATTCTGTGGTTGGGAGCATGTTTTGGTGGGTCCACAATTTGGCCAAGAGGGATGCTCGCGGCTGGTGGCTTATTCGCGTAGGTGTATGTAGAATGCGATGGGGAGGGGTTTCAAGCTTTGTCAGATGGCGTACCGTGAGCCTCTGCCTTGTGAGATCTGTGGTGGTAATCCCTGCTTTGCTGCACAGAAATTGGGTTTGGGTTCCTGTTGCGATTCTCAGTGCTGTATTTTACACAGTTTCAAGCTGACGAAAATGTCGTTTTGCACATGCCCTAGACTATCAGTCCGTAGTCTGTTTGAGAGTGGATGCACACCTTGTAGAATTCGATGAGGGTTTTATCTGACACCCCCATGGGGTTCCTGCTAGGCATAGTATGATTTTCATTTTTCGATGACATTTCGTGGTAATATCTTGGATATGGGGTTGGAATGTGAGTATATATTTCATTCACGGGCGGTGGTGCAAACAGCAAGGTATCCTGTACTTAGTAAAACAGATTGGCAAAGATTCAGACATGGATTGAAAAAAAGAAAGCAGGATTTGAATTAAAGGTTTGAGTCTTAGATGTGGTCTAAATTTCTATGGGACTTAAAAGTGTAGTACTGACTGCACTCAGTAATTCAAATAAGTAAATCAGATTTAAGCTACATTCTAAACACTGTTATTTATTTAAATCTTTTTTTGTTTTTATGGCACTTGCCCTTCGGCCAAGTACCATATAGCAATTGCAATTTCTGTCCGTCCGTCGGTCTGTCGGTCCGGGTTTTCTAGTTCGGGCACTTCCACATAAGCTAAGACGATGAAACTTGGCAGGCGTATCAGGGACCGCGAATTATTAAATTGGAAATAACCACTTTTCCGATCCGAGCATCGTGGAGGGAGTGGACGGAAGGGGAATCCGGATCCTGAGATATTTATAACTCTTGAACGGGTGATCGGATCGGATCGCGTAGTACTGATGTACTAGGACGATGCAAGTGGGCTGACACACCAGGGACTTGAACAAACTGACTTGACAATAATCGTTTGCATGATCCGATCATCATGGGGGAATCGAGGGAGGGGGAATTCGGAATCGTGAGCTTTTATAACTCTTGAACGGTTGATCGGATCTTAATGAAACTTGGTATTTGGAAATACGTCATGTCTCAGACGATCCGAAGTAAATCTGGACCGGATCCGGTGACTTCGGGGGAACTGGAAATCATGGAAACGCTTAGACTGGAGGGACCAGGATTAAACTTGGTGGGAAGAGCAAGCACAAGTCCTAGAGACATCATTGAAATAACAGGACCGGATTCGGGAACTATGGGGAAGTTGGGGGGGGGGGGAGGGTCCGGATTTGTTATTATCCGTGAGCTCGGTACTTCCTGATGTACTAGGACAATCAAGGGAGCTCGGGGAGGGTCCGGATTTTTTATTATCCGTGAGTCGTTTGAATGATCCGATCATCGTGGAGGAGTGGAGGGATCGGGAATCCGGAATCTTGTGGCATTCATAACTGTCGAACAGGAGATCTTATTTGAATGAAACTTGGCAAGTGAAAAGAGGTGTTGTGTCAGATGTTCCAGACCGGATCCGATACTTGTGGGGGGGGGGGGGGTAAAGGGGGACACCGGAATATTCGTGAAACCCCTAACGCCGAGAGAATCGGGATGAAATTTGGTGGGAAGAACAAGCATAAGCCGTAAATAGATTCTTCACAGAACCACATCATATCGGGGCTTTTTAGGGGGAGTTTCCAGGAATTCGGGTGATCCCAAGCTTAGCGACCCGAATAAATAGACTAAAGTGAATTTCTGTTCCTGGATCCGGTCATTTTGGGGGGAGATACGGGAAGGGAAATCCAGAAATTACCGACTTGCGTAGTTTGCGAACGGGTGGTCCGGTTCGAGTGAAACTTTATGGGTGATAAGAACTAATGAGCTAGATATGCAAAATATGTCTCCGAAGAGCATGCGCCATTGGCTGGGGTAGCTGGAGGGGGAGGGGGGGAAGGACCGTGAACTTTGTGACGTGGTAAAAAACCAAACGAATGGGCCGACTGGGATGCAAGTTAGACAGTACCTAGTTTCTGCTGCCTAGTTTGTTATTCGGCGTCCGGACCGGATCCGACAACGGATAGGAGGAGGATCAGGCAGAAACCGGAAATTTGCAGATATGTTCCGATTCGAGTCAAGCTTGAAGGTCCGGACCGGATCTGAACACGGGGGGGGGGGGGGGGGGGAGGGGGTACCGGAGTTTCCCGAAAAAAGCTTCGACCTGAGTGAAACTTGAAGCCAGGACGAGAAGATGCCTTAGATAATCTGTATGTGTGGCTGAACCAGATTTGGCCCTGGCATGGAAGTTTGACGGCGAGGCGTACCGGCAATTGTACGGCACTCCTAGAAATCAAACTAGTATGGTGAAACATTTGCCATAGATTATCCGAGGCGATTCCGGGTCGATCCTAGGGGGGGGGGGGGGCTGGAGGGTAGATTTTTTGACGTTCTCGTATAGTGTTTTTTTGTACAACCTACTAGTAACAAGTGCCATGTGAGCTCGTAGCTCTCCTATGTAGAAAAAACTAGTAAACAGTAGGCTAATAGATAGGCTTACATAAGCCATTTTAAATCTGATGTTATAACCTCTTAATTTCCAGATGCATTAGACGGAGCTGATACCTCTTCTTATACTGAATTTCTGAAACGATTGTTTACTTGCAAAGCTAAAACTGTTCCATCTGTCATTTCTGCTTTTGGATGTCGCCTCTTTAGTGCTTTCTGTGGGATGTTAGCAGAAAATGAAAATGATCAAATGGACCTTCATCTATTACTGAAAGATGTTGGTATTGAGATCATAGAAGCTTTAGAAGCCTCAAAAATAGTGGTTGATGCTGATAATGCTCATGTTGTCCTAAGTGCACTCGCAAGTTTTATTGCCATATGTGATGATGTAGATCTTAGAAAGGTCCATGAAATCCTGTTGAAGCAGTTTGGATGTGTGCCGCAGATGCAAGAAAGAGACGTTTTGAAGTCCCTAAGTCTGGGGCTTGTTAAACAAATAAGAAACAACCCATCATATGCCAGTTCTATGCTTGATGGTGTGAAAAGTCTGGGAACAGAACCTTTCCTAAAGTTTTCTGTTATGCTTCTCCGTGACTTGATGTCTTTCCATTCGCATAAGTCTGCCAGTGGTAACACTTTCTCACTGATGCTAAGGGGTGGTCCTAGTGAAGAGCAAACTTCAAGCAGGGATTTGAGTAACTTGTATGAGAGTATGCTTTCAGTTGCAACAGAAGTGTGCAGGAGCAATACGGACCAGTCTAGGATATTAATAGCTCTTGAAGTAGCAATTTTGGTTCTGATGCAACCTCAGTTTGACATTCATAGGCTCTGCCAGCTATATTTGGACTTGAGCAAGCAGGACTATTTTGAAGTGATGGTAAGGGCTTCTGCTAAGTGCTTAGAGATTGCGGCTAGGCACGACCACGAGGTACGTGGCTACTTAACAGAGGCTCTGGTCCTGCCTCTCTCATGCTGTGATGGTTGGCCAGCTAACAGTGGTACCAAATTAGACAAGCCCATGGATGATGTTGTTGGTGGCATGAAAAACTGCTTCAAGAACAGTAGTCATTCCAGTCGACTCGTTTCCCTGTCTGTAAGTCTTCTTGGACAGCCAGTTCTGAACTATCTTGAGAAGGTAATGTGGATTGTAGACCTTTCTGATCATTATTTTTAAGTATTGGCTTCGATTATTTTGGTCGAGATGAAAGCGGGTCGAAACATACAAAGCTCATGTCGGCTTTAAGAATCTCACCTGTTTCCATTTGTTTCAGTTGGTAGCCCATTTTAAAATCGTTCCTTTTCTCCACATGGACTATATCCCATAAAAAAATAAAAATAAAGAAAAGGCCGCGTTTTCAAGTTTCATTGGCTCTTGGCAAGCTATATTCTTCCCTCTGTGAACTCTCTGTTCTTTTCCTATTTGGAGTTTTAGAGAAAAAGGATATTGAAGTTATGCGATCCTCTTACTTTCGTTTTTTTAAATTCCTTCTGTTTCTCCCTCCTTGGCAAAGAAATCCTAAAATTATTAGTAAGTGTTCTCTGCCGGATATCACTAAGAAATTGCCTGGTCTCCACAGAAAACTGTCCGAAACGGCGTACGGGCTCTGTCACCCTTCTCGTGGTTTTATTGGTCTGTATGACTCCTAAGTAGTTTTTTCTTCGTATGAGGTTTGTTTTCCCTAATCATGTCTTCTTATTTTCTTTCGTACTACACTATTTTTGGTTAGAATTAGAAATAAATAATTATTATTATTATTATGTGTACTGCAATTCATTTTTATCAACCAATCAAATTATTACACCAAATAGTTTAAATCTTGAAGAGCTAGTTAAGTGCTTCACTGTCAAAGTCTACGTAAATGCATTTTTGTGCTGCATATTTGTGTACCATGAATGTTTGAGCTTGTCACAGAAGTAGAATTGTGTGCTACACGCTCAACCCACAAGTTGCAACTCAAAGAAATGTGTTTTGTCTTTGTTTTTGGCGAAATATAAATGGCTAAAAATAAAAATAAAACATAATTAAAATATTAATAAACGAAACTTCCGGCTTGCTATTCTGTACTAGGAGGATCCTCAGTTTTATTTCCATCTGCTTCATAAGGTAGCTAATTTTATTATTTAGACCTGAATTTGCGTGAATTTTCTTTGAATTGTCCGCCAAATTCGCTCCACAAAATCGAAAATCACCTCAACAGTTTTTGTGAAAATTCGAGCCACAAAAATCTTGCTGATAGTGGAAGCACACTTGTAGGGCGCACAGATGAACGCAGAGACAATCTGTTCCGAGTCACAGACTCTTTGGGGTTTCGCTGAAAATCGTCTGAAGTTCGTCGGAAAGTTTGCTAGCTACACTTATGTTTTCATTCGCCACTGTAACAATACCCGACGTAGAACTTTAAAGCAGCCACGACACCCGTCTTCATGAAACACATTCTTCTTTGCACAATCTTAACATCTCCGAACGATTAAAGTTTAACTGAAAAGGGCAGAGATGGGACATTCTTGTTACCCCTCACCTATCCTCTTAAGGAGGCTTGAAGACGCGATGAAAATGCGTTACTTCGTGGCTCCGCTATTCACGAAAAATCATTTTTCAAATAGTGGAATTTCCCTGTCAGATTTGTGCTACTACCTGTGTCGTATGCTTGACGAAAAAGATTTATGACATTTTTTTGTTCAGGCACGAAGCAGTTTTCACCAAGCTCATCACCGCCCACTGAAAAGCCGCGTTTGTGTTCACATTCAAATATTCCGCTTCATAGTAGAATTTGCGCTGTGAGGACAGCAGTGGATGTTCTGAACCTCACTACTAGTGCAGATAGTGGAAATAAAAAAATCTCTTAGTAGAATCTAAATTACTTGTGTATTCACTTAAATGATACAAAAATAAGTTTGCTTTTCAGTTAAACATTAACAGAAATGACGCGTCGTAATTAAATTCGTTCATGTTTTCAGGGATATAGACTTTGGCATAATACAAATAATAATAAAATAATAATTTATTGGAAAAGCCTAATACGACCATACAACGCGGCGCCGACAACAATTTATACCACTAAAAATGAAAACACAAACTATTTTCTTCTTTTCATTGCATTCAAAACGAAAAAAACGATCTTACGAATTACACTTTTATTTGTCGACTTTAAATACCAGGAAAAAGAAGGGCATTGTGGCCGGGAAAAGGACAAGCCAAATTGGAAGTTTCGTCGGTAGACTTTAATGAAGGACCTTGAAAAGCAAAGTTAGGAAGGATTTCTGTGTCAGCTAATTCAAGGAAATATTTGTACTTTGGGTATCAGTAGTCCAGGCGGAAGAAAATCGGCCATTCTTTGCTCTGTCTGCTTTCTTTTTGATTTATTTACTTTAGTCATTTCTCTCTATGTTCTTTTTAGGAAGCTGCATCATTGCTTTTACCTCTTCTTCTCCATGTATCCGCCCACATCCGAAACCAGACGCAAGATGGTGTTTTCTTACAAGTGCCGCTACAGTGTCGAATTCTTGAGCTTGCCTGTCATTTAGCCACGATTTGTGAACTTAAATGGTGGGATGGCGTTAACCAGACTGATCTCCTTGGTGCGTTGGTGGCCGTATTGAGTTCCCAGCATCATTTGAATGTTCAGGTAAGTTTTGTACCACGTTTTGCACGGTCTTAAGTTGGACTTGTTAATATTAATGCAGTTTTCCCACTTTTGTCAGGCCAGCTTCGAAACCAGACATGCTTTCGGTCATCAAAATGACTAAAATGTATTTAGTTGCGTTTTTTATCTGGATTCTCAGTTCTCCGTTCTCTTTTCTGAATTCTCATTCTCGTACAAATTACCGTTTTTGCTCCTCGGGCTTCTCAATTCTCGCTTTTGACAGAAACATTAATTTGGCAGCTCGTCCGCAACCCGGTATACGTGTGTAGCGGTAGACTATTCAGGGTATACGTGGGTACACAATGGTAGCGCGGAGGCGGTGTATGGCGGTTCTTTACCTTCGGTGGTAGAGCTATATACAACACAGGTTGATTTATAAATGAATGTTTATTTTACCTTTAAACGGTGTTACTATTCCACTCCTAAATACTAAGCCTGATATCGCTTACTAATAATAATCCTCACTGTATGTCGACATCTGCTCTTCAGTTGCACTTTAACTGGAGTCGTACTAACACTGGATACTGTAGACGAAGACGAAGACTAACACCGACGAGTAGATAACACTGACGAATAACTCACTTCCGAAAGACTCACTTACAAAGAACTCCAACTCAAACTCCAACTCCAAAACAACTAACCCGGCGAGTCCCAACTCCTGGCTTTTATAACTTTCCGTGATCCCGGTTAGGGAATTAGCGATCTTGCTAAATACTTGCAATCTTGTTAAAACTTGTGCCAATATTGCTTACTCTGAGTCTGAATGTATTTAGCGATCTTGCTAGATATTTGCAAGATTGCTAACATTTGCAGTCTTGCTAGAACTTGTGCCAATATTGTTTACTCTGAGTCTGAAGATATTTAGCGATCTTGCTAAATCCGCGAGGCCATAAATCTAGCACTCGTCATCTAAATCTTACTCGTGGTGACGTATACCAAGGGAGTTGTGACTTGCTGATCATTACATACAAGTGTTACGAACATCCGTTACAACTCGGCCCACCTTCGGAAAAACAGATCTCCCGATCTGTAATAATTAATTATTCATTACGTACTATATACACAACAGAATAACTATTGATTATATACTTATGGTTAACTACTACTGTCAATATAAATGAATACTGCTACTACTACTGAATGTTAAAATACGAATACTACACTTAATGATTATTACGATACTAATGACGGGGTGCAAACAACACAAGCGTTAACCCTTAGCGCATGAATCTCAAATATGGTTAATTACACGATCATTTACCTTATGTACAAACCTAACCTAATTATGATGAGCACTTATTTTTTAAAATTGGCTCCTCGGACACCGTTTTCGTTCACTCACTAGCTTTTTGTTCGCTGGGATACTTCCACTCTTGTCCATTTTGTAGTATTTGTCCTTTTCCTTTAGATAGATTTCATCTGATTGGTGAAGATAATTGATCATTTTCAGCTCGCGACCATAATGAAGTAGAGGTCCGTTTGGTCGGCCGTTAGATACTGTTCGAATGTAGTAGAAAATTAGAAGGGTTGGATTTTCAGCTCACGACCGAGTAGTAGAGTAGAATGTTCGTTCGGTCGGCCGTTATTTACTGGTCACAGTCTTTAGCCGAAGATAGTTGCTTTTGTCCCTTCCATCCGTGGGAGGAATTTACCTCCACGTAATATTATTGTAGTAGCATGTTTTCTGAGCTACTCTGTCTGTTAGTCTATAAGGTTGTTCGAGGGCTAGTGGTCTAATTGGAGTGTTCCGGGGGCCTTTGAAATTAACAAACACAAATTTTTACGCTAATTTCACTTTTCATTTTTTCTTTAAAAGGCTTCACTTTCTTTCACTTTTATATATGTGCCTTATCTTATTATGCTTCACGCATACTTTGTTCTCTAGCCTATGATAATATTTGTCACTCTTCATCTATATACCTTATTATACTCTCATAGCATTAGTAACATGAATTATAACACTACTTAATCTATACTACTATACAGTTTTGGGCTGGATGTCGTAACACTTGGGGCAGGTGGAGCTTGTCGCAAAAAACAGGGACAACTAAACGTCTTAAACACGGTCAATACAAGTGGCTCCACCTTCTAGGCGCTTGTATTGAGTTTCAAAATTCCTTGTGCGAATAGCCCTTCAAACGACCGCTTTCGCCATACTATTTTACTACTGGCTGTGTGATTGGCTACAATCCACACTTGTGGAAGTCCACAGTTCTCGTCGTCAAATAAAATTCTGTTCCTCTTACTTATTTTCCTCGTTCTAACTTGATTTTCCCACGCTGAACTAGAATGACAACTTAGAAACCGGTGATCCTTCAAAGTTTACAGAAAGATTTCAGTCGGTCTGGCTGAACCTTTTATTTAGTTCCTTAAGTCACCTATCATTTTACTCTTGAATCGGACGTCTAACTACACCAGCAGCGCTAATGTCTGCTGGCAACTCATCATAACTCTCAGAGGAGGGGGAATGCCTGGCTTCAGTGCGTCATTGGCTCCCCTATATTCACCCGAGTCTCGGAATGTATTTAAGTGCGTACTCACACTGCGTGAGCCGCGAACGCGCAATCAACAAATTCTACCGTTCCACAGGTCAGCAGTTTTTTCACAAAACTGATACGGACCTCTGACTGGATCTGGTGTATCACATGCGCGCTATTTCTGGGTCACTATGCTTGGCGGTTATCAAGGAGTATTGTCTCCATGCTTCTCCTACCGCAGAAGGAGGGTATCCTGCGTGCCATTTGGCCACGCCATGCCACCAACTAGGCAAATCCTGCCAACACAACCCAAACTGACGTCTACAAGATTCAACTAGAGCTTGTCGTGCAACACGCGCAACACGAACTCGAATAACCTATAGGGACTAGCAACCGTTCAGACAGCAGACGACATCGTTCGACTGACTTTCCAAGTAAAACATACAGACAGACATCCATCGCGACGAGACCTAACAGTAAACTTACTCACTGAAAACATATAAAATGGCAATCATCGTAATTAACTATTAACTAGACATAATTATGTTACTGAAAATTAAGTTATATATTATACAATAATTATTATGAATTTATTATATGTTATATTTTCACAAATCTAAAACAAATCGAAGAAGTAGGCTACTACTTTTTTTCCAATCACATTTCCAAATGGCTAATCTTGACAAAATAACTTTCGCCAAAGTATTTTTTTTCTTTTTTTCTTCGCCATTCTCCCGTGTTTTTGCGGTTGCTACCGGAAAACAGTTTTTTCCCTTGAACTAAATCATGATATTTATCCTATTTGTATATAGCTCCAGCCGTTCCGAAGACCGTTAGCTGCCACCACTTGTAGCGGTAGAGATTTATAAATGAATGTTTATTTTACCTTTAAACGGTGTTACTATTCCACTCCTAAATACTAAGCCTGATATCGCTTACTAATAATAATCCTCACTGTATGTCGACATCTGCTCTTCAGTTGCACTTTAACTGGAGTCGTACTAACACTGGATACTGTAGACGAAGACGAAGACTAACACCGACGAGTAGATAACACTGACGAATAACTCACTTCCGAAAGACTCACTTACAAAGAACTCCAACTCAAACTCCAACTCCAAAACAACTAACCCGGCGAGTCCCAACTCCTGGCTTTTATAACTTTCCGTGATCCCGGTTAGGGAATTAGCGATCTTGCTAAATACTTGCAATCTTGTTAAAACTTGTGCCAATATTGCTTACTCTGAGTCTGAATGTATTTAGCGATCTTGCTAGATATTTGCAAGATTGCTAACATTTGCAGTCTTGCTAGAACTTGTGCCAATATTGTTTACTCTGAGTCTGAAGATATTTAGCGATCTTGCTAAATCCGCGAGGCCATAAATCTAGCACTCGTCATCTAAATCTTACTCGTGGTGACGTATACCAAGGGAGTTGTGACTTGCTGATCATTACATACAAGTGTTACGAACATCCGTTACACGTGTTATGGATATTGAAGATCCGCACTTTGTTGACCAATCAGGGAGGAGAACGGAGAGAGAATCGAGAATTCAGCATCGAAGCAACTTCTCGATTCTGCAGAATCGCGAGGCTTTCCCCGTTCGCGATTCTGACAAAAACGCAAGAAAAGGAGAATTCGCTTCATCTGAATAGTGCAAAAACGCGAAATAGGAGAATTGCGAGGAGAATCGCAAGGAGAATTCGGATCAAAAAGGCAACTATTGTATGCCTGCCTAGCTACAAACTAGCAATGGAGGAAATAAAATCAGAAAAAGACGTAAGCTGACATATACACTGTCAGAAATTTGATAACATATAACAGGTAGATCGTGTTCCACCCTATTTACCATTGCTACTACGCATGACGTCACGAATTGTGGCTTTTTGGCGTCAGGGTTGGAACGCATTTATCCATTTTCAGCAAAATATAATGCCACGGGCTGATTCGGACAATTACGCCACAGATATTAGTAGTTACCACGCTTACTACGCTCCCCAGCGTGGTAAGCAAGTGGTTAGTATTGGTTACTATTTCGAGAAGGTTGGAGGTCAAAGTATTTGACAAGTATTTGCAATATTATTATTGCAACAAAAATGGCGGAGGCGTGGGTGTAATGCGTCGATTCAAAAATATTTTACCGGTAATAGCATTAAGAGACATTTATTTTTCAATTGTTCATCCATATTTAATATATGGATGTTCTGTGTATGCCAGTAACTTTTAACGTGTTGAAATTCTGCAAAATAAAGCTCTCCGTGTTTTGGGTGAGTTAAAAAATTGTCGCCATACAGAAGATTGTTATCGAGATTTTAATGTGTTGAAAGTTAAACATGTAAGAGATCAGCAAATTGGTAATTTTGTGTACAGTGTATTAAATAAATTTTCTCCTTCGTATTTTAGTAATTTTTTTAGTGTGAATTCAGATTACCATGATTATGATACGAGGAATAATGATAGGCTTGTTAGTGAGTCGCGTAAGAGTAGTAGAGCGTCATTTATAATTCGAAATAGTGGTCTGAATGTTTGGAATAATCTACCGGCAAGCATTAGGGAGTCTGATAATCATTTATTGTTTAAGAACAGATTAAAAAAATATTTGTTGGGTAATTGAGTTGGTTGTTTAATGAAGGTTGGGGCAGGATTCGGGAGGGGAATGGGAATTGGGTAGGATAGGGGTGTTTGATATAGGAAAGCTGATTTGGAGTGAGTTAAAGTCTCACTAAGTGTATAGAAAAAAAAAATTGATTAATAGATTTTGATAATTTGATGTCCGTCTTGCACAGGTGACCTGTTGTCACATATTGAGACGGGCTATTGGTTTAAGAATATGTTCAATATGTTGTAGAAATGTTGAAGAAATAAATTCCTTCCTTCCTTCCTTCCTTCCTTATTAACTTTTCACCAAGTTGGAAAAAGTTACTTATTATGAATATCTAAATTCCCTCTTGGTTTCCTTATTTGTGCGAGTAACTCCTTCCTAACTTCTAATTTTAAAGTGAAGAATCCTTTGGAAACTTTAAATAGTAAAATCCAAAACCTCGTCCAAAACTTTCACAAAAAGGCTGACAACATTCTTCTTCATCACAACCTTTTTCCTTTTTTTTTTTTTTTTTTTTTACAAAAAAGCGCCCTGATTACTGAACTTCGTTTTTTCCATTGTATTTCGTTGCAGATTTATTAGGCTAATTTATCTTTAACAGTCAACTGTTTATTATTATGTAAGTGTGTGTAAGTTTGATTGACATGTGTGTTCCATTTTATACACTACTCTTCAGTTTTCAAGGATTAAAAAAAACAATAATAACAAGACCAAAGGTGTCGATGGGATCCCAAAAATCTAATATTTGATTCAGACAATCGAGTCTTGTCTTCGCCAGATCCAGTCTTGGACAGGCTAATTATCAGAGAAAACCAAGTTCAGATATACCTCTATAAACCATATCTATTTTGACGATACTGACCGGGACTTCCTGCCGATTTCCGAGCGAACTACTAGCCCAGCAAACAAAAAAAATACAGAAACAAAACCAGCGTATCTCCTTATCCCTATAAAGAACATCTAATCAACTTTGAATAAAAGTTTGACTTAAAAAAAAATCCGGTTACAACCGGATTCCGGAAAAATTATATGTCCGGGTAAAAAAACATCGTGATAAACCGACTCAGCCTCCCTTCTTACCCCTTAATCTGTCATCTACTCGAACTTTTGCTTTTAACAAATTTTCCGGTTTTGGCCGGATTCCGGGCGAACTACTTGTCCGTCAAGAAAATGATTTTCACCATCGTCTTCAGCATGTCTTCCTACCCCTAAATCGAACATCTAATCAACTTCAAATAAAACTTTCACTTTTAACAAACTTTCCGGTTTTGGCCGGATTCCGGGCGAACTACTCGTCCGATGACAAAATGATTTTCCCCATCGTGCTCAGCATGTCTTCTTACCCCATAATCGACTATCAAACTATCAACTCGAAATAAAACTTCTAATTTTAACAAACTTTCCGGTTTCGGCCGGATTCCGGGCGTACTACTTATCCTTCGAGAAAATGGTTTTCACCATCGTCTTCAGCATGTCTTCCTACCCCTAAATCGAACATCTAATCAACTTCAAATAAAACTTTTACTTTTAACAAACTTTCCGGTTTTGGCCGGATTCCGGGCGAACTACTCGTCCGATGACAAAATAGTTTTCACCATCGTGCTCAGCATGTCTTCTTACCCCATAATCGACTATCACATTAGCTGTTTCAAAATATTTTGTTTGCCCCTTAATTTAAACCCCCTCCCCCACCCCTAAATGTAGGGCTACATAGCCCATCTACGAACTTGACTGGTCCGACGACCCAACGAATCCTCACACCAAGTTTCATCAAAATATCTCACTCCCTTCGAGAGTTATCGTGCTTACAGACGGACGGACAGACGGACGGACGGACGGACAGACGGACAACTTTTGCGATGTCATAGGTATCCCTCCACTTACGTTTTGGGATCCCAATAATACTAGTTACTATTGCTAGAAGGGTGGAACACGCTCATAATTGAACATCCTTGTGTTACACCTTATGAGAATATATCTGATGTGACCCCTTCAAATGTTACAAGCGGCGACAAGCTTAGCTCCAAATGTAATAATAAATAAATAAATAACATCTTAAAAGGGTAAAAACAGAAGTTTTATCTCGGAACATATTGGAATGGAATGGAAACAGAACGGAACACTTGATGGGGCCATAACAGATGTATTCTCGTAACGTTTAACCACAAGGATGCTCGAACATGAGTTATCTTTTATCAAACTTCTGACATACATACAATCATTCACCATTTAGACAACACGGGTAGATGCTCTGTTTTATTTAGGTATGTGTGTTACTTTCACTTTTATTCTTATTTTATATGTACTCCGTGTTTTTCACTTTGTTGTTCACGGGCAAAAAAGTAAAAAGTAAAAAGAAAAAAAAAAAAAAATCAGGAATATAAGCACGACGGGTCCTTTAACGGACGCGTCGTACTTAGTGATAGTAATTCATTCTGCTTCAGTAGTATTTCCATCTATTCTCGTTCTCATGATTCTGCACTTCAGAAGTGTATCTCCTCTATTAGCATTAGACCGATTATCACGCTTGCCACGTTTGTTCTCTTCACGTGATGTATCAGGCTCGTTCTGTATCAGAAGCTTATTGGTCCAGAGACGGTTTATGCAAATTTTGCCAAGTTTGTCATTCAAGGCACGGGAGATCGAAAGAGGCTAAAAGCCAAACGGTAGGTAGTCAACTCTCTGAGAACATCTTAGCGGAAACACTAAGTTAGTGCGGTGTGTTCTTTAAAGGTGTTTTTCCGTGCTCCCACAAACAGGTTGCGGGTCGATTGTGGCTCGAAAAGAGCGTTTCCGCGGCCTTTCGTGCGGCCCACAAGTCTGTTTCCAGGGCTAACAGTATTTCCCTGGCTCGTTTTGTGGCTCAAATTCGACAAACAACTGCCGAGGTGATTGTCGATTTTGTGGCTCGAGTTTGGCGGGAAATTAAAATTTGACAGCAAAATAACGGCAAACAATAAAATTAAAAAGTTTCTCAAGTATATAGACATAACACTAAAGATTCTTTTTGCACGGAATGGTAAGGACGAAAGCTTACAGTTCTATTTATTGAGATTTTACATTCATTTTGTTTATATATTCAGACATTTCAAATTACCGCCGAAAAATAGACAACCCGGCGTTTCCGCGAGCTTCAACTTGTGGCTCGACTCTGTGGCACACAATCGTGTTTCCCCGACAAACACTCAAAAGTGTGTGGCCCACAACTGTGTCACGGAAAAACGCCTTTAGTCAAGTCTAAATACTTTCCCTCTCCGCACTAATTTTTTCAGGGGTCGTGCTGTATCCTGCGGTGCGTCAGCCTCTGCTTCACTATGCTTCATTCACCCCCTTTCACCGTCGCAAGCCGTCAAGCGGTGGTAGCCTGTTCCTCCCTGGTTACAAATAGATTGTCACACCCATCTTGGGAGGTTAGAGACTCAGCAGTTGAGGTGCTGACGGAGCTACTCAAACTGCTAGTCAAGATGGATGAGTTAGCAGTATTGGAAGATCTGGGTAAGCCGAGGATTTATAGGAAAGTTCTAGAGTAAGCTAATAACCGGCGCCCGGTTTGATATTCTGATTTTAATTCCGCTACTTAAGGCGTACTCTCGCCGTTCCCCGCGGACTCCACTTGAGGAGTCACCGCGTTTTTGTTTGTCCCGGGGACTCACTCCCCGTATTCTCGCAGTTCCCACAGACGGGGAAGGCTCTGATTATCATCACCATCATCAAAAAGGACTCCCTTTCAGATTCGGAGGGGAATCAGTTTTTGCTGGTGTTGGTGCAATGAAAAATTAATTTAGAATAATCAATTTAAACAAAACCAAAAATAAACTGGCTCCAAACGAATTTCGTCAACTGCATATCTGTTTTTCGAACCAAATCCATGCTAGAAGCATTTCCCGTGTTCTCACTGTTTCTGTCCGCGGAGTCCTCGTGGAGTGACTCCCTCTATTCTCGCCGTTCCCTTTGATTCCCCGAGGAGAACGGCTAGAATACGCCTTTAGAGAGCTTGGTCACACGCTCAAAACGCGGCCTATTCGATAGGCAACTGAAAATCCCTAGGGGACGTGAGATTTGAGGGGCTTTGTGGCAGCTTGGGGATAATGAGAAGACCTCAATTAGGGGTCAATTAGGGTTCCTGTAACATAATTGTACAGGCTGTTTTGCTCTAATTTATCTCCTGAATTTAAAAGGACAACATTCAGAATTGGTTGTATCTTGTTCTTTTTTCTACTTTTGCAACCCAAAAAGTCAGGAAATGAGCCAATTGTGACTGAGGTCTTGTCCAGTGCGTTTTCGAGGAGAATTAAATCCTATGAACACGCTCTATTTGGATGTACGGTTAGCCCACTTATTCCAAGAAAATCTTTTCACTTAAAGTACAAACCGTGGCAGCAGATAACGCTTATAACAGCTTACAGTCTCCCTGCCCTTCGATCAAGTCCGCCACAAGTCCCTGACTTTTGTAAATACTTTGCCAAACGCTTGGCATACCCCAAGTCTCCAATAGCAGCAAATTCTGGACACCGTAACCTATGAAGTTTTTGATGGCTTGGGCGCCCGGCATTTGGAATGGGAAACTGGGGTTGGGCATAGGCCATTTGAAACTCTGGGTTCAACGAACATTGGCGTAACCAGTAAAAACAAGTGCGCAAGACGTGGAGTGTGAAAGTAAAATGTTTATCACATTTTATATACAAACAGCTTTAGAACCAAGACATTTCCCATCCCCAATAACTGAACAAGTATTGAAATAACTAATTTGTAATCATCCCACTTTAAAAGCTTTAAATGTAAACAAACTACAGGTATAAATCCAAAAAAGTGTTGAAGATCTTGCATGAACAGCTTGAGCCAGTCCGACCCTTTCAATCAATCAATCAATCAATCAATTTATTTTGCCAATATCATTATAAGATAGTTTGGACGCGTCACAAAGAAGACAATGATACAAAACACACCTTTTAAACCTCAAAACACACCTTTTAAACCTCTCTTCCATAGCAAGATAGTAACAAGTGCAATAAACCAGATCGTAGCAGCCTAATACCCCCTTTGTCACAATACTAACAACGGCATATCCTCGATCATATGACAAAAAAGTCCGGTTTCCAACTGTTCATTAAAGATTAAAGTACGACACGTCGTCTTATTTGTTGCTGTTGCACCAAAATCCTCATCCATAGATGTATCTCCCCAAATATGTAAGAGTTTGACTTGAGACGTGTCATAGACGAACTTATGTCATAGGAAATTGGCGCCCAGCTGCCCATGAACGGGAGGTGGGGGGGGGGGCGGTCGGGACCCTTCAAAATGTGTATTTACACCTTTATTTCCTCAAGTATACCAGCTTAGAGTTTGCTTCCAGTCACGGGTCAAACATTTTTTTTCATGGGCAATTCGATCCCACTTGCCCATGAAATTTGAAGTACGCCGCATGGTCTTATTGGTTGCTGTTACACCTCTACATCTATATGGCCTACATACATATCCACAAGTATACAAGACTTGAACTCGAGACATGTCATATACGAACGTAACTCATGGAAAATTTGGGCCCAGTTACCCATGAACGGGAGGGGGGGGGGGGGGGGGGCATCAAATTGCGTATCTAGACCTAAAGTAATTTAGTGAAAATTTATTTTTATTTTGTTTTGTATTGCCATGGCCCTCGGGCTTTTTGTGTAAATATATATCATATCATATCATATCCTCGACTATAGCAGCTTAGTGTTTGATTCCAGTCACGGGTCAGAAACTTAACTAATGGGCAAATTGAGCCCACTTGGGGAGGGTGGGGGTGTTTCAACTCCGCAGATCAGACCCCAACCCTATGATCCAAAAGTACAAAGGAATTTCATCGCTCTATCGCCAGTTATTGTCAAATAATTAAAAAATGGGAAATCTGGGCCCAAAATTGCCCATGAACCAAGTGGGAGTGGGGTTTGGGACCCGCAAAAAGGAAAAAGAGACACCAGTGCTGACAAACCTACCAAGTTTCAACTTGATATATGTTGATTCCTATCACTGGTAACAAACTTTACTCCTGGGCAATCTGGGCCCACTTGCCCAGGAACGGGATGGGTGGGGAGGTGCAACTTTAAAAGTAGTTTCCCAGCCCTAGGATCTACAAGTACATGGAATTTCATCCAAGGAATTGCATCTCCGTTTGTTTAGTTGATTGGTTTATTTTGGTACGACGGCATGGTTCCCCACTTACTGTTTGTTGTTGGTGTTTTTTTCTTTGCTTTCTTCCTTCATTTCTTTTTCTTCTTCCTCTTTCAGTTTTCTTCTCTTTTTTGAAAAAGTATGTGAAAATTAATGTATTCTGAAGGTTTTTTTTTTTTACTGCCCCTGCAGGCCCATTCGGGCTTTCCTGCAGTCAGAAGTATTAGCCACATGTATAAAGTATGTTAAGAGGGTTGAAATAGGGGTGTTCGTGTAGTTTAGCATGTAAAAGTTGGTTTGTATAATAAAGAGTATTAAACTAAAAAAAGAAAAACTCTTATGTCCAACTCGGGCCAAGTTGTGAACATTATTTACTGGGCAAGCTCCATTTGCCCCTGAACCTGGTTGGTGTGGGGGGTGGGACCCCCAAAAGGCACAACTAGACCCGAATACCCACAATTGTACTAAGTTTGAACTTGATACTTGCACTCGTTCACGAGTTATGAGCTCCACAAAATATGGTGAAAACCGACAGCTGCTACAGCGCTCGCAAAAGTGGGCTGTTCCAAGGAACACTCCACTAAAAAATCAGGGAATTGCAGTAGACTGTTACGGTCTGCCCCTAATTGGCCCCGTAAGCCGATGCATACGGGGCGTGGGTGGCTAATTCCTGAGCATAGACGTGATTTGTGTAATTGTCCCAAAGTACGGTTTTCTTTTATCTGTCTTTTCGGTATGTCGTGATCACTGTTTGGGCCGGTTATAAAGAAAACGAAATGACGGTAATTATTTTCGCCGCTTTGACAACATGGCATATGACAATCAGGACTGGCTGTCAAGTTTGACGACTATTAGCTGGGGTGTCCAGGGTTAACTGAGCGGTTCCCAGCTTGGTGAACGTAAGCCGGGGTCAGAGACCTACTATGGTAGCGTAGGCCAGACGAGCGGATCTTCGAATGCGGGATATACTACGTCCCTGATGTGCGGTATAGGACGGGATAAGACGAATACAACTAACTATATTGAAAATAACATTAATTCTACATAGGTACTGCGTAAACACTTGTACATAAAACTTAAACTTATCTATGATCTACTCTGGATCATCTTGTCTATCGGTCTTGTCTGGTCTATATTTTTCTGTCGCGAGCCCCCAAAACCCCCGCGCCGCCCCAGAAGTGGGATGTTCCTTTGTCCAGCTGAACCCCAAACCTGCTGGACGCGCTGGAACATTCGTACTCCTGGAGAAACCAAACCCTCGTATAGCAACCTAACAGGACTGCCACGTTTTCTTAGTCAGAATATGGCGTTAACTAAAAAATGTAGCACGTTTGAGTATGAAGTGTTAGAAGTTCACAATAATAAATATTCCTTGAGCATGCTTTGGCACCGATATTTCAGCCCTTCTTGGCAACATGGCAAGAGTCCTCGTCAGGCTGTCAGTCTTCAGGGTCAACGTTGGGGAAGAACAAACCTGTAATAAATAACTGAAGGCTCTACGGCTATAAATATCTTATTCGGGAAAATCACTCCAGGAATAACCCCGATAATAACAAGGATCCTTGCCAAGAAGGGCCGAAATATCGCTGCCGAAGCATCGTAGCTTACGTATCCGTTTTATGCATTATTTGAATATGAACGTGTCCGAAAGCTCTTTAGTGCTGTAAATGCTACATTTAATTCTGCATATTTATTTATTTTTGTCCGAAAGCTGTTACCTTTATTTCTTCTCTGACACTTCTAGAATACCGAAATTCAAGTTGGGAAGAAGAAGAAAAAAAGAAGAGTTAGCTATATAAAGGACGACTCAGACTTCGTAAAGTTTTTCGCAAAGTATGCTCCGTAAAGTTTGTCGCCGCTCAGACGGGAATTCGACCTCGATGACATTAGGAAAATTGTGTGTGGCAATTGGTTCTAGAAAGGAAAAGATTCTAGGAAGATACTAGGAGAATCGCCGTGCTCCCCAGTTTCTTCTTGAAAAATTCAGCATCTTTGCTGAATTTTTCGATAAATTTTATACTGAATTAATGCTGCATTAACTGAGCGAAAATTTGAAGGACACCTGAATGAAGAGTACCAAGTATCATCCCTATCTGTACGACGTCCGTTAACGTTGCCTGCAGAAAACCCGATCCAAATACGAAATACCGTTTCCAAGCTATGATTTTTGCTCCATTTTGCATCTGTCCTTATTTCAGTACCGAGCAATATTAGAAATGAACAAACGTCTCCAATCAACCCTTCTTCTAGAATATTTTTTAACCAGATAAGCCCAAACGTATATCTAGAAGAAATTCCAATACGATCCGGCCAGCGCTGTACAAGATTTTAATGAATTGCGCTTTTTGTCTTAGAGTCCGCATGTGCAAACCTCCGGAAACAATCATCCCTATTTTGAAAACGTCACGCTAAGGAGAAGAATGCTCTCCGTGTCCATGTCTGTAAATGCATTCTCCAGGGTGTGTTCAAGTATGGTTTCATTGTTCAGGTGTCCTTTAAGTCCGAAAGCAAAATGCTGCATAAATCCTGAATTAATTCAGCATTTTCGTTCGTTTCGGAGCTTTCGGACACGTTCTATATTCACGACATACAACATATGGATGCGCGGTTTCAATAGACAACACTTGGGATGTTATCTGTTGTCGCAACAGACGTTGTGCATGAAATGTTATGCGTAGCAAGCATTGCCAGGTAAGAGCCGAAAACCGTCAAAAACTATCTGCTGAATTTTCGATCATGATGGAAAACAAACACATTAGATCCATAACATTTGTCGTGACAACTGATAATGCAGAAAGTTTTATTCCCGAGTTCGTGAAATATTTTAAGGAAGCTTGAATTTTTAAGCGTACTGACATTAGTTACATATATTGTAGTTTTTTCTGTTTGTTTGCCAATAATCGCAAATTTAGTTTATAACCACGATAGTCGATCTTTCTATAAACTTTCTATCTATCTATCTATCTATCTCACAAAATGTTGTCTGTTGTGTATTATCTATTGAAACCGCGCATCCTTGTGTTGTCATGAAACCTCTGTCAGTATAAGTCTAATCCCCAAGTATTTCATTCATCCTTATTCCCGGATCTCTTTCATATAATATTTTTGAATCCACCCTAGCGTCCTAAGACTGATTTTGATCTGTATGGCTCGCTTCTTGGCGCATGATACTTCCGATGTGTTTCCGGAAAGTACATTGGTTGGGAAGAACCGTTACGACGACTTCTTTTGATCAGATCAAAAGGGTCACCAAGCTTGTAGTAAATTTTTACCTTCTAGGGGTTCTTGCTGCCGTCTTTGAATGTCTAAAAGACTGCGAAGCCTACGTCCGCGCGGCCGCTCTTCACTTCTTTCAAGTTGCTTACTCTGTAGAGAATATGCACCCTGTGCTGCAGCGATTAGACAATCAGGTCAGTTCAAAATCTTCGTAGTCCCCTTTTGCCAGAGCAAAATAACACTACGCTGTAGCGCCAAGACTTGACAAGAACGACACACACTCTAATAGCAGCGACACTAGCACCACTAGCGATAGAGAACGTCCCTGTTGAAATTCATTCAGCCGTTCACCAGCACTAGCTCAGATAACTTCATATTCCAAACATGGCAAGAAAGTGATTCAGCCTCCATTGTTTTCTTAGTGTGTGCCTGGTGTGTGCAGACCGCACCTTGCTTTAGTAGAAATTTTTAAACCCGCAAGTTTGTCTCGCTTTAAATGCCGCTAGCGTAGTGGGCAATGCTACGAATATGGCCCGTTTGCAAAGGATGGACAGCATAGGTCTTGCGCGATACTCCTTAGTGTTATTTCGTTCTGCCTTTTACGCCACTACAGTGTCATTGCAACATTGTAATTCCAAATGATACATCCATCTATTTATCATTATTGATTTCCGTGACATGGTGATGTAAACTGGTTAGATGAATTTGCCTTCGGACGGGATCACTGTTCCTATGGCCGGCTTCTACCAGACTATTGTAGTGGTTTGCCAACTCTGTTCACAAGCCCCTCGGTAGCTCAAATGGTAAGAGCGCCTGTCTTGTAAGCAGAGGTTCCTGGGTTCAAATCCCTGCTGTGGAGCATTTTTGTCCTTCAGTTCACTACTTATAAAAAGTAATTCCACTTTATTTATAGGCAGTGAACACATACTACTTGAGAACTAACAGTAGACCGCGGGCTCATTGATCGGAACGTGGCCAGATCGCTTGCCGGTCCGCTACTAAAACAAACCAGAATGAATACTGTATGGGCGTAATCCACCCTACTTACCGTAGTTACTACGCATGACGTCACGAATATATTTACAATATATAGAATATATTTACACAAAAGCGACAATATATAGAATATATCTACACGAATCCTGGCTTCTTGGGTCAAGGCTGGAACGAATTTTCCTGTTTTCGGCAAAATATGCCGCGGGCTAATCGGGCAAATCATGTCGCAAAGATCGTAGTTACCATGCTCCTGAGCGTGGTAGGCAAATAGTAACAATTAGTTCGAGAAGGTTTGGAACGGTCAGCATAGTAACTTTTCGTGAGGCTGGAACGAAAACAGTAACTAGTAGTTACTATTGTTAGAAGGGTGGAACACGATGACAAAGTCCGAAACGAGCCAGCGAACCTCGGGAAGAACAGGTAACGTCACACAAACGAACCAAGTAAATATATTGAAATCATTTGTAAACCAATCAACGACGTTCGTTGTCTCTTCGCTGGGCCCACGGCCATTCTTCATCGGTACGAAGAGGTAGTCATCAAGAGTATTACACTGACCTTGTGTACCAGTCTTCGACATAGTGTTATGTTTTTCTTCGGTTTTGCTTTTCTTTTCGTTTGTGTAGGCTACTCCGTCCTTTTTGGGATCCCAAAACATAAGTAGCGGGATACCTATGACATCGCAAAAGTTGTCCGTCTGTCCGTCCGTCCGTCTGTGCGCACTATAACTCTCGAAGGGAATGAAATATTTTGATGAAACTAGGTGTGAGGATTCTTTAGGTCAAGAGTAAGGTCAAGTTCGTTGATGGGCTCTGTAGCCCTACATTTAGGGGTGGGGGTTTAAATTAAGGGGTAAATGAAATATTTTTAAAAATACACTGTGATAGTCTATTATGGGGTAAGAAGTCATGCTGAACACGATGGTGAAAACCATTTTGTCATCGGCCAAGTAGTTCGCCCGGAATCCGGCCAAAACCGGAAAGTTTGTTAAAAGTAAAAGTTTTATTTAGAGTTGATTAGATGTTCGATTTTGGGGTAACAAGACATGCTGGACACTTGTGTGAAAACAATTTTCTACCCGGGCAAGTACTTCGCCCGGAATCCGGCCAAAACCGGAAAAAGTTAAAGTTATATTTGTATTTGATTAGATATCCGATTTAGGGGTAAGAAGAGATGCTGAATCTGTGTATGAAAATCATTTTTTACCCGGACATATAGTTCAACAGGACATATAGTTCGATTTGTTATTAGTTAAATTTTTATTTGAAGTTGATTAGATGTTCAATATTGGGGATACGATGAGTTCGTTTTTGAGCTTTCTTTTTTCGCCGGACAAGTAGTTCTGGAATTCGGCTGAAACCGGGAAATTGTCAGAAGTGGCACGAAGTTTTCGTCAAAACAGATATGACTTATAGGATGCTGAATCCACATCTGAACTTGTTTTTCTCAGATGATTGCTGAATTTTAATATTAATACTGTTGTTATTAATAATTTTAATTTTAATTAAAAATTATTAATAATTTTAGTATTAATAATGTTCAAGGAGTCTGGGAAAGACAAGACCCAATTGTCTGGATCAGATATTGACTTTTTGGGATCCCATCGAAACCTTTGGTCTTGTTCTTTTCGAAATGACGGGTGATAAATAAATAAAAAGTAACGAGTCACGAGGGCGAGCTAGTGCCTCCTGCAAAGCAAATCGTATCAATTAAGTTGTGTATTGATAAACCAACGTCGTAGCTTTATTCTGCAGAAGAAATTAAATAACGCTGGTCATTATAGCGATACAGCAAAATATATTATACTAACTATTCATTTGACCTGTCTATACTAATGCAACCTGCATCCATAATCACTCCGTATATTTCTAAACCCGGACCCCTCTAACAAAACCATGCTGATTTTCGCGCTTGCCATGTTTTGCTGCCTTCGATGTGTATCACGCTGTCGACGGTTGTCTGTGAGAAGTTTTTCCGTCAGAAAAAACGGTTATGTAAATGTTTTCCCTGTTTTCGCTACAAGTCAACGGGTCTGGGAGAAGGCTTAAACAGCCAAAACCGGTGGTTATTTTTTAAAGCACAGCATAGTTTAAAAGTGTTCAAATATTTTAAATACTGCAAGTTGAAGAGTAAATAGTGCGAGGGGTCCTTTAAAAAGTAATAAAGGGCACAAACGAGTTCGTCCTCTGGCAGGTACTAATTTACTTTGCTTTCTTGTCCTGTTGTTTTCCGAGGTATCAGGGGGAAGAGGGGGGGGGGGGGGGGGCAAGGATCAGACAAAATTTCTACGGGGCAGAACAACACGGGATCAAGCGGTTTATATTAAATGCTTATGTTTTACGAAAAGATGACAGAAGTATGATAGCAGAACTTCTGTCTCTGGGGCCAGCAAAAATTGATGATGGTGATCTCCTTGATAAAACAAAAGTTCCTATAAGATTCCTATCTAGTTGACTGGCTTAGAAAAGTCTATTTTTAAAAAAATAATGTTCGATGAAATTATAATGATGTGATAATTCGGATCTATCATCCTAGGTATTGACAAAAGTCATAAACATCTGTAAAAACGACACTGAAGCCGTCAGCCGAAGGTCCGCCGTGAAAACCCTAGCGGCCGTTGGGAAGAAGCCCGACAACCCCAGAGTTGCACAATGTATGAGCCAGCTGATTTTCGACCTCGATTGGGAAGTTAAGCTGAACTCCCTTGACTACTGGAACATTCCAAAACTCTTTAGAGACAATTCTTCCTGCCCGAGTCTGACGAACGATGATGCGCATTCTGGGAAGTTGAACTCAGTAAATTCCGAAGCCATAGGCTGGGAAATGAGTGTATGTATCGAAGCCCTGCAGAACGGTCTTGACGATTATGATACCAAAGTGCGGCAGCGAAGCGCGGAAATTTTGAAAGTTGTGAACGTGCTTTCAGACGAGCGTGGATTGCCGAAAGTAGTGGAGGACGAGAGTATCGAAGAAGTTCTGAAGATTTGTGAAGTTTCCGCTGATATGTATAGCAATCTGGACTTTGTGATGAAGGAAGTCCTGGTGCTTATAGGAGGGAAGGGCGCAATTGGTCCCTCAGTCGATTGCTACTAAGACCATCGCATGTTTTGAGGATAAAATCCAAAAGAGTGATCGAAATAATGTCTTTCTTCCGCACAGCCAATCAGAAAACGTGTGCTCGATCGCGGTTGGCTGTAAAATACTGAAACTGCCTGGTTGAATAAAAAAAACAAACAAAAAAATACGGTCTTCTCATGATTTCGTCCGTGGTACCGACCAAGCCGGAAAGTAAAGCATATAGATCGAAGGTTATCCCACTGCCAGCATTCCAAACGAGTAATCATAGTCACTACCGAAATTTTCCGATTTTTCTTTTTTCAACTCTACTATGGTCGAGAGGGGGGGGGGGGGGGGGGGTTAAAGGGTTGTGGGGTTGAAAATCTTTATTTTTGTATTTTTCGGGGGGTTAGGGGGTTGACCCCCCCCCCCCGAAACATACAAAAATAACGATTTTTATAGGCTTTTCCCTCTGATCTATGTGTTTTTTTGCTTTTTTGTCCGACCAGCAGGCAAAAAAAAAGAGTTTGCGATGCAGCTTGATGAGAGCACGGAGAACATCAAAACCAAACAGAGAAACAGGCTGACAATAAAAAATATGCTTCTAATGATTCCGAGCCGAGATTTGACAAAATTTTTGCTACAAAAACAGCCTCTAATGATTGCCTCACTGATTTTGTATATATTTTTGCACATCTATGCCTCATCATTTATGAAAATAACTATCGTCTTTTTCACGTTCTTAAAAAGGGGGTACGCAATCTTTTCGAACCCTGATCAGGGGTACGCGGTACGGAAATGGTTGGGAATTAGTAGTTATTAAAGTCATTATGATTCACCTATTCCCAGTTCAGCACTCCATGCGGACAAGTTTCTGAAAGCCCGTCATCGACACTTGTACCAATATGGCTCGGGAGACAGATTTTCTGCTCACCAACTTGTTGGTCTATTTTACCTTATCTGTGGGCAAGTACTCATAATCATGGGAACCGGGGGATACTCTATATGACTAAGTCCAAAACATGCCAGCGATCCTCAAGAAGAACGAGGCAGTGTGTCCGTACGACTCAAATCCTGTGTCAATCAATCACTGCGATCTTTGACAGCAGCTGTGACACCACTTCTGCCTTTCTTCCGCCAGTGTTGCCATATTGGTGGATTTACTGGTTGACTTTTTTTTGCTGGAGTATTTGATTTGTCTTGGTTCTATTGACAATCCTTGGAAGTTTTTGGAGATCTCTTGCATTTTGGGTTAAAAAGAAATTTCGCCGTATTTTTGGCGTACTTCTTGGATCACGATCTGGCAACAGTGTCTTCCGCTGGTTACCCGGATAGGCCGAAGATTTTGCATCGGCAAGGAGAGATAGTCATCAAGAGTATTAACAGAAACTGACCCACTTTGGGAGGGCTGAATATGGCGAGTGTGTGTTGTTGTATTCTGGTTTTAACATGGTCAAGGCGTGACGAACCATTTACATCTTAGGTGGAGCCGACATACCCCAGCTCTGGCTCAGCCGAGTAGGCTACACTAAGCCCGTTTCTGACAATCATGCTAATATGATGAGGGCGAGAGGAGGCATTTTGGTTCTGAGGGATGACCATGAGCCGACTCGGTACTGCATAGCGCATAGAGCTAGTGGATCGACCGTTACTAAAACATGAACTTTATGAAGCAATGTCGATTGGTTATTTCCCAGGTTCACTAAATAAACAATTCTTCATTGGGTTAGGGTAGTATGGAACAGGCTACGTTTCCGAAACTCACGTAGTCCCAAGCCCCGGAACTGACCGGTGAATGAGTTGGCTCCTGCTTATGGGCGGATTCAAGTAGCGAGCATGTGACAGGTGGCCCGCCTTCGAGGAGTGGCCAAGAGGATGATAGACCAATAAGGCAGTGAGTTGCCTAGCCCTGCCCGGTTTCAAGTAGTTTTTTTAAAATAGTTTACTGATTAATTGATTGAAGTTTAGTTTATATGATGCGATGTGGTATTTATTTACCTTGGCCCAAGGGCCATGGCAAACAAACATATATAAATACATTTAAATACAAAACTAAAACTAAAACACAATATTACAAAAACCCCAAACACCTTTCCCTGTGTAGACTATGAGGAACCTAGCCAGGCTTCACAAACAAAGAAAATACCTTCTATATTAAACAACCACTCCCTACCATGAATTCCTCCCTTAAAAATTTCTTCCCTCAAATCATCCGCATATGGCCGTGTTTTGGCTTGAATAAAAGAATTTTAGTTAAACAAACAACTGGCTCTTATAATACCTGTCATAAAATGCTTAATATTTCGGCAGTACTTCCTCCGTGTTGTCTCGCTTCAAGCTTTCCCTCAGTTCAATGTCATGGACTCTGTAGCCTCTCTGGGACTGAAACACCTCAACATAATTTAACATAAGTTACGTTTTTTTCTCAAAGTAAAGGTCTCTTTTAAAATACCGTTTTTGGTCGCCAGTCAGTTTTTTTGTTCTTCTAAGTCTGATAACTGATCTTGTCAGCTAGCAAGTTCAAAGTTTGCATGCAATTTTTGCTTAATAACATTCTGTTTTTCTCGGAAATTCCTAAGAAAGAAGTCAATGGAACGCTCTATGCCACTGTTTTGATGCCACTCGTACCATTTTGAAAGTGAGTTTAGCCCACCCAACCAATCGCTTCAGAGCGAGTATGAGAATATGCTGCACCAATAAGACGTGTTCCATCCGACTTACCGTAGTTACTATATACCCATGATGTCACGAATTTTGGCTTCTTGGCGTCAATGCTGGAACGCATTTTCTATTTTCGTCAAATTCACTTCACAGGGTAAACCAGACAACCACATTACAGACATCCGTAGTTACCACGCTTATTACGTTCCCGAGCATGGTAAGCAAATATTTACTATTTCGACAAGGTTGGAACGGTTAGCGTAGCAGGTTGGAACAAAAATAGTAACTAATAGTATAAATACTATTGTTAAAAGGGTGGAACACGCCCAGTACCTCAATCTTAACGCGCACTTCGTAGCGTAAGGTCTAGTGTTGCTCCCGATGTATCAAAGGATACAAAAGCGAACACATGGTGGACTAAACTTTATTTATGTGTACAACGACCATAATAACATCTAACCTAACCCTAGCTGCAACATAAACGGAAGATAGTTATAATTTTATTTGACTAAATTGTCTGTATTTACTAAAACACTTGAGCCTAGCAAGCTTCAGCAGAGGTAACAATAGTTGCGTTTTTGCAGTTACCATGGTTATCTGATAGCACGGCTGCTTTGCATGCCGAAATAGCGCTTTTCGAAGTCATCCCAAAGGAAAACTGATACCCAGTCATATCACTAAGTGCCAAACTTCTTTCCCACCAATTTGACAAAATCCTAGGCTCTATTGTTGGTGATGATAGAAGTGAGATGACTTTTCAGATACCACGATGACTGGCCAGATACCACGATAACTGCAAAAACACCTTTTGACCGTGGTTTCAGAGACCACCGTAGCTTCGAAAACGACTTTAGACCTTGGTATCAGATACCATGGTATCTGCAAAAACGCAACTAATTATAATTTTATTTGACTAAATTGTCTGTATTTACCCAAAACAGTGTATGCATGGGCCTAGCAAGCCAAAGCAGAGGTAACAATGGTACAGTAGAGCCATGCCGTTGGACGTTAGGTAGGTTTGAACGATTTTTATTCCCACAGCTCTGATAAAGTCACTCGAGTCAAAAAAGGTCTTAGAGATCTTCTACGTACATCTGAGTAGGTGTTCTAGGCTATTATTCAACCAATTAGCAACAATCTCACTCCCCGAAGCTACATAGCGCGTGTTCCACTCTTCTAACAATAGTAACTATTAGTTACTATTTTCGTTCCAACCTCGTAAAAAGTTACTACGCTGACCCTTCCAACCTTCTTGAAATAGTAACTATTTGCTTACCATGCTCGGGAGCATAGTAAGCGTGGTAACTACGCATCTCTGTAACGTGATTGGTCGGATTCGCCCGTGGCATGATATTCTGCTGGAAAATAGAACAATCGTTCCAGCCTTAAGGGCAAAAAGTCAGAATTTGTGAGGTCATGTAGTAACTATGGTAAGTAGGGTGGAATACGCTCATAGCCGTCATTAGTGACGAACTTGAAGGTACTGGCATTTTTTTAAGGCACTTTTTTTTAGCTGAAAACCAACCCAAAATAAACGATCACAAATCCGGTACCTGCTAGTTACTCCCAGCAAGAAAAATCAGGGGAAATGATTTCAAGCGATTCGAAACATTCAGATGGTAAGGCATGTACCCGAAAACCTGGTTCTGAATTTCACTTCCTAGCTTGTCTACTTCCCTAAAGCTTTTGCACTTTCTTCAACAAATCCATCCGTCTGGTTACGTAGTGTGTAGACCAAAGATTTGGCTCTCGAAAATTCGAGAAGCTTCGAAAACGGTTCGTAATGTTGAAGACATGTTGAGTTTCCAACGATTATCAACTTATGTTTGGCTCGCGTGACGGCGACGTTCAAGCGACGTTCATCCTGCAGAATGTGGCTTTCCTGCAATAAAAATAGAAAATAAGAACAAAAATTAAAGAGGTCAAGAAATATACTTTTTCTGTTAAAACCAACTATATAATTAGTTATAGCTTTATTCCGGCCAAAGACCATAACCTACACTCTACAATACAAACTTAAACAAACAAAAAGTAAACCAGCTTCAGGTTCGTATAGCTGCAGCCAGATAGGCAGAGACAAACGGAGTATCGCACAAGAAAGAACATGAACACTTGCATTTTCCGAAAAAACGGGTCGCTCGCGTAATGATACGTTGCAAGAATGTTGAAGCTGTGCGGTACTGTATACCCTTTTCCGAGCTCCTAAGCTTATGCTACCTCAATAACCCCTCAATCCGGGGCTCCTCACCAACTCTCTGCATATCGTGATACCAGCAACTATTTCATTATCGTAAAATGATTTCAACAGTGAAAAAAAATGGACATCATTCAGTTCTTTCAGGTTGCTATACCACTGCCACCGGACTGTCCGGGGTGCTCTTAAGCGAGTATATTGGATGGCCGGTACGCGTACTTTGAACAAATTAGAGTGCTTAAAACAGGTGCTATTCTCCCGAACATCACAGCATGGAATGATGGAACAGGACCTCGGTCTTTTTTGTTTTGTTTTCTGGAATTGACGTGGTTAACAGAGACAGACGCTAGAGACGCTAGAGGTGAGATTCTTGTATCGTCGCAAGTGGCTGACCGACCACCCGCATGCAATTCGTCGACGCCGGAGTTCTAAATTTCCTTCCACCAACATAATAAAGAGAGCGTTGATTTATGTCAGGTTCAAGATTGGGTTAGGACTAATACGTCTAGGTTTTGAAACAGACTTATTATTACTAGAAACGCTGTAATGATTCGGAACACCTAGAACTGAACCCTCGAGCATACGCCGATGTTCCAACTTACTAGCGACACTACAAACCACTTGCTCAGAAACTATAAGCATGCACCACTGAAATTCCGAGTTTTGCCGGATTCCGGACGATATCGGTCCGACAGGAAAAACACATAAAGCACACTGCTCCAGCATGTTTTCTTATGCCCGGGTCCACTATAGTCACACCTGGTAATAAGCCCGGTTTACGGTCGTAAATGGGAAGAAAAGACGCTGAAAACGTAAAATAGTCGAGATGGAAAATCCATCACCGCCACTTTGAAACGTATCTTTGGACCGACCACAGACCAGAGTCGGTTGCTTCTGTTAGTTTTGTTTTTCCCATGCGTGGTGGTAATGTTTCTTGCATTTCGTCGTTCCATGTAACAAGGACGAAACGTGAAGAGAAGGTAATAACCAAATTAACGACCAAAATTACGTACAGACGTGACTGAACGTGGCCCGGGCATTACCCTTATTAACTCCTGAAAGTTTTTCCAAACGAAATTTCCAGTTTCTCCCTCAAAACAACCCTCACCGGGTGGAAGCAGGGGCGTCAGCAGTCCCCCCCCCCAATGTTGTCGGCCAGTCCGTAAAAGTAGCCTGCGCGATTTTTCGATAGTCGATTTTTTCTTGAAAACAGTCGGTTTTTTTAAATCAGTTAATTTTTCGACAAAACGGACGTTTTTTCTGCAAAAAATATTCGGTAAAATGACCAGCCAGTCGGTAAATATCTTGCCTCACCCCCCAACCATTTTGGCTAGTAACGCCTCTGAGTAGAAGACGCGGTCAGGGGTTTCGGTTAGATCCTGGTCCAAGGCAGCTCAAGCCAAAAAAAAACACATAAAAACTTACCGATTCTCCAGATGTGTCACTCTTTGTACAAGAATACACAATAACCTCCTTGTCCCTCCCTTGGTACTGGTCAACCGTGTTGACCTCTACGAGGGAAAGCTTCTTTTTCGAAAGCTCCTGCCGGATGAACTTCACTTGTCCTTGGTAGGGGGCAATGATGCCTAAATCCTTCTGAGGAAGGCCACACTAAAAAAAAAATAAAAAAAAAGTTTAAAGCTACGTTTACTTGGAGGGTTTTTACCTGTACTCCGCGGATATTTTTCCCCGCAACAGCAACAAATCCCGGGGTATTTTGGACTTTCAATTTCGCTAACTTTTTACCCGGTGTTTGTTGAAGGATATTCTTCGACGTCAAGCAACAACAACACTGGATTTCGAGCAATAATTTTGATGATGCATCCATATAAGAAGTGATCCAAATGGAGGCTTGTTGGTGTCCATTGTAGAGAGATATTCTGAGCCTTACAACCTTGGAGTCTATTGCCACATAACAGTACTCTCCCTTGAAAAATGCCCGGGTACCGTGTGAACACTTTCCCCTCTCGTCTCCGGGGGAAAAATCTTTAACCGAAAAGGACTGAGATCAGACAATCTAGTTTACCATCACTTATTCATGTTTGACGGTGCAACACGGATAAGTCAGCTACATTTTATTAGAGCTACATTTCGGCCCTTTTTGGCAACGGTCCTCTTCAGGCCGACAAGTATCCATCTTAGCTGGAAAGAAGAAGAGACAGGTGACTCCAAAACCAAAATGCAGAAGAATCTCTACCCTTTCAAAGACCCAATCGAACAGCAAAAACAGCAGCCGTGTCCAGAATTAAATCACAGCACCAGCTTTAACTCCAAGCAATTTTCAAAGAAGAAGTTCACAAAATCAGATATTTAAGGAATAATCTTTAATTGTTTTTCACAAGTTCGTTTTCCTGCTTGAGCCTGACGAGGACACTTGCGAAGAAGGGCCGAAATATAGCTCTAATAAAATGTAGGTGAATTATCCGTTTTGCACCGTCAAATTTGATTCGCAGTCAGCTTGGGCCTAAGGAATATCCATCACTTATTCAGTCAAATGACCTGAATCCGCGATTAAAATGCGTTACTTCGTTGTTCCGCTATTCACAAATAATCGATTTTCGTAGAGTTGAATGTCTCTGACGAATTTATGGTAACTCTATTTGCTTGTACCTGTGTTCTAGGCTTGACGAACGCAATTTACGAAAAATGTCTGTTCACACAGCGAGCAGTCCACCTGGCGCACCATCTCGACACAAGATTCAAATTGTCTGCGTCATAGTAGAATTTGAGTTGTGAGGACGGCCATAGATATTCTAGACGTCACTACCAGAGCAGATAGTGGAAAATCGAAAAATCCCTGAGCAGAATGCAAATAATTCAGTGTATTTAGATAAATGATTAAAAAAGAAGTTGACTTTTCAGTTAATCTTTAAAGACGATCTCAAAATACGTTGCTTCTGCTTGAAACCAACTATCTCTATTTCTGACACCTGCAACTTTTCCCAGGGTTGGTCAACAAGAACCAGGGTGTACGAGTTACTTCAGGGTACTTTGAGATACATTGCATTGGGTTACTTTGGGTTACATTAGTTTACAGTGGGTTACTTTGAGATACTTCTGGGTTAATTTCCAGGGTGTACGAAGTTACTTTTGGTGACCAACTCTGGAACTTTTCCATCCCCCAAAGTAGGTTATCACAATGCTATGACAAAACTGCGAGTGGCCTACATTCGTCGAGGGGTTATCCACTCTCAATTTTAGTGTACAGCAAGTGCCCGGTGACATGGTGCCCAGCCAGCAACGGCTAAAATCAGCAGGAACCGGTTGCAACGTGTAGGAACATTAAAATTAGCATGTTTCGAAGCAAAATTACCCAATTAATGGAGGGCACCGGTGCCCGCACCGCTGATTTCGGTCGGTGCTGGGAAGGGTGTAGCCTAGAGCAGGTGCCGAGGAGCGGGTAACCCCTCGAAATTCGTTTCTTTCAGTTGTTAATTGCAGAGTCTTCAATCCCCTTAATCGTTGCTTTTTCATTTCTTACTCATTTCCGACGATTAATTGATGTCGGGATTCCTGAATTCAAACCATGAGCAGTAAAGATAACCTGTGGAATGGCATATTTCGGAGTACTAAAAACACTTAAATTCCTGCTAAAATTTTGGATGTCTTCTTTCTTTTTTTGTTTTCTGTCTTCATCGAAATGGATTGCTGTTGAGGACAGGAATGCTCCATAGCCTACCTGAAATCGTATTTCGCTATGGCGTTATGACGCTATGACCAGGAAATCCAATATTTGCATTTCCAAGGACGGGTCTATGTCTTTAAAGTTCAATGGGCACATCAAACTACCCCAATCCCACTCTGTAACAACCTAGGAACAATGCTTACCCCCTAGATCAGCAGCTTTTTTTTAACAGTTTCCTCTCTGTGATCTTTCAAAGCGTAATTTTTTGGGCCAATACATGCTCAATTTACTAGCTTGGACAAAGATAAAATTGATGTTTCTTGAAATACTTAGTAGATCTTTATTTTATGTATAAATCAGCTTGTATAATTCAGATTTAAACAGGTTATTTGTTTTTGAATGATTTTTGTAGCTATGTTTTTTTTATAAACTTATTGCATATTCTGGTACATCTGATAAGCAAGGTAATCAGGCTTCACAACACTATTCCACAAAGAAAAACTTTTAATAGGCAGTTTAAGCCATGGAACTTCTGACGAAAAACTAGAACAATCAGGCAAACTGCTTCTGCGGCTTGACTTTGGTGACATATAAAATATATCCTTTTCTATCAAGCATTGCTGGGAGTTTTTGAATTTCCTGCCACAATATCCCGGCTCCTAAGATTTGGATTGCCGAAATGCCAGAGAGGTAAAGACAAGGGATAACAAGAAAACGGCCGATTTTCGTAGCGCCTTCTAAAGTCGCAAATGTTTATTTGTGAAGCATTTAATACAAAGTAAAGCATTAGAAGTGTCCACTCTGCTTTAAGGTATTATGTAAAGACCAAAGAGATTTGTGGGGAGGAAGTTTATTTTAAATCGGGATTGAAAAGGGAGGAAATACGGGATCTGATTAGTTGTAGGGCAGACAGTCTGCCTCTTGGGGAGAGAAGGCGGTATATTGGGAGGGCAAAGGGTCGGTCCGGATCTTACTCATGTCCGATGTATGGTAGTATGGATGAGAATTTGAAACATTTGTTGTGTGAATGCGAAAATTTGAATGAACTTAGGTTACAAATTTCTGGCGTAAATGAGAGAAAAAAGAGCTGGCGAGGTTCCTCAGGATAGCCTTAGCCCATACGGATAGGTGCTTTTGGAAGGTATTACTTTTGTATGTTTATTTTTCATGTATTTGCCATGGCCTTTGGCTCTTAAGGCACATTCTCGCCGTTCCCCGGGGACTTCACTTCAGGAGTCCCTGCGTTTTTGTTTGTCCCGGGACATCACTCCCCGTATTCTTGCGAGTCCCCACGGACAGGGAATGCTCCGACTATCATCACCATCATAAAAAAGGACTCCCTTTCAGATTCGGAGGGGAAACAATTTTTGCTGGTGTTAGTGCAATGTAATATTAATTAAAAAGAATCAGTATAAACAAAAACAAACATAAAGTGGATCCAGACTAATTTAGTCACCTGCTCGGTGACCTGCCTATTTTTTTTCGAACAAAACCAGTTTGGGAAGCATTCCGCGTGCTCGTGCTGTTTTCTGTACGCGGAGTCCACGTGGAATGACTCCCTCTATTCTTCCCTTCGATTCGATTCCCCAGGAGTCCTCGGGGAACGGCGAGAATACGCCTTTAGTGTAAATAACTAATCTTATTACATTGATGAAGTCTATTTGGAACAAATTGTTCGACAGACGTATGTTTCTATCAATTTACTGCCGCAAGTCGGTTTATAAGTCCTCGGTAGTATAGTGGTCAGTATCCCCGCCTGTCACGCGGGAGACCGGGGTTCGATTCCCCGCCGGGGAGGACTTTTTACTCCGAAATGATTTTCGTCCGTCTTTTATTTTTGTTTTCTTTTCTATTAGCCAAGCAATCTTGTTAATAAAGAAACAAATTTCATTTCCTAAAAGATCACGATGTTTGTTTTGTTCTGCAATTTACCACAAAATCTGGGCTCATGTAAATAATTTCTGTAGTTTCGTTCTTACTATCATAAAAAGGTGGCAGGGGCACCATTTAGGCCAGTGGGTCAGTGGGAAGCTAAAAAAAGAGGAGGCTAAAAGCGTGTCACTCTTACAAAAAAAATTACAGTTAAATAATTACGGGAACACAGAAAAAAAAAGTAAATGACTCTAAATAGACAACTACAACACAAAGAGACATAACACTATTGACGAGGCACAAAACCTAATATGAATAAGCTCTTTAAACAAAATATCTGTCTTCAATAAGCCTTCATTCATGTGTTGTCTACTTTTGTTGTTAATTCACTTAGTCGAAAAAATAATATTATTTCCGGAATAAAACTATTTTACTGTAGGCTTAACCTTCGAGCCGGTAAGTTTATCGGCTCGGTAATGTCAATGATGTATCTAGTGTTTGCTAGGTGTCTTCCCACCAAGTTTCATCTCGATCCCTCCACTCATAGCGTTTCCCAAGATTTCCGGTTGCTCCATCTAGCTTCCCCCCCCCAAAAAGTCGCCGGATCCGGTCCGGATTTTAAGTGGGTCGTCTGAGGCATGAGGTCTTTCCAAATATCAAGTTCAATAAATACAAGTAAGACAGAAAAGTAGCATGGGGGTGTAGCTCAAATGGTAGAGCGCTCGCTTAGCATGTGAGAGGCACGGGGATCGATACCCCGCATCTCCAGAATCCTTTTGCTTTTTTCTGACTGCTTGAGGAAATTCGAATTTTGTCGAACCACGGAAACTGAACCCCGGAGACAGAACCACAGAAGTTAACACAGCCGATTTCTTGACATTACGACCTCTCTTTTGCTTGAATTTTTTTTTTTTTTTTTTTTACAATTCAGTTTGTAAAAAAAAAAAAAAAAAAATCACATCTCCGGATGGAAAGTCGGACAGAGAATAAAACTAATTTTAGCAGGGTGAACGTCAGACATGTGAATAAGAAACTTCAACTTTTAAAAACAAAAATACTTCTGGACATGTCAATACAGTTAAAAAGATGATGTGATCGGGTCGGATAACACAAAGAGCGTGTTCCACCCTACTTACGTAGTTTATTCGCGTCAAGGCTGGAACTCATTTTTCTATTTTCGGTGAAATATCATGCCACGGGGTAATCTGGCCAATCATGTTACAGAGATTCGTAGTTACCACGCTTAGTACGTTTCCGAGCATGTTTAGCAAGTAGTTACTAGGTCGGAACGGTCAGCGTTGTAACTTTTTATGAGGTTGGAACGAAAATAGTAACAACAGTTACTATTGTTAGAAGGTGGGACACGCTCAATGTGTCACAAGCAGCTGGTCTGACGTGTCATTATCGAGTCACTGAAGGTCCCGCATGTCTTTGACTCATGATGCCGCGCATCCAAACAGAGACTGTGGGGTATATGTACCCTTACCCACTATTATTGTCTTTGTATATTAACTAAGATTGTAACTTACATACGTCAGTCAGTTCCTTCATACGTGCCGTGCCCTTTCGCTCAAGTATTGCGAAGAAACCTGGTTCGCCGCCTCACAAGGTCTTCGATTGAAATCCAAATGTAGCTAAAGGCCCAGAATACTGAGGACTATTCTGATTGGCTAATGCTGAATAACGTCAACCCGAATAACAATGACCTAAAATCACTTTCGGTTTTCAAGACAGCAAGGAGTGGATGAATGAATGAATGAATATATTAATAGTCAATTGGCCGTATAAAATACATGATGGTTACAATACACTTTACATCACTCAACACTTTTTTTGAACTAATGCACTCTTTAAAAATTGTGTTGATGTATGTTACTATTGGTCTCGGTTCAAAACTAGCCAATCAGAATATTCCTGAATATTCGGGTCCTTCAGCTGCAGTTGGATTTCAACTGCAGACCGTATGACGGGGCGAACTCTCATAAGGTTTTTTTCTTAGTTTAGTAACTTGACCGGAATAAGACACGCATACCGAAATATAGCATAATCAGACATGCGGAATCAAGGGGATAAAGTCGAAGAGTGGTCTGCGGTCCCACTAGCCCTCCAAATACTTAACAAGCACTGAATGTACGAATTTGTTTTCTCCACAGCGCTTGTTTAATATATTTGTAGTTTATTATTATTATTTGAGTTGAATACCGGCCGACTAGGACATAATACATAACAAAACAAACACTTTACACTCTTACAGTGTCAGCTTGAACTTGAACTACTGTCTTTCCCTGCCCAGCCAAAGCTCCATCCTAGCAAAGCTTAAAGGACCCATCGCACTATTTACTCTTCAAAACAGTATTTTAAACATTTGAGTACTTAAACTAGGCTGTGCTTTCAGCAAATAACCGTCGGTTTTGGCTGTTTTAAGCCTTTCCCGAGACCCGTTAACTTATAGCGAAAACAGGGAAACAATTTACATAACAGGTTTTTCTGATGGAAAAACTTCTCGCAAAAAACCGTAGACAGCGTGATACACATCGAAGGTAGCAAAACACGGCAAGTGACAAAACCAGCATGGTTTTGTTAGAGGGGTTAGAATGTACCGTACGAAATTGGGGTCTCCGGGTTTAGAAATATATGGAACGACTGTGGAAGTAGGTTGCATTAGTATTATATGTAAGACAGGTCCTTTAAGAGCTCGAAGTAAAATATACAAATGTTACCTTGACTAGATGATCCACCAACAATATTGTAATGCTCGCTTCCCCTAAATTGACAATCTCTTCATTTCGCTTCGATTCCAAGGCGTCGATTTCTTTTGTGTCGAGAATTACAATCGACGATTCAAGGGCCGTATCACATGCCCTACTGATCCACGCAGGGACTTCGCACTCGACTTGGTAGAACTAAAAGAAAGCAGACTGTAAGACGCTCAGCTTACGGCGAAAGAGAAGCGCATAGTATCATTATGCCCGGGCCAAATTCAGTAAAAAAAAGCGTAGTGCGAAAGGGACATTGTTCACTGCTGACCTTAGTGTCAATTCGTAGGCTTGGTTTATAATTCACGAGCTTCGCCTCGCATACCTCACCCACGTTCGCCCCCTTTTGGGATACTGCTGCCCAGTATGGGGACCCCAAGTACAAAAAACATCTTCTTCAAACTTCAAATTGGCTTTGGGTCTGGCTTGGAGCCAATCCCTTTCCACCTTTCTGTTCTTCTTCTCCTCTTATCACTATTTAACGTCGTGTGATAGAACGGTTTTCATCATCTGTTTGTATATCGTCAATTATTTTCGTATCAGGAGTGGGCGGGGGGGGGGGGGGGGGGCTTCGGCAATATATTGCAAGTTGCAAGGTAGTTTTAACTTTCGGCCGATTGCTGAAAGTCTTTGATTTTCCACGGCGTTTGACGGGCATTCGAAGAGGATGTGTTGGGCTGTTTCTTCTTTTTGGTGGCATCGCCTGCAGTTGGGGGTGTGTACCCACTCAAACAGTGTTTTGTTGAGCAGGATGAAATGGCGACTTCAAAAGTTTCATTTTATTTGGCGGGGCTCTTTGCCTGACGACCTCTCGAAACGTTTTGAGGGTTGAGGGTGTTGACTTCTGGGAACTGGCAACTGAGCCAGCCAGCTTGTCCGCTACCTCGTTTCCCTTTATTCCTTTATGACTAGGGACATGATGAAACACTCACTCGATGTCCGATTCTCGGAGGCTTCGGATGATAGTTCTAGTCGTCCTTATGTCTGAGTCTTCGCTGGCCTTCTGGATGTTTTCGATAAGGTGGAGTGCTGATTTTGAGTCTGTCAGGGCGATGGCTTTCATTGAGACGGGGGGTTTCTTTAAGATGACTTCAAGGGCCTTGTTGATGGCTGCTAGTTCGGCTGTGAGGATTGACCACCCGTTGCTTAGCTTTATGGTGATTTTCATGTTGAACTGGGGTATGAATGCAGCGGACCCTGTCTGTTTCTCCATGACGGACCCATCAGTGTAAAGCTGTAGGTGGGTTGGATACGTATCGAGCATCCGACTGTGAAAAATCTGATGAGCTTCACCATAGCCTTCATTTTTGAACGGGATGAGTTGCAGTCTCACTTCAGGTGGGAGCATTTCCCAGGGCGCGCTGTCGGGAAACGTTGAGGTGGTGGTGTTTGTTAGCTGCCACTGGGGGACGAGTTGAACGAAGGAGTTGAAGCATGTGTTTTTCACCAGGGGTGGTGATCTGAGGTATCTGGCCATGGTGTGTTTGAACACAAAATGCTTGCTTCCGTAGAACTGTATCTTCGTACAGTAGGTGACAAGCTGGTGGTCTGCTCTCTCCCTGCCCAGCTAGCTGGCGAAGTTTGACGACTGGCGTGTTCTTTGTGACTCCTAGGCTGATTCTGAAGGCTGTATTTTGGATCGTCTCCATGACTGGGATGTTGTGGCAGGACCTCCGTGAGATCAAAAACAGACCATATTCCAGTTTTGTTCGGATGTATTGTTTGTATTGTATGTATTGTACACGGTCTGTCTATCGGAAGAGCTCGAATCCGTACAGAAACGCGCGAAGAAAATTATAATGTGTCCTGGCTATCAGTCTTACGAGCAAGCACTATCTATTTTGGGAATCCCCACCCTCTATAACCGAAGAACAGAACTGATTTTAAACTTGGAAAAAAAAACTGTTGTCAAAGGAGATTAATCGGCCATTACTCCCCCCTGATGCTCGGAAAAATAGCAGGACAAGACAGCAAAACAAACTAGTGCCTGTCAGAGGACGAACTTCAAGGTTCATGAACTCGTTTGTGCCCTTCCTTACAGAGTTTTAACAAAGTGAACAATTAGTGTAATATATTTATTTTATTACTGTATGACCAGCGTAATTTAGCATCTTCTAACGAAGAAAGCTACGAAGTTGGTTTGTCAATAAACGATTTGATTGATTGATCACATCTGTACGTAATTTGGTTCAGATAACTTGGTTATTGCCACACTCTTATGTCTCGTCCTGGTCACACCTGGAACGAAGAAATCCAAGATATATTACATCCATCATCCCTCATAGGCAAACAAAACTAGCTAAAGTCAGTGACTGTCTTCTGTGATTGGTCCAAAGTTACATTTCAAAATGGCGGAAATGGATTTATCCATCTTGTCTATTTTACGTTTTCAGCGTCTTTTGATCTCAATTTCGACCGTAAGACGGTGTTATTATTAAGGCGTTATTACCACGTGTGACTATAGTGAGGCCCGGGCATGACCAATCTCTGATTTGAATAACTTGCCACCTATTGTGGCTGAGCCTAAACTACACGTTTAATTCTTGATGCGATTTTGGGCGTGTTCCACCCTTCTAACAATAGTAACTATTTCCGTTCCAACCTCACGAAAAGTTACTACGCTGACCGTTCCAACCTTCTCGAAATCGTAACTAATAGTAACCATTTGCTTACCATGCTCGGGAGCGTAATAACTAAGCATCTCTGTCACGTGATCGGTCGGATTCGCCTGTGGCCTTACTTTTGTCCGATGTGTGGGTGCGTGGATGAGAGTGTGATTCACATGCTTTGCGACTGTATGGAGCTGAGTGAATGGAGAAAAGAAGAGTATGGTGTGCGTGTATTTGACGAAAAGTGGGTAAAACGAATTTTTAAGGATGAGTGTTTTGCTGGTATAAAGAAAATGGGGCGATTTTTGAGGCTAGCGATGGAACACAGAAGTAGGTTTTTGGAATAAGTAAAACAAATTAAAAGGAAAAGAGTGTTATTATATATTAGTGTTTTTTGTTGTTGTTTTTTTGTATGACAAATTTTTGCCATGGCCCTCGGGCTGCTTATAGCAATAAACTATCTATCTATCTATCTATTCTGCTGGAAAATAGAAAAATCGTTCCAGCCTTGACGGCTATGGTAAGTGGATGGAACACGCTCTTTGTAGCTCCAACGAAACTACGGCGGAAATTTGAGTTTCACGCCTGATTCTTCATGTGAACTCACAGTTACCTTACCTTATCATTCGGTAGCTGCAACGTCGCCTTAGAGACTGTTTCATTTCCACATTCAAGCTTTCCTTCATACGTCATATGGTTTGCCAATTCGGTAATGATCCGGTTCATTCGGTACTGGACGTTTAGGAAGACTGTGTTTTCCGGAGTTTCAAGATGAGCAAAGAGGCTAACATCTAACCCCAGAGACCTTGAAAAAAGCACTCAGTGAATCCAATAATAATATCTATCAGTACTGTTTATGGACGCATCGACTCGAACCGTGGGCGCTACAATCGAAAAGCTTAAGAAAATTTATACAGCTCTTTTTGTACTCCATCCGTTTTATTTCGCTCTGGTGTCGCACATGTTCTACGGAAGAAGGAGTTGCAGAAGATGAGAAGATGTTATTTTAAGTGTGCGAGCCACCTGCTTTATTTGCTAAAGTTATACCATTCCCAAATGCTAACTGAGCGTCTCAAGAAGCAAGCGTCACACTTCTGGAAATTTCGTCGGCTCTGCCAGAAATCATAGACAACTGGGCCCAGCCGGCGCACTACACTCTACATTCTTTTCTGCATTCTACATTCTATTCTGTTTTGTTGTATTTTGTTTCATTCTTTTATTTTACTTTACATACTCCGCTTCTCAAATAGCGGTTCAGAAATGATTTACTTATTTACTTATGGTAATAACAAAATAAAACAGAAACAGAAAAGCCTTTCCCCTCTAAATAAATATTATGGAAGGCTTTTCCCTGATCGCTTCGGAGATCGGCAGACAACCGCGTCCGATTTGGCGCCTGCAGCTATCCGCCCAATTAGCGATTTTTCCAATCGAGCAATCCTAGCGGATTAATTACGACTGTAGACGCTACTTCAAATCGACGCCTGAAACTCTTCACCAAAGCTAGGGTTTCTTATATTCAAACACGTTTATAACGGATATACGTCAGCTACGATTCTTCATCAGCGATATTTCGGCCAGTCAACCAAGAAGATTGACAGCCTTACGAGGACCCTTGCCAAGAAGGGCCGAAATATCGCTGATGAAGAATCGTCGCTGACGTATATCCGTTGTAAACATGTTTGATTATATGTTTCAAAGTCAGCTTGGGCTCAAAGAATATTTATCTAGGGTTTCTGATTACGATATTATGGTTAGTCTGCTGTTATTTATTGGTTAGCCTGTTGTTATGGTTAGCCTTCTGACTACTACGTCACAAGTTTGTTTGCTTGTTGCCGCCGACAAGTATCTATCTTAGCTGGAAAGAAGAAGAAGAACAAGACCAAAGGTTTCGATGGGATCCCACAAATTCAATATCTGATCCAAACAACTGGTCTTGTCTTAGCCAGATCCGGTCATCGCCAGACTCCTTGAACATTTTTACAATTACAATTCAGAAACAGATTAAGGCCAAATAGCTAATCATCTGAGAAAAACTTCCTGCCACTACCGCCAATTTCCCGATTTCGGCCAAACTCCGGAACTAATTGTCCGGCGAAAAAAAGAAAGCTCAAAAATGAACTCAGTGTATCTTCTTTCCCAATAATGAACATCTAATCAACTTCAAAGAAAAACTTAACTTATAACAAATTTTCCGACTCCAGCCGGATTTCGGTCGAACTATATGTCTGGGTAAAATATGACTGTCACACACGGATTCAGCATCTCTTCTTACCCCTAAATCGGTTCTCTAATCAACTAGAAATACAACTTTAACTTCTACCAATTTTCCGGTTTTGGCCGGATTCCGGGCGAACTACATGTCCGGATAGAAAATTATTTTCACATAAGTGTTCAGCGTGTCTTCTTGCCCTTAATCGAACATCTAATCAACTTCAACTTCAACTTTTACTTTTAACAAACTTTCCGGTTTGGGCCGGATTCCGGGCGAACTGCTTGTCCGTCGAGAAAATGGTTTTCACCATCGTCTTCAGCATGTCTTCCTACCCCTAAATCGAACATCTAATCAACTTAAAAAAAACTTATACTTTTAACAAACTTTCCGGTTTTGGCCGGATTCCGGGCGAACTACATGTTCGATGACAAAATGGTTTTCACCATGGTGTTCAGCATGTCTTCTTACCCCATAATCGACTATCACATTAGCTGTTTCAAAATATTTTGTTTGCCCCTTAATTTGAAACCCCTCCCCCACCCCTAAATGTAGGGCTACAAAGCCCATCTACGAACTTGACTGGTCCGACGACCCAACGAATCCTCACACCAAGTTTCATCAAAATATCTCATTTCCCTTCGAGAGTTATCGTGCTTACAGACGGACAACTTTTCGATGTCATAGGTATCCCTCCACTTACGTTTTGGGATCCCGAAAAGGTGACTCTAAAACCAAAATGCGGAAGAATCGCTACCCTTTCGACGGCCCAATCGAACAGCAAAAACAGCAGCCGTGTCCAGATTGAAATCACAGCACCAGCTTTAACTCCAACCAATTTTCCGAGAAGAAGTTTACAAAATCAGATATTTAAGGAAGAAGCTTTAATTGCTTTTCCACAAATTTATTTCCAGCAGAGCAAAATAACACTAGAGAGTACCGTCATGACTTGACAAAATTGACACAGACTCGAATAGCAGCGATACCAGCACCACTAGCGATAGAGAACGTCCCTACTGAAATTCTCTCAATCGTTCACCAGCGCTGGCTCTGATACCTTCATATTCTGAAGATAGCACAAAAGTTATAAAGCCTCCATTGTTTCCTTGGTGTGTGCAGACCACACCTTTGTTTTACTAGAAATTTCTAAACCCGCAAGTTTGTCTCGCTTTAAATGCCGCAAGCGTAGTTGGTGGCAATACGAGTATGGCCCGTTTGCAAAGCATGGAAAGCATCGGTCTTGGTGCTATTCCCTAGTGTTATTTTTCTCTGAATTCCAGCTTGAGCGGCTTGAGCCTGAAGAGGACCCATGCCAGGAAGGGCCGAAATATAACTCAAACAAAATGTAGCTGACTTATAGTTAACGCACCGTCAAAAAAACTTGTGTTGAACGCTACGAGAATGAATCTATTATTACCCTTTAAAATGGTATCTTTCCACGAAACACCACATTCAAAACAGACATAACATTTATCACAAGGATCTCAAACATGTCTTATCTGTTATCAAACTTGTGACAGTGTACTACCTTGGCACAGTAAACTTTTATTTAACTAGTAAATTTTTTAACAGTAAACTTTTACTTAACTGGCACAGTAAACTTTTATTTGTTCTAGTTCTGGTTCTGTTGTTGTTGTTCTTTCTTTTTATTTGTTGGTTCATTATTAGGCTAATTCGTTAAAAGTTAGTTTCGTGTTGTTATTTGTATGGGTTTATGTCTTTCCGTATGTTACTTTTTGTATTTATACTCCGTGTTTCTCTTTGTGAGTGTATGACGGGTCATAAATAAACTTATTCAAACAATGTTTACAACGGATACCTCAGCTATGATTCTTCATCAGCGATAATTCGGCCCTTCTTGGCAAGGGTCCTCGTCAGGCTGTCAAATCCTCTGGTTCAACTTCGGGGAAGGAAACAAACCTGTAATAAAATCATTTTACTTTTTTTATTACAGGTTTGTTTCCTTACAGATTTTATTACAGGTTTGTTTCCTTCCCCGAAGTTGAACCAGAGGATTGACAGCCTGACGAAGACCCTTGCCAAGAAAGGCCGAAATATCGCTGATGAAGAATCATAGCTGACGTATCCGTTGTAAACATTGTTTGAATAAATGTTTCAAAGTCAGCTTGGGCTCAAAGAATATCCATAAATGAAATATTATTATTATTATTAGCTTGTTTACCAATTAATCTGGGCTGAGGTTTCACCAAATCTTAGGTTTTCAATCTTGTTTTGACGACGAGTGTTACCGTACGCATCTACTCGAAGCAGCATTTCCAATCGTGCTTTAATACGCTGGTTGCGCTGTACTGGAAAAGGGCAAATTACGAACTTTAGGATATAAACTAGAACACATACATAAATTTTTTGACTCCGAATGCCTCAGTGAACTTCTACTATTGTGTGATTAAGATTTTTATTTAATGTATATATCTGACAAGAAAATAAAATTCCGGAGCGTTGCCGCCTTCGTGCCGTTTTCGAACGGATCTGAATTCGGTCGATTCGTGGAATTAGGAATCAAAGAAATCATTTCTGGTAATTATATTTGGAGTCTGTACAACCTCTTACCCACTTCATGTTTTAAGACAAGGTAATGGTTATTTTATAAATTTTTTTTCCTTTTTTATAATTTTTTTTTCTCCACTCGTTTTTGGGATCTCAAAACATATGTGACGGGATACCTATGACTTCGTAAGGTTTGTCCGTCCTTCCGTCTATCTGTCGGTCTGGTAGCAAAATAACTCTCGAAGGGGTTGAGATATTTTGTTCAAACTTGATATGCATCCTTTGGGTCAAATTACAGGTCAAGTTCGTAGATGGGCTTTGTGGCCTACATTTAGGGGTGGGGGAGGGTTTTTTAAATAGGGGCTACAGCTATTTGTAAAGACAATGGGTTAGTTGATTTATGGGCAAGGAGACATGCTGAATCCATATCTGAAAATTATTTTCTTGCTGGAGAAGTAGTTCGCCCGGAATCCGGCTAAAACTGAAAAAAATTGATAAAAGTAAACTTTTTCTGACATCGACCAGAGATTCGGTATAGGGGTAGGCAGACATGCTGGATCCGTTTTTAAACTTTTTAAACTTCGTTTTCTTGCCAGAGAAGCAGTTCGCCCGGAATCCGGCCGAAACCGGACATTTTGCATGAGTAAAAGTTTCTCTGACGTCGGCTAGAGATTCAATATAGGGGCGGAATTACGTGCTGAATCCATATCTGAAGTTTTTTTGTGTGCCGGTAGTCCGCTCGAGTTTTCCGGTAGTCCGCTCGAGTTTTCCGGTAGTCCACTCGAGTCTTGATTTCCTGATTGAAAGGAGTCCGGCAAAAAAAGGATTTTTTTTCTAACAATAGCTCTGTCTGATATCGGTTCGAACGCCGAAATAATGATGAAAAATACGCTGGCTCAAGATATTTTACTTTGTTTCCTGCCGGAGTAATGTTCAACCGGAATCCGGCAAAACCCTGAATCTGGGTAATATTTATAATTGCTCGAAAAAGCGGTTTAGACTGTGGATAATTGAATAGCTGACATGTTGAATCGATCTACTTGGTTGATACTACCGACGAAGTCCGGAGAAAACCAGAAATTCGGAAAACAGAAATAAATTACCTAATGGATCTGAAAATCTGTGATCCGATTAGTCTAGATGAAGAAGTCCGATAAATATTCTCATCTGACATCCAATCGAAACCTTTGGTCTTGTGGCTTGTAAATAAATGATTATCAATCAATCAATCAATCAATCAATCAAGTTTAATCCGAATAGCTAAAAGCTAGAAAAGGAATAAAAATTTACAAAATACACAGACACACAAGAAAAAATTAACTAATACACTTACAAGAATTTACAAGAAATAAATGATGGGATGAAACTACGTAAAAATTGGGTACAAGAATTAGCGGGATATAGGGAAAACTGATTGCCAGTATTCCTCTCGGACCGACGCACGGAAGACGGGAGGGGAGGGGGGGAATAGATGGGCCAACGTTATCTTAGCTCCAAATTTGTTTGAAAGAGTATTTCTACGTACAGATAATTTAGGAATGTCAAGTTTAATGAGAGCCTCTTCGTATGTAATATTATGATCACCCAGAATGATTCTCATGGCTCTCTTTTGGACATTTTCCAGGCGATCAGAGAGCTCTGCAGAAAGAGAAGAATGCCAAACCGGTGAAGCATATTCTAAATGAGGACGGATATAAGTTTTAAAATAACAGAGGAGGCATTTAGTATCCAAACCGAAAGATTTAAGGGTGGAGAGGGATTTAATTAAAAAGCTGGATTATATGCATTACGTAAGTAGGGAATGTTATACAAGGGTTTTTTCTCTCAAAAACAGTGGTAGTACAGATTTTGTATTAACGTAGTGGGTGTACGGTAACCATCATTTCCCCACGTTCAAACATCAGTGATGAAATATTCAGCAGGATTCTATCAAAGCGAAAGTGGAAATCTATATCTTCACAGTTTGCTACAATGTTGTGCTTACTTTTAATGACACAAACTGTCGGTAAAACAATATTTCGTGGAGTCAACCAACTTTACGCATTAATTACAGCAATAAATAGACTAACAGCTCATCCCCGTGAGAAAACCGTAACAAAACCACAATGCTCAATTATAAATGGTGTGGATAGATCACGACTTGCTCTCTCGGACCATGATACTGTCAATCTGACCATTATAAGATGATAATGATGATGAAACTGTATTTACGCACTTAAAGGACACCTGAATGAAGAGTACCAAGTATCATCCCTATCTGAATGACTTCCGTTAACATTGTCTGCAGAAAACCGAATCCAAATACGAAATAGTGTTTCCGAGCTAGGATTTTTGCTACATTTTGCATCTGTCCTTATTTCATTTTATTTATTTCATTTTAGAAATGAACAAATGTCTCCAATCAACCGTTCATCTGGAATATTTTTTAACCAGTTAAGCCCAAAAATATATCTAGAAGAAATTCTAATACTACCCGGCCAGCGCTGTACAAGATTTGAATGAATTGCGTTTTTTGTCTTGGAGTCTGCATGTGCAGACCTCCAGATATGAACGTCCCTATTTTTAAAACCCTTGTGAAAACCCTTTGAGGACCCTTGCCAAGAAGGGCCGAAATATCGCTGATGAAGAATCATAGCAGACGTACCCGTTGTAAACATTGTTTGAATAAATTGAAAACGTCACGCTCAGGAGAAGAATGCTCTCCGTGGCCATGTCTGTAAATGCATTCTCCATGGTGTGTTAAGTATGGTTTCATTGTCCAGGTGTCCTTTAAGAAGAGGAAAATAGCGCAGTAGCCTACAGACAAATAAAAGGAAAAAATATACTGAGCTTTCATTAATGTAGTATATGCTAAAGATAAAAAAAAGGTCTAATCGGGTCTAAAAGATCTTCTTCCTATATGGAATGCGGAGAAATGGCCAAGGGCAGAAACGTGAAGGTCCTGGGCAATTGAAGATAACTTCGAACAAGGGCCAAAGGGCAAAGGGTTGCCGTTCTACGGAAATTCCTATAACGTTGAGGAACATACAAGAGAAATTTACAATATTTAAAATAATAAGTCCTGATACATTTTAAATCTTTTCGTCCAAATACGATATACTATACGAGATAGAGACAAGATAGAGGGAACAGTAAACTATACAGTGTACACCAGTAGGAGCAAGAAGATACAATACTACAGCGTTGAAGAACACCCGTATCTCCTTTCCCTCTTCATCCTCATTCTGACGACCCAAAACCTCTGCTCATTTTTTCACAAGTAAATAATGTATAAATATTCCTTCAGCCCAAGCTGACTGCGCATCATATTTGACAGTGCAAAACTGATACATCAGCTGAATTTTATCAAATCTATATTTCGGCCCTTCTTGGCAAGAGTTCTCTTCAGGCTCAAGCCGCTCAGGCTGGAAAATGAGCTTCGTGAAAAAACTAAATATACCTGTAATAAAATTCGGCTGACGTATCCGTTTTGCACGGTCAAAAATTATGGAATACTTTAAGAATTTTATTTTAGCTATCCATTATTTTCCTATAATATTTAAAGCGTCACATAATGGATTAGCCGAATTAGATATAGTTTTGTTTGTGTATCATATTGTGTTACTCCTCAGCTCTGAGGGAAATAAATGAATAAATAAATAACTGCGAACTGTTCATGAAACTAGCCTACAAGTCTTGGTTAATAAGCGTTGGACACTTTTTGCGTGGCCTACTACACACCTCTAGTCCCCAAACTACTAAAGTATCCGAGAAACAAATGAAGACTCGAAGAAAACAATTAGCCTGCCGGACATGATTTTAATAGGCGTTGGCCATTTTGTGTTTTACGGATCTGATTTTCTAAAGATCAAAGACCCCACAGTTCCGATGAGAAAGTATAAGATGCGGAGAAAGAAGTGTGATAGGTATCAGTTGTTTCGGTGTGTATTAAGGCATTAGGATCAGGAATGGCTAGCCAAATTGTGAGTAGGCAGCTGTTGATCATACGAAATTCACGTTATCCACTTTAACTGTTCTAGAATTTAAATTTATAGTTTAACTGAAAACCAGCTTGTTTGTTGTATTTTGTACTTGACACTGAATTATATCGATTCAGTCCAGTTTTCTTTTTAATAGTCTCTCGTATAGTGACGTTAGAAATATAGACAGCAAAGGCTAAAAAAGCCGAGACGGGTTTGTAGTCCTCGTCCCGGGGTTTCAATAAAACGTGGGCTTAAAGTTAGCTTATTTTCAAATAACGAATACAAATCTGGATTAGCATATTTATTAAAGAGTATTATTATTTTTATTTTGTTTTAGTGAAGTTAAATGTTTGGCTACTTCAGAATCCCAGTTGTCTTCGTGTGCGGATCTCTTTTGTCTTTGCTCCTGCACCTTTTAGTCCTTGTACTTTTTTTTTACAGAATATTGTATCAAGTTAAATTTTTTACTCCAGCAACAAGATGAATCCATTGACAATAATTGCCACTTTCTCTGTTCTAGATTATTCTTGCTGCGTTAGTAGCCCTGACCACTTCCAACCCGGTCATCCTAAGCCAGCCGCTGATTGGTCTAACAGCCAGCCAATTCCATGCTCAGGACGAACTGGGTCAATATTCTTTCGGATACCAAAACCCAAGCTCGGCCCGCACCGAAACGAAGGACTTAGCTGGAGTCACTCGAGGATCATACAGGTAATGAAGTCATATTGAACTTACTGTGCTCTTTAGTGTAGTCCTTATGAAACAAAAATATGTAATCATGATTACAGATATGATGAAAGGTTTGTAAAATTAAGCTAGTGAGTAAGTGCTACGAAAAACAAAAACTGAATAGAGCCACACTTCCTGATCAAGAAATAAATTCTCCATCACTTCAGAGCTGTATGCTTCTTGACTTTAATAAGTAGACAAACTGGCTTTTCTGATTTTCTGTTGCATGTGAATCAGTTTCTTGATGAGACAAATTTCTGACTTTTCCTAAAATTGTGACTCGGGTGGGAGCCCTGTGCTGGGGACTTCTAAAGGGCCCTTCTATGTATTAGAACAGGCCTGCAAGTTATTAGAATTTTCACTGCTTTTACGGTTTTTTTTTCATTCCACAGTTATGTCGCACCCGATGGTAAGCTGATCACCAACAACTACATCGCCGACGAAAACGGCTTCCGCTCCTCCCTCGCTCACACTGATGGCAACGCTGGACCAATCATCGCCCGCCTCCCATTTGCCCCGTCCACCCATGTCGCCGTCATTCCAGCACCCGCCATCAGTAACCATCCTGCCGTCGTCGCAGACGGACCTCAAGAGGCATTTATGGTCGAATCGGAAACTCAAGTTGAAAAAGAAGCGGAGATGGCAAATGACGACGTCGTTGTGATCAGACCAAATCCAATCATTGTCAAAGACGATTCCAAGTCTGTCGAGGTTAACGTAGGCTCAGTTATGACAGTTGACGCTCCCCTTACGCACAAGTTCCAGCTTAAGGCAGTCAATGGGGTAGTTCTACCTGATATTGTCCCATCCCTTCTCCATATGAAGACAGCAAAGGCTACCCATCCAGTCGTCTTAAGAGCCTACCCACACCCTGCACCTTATGCGTACTACCAGCGACACCATCCAGTACACACATACTCTCATGTCTGGTAGAGCCTCCTCATATTTTGTACTTATTTTTAATTTAACACCGAAACGAAATAAAACCCAATTAGAAATAAGATTTTTACGTTTTTTCCCCTCTACAAAACAACAGTCAGAAACATGTTTTCATTTTCTAGAGCCTCGTTTTTGTTGCAATAGTCCTGCCGCTTCCCTGCTGCAGCAGTTCTTTGCTTCTGCGCAAGATGCGTTTTTGGATTCACTACATGCAGGATTGTTCTTGGTTGATGCGGCACCTTGCAGGGAAGTACGGACTTGGTCGGTAAGCAAGTCCGTGATCCTCGGGAAACGCTGCCGTCTTCCCCGGAAGCATTGCAGTGCACAACAAATTTAGAAAGAATGAGCCCGGAAGCGGCAGAGAAGTGGGCCTGCAGCGTGCAACAAAAACAAAGCCTTTGAAGACTTGCTTTAGCCAAACTTGATCTTCCATTGGAGAGAATCCTCGCGACTGAGCCATCCCTTCACATCGTTTCTGACTGGTTCAGTCGGATGTATACGAACCAATCAGAGACAAGGTTGTTTGTTGGTCAGGTTAGTCAAAACCGCGCTTTCACAGTGCCGCCTAGCCGAGACATTGGGAGCGGAGCAAAATAACACTAGGGTGTAGCGCCAAGGCTTGAAAAAAGTGACACACAGTCGAATAGCGGCGACACATAGCGATAGTGAACGTCCCTACTGAAGCTCAATCGGCCGCGCACCAGCGCTGGCTCCAATAACTCCATATTCTGAACACAGCAAGAAAAAAAGATACAACCTCCACTGTTTCTTGGCTGTGTGCAGACCGCACCTTAGCTTTACTTGGAATTTCTAAATACGCTACTCCCTAGTGTTATTTTGCGTATTGGAAGAGGTGATTCGTGGGAGCTGAACGGTTTTTATTCCGGGAAATTTGAAACGGAATGAAGCAATTTTATGTTCGTGATGTGAACTGGAACGGTTAGCTCTTCAGCGAACCTTTTATAAATTAGTCACTGGGAGCTCGAATGATACCGGACATTATCCCTCAACTTCATCAAGGTTTCAAAATAATCTAAAGTAAATATCAAAATCGTAAAGCGACAAGCACACAGAGCACCACAAATCTGAAAGAATAAGTTCATTCGATGAAATCGATTATTTTTAGATAATGGACAAACGAAGTAACCATTTTTATCGGGTTTCTATTTAAGTGAACAAGTGATGTGTTACTAGACTGCTGGATCTCAACCCTACACTGTCAGAAGTTAACAGATAACACTAGGATTCGCGGTTTCAACAGACAATGCGTAACAGATAACACTTGGGATGTTATCTGTTGTGTCTGAAGACCTTATGCATGAAATGTTATGCATAACAAGCTTTGTTAGGAAGAGCCAAAAAAAACATCTAGTGACTTTATTCTTTAGCGTCATGATGTCGGAAAACTCAGTAGATACTTTCTGTCGGTTTTTCTTTCTGATGGTACAGGAGTGTTGCATGAAGCTGCCACCCTAAACTCCTATTTTGGGGAAATGACTTAGGGAAAAAGAGTAAAGGTTGAAATAAAATTCAGTGGAGTATCCTGAAAGGAAGCTTAGAACCTCCGCTTTCTGCTGGTACCATAGTTTACTTGTAATTGTTCAAGACTAAACTGGAGAACACAAAAGAATATAGGCACCCAAGTGATCATGAAGTCGCCCACTTTGCTAAAAATGGTATTTTGCTACATGGTGAAGTTAGAAGCCAGCTGTTTGGTCAGAGAGGTTCCTTGACCTTTTGCAAATAACAAAATTTGCTGTTTTTTTGGAATTTGCATGATTTTTCTGGGGGTGGCAGCTTCATTATCCAAGGTGGCAGGATCCTGTACCATGGACAATTGGGGGGTGGGCGGTGCCATAGTAAGGGCAGCTTCATGCAACACTCCTGTAACGCTTATTCATAACATTTTGAAACATAAAAGATAACATCCGAATTGTTATCTGTTACGCATTATCTGTTGAAACCGCGCATCCTTACGTTATCTATTATGAAACTTCTGACAGTGTACTCGGTTAAACTTTAACTGATGATGAACTGAGGAACAGGCGACAAGCTAAGCCGTGTTTCACAGGTGTGAGTAATTTGACTACGAAAATTCACTTACTTAGCAGCCTTGCTTTGGACCACTGGAGGTAGCTGTTGAGAATCTCCGACGAAAATCCACTTTTTGGAATAAAAAAGCGGACCCAGGGTTGCCGGTAGCAAGGCCTGAGATGCCTCGTCAACAATGCAGAGGTCGAACTTCCGTTTGTACAGGGCTGGATGATTCATACTGAGACAAGTGGTTGCGATGACCAACTAAAAAGAAATCAGTGAACGATTGAAGGATTTATGACGCACTGCACAAGGGCGTAAGTGCAGTAGAAAAGGACAAATAAATATAACTCAAAAAATATTTTCCATAAAGGTTCACTAATTTAGAACCACATTGATGGGATCGTGGCCAGGTAAGTTTCCGATCGGAGAACACAAATTTGAGGAGAGTGCTTCAAGCGTCAACAATGGGTCGGATATTAACAAACGGCGGGTCAGTCAATTCAATTGGTACTCTTTCTCATTAAAGCGCGTCTACACCTAGTTCTGTGGACACTGCGACAGTTGCGTTTTCTTAGATTCACTTCTGTTGCGTCAAAGTTTGCAGTTTGGCTCTTGTTTTGTCTTCCTTGCGTTTTATTGAGTTCTTGTTTCCGAAAGTCAAACTAACGCCAAACTACGTCTGTTGGGTGGTATGTAGTTTGAGCTCCGTAGTTTCAGGTTCGAAACTACAGCAGATGGAATGGACAAATAAAACGGCTTTTAAGCAAAACTACGCCGAAACAACATTAAAAAAAAACACGCAACTTTAGTTTCCGAGACCTTCATACAGGAACTGTTGTACATCCTTGAACGGTGTACATCAGAAACAGGAGTATTAAGACTACACTGTATAAACAAATCTTGCAGTATTTGCTACTTGGATTATCTTGTCTCTACAAAGCTAAACTTATCTCTAATTCGGATTAATCTTATCTCAGTAGAGGTAAGATTAATCCCAGTAGCAAATACTGCAGATAACTTTAATCCTTACTCGGAGAAACTTTTTACAGTGTATACTGAATCGCAAAAAGGCTTTCGTCTGTCCAAATCCGCGGAGAATAACCACAGGTAAACAGAATGGAAATCTTATCTACTGCGCAGCCGAAGGGTATCAGGTTTAATACCTGATAACACAGCGATGATCAAAACGGCAAATGCAAAAAATCGCAACGGTCAAACTAAAGAAAGCAAAAATCATGGCAGGCGCTACGGTCAAAACTGCGCTTGTCTGTTACGAAAGTAACAGACTAAATCTACCCGAGTATTTCAGAGGAACTGCTCAGAGTATGAATAACAAAAATATACATACATCAGTGTAACTCTTGATTGAGTGATTTATTTTAAACATAAGCACAAATCGTGGCACATGCCAGCGCATAGCGTACTTACTTAGTCAACAGGTGAAGCTATATCAAAATATCTGCCATTACGGTACATACTATTAGCCTTGACAGAGAGAGAGAGAGAGCCGAGTTCGATTATTGAGAGGGGCTGTTTCCGGTAGCGGTGACCGGTGGCTCGTATTGGCTAGGATAGATTTATCGAACAGCAAAATCAGTTGTTCAACCGGACTTTAAGCGGTAAGTTTCGCAAGGGCCTGTTCGTAGGGCATGTCGCGGATTCAGCATCGCGGCTGTTCCAGGGTATAAGATTTTCCAGACTTATTTTAACTAGCACATATGCTTGTGGAAACGGGATTCCACAAGCTTGAAAGCGTGTCCTTTATGATAACGGTAAAAGGTTGCCAAAATAACACTAGGAAGTAGCGCCAAGACCTATGATTTCTATTCAATGGAGACGGGCGCTGCTCGTAGAGCTGCCCACTACGCTCGGAACATTCAAAGATAGACAAACTTGCGGGCTTAAAAAATTCCTAGTATAGCTAAGCTCTGTATTCCACTAAACATTTAAACTGTACTTGATTTGTCTTGATTCAAATCAAATCGAATCAAATTTATTAATTAGCCATGATTATCCAAACACGAATGGCACTGGCACGTCAAAGATACAAACACTTGGGTCACAATTTAAGTTAAGTCACTGTTAAAAGTTTTGCAAAAGTACGGGACGAATGAGCGGTCATACCGAACACTGCAATTTGCAGGAGGGAGCTTTAACTTTTGCTTCCCCGAATTTGATCCTCGAGTGGGGCGTTTATTGTCAGCTGTTGGCTGGAAATCTGGCAGAATGTTGCGAAAGAGCTCCGACGAGAGACAGGACCTCCCAAAAGCCATGAGAAGTTCATGCCGTCTGTTTGATAAGGTAGCCAGGCCCAGTGACGCCAGACTCGCCTCGTATGAGACGTACTCGTGCCCTAGGATGATCCGACATGCACGCTTTTGAGTGCGCTCAATTTTAGAATCCTGGGCTTTAGTTAGTCCGGCGTGCCAAACCTGGCATCCATATTCAAGGGCAGGACGAATGTATGTTTTATAGAGGTTAGTCAGAGTGTTGTGGGACAGCCCAAATCGTCTTAGCTGAGCAAATTGCTTGAGGAGAATGGCTCCCATTGTCTCTTAGTTTGTGTTTTATTTGTATTGTTGGTGAGTGTTTGTTTTTCCAATTCCCGCCCGTGTTAGCCTAGTGCTATTAGGGTTGACAAAATTTTTGACTGATTGATTAAAACAAAAAAAAATGTGGTCTGCATGCATCGTGGAAACACGGATGTTGTACCGTTTATTATAGATTTATCAGAGCCAGCGCTGGTGCACGACTGATCCGAGTTTTAGTATGGACGTTCTCTGTCGTTAGTAGTGCTTGTGTCGCTGCTATTCGAGTGTGTCACTTTTTTCAAGTCTTGGCGCTACTCACTAGTGTTATTTTACTCTGAAGGCTGTTTCATTGTGACACGGCAATTCATGCAGGCTTCACTCTGCTTATAAAACGTACCGATCCACAATTCAACATGCCTAAAGCCATGCCCACATTTACTGGAAACTACAAAGAACCGAGGCAGTTTAGTTGGGTTGTGATACTTGCAATATTTTGGTGTTGGATTTTTTTTTTTACGAAGGAGGTGATGAAGCATAAACAATGGATTGTCTTACTTGTGCTTAAAGCATGAACGTCCCTAATTGCTTTTTTCATTTTCTGTGCTGCATTTTATCAGTTCTTTTTGTAGTTCTCAGTGCTGTTAATTTGTATCTATCTGCCATTGACCATTTTCTACATTTTTTTCAAGTTTTTCTATTTCTATTCTAGCTATATTTGCAGTTTTTGTCAATAAGAGATATTTATGGTCAAGGTATGCAAACTGGTGGCTGAACTAGCAATGTGAAACTTCAAATGAAATTTATGGCACATGGAAACTCCTGTGTCGTATTTCTAGTAAATATATTAAATTAGTAGATTATTATTTTAGATTAAATTTGTTTTCTTTTTGCCAAGGTGGAGGAGAGAAAGTTATTTTTTTGAGTTGTTTTGGTTTGTTTGTGGTTTGAGGTTGATTCCACTGCTGACAACGTTATGTAAAAGCGCAATTGTATATAGTCATGTTTGACGAGATAACAAATATTCGGTTTTTTGTGAATACCGTAAGGAATGTTTATCGAATAATAAAGATTGATTGATTGATTGATGTGATCGGTATTGTGCATTTAGTGGTCACCCCCAGGACAACCTGGACGCCTAGGTTCTCGGGTGACGTCGTGGAAGATATATCGTTTAGTTCTTATGTTTTTTGTTACAAGTTGTTTAATGTGATTTTGTGTAAAATAAAGAATAACCTAATTTATGGCCTTTTCGCAACTCCGGTGAAAACACTTCGATTCGAAATATTTCTAGATATGATATCAAGATATCAGACATTTAACGGAGAATGTTTAGTTATTTTTCCACAAGAAGAGCAAAATAACTCTATAGGGAGTAGTGCCAAGACTTGTGTTTTCCATACTTTGCAGAAGCGCCACATTCGTAGTGCCGCTGACTACGCTTGCGGCATTTAAAGACAACTTTTGGGCTTATAATGAGCGTGTTCCACCCTACTTACCGTAGTTACTACGCATGGCGTCACGAATTCTGTCTTTTTGCCGTCAAGGCTGGAACGATTTTTCTATTTCCCAGCAGGATCTCACTCCAGGGGCGAATCCGACCAATCACGTTACAGAGATGCGTAGTTACTACGCTTACTACGCTCCCGAGCATGGTAAGCAAATAGTAACTATTAGTTACTATTCCGACAAGGTTGGAACCTGGTTGGAACGGTCAGCGTAGTAACTTTTCGTGAGGATGGAACGGAAATAGTAACTATTGTTAGAAGGGTGGAACACGCTCAATTTCTACTAAAACTAAGAGGCGGTCTCACACATAGAGGGAACAGGGGAGGTTGTATCTTTTTTTGTGCTGCGTTCAGAATAGTAAGCCGACGCTGGTGCTTGACTGAATGAGTTTCACTAGGGATGTTCTCTATCCCTAGTGGTGCTAGTGTCGATACTGCCTAGTATTAGTTTGCTCTGTCCACACTTTGATTCTTCAGATTGAGCGGCTTTAGCCTGAAGAGGACCCTTGCCAATAAGGGTCGAAATAGCTGTAATAAAATATGGCTGACGTATCCGTTTTGCAGTGACGAATATAATTAGCGTCTTTGTAAAGCACGGCTGTGACAAAAACCGATCGTTTTTTTTTTTTTCATCGCCCTTTTCCTACCGCGGTAAGGACTTTTTTTTATCAGTTCAATTTTTCTCAAAAACTGCAAAAAAAGTCTATTGCCTTTTTTGTCGATCGTAATATCTGCCTGTCAACGCAATGATTGGGCATCGACTTACCTTACTGCCGTAGAAGGCGCTAAGCTCGCCTACACTCTTCATTTCTTCGGTTTGTTTAACGTCACTAAACGCCAAAATCTCCGGATGAATTCTTGACGTTCTCCCAAGACGTACGAAATCAACCCCTCGGGCTTTTAACTTCAATAGTATGTTGTCAACAGCAGAGTGAGTATATGCCGATATCAGGACTGATTGGCCTAGCTGTATGCCAATTTGGACCAGCGCGATGATGAGAGATGTCTTGCCTACAATAGACACAAAAATAAAATATAGTTATCTTAAATGCTAGTTCCATACTTCGGGCATAGATATTCCTTCAGCCCAAGCTGGCTGCGAATAATTTTTGACGGTGCAAATCGCCCATACATGCCACCGACAAGTATCCATCTTTGCTGGAAAGCTGGAATCCAAAACCGAAATGCAGAAGAATCTCTACTCTTTCGACGACAAAAACAGCAGCCGTGCCCAGAATGAAATCACAGGACCAGCTTTAACCCCAACCAATTTTCCAGGAAGACGTTCACAAAATTGGATATTTAAGGAAAATCTTTAATTGTTTTTCACAAGTTCATTTTTCAGGTTGAGCGGCTTGAGCCTGAAGAGGACCCTTGCCAAGAAGGGCCGAAATATAGCTCTAATAAATGAACGAATGAACTTTATTACCCGTAAAGCGTAAAACACAAAATACGGAGTATTATGAAAGAAACAAAATGGTAAATAACGAAGAAAACAACAACAAACAAACTAATCAAAACAACATGAACAAGCTAACCAGCATCAATAAGAAAGAATGTACTCAGAGGGTCGTAAGCGTGAATCAAGTCATCAGTCGAAGTCTGAATCCGAGAGGGCACGTCTATTAGTCCAAATTGAGCAATGACTTTTCTGTTTCGGTGCCATCTAGGGAGCCAGAGGAGGAATTTACAATATTTGAAATAAGCCACTCCTAGAGTCAGGCGATCTTTTTAACGAGACAGACGAGCAAATGCCGAGTAGCTGATGTTTCCGTTTTGCATTGTCAAATATAACACTTGATATATAATATGTTGTGATTATGAAACTTTATGCATTAGATGTTGTGCATAACAAGCACTGCAAGGAACATTGTTCAAACTGAGCATCCTTGCGGTATCTGTTATGAAACTTCTGATAGTGCAGCGACTGCCATTTTCACGTCAGCTCAGGAAAGGGATTATCAGGAACCATATAGAGTGTGTTCCGCCCTTCTAACAATAGTTACTATTTCCGTTCCATCCTCACGAAAAGTTACTACGCTGACCGTTCCAACCTTGTCGGAATAGTAACTAATAGTTACTATTTGCTTACCATGCTCGGGAGCGTAGTAACTACGCATCTCTGTAACGTGATTGGTTGGATTCGCCCCTGGCGTGAGATCCTGCTGGAAAATAGAAAAATCGTTCCAGCCTAGACGGCAAAAAAACAGAATTCGTGACGTCATGCGTAGTAACTACGGTAAGTAGGATGGAACACGCTCATAATCAGCCACGAGTGGCCGTTCTTTACTATAAAGTTTTATGGCCCCAAAACGCGAAATGACGCGAAAAAACATCTCCATAGGCTATGTAGATGAAACGGCGAGGCACGATTTTTTTCCGCTATCGACGCCGAAGTCGCCAGGCTGATACGAATCCGAGTTCTGTCAGTACCAAGCTTAAAGCACACCTCTTACTAGATTAACTACTGATTTTCGAAAATACTTTTCGGAGCTTATTGGCGCGTGTCGAAGCTATCAGCCTTCCTGCGCGGTGCAACGAGGTGGCTAGGCGCAAAATATTTGAAAACTAAACGCACCGTGGTTAAAAAGTGTGAAACCAAGAAAAGAAAAGATAAAAAGCAACAGTTATACGCTCCTTATGTCCCTACGCAAAAGAGTTTTCTGGGGACCTCAGAGACGTTTGCGTTGCATGACTGTCAAAACTCGGCAAGGCCTACAAAGCGCAAACATGCCCTAGGTACATAACGAAATAATGGCGAAAGACGGGGATTTCAAAAGCTTCTAATTCCACAAGGGAGCGAGGGATAAAATATAGGGCAGAATAAGCAAGAGGGATCTTTACAGTAACTTATCTAGGCTGGTTCTAGCAGACTGACATTGAATTACCTGTCCCAGGCATTCCGTTGATTAGCAGATAATCATCAGCCAGTAGTGCCTTTAGTAGGGCTTTTTGCTGGATCACGTTCAGCGAACGCAGGACAGCTTTTCCCTTTACGGCGACCTCTTTGCTCATTACCTTCCTAGATGATGGCACTAGTCTAGAAAAAGACAATGTCTGAATGAATGGATGAATATTTCAACTTTCCACTCTTATAAAATCTAAACAGTGGAGTAAAGAAGCAAACGAAAAAAAGAGAAAGAAGGGGTGCAAGACTAGATTGGAATAAATATTTACTTCACTTCAAAACAAACGGACTCCCTTCATCTGTGGATTCCATCTCTAAGAAAATTCTAGTAAAACTTCGCATTGGCTCTCGGGTTGTTCATTGCTAAGTCTCTATCTGGTCGCTTGTAACTCTTCTGAACTGTTTTTCGACGGCGGAATTCGTGTTCCACTGGTTAAGACTGGATCTGGCGTAAACAAGACCCAATTGTCTGGATCAAATATTGAATTTCTGGGATCCCATCGAAATCTTTGGTCTTGTTTCTTCAAACAGGCGGTTTTTTAAAACCAGTCTCAGTTTCCTCAAAACCGTCGTTTTCTTTAAAAAAAAAATCAGCCGTTTTTCCTGCAGAAACAGTCGGTAAAAATGATCAGCCAGTAGGTAAATAGATTGCCCCCCCCCCCCCCCCCCCCAGACATTTTGGCTAGTAGCGCCTGGTATTATTAATGTTTTTGTTATAAGCTAAATAAATCATCCATGAATAATCTGAAATGTCACAGCTGTGACATCTAGAAACAAACTTGAATCTAAGTAAGTAAGTAAGTATATTTATAACCCACAAAATGTTTTACAACAAAAGAATGTGGAGTAAAGATAAATAGACAAAAGAAAAGAACAAAAGACAACAAGAAAATAACATACGAAACATATAATAGGCCTCCAATTATCAATAAAAAGAAGTCCGATCAGTCGGTGATGCGGCAACAGACGTATGACAAGATTTCTGACGGACTGCAAATAAGGAACATTTTGCAAGTGTTCTTTCATTTTTGTTTCCTTTCTTGCTCCCGGTTTGTTGCTACACAAGATAGGATTGTTTCTGCCTCCCTATACTCGATGGGCCACGACAAATAATGTCTGAATGAAGCAAAAGCTGTTGGGGAATTCCAGGCCTAAATATGAACTTAAAAATAAAACAAAAACCGTTGCAAATACGAATAGTCGGATATGTAACAGTCAGGTAACAGTAATAGTTCATAATAATAATAATATAAGGATGCTACATTTACAGCAATTTGGTACACAAATCGTCTACCTCTGCTCTTCCCATGTACACCTGCCGTATGTTTCTTATTTCTTTACTTCAACTTTTTTTATTTTTTCAACTGTAAGTCAGAAACGAAGAAATCAGCTCAAAAGTAGCTACCTATTAACAATCAGCTTTCTAATTCGGGCGGCTACACTTGTCGTATTTTTTTTTTTTTTTATTTACTTCAACTTTTTCACTTTTATGTAAGTCAAAAACGAAGAAATAAGCCCAAAAGTAGCTACCTGTTCACAATCAGCTTTCTAATTCGGGCAGCATCCTCATCAGCTTCCATCAGCCGCAAGATGTTGCCAAATAACATGCCACCAGTGTTTCCATACTCGGACATGTCGAGATGAACAACTTCGGTCGGATTGACGTGCCGTTTAAGATCCCTGCAAAAAAAAGTCTGCTGTAGTGCCCCCTTGTTGGTTCCCGAACTACATTTTGTCTCTTTTCTTAATTCACGTGGCATCTTTTCTTTGTTTCATATTTTTTACTTTTTGGGTTGAAACTCGCCGACTCAACCTACACTCGGTGAAGTTATTTTTTTTTGTTTAACCTTTTTAACGTCTGTCAGCTAAACTGTTTGCAAAACAAACAAATAAATATACAAACTTAATTAAATCATTCTTTTACATAGGCTATATATTTAACTTAAAAATATTTATCTCCATTCTATTTCAACTCCAATTCAAGCATTTTCGCTCTTCTACTCCCTATAGTGTTATTTTGCTCTGCTACTCCCTAGTGTTATTGTGCTCTGCTGCTCCCTGGTGTTATTTTGCTCTGCTACTCCCTAGTGTTATTTTGCTCTGCTACTCCCTAGTGGTATTTTGCTCTGCTCCTCCCTAGTGTTATTTTGCTCTGCTACTCCCTAGTGTTATTTTGCTCTGCCACTCCCTAGTCTTATTTTGCTCAGCTACTCCCTAGTCTTTATTTTGCTCTGCAAATTTTGTTGAAAATTAGTGATTGTGGGAGATCGGCGTGGACCTGGAGGTGAACTTTGAGGATGGAGCGGTAAGTAAAAATAAAACGAATTCTTCAATTGTTCTCTTTTTATTTTATTGTAATAGTTAAGAGACTCGTTCATTTGTTAATTATTGTGGAATCAACCCCTATGTAACGGGCCATGGAGCTTTATAGAGGTCGAAATTTATTTTGTTCCTTTATTTTGATATTAATAAAACTGAACTGAACGGAGCTCGTCACATAAAAGACTACTCACCTCTCTCCAACGAGGACAATCTTCCGCTCCTCAACCGTTGCTACGTACAAAATATCTACAGCGATTTTAGATTTGGTAGACAATACAACAGTGCTGCCAGCTTGCAGTCCGCTGATACCTTCCTCAGGGTTAGCTTTGACAAGTTCAGATCGCCACTCGTCGCCATTGCTGCTAAAGCTATTGACTACTTTCAGGTTGCAGATACAATTGCCCTTTTTCTCTCTAAAAAAACAACAAAACATTAATTATTGCGTCGCTTGGGTCGCTGTCACTACCGCAACACGTCAGTTCGCATAAACGCCATTTCGCCTGAACCAAAAATCCGACAATTCGTCCATACGTCAGTGCCTCGACACGTCAGTAGACGTGATTTTAAGGATTAGCTGAACTGGCGTGTAGGTCTACTGACGTGTTGGTCAACTGACGTGTTGGTCTACTTACGCGTTGGTCTACTGACGTGTTGGTAAAGTGACATGTTGAGCAACTGACGGATTCTTGGGGGTCAACTGACGTGTAGGCGAACTGTCGGATGTTGACGTAGGGGAGAGGGTCATACCGCACGGGGGCGGAACCGAACCTTCCATTTTTTTTTACCACCTAGCATGCAGCTTTTTCACTCTAAAAACTAACGTTAGATGGCATCTACCTAGCGCCCATTTGGCGGAAGTTTCAAAGCAGTTGGAGGAACTGTACAAGTTTTGGGAGCCCTTGAAGTTTTTTTGCTCTCGCTGGAAATCTGGACAAGCAGGTCGATGAAAGATGATTCAATAATTGTGATAGCTAGAATTCCGTGTTTTGCAGACGTTTATACTAGTATTCGTTCTCTATCTTGTGTGTAAATACTCTTAAAGCTGCAAAAGATACTGATTTGTATCAGTATGTAAGAGCCCCCAAAGATACTGTAAGTTCCACTGGTAATGGTGAGGTAGAAGAAAAAATGCCCGCGTTTACCTTTCGTACGTCCGCGGAGTGACCGAAAAATTGTCCAAAAGTTTGAAAAATACAACATCCAAGTCTTTCACAGAACCCAAAATACTTTCCTGTCTTACCTAAACTCCGGAAGTCCCAAATCAGTACCAAAGAGGCATTTATTCAATACCATGTGATTGCGGAAAGCGTTACGTAGGAAGGACAGAGAGAACTTTCGGAAAACGACTTGCAGAGCATGAGCAAGAAACTGACCACGCCCTCTCCAATGGACACCGTCATAATTATACTTTCAAATCAGCACTTGCAGAACATATTTTCAAAAACGCATCCCATTCAGTATATTTTGAAAAAGCCCAAATTCTTGCAACATGCACCGGACTCCATCAAACCATTCGAGACGCCGTTGAGATAAAGAAAAACCGAGCAGGCAGTAACCGAGATACGGGCGAGTACTTCCTACAGGAAACTTGGAACGGGGTTATTAAGGGAAGAAAATTTAAGCCTCAGTCCCTTATTAACAACAAAACCGAAGCCGATCAAAATGCAGAAAAAAACTTTCCTGCCGTCGCCCGAATTGTGCAGCAAAAACAGCAGCCTTGTCAAAAATTAAATCTCAGCACTAGTTTTTCCGTGTAGTAATTATTCAAAGTAATAGGTACAGGTGAGTATTCCATAATAGAAACGTAGAACGAGGTTACCAATGAAATAATATTTAAGTTATCGGTCCCTTTTAATGACAAAAACCGAAGTTGAACAAAATGCAGAAACCTTTCCTGTCATCGCCCCAATCGTGCAGCAAAAACAACGACCGTGTCAAAAATTTAATCTCAGGAGTAGTTTTTTCATTACAGTGGTATTTGCAGGTAATTTACTTTAATAAGATATTTATAGTCGGTAGAAGCTTCAGTTATTTATTACAGGTTTTTTTCCTTCCCCGACGGTGACCCAGAGGATTGACAGCCTGACGAAGACCCTTGCCAAACATCATATGACGTAGAATACATGAAGAATCATAGCTGACGTATATCCGTTGTAAACATTGTTTGAATAAATATCCTGTGTGATTTTGATTTTGATCGGCCGACGGGTTTGACCACGGCCGCCATTTAATTTTTTTTTCGTCTGTCTGGGGCGATTCCGAACGAAAATTTAGGGGGTATTCCGAACGAAGTTTTGAGTGTTCGATTTCGCCCCTTGTTGACTAAAGATAACTACGACCTTCAAATTTGCAGATTCTGAGGTTTATATGTCGCTACATAAAAGTCCTAATCAAACATTCTGCTTACGTTTTCTTAGTAATCGCATGCCACAAGTTTATTTTGAATTGAAGCGATTGCCGGGTTGCTGTTTCGGCTCGAGAAAAAACCCACGCCGAACGTCTTCTTTTCTAGATGACGAGATTTTCCAGGATTTAGAGGTACCGCACTGGTCTTGGTTTTTTAATTTATTTGTATTTGTAATAAAAAGTTGGAGCATTAGATGGGACTTATTATTTTTACCCTTGGCTCCCTACGTGCCATAACAGCTGTCCGGGATAATCGGCTGAGATTTAGTCCAGAACGAGTTATTTCAAACCTAGGAAATTTGGTGGGTTTTTTTTTTAATTTACTCATTGTTTTACGGTGTTTTTAGAGGTTTTAAACATTCATAATGACAGTAGGGATGGCTTCATATTAGTTTTGTGTATCTTTAAACCAAGCTCCAGTGAATTTTCGCTACAGTGAATTTTCTGCGCAGAAGTGGCGAGAAATTGTTTTCCCAGAGCAAGTTGGTTGATAAAGCAGAGATAGATCCAACTTATATTGAGCTTAGACTACCAGTCCCTCAGTTCAAAGGAGGAACTGAAAGGTCAGTGAGAGGCCTAGTATTTGGATACGACCTTTCTGCCTATAATGTCAGGTGTCGAGGGTGCCCATTTATGGTTATATAGTTGAAGATCTGGTCATTTTGTTTTTTTTACGTTGCTTTTCAAATAAATAGCTGAAATTTTTAAACCGTCCGGGTTGGCCCCTACCCCGTCCGCTTTCGCCCCATGGTGCGGGCTATCCCGAACGACTGAGAGTCCACTGGTTTTGGGGCTGCGAAGGGTTTACCTTGACTCCTAAAACTTTCATAAATTCACCACAGAATGCCCAGTGTCTGCGCTCCCTTGACAGTAAAACCCGAGTATATTGGTTAAAAAATAAGCTTCCAGCAGCAGAAAAAGCAAAAATCGTTTATAGCCCCCCTCTCCCCTACTGATGGAATTCTGCGGCGAACTGACGTTTATGTCAACTGACGTGTTGCGGTACTGACGGGACCCCCGTCGCTTTTTTCTAGGGGGACAGCAAAGTTTGTTATGAGTAGTTTGAATAATGTAAAATAATAAAAAAATTTAGAATAGTGTAAAAATAGTATTACCACAATGTATAGAATAGAGACGACTGTCACCTGCGGCTAACAAGCCCTTTGGGGCTTTCTTAGCAGGTGCTGCAAAATGTTTTGTATGCATGTGTAAATATAATAATAATAATAATAATTTATTGAGGCCCGCTATACAACAAATGAAAGAGCGGAGTAATAGAAAGAAAGAAAAATGAATTGAACACGAAAAATGATTAGACTCCCAGGGGGGGGGGGGGGGGAGTCCGAGAAGGTATTTTGCCAGTTTGTAATATTTTGTCCGAATTTGCCTTTTCTCGGAAACGTTTAGCAAATCCCAAAATGGAGAAATGTACAGAAAGTGCGGTGTGACCAAAGCATTGAACAGGCGCCCTAGGATTAGTCTATTTACTTTGTTCTTTAGTGCGACAGCTTTACCGTAACCAATACACATACCTCTGTAAGCGGTATCCGAAATTCGTCCTCTGAGCATGCGGATATCAGAACCGTACACAAGGCCCAAGTACTTAAGCGAAGTAGACTGAGGTATAACAGTGTTCTCATTTACACGCAAGCGCGAATCGTTATTAGCTTTTATATAATTTAATCTAATCTTAATTCTTAAGATACGCTTTAAGTGCGACACATTTCTGACGTTAGGGGTACTGTTTTCGGGATCATGCACATCTTGATACTGTAGGAAGCCCTCTGTCCTTAAAGTTTAACTGAAAAGGGCTGGGATAGGACAATCTAGTTACCCATCACTTATACACTTAAATTGGCTTGAAGACCCGCTGGAAATGCGTGACTTCGTTGTTCCGCTATCCACGAATACCCGATTTCAAATAGTGGAATTTTCGTGTGATTTATGGTACCTCCTATTGCACTTGTATCTGTGTTGTATGCCTTACGAGAAAGATCTGTCATTTTTTTGTTTTGTTTAGGCACTAAGCAGTCTTCAACAAGCTCAACACTGCCCACTGAAAAGCCGCGTTTGTGTTGAGATTAAAATTTCCCGCGTCATAGTGGAATTTGCATTGTGGGGACGGCAGCAGATGTTCTGAACGTCATAATTAGAGTAGATAGTGGAAAATAAAAAAAAATCCCTTAGCAGAATCTAAATAATTCAATATATTAAATTACTTGACACAAAAGTAAGTTGGCTTTTCAGTTAAACTTTAAAGTCCGTGCCCAAACCTGGCCATGCTTTTCCTTAAAGTTTAACTGAAAAAACATCTTGTTCTTGTGTCATTTAATTGAATACACCGAGTTATTTGGATCCTGCAAAGGGATTTTTTATTTTCCACTATCTGCTCTGGTTATGACGTTCAGAATACCTGCGACCATCCCCACAGCGTAGATTCTACTATGTTCGGTAAATTTTACTCTCAACACAAACGCGGCTTTTCAGTGGACAATGGTGAGATTGGTGAAGATAGCTTAGTGCCGGAGCCAAAAAAAATCACAAATCTTTCTCGTCAGGCATACAACACAGATACAAGCGCATAGAGGTAACCACAAATCACACGGAAATTTCACTATTTGAAAATCGAGTATTCGTGAATTGAGAAACACCGGAGTAACGCATTTTCAGCGGGTCTTCAAGCCAATTTAAGTGAATAAATGATGGGTAACTAGATTGTCCAATTCAAGCTCTTTTCGGTTAAACTCCAAGCTTGTGCTTCATATATGACAAGAAAAATTAATATAATAACTCAAATAAATAACGTGGAACGCAGTTTTTTTACGCAAAATCGCATATCATTCGTCAAATAGGTGTAATAAGCTGCGTATAGCTATACGTGATTTTTACGTTTTGATACATGCCCTTGTTCAAATTGAAAGTAAAAGGTTCTTATTAGTGGGACGTTCTAAATTAATGGATGAAAGGCAGTGGTCCTTGAACTAATAATAAGCAGTCGTAACAGAACAAAACGTGTTCTTTTGAAGGAGTTGTTACTTCACTTCCAGTAAAGTAGAAGTTCTGTGCTTCCCGTGGAAACCCTGGCGACGCTACTCTTTCCTTGGCCCGCTGGAGTCCAACCAAGCGATCTGATTGGCTCTACGTAAGACAAAGTAGACGGGTTTAGAACGGGTATTAGCTAATACTCAGTACCAGGTAGTTCTTAAAATCACTCCGAGACCGAGACCTAATTGATATTGGTGCCAGTTTCGGGTACCAGCTAGTCTCGGACCCAAGTTGAAGTCAGTTCAGAAATCAGATTACTTAGGGGAATACTGAGGAATATTCCGATTGGCTAATGATGAACCATGTCAGACTAAGTAACAATGACCTAAATTCACTTTCGGTTTTCAAGACAGCAAGGAGTGAATGTGATTTTATCTATTGGGCTTGGTTCGAAACTAGCCAATCATAATATTCCTCAATATTTCCCAAAATAATCTGATTGGCTAGTACCGTCAAAAATCGAACTGATTTCAACTTGAGGTCCGAGACTAGCTGGTACCCGAAATTGGTTCCTGTTCCATTGCGAACAGCAGAAACCTGAAAAAGCTTCGGTCTCGGGAGCGATTTTCAGAACTAGCTGGTACCTTACTACAGCTTACTACAGCGCGTCCGAGGAAAAGATGAACCTGTATACACCCGATTACACATTATTACAACTATCTGAACAGTGCTTGTATCTTAATTCCGTTCGTCTAGTGTCGTGAATCCCTTTCACGTGTCACTGTACCTTTGAGTAATCGCCGCGTTCATAATCAGGTTTACGCCGTAAACCATATCAAGCCCTCGGGCATCGAGTGCGAAGGAAATTAATCAAGTGTATTTAGTATTCAGTAGAGAGATCCAAAGCAGTTAAGAGTTTCTGTTGATTGATTTTGTATATGAACAGTTATTAAACAGCGTTTTTTATGTGGTGAACTGAGACAGGTGGCAGATTTTAGGAAGTTCACGACATCTAGTTTTAATTCATATAAATTAATTTTTAGCCGAGCCGAGTTTCCCAGTCAAGCGAAGCGAACTTCCCCGAAACCTTTAAGGTCCGCCGATAACTCTTTCAATTATACGGGCATGAGAGTCTTGAAATCGTTTTTTTGCTCATTTTGTATCTTGTGTGTTCTGGACTCTTTTGCTCGGCTTTTCTCACTTTTTAACCACGGCGCCGAGTTTCAAATATTTTGCGTCGAACCTCCACTTCGGAGAGTGGTAGAACTAAGAGCGTGTTCCACCCTCCTAACAATAGTTAATATTAGTTAGTATTTCCGTTCCAACCTCACCAAAAGTTACTACGCTGACCGTTCCGACCTTCTCGAAATAGTAACTAATAGTAACTATTTGCTTACCAGGCTCGGGAGCGTAGTAACTACGGATCTATGTAACATGATTGGTCAGATTCACCCGTGGCATGATATTCTGCTGGAAAATAGAAAAACCGTTCCAGCCTTGACGGCAGAAAGCCGAAATTCGTGACGTCATGCGTAGTAACTACGGTAAGCAGGATGGAACACGCTCTAAATCGACAAGACAAATCACTAAATTTAACGAGGCAAGTAAAAAAAAAAGATGTTATGAACTATTTTATCATGAAACTATCATTTCTAGTAAGACTTGTGCTTTGAGAAATGGACAGTATACAAGGGCCGTATGCGCTGCATTATGACCTCACTGGTGGGTGCGGCGAAGTCCTCTTCGGCCGCCCTCTTCGTCTGGATCCCACCGATTACCAGGGTCACCGTCACTGCGCCCCCCTTTAGTTCGCCCACCTACGCTCAATCCTGAAGTACGACAGTTGCGCCCACTCCTAAAATCCGGTGCTTTTGGCTCACCAACAGATTTTCCGGCGATCTTCCTCCGCTTTCACTAGAAGAAACGCAGGCTTACGCCCACACCATTCTGTACAGATTTCTCAGATTTGTGTTTCTTCTTGAAGGACCCCTCGCACTATTTACTCTTCACCTTATAGTATTTAAAAGTATTTGAATACTTTAAAACTATTCTGTGCTTTCAATAAATAACCCACGGTTTAAGCCTTTTCGGAGACCCGTTTACTTGTCACGAAAACAGGGAAACAATTTACATAACCGGTTTTTCTGATGTAAAAACTTCTCGCCGACAACCGTGGACAGCGTGATATACATCAAAGGTAGCAAAAGACGGCAAGTGAGAAAATCAGCGTGGTTTTGTTAGAGCGGTAAGAATGTACTGTACGAAATTGGGGTCTCTGTGTTTAGAAATATGTGGAGTTATTACGGAAGTAGGTTGCATGTGAGACAGGTCCTCTAACAAAATAACTTCTTTATAGACCTGAATTTGACGCTAAATATGAATGTCCCGCAAAATTTTGAGCCACAAAGTTGAAAACGTCTCGAGAGTTATTTGTCAAATTTGAGCCACGGTGCCAGCCAAAAAAAACTTGTTGGCTGTGGCCAACACAAGCAATCGCGGAAACACTCTTAAAGTTTAACTGAAAAGCCAACTTATTTTTGTATCATTTGATTGAATATACTGAATTATTTGAATTTGCTAAGGGATGTTTTGATTTTCTACTGTCTGCTCTAAGGCGTTTTCCCGTGCTCCCACAAACAGTTTGTAGGTCGATTGTGGCTCGAAAAGAGTGTTTCCGCGGTGTTTGTGCGGCCCACAACTATGTTTCCGCGAACAACAAGACTTTCGTGGCTCGTTTTGTGGTCAAATTCGACGAACAACTGGCGAGGTGATTGTCGATTTTGCGGCTTGATTCTGGCGGGAAATTCAAATAAAGCAGCAAAATAGTGTCTAAACAATGACTACTTTTTCAAGCATATAGACTTACAACTGAGGATCCCTTTTGCACATAATGGTAATGAAATACGCCTGAGTTCTATTTATTGGGATTTTACATGAATTTTATTTTTATTTTCAGATATTTGAAATTTCCGCCCAAAAAATAGACAAAATTGCGTTTCCACGAGTTTCAACTCGTGGCTCGGCTGTGTGCAGGCTGTGTGGCACACAATCGTGTTTCCGCGACAAGCACCCAGAAGTGTGTGGCCCACAACTGTGTCGCGGAAAAAGGCCTCTAGTAGTGACGTTCAGAATATCTACGTCCGCCCCCACAACACAAATTCTACTATGACGCAAAAAATTTGAATCTCAATACAAACGCAGTTTTTCAGTAGTCAGTGATGAGCTCTCGGAAGGTAGCTCACTGCGTGAATACTTATTTTTCGTAAATCGTTTTCGTCAAGCATACAAAACAGGTACAACCGCATAGAGTACCACGAATCATACAGCAAAATTCAACAACACGAAGATCGATTATTCGTAAATAGCGGGGCAAAGAAGAATCGCATTTTCATCGTGTCTTCAAGCTTCTTTTAGTGAATAAATTTGCGTTTTTTGCAGATACCCTGGTATCTGATACCACGATCTAAAGTCGTTTTTGCAGTTATCGTGGTATCTGATACCACGGCCATAAGGCGGTTTTGCAGTTATCGTAGTATCTAGCCAGTTATCGTGGTATCTGAAAAAGTCGTCTCACTTTCATCAATTTTTGTCAAATTGGTGGGAAAGAAGTTTGGCACTTAGTCATGTGACTGAATATCAGTTTTTCTTTTGGGATGGCTTCGCAAAGCGCAGTTTCGGCAATCGTCGTTTTTGCACAGCAACCGTATATCAGATACCACGATAACTGCAAAACGACCAATTGCAGTTACCGTGGTAACAGATACCATGGTATCTGCAAAAACGCAAATAATGATGGGTATCTAGATTGCAGTATCTAAGCTCTTTTCGGTTATACTTTAACGAACCACAGCCTCTCTGGGGTCGACTTATTAGGGGTCCTTAATTGATGAGTGATGGATTTTCGGCCTGGTGCGCCTTACCTTTCTTCAGGCGCCAGGGTCCACAGGTCTTTCAAGTTGCTTCTGGACTGGCTTTCAACTTGCTCCAAGCGAAGTAGCAGACACCACTTTTTGAAAAAGGCCAAGTCCTCATTGGTTAAATGTGCCGTCACGGCAGGAACCAGAGTAGCCATGGTGTGCGGCAGTCCTGGCACTTCGTTTCTTGCCCTAGAAGAATATTTAGTGTGAACGATCTTCAATAGTTGAAGACGTCTGCCAGTTCTATTCGCACTGAACAATCTATAGTTGTGTTTTTGCTTTTACCATAATAGCTCTTACCACGGTAACAGAATCTACAATTAGTAGATTCTGCAGTTACCGTGGTATCTGATACATGGTTGCTCCGCAAAAACGACAATTACGAATTTCACTGCTGGTGCGATAAATGTGGCCCGCGTCACTTACAATAATTGCTACAGAAAACTTCACCGACTCCACACCGGTGTAGCGCCTCGGGGATGTTTGCCAATAATCGTATGACTTCGTTTTACGAACTAAAACGTAAAGCAGTTTCATCGCTAAAAAGCCGGCTTCTGAGGTCAGATAACAATCTGATCTAAGTTCTTACCGCTCCAATTTTTCAACTTTCACTGCCTTGTGGAAAAAAATGGAGCGATGTACTTGATGTTCGTTGATTTTTTTATACATATGCAATTATGTGCGATATTTAGGCTAGAATGTGTGTTATTCCTCTGTGTATATGGCTACGGCTGAATTAAATAAATAAATTGCCGAAATTGCCCTTTTCAAAGTCATCCCAAAAGAAAAACTGATATTCAGTCGCATCACTAGGTGCGTGTCCAACTTCTTTCCCACCAATTTAACTGCTGAAAGTGAGATGGCTTTTTTCAGATACCACGATCAGTTACCACTTACCAACCGTGGTATCTGAATAACAGATACCAAGATAACTGGCCACATACCACGATAACTGCAAAAACACCTTTAGACCGTGGTATCAGATACAACGGTATCTGCAACAACGGAACTTATTTGATAAAGCCAAAATCAGGCCATACACCAGACGCCTTAGAAGCCAACATAATCCAGACTAGAAAATAGAATGAAGACTATTTCCTTTTATCGTGCCTCATACGCCAACAAGATTCAGACTATAAAAACAAAAATTCCTTTTCTTTATTGCATGTAACACGAGAAAAAAAAATAACCCGATTTCCTTGACAAGTTGTAATAAAGAGTTTTGGAGATACTAAAGGCAGAGGCGTTACTAGCCAAAATATTTTGTTTGGGGGGACAAGGTATTTACCGACTGGCTGGTCATTTTTACCAACTATTTTTGCGGGAAACCCGACTGCTTTGAACCAACTGCTTTGAAGAAAAAATTACTAATTTTACGAAAAACCGACTGTTTTTAAGAAAAACGACTGTTTCCAAGAAAAAATCGACTGCTTTTACGATAAATCGCGGCGCTTCGCGCCGACCCCCCTCCCCTCCCATACGTGACGCCCTTGAATAAAGGTATGTATGTTTGGGGTGCGGGGTGCCTATAGCCGTGGTACGAAAGCCTTTTTTCTTCAATCGGACTCGAATCGCAAAACGAGGCTCCGACCTTTGAGATAACAGCGTTCCCGAAGATGCAGTTAATACTGAATCTAGCAGTAGTTTCATGTGCACTACAGACAAAATTGTTACCTCACATCAGTACCCTACGATTTCTCCCTAAGAGTTATTTAGAGGCGAAATCCTTTTCTGTGCATTATATTATTATTATAACACTGTCCATTCCATTGTAAAACTCCAACGTCTTAGGTCTTCAGGCAGCTGCGGCTTAGAATCCCACCGAAATGTGCCTGAGTCATGAACATCTCACGGAATATAAGGTTTGAAGCCAAGCTGACACCATTCATTACAAACAAGAATAGAAAAACGAGATTTTCGGTTTTGGGATCCCAAAACGTAAGTAAGGGGATACCTATGACAGAGCAAAAGTTGTCCGTCTGTGCGCGCTATAACTCTCGAAGGGAATGAGATAATTTGATGAAACTTGGTGTGAGGATTCACTGTGTCAAGGGTAAGGTCAAGTTCGTAGGGGACAAAGAAAATATTTTTAAACAGCTAACATGATAGTCGATTATGGTGTAAGAAGGCATGCTGATCACGATAGTGAAAACCATTTTCTCGCCGGACAAGTAGTTCGTCCGGAATCCGGCAAAAAACGGAAAGTTGGTTAAAAGTAAAAGTTTTATTTGAAATTGAGTAAATGGTCACTTAGGGGTAAGAAGACATGCTGAGCACGATGGCGAAAACCATTTTCTCGCCGGACAACTAGTTCGTCCGGAATCCGGAAACGAAAAGTTGGTTAAAATTAAAAGTTTCACTTGAAGCTGATTAAATCTTCGATTTGGAGGTAAAAAGATATGCTGAACACGATGGTGAAAACCAATTTTTTGCTGACAACTAGTTCGCCCGGAATCCGGCAAAAACCGGAAAATTTGTTAAAAGCAAAAGTTTGATTAGATGACAGATTAAGGGGTAAGAAGAGAGGTTGAGTCTGTATATGACAATCATTTTTTACCCGGACATACAATTAGTCCGGAACCCGGTTTTAATCGGATTTTTATGGCACTTGCCTTCCGGCCAAGTGCCAAATACCGATCACTTTTCCGTCGGTCTGACTGTCTGTCGGTCGGTCGGTTAGTACGGGGTGTTCGCGAGTTAGAGTACTTCCAGATACCCTAGGACGATAAAACTTGGCAGGCATATTAGGGACCCGACCAAACTAACTTGGAAATAGTCACTTGCCCGATCTGACCATCGTGGGGGGGGGGATGGTGCAGAATCCAGAAAATAAGGGCATGCCTAACTTTCTAATGGGTGATCAGATCTTCATGAAACTGGACACCAGGGAAGACATCGTGTCTCAGATGTCTCATCTCGAGTCCGGACAGGATCCGAGGAATCTGAGGGGGAGTCGGAGGGGGAGCCGGAAATTGTGTGAAACTCTTGGAGTGCAGCGATCGGGATGAAATTTGGTGGGAAGAACTAGCACAAGTTCTAGATAAATAACTGACAGGTCTGGAAAGGATTCGGATACTGTGGGGTGAGTTGGAGGGGGGTCCGGGATTCCGGCGATCCGTAGTTGATGTACTTCCAGGTGGGCTAGGACGATAAAACTTGGCAGGCATATCAGACCCGACCAGATTAACTTGGAAACAGTAACTGGCCCAATCCGACCGTCGTGGGGGGAGGGGGAGACGGCGGATTAGTGGCATGCATAACTTTCGATCGGGTTAATGAAACTTGACATATTGAAAGAACTCATGTCTCAGATGTCCCGTTTCAAGTGCGGACTGGATCCGACGAACTGGGGGGGGGGGGGAGGGAGGGAGAACCGGAAATCTTGTGATTCGCACAGAGTGAAGCGATCAGGCTGAAACTTGGTGGGAAGTAAAGGCACAAGTCCTAGGTGCATCAGTGACAGAATCGGGCCGAATTCGGGTAACAAGGGGGGGATGTAGGGGGGTGTCCGGAATTCCGGTGATCGTGAGTTAAGGTACTCCCAGATGTGATAGGACGATAAAACTTTGCTGGAGCATTAGAAACTTGACATCATTGGGTTAGACATCGTCACCTTCTCCGATCCGACCATTCCTTAAAGAACTCATCTTAACTGCAAAATACAAAAAATACTTTTAAGCAAAATTTAATTTTTCAAGATCGCCATGAGTACATGATTCTTTTTGCCTCAAGGGTTTTGGTTAGAAATTAATTTTTGGCACCCTTAAAGTGCAAATCTTAACAGAAAAATGAGAAAAAACTTTTGACCATCACTTCCATCCTCTGAACCAGCCTTGCTGGTTTTTGTTTTCCTTCTTGTTTCCTTTTGCTTTCTGTCTCCTATTTTTATATTTAAATTGAAACCACAGGTTGAATTTTCAGCACCCTTAATTTTTTCTTGTTGGGGTATTTCTTACTACATATGCTTGCAAGTGCCATACGAGCTTACAGCTCTTGTTTTTTTATAAGTTAAATTTTTATTCGAAGTTGATTAGATGTTCTTTATAGGGATTTGACGCTGGATTTGTTTCTGAATTTTCTTTTATTGCTGGACTAGAAGTTTGCTCGGAATTCGGGCCAAACCGGAAACTTGGCAGAAGTAAAGCAGGAAGTCTCGGTCAGTATCGTCAAAATAGATATGGCTTATATCTGAACTTGGCTATCTCTGATGATTAGCCTGGCGAAGACTGGGTCTGGCAAAGACTAGACCCTATTGTCTGAATCAAATACTAGATTTTTGGGATTCCATGGACACTTTTGTCTTGTTGTTCTTGATCAGCTTGATAGATAGATAGATGGTTTATTGCTATAAGCAGCCCGCCATGGCAAAAATTTGACATACGAAAAAAAAAACAAAAAAAAACTAATATGTAATAACGCACGTAAGATTTTGATTCTTAAAGACGAATTATACTTCTAAATATAAGATAAGGTGCCTCACTCTTCCTTCTAATTTGTTTTACTTATTCCAAAAACCTACTTCTGTGTTCCACCGCTAGCCTCAAAAATCGCCCCATTTTCTTTATAGCAGCAAAACACTCATCCTTAAAAATTCGTTTTAGCCACTCTTCATCAAATACGCGCACACCATACTCTTCTTTTCTCCATTCACTCAGCTCCATACAATCGCACAGCATGTGAATCACACTCTCATCCACGCACCCACACATCGGACAAAAGTAAGGACCGAACTTCTGCTTACACTTACCAATATAACGTCTTCTACCCCCAATTGGCAGACAATCTGCCAACAATTCAATAATTATTTTCAACTCATCCCGTCTAAGACCCACTTTAAGCATTTACATTCTCACCCCATGTCTCCCTTACCGCAGAGGGTAAAGGAGACATGGAGAAGATGAGGGGAGGGTCATACCGGGACCCGACGGGATCCCCACAATTATTTGGAAACGGATTAGAACACATCTATTACAGACCCTGGCATTACTATTTTCAGGTATATTAAGTAAGGGTGTGTGGCCGAAGAAATGGAGTTTATCAATAATGACACCCCTGTTTAAAGCACAATAGAAACTTATAATGCTTTACTTTGTACTAAATCCTTCACAAATAAACATTTCCGACTTCCTTTAGAAGGCGCTACGGAAATCGGCCGTTTTCTTGTTATTCCTTGTCTTTGCCTCTCTGGCATTTCGGCGATACAAATCTTAGGAGCTGCGATATCGTGGCAGGAAATTCAAAAACTCCCAGCAATACTTGATAGAAAAGGATATTTTTGAGATGTCACCAAAGACAAGCCGCAGATGCAGTTTACCCGATTGTTCTAGTGTTTCATCAGAAATTTCATGGCTTAAAGTGCCTGTTAAAAGTTTTTCTTTGTGGAATAGTGTTGTGAAGCTTGACTAGCTTGCTTAATAAAATGTACCAGAATATGCAATAAGCTTATAAAAAATAACATAGCTACAAAAATCATTCAAAAACAAATAACCTATTCAACTCTGAAGTATACAAGCTTATTTATGCATAAAATCAAGATCTACTAAGTATTATAAGAAACATCACTTTTATCTTTGTCCAAGCTAGTACATTGAGCATGTACTGGCCCAAAAAATTACGCTTTGAAATATCACAGAGAGGAACTGTCGAAAGAGCTGCTGATGTAGGGGGTAAGCATTGTTCCTAGGTTGTTACAGAGTGGGATTGGGATAGTTTGATGCGCCCTTTGAACTTTAAGAAAGGTAATAGGCAGGAAGTTGGGAATTATAGGGGGATACACCTGGGGAATAGCATATCAAAGGTTTTTTGTAAGATTTTAGATAATAGGTTAAAGAAATGGTTAGATTGTAGGGAGGTTTTAAATCATGTACAGGCAGGGTTTAGACAAGGTTACGCACCGATGGATAATATTTTCGCATTAAAAGTGGTGATTGATAAGTATACTAGGCCTAGAAATGGAAGACTGTATGCGGCATTCGTAGACCTGAAAGGGGCGTTTGACAATGTAGAGAGATTTCTATTGATAGATAGTCTGTTAAGTATAGGACTACCAGTAACATTTGTGTTAATATTAGCAGAAATATACAGAATTACACGGCTGATAGTAAGGGTAGGGAAACAACTATCTAAAGTCATAAGTTATAATATAAAACAAGGTTGTACTCTGTCGCCGAAACTGTTTGGAATATTTATTAATGATGTTGTGGAGTGTATGTTAAAAAAGGAGCGCCCACGGTTTCTTTAGATATATCTTTGCTGTGTATGCTCCTGTTCGCTGATGACATACTTTTGTTAAGTGATAGTAGAAATAATCTGCAGATTTTACTTGATTTGTTGAGAGAGTACTTAGAAGGTAAAAAACTGGAGCTAAACACAGGTAAGACTCCTGTTCTATTTCCTTACCTCCATATTTACCGACGGTAGACGGTAGTATTAGTATGAGAAAAAGAGGAAATTTGAGGACGGACGATAAGTTTAATTATGGAGGTAAAGAAATAGAAATTAAGGAAGAGTGGACATACCTGGGAGGAAGATTTAGAGCTAAAGGTAAGACTTTTAGTAAACATATTGAAAAGAGCGTAGAGAAGGGTAGATTATGTTCGAATTCGATACTTACGAGTGAACTAAAGGATGTTAGAAACCTTAGGGCCCACAAAGAAATATTTAGGTCTAAGGTGGTGGGGATAATGCATTATGGGTCTGAAGTATGGGGGTATGAGAAGATAGACAAGATAGAAGTAGTGCAGTTAGGTTATTTTAAGAGGTGGCTAGGAGTAAGTAAATCGACAAATAGTGTAGTTGTTAGGGGTGAGTTAGGTTTAACTTCTTTAAGAAATTTAAGACTAGTGAATATGGTAAGGTTTTGGGAAAGGATTGTTAGGATGCCACGTGTTAGATTATTAAAATCTGCACATTTAGAAGCATTGAAAGAAGAATCGCCTACTTCATGGCCGTTTCTAGTAAAAAAGATACTGGATGATTGCGGAGTTGGTGTAGAGTATCGCTCTAAGATGATGTGCGAGGGATAAATAAAATTTCGGATATTTTCATTCGTGAAAGGGTTCATTCGAAGTGTTTGTAAATTACTGATGGATTTCTGGAGTTGGCCGTTTTCTGGTGAAAGCTTCTTCGTTTTCCTAGGAGGAGGATTAAACATACAAGCAGAAAATTGCAAATACACAGAATTCAGAATTGTAAATAATCACAGATTTGAACATTATACACTTCGAACACGCACATTTTATCTTTCGTTATTTTACTTTTATCTGCATGTCGCTGAATTCGCATCGTTCTTCTGATTTTTAGCTACATTTCGTTCTCTTCTTTGTTGGTTCCACATCGTTTTCCTGTTGTTACTGTGGTGGATTTTACGATTTAGTTTTGGATTTCGCTGAGGACGGTTTGCCTCAAATATCCCAAATATACCCAAATATCCCAAATTTGATTTATCCCTCGCACATCATCTTAGAGGGATAACTAGCTGATCAAGACAAAAAAACAAGAGCTACGAGCTCATATGGCACTTGTTACGAGCAGTAGGTGGTGTGAGAAACGAGAAAGTACCTCTGAGGCTTTTTCCAGGAATTCCGATACCCCTTCCCACCGTGGTCGGATCTAATACCGACCATAGGATATGCCATCTACGGCACACGAGCTATTTACTTTCCAAGTTTCATTCAAATCACATCACTCGTATAACCCCTATGCAAGCCACAACATTTCTGAGACTCCCCCTTCAACCCCCCCCCCCCACTGTGCCGAATACGACTCGGACATATATAATTCGCATCTCTAACATCTTCTCTTCCCGTCCATCAAGTTTAACTCGAATCGGAGGATATCTGCAAATTTCCTATTCCAGCTTCTTCCTCCTCCTACCTTGGTCGGATCCGGTTCGGACGCCAAATAAAAAATCTAGGCCGCGTAAAACTGGTACTGTCCAACTTTGCTCCCATTCTGCCCATCCGTTTCGTTTTTGTGCATGTCACAAAGTTTCCGGCCCCCACTCCCCCAACCATGGCCGCGTGGGGTTCGTACACATGCTCAGTATATCTAGGTCATCAGCAGGGGCGTCGCAAGTGAATTTTCGATGGGGGGGGGGGGGGTGCAGCTAGCCAAAATCTTACCGAATCTGTCAAAAATTTTACCGAATCCTAAAAACTGAGAATTCGAGCTTTAAATTATGGAACAAAAAGGATTACGTAGGAAGAGCAACAATAAAGGGCAGCATGAAAGGCTATAAGCCAACTGTTAGGCGGCGTTTTGGCGAAGCCCACTTGGAGAATATATTGGCGGGCATGATTACAGTAACCATTTTGTTTCCTGTAGGCTAAAATTTAACCGCTTCTCTTACAAATTCTGTCATGTACCGTTGATTAAATACCCAGACCCTAAGAAGTTCCAGGAACCGGATGGAGCGACGTTCCGGCAGCAGCAGCAACTGTAGTCTAGTCAATATACTACCCATAAACACATAAAGTGAGCGCCGCAGGCGCGATTTTGTTTTTGCTTTTTCCTGCCAAATTTAAATTCCATCCAAATCTTAGCTTTTAATGTTTCGAAACCTCAACCCTAAAACTGGCTTAAAACTCCAGTCAAATGACGTGCCCTTCCACAAAACAGAGAATATTACGAAAAGCGATGCAGACTGAAATTTCGAAATATTTATGATTAGATATTCTTTTTGGGATCCAAAATAAAAGTAAGGACTATCGATGAAATCATAGATCTACCCTTTTGTCTGCGACCAGCGCTTCACTCGACCTCTTCCCAGTTTAAGGTTCGTGGTAACTTCCGAATCCTGGCAATTATAGTGAATAACTTACCGAATCCCAGTTATTATTCCGAATAAGGTTTAGTCCGATAGCATGTTCGAGATTCTGTATAACTACTGTATCCCGGTTATTATACCTAATTGTTTTGATATCAAAAGACTACCGAACAATATTCATATTCGGTAGGCTACAATTTCGTCGAAACTGGAACAAAAGTTGGGATTCGTGGTTAACTTCCTAATCCTGAAAATTATACCGAATAAGTTAGGTACCGAATCCCAATCATGATACCGAATAATTTTGAACCGATAGCTTATTCGGGATTCTGTGTAACTACCGAATCTCAATGAATATACCGGATAGTTCCGGCACGGCACCGAAACATTCAAATGATTTCAATAATTATCTCACCAAATTCGTGAACTACCGAATACTAGCAATTATACCGAATCCCGAACATTATACCGAAGAGAATTGTACCGATAGCCTGTTTAGGATTCTGTATAACTACCGAATTCCCGTAAATATAGCAAATAGTTCTGCTATCGAAAAAATACCGAATAATTTCAGTCAAATTTTGGGCCTCCGGCCCAAAATTTTACCGAATCTAGAAAAGGTGGGGGGGTTCTGCACCCCCGCACCCCCCCCCCCCCCCCTTGCGACGCCCCTGGTCATCAGTTCTCATAAAGTTTCACTTGAGTCGGATAATTTTTTCGCAACCTAGGGAAGTAAGTAATTCCCGGATTCCCCCTCCCTCAACTCCCCCAAAAATGGTCTGATCCAGGAACGGAAGTATTCCTAGTGTATTGTATCGAGTCCTTCAGTCTATTTGGTCGGGTCACTATTTATCGTCCTTAAAGGACACCTGAATGAAGAGTACCAAGTATCATCCCTATCTGTATGACTTCCTTTAACATTACCTGCAGAAAACCCAATCAAAATTCGAAATAGCGTTTCCAAGCTATGATTTTTGCTCCATTTTGCATCTGTCTTTATTTCAATACCGAACAATTTTAGAACTGAACAAATGTCTCCAATCAACGATTCTTCTGGAATATTTTTTTACGTATATCTAGAAGAATTTCGAATACGATCCGGCCAGCGCTGTACAAGATTTGAATGAATTGCGCTTTTTGTCTTGCATTTGCAAACTTCCAGAAACGAACAACCCTATTTTCAAAACGTCACGCGCAGGAGAAGAATGCTCTCCGTGGCCACGTCTGTAAATGCATTCTCCATGGTGTGTTCAAGTATGGTTTCATTGTTCAGGTGTCCTTTAACACATCTGGAAGTATCCTCTCTCGCGATCACCGGAATTGCGGGAAAACCCCTCCAACTCCCCCCAAAGAACCCCGATATGATCTGGGTCTGTCAGGAACGTATCTAATGCTTATGCTTGTTTTCCCCACCAAATTCCATCCCGATCCCTCGACACTAAGCGTTTCACAAAAATTCCGGTGCCCCTTTCCAACTCCCCACCTCCCGGTATCGGATCCGGTCCGGATTTGAGATTGAACATCTGAGACAATAGCACTTTCCACTTGCCAAGTTTCATCCAAACCCAATCACCCATTCAAAAGTTATAAATGCCACTAGATTCCAGATTCCCCATACCTCCGCTCCCCCCCACGATGTTCCGATCGTGCAAACGACTATTCTCAAGTCAGTCTATTCGGATCCCTCATATTCCTGCCGAGTTTCATCATCCTATTACACCAGGAAGTACCAAACTCGCCGGATCACCAGAATCCCCCCCCCACCCAACTCCCCCCACAGTGCCCGAATCCGGTCCGATTATGTCAATGATGTATCTAAGACTTGTGCTTGTTCTTTCCCACCAAGTTTCATCCCGATCTCTCCACTCTAAGCGTTTCCCAATATTTCCGGTTCCCCCCTCCATCTCTCCCCAAAGTCACCGGATCCGGCTCGGATTTGAAGTGGGTCGTCTGAGACACGAGGTCTTTCCAGATATCAAGTTTCATTAAGATCCAATCATCCGTTCAAAAGTTAGAAATACCTAAGGATTCTGGATTTCCCCTCCCTCCACTCCCCCCATGATGCTGGGATCGGGGAAGTGACTATTTACAACTTAATCATTTGGGGTCCCTGATATGCCGGCGAAGTTTCATCGTCCTAGCTTATGCAGAAGTGCCCAAACTAGCAAAACCCGGACCGACCGACTGACGGACAGAAATTGCGATCGCTATATGGCACTTGGCCGAAGGGCAAGTGCCATAAAAAAAATGAAAATCTCGTTTTTCTATATTTTTTTTTACATCTCATGGAACATACCTCTGATAAGCGGTGCATGCAAGGTTATAGTCACATGACTCGCATTTCCTTTTATCATCCAAAGCAGGCGGGAGGGGGCCCTCTTCCAGCATTTCATGACGAAGCGATTTAACCTCGACGGATGATAGGCGCTTCGGGAGGGGTCGGCTTCGACGACCAACCTTCGCAGGAACTATAACGTAAGAACAATTTATTTCCCGTTAAAGTTTGCCGATCAGAATAAAGGCGGATTCTCGCCGTTCTCCGAGGACTCCACTTGAGGAGTCCCCGCGTTTTTGTTTGTCCCCGGGGACTCGCTCCCCGTATTCTCGCGAGTCCCCACGGACGGGGAATGCTCCGATTATCATAAAAAAGGACTCCCTTTCAGATTCGGAGGGGAATCAACTTTTTGCTGGTGTTGGTGCAATATAAAATGAATTAAAAACAATTAGAATAAACAAAACCAAAAACAAAAGTGGATCCAGATTCCAGACTAATTTCGTCAGTAGCAGATCTTTTCGAACAAAATTCATTTTGGGACAGGGGGGGACTGGTATGAAATCTGAGGACCCTAGCCGGGTGGGGTGGGTCGTTTTTGCCCCGATTTAGCAGATTTTATTTGGGTGGTCCTCTTGATTTTCTTTTTTGTACACTGACCCAAGCAACATATCATTTAGCAGGAAATCACACGGCCGAAACAGCTGGGACAAAGAGTCCAAGCTGCACACCGGCATATGGGATCCTGAAACACGGCGAAATTCTCCCAAGAATCAGAAAATCCTCATATTCGGCATGTCACAGAAGATTCTGGTTGGTTCGAAGCATTCTCTAATAATACCAGCAACTTTGTTACCTTACCTTGGACCTTAGTCCCTCCTGCCTTAGCACCTGTAGGTGCTTAGGGCATACAAGAAGAGCCGCCAGTCGTCTCTCATAAGGGCCGCTGCCCATACATCTTCCCATTCGGGCTGGATAGACGCGTTTATATTCTGAAGATCCGACTAGTGTACGACGAGGAGTGTTCTTCCGTCGCCCTCTTCGTCTGGATCCCTCCGGATGCCAGTGGAGGATAGCGTTGGGGAGTCTGGTGCTTCCCATCCTGATTGTATGGCCCAGATACCTCCAGCGGCGGATCTTGATGACTTCAGTAATAAGGGGATGCACTGTCATCTGGCGAATCTGTCATCTGGCGAAACTCTTTCTGTCTACTGTATGTTTAAGATCCGCCTAAGGCAGGTGTTTTCAAAGACCAGAAGACGTTTCTCCAGCTGTTGGCTGAGGTGCCACGTCTCCGACCCTTATAGAAGTACAGAGAGAACGTTGCTGTTGAAAAGTCTCAGCTTGAGTCTAAGGGAGTACTTCTTGCTCCTCCATATCTTCTTTAGCCGATTAAAGACACCGCTGGCCTGACCAAGTCTTAGCTGGACCTCCCTTGCACAAGCTGCAGTGTTTTCAACTGTACTGCCGAGATATCGGAATTCAACGACCTGTTCGACTTGCTGGTCCCTACAGCGTATATCTAGCGGAGATCCGCTACTCTCCATACTCTTCGTTTGGGGGATTTTGTGAGGAAGTCCTGGAGCTTCTGTTTGCAGGTCTCCATTGGGTTGATGTCATCGGCAAAGACCATGTCTCCTACTTTTCTGCCATCCCTGAGGTGAATGCCGCATCCTTCACATCTTCTTAGAACGTAGTCGACGATGATCAGGACGAACAGCAGCAGAGACAGAACGCACCCTTGCTTCACGACCGTCATAATTTGGAAGTATCTGGTGTTGCCGTCGCGGGTACGGACACAGCATTCTGTGTCTTCGTAAAAGGCTGCTATCAGGCTTACGAGTTTGTCCGGTATGCCATAGTACCGGAGCACTCTCCAGAGTGTAGCACAGTCGATGGAGTCAAAGGCTTTTTCGAAGTCTATGAAGACTAGGTAGAGCTTTTTCCTCCATTCGTCCAGTGCTTCCACTCCAGAATTTTAAAAAAACGTAGACTTAGTTCAAAACTCGGGAGAAATCAGGAGATTCAGTAATCCAAGAAATCAGGATATTTATAAGGAGATTTTCTAGAACGCTTATAGTTCATTTATCAAAGAGAGGAATATTTGTATAGGTGTAGAGTGGATAGTAGCAAACGGATACGTCAAATGAACTTTATTAGAGCTTGGCAAGGGTTCTCTTCCGGCTCAAACCACTCAAGCTGGGAAGTCCAAGTTCAGTTCTCAGCTTGAGTTCAATTCAAAGCTCTAGCGGTTAGAGCCTGAAGACCATTGCCAAGAAGGACCAAAATATCGCTGGAACAAAATCCAGCTGACGTATCAGTTTGTCCACTATCAACTATATTTGCAGTCAGCTTGGGCTGAAAGAATATTTAGGTACAGCGTGATAGGCCATTGAAGGGAAGGAAACCTATGGAGGAAGGGCTCTTTAAAAAGGAATAGTAAATTTAAGATTAAAATCAGTATTAAAGTACAAGTACCCTGGAAACGATCCTCATGAAGATTATAGTTAAAAAAAATGTTCTTTTACGATATAATTAGAATTTATAGCATAAAATAAACATTGTACTTTGAAATATTTGACTATTAAATATTTTCTAGTTTTCATGATTGTGTGTCTGGTGGAGTTATTTTTCACATGTCGTGATTTGGTTGGGGTTGGAATTCTTGTGAGTGGTTTGATGATTTACAGATCTGCTGACACGAGAGAAAATATGTACAAATTATAATGAAAATAATAATTATGACTAGCAGCGATTAAACAAAAAATTTTGGAAGGTAACTGGAAAAGTTTGCATGAATATTTTGTTTTTGAAAGAGCTAGTGATGTTCAAGAGTTTAAGGAAATATTACTGCCACCGAGTGGAACTATTACACCGATTGGAGCCCATTGTCGCAGCCCAAAGAATTTTTTTTTTAAGCAAAATTTGAAAATATGCTACGCGATCTTCAAAAGAATAAAAAAAAATTATTAAAAAGGAAGAACCTAAACGTGTTTAACCGTATCAGCACATTACTTGTAAAGTAAAAATTACTTCCCCATTTTAATACTCCTTTTGAGATGCCGCCTCTACACCCAGTCTCTCGAAATCCATTCCTCCCCCACAGAATCTGTAAGGAGGTTTCTCATTTGAAAAGTTTAAGACTGCTGGGGGAGAATAAAATATATTTCTGTGCCGAACAGAAACGTATAACTTCGATGATGAGTTACAGCCTCCAGGTCAGGTTGATAAAATAATTATTAAGATTATAGCTATTCGGAAAAATCAGGAGGAAATTAAGTAAAACAGCAAAATGTCAGTAGAAAATCAGTAGATCAGGAGACTCAAAAATAAATCAGTAGGAGCCCTCAAAAAACGTAGATCTCCTGATAAATCAGGAGAAGTGGAAGCACTGTTGTCGACTGCTGGCTGTATGCGGTTCAGCAGGATGGTGGACAGGAGCTTGCCAGGAATGGAGAGTAGGCTGATCCCTCGCCAGTTTTCACACTTAGTGGAATCGCCCTTTTTAAAGATTTTGACTAGAGTACTCCTTGTCCACTGACGGTGGACCTTTTCGGTTTCCCATACCAGGTTAAAGAGTCATTCACACTGTTAGGCAGGCGTTTACAGACAACTTCAGTATCTCAGATGCGATAAGGTCTTCTCCGGACGACTTGTCGTGTTTTAGCTTCTTTTGGGGCACCAGTGATTTCGGCTGAAGACGGTGGGTCAGAGCTTACTGCTAGCCTTCGCCGATCTTTTCGGGGTCAGTGATTAGCCGGCCGCTCGGATCCCTTACAGGTCGGTCCACGCAAGGCCGCTTTCCGATGATCTCGTTCGTGGTTTTGTAGAAAGCTCTTGAGTCCCCTCTTTTTGATACCTCTTCTGCCATCTGAGCTTTCATCTCTATAAAATGACGCTTGTCCCTACGGGCACTTTTCTTCACGAGTTTGTCCCGTTTGTTGTACTTGTGCTCAAGAAATAAGGCGTCAGTGGCAATATTTAAGAAAAGATAAGGCCGACCTTTTAAGGCTACAGCAAGCCTTGAGAACGTATGCTCAAAAATAAGTCGCTGGACTTCTGCTGTCTTCGACGAGTAGGAGGGCAGAGACAAAAATGGAAAACCGTCAATTTTTCCATCGTCCGGCTGAAAGCACAAGTAGAAGACTAGACATTCTTTGGCCAAGTGCAAAGTCTTACTTAAAATTTGATGCTGAAGTGTTTCCGAGGTCGAAAACTTAAAAAAATCCTTCACGTGTGGTGAAATAAGCTTTTTACTTGGATAGTCTTCGTGATAATAATAAAAGAAGTACAGCATACTTCTAACCTTGTAATTTGGAATCGAACGATATGCTACACACCCTGCTATTGGGGGTGGTGTGTGCAATATTTATTTTTTTTGTACAGATTTTTTCGGCGGGTATTGGGGTACCCCTAGCGGTTTCAGATTTCATACCAGCCAGGCGGGGGTGGGTGGGTCTTTTTTCCGAAAAAGGCCAGATTTTAGGCTAGGGGTCCTCAGATTTCATACCAGTCCCCCCCTGTTTTGGGAGCATTCCCCGCGTTCTCGCTGTTTCTGTACGCGGAGTCCACGTGGAGTGACTCCCTCTATTCTCGCCGTTCCCTTCGATTCCCCGAGAAGAGAGAGAGAGAGAGATAGGTTTATTTAAAACAACATCGTAGCTGACAGCTAATTTGCGTTGCTTCACTATACTAAATAACAAACTAACACGAAAAAAAACGAAAAAAAAAACGAAGAAAATATCACTCGGCTTTGTTTAACAAATCCGTAAAAAAAGCTACACACGAATTAGCGTGGCGGTTCGTTCGCGAAGCTACTGGAACCAGTTTATTTTGGTGACGCGTACGGTTGTTGGGCGGTGCAGTGGGTGGTAAGATGTCTCGTTGCTGGGGTTTGGAGAGAAGAAACTTCCCAAACCTCAGGATAATCTGCTCGTATCTTTGGGCCAACGTGGGGAGATCGAGTTTAGCAAGCGCTTCACCATAAGGTAGCTGTCGATCGCCAATAATAATGAACAAAGCCCGCTTTTGCACCGACTCAAGTTCTTGGATGAGGTATACAGTACGTAGTGCTGCAGGTCCCCACAGTGGGCTTGCATATTCAAGAACTGGACGGACGGTATGTGAGATAAGCTAGCAAAAGGCACTGGACATCACAGCCAAATCTACGCATTGTACTTAAAGACTGCAGACATGCATTTCCGTTTTTGACAAAATTTTCAACGTGCAAGGCAGAAGAACAATCACTGGGATCCTCGGGATTCTCGCCATTTCTTAAGAAGGCCGGGATGTGCTTTGTATTCTAATTCGTTGTCACAAGGCGCAGGGCAGAGAAGAAAAGACACAAAAGTGAGGCGGATGGAATAAGCGCTAAACGTGCGGCACCGCTACCAGTGCGCCTTGTGATCGATGTGCCCACATCACTGTCTCAATGACAACACGAGTCAGCGTCGACGCTTGACAGAACTATCGTTGCCGGCGGGTGTTGCCTACTGGCTGAGAACGGGACCTCAAACAAACCTAATCTTCACCTCAGATAAGGCGTACTCTCGCCGTTCCCCGCAGACTCCACTTGAGGAATCCCCGCGTTTTTGTTTGTCCCGGGGACTCACTCCCCGTATTCTCGCGAGTCCCCACGGACGGGGAATGCTCTGATTATCATCACCATCATGAAAAAGGACTCCTTTTCAGACTCGGAGGGGAATCAATTTTTGCTGGTGTTGGTGCAATGTAAAATTAATTACAAAAAAGAAAACCAAAAATAAGTGCCTCTAGACTAATTTCGTCAACTGCATATCTATTTTTCGAACAAAATCCATGCTGGAAGCATTCCCCGTGTTTTCGTTGTTTCTGTCCGCGGAGTCCGCGTGGAGTGACTAACTCTGTTCTTGCCGTTCCCTTTGATTCCCCGAGGAGTCCTCGGGGAACGGCGAGAATACGCCTATAAAGAGAGAGAGAGAGAGAGAAAGGTTTATTTACACAACAATCTTAGCTCTGTGGCTAATTGTGTTGCGAGAGCAACACTTTGGTTTTGTCCTCGTTTTTTTTTTTTTTTTTTTTTTTCCTATGCCGCCGATTTTATTTTATTCCTGGTAACTGGGAAGGGTCTAACCTGTGCGGTTTTTATGGAAAGTGTAGACCTTAGGCCGGATTGATGAATATGACATTACATTTTGGAAAGCTCCGTAGAACTCTTGCCTGGGGCCAATAAGGATGGTTTCTGCTTGTCCTCGAGCCAGAGCCTACGGTGTGAGAAGTGAAGTGGAGTTGTATAGCCTATGTCAGAGAGGACTATCTGAAGTTGTGTAGCGAACCTTTCGTTTCATCAAACCATGTTTCTGCTTTCGAGTGGAAAGCTCCGTTCTAGCACGCAAGCAGGCAGGCACCAATTTCAAATTGAAGATGGACTAAAATCTATAAGTGTTAAATATATGCGGCAGTTACCCGGCCCCACAGCCAACATATCTTCTTTGAGTGATAAATAGAAAAATATACAGAGACAAAAAAGTGGCTTTTTCCCACGGGTCCGAAAGTGCTGCCATCTATTGTTTCTGTCCATGTCTGCGACGATTTCAGCTGAGTTTTTCATTTTTTTTTTTTGCACTTGGGTTTGCGGTAGAGTAACGGTATCAGATGTGCCTCTTAAACTTTAAAAGTTCTCTCATTGCTAAAGAAACTAGAGCTTATCCTTTGCTCCTTTCTAAGTCGTGACGTTAGAAAGTTGGCCTACCGGCAAAAAAGTCAACTTTTGAACTAGGACAGGTAGATTTTTTTTTTTCGACGGCAATCGATGGCCATTGATGAGCTGATCAAAGTATATGTCATCCATTTTCTGGTACAAAAATTCCTTCATGAGATACACCAGTTTGAAAATTTCAAAGGGGTTGACAACTTCAGTAGCAAGGTACATTGAAACCAAAAATAGGCGATACCATTTATGAGACATGTAGGGGAATTTTAAGCAACAATCGATTGTTAGCTCATAATCATCTTCGGTAATGAGGGGTTTGCCGCTTTTGCTAGTTGGTGTACCTGTTATTTGTTTCCGGTGTATTCGATGGTACGAACAAGTTGGTTCCCAATGGTAAGATATGCAAGGGACTTGTAAGTAATAATCGGCTGTTATGCTACAATCATCTTCTGCGATGATGGGTTTGCAACTTTTGCTAGCTGGTGTACCCATTATTTGTTTTCGGTTAACTTAATGTATATCACGGGAGAGGGACTTGTAAGTAGGAATCGGTTCACGAGGGGCTAGGAATTTTTGCAAATGGGTGCACATTGTATTCGATTTCTATAAATCTGACGGTAAGAAAGTTTGTGTCGATGGTCTATCACTGTAACCTAGGATTAACTGTTTACACAACGGATACAAACGAAAATGTAAAGCAATGAGGTAGTTTCATAATAATTAATAGTGTCATCTATGGTATTTTAATCCTAAAAAAGTTACGGATAGCTTTCTAATACCAGCTAGATTATATAAGATATTGTTCCAAGTTTTCATCCGTCACGATGTCTACGATTGAAAAGGATAAAGTTCAACTGACTGCAAAGTTAATTTAGTCCCTTCTTCCTATATTATTTTGTTGTTGTTTTTACAACGCTGAAGAATACCTTTTGATCATATGATTAATTTTTTTAGAATATCCCTTATAAAAAGCTTATGCTATAATCATCTTCAGCGATAAGGGGTTTGCAACTTTTGCCAGCTGGTGTATCCATTATTTGTTTCCGGTGAATCTGATGTCAATCACGGGAGAGGGACTTGTAAGTAAGAATCGGTTCACGAGGGGCTAAAAAAATTTGAAAATTGGTGCACATTGTATTCGATTTCTGTAAATATGACGGTAAGAAAGTTTGTATCGATGGTCTATCGCTATAACCTAGGATTAATTGTTAACGCAACGGGTACAAACGATACGGTAATGTAAAACAATAAGGTAGTTTTGTAATAATTAATAGTGTCATCTATGGTATTTCAATCCTGAAAACTTACGGATAGCTTTATAATATCAACTAAATTATATAAGATATTGTTCCAAGTTTTCATCCGTCACGATATCTACGATTGAAAAGGATAAAGTTCAACTTCGACGGCAATCGATAGCCGCTGATGAGCTGATCAAAGTATATGACATCCATTTTTGGTAAAAAAAATTCCTTCATGAGATACACCAGTTTGAAAGTTTCAAGGGGTTGACAACTTCAGTAGTAAGGTACACACTGAAACCAAAAATAGGCGATCCCAGTTGTGAGACATTTAGGGGACTTGTGCGCGACAGTCGACTGTTAGCTCATAATCATCTTCGGCAATGAGGGGTTTGCAGCTCTCGCTAGTTGGCGTACCTGTCATTTGATGAACAATTTGGTTCCCAAATGCATGGGACTTGTAAGTAATAATCGGCTGTTATGCTACAAACATCTTCAGCGATGAGGGGTTTGCAACTTTTGCTAGCCGGTGTACCCATTATTCTTATCCGGTGAACTTGATGTCTATCACGGGAAAGGGACTTGTCAGTAGAATCGTTGCACGAGGGGCTAGAAATTTGTGCAAATTGTTGCACATTGTATTCGATTTATATAAATCTGACGGTAAGAAAGTTTGTATCGTTGGTCTATCGCTGTAACCTAGGATTTACTGTTAACGCAACGGGTACAAACGATACGGTAATGTAAAACAAGGTAGTTTCGTAATAATTAATAGTGTCATCTATGGTATTTTAATCCTGAAAAGTTACGGATAGCTTTATAATAACAACTAGATTATATATGATATTGTTCCAAGTTTTCATCCGTAACGATGTCTACGACTGAAAAGGATAAAGTTCAACTGACTGCAAAGTCAATTTAGTCCCTTTTTCCGATATTCTTTTGTTGTGGTTAGGGCAATCGATAGCCCTTGAAGAGCTGATCAAAACATATGTCATCCATTTTTTTGAACAAAAATCCTTCATGAGATAAACCAGTTTGAAAGTTTCAAGGGGTTGACAACTTCAGGAGTAAGGTACACACTGAAACCAAAAATAGGCGATACCAGTTGTGACACATGTAAGGGACTTGCAAGCAACAGTCGACTGTTAGCTCATGATCATCTTCGGCAACGAAGAGTTTGCAGCTTTTGCTAGTTGGTATACCTGTTATGTTTCTCAGGTGTATTCGATGGTAAGAACTTTGTTCCCAATTGTAAGACATACATGGGACTTGTAAGTAATAATCGGCTTTATGCTATAATCATCTTCAGCGATGAGGGGTTTGCAACTTTTGCTAGCTGGTGTATCCATTATTTGTTTCCGGTGAATCTGATGTCAATCACGGGAGAGGGACTTGTAAGTAAGAATCAGTTCACGAGGGGCTAGAAATTTTTGAAAATTGGTGCACATTGTATTCGATTTCTGTAAATATGAAAGTAAGAAAGTTTGTATCGATGGTCTATCGCTATAACCTAGGATTAACTGTTTACACAACGGGTACAAACGATACGGTAATGTAAAACAATAAGGTAGTTTTGTAATAATTAATAGTGTCATCTATGGTATTTTAATCCTGAAACGTTACGGATAGCCTTCTTCCGATATTGTTTTGTTGTTGGTTTTACAACGCTAAAGAACAGCTTTTGATCATGTGATTATTCTTTTTAGAACATACCGTTTTAAAAGCTTCGATAAGTTGACAATTTCAGCATTTAACCGACAGCGAAGAAACAAAACCAAAGTGTTGCTCTCGCAACGCTTTAGCCGGCGAAGCCGAACAAAGGTCGCCGCAACACTTCACGTTGCCCGGGCAACGTAGGTCTAGTTTTATGTTGTACTACAAAACTTATTATTATACACTATTATACAAGGACGCAAAAAAGGGCACGAAAGAGTTCCGGTAGCGGTTTGTCCGAGCAACCACAGGCACAAGCAGGCCCGTATCCAGGAATTTATTTCGGGGGGTGTTTTGCCTTTCGGGGGGGGGGGGGTGCCTGCTGGTCGGACAAAAAAGTACAAAAAACACATAGATTAGAGGGAAAAGCCTATAAAAATTAGTACTTTTGTATGTTTCGGGGGGGGGGGGGGGTCCAACCCCCTAACCCCCCTGGATACGGCCTTGGGCACAAGTTTCAGTTTCTGTCTCGTTCCTCAAGAGTTCCTCTCGGATGTCTCATTTCATGTCCGAACCGGATCCGATAACTCTGGGGGGGGGGGGGGGTAGGAGAGGGACCGGAAATCTCGGGACAGGCTTAGAGTGGAGGGATCGGGGTGAAAGTTGGTACGAACGACAAGCAAAAGTTTTCGATACATTTTTGACAGAAATGGACCGGATCGGCGCTCTGTGCGGGGAGTTGGAGGGGGGTTTCTGGTTAATTCTGGTGATCGCGAGTTAAGGTTCTTCCAGATGCGCTAGGACGATGAAACTTGGCAGGCGTATTAGGGACCAGTCACATTGACTTGAGAATAGTCGTTTCCCCAATCCGAACATTGTGGGGGAGAGGAGGGAGGGGGAATCCGGAATTTTAAGGCAAGCATAACTTTCGAACGGGAAATCAGATCTGAATGAAATTTGACAGTTGGAAAGAGTTTGTGTCTCGGATGCTCCACCTCATGTCCGGACCGGATCGGATAACTCTGGGGGAGGGATAAGAGAGGGACCGGAAATCTCCGGACAGGGTAAGAGCGGATGGATCGATATGAAACTCGGTGAGAAGAACAAGCACAAGTTCTACATACATTTTTTACAGAAATAAATCAGATCGGCGCACTGTGGGGAGAGTGGAGGGGGTTTCCTGGAATTCCGGTGATCGCGAGTTAAGGTATTTCCAGATACGCTAGAACGATGAGGCTACACACCTACCACGGGAAAAAAAAGTTCTATATTAGATCTTTTCCACCAAACTACAAAATCGTCAGCACTCAGCAACACAACAGTTAGCTGAAATACCTCTTGCAAGTCCCATATGAGCTTACAGCTCTTGTTTTGTTAACATTGACGAGTTCTGAGCCCGCAATGGTGCAGAAGTTATTGTTAATGTTGCTTCTACCTTCTACGTCTTGGTCTCTAAATTTGTAGTTACATTTAAGTAGTACTATTGTAGTTAGATTACAATAAATATGTGGTTACACTTACACCATGTGTAGTGAACATGGTTTCTTTGGGATATTAAAAGGTCAGGAATAAGGGATCCCTGACCCGTTTTGTCATTGGTCGCTTAATTGTCTTTTCTCTCTTTTGTTCTTCGTCTTCCATTTGCTCCGTTCTTGTTCAGTTTGAATGTAACGGATTATAAAGAATACACACACATGCATATATAATCGGAGTTTTATATTTTGTGAAGTTGAGGTAGGGGAGCTGGACCATCTTCTTAACAAGTGCCAGGAGTTGCCTGTCCCGCTGTCACGGACAGCGTCCACTAGCGACTGTACGGACGGGTTTTAGAGCTAGCAACCCTTTGCCAACTTAATGACTGTTCTAAGGCCGCCTGAACCTCCAAAAATAAGCCCTAAACAAAGCGTGGTTAAAACACTTATAGCGTGTCCGAAAGTTTCTTTCATGAAAAATGCTGCCAGAAATGCAGCATTAATGCTGCATTTCAAGTCCGAAAGATGCTATCGTTGTTTCTTCTTTGAACTTCAATAAGAGTTGCTAATTCATTCGACCCTCTTCACGATTGGCATTCAAAAATCAGCCTATGATCGTCCGAATAGGCCCGTATTTTCAACGCGGTCACCAATGGGGATAAATAAATCGTTTCGAGTGATCTTTTATGGCTCTGGGGACAGTAAACAGACTGTAGCTTCGGGAATTAGGTCAAACTTGAGCAGTTTCAGGTCACCACAGTTTAAATTCTGTCAGACATAGGTGTACATGGAATGATTTTGTATCAAGCTTCTCAGGATTACTTTATAATTTTGGAAAAAAAGGTAGGTTGTTTCAGTAATTTACTAATCTCAACAGTGTCTGTTATAATTTAAGTATAATGTTTGTTTTTTCCTTTGAAAAATAATAATCAAGCCATTTTTCCTGTTATCACACACTGAAAACAACACCGTACTGTATTACTTTAGAATGATTACAGTCTACTTTCTTATTTTCTGATCCCATTATAAATATTTACAAGTTTTATTTGTTGTTTTTTACTTCAATAATCGAGTAAGCTGAAATCTATTTATTTAGGAATTTGTACCACTTTTAAAGTCTAAGGACTACAAGACAAGTAAATTTTACTCTGACGCACTCAGGAGATGTTTTGTTTTATTTTTATATATTTTATTAAACACAAAAAGAATATACAAAATTAGGTTTTTCTTTTTAATTCTCCCGTCAACCGCGAACAGTTGATCAAAAGGGATCGCCGTCGTTTTCCTAACTTCTTCTCAAAAATGCCACATAAATGCTGCAACTTCGCAGCATTTTTCGTAGCATTTTTGACGTCACTAATGCTACATTAATGACAGAAGAAATTTTAGTCCGAACTGAAAACGCTACGAAAAATGCTGCATTAATGCTACATTAATGCTGCATTTTGAGCTTTCGGACACGCTCTTACTGTATTCACAATTGAGCTTCTTATTCTTATTTAATTGGCCACATTCCTGTTCAGCGCTTCCAAGCGGACTAGTTTCTGTTAATCCCCCCATGCATCACCGTCATTATTTGGATAAGACATGGTAAACTAGATCCACAGGTTAGTAAGTGGAAAACCTGACATCTGTGTCCCAGGTATTGGAGGTTTTGCATATGTTTCAGCAGCAGAAAGTGAAAGTGACCCACTACCCTATGGATTCGACATTTTACTATGTCTTAACCAACACTTGTGTAGACATAGTAAAAAGTCGATCCATAGGGTAGTGAGTCGCTTTCCCTTTCTGCTGCTAAAACAATGTAAAACCTCCATTACCTGGGACCAGTGCTTCCACTTTTCGATTTCAATTTTCCCTATTTTCATACCTATTTTCCCTAAAATTCCTCGTGTTTAGGTCTGATTTCTCCCTATTTTTCTCCCTAGAAAAAAGGATATTTTGCCCTAGATTTCCACAAAATTTATATAAAAAAGCACAGCGCAGCATCAAATTGTTATTTTTTTACTTCAGATACGAGAATACATAAACAGTTCAAATAAGTGTCATGTCCAGCACTTTATCGCACGTATCATTTGCCTTGAAGCCAGCGACAGCTTTTGGTATGCCGACAGTTGATGAAGTTTCCTTTTCGTCATTCACTGGTGATCCCACTCAGGCAGGGGCGTCACAACTGGGGGGGGGGGGGGGAGAGGGGGGACGCCCTTCCAAAGCTGTCGGTAAAAAAGAACCAAGTCGGCGCGAAGCCGCCGAGGATTGTTTGGGTCAAGGGTAAGGTCAAGTTCGTAGATGGGCTCTGTAGCCCTCTATTTGGTGGGAGTTATAATATTTTTAATAAAATATTTTTAAACAGCTAATGTGATAGTCGATTATGGCGTAAAAGACATGCTGAAGACGATGGTGAAAACCATTTTCTTGCTGGACAAGTAGTTCGTCCGGAACCCGGCAAAAAACAGAAAGTTTGTTAAAAGTAAAAGTTTCATTTGAAGTTGATTAAATGTTTGATTTAGGGGTAAGAAAACACGCCGAACACGATGATGAAAACCATTTTCTCGCCGGACAACTATTTCGCCTGGAATCCGGCCAAAACCGGAAAATATGTTAAAAGCAAAAGTTTTATCTGAAATTGATTAGATAATAGATTAAGGGGTAAGAAAAGACGCTGAGCCTGTTAAGTCGAAGTTTTATTTAAAGTTGATTAGGTGTTATTTATAGGGATAAGGAGATACGCTGGATTCGTTTCTGAATTTTCTTTTTTTGCTGGTCTAGTAGTTCGCTCGGAATTCGGGCGAAACCGCAAATTTGGCATAAGTAAAGCAGGAAGTTTCGGTCAGTATCGTCAAAATAGATGAGCTCGGTTTTCGCCTGGCGAAGACTGGATCTAGACAAGACCCCATTATCTGGATCAAATCTTACGTTTTTGGGATCCCATCTACACCTTTGGTCTTTTTTTTACAAAGGCAGCTGGTGCTCTATTCGGATAGTCCCCTGCGGATTTGCAGATAGATGACCACGGGAAAAAGAGATCACCAGCAGATTGAAAGAATCCCTAATGCTAAGTGCATAGGTCGCATGCTCCTATTCTACAATTGCTGCATAGCCTAGCCAATACTCCCTTATGTCGGCAGTTTACACCAATCAAAGGCATTGCTTAAAAATAAAACTAAATACTAGGCTGCCTAAGTTACTAAATACCTAATGAATGTCACTCCACCCTTTATCTTTTTTGAAATTTCGCACTGATCGTTGCTGAGATCAGCGCGAAAAATTCAGTCTTGGAAAATTTCGCGCTGGTCTTCGCAACATAAGTCAGTTTTTCAAGAAGCCTGAGCATAATGCTGATGCAATCTATACGAATTTTTCAGCCTTCGTTTGAAAAAACCGAACTTTCCTGAATATCCCTAAAAACCCATACTTTACCCCAGATTTCCCTGAATCCCTAGATTCAAAATAAGTGTCCCTAAAAGAAGTGATTTTCCCCTAAAATAGGGTAATCTCCCTAGAAGTGGAAGCCCTGCCTGGGACACAGATGACAGGTTTTCCACTTACTAACCTGTGGATCTAGTTTACCATGTCTGATCCAAATAATGACGGTGATGCATGGGGGGATTAACAGAAACTAGTCCGCTTGGAATAGTGTTGGGCGATATTCGATATCGATAACGATATATCGGACCAAATATCGATATCGAAACGTAAATATCGATATCGAAAACGATATTTTTTCACTCATAATTATTGTAAATAATCCAACATTTACATATCTGAAATTGGAGCAATTAGTGTTGGGCGATATTCGATATCGATAACGATATACCGATATATCGGACCAAATATCGATATCGAATATCGAAACGTAAATATCGATATCGAAAACGATATTTTTTCATTCATAATTATTGTAAATAATCCAACATAACCTACAAATATATATCCGAAATTGGAGCAATATGTCTTCATAATTCAGTTCTTATTTATTCAGAGTCTGAGATGATGCAAGATGCTATTTAACGACAATTTCGTTAGTAAATTTTGGCGAAACGAGACGTATCCTATAGCAAAACATACCAAAGAAATATCGATATATCGAAAGTGAAAATATCGATATATCGAAAATTCCAAATATCGCCCAACACTAGCAGCAATATGTTTTCCGTAATTCAGTTCTTATTTATCCGGAGTTTGAGATGATGCAAGATGCTGTTTAACGACAATTTCTTTAGTAAATTTGGGCAAAACAAGACAATACTATAGCGAAACATACTAAAGAAATATCGATATCGATTATCGAATATCGAAAGTGAAAATATCGATATATCGAAAAATCCAAATATTGCCCAACACTAGCTTGGAAGCGCTGAACAGGAATATGGCCAATTCATAGTGTTGGGCGATATTCGATATCGATATATCGGACCAAATATCGATATCGAAACGTAAATATCGATATCGAAAACGATATTTTTTCATTCATAATTATTGTAAATAATCCAACATAAACTACATTTATATATCCGAAATTGGAGCAACATGTTTTCGTAATTCAGTTCTTATTTATTCAGAGTTTGAGATGATGCAAGATGCTATTTAACGACAATAGTCGCGTTTTTTGCAGATCGACTGGCGATTGGGACTTGTTCCCGGGTTCATGCAGTTGACCGTTTTTTGTCGCTTGATAGGGGAGCGAGAACAACCCTTCGAAAAACGGTCTAAATCAGCAAATAATCAGTCCATCCCCACAACTCTTCCCTCGGCAGTCTCTGAAACTACTGCAGTACTGGCGCTTCCTGAGGTGTAAATTTTACGTTTTTGGGTCCACATGTTTCAGTTTTCAAAATTTGGCACCAAGTTTGACTGGACCTCCAAGAGAAAGGTGCATCGGATCGACTGTTGACTTTGTTCCCAGTCGATGTCCAGTCAATCGACAAAAAACGGATCGACTGGACCTCCAGTCGATCGCCAAAAACGGCAACTTTCGTTCCAAGCGATTGCAAAAAACGCGACTAATTTCGTTAGTAAATTTTGGCGAGACGAGACGTATCCTATAGCGAAACATACCAAAAAATATCGATATCGATATATCGAATATCGAAAGTGAAAATATCGATATATCGAAAAAATCTGAATATCGCCCAACACTACAAATTCAGTAAACACGTCTAGACTTTATACTAATTGTCGCAGAATTCGAAAAGTAGACCCACATTAACTTCAAACCAATGTAACAATTTATCTATTACACTTGAATACGAAAAAACTTCAATTATTAATAGTAATATGAAAGAAGATAATTTCGCACCGAATACTTTTCTACAATACTTTATATTAAACAAATAATAAGTTTAATTCCATTGATTAATGTGACTTTGGTAATTCGAGTTCTGTGACACCCGCGTGAGAAGTTTTTGAATCGTATGGTTACGTCAGTAAAGGATCTACTTAATAGCAGGGTTGCCACCTGTAGCACGAAAGTGCTAAATGTAGCACTATTTCATCATGTGTAGCTCTGTAGCACTTTTTCGTGCAATTACCAGTCGATTTGAATCAAAGTGATAATAAGCGAGGCAATAAGTAGATTAGTTGCAGTGAAAATTTGCAGCACCAAAGTTTTGTGCTTTTATGGAAATTAGACTTTCAATTTTTGCATATCCCAGTAATTTGTGATCTCGCAGTCGAAAGAAATCGACAAAGTCGTTAGAAAGTAGCAAGTAAAACGAAAGAACACAAAGGACTTGCTCTAGTGTAGGTTAGTCCTAGTGTCCGTCCAAGTGCGAGTCAGTTATTTTAACGGAGTTTTCTGTCTTTGGCTGTTCCCAAGTGATCTGAAGCTAGCTTCTTTTGTTTTAATAAAATGTATCTGATTCCGATGGAAGAAATTTTTGTGTCCTGCTCGTGCTCTGCCAACGTCTGCCGTCTGCTAGCGTCGAACGGGAATAGTAAGGAATACTGTAAGATTTTCGTGTGCAGAAATGCAAAAACCGATCTGTACTGTACGAAGAAATATCCCGTGGGGGTTACCCTTTGCACCGACCGGTTTAAAGGAATCGTCATTGTCCAATAAAATGTTTTGTTTATAGAAACTTCAAGTTTCGTCTCGGCAAAACAAAGTAGTTCAAGTTCCATAGTCTCTGTAGGGAAATGCATCACGAAAACAGAGCTTTTGTCCGCTGCAAACTCCTCACACGAGCAAAAAAAAAAGAGAAATGAGTAGCAAGCAAAACCGCGGCTAACCCTTGCTATCGCATTTGGATCTTCCTTCGGAAATTATAAAAATGGATTTCTTTTTAGACCAAAATTTTTAACATTTTTTATGCACGACAATAATCTAAATGCACTTAAATACGGGCCGAGCGCGTGACACGCGCCAAAAAATTCCGACGGTAGCACCGATTATCGTTGTTCAGCACGAAGATTTGGGATTTTCCCATTCAGCGCTCTTAGCGGATTAAAGTCGGATTAGCTCAGGATACATTTTTTGTTCTTTTACATTAAAACAGACAAAAAATTGACATACAAATAATCTAAATACACTTAAATACGGACCGTGCGCGTGTCGCGGCGACAGCCGCGACACGCGCAAAAAAAATTTCGACTGTAGCACCGAAAATCTCTGTGTAGCACGGAAATTCGGGCAATTGTAGCACTCTCGCAACTGACCGTGGTGGCAACCCTGCTTAATAGTACAAACCCTAGAAGTATATGGAGGATTGGCTGGATTGGTGCATTTACGGACCATTTAAGTAAGACAAATAAAAGTATGTGAGGTTAGTTGGAGATCGAGGGGGAGTTGTTTTATTTATGTAGATAAAAAGTTCGCTCGTATAATGATTGTAAAGCATGTACTGTTCGTTTTGTTTTTGTTCATGGTCCAAGAGATTCATTAAACCATCTATTTATCTATCTACCATGGTTTCTTGTGAAGTAAGAGGCGTAAAAGCCATAATTCAGAATTTTATTATTTTATCCGCTAGTATATACGCCGGCTGTTTTTGCAACTTCGGCTGAAACTCGCTTCGCTTTCCAGATCTGTTTTTGCGCTACGCTAGTTTCCGCCAGTGACTTAGAAAGTAAATCCACTATGTGCGTGGAAAGTAATCTCGGCAAGTCAGCGAGAAGTTGTAGATTCAATTTAAATTCAATTCACTTTATTCAAAAAACATGCGACGGACAGAGCCGATTATCAGTTGTGTTGTCATAAAATAAACATGTATGTCAATCGACGACCCAAAATTAACATACAAAAAGTACAATATATATACAATTAATAACTATTTTGCAGACTAAAAAATCAACCAGGCATGAAACATCTTAACAAACGACGACACAAAAGTAAGCTCATATCGAGCATGTGAAGCAGTCCCAGGTTGAAGTTTCGGTACAGGATCTGCAATGGACCTGCTTGGCCTCACCCGAGCCGGTTCATGTTGGGGCGGGAGGATATTTCGGTGAATAAGACTTGACAGGATTATATTTCGGAACGATAGGGAGAGTTTTAAACGACGGGAGTGAAGGGTTTGAAGTTGAAACTAATTAAGGAGGGATATGTACGGTACTTTCGGGGATTTTGAAAGCTCGACGGCTGTCCGTTAGTTCTCGCACTCTGCGGATTCTCGCTTTCTGTTTGGAAAGCAAATCCTTGAGATTGCCAGAATCACCGTTTCGCAAAAAAAAAAAAAAAAAAAGGTTTCTTACCAGATTCTGCAAAAGCTGGCGGCAAATTCAAACCGGTCGAAGGCATGTTGTCTTCATTCAGCATTTGAGGTGCTGCACTGACGTAATGGCTCAGGTCATTCCGCAACTGGACAAGGCCACGCCGCTCATAGAATCCGGCCGGAATCTCTTGCATTGCACCATCCCTAAAGCAGAGTCCATTTTAAGGCCCTGAATATCCTCCTTTGACACTGATTTTTGTCCAAAAAACCTGAAAGGACCACTCGCACTATTTACTCTTCAACTTATAGAGTATTTTAAAATATTTGAATACTGTAAAACCATGCTGTGCTTTCAGTAACCCATGGTTTTGGCTGTTTCCAAGTCTTTTCCAAGACCCGTTGACTTGCAGCGAAAACAGGGAAACAATGTATATAACTGGTTTTTCTGATGGAAAAAACTTCTCGCAGACAACCGTCGAGAGCGTGATACACATCGAAGGTAGCAAAACACGGCAAGTGAGAAAATCCGCGTGGTTGATCAATGTAGCGTACGAAATGGGGTCTCCGGGTTTAGAAATATATGGAGTGGTTAAGGAACTAGGTTGCACTAGTATTATAGGTAAGACAGGTCCTTTAATTAAATCGCAATATCCCCCCCCCCACTCCCGAAGGATGAAATCCTGGGGGTGAAGGTCTGTTGCCACTTGAATCCGGTCTGTCGCCAACACCTAAACTGTTTCCGCTCTCAGACCATTTATAAGTAGTGAACTGAAATACAAAAGAGCGAATCAGCTGCGATTTGAACCCAGGACCTTCGGCTTTCTAGGTTACTGCTCCATAACTGAGCTACATAGGGCCGTGCGAACCTAGTTCTTAAACCACTGAAAATACGCCTCTTCAACAGTAATGTTATCTCTATATTACTTTATGGATCCGAAACTTGGAACCTCACATCAGCACTTGAAAAACGAATCTTGGGCTTCGAGAACATCCGTCTCAGGTGTATCCCGAAGATCCATTGGTCCGATAAAGCGACCAGTGTTGAGATTCGTGATATAACTGAGTAACGCTTGGTGAAAGATTTCCTGATGGAGAGAAAGTGGAGATACTGGGGTCACATGGTGCGGATGGCTGAGACTTCCCAACGACGCTTGGTGCTGGAAACCTTCTGGCATGAGTGCAAAGGACAGGCAGCGCTCCACACTTGGCAGAAACCTCGAGAAGGAAGCCAAGTCAGGTCGAACCACGATGACCGAACTGTGGAATGCTGCCCAAGATAGAGTCACCTGGAGGTCAGAAGATGTCGCCTTATGCACCACAAGGCGCGGGAAGACCTAAGTCTAATTAAGTAAGTAAACCACTACAACACTCAGATAGGAATGTGCTTTAGGAACAGTGACCCCGCCGACAGCAAATTTCATCGAAGCAGTTCACATCCCCATGGTAGTAGTGGTTTGCGAACTGCAGGAGGGGTACGTGACCTCGTTTTACACTACCTCGACTGCTGACGCGAAAATGTTAAAAAGAAAGGTACATGCTGTCCTGACAGTCAAAAGGCAAAAAAAAAAAAAAAAAAAAAATATATAAAAAATATAAAGTATATTTAAAATATAAAATAAAATAATAACAAAATATTCAAATACTGTGCCTTTTTTTTTTTTGAAGCTGCTTTGAAAAGGGATTTTTCTGGCTATTGACTTTGGTAACACTACCTTTTTCATAATTTTGTAAGTCAATCGAGGTAGGCCTAAGGTTAGAATGAAATGATCTTTTTTGACAAGAAAAATATGTTTAACTAGAAATGCTGAAGCAATATTTATTTACCCAATATGTAAACCATTCAATTAGCTTCAATCTAGTATGTTTGTCATATTTGTTGGTTCCTTTTTAGGCCAGATAGATTATTTTGAAGGAAAGACTTCTCTGGAAATTTGATATCTTGTCTGAAGTTGGATTCCTGTATGTCTAGAAACAGGCTACGGACTTCTTTTTATTTCCGCTTGGCTGACTGAAGGAAATGTTGAACTAGAACTTGGCCCCTTGGCCCCTACATTATGATTTATTTTTATCTTTTAATTTGTCTCACTCTGCCTACAAATGTCCAATATAGTCAGAAGGTATGCAACGGTTTGACATGAACTGAAGGAAAACTATAGAGGGATTGCACCCTACTCGATGAAAACGGATATTGCTACATCCGAGGGGTTGCGCACTGGTCGATTTCGTGTACACCATGAGGCAGAGGCAGATGAGGCACGCGAGGCAGGCATGAGGCACGTGAGGCAGGCATGATGCACGTGAGGCAGGCATGAGGCACGTGAGGCAGGCATGAGGCACCTGAGGCAGACATGAGGCACGTGAGGCAGACATGATGAAAATATAACTTGCGTAGAATTGAAGTCATCGGACCAAAAAATCTTAGCAATGTCAGTGTCAAAATGTCGCAACATTTTTGTTTGATATTACATATCGATTAAGCAATTCGTTTGTGGCGAATCTAACCAGTACCCAGTACCGACAGTACTGTTCAGGCCACAGAGTATCATGATAGTAATATAAGAGGTCTAACTCGCCTATCTTGCAATGTAACGGATGGGATGGAAAAATTCCCCCGCGCCATCTGCAGAAGATTCTCATTTGACCATTTGATTTTGGCCTACATTTGACGTTTCGTTTCGACACCATAGTCATTGAGTGTGAAACCCTGATTGGTTTTACAGTAGACCCAGGGGCATCACGAGCCCTTCCTTGTAGGGGGAGGGGGTGGGGAGGGGCAGCTCCAAGATTATACCAGAATTGTTCGAGATTTTGCCTTGGAATTTACCGGAATTTCTTTGCATTCCTACGTCATTTCTTTAAAGTTTATTTACTGCCTGGATCTCAAAATATTTTTCTTCATCCGGAGAAGGGGGGGAAATAATCATTGAAAACATGCATCCATATGCGACCCTGTATTCAGCCGAACGCCGAAACTTTGGTTGCCTTCTTAGCCATTTTTGACATGTTATTATGGCACTTGCCGCACTTGATCGCAATTTCTGTCCGTCCGTCGGTCGGTCCGGGTTTTGCTAGTTCGGGCACTTCCACATACGCTAGGACGATCAAACTTGGCAGGCATATCAGGGACCCCAAATGATTGTTGCATCATTTCACCGATCCGAGCATCGTTGGGGGAGTGGAGGGAGGGGAATCCGGAATCTTGAGGTATTTATAACTTTTGATCGGATAGCAATGAAAAACTAGACCTACGTTGCCTGGGCAACGTGAAGTGTTGCGGCAACCTTTGTCCGGCTTCGCGACTAAAGTGTTGCGATAGCAACACTTTGGTTTTGTTTCTTCGCTGCCGGTTAAATGCTGGAGTTGTCAACTTATCGAAGCTTTCAAAACGGTTTGTTCTAAAAAGAAGAATCACATGATCAATTAAAAGATATTCTTTAGCGTTGTAAAAACAACACTAAAACAATACCGGAAGAAGGGACTAAATTGAATTTGCGGTCAGTTGAACTTTACCCTTTTCAATCCGTAGACATCGTGACGGATGAAAACTTGGAACAATATCTTATATAATCTAGTTGGTATTATAAAGCTATCCTTAACTTTTCAGGATTAAAATACCATAGATGACGCTATCAATTATTACGAAACTACCTCATTGTTTTACATTATCGTTTGTACCCCTTGCGTAAACAGTTAATCCTAGGTTATAGTGATAGACCATCGATACAAACTTTCTTACCGTCATATTTACAGAAATCGAATACATGTGCACTAATTTGCAAAAATTTCTAGCCCCTCGTGAACCGATTCCTAATTACAAGTCCCTCTCCCGCGATAGAAATCAAGTTCACCGGAAACAAATAATGGGTACACCAGATAGCAAAAGTTGCAAACCCCTCATCGCTGAAGATGATTGTAGCATAACAGCCGATTTTACTTACAAGTCCCATGCATGTCTTACAATTGGGAACAAAAGTGTTCTTACCATCGAATACACCGGAAACAAATAACAGGTACACCAAACAGCAAAAGCTGCAAGCTCCTCATTGCCGAAGATGATTATGAGCTAACAGTCGACTTTTGCTTACTAGTCCCTTACATGTCTAACAACTGGTATCGCCTGTTTTTGGTTTCAGTGTGTACCTTACTCCTGAAGTTGTCAACCCCTTGAAACTTCAAACTGGTTTATCTCATGAAGGATTTTTGTTAAAAAAATGGATGACATATACTTTGATCAGCTCATCAAGGGCTATCGATTGCCCTAACAACAACAAAAGAATATCGGAAAAAGGAACTAAATTGACTTCGCAGTCAGTTGAACTTTATCCTTTTCAATCGTAGACATCGTGACGGATGAAAACTTGGAACAATATCTCATATAATCTAGTTGGTATTATAAAGCTATCCGTAACTTTTCAGGCTTAAAATACCATAGATGACACTATTAATTATTACGAAACTACCTCATTGTTTTACATAATCGTTTGTACCCGTTGCGGAAACAGTTAATCCTACGTTACAGCGATAGACCATCGATACAAACTTTCTTACCGTCAGATTTATATAAATCGAATACAGTATGCAACAATTTGCACACATTTCTAGCCCCTCGTGAACTGATTCTTACTTACTAGTCCCTCTCCCATGATAGACATCAAGTTCACCGGATAAAAATAATGGGTACACCAGGTAGCAAAAGTTGCAAACCCCTCATCGCTGAAGATTTTTGTAGCATAACTGCCGATTATTACTTACAAGTCCCTTGCATGTCTTACAATTGGGAACCAAATTGTTCTTACCATCGAATACACCGGAAACAAATCACCGATACACCAACTGGCAAAAGCTGCAAACCCCTCATTGCCGAAGATGATTATGAGCTAACATATTTCGACTGTCGCATGTAAGTACCCTACATGTCTCACAGCTGGTATCGCCTATTGTTGGTTTCGTGTGTACATTCCTACTCAAGTTGTCAACCCCTTGAAACTTTCAAACTGGTGTATCTCATGAAGGAATCTTTGTACCAAAAAACGGAGGTCATATACTTTGATCAGCTCATCAACGGCTATCGATTGCCGTTGAAAAAAAATTCTACCTGTCTTAGTTCAAAAGTTGACTTTTTTGCCGTAGGCCAACTTTCTAACGTCACCACTTAGAATTGAGCAAAGGATAAGCTCCAATTTCTTTAGCAATGAGAGAAGTTCTAAAGTTTAAGATGCACATCTGATACCATTTCTCTACCGCACACCCAAGTGCAAAAAAACGAATGATAAACTCAGCTGAAATCGCGAACACAAATGGATAGAAACAAGAGATGGCAGCACTTTCGGACCCGTGGGAAAAGCCACTTTTTGGTTTGCTGTAGATTTTTCTATTTATCACTCAAAGAAGATATGTTGGCTTTGGGGCCGGGTAACTGCCGCATAAATTTAACACTTATAGATTTTAATCCATCTTCAATTTGAAACTGGTGCCTGCCTGCTTGCGTGCTAGAGCGAAGCTTTCCACTCGAAAGCAGAAACAGTTTGATGAAACGAAAGGTTGGCTGCACAACTTCAGGTAGTCCTCTCTGACATAGGCTATATAACTCCTCTTCACTTCGCACACCGTAGGCTCTGGCTCGAGGACAAGTAAAAAACATCCTTTTTGGCCCCAGGCAAGAGTTCGACGGAGCTTTCCAAAATGTAATGTCATATTCATCAATCCGGCCTAAGGTCCACACTTTCCGTAAAAACAGCACAGGTTAGACCCTTACCAATTACCAGGAATAAATGAAATCGGCGGCATAGGAAAAAAAAAAAAAAACGAGGACAAAACCAAAGTGTTGCTCTCGCAACACAATGATGTTTGGAGAGATCTCGTGCCTCAGAGGACCCACTTAAAATTCGTACCGGATCCAGTGACTTTGGGGGGAGCTGGAGGGGGGAACCGGAAATCTTGGGAAACGCTTAGAGTGGAGGGATCGGGACGAAACTTGGTCGGAAGAACAAGCACAAGTCCTGGATACATCGTTGAGAGAACCGGACCGGATTCGGGCACTCTGGCGGGAGTTTGGGGGGGGGGGGGAAGAATTCGGTGATCCCGCGAGTTCGGTACTAGGACAATGAAATGTGGTAGGCATATCAGGGACACGAACAAACTGTCTTAAGAATAGTTGTTGAGTAGTCTTTTGAAGTCTTGAGTATACCTAAGTCTGTCAGAGATAATTTACCAGGGTTTATTAAAGGCATTAATCAACTAACAAGAAATATTTATTTTACCTTTCAAATACCGCATTGACAACCCAGTTCAAATTTCCCGAGGGGATAAGAACCTCCCTCTCTTTTTGTTATTCATCACAGATCTCGTAGCTGAGCGAAAATTCTCAAAAATCCCTAAACGTGTCACTACAACGGGCGATGAGGCACGTGAGGCAGGCATGAGGCAGACATGAGGCGCGTGAGGCAGGCATGAGGCACGTGAGGCAGGCATGAGGCACGTGAGGCAGGCATGAGGCACGTGAGGCAGGCATGAGGCACATGAGGCAGGCATGAGGCACGTGAGGCAGGCATGAGGCACGTGAGGCAGGCATGAGTACACCATGAGGCACCAGTCCGCAACCCCTCGACTACATCATCACCACGGGATCATAACACAAAAATTTAACATTGCGAGGTATAGGACTTTCAACTTTGAAATTAAATTATCGGCGTTTTTTCGTCATTCTGAGCCAGGGACTTGCTGAAATGTTGATTCGGCCATTCTTTACCGTATAATTCTATTTTTGCCGTTTCCATGGAAGTAAGAGCTTGAAGGCTTCAAAGTTTTAACACAAAAACGGAGTCTCGAATCTTATTGGTCGGCGATAACTGCGGATTTGAAAAAATATGTCATAATCGACCAATAGACGAGACTCCATCTTTGTCTAGAAACTTTGACGCCTTCAAACTTACTTCCATGGAAACTCTTTTGCAAGAATAGAATTATGCGGTTAAGAAATAGCCCAATTAGAAATAGAGATCTAGAGAAAAAGAGATCCAGAAATAATCCCTGGCTCAGAATGATAATAAAACACTGATAACTGAATTTTAAAATTGAAAGTCCTGATCCCGTCCGTTTTCGTTGGGTACGGTGCAATCTCTCTATTGTTAGGCCGTCTGCAAATCTTTATCATTCTTAACCTGCAATGCAACTCTATTTATATGAACTAAAAAGAGATGGAACCGACGCTTGTTCACTGGAGAACACTACGAGCGTGTTCTGCTCTTCTACCAACAGTAACTATTAGTTACTATTTCCGTTCCAACCTCACCAAAAGTTACTACGCTGACCGTTCCATCCTTCTCGGAATAATAACTAATAGTAACTATTTGCTTACCACGCTCGGGAGCGTAGTCAGCGTAGTAACTACGGATCTCTACGAGTACTCCCTACCGGAAACGTGGAACGGGGGTTATTAAGGGAAGAAAATTTAAGCCTCAGTCCCTTATTAAAAACAAAACCGAAGTCGATCAAAATGCAGAAAAAAATGTTTCCTGCCGTCGCCCCAATCGTGCAGCAAAAAGAGCAGCCGTGTCAAAAATTAAATCTCAGTACTAGTTTTTCCGTGCAGTAATTAGGTGAAGAGGAGGTTTGGAAGGCTTTAAAAAAGATGAAAGGAAAGTCAGCTCCAGGTATTGATGGAATACCCGCGATGTTTTGGAAGTGGTAAGGTTTATGTGATTCCATTGTTGGCCCAAATTTTCTCTTGTATCGTAGACAAAGTTTGTTGGCCTACGCAGTGGCATATTTCAGTAGTCACGCCCATATTAAAAAAGGAGATAAAAGTAAGCATGAAAATTATAGGGGAATTCACTTAAGGACTACGTTAAGTAAGCTGTTTTGTAAAGTAATAGATGTTAGATTACAGGATTGGCTAGGAAAGAATGATAAGTTGAGTAGAGTCCAGGCAGGTTTCAGGGAGGGGTATAGTACGGTTGACCAGATTTACACTTTGAGTATTCTAGTTAGGAAACATTTATCTGTAAGGAAGGGAAGGTTATACGTAGGTTTCGTGGATTTGAAAGGAGCGTTTGATAATGTAAAGCGAGGACTCTTAGTTAAGACCCTTATGGATATAGGATTGCCTGGTAAGCTAGTCAGGCTCATAATACAGTATACTCCAGTATATATTTTGTAGTTCGGGTAGGCAGGGATTTGTCTCGTAAAATTCGTTCCCGGAAGGGTGTTAAGCAGGGATGCACACTGTCGCCGAAACTGTTCTCCTTATATATTAATGATTTCGAAAACGTTATGATGAATAATGGAACCCCCACGGTAAGCCTAGACGTGATAACACTTTGTATGTTACTGTTTGCAGATGACATTGCCCTGATTGCAGATTCCCGACAATCTCTTCAGAAATTATTTGATATGTTAGAGCAATACCTTCAAATTAAGGAATTAAGAGCTGAATGCTAAGAAAACGGTGGTGGTGGACTGGTGGTATTTCGGAAAGGGGTAAGGTAGACCAGGAACCTCGGCTAAAATTTAAAGTTCAAGATCTAGAATATAGTGATGAATTTACATACCTAGGTTGTAAGTTGAAGTTCAATGGAAAATTTTCTAGTCAGTTTGATTTTAGTTGGAAAAAGGGAATACGTAGTATAAATATGGTTCTTAGGAGTAAGTTAAGTAGGATTGAAGATATGAAGCTACAGAAGCATGTGTTTAATACAAAGATTATCCCTGCTATGCATTATGGTTCTGAAGTATGGGGTTTTGGTAGAAGTGAGAAGATAGAACAGCTACAGCTAAGATATTTTAAGAGAATTTTAGGTTTCGTAATACAACGAGTACAGTAGTCATAACAGGAGATCTAGGACTATCAAGCCTACGGCGTAAGCGATGGATAAGTATGATAGGGCTATGGGAGAAGTTATTGCAATTACCGCGTATTAGAATAGTTAAAGCAGCTGATAAGGAATGTATAAGGGACGAGTCGTCAGACTCTTGGACAAATAATATTAAGGACATATTAGACAATTGTGGTTTTTCAATTTGGTGGAACGCAGGTGATGGACCAGGACTACCAGTTGGTGAGGTTGCACGCGCGGTGGCAGGTAGACTTTTGGACCAGGAAATTCAAGCATGGCACCTGGCAAAAAGTCTGTCACCTTCTTTAAGGTTTTATACTTCAGCCAAAGAGACATGGGGGGAAGAGGTTTATTTTAAGGCTGGGATTAAGTGGGTGGATCTAAGAATTTTAATTAGTTGCCGGGCTGATTGTTTGCCATTGGGAAAACGGAGGAAATATTTGGGGAATAAATTAGGACGTACTGGTCCCTACTTTTGCCCTATGTGTGGTAGCTAGAATGAGAATTTGTTACATCTGATGTGTGAATGCCGTGAGCTAGGTGACCTGCGGGTTGAGATTTTTGGGAATGTAACTACAATATATGACGAAGTATGGATGATGAGCGTTATTGGAAGTAAGTGTTTTCAAGATTTGAAGAGGCTGGTAAGGTTCCTAAAAATAGCTTTAGCCCAAAGAGAGAATTTCCTTTAGTTTAGTTCTACTATTTCGTTCAAGTGTTCTCTTTTTTTGTAACCATTTCTGCCATGGCCTCAGGCTTTTTGTGCAATAAATTCTAATTCTATTCTATTCTATTCAAAGTAATAGATACAGGCGAGTACTCAGAATAGAAACGTAGAACGAGGTCATTAATAACAAAAATAATATTTAAGTTTTCAGCCCCTTATTAATAAAAAAACCAAAGTTGACCAAAATGCAGAAAAAAACCTTTCCTGTCATCGCCCAATCGTGCAGCAAAAACAGCGTCCGTCTCAAAAATTAAATCTCAGGACTAGTTTTTTCATTATAGTGGTATTTGAAGATAATTTACTTTAATAAGATATTTATAGTCGGTAGAAGCTTAAGTTATTTATTACAGGTTTGTTTCCTTCCCCGACGTTGAACCAGAGGATTGACAGCCTGACGAGGACCCTTGCCAAGAAGGGACGAACTATCGGTGATGAAGAATCATAGCTGACGTATCCGTTGTAAACATTGTTTGAATAAATAACTACGGATCTCTGTAACGCGATTGGTCGGATTCACCCGCGGCATGATATTCTGCTGCAAATAGAAAAATCGTTCCAGCCTTGACGGCAAAAAGACAGAATTCGTGACGACATGTGTAGTAACTGCGGTAAGTAGGGTGGAACACGCTCTACATGTTACTGCGAGGGTGTCAGCATTAGTTGCGTTTTTGATCGAAGTATGAAGTTACCTTCAAACTCAAAGCTCTCTATTTAAATACCGTTTTTGGTCGCAGGTCATAGTTTCTTTGTCCTTCAAACTCTGACAGTCGAACTTCGTGAGCTAGGAAGTTCGAAGTTTGCTTGAATCGTTGAAGAAACATCGGCCGGGCAAGGATCGCCGGAGTCCTAAAAACACTAATTAAGCAAACGGTGAACTTCGACGGCGTTCGAAAACGGAAATTAAGCAACCGCAAGCCGACGGCGAACAAAACTTCGACCAAAAACGCAACTATTATCTCTTAAGTAACACGGTCATGGAGCACAAAACCAACAGAAACGGACGTGCATTCTGACTAGCGAGTTCTGCAATTACTGTTGCATGATCTGTCAAATTAAAAACCTTAGATCAGCCTGCAATAGGCAAATCCACATAAGCGGTATCGTTTTCTTTTTTTTTTGTCGCGTAGTATCTTTTCCGTTCACCTGTCCAATATGATTTTGACATTCTTTCTTATTTCCTTTCACCTTTATTTCTCATTTTACCATTTTTTCACATATTTGAAACATTTACAAAAATTTCTTCCTTAAAGGACACCTGCACAATGAAACCATACTTGAACACACCATGGAGAATGCATTTACAGACATGGCCACGGAGAGCGATCTTCTCCTGAGCGTGACGTTTTCAAAATAGGGATGTTCGTTTCTGGAGGTTTGCAAGTGCAGACTCCAAGACAAAAAGCGCAATTCATTCAAATCTCGTACAGCGCTGGCCGGGTTGTATTGGAATTTCTTCTAGATATATGTTTGGGCTTAACTGGTGAAAAAAAAATTCCAGAAGAAGGGCTGATTGGAGACATTTGTTCATTTCTAATATTGTTCTGTACTGAAATCAGGACAGATGCAAAATGGAGCAAAAATCATAGCTTGGAAACACTATTTCGTATTTGGATTGGGTTTTCTGCAGGCAATCTTAATGGAAGTCATACAGATAGAGATGATACTTGGTACTCTTCATTCAGGTGTCCTTTAATATCTCCTTTCCTTAAAATTTTCATTCATTTAAAACTTATTATTTATAAAAATATTACCCCTCGTTATTTTTTTGCAACCAAACGAACAAGACCAAAGGTTTCGATGGGATCCCAAAAATTCAATATCTGATCCAGACAACTGGGTCTTGTCTTCGCCAGATCCAGTCTTCGCCAGAAACAAACTAAGGCCAAATAGCTAATCATCTGAGGAAACCAAGTTCAGATATGGAAATCAGCATGGATGTTAATTTACCGCTCCCTATAAGTCACATCTGTTTGGACGAAACATTCCTTCTACTTCTGCCAATTTCCCGGTTTCGGCCGAACTCCGGAACTACTTGTCCGGGGAAAAAGGAAAGCTAAAAAACGAACTCATGGTATCTTCTTTCCCCAATAATGAACATCTACTCAACTTCAAATAAAAATTTGACTTATAACAAAGTTTCCGACTCCAGCCGGATTCCGGTCGAACTATATGTCCGGGTAAAAAATGACTCGTCACACATGGATTCAGCATCTCTCCTTACCCCTAAATGGGATATCTAATCAACTTCAAATAAAACTTTTACTTTTAACAAACTTTCCGGTTTTGGCCGGATTCCGGGCCAAAACAACTACTTGTCCGATGACAAAATGGTTTTCACCATCGTGTTCAGCATGTCTTCTTACCCCATAATCAACTATCACATTAGCTGTTTCAAAATCTTTTGTTTGCCCCTTAATTTGAACCCCCTCCCAGACCCAGAATATTTTGACCCAGAAGATTGACAGCCTGACGAGGACCCTTGCTGACGTATAGTAGCTGACGTATATCAGTTGTAAACATTGTTTGAATAAATGAACCCCCTCCCCCACCCCTAAATGTAGGGCTACAAAGCCCATGTACGAACTTGACTGGTCCGATGACCCAACGAATCCTCACACCAAGTTTCATCAACATATCTCACTCCCTTCGAGAGTTATCGTGCTTACAGACAGACGGACAACTTTTGCGATGTCATAGGTATCCCTTCACTTACGTTTTGGGATCCCAAAAAGGTTTTTTTTTCCCCATCTTTTTGAAGGCGCGACCGAATAAACTCGATCAAAGAAATCAGATAGTGGGCGCTACTACAACCACGAGGATCTAATGCCTTACTGCTATGTAGTTACTTGTACTTACAGCCTTACTATGTACTGTGCAAATGCAACTGTTACTGAGCAAATGTTACTGCCTGTGCAAATGCATGTTTTATACATTACTTTGTACTCCTCAGTTCTGAGGGAAATAAATAAATAAATAAATAAATAAATAAATAAATAAATATAAATATTAATAGGCTGCCTGTAATAAATTCATTCATTCATTCAGTGTCGTCTTCCAATAACCATTTCTAATAGACATTTTAAAATATCTTCGTGACAATGGGGGTAAGAGAAACGGGATTACATACACTACATTTAGAGGTGGGGGTTCATTTATTCAAACAATGTTTACAACGGATATACGTCAGCTACTATTCTTCATCAGCGATATTTCGGCCCTTCTCGGCAAGGGTCCTCGTCAGGCTGTCAATCTTCTGGGTCAAAATCTTCTGGGTCTGGGAGGGGGTTCAAATTAAGGGGCAAACAAAAGATTTTGAAACAGCTAATGTGATAGTCGATTATGGGGTAGAAGACATGCTGAACACGATGGTGAAAACCATTGTGTCATCGGACAAGTAGTTCGCCCGGAATCCGGCCAAAACCGGTAAGTTTGTTAAAAGTAAATGTTTTATTTGAAGTTGATTAAACATCCGATTTAGGGGTAAGGAGAGATGGTGAATCCGTGTGTGACAATCATTTTTTACCCGGACATATAGTTCGACCGGAATCCGGCAAGAGTCGGAAAATTTGTTATAAGTCAAATTTTTATTTGAAGTTGATCAGATGTGCGTGTTATATATGTGCGTGCGTGTTACATATACACTTTGAACATGCACATTTTATCTTTCGTTATTTTATTTTTATCTGCATGTCGTTCTGTCCGCATCTTAGGTCAACAATCAAGAAGACAGTTTCGTTAAGAAGGATTCAGCCAAAAACCCGGCATTCTGGTTATACAGCCCAGCCCCTGTTTATACAGCGTAATTATTTAGGACGATGGATTGTAATCAATCAATCAATAATTTTATTAACCCATTTAAAAATGGCACGGAACGTGCCCGTACGCAGTATATGAAAAACAATAAAAGGAAAGAAAAAGATCAGACTAAACTAAACAAAATGCCTATACAAAAGCACTATAATAGCCTACGGATGGCACCTGTCTAAAGTAGAAATCAAGAAGCCCACTACCATTCAACTGAATTGATTAGCCAGCGAATATTCCAATTCCTGTCATTGGTAATTTCAATGATTGGAAAGGAACCCTCTTGCTTCTTCTGCCTTTTATAATATACCTAGCTCCCTTATCGAATAATAAACTTCTAAAATTCCAACCCTTCTCCATGGTTTCGTTTTGTACCTAAGGATTTTTAGCGCTTTCTCGGCCGTCCCGAGTTTTACACAACACAAAGCTTGCCAGAATCTTCAACATCCGCTGGCAGCTCTTTCACACACAGGAATATGAGAATCTTCTGTTTTTGACTTCTTTTATGTGCTTAGTTTCCTACTTTTTAACCACGGTGCATTCAGTTTTCAAAGGTTTTGCGCCCAGTCGCCGCGTCGGAGAGCAGGAAGGCTGGACAGAATCGACAAGCGTTAAAAAGAAAATCGCTAAATTCAGATGGAAAGTAATAGTATTTTCGAGAAACGTTTTTTTGATCCGTTTTATGGTGAAAAGATCGTTTCTAGTAAGAGTTGTGCTTTAAGAGCTTATGGTGAGAATTTACCACCCATGCATACAGTTGCTGTATTCCAGTTCAAATTCCACAAAAGAAAAAAAGAAACTGATGAGCTGCTATGCCTAAACTTTCGCAACGTCTTTCATACTGCGAACATGGCCGACAAACTTTGCCACAGCTTGGTTTATACAGTCAGAACCTATGACTAAACCAATCACAAGCGACGAGAGAGGCGGGGCTTCAATGTGAAAAGACTTCATGGGAAGTTAAAGATGGCTGGAGACGACAAACATGAAAACAACTGTGGAAGGTAGGTCTAAAATAGGTGGAATGGCGATTGAGAAGAAAAATTGTGGAATAAGTGCCAGGTATAAGTTCTGCTTTAAGGATGCATAGCTAAGTCCTTCGTCTACACTGTAGAATACCAAAATATTCACCTTAAATAAAATAATAGTCCAGAATTCACCCCTTCCGACCTCTCTTCCATTGCCATACAGTAAATGATAACTTGACCTCGATGCTCGGCGGAGAAACTGGATTTACCCGTCTTGACCTCGATGGGAAGAACCTAAAACAAATAGTTCAAAGCTAAAATGATACAAAGATTTATACAGGCTACTGCAATATCCAAATTGCATCCTTATATACTTCGGAAAAAGACGGATTCGGATTTAGAAAAATCGAAGTCGGAGCGGAATCTTGTCGCTCACGGATTCACCTAACGCTTAGTTCCCACAGAACACAAATCTTTTCCGCAAAAAGACCCGAAAAAATTCGACTTGGAGTTGAAATGGTGCGTCGCGATTTTTTTGTTTCACAGGACGACGCCGAGTTCACCCAGGCGAACCCGGATCACCGGAGGCGAACCCAGCGAAACCCAGAGCGAACCCGGGGAGAAACCCAGAGCGAACCCGGGGAGAAACCCAGAGCGAACCCCAGGCGAACCCGGATCCCCAGGCAAACCCGGAACCCAGATCCCCGCGTTCTGAGGGTACCAAGCTGAACTCTAGTTTGAAGTACTATCCTGTAGCTTCAAGCGATTTAGTTTCTCAACGGATCAAAGGCAAATTTTACTGCGTGTATTCTGATAGGTTAACTAGTTTCAACGTTTCAACCGATCCAGTTTTCCTGCTTCGACTTCGACCGGACCTTGTTTACAAATTCAGATTTAGTCTATAGTCAAGTATGCTTAAAGGATTCCTCTTGCTTATTTTGCCTTTTACAATATACCTAGCAACCCTATGGAAAAATAAGCTTCTAAAATCCCCACCTTTCTCCATTGTTTCGTTTTGTGCTTACGAACTTTTAGGGATTTTCATCCGTGCCGACTTCGCCGGTTACACAACGCAGAGTTTGACAGAATCTTGAACGTTCGCTGACAACTCTTTCACACGCAAGGCTAAAAGAATCTTCTGTTTTTTACTCCTTTCATCTGCTTAGTTTTCCTACTTTTTAACCACAGTACGTTCAGTGTTCAAATGTTTTGCGCGCAGCCGCCGCGTCGGAGAGCAGGAAGGCTGGATCGAACCGACAAGCGCTAACAAGAAAATCGCTGAATTCAGATGGAAAGTAATGGTATTTTCATAGTGATAATTATTTCTAGTAAGGGCTGTGCTTTGATACTACCTATGAGCGGACACAGCGCAACCACTCCTTACACTCCGGCACATACGTAGGGCAGGTCTTGAGGGCGATTCCGGCGGTCTGAAGCAATCCGAAAATCCGCCACGCGCAGAATTCATGGAAAGCCGTTGCAACTTTCCGAGACCATTTTCAACTCCTGTCGTGAATTCGCTTTCTAGAGGCGTATTCTCGCCGTTCCCCGAGGACTCCTCGGGGAGTCGAAGGGAACGGCGAGAATAGAGGGAGTCACTCCATGCGGACTCCGCGTACAGAAACAGCGAGAATACGGGGAAGCTTCGAAATTGGATTTTGTTCTAAAAAAAAATATGTAGTTGACGAAATTAGTCTGGATCCACTTTATTTTTGGCTTTGTTTATTCTGATTGTTTTTAATTAATTTTTACAATGCACCAACACCAGCAAAAATTGATTCCCCTCCAGATCTGAAAGGGAGTCCTTTTCGATGATGGTGATGATAATCGGAGCACTCCCCTTCGGTGAGTGTTACGAATAGTATTTTAGAATTTAGAATATCAAAATTAGCCTCTCATTAGTCGGAATAATTCGAGCTTCGGGATCTGTATTAGTAAGAATAACCTTTCGTGGTTTTCCAATATCTTGCTGTTGCGTCTCCAGACTCGCGTTATCTGCACCTTAGCTCGCAGACGTTAGTGACTGCGGTTAGGTGAACTTTAAAGGTTAGCTCCTACGCAGTAAGCAAAAATAGGAATTGGATGTGAAGCTCGAAGCGGGCAGATGATTCTGAGAGTTGACTGTAGCGAGACATATGTCTGTATTATTAGATTACCTTACGTGTTAACCGAAGCAAGTTGTATCAAAGGAATAAATAAAGGAAGTGTCAAAAGAAAAGAGTCGACCTTCCGAAACGAAAGACTACGATCCTAAATACGCCTTCGAAGGTTGAATACTGCCGCCGCTCGAACGCTACCATATAATGATCCCAAGTGGGACATAAACCGCCGGTCGGAGTATAAAGAGTAATAACACCAGGGCAAGAACCTATCATTGGTTTATGAGTACTCGCGAGAATACGGGGAGTGAGTCCCCGGGACAAACAAAAACGCGGGGACTGCTCAAGTGGAGTCCTCGGGGAACGGCGAGAATACGCCTTAGGACAATTCGCTTCGCTATCCGAAACCAGCGGAGCGCCAAAACAGCTCCAGGAAGTGAAACAAAAACGGCCGGCACATAAAGAGCGTGTTCCACCCTAATTGCCGTAGTTACTACGCAGAGCAAAACACTAGGGAGTAGTGGCAAGACTTGAAAGAAATGACACACACTCGAGTAGCAGCGACACTAGCACCACTAGCGATCCCGCAAGGTTGGTTTTCCCACAAGGTTTGTTTTCCCACTGTGTTGGTTTTCCCGAAAGGTTTGTTTCTCCCACAAGGTTTGCTTTCCCCCAAGGTTGGTTTTCCCGCAAGGTTGGTTTTAACACAAGGTTTGTTTTCCCACTGTGTTGGTTTTCCCAAAAGGTTCGCTTTCCCGCAAGGTTGGTTTTCCCACAAGGTTTGTATGATGTACAACGAAAGCTAATCTCTTTCGTCACCGACCCATTTTGTTTTCTATTGTTTCTCACAGTCGACATGGTTTTCTAGTGTTAGGCCAATCTGATCGATGGATCAGATCTGTTGACCTCATATTCAATTGTTCAATCGGTCGTGCACCAGCGCTGGCTCCGATAACTCCATGTTTCGCACACAGCAAAAAAAAAGATACAACCGCCCACGTCTCCTCGATGTGTGCAGACTGCATCTTAGCTTTACTAGAAATTTCTAAATACGCAAGTTTGTTTCGCTTTAAATGCCGCAAGCGTAGTGGACGGCGCTACGAGTATAGCCCTTTTCGAAGCAAGGAAAGCATAGGTCTTGACGCTACTCCCCAGTGTCACTTTGCTCTGTTACTACGCATGGCGTCACGGATCGTTGCTTCTTGGCGCATTTTATGGGAGTGTCCCTTGGGACAATATACAAGAGTTGTCACGGGACGCGGATTTTGGTTTAACAGCAACAAATAAAACCACGCGGCGTTCTTTAATCCTTAATGATCAGTTGGAAGCTGGACGGTTTTGTTCTACGATAGATGATGTGCCATTCTTAATTAAGTTGTGACAAGGGGGGTATCAGGCAATACAAGAATTTGGTTTTATTACACTTTTTATTACCCTTCTAATGGAAAACGGGTTAAAGTATTGGGCAGGCTAGCAAAGATATTCAGTATGAAACATTCTTCAGAGCGTTCTTGCAAGAGTTTGAAGATCTTCTTTGAATTTCTAAATGCGGGTTGTTTACAATAAAAGTTTTTATTCTTTGAGCCCAAGCTGACTCTGAAACATTTATTCAAACAGTGTTTACAACGGATACGTCAGCTACGATTCTTCATCAGCAATATTTCTGCCCTTCTTGACCCAGAAGATTGACAGCCTGATGAGGACCCTTGCCAAGAAGGGCCGAAATATCGCTGATGAAGAATCGTAGCTGATGTATCCGTTGTAAACATTGTTTGAATAAATTAAAAGTTTTTAAACTGGGATGATTTCAAATTAAATTATTTCAATATTTTTTGTTTACTGGTGATGTGAAATGTCTTGGTTCTAACGCTGCTTGTTTATAAGATGTGATAACCAATTTACTTTCACACTCCACGTCTGAGCGCTTGCGCACTTGTTCTATTTTCGGCATAATAGAGTGCCATGGGCTAAAAGCCAACCGTGTCACAGATATTCGTAGTTACCACGCTTACTACGCTCCCGAGCGTGGTAGGCAAACTTAGTCATTATTACGAGACGGTTGGGATAGTAACTCTCCACAAGGTTGGAACGAAATGTTAGAAGGGTGGAACACGCTCAAATAGCGGTTCCAGACTGCAAGGATCGCCCTTGCTATGAGATAGTAAAATACATTTCAACGGGAAGGAAAGAATGGAAGCCAAAAACCAATGTAGGGGTGACTATCGCCTTTGCTATGAGATAGTAAAATACATTTCAACGGGAAGGAAAGAATGGAAGCCAAAAACCAATGAAGGTGTGACTCTTCCGAGTTCTACTATAGAATTGAATTCTTACTTTTTCTATTGATTTTCTCCAACAACAGCCAATTTCTGGAGGCTTTTATGAGAAAGAGTTATAATAATAATAATAATATAATTGCAATAATAAGGCTTTCGCCTCTATAATGTGTGTATGTGTGTATAGTGCGTAGGGGTTAGTTAAGGTAGTAGCGTGCGGCGTGGTTATGTGTAGCGGGCGAGCACGTTAATATTGGCGACTGGTTTTGGGTGCGACTACACCGTTAAGGTAGTAGCGTGTGTCGTGGTTAGGTGCGAATACACCAAGTCTTCTGAAGGCGATACTCAGTTCGTAGGTCAATAACTAAACTTACAGTGGTTCACGATACAACGCTGCACTACATTTGGTTGAACTCAGGCTATACCCCAACTTGAACTGGCTTGCTAACTGGGAAGCTGTCTCTTTTTCTCAGCTTTCCAGTTGCTGTACGGAGCATGCACGAAATCGTTCCTACTGTCCCATTGGAGGAAGGATACTTTTCCAGGGTGGTTATAAGTTAGTCAGAATACAGAGGAAATGAAGTCCCAAGTGAATCTAGTATTCTTTTTGTATTTCTCATTGTATATCCCTATCTGCTAGGTTAAAAGACGTCATCCCAGCTTAGCTTGTCCTCTCTCTTAGATATTATAGCCTCCTAGCTGTACCAATTTAATTAGTAAGACCGAGAGACAAAGTAATTTTCCTGTCTGAAGGAAACAGGGGAAAAGGTTGTTGGAATTGAAAGAGTTTGTTAAAAATTCAGCGAATAGAGGGCACTCAAAGAAGATCAGCAAGCCATCCACTAGTACCCAAGCTAGAAACCAGTTCTTCACAACTCGAGTGATCAACAACTGGAACTCCCTGTCCGAGGATACTGTCAACGCAGAAACAGCAGATGCTTTCAAAGTTAAGTTGGACAAGGAATGGTCGTCAAAAGCCTGGAAGTACGAATGGGATGCAGCAGAGTCAGCAACCAGACATTAGCTGTCTATAAACTAATTAGAAAATCCAACCAAAAAAATCATCACACCACCAGCGACTCTACAGGAGCATTGGCACCTTTGTCGCTGGACAATGCGATTTAAGGTAATTTAAGGTAATCTTATTTGGTTATCACTGTATCCTCACATTTCCAACGCTTGAACACAGAAACATAAAAAGAAAGACCACTCACCTTTTTCTGTCCCCTGGTGATAACTTCAACGCTGAGATCAATTTTCCCTTTCATTCCGTATCGGGGCGACCAAACGTTCTCCTCAATGTCCTCGACATTCGAAATCTGTCCGTTCCAAACCGAAACGTTATTCATTTTCTTCCCGTTAGTTGGTGCATGTGGTGGCGTGATGTTACGACCTGAAAATGAATCAAGGATTGCATCCGTGTGTAATGACAGACAAAAAGACAACAAGAAAAACATAGCAAAAGGTAACCCGGTACAAAAAAAAATTGATGTCCCAAACATAACTGTCTGCACCGCTATCTAATAAGCGTGTTATGTTAACCCATTTTTCTGTTTTATGTCTTTTATCCATGTTATTACTTAGCCTTTCATTTCATTTGGTAAAGCACAAATGGTCTCTTCACGGTAAAATGGTTCAGAAATATCGTTTTCCGAAAATGCCAACACTTGCCTCGTGGAAAGAGAGACTTTCTCGTTAGCACTTGTCGACACTGTCCTCACTTCCCGCTCTTCAAAGCGGAGGCTCGACGCAAAATGTTTGAAAACTATGCGCACCGTGGTTACAAAATGTGGAGAAGCCAAGCGAAAGAAAATGAGAAAATTCTTCCGAAATAAAAAAATTAGAAAATTTTTTTAAGCTTCTCATGGTTTTTGGTAGAGTTGTCGGCGGACTTTCGAAGCTTTCGGTGATGTTTGCGCTGCGAGACTGGCAAACTCGGCTCGAACGGAAAACCGATAAAAAGTTGCGAAACGAAACAATGACGATGCAAGTTTTTAAAGCTTGCAATTCGATATGGTAGCTAGGGTTAATGTTAAAGACAGAATAAGTACAAGGGTTCCTTTAAGCAGCTCAACTTCAGATTTGTTTTAATTCAACCAAATTTCCGATTTGGGCCAAATCCCGGACGAACCAAAAAAGTTCAAAAATGAATTCATTGTGTCCCCATACTCCTATGTCTCATCTCTAACCCACTTCAGATACATGGTAGTTCCCAATTTTCCGGTGTCGACCAGATTCTTTTCAAAATTACTAGTCCGACGACAAGATAAAATTCAAAACGAACTCGGCGTGTCTACTAAGTAAGTACTTACCCCTTTGGCCGGGATATGGGTGAACTATCTGTCCGGCGACAAAATAGGTTTCGTATATGGATTCCATGCCTCATTGCTCTAATAGTAGCCTACAGGCAAATGGAGGTTAAAACTTAACAACATATCCAAAGTTGCATATTGCGATTGCATTTGCATATTGCATTTTGCGTTCAACGCAAAATAAGCGTTTTTGGGCTTTTAATGCCATTTGCTTTTCGTTTAAAAATTCCGTGGTCGTCCGTTATTTCTAAACAGAAACAGAAACAGAACCTGGCAAAATAAGTGATTTTTGGCTTTTAATGCCTTTTTTTTTTTTTATTCAGATTTGTGTATGTCCGCTATTCTTGAACTGAGGTACGGTTCCAATGCAAAATGACAATTTGAAACCAAAAATGAGGTCAGATTTGGCAAACCAAGTGATTTTTCAACTTATTTCGCAAACAAGATACACAATTTTGGCCCGATTTTCTTGAAAGGAAGTTCTGTCCTGACATACGATCACGAACTCAGACCTAAAATGGAATCAAATTGGGTATCTTCTGTGCCAGAAAGAAGTGTCATAACAATCAAAACGCGATATCCGCGACTACCTTTACGAAAAATACTTTTTTCACCTCTTAATTTCACCCCCCCCCCCTAACATACAGCTACGGAGATAAATATTCTTTGAGCCCAAGCTGACTTTGAAACATTTATTCAAACAATGTTCAGCCTGACGAGGACCCTTGCCAAGAAGGGCCGAAATATCGCTGATGAAAAATCATAGCTGACGTATCCGTTATAAACATTGTTTGAATAAAAGCTACGAAGACCATCTATGAACTTCACCTTACTTCGTTCGACCCAACTGATCAAGTTTGAACAAAATATCTGAACCCCTTGGAGGGGTATCGTGCTAACAGACGGAAAAACGGAAGGAAAAGAATACACTTTATGAAGTCATAGGTATCCCGTCAAACGTCACTTACGTTTTCGGATCCTAACAAGACCAAAGGTTTCGATGGGATCCCAAAAATTCAATATCTGATCCAGACAACTGGGTCTTGTCTTAGCCAGATCCAATCTTCGCCAGACTCCTTGAACATTTTTACAATTAAAATTCAGAAACAGATTAAGGCCAAATAGCTAATCACCTGAGAAAACCAAGTTCAGATTTGGATTCAGCATGTGTGTTTACCATAAGTCATATCTGTTTTGACGAAAACTTCCTGCCACTTCTGCCAATTTCCCGGTTCCGGCCGAACTCCAGAACTACTTGTCCGGCGAAAAAAGAAAGCTCAAAGACGAAATCAGGGTATCTTCTTTCCCCAGTAATGAACATCTAATCAACTTCAAATAGAAATTTAGCTTATAACAAATTTTCCGATTCCAGCCGGATTCCGGTCGAACTATATGTCCGGGTAAAATACGATTGTCACACAGGGACTCAGCATCTCTTCTTACCCCTAAATCGCTTATCTAATCAACTAGAAATAAAACTTTGACTTCCAACAGTTTTCCGGTTTTGGCCGGATTCCGGACGAACTACATGTCCGGGTAGAAACTTGTTTCCACATAAGTGTTCAGCATGTCTTCTTGCCCTAAATCGAACATCTAATCAACTCCAAATAAAACTTTTAATTTTGACAAACTTTCCGGTTTGGGCCGGATTCCGGTCGAAATACTTGTCCGTCGAGAAAATAGTTTTCACCATCGTCTTCAGCATGTCTCCCTACCTCTAAATCGAACATTTAATCAACTTCAAATAAAACTTTTACTTTCAATAAACTTTCCGGTTTGGGCCGGATTCCGGGCGAAATACTTGTCCATCGAGAAAATAGTTTTCACCATCGTCTTCAGCATGTCTTCCTACCCCTAAATCGAACATCTAATCAATTTCAAATAAAACTTTTACTTTCAACAAACTTTCCGGTTTGGGCCGGATTCCGGGCGAAATACTTGTCTGTCGAGAAAATAATTTTCACCATCGTCTTCAGCATGTCTTCCTACCCCTAAATCGAACATCTAATCAACTTCAAATAAAACTTTTACTTTCAACAAACTTTCCGGTTTTGGCCGGATTCCGGGCGAACTACTTGTCCAATGACAAAATGGTTTTCACCATCGTGTTCAGCATGTCTTCTTACCCCATAATCGACTATCACATTAGCTGTTTCAAATTATTTTGTTTGTCCCTTAATTTGAATCCCCTCCCCCACCCCTAAATGTAGAGCTACAAAGCCCATCTACGAACTTGACTGGTCCGACGACCCAACGAACCCTCACACCAAGTTTCATCAAAATATCTCATTCCCTTCGAGAGTTATCGTGCTTACAGACGGACGGACAGACGGACGGACGGACAACTTTTGCGATGTCATAGGTATCCCTCCACTTACGTTTTGGGATCCCAAAAAGGTGATGCGCAACCAGAACACTGTACCCTTTAGCACGTCAGATACGTTTCGTTCATATAGAACAGTGGTTATGCCTCTGTTCGTGTTTGAAAAGGATCTGACGACGATGGGCTGTCCATGATTCGGGAGAAGTGGCAAGACAGTATGTCCAAAAGAGAGCAGTGAAAATCATTCTGGGTGATCATAATATTCCATATGAAGAGGCTCTCATTAAACTGGACGTTCCTAAAGAAGACGTGAAGAGCGACCATATATCCGAGAAAACTCTACCGACCCCTCCCCCCCCACCCCAAGCAATCTGGGCATCTTGCTAGCTCGTCAGGAGCCAATATCCGAGAAAATGCAAAACCTGACGCACGAAATTTCCTGAAAGATGGTAATTTCCATTCCGCTAATCAAGGTTGAAAAAGGTTGCGTACCCCTAATCACGGTTTAAACAGGTCCCGTACCCCTTTTTTAACAAATTGCTTTACTATTTTTTACCACGATCAACTGTAAAAAAGAAAAATTTATTTATTATTATTTATCATCATTATTTATTGCCATCAATGATAAGGCATGTATATCTTAATTGCTCACTATGGGGTACTGATTTTGAGAAAAATTATACTGAAACTGAGTTACGTGACTCAAAAGCGGCTTAAGCGAGGTTTTAAAGCTATAGACTAGTCTGATTTTCCGAGGGTCTCTCGTACCCTTTTGGTACACGTACCACAGGTTGGGAGACACTGATCTAGAGGGTTACCGGACACGTACACGTCGCTATACTCTTGATGACTAACTCTCCTTACGATGCAAAATCGCCGTGTACCTAGCGGGAAGAGCAGGAAGCGGCATCACAACTGCCCCGAACGATTACTGTGATCGGTTGACACAGGATTTGAGTTGTTGTTTTGAGTCGTTAGTGAGACGTTTTCTCGTTTTTCCTGATGATCACTGTCGTGCTTTTGACTTATTCATATTTCCTTACCTTGTATATACTTGTGAATGAAGAATTCTAAGGTTGGTAGAAATGCGCCGATTTCTGAACGCGCTTGCTCCTCCGTCTTGCTAAGACCATAGAGTTGATGAAGAACAGAAGAGGAACTGAGCAGTTCGTCAATACAGGCTTCTAGCTGCGGCTTGGAGTAGGACTTACGCTTTAAGACCTACAGAAAGGTAGACGGTGCTAACTGCCCAGAATAATCTTCCCTTGCCAAGATTTGTTTTCCTGGCCGGAACTTTGCCAGGTTTTTCCTAGATCAAGTTTTTAGCAGGATCACCCTGATTAATAGAGACATTTCCTACCACGATGCCCTCGAAACCCTTGAACACCAAAGTCTGGAAATCCGGTTCGGTGACCTTATCTTGAGGTTTGGCAAAATGCTGCTGTCTTTCCCTGCTCACGGTGACATTTTACCCCCGGAAGCCCCGACAGCCAGCCACACGAGACAGAAATTAAAACTTGTGCCTGTGCGTGCTCGGACAAATCACTACCAGAACTCTTTCGTGCCCTTTTTTACGTCCTTGTCTAATACTGTATAATAACATGTTTTGTAGTACAATATAAAATTAGCCACTGAGCTAAGAATATTGTGTGTAAATAAACCTTTCTCCCTCTCTCTCTACTAGATTCTAGAATTCTGAATTCGACATTTTCTCAAGAAGTGAAAACAAATCTGGCCATATAATATCAAACTGCAAAGAGTAGCCTAACAAGAAAAATACGGAACAGTATTAGCTAGTGAACGAGTCTGAAGTAAAACATGGTGAAGTGGGTCTCGGCGGGCATGTCGGGCTCGAAGACGCGCGTCACTGTTCTGTTCAGAAAAGGGCAATGCAAAACAAAAGACAGGAGAACCTGCGGCCAACACTGTCCTTCATTTCTTAAACGGTATCAACGCACCAGCAACAGATTGACTGTACCGACGCTAGAGCCCGACTCTACAGGAAACCCCATAACATGTACCTATGACTTCTCTCCCCGCCCAATAAACATTTGAAGTTTAATCATTATTGAAAAACAAAACACCTATCAGCAGTAATTTTGTACGGGGGAATACTTTAACAAATATTTAGTATTTGTGTCCACTGTAAAAAGTTTCTCAGAGTAAGGATTAAAGTTAACTGCAGTATTTGCTACTGGCTACTGGGATAAAAATATCCGAATTAGAGAAAATCTTATCTCCGTAGTAACAAGGTTAATCCCAGTAACAAATACTGCAAGATTTTTTTTTACAGCGTCATTTAAATAATTACAGAGTATCATTATTTATTTATTTTGGGGGTTGGGAAGGATTTGTTTGGTTTGGTTGTTATGTTGATAGATTCGCCCCACTTGTCTGTTGAGTTCTGGTTCTTTATTCAATTTTATTATTAGCCTACTTATATCATTATTATTATTTTATTGTGAGTTTAAACTGGTGAGTACTACTTTCTTATCTTTAGAACTTTTTTCATTTATCACTTCCTTACCACTCGTGCTTTTCTCTCTGCTAGGAGTATCTGATTATTTATGTCTGTGAGTATTGCAAATAATGAAGGGGTATTTTAGGTATTTTTGTATTTGGTCTTTAGGCATTTTTGCTTTTTGTCCTTGTGATATTTGCATTTGTTGCCGCGTTCGTTCTATTCTGTCTTCTTCTTTTTTCCCTTTTTTCTTTGTTTTTGTTTGTGATATGGTATTTTTTTACTGGGGTAAAATCGATTGATTAATTAAATAAAAGAACCTAAACCTGAACCCAACCCAATCCAATATTTATATCATCCACTTCATCATTATGAATGTTTTGTGCATCTTCTTCCGTTTCTATTTTATTTCTTGCTCGACAAAGCACTATGGTAAGAAGCGCTCATTAAGCGCAGAGCTTGCACTTTTACAAAGCAAAAGCTGAAGACTGGACGACGCTCAGAGAGTCTAGGTTTGGATACACACTTTAAGCCTGCTCAAAATAAGCTGACCAGTCTAAAAAACGAGGACGAAAAAACGAAATTAATAATTGACACGCTGTAGCAGGTTACGAATATTTGTTGTTTTTATTAAGTATTAATTAATAATATTCATTTTTCGGTTTTCGAAAAAACCATTACTTGCCACGTGAAATTAGCAATTTTCTTGTTTTTCTGGTCAACTCTATCCAGCTTTTCGGCTGTCCGACACGGCGGCTGGTCGCAAAATATTTGAAAACTGAACGCGCCGTGGTTAAAAAGTGAGAAAACCAAGCCAAGGACAAGAAATCCAAAACAGTAGACATGATGGCATACCATATCTTCCAAAATGAAAAACAATCAAGAGAATGGTTAAATCTCATTATTTGAAAGGGAAACTAGTGTGATAGGAGGAAAGGGTATTTATTTATTTATTTAAAAAAAAAAAAAAAAAAAAAAAATATCCCCCCAACCCAAGGTAATAGTGGATTCATGGTGGTTAGAATTACGGCCACAATCAGGATTTTTTGTCTTAAAAGTGGCCGCTAATCGTAAATTGTTTGCTTAAGTTATGTGTTTTTTATGAAATTAAAAAAATGTCTATGTCTATGTCTATCTAAAACAATTCGAAGCTTGTTATGTCCTTATGTGTGAAATAGTTGTCGGCGGACCTTGAAGCTTCCGACTAAGTTAGCGTTGCGTGGCAAACTAAAAATTTGCTGGGCCGAAAAAGCGCTAAAAAGTCGTAGCTACAACACGAAATAATGGCGAAAGGCGTCGATTTTAGAACCATATAAATACACAAGGGAGGTAGGGATAGTATAAAAATACATCATAAGAAAGGGGAGTCCTTCTGCACCTTCTGTTCTCCTTTGTCACTCATGTTCTGCGAAAGAAGGAGATTAAAAAGATGAGATCATGTTATTTGAAATATGGAAAGCACCTGGTCCACCTGTCCAAATTATGTCAACCATACATTGACGGAAAAGTTCAAAATTCAAGATGCAAGTGTCACCCTTTTGAATGTTTTCTCGTCGCTATAAACAAGAGCTGGAAGCTCCTATGGCACTTGCAAGGCTTGGTAAAAGGACGAAAGTAGGAATTTGTCACTTCGTAGGTTTGTTGTGAACATTTGTAAGCAAATCCCTTCTGATAAGAATGGCAATGGACCCTAGGAAATCACGAGAATGTATAGTTTTGTAAAAAAAAAAAAAAGCTTTTTTGCACTTGGCGGTGACGATGCGCACTTTAAGGGGGCAAGAAATTCACCTGTATTCAGAGCGCTTGGGGCAAAAATGATCCGTGGACCTTTAGTAGTATGAATATGTATGGTTTGGTCAAAAGAATTTTTTTACTTTTCGGTTAAGATGCGTACTTTAAGGGTGCTAGAAAGTAATTTCTAAGCAAAACCCTTGAGGCAAAAATGATCATGGGCTAATAGGGATCATTAAAACGAAAATTTTGCTTCAATTTATTTTTTGTACTTTGCGATTATAAGGTAAGTACTTTAAGGGATGGTGAGACGTGGGAAGTGACAATTTCTAAGCCAATCTTGTCAAGTCTCTAATGTTAGGGTACGCTTGTTCTTCCTACCAAGTGTCATCCCAATCGCTACACTCTAAGTGTGTCACAACCCCCCCCCCCCCCCACTCCCCTGCATTGATCGGATCCTATCCGCACTTGAAATGTGACATCAGAAACAAGAGCTCTTTCCGAATATCAAGTTTCATTAAGATCCGATCATCAGTTCAAAAGTTGGACGTTTCTCAATATTCCGGATTACCCCTCCCTCCACCGCCCGCACGTTCGTCAAATCGGAGAAATGACTGTTCTTGAGTTAAAATTGTCGAGTCCCTGATTCGCCTGCCAAGTTTCATCGTCCTAGCACATGTATAAGAATCTTAACTCGGAATCACCGGAATTCCGGAACCCCCACTCCAGCTCCCCCCACAGTGCTCGGATCCGGTCCGATCTTGTCAACTATTTATTTAGGTAAATATTCTTTGAGCCCAAGCTGACTTGGAAACATATATTCAAACATGTCTACAACGGATATACGTTAGCTACGATTCTTCATCAGCGATATTTCAGCCCTTCTTGGCAAGGGTCCTCGTCAGGCTGTCAATCTTCTGGGTCAACGTCGGGGAAGGAAACAAACCTGTAAATAACTGAAGCTTCTACCGACTATAAATATCTTATTAGGGCAAAATTACTTTCAAAGACCACCGTAAGGAAAAACCCAGTCCTGAGATTTAATCTTTGACACGGCTGCTGTTTTTGCTGCACGATTGTTTTTGCTGCACGAGAAACGTGGAACGAGGTTATTAATGAAATAATATTTAAGTTTTCAGTCTCTATTAATAACGAAACCGAAGTTGATCAAAATACAGAAAAAAACCTTCCCTGTCATCGCCCCAATCGTGCAGCAAAAAAGCGCACGACCTTATCCACTGCTACCTAGCCGAAGATTGAAAATTAATTGTCTTTTTCTGTGTGTTTGTGTTTTATTTATTTTCTTTCATTTACTCCGCTTTTAAAAATGACGGGTTATAAATAAACTACTTACTTACTTAACAAACATGTCCCAATTTCTCTCCCCTGAAATGAATCCCTAGTGCTGGTGGTGGAACCGCTGCCCAGCACCAGCCGAAACTATCGGTGTAAACGGTACTTACAGTCTGCAGGAGTTCATGTCCCAGCGTTCCAATTAGCATAATCCAGTTACCCTCTGCGGGTACACCGACGGTGCAGCGAAACCGATCCGACAGCACCGCTTTTCGTTCACAGTAGATAGCACCAACGATGGACGTTCCAGTCAACAATAGGTCTGGGTTGACGACGATCATGCCCTAAAAAAAAATCTATATCCCTGAGACAAAGACTTTGCACTAGCCATGCTAAAACATATTTGACACTGCAAATCGGATAAGTCAGCTACATTTTGTTAGAGCTTTATTTCGGCTCTTCTTGGCAAGGGTCCTCTTCAGGCTCAAGCTGGAAAAAAGCTCACAAGGGGCTTGTACCGTGACCAATAAACCAGAAACAGTCTTTCGAATTTAAAATTCGAAGTCTAGGACTCCATTGACAGAGCCATATAGACATATCAGGACCCATAATGCGGGGTCACATGGTGAAAACCAAATAAAACCGGACTAATCTGTTCCGGACTCCCCATCCATCCACTTCCCCCCCCCCCCCCCCCCCCATGATGGTCGGATAGGTGAAACGGCTGTTCTCAAGTCAAACTGTTCGGATCCCTGACATACCTGTCAAGTTTCATCGCCCTAGCACATCAGGAAGTAAGCCGCTCGCGGGATCACTATAAATCCGGACAACCAACCCCCCCCCCCCCCCCCCCCAACTCCCCCACAGTGCCCGGATCCGGTCCGGTTATGTCAATGGCGTATCTAGGACTTGTGCTTGTTCTTCCCACCAAGTTTCATTCCGATCCCTCCATTCTAAGCGTTTCTCAAGATTTCCGGTTTCCTCCTGCCACTCGCCCCAGTTTCATCGGATCTGGTCAGGATTTTAAGTAGGACGTTTGAGACACGAGGTCATCCTAAATATCAACTTTCATCAAGATCCGATCACTCGTTCGCAAGTTAAAAATACCTCAAATTTTGGCTTCCCCTTCCCTTCCCCCTCCCCCCCCCCCCAGATGGTCGGATCGGGAAGTGACTATTTCCTATTTAATCTTTCGGGGCCCTGACATGCCTGCCAATTTTCATCGCAGCACATCAGGAAGCACCGAACTCGCGGGATCACTAGAAATTCGGACCCCCCCCCCCCCCAAAGTGAGCAGATCCGTTCCGGTTATTTCAGTCACGTATCTAGGACTTGTGCTTGTTCTTTCCACCAAGTTTCATCCGGATCTGTCCACTCTAAGTGTTTTCTAAGATTTCCGGTTCCCCCCTCCAACTCCCCCCAATGTCACCGGATCCGGTCTGGATTTAAAATGGACCGTCTGGGACACGAGGTCCTTCCATATATCAAGTTTCATTAAGATCCGATCACCCGTTCGTCAGCTAAAAATATCTCATTTTTTCCGATCCCCTGTTTGTCAGCTAAAAATATCTCATTTTTCCTAATTTTTCCGGATTCCCCCTCCCTCCGCTCTCCTTCAGATAGTCGGATCCGGAAAGCAACTATTTTTAATTTAATCTGGTCCAGTCCCTGATATGCCTGCCAAGTTTCATCGTCCTAGCTTATCTGGAAGTGCCCGAACTAGCAAAACTGGGACCGACAGACCGACTGACGGACAGAAATTACAATCGCTATATGGCACTTGGCGAAGGGCAAGTGCCAGAAAAAAGTGTCCAAAAAATTATAGCTAAAAAAAAGTGTCAAAAAATGAAGCAACAATGCTACCTTTGCTATAGGAGAGTATCTTTCTTCGACAACTAACAGATCTTAGTTTGAGAGTAGATGGCGGTAGGGTCAAGTGTTTCCCTTTCTCAATGTCTTCCGCTGTCCCGACCTTTCCCCATCCTTACCTTAAGGTCGTCAACAACACCAGCTCCTTTACTTTGATCCCAGACGCAGTCGATGTTGACCATATCGCCCTCTCGTACCAGCGTCGTGTACCTTGAAGTGAAGCACATATACTACAAGGACCCATCCCATCCCACAAATAGTAGATTCTATCACACTAACTTCAATCACTTAAGTCGATCTGTCTTTTGTCGATTTCTACAACAAATTAACCAACATACCCCAGTCACATTTGTATCTTTTATCTTAGTGCTCTATTTAAATTTGTGTTTGTTTATGACAAATTTCGAAGATTTATGAGCAATATTATGTACATATTTAGGCTAGCTAAATATTGCATATTTAGGCGCGCTCGCTGTGATAATAACTTTCTGTTAATACAGTGACCCCACAGAAACGTCCACACGCTGTCCGTTTTTCGCACCTGGCCTGCAATCGCAACAAGACTGAGCTTCCCAATTAAATTGTCCCCGACTCTGCGACTGTGATATTTCTATATTGTTTCGTTCGGATACGTCCATTGTAATTTCTGTGTACAGAAATATTGTGGGCTAAATAAAAGAAAAACTGTGGTAGCTTACCAACTCCCTTTAAGAATGCAGAGTCTAAACTGCTTATCCGTTTCTGACGAGACGGTTAGATGGACTTCCTTCAGCTCACTTTTATACACCACTCCTTGCACTTTGTGACGTAATCCTGGCTTAGTAAAACTAAAACAAAACCACAACTTAGTTTTTAAGCAGAGAAAACTACAAAGCATAGCGGTCTTGGGGGACATTTTCGCGTGGATGGCTCTGGCCCCGTCGAGCTCGACGGACATTTTCGCATGGATGCCGTCGATCTTCTTGTTATTTTAGCGTAATCGGATGGATAGGTGAGCGGGCCGTCCAGCTCGACTGAAGCCTCCCGTTCAACACCGCTCCGAGGGCAGCATTGAGCTGAACAGGGAGATTATGTGGACCTTCCCACTCACATGCTCCCATCTAGCGGAATGGACATTTTCAACCATCTTTCTCAGCCATTCAACAATAATGCAAAGCAAAAGAAAAGGATTTCGCCTCTAAGTAACTCTAGGAAATTTTGAGTGGTCGAACTGATCAGAGTTAAAAATCATTTAAATTCTTGACTAAAAATTCCGATTGTTCCGATTGATTTTCTCATTTTCGCGTGGACGGGATCACCCGTTCAGATCTACAGCCATCCTCGCGAAAACGTCTGCGATTCTTTTGAAATGCTCAAAACGGCTAAAAGGATGGGACTAAGTATTCGGCGCATTGGTCACACATCAAGGTAGTATCAAGATTTTACTAACTGGTGTCTGTTCTTTCTTATATAAGGAGCTTTTTGGTCTCACCATCTCCAGGTAATTTCTCAGCAGAACCTGCGTCCCAACCAGGTTCTGGCCAGTCCGCACTGGCGAGGAAAAGCCAGACACTGCACTGTCACATGTTTCGTAACGGATAACATAAGAATGCGCAGTTTCAATAGATAACACTTGGGATGTAATCTGTTAAGATTTAGCAAACATATTCCTTCAGCTCAAGCTGACTGCGAATCATATTTGATAGTGCAAAACGTCAGCTGAATTTTATTGGAGCTATATTTCGACCCTTAATGGCAAGGGTCCTCTTCAGGCTCTGAGCCGCTCTAGTTGGGAAAAAGGACTTGTGGGAAACCTGAAGAGGACCCTTGCTAAGAAGGGCCGAAATATACCTCTAATAAAGTTCAGCTGACGTATTCGTTTTGCACTATCACACATGATTTAGCAAACGTTATGCATTAACCGTAGCCTGTTGCGAAGAGCCGAAAAAGAATCTGCTGACTTTTCCGGTATCATGACGAGAAGCAAAAAAGTCAGCAGGTGAATTTCCGGCGGTGTTTCAGCTAGTCTCGTATGCATGACGTTTTGATGCGTGTTCCACTTCCACCCTAGTTACCATGGTTACTACGCATGACGTCACGAATTATGGCTTTTTGCCGTCAAGGCTGGAACGATTTCTCTATTTTCCAGCAGAATATCATGCCGCGGGCGAATCAGACGAATCATGAGAGATGCGTAGTTACCACGCTTACTACGCTCCGGAGCACTGTAAGCAAATAGTTACTATGTGGAGAAGGTTGGAACGGTCAGCGTAGTAGCTTTGCATGAGGTTGGAACGAAAATAGTAACTAATAGTTACTATTGTTAAGAGGGTGGAACACGATCTTAACATCCTAAGTGTTATCTGTTGAAACTCCCGAACCTTTATGTTATCTGCTATGAAATCTCTGACAGTTTGGTCAGTCGAAAACGGAAACGGGTTGTAACACCACTTGGCAGCAAACAGTTACTATTAGTTACTATTTCGAGAAGGTCAGAACAGTCAGCGTAGTAACTTTTCACGAGGTTGGAACGAAAATAGTAACTAATTGTTAGAGGGGTAGAACACGCTCCACCATCCTAAGTGTTATCTGTTGAAACTCCCGAACCTTTATGTTATCTGTTATGAACTCTCTGACACTTTGGTAAGTCTAAAATGAAAACGGGTTGTAACACCACTTGGCAGCAGACAGCAGAAAACAGTTACTATTAGTTACTATTTCGAGAAGGTTAGAACAGTCAGCGTAGTAACTTTTCACGAGGTTGGAACAAAAATAGTAACTAATTGTTAGAAGGGTAGAACACGCTCCTAACATCCTAAGTGTTATCTGTTGAAACTCCCGAACCTTTATGTTATCTGTTATGAATCTCTGACAGTTTGGTCAGTCTAAAACGAAAACGGGTTGTAACACCACTTGGCAGCAAACAGCAGCAAACAGTTACTATTAGTTACTATTCCAAGAAGGTTAGAACAGTCAGCGTAGTAACTTTTCACGAGGTTGGAACGGAAATAGTAACTAATTGTTAGAAGGGTGGAACACGCTCCTAACATCCTAAGTCTTATTTGTTGAAACTCCCGAAGCTTCATGTTATCTGTTATGAAATCTCTGACAGTTTGGTCAGTCGAAAACAGAAACGGGTTGTAATACCACGTGACAGCCAACAGGAATCCAAGAACGTCTTATCCTGATGAACTGAGTGAAATAATTAGTCGCGTTTTTGGAAATCGCTTGGAACGAAAGTTGCCGTTTTTTGCGATCGACTGTCGTCACAGCCGATCCGTTTTTTGTCGCTTGACTGGACATCGACTGGGAACTAAGTCAACAGTCGATCCAATGCACCTTTCTCTTGGAGGTTCAGTCAAACTTGGTGCCATTTTGAAAACTGAAACATGTGGACCCAAAAACGTACAATTAAAATTCCAAGCCTGAAACGCCAACTAAATAATGTACCATTCTTCTAAATAGTGAAGACTGCTAAATGTGCCGCAGGAGAATTTTTTGGAAACACTCACGATCAAAGTGCCTTTTTGCGATCTCAAGGCTACCTTTTAAACCACAGAGCTGACTGGCGAAAAAAGGGTCCATCCAGGGTAAATTAGATGTAGGCTAAAGTACATTTATTCTGAATTTACAGCAAACAAAAAAGGCTAGTTTTCACGTGCTTATTCCTGAAGTTCTGCAATCATTAGAAGTATAAATAAAGTAATGAATGGAAAACAGTTGAAGCTACCGCTAAATGGTAAAGAACAAGAGCTAAATAAATGCCACTTAAATTAAAAAAACAAATAATGAATTCGTACTACCGAAGAATTAACTAAAAAATAAGGAGCAGATCGGGAGCGGTATAACGACCGAATTTCGGAATGGAATAAAACTCTTGGCAGAACCCAGGAAGCGCCAGTACTGCAGCAGTTTCAGAGACTGCCGAGGAAAGCGTTGTGGGGATGGAGGGGAGAAGTTTTTTAGACCGTTTTTCGAAGGCTTGTTCTCGCTCCCCTATCAAGCGACACACACGGTCAACTGGATGAACCCGGGAACAAGTCCCAATCGCCAGTCGATCTGTAAAAAACGCGACTATTGAACGAGTTCCATCTGAACGATGACGCCATTGAATTCCGCAAATGACGTACAGATACACGGTTAGCCGGACTTACCTAATCTCCTTTCCACGGTTCAGCAGTCTCTCAGTCTCCGCATCCAAATCATCAAAGTTTAAGTCGTCACAAAACAGATCCTCTGAATCAACACTACCTTGTACCAGTTCAACAGCAACTGCACCAGAAACGGCTTCCTCTATGTACCCAGTAGAGCTCTTTGCCGGTAATCCAAACACGTGCTCAACCTTTACCGATGTTGTAACGATCGCCGATTCTTTTGTGTGCAAACTTTCTTTTGTTTCTCCTTCAACCGGGAAATTTTCGTCTACTTTAAGTCTCTTTCTTGCCTTACTCTCATCCTCCTCATTCCCTCTTTTGGGCAGAAAATTCCGATCGGTAACTTTGGTAAAATTCTCCCTCAGTGGAGAGGGAGTGGCAGGTAAAATATCCGAGTCTGAAAATTCATCTTCAAGCTTCTTTCTCGTAAAGGTTGTTATTTTCTGTTGGCCTTTTATTGGCGTCTTTTGGGGCGTTTTACGTGGAGTTTTTCTGGGGGTCTTTGAGGGTGTTTTCACTGGTGCTCTGAAAGATGAAGGCGATCCTCTAAGCATGTTCACGTTAAGCTTCCGGGGGGAAAGCCTGGTGTTGAAAGCAGGGGGGTCGTCATGCAACAAGTCAGGCGTTGCACATTCTGGTCTTGTTTCAGCTTCAAGTGAAATCTTTTCCAGCTTTATTTTTGCGGATGGCTTCTCTGGTATCTGGCAGGTATCTTTGGTATTGGATGAATCTTGTACCAAGTCAGGGGTTGAACATTTTGGTTTAACTTCAGCTTTATCTGAAATCTTTTCCAGTTTTATTTTGGCAGATGCCTTCTCTGTTGTCTGACAGATTTCTTTGGTACTGGAGGCGGTGGTGATCTTGGTCATGAAGAAGCTGGTAATTGTCTTCTGAGATTTCTAAAAACAAATGAATAGCATGGAATAATAAATCTAAACTGAACCAAACATGCCTACTCTTGTAGTTTTCTAGTTTCCTCTTATTCTCTTTGAAATTATAAACATTGTTTTCACAAAATAACGATAGCAGGATTCACAGATTATTTGAATTTGTGCATCTGTTTCAGTCTGATTCAAAGTTAATAACTGGACTGAAAACATCTAATAAGACAAGGTTTTCGAAACAAAAAAAAAGGAGTTAAAAAAAAGAAAAGAAATACAGTAGCCTGGAGAAAGCAGCATTCCATACAGACAAAACTGGTAGTTTTTTTGTCGAAATTTCTTCCTAGTAGACCTTCAGTCTGGTTTATTTGTCTCGTTAATCTTGTTGTTCTTCTTTTTTTTGTTTTACAGTTACTGCTCTACAACTGTTTAAAAATAAGATAATAACACAACATACCGACATGCTTCAGCCAAGTCAACTGGAGGCTGTGTTCAGCTGTGGAGAACTCTAGTTACCAACTGTCGGTTTCCACGTTCAGTCTCTAAGCAAGAGTCAGATGCCCTTATAAGTATGTGGTAATGGTCCTCAAATAATCAGATAGTATTGACTCATCCTGGAATGAAGCATATTTTAACACTGGGCTAGTTGAGCTTCTGCAACCGTGGCTATTTCTTGAGAGTCCGGGATAGTCAGTTGCTATTAAGATGGTTGCTAGTTAAATTGTCTGCGGTAGCCCGCCGGTAGGTGCTCTTGTAGCATAAAACCAATGTTTCAAATCTTTTGTGAGTATTCGTGTGAGGAGTGCGAAGAATAACGTCAGTGAGCACTAAAGCTAGAGTACACATCGAGCATATCAAATAGGACACTGTACATACTGCTGGACGAAGGAGCACTGAACTACATAATTACAAATCACATGATGCTCCGGCTGGAATACCGAAGACGGTTCCCACCACATGGGGGTATCACGCCAGATAGATAGATCCCTAGCTGAAGACATTTCCAGGGCTACCAGATCTCAAATTCTAGAACTAGGGCAGTTTGAACAAGCTCCAGTTACATGGGAACTGGCCCCGGACACGACGGTAAACACAATTTAGAAGGCAAAGACAATTAGTTCCCAGATCCTGAATTACTGTTGCACTCCATCAACGCTGCAGTGCATTCTTGTATATTTAAGTCTCGAACAACACGACAGACATACATCAAGAAGTCTCTATCTATTACCTGCTCACAATCTCGATATAGTGCAACGAATCATTCCGAATTTGCAGCAGTATTTGTCAGAGCCTCGTTTTTGTTGCATGCTGCAAGTCCACTTCTCGGCCGATTCCGGACTGATTCTTTCTACATCCGTTTTTGCACTGTAGCGCTTCCGAGGAAGACGGCAGCGCTTCTCGAGAATCACGGACTTGCTCCCCGACCAAGTCCATGCTTCCCTGCAAGATGCTGCAGCGCTGCCGCTTCAACCAAGAAGAAAGTGAATCCAAAAACGCATATTATGCTAAAGCAAAGAAGTGCTGCAGTAGCGATGCGGCAGCGCTATTGCAACAAAAACGAGGCTCAGAAGTATTTCCTGACTGCTAATGAAACTTCCTGAGAAATTGAACTGAGAATTTTATTCACTAGCCTATAGCCTGCACAACTCTCATACAAACTGATTTGTGCAATCTTTTGCGCAGGAGATTTTTGTATGTGAGCATTAAATTTTACATGGGTTTTCTAGGTGAAATAAAACGAAAAGAAAGAGATTCCCATAAAGTCTACAACAAATGCTTGTCAGGTACCTGCGGGCAGCCTGTGGGTACAGTAGAGGTAGCCTATGCTTATTCCAGTACCGTTCTTAATTTTTACATACACTGGATCTGTTTCTTACTAATAAACTGCCAAAAAGAAAGGAAAAATAGCAGTGAACAAGCTAACTGTTCAGCAATATCTGGCACCAACATGAACTGAAACAGTTGTGTTCACAAATTCTTAAAATTTTAAAACTCCTTTTTCCATTCGCTGTTTTGAAAGAACTAGCGGCAAGGTCAAGAAATTTGTACTGAGTCATCTGCTGATTTCAAAGCTAGGCTACCTATCATTAGTCAACAGAAAAAATCCTGTAAAGTTTCTGCACATGCATTACCTATTGACATAAATGTGTTAGTAGGATCTATGAACAACTGTATCCTTAAAAGAAGAAAAAGTAGACCAGAATTGTGACAAGGTAGCCCATTTATAGGATGCCCTGCTATTTGCGGCACCCGTATATTTGAGCCACCCCTAGTAAACTTGTGTAAATGAAGACTAAATCATAAGGACTGCATCTGGAACATTAAAATACATCCATCCTGACCAAATTAATTAATATCAATTGTCATCCCCTTACTTCCATTTCTTCTTTGAAGAACTGCCTGGCAAGAACAAAGCTGAAAAGGAGCAAATACATGCAAGAGAGAAACACTGCCGCAAACAGTCACACTCAAGCTAAAGTAGAGGTATGCTTATGTGAACGTCTGCCAACAGAGGACTGTCACCGAAGAAAACAATTAAACCATACCAGGCAACTTTTACAGCAAATACCTGTGAAAAACATTTAATTCATATTAGATTAGTCACCTTACATCAAATGTTTCAATCTTTTGAGCTTTGTTTTCATCTGATTCTTCTTACAAGATCCCAGCTGTTCACAAAATAACAAAGAACTATCCACATTTAAGCTCATTTTATTCAACCGGAAATGCTAGGAATTTTTCAACAGGAATTTTTCAACAGGCAGGAAGGCCAAGACATCTGGTTAAAATAGAGTCGTGAAATTTGACTGTGAGAGTAGCGAGTCTGAACCGACACATGGCTCTACACTTGGACCAGCATAGTTTGCATACCCGATCATCATCAAACCTGCACATACCCTTCACCCCAACTGTAGGATCAGATTTTGCTCTGAATATAACATGTGCAAAGATATTGAACCTGATCTGAGAGGTAGGAGCTCCCTTGCCTCATTTAAAAAAAAAAAGTTAAAAATCATTTATTAGCATTAGGCCTACAGAAGAACAATTAAAATAAAGTATGGTAAAATTGAAAAAAAGGGCTTAAAAATAAAATAAAACATTTTTTTTTTCATGGTGGGGTGGCTTCTCCTGGGGTAAGGTGCAGGAAGGTAATTTTTTTGTTGAATGAATGAAGGGTTTATTAAAAAAAAAATGGAATCTTCAATGCCCAGAGGCGAACCTGTAAGGGACTACCCTCGAAACAAAACATTAATAAAAACAAAACTTGGACAAAAATAAAGGAAAAAAGGGAAAGAAAGAAAGAAAGGAGCTTGACTTACGCGGTCTGGGACGCCCAACCAGAAAAACAACCAAAAAACAACAACTCATTTTCAACCAGAATCACTACTAACTATCCAAAACAAAAACTTAATGATAAAACACAACTTAAACGGCTGAGAATAACGCATCAAATTCATATACAGCAAAACAATGAACCTCTAACATGCTACGAAAATCTAGTAAAACACTACATGACCTTAACTCTGTCGACAAACCTTCCCATACTAAAGGCCCAACATGTCTAATGCTAAATCTCGATCTACTAGTTACTACAACCGGCCTACGGATGAGCCGCGAACTACGAGTTCCATGTTCGTGAAAAGATGACGCACAGGAAAAATACTGAGAAAAGCACTGGGGTAAAACTTCATTGTAATGTTTGTACATAAATAAAGCGTCATAAAACTTACAAATTCCCGCAAAAGGTAAAATGTGAAGCTCCTGATAACGGTGTCTTACGGAAATATTACGACCATCACCGGACAATACTCTTATTGCCATATTCTGTATCACACGTAGAGGAGTAAGGTGGCTTACAAAAGTTTTTGTCCATGCCAGACAACAATAGAACACATACGGATGCACCATTGAAAAATATAACATTCTTAATGTATTCTGAGGGAAAATATGTTTAAGTTTTCTAATAATTCCAACATTCCTGGCTAATTTACTACTAATGCATGCGATATGATTTTTTAAACTTAAACATTCATCAATAATAACTCCAAGGTAACGAGTACTTGCACTACGTTTAATTGTTTGACCACCAACTTTTATATCAATTATCCAAGGACAATAATTCGAACTTCTACCATATATTACAAAACAAGATTTCGTATGGTTCAATTTCAACTTGTTCACTCTCATCCACTTTTCAATGTATTGCATATTTTGTGCCGTAACTTCTAATAGTTCATTTTCGGTCCTAGCAGCTACAGTCAAATGCGAATCGTCAGCAAAACACGGCAAAATCGCTTTAACATCATCACTAACACAAGTATTTGTCGACGATATAAGACTGGATACACGACAAAAATCATTTATGTAAACTAAGAACAACAATGGACCCAAAACTGACCCTTGTGGAATTGGTTAGTTTTTTTTTGTTTTTTGAGAGGTAAGGTTGTGTCTGAGAGTAGGAGCAGTGAACACTCTGCATATTATGCTTAAATGTAAAGATTGTGGTTCTTGGCGTACAGGAATGGACTGATGCCACGTTTGTTATTTTTCTGTTCTACTTGACCGTTTTAGAAGCAAGAAACAAAGCCAAGGTATACACAAATTTAGAGAGGTGTTCACATAAGCATACCTCTCCTGTATTTGGGTTAATCTGGTATGTAAATTAATTCACAAAAGAAAATTGGAAAGAGAAGGTGGCACAAAATCAATTTTGCCATGGTCAGCAGGTGTGTAGAACAAAAGCATTTGGCAACGCTGCAACTTTGTCTACAAAAGACCTTTCAGTCAAGGCCCAATTACACATATTTGGTAAGTGTACAGGCTGGAAAGAAACAGAGGGAACTGCATGCATATATTTCAAGTACGGGGGTGGTGGAAATAGCAAGGTAGCCTATCCTTTACATCGCCAATGGGTGTTGCATGGGTCAGGCATGGGTAGACTTAGCCAAATACCTTTACTGTTTGTTTGCTAGTTATACTAGTAACAAGAAATTGTAGTAATTTGTTAAGTATACAGGAGCGGTATCGAACCTCGAATTTGTACAACATCGAACCTGGCCGAAAATGGTTGAAAGGAAAATTTCAATGCAATTCGAACAAGGTCCTAACTCTGGAGACAGAAGCACTGATTGACCTAGGACCTTGGCTTGGCTTGGCAAAGTAAGGATGTATGGCATTAGCCCTCTGCTCCACCAAACTAAACGGAATTGTAAATATCTTCGGAAGAGAACACATCAAACGAGTTATTCTGTAGTCACACATAACTCATAAGACATCAGTCCTGTTCAGGACATAAAATCACAAAGGGCAGAGAGGGTCTGCCGTTCTACTTCTTCTTTAAACCGTCCCAAACCCAAACATTCCTGGCAGAGGTGTCACGACTGGAGGGGGGGGGGAGGGTGGATGCCCCCCCCCCAAAGCCGTCGCCCAGTCGGTAAAAAAATACCGAGTCGGCGCGAAGCGCTGCGATTTTTCGTCAAAACATTGGATTTTTGGGATCCCAAAACGTAAGTGGAGGGATACCTATGACATCGCAAAAGCTGTCCGTCCGTCTGTCTGTCTGTAAGCACGATAACTCTCGAAGGGAATGAGATATTTTGATAAAACTTGGTGTGAGGACTTTTTGGGTCAAGGGCAAGGTCGAGTTCGTAGATGGGCTCTGTAGCCCTATATTTGGGGGTGGGGGTTCAAATTAAGGGACAAACAAAATATTTTTAAACAGCTAATGTGATAGTCGATTATGGGGTAAGAAGAGATGCTGAGCACGATTGTGAAAATCATTTTCTCGCAGGACAAGTAGTTCGTCCGGAATCCGGCAAAAACGGAAAGTTTGTTAAAAGTAAAAGTTTCATTTGAAGTTGATTAAATGTTTGATTTAGGGGTAAGAAGACATGCTGAACACGATGGTGAAAACCATTTTCTCGCCAGACAACTAGTTCACCTGGAATCTGGCCAAAACCGGAAAATATGTCAAAAGCAAAAGTTTTATCTGAAGTTGATTAGATGTTAAATTTGAGGGTAAGAAGAGACGCTGAGTCTGTATATGACAGTCTTTATTTACCTGGACATATCATTAGTCTGGAATCTGGTTGTACCCACATTTTTTTAAGTCAAAGTTTTATTTAATGTTGATCAGATGTTCTTATAGGGATAAGGAGATACGCTGGATTCGTTTCTAAAATTTCTTTTTTTTGCTGGACTAGTAGTTCGCTCGGAATTCAGGCGAAACCACAAAGTTGGCAGAAGTAAAGCAGGAAGTTTTGGTCAGTATCGTCAAAATAGTGGCCTATAGAGGTAAAGATTGATAGATAGATGGAATATCTGAACTTGGTTTTCTTTGATGATTAGCCTGGCAGAAACTGGATCTGGCGAAGACAAGAACCCAATTATCTGGATCAAATCTTAGATTTTTGGGATCCCATGGACACCTTTGGTCATGTTTTTCATGAGAACAGTCATTTTTTCATAAAATTGGTTGATTTTTTGTCAAAATAGTCATTTTTTCTGAAAATTAGTAGATTTTTCGGAAAACAGTCGATTTTTTTCAAAAATATAATTTTTATTGTAGAAAATAGTTGTTTTTTCTGCAAAAAAACTTGGTAAAAATTACCAGCCAGTCAGTAAATGCCTCGTCCCCCCCAAACAGTTTGGCTAGTAACGGATACGTCAGCTATGATTTTAATCATAGCTGACGTATCCGTTGTAAACATTGTTTGAATAAAAGTTTGGCTAGTAACGCCTCTGATTCCTGGTATTGCCTAAGCAAACAGTAAAGAAGCCTTTCTCATCAAAATCGCTTTCTGACTCGCAAACATAGGACCTGTTTACCAGTTTAACTTTAAGATTTCACAGAAGTTTCATTGTAAAATTTTTACTAGCCTGGGCCAAGTTCAAGGCTGGATACCCCTCCTGTAAGGTAAGCCTGAAAAAAACATAACTGGCCTCGTGCTTCCAAATGTCTCATGGTCTCACAACATAGGCTAGGACATCCTTAACTGAGCTCAGAATGCAACAGTTACTGACAGAACCTACGATTGCTGCAATTTACCTTCGGAGGCTCTCCAGTTCAGCCTAGTACTAGGCTACACATATGTCCATCCCGGACAAACAGCATGGAGCGGGAGACTTAATATTGTCGCGCCTTTTTCTCACGAGCGTGCAGCCATCTAGGTCTAGCACTCACCGCATAGACCGACTTGCCCTAATCGGCACTAGATGACGCGCTGAAAGCAGGAAATTCAAATCACTGATGAATAGGCATGGGCACTGTTCCTGTTTTCTGTTTCTGTTTCTGTTTTTTTCCTCCTGTTTTACTGTTTGCTGTTTTCTGTTTCAGGGACCCAAAATAAACAGAACAGCTGTTTTGAAGCCAGCTGTTTTTTTTCTCACCTGTTCTGTTCTGTTTTGGTGTATCCTGTTTTGCCCTGTTCCTGTTTTTTTTTACCTGTTTAAACAGCCAAATCTGTTTTTTTGGGGGGCAACCCGCCTTATCTATACAACAAATCTTTTAACTCAAGATTTGGATCATTTCGAAATGCCACATTCCAAAAGAAGCCAATTTGTCAACCTTACCAGTGATCCACGCGAAATGTGGATGTGATGACGGCTATCAAAAATATTGAGCAAGAATCAAGCAATAGTAGGAACAACAGCAAAAAACGGGAACTTCAGATACTGAAAATATTTATTCAGCTCAAGCTGACGGCGAATTGCATTTGACTGAGCTAAATGGATACGTAGTCAGCTAAGTCTTAGACTACTGTTGCAGCTTTCCGCCGACCCTTCGTGGCAGCAGCCGTCTTCGGGTCCAATATGAAAAAGTGCGCAAGTGCTCAAACGTAATGTGTAAAAGTAAAACGTATAGGCTATCATATCAGAGATGGGCGAATCCGATCATGAAAGGATTCGAATCCGAATCCAGGGCTAGGTACGAATCCTAATCCACCATTTCATGCTGAGGATTCGAATCCGAAATTGAATCCGGATTCGAATCCGACCTTACCAAAAATTAAATCATGTGCATAGCTTATAGTTAAAAATCAGATGTGACAAACAACACTGATATTTCAGGTAATCAGATAATGTGATAGATTACTTAACATATTTGGTGGTGGACACCAAACATATTTGATTGTCTAAAGCCCACTGCGTAAAAATTGGGAAAACGGAAACTGAAAGGATGTAGAATAGAAATTTGAGCGGATTCGTAAGATTGAGGGTTTGGAATCCAAGTCCGGAAGCGAATCCAGCCTGAGAAGCAGAAGATTCGAATCCGGCCAAAAGGACGAATCCTGGATTCGAATCTGGATCCGGATTCGGATCCGGATTCGGATTCGCCCAGCTCTGTATCATATATTGTGTACGAACAGCCTAATAACCATTCGCTCTTGACTTTTAATTCATTGGTCAATATGGGCCCAGTTACCAGCGTTTGGATGGGGGGGGGGGAGTATCACCGAAAGATACATCTAGATGGGTCTTTGGGTGGGTCCAAAGACCCATCTGGACAATGATGTTCACGCATTCCAAATTGCCACCTTAGTACCAGGCATGATTAGCAAGTTTGCGAATTTGGTCAGGCAATTTACTCTGGGCAATCCGGGCCCAGTTGCACAGAATTCGCAAAACAGTGATATAAGCCTTTAAAATTTAGCTGAAAAGCCAACTAATTTTTGTGTCATTTCATTAAACATACTAAAATATTGGGATTCTACAAAGGGAATTTTTTATTTTCCACTATCTGCTCTAGTTATGACGTTCAGAATATGTGCGGCGTCCCCACAACGCAAATTCTACTATGACTCGGGAAATTTTAATCTAAATACAAACGCTGCTTTTCGTTGGGCAGTGGTGAGATTGGTGAAGATTGTTTAGTGTCGGAACGAAAGAAAATTCATAAATCTTTCTCGTAAGGGGTGCAACAAAAATACAAGCGCATAGAGGTACCACAGATCACACGGAAATTCCACTATTTGAAAAACAATTATTCATGAATAGCGGAAGAACGAAGTAACGCATTTTCAGCGGCTCTTCAAGCTGTTTTAAGTGAATAAGTGATGGATAACTAGATTGTCCTATCCCAGCCTTTTTAGGTTAAACTTTAAAGGAAACATTAGTCACTGGGGGAATTGTGACCAATTGCCCTTGAACTGAGAGTTTATCGGGGGTTGAATCCCAAAAGTGACAACTAGACCCCAAGGCCCACAAGTACACCAAGTTTCAAATTAGCATCTGTCATGGTTCACGAGATAAGAATGCCAAAATAAAACGGTGAAAACCGATAACGGAAAACCGGCTATCACGGCCGTAAGAGTGGAGTGTTCATAAATGAACTTTCCACTAAAACCGAACATGTGACCACCAAGAATGATTCACATGACGTATTATCTGTTCAGCGAAGTTAAATGTGATTTCAAAAGACTAGTACTTTCAACTTCAAAAAGGCTAGAAAGGCTGAAACTAGCTTAGCGACATCACAACATCCGCACCGGTTCATGATGTAAACAAACGATAACTGGAATTCCTGACAGTATTTTTGGCACACCTTCAGTTCTATACGGAAAACTTGAGATTTTTTCAACTTGATGATGAAAGTGTAACTCCGTTTCACGAATTTTCGCAGAATAGTAGACTCACATTCAGCCGAGAAATCCGCGCGTTTTGAGCCTTGTACTCAAAACGTGCTCAAAAGAAACCACCGAGGAAAAGCTATTCGGTAATCTGATTGAACATGGATCCCTCGCGACCCTCCCCTCACAAAAATGACCATCATCACCAACCACTGTCACGAAGTGAAGCTTGCTTAACTTTGAGTTTGTATGATCCGTAAACGTTAGTTTATTATCGATCACTATAACAAACAATCCAAGTGGAAAGGTAGGCTATGCGAAATTTGTTGTTAAGACAAACGAAACTTGCATGGCTCATTTTCCATCAGGAAAAAGTGTAATTCATGAAATGAACTCGAAGAAAGGCATCTGTGCGGTGCAAGGAAGAACTATTTAAGATACTTCATGGTACAAGGCAAACTATAGGTGAACTCTGCCATAAACATAATACAAAAATACGGGAAATAAAAAAAAAAAAAAACTGTTTTAAACAGCCGGTTCTGTTTTTTTTCGCCTGTTTAACAGCTGTTTCTGTTTTCGAAGTCATCATTTCTGTTAAAACAGAACAGGACCTGTTTTCAACTTTCCTGTTTTCTTTCTGTTTCTGTTCTTATGTGACCTGTTTCTGCCTGTTCCTGTTTGAATGCAAAAACAGAACAGTGCCCATGCCTACTGATGAATCACGACATTCAAATCTTCTATTTCTAACACCAGTAAGTCTACTTTTACCGGTACTTACAAAGAGCGTGTTCCACCTACTTACTGTAATTACTACGCATGAAGTCACGAATTCTGGATTTTTGCCGTCAAGTCTGGAACGATTTTCCTATTTTTCCAGCAGAATATAACACCACAGGCAAATCCGGCCAATCACGTTACAGAGATGCGTAGTTACCACTCTTACTACTCTCCCGAGCATGGTAAGCGAAAAGTTTACTATCAGCTACTATTTCGAGAAGGTTGGACCGGTCAGCGTAGTAACTTTTTACGAGGTTGGAACGAAAATAGTAACCAACAGTTGCTATTATGAGAAGTGTGGAACACGCTCACTGTATCTTGCTGACAATTATAATAAAAGATACGATTAATTAGGAAAACTTGCAGGAAATTCTTCCTGTGCAACGTTCCTACACAAAATAACCCTGCCTGACTTCCACAACAAATAACTTCCAATGCCGATGCCAGACTTCCATGAATAACCCTACCAGACTTCCGTTTTTTTCTAATTATGGCACTTGAGCTTACTCAAGTGCCATATAGCGATTGTTATTTCTGTCCGTCAGTCGGTCTGTTGGTCTGTCGGTCTGTCGGTCTGTCGGTCCCGGTTTTGCTAGTTCGGGCACTTCCAGATAAGCTAGGACGATGAAACTTGGCAAGCATATCAGGAACTGGACCAGATTAAATTAGAAATTGTCGCTTCCTCGATCCGACCATCTGGAGGGGAGTGGAGGGAGGGGGAATCCGGAAAAAATAGGAAAAATGAGATATTTTTAGCTTACGAACGGGTGATCGGATCTTAATGAAACTTAATACATGGAAGGACTTCGTGTCTCAGACCCTCCATTTTAAATCCAGACCGGATCCGGTGACACTGGGGGGAGTTAGAGGGGGAAACCGGAAATCTTGGAAAACACTTAGAGTGGAGAGATCCGAATGAAACTTGGTGGAAAGTACAAGCAAAAGTCCTAGATACGTGACTGATATAACCGGAACGGATCCGCTCACTTTGGGGGAGTTGGGGGGGGGAGAAGTCCGAATTTGTAGTGATCCCGCGAGTTCCGTGCTTCCTGATGTGCTGGGACGATGGAAATTGACAGGCATGTCTGGGACCCGACCAGCTTAAATAGGAGATCATCAATTCCCCGATTCGACCATCTGGGGGGGGGGAGTGGAGGGAGGGTGAAGCCAAAATTTGAGGTATTTTTAGCTTGCGAACGGGTGATCGCATCTTGATGAAAATTGATATTTAGGATGACCTCGTGTCTCAGACACCTCACTTTAAATCCGGGCCGGATCCGATGACACTGGGGGGAGCTGGAGGAGGGAACCGGAAATTTTGAGAAACGCTTAAAGTGGAGGGATCGGGATGAAACTTGGTGGGAAAAACAACCACAGGTCCTAGAAACGTCATTGACATAACCGGACCGGATCAGGGCACTGTGGGGGAGTTGGGGTGGGGAACCGGAAATTTTGAGAAACGCTTAAAGTGGAGGGATCGGGATGAAACTTGGTGGGAAAAACAAGCACAGGTCCTAGACACGTCATTGACATAACCGGACCGGATCAGGGCACTGTGGGGGAGTTGGGATGGGGGTCCGGATTTCTAGCGATCCCGCGAGTTCGGCATACTTCCTGGTGTCCTAGGGCGATGAAACTTGGCAGGTATGTCAAGGATCCGAACAGATTGACTTGAGAACAGCCGTTTCCCCGACCCGACCATCGTGGGGGGAGTGGGTGGATGGGGAGTCCGGAATCTAGTGGCGTGCATAACTTTTGAACGGGTGATCGGATCTTGATGAAAATTGATATTTAGGATGACCCTGTGTCTCAGACACCTCACTTTAAATCCGGGCCGGATCCGATGACACTGGGGGGAGTTGGAGGAGGTAACCGGAAATTTTGAGAAACGCTTAAAGTGGAGGGATCGGGATGAAACTTGGTGGGAAAAACAAGCACAGGTCCTAGACACGTCATTGACATAACCGGACCGGATCCGATGACACTGGGAGGAGTTGGAGGAGGGAACCGGAAATTTTGAGAAACGCTTAAAGTGGAGGGATCGGGATGAAACTTGTTGGGAAAAACAAGCACAGGTCCTCGACACGTTATTGACATAACCGGACCGGATCAAGGCACTGTGGGGGAGTTGGGGTGGGGGTCCGGATTTCTAGCGATCCCGCGAGTTCGGCATACTTCCTGATGTCCTAGGGCGATGAAACTTGGCAGGTATGTCAGGGATCCGAACAGATTGACTTGAGAACAGCCGTTTCCCCGACCCGACCATCGTGGGGGGAGTGGGTGGATGGGGAGTCCGGAATCTAGTGGCGTGCATAACTTTTGAACGGGTGATCGGATTTGAATGAAACTTGTCTGGTGAGCTATCGCCTCGGACGTTCAGTGTCACGTCCGAGTCGGGTCCGATACCTGTGGGGATGGGGGGGGGGGGTGTGGAAAACTCAAGAAACTCTAAAAGTAGAGGGATTGGGACGAAACTTAATGGATGGAACAAGCATTAGGCCTAGATGAAATTGACGGAGCCAGATGGTTTCGGGGCTCTGTGGGGGGAGTTGGAGGGGGTTTCCTGGAATTCCGGTAGTCGTGAGTTAGAATAGTTCCAGATGTAAAACGACAACGAAACTTTGCAGGCATATTAGCGACCCGAATTATCTTGACTTAAAAACCTGACACAACATACCCCCGTAAACTTCCGTTCCTAGATCCGAGCATTTTTGGGGGAGCAAGAGAAGAGAAATATGGACTTCTATAAATTGCGAACGAGTGGTCTGATTCGAGTGAAACTTCATGGGTGATACGAATCGATGGCCTCGACATGTAAAACATGCGTTCGAACCATATGCGACCACGATTAGGGGAATTGGGGGTGGGGGGACTTTTGACATGCACAAAAACCAAACGGATGGACCGAATGAGATGCAATTCGACAGTGCCGAGTTTATGCGGCCTAGATTTGTTATTTGGCGTCTGGGCCGGATTCGGCCAAGGTAGGGGGGGGTACTGGAAACTTGCAGATAGGCTATGCTCCAATTTCAGTCAAACTTGATGAGGGAATTAAGAGATTGGGCCCGAACCGGCTCCGACAACGTTGGTGGGAAGGGGGGGGGGTACCGGAACTTTCCAAAAATGCTCAGATTCGAGTGAAACTTGGTAGATGGTATAAACGAAGATGCTTTAGGTGGTCGATTTTTTTTTATTCCGAACCAGATTCGGCCACGGTAGGTGGAAATAGAGTGAGTACCGGAAATCGTGTAGCACGTCTAGGGATCAAACAAATGGATTTATTGGGATGAAAGTTTGAACAGTCATGTGCATTTGCAATCTAGACGATGCCGGAACTGCTCAGAAGTGAGTGAAACTAAATATCCTATTTCTATTTCCGAACCGCCTTTTTGGATGGCGGGTGTATTTTGTGACGTTTTCATCTACTTTCTTGTACAGCCTACTCGTACAAGTGCCATATGAGCTCGTAGCTCTTGTTTTTCTTCCGAAAACTCTCAGTTATCTTTTTAGACTTTAACGAAAAGTCAACTTATTTCTGTTATCACTTAACTAAACACACTGCGTTATTTTGACTGCGTCAAGGGATTTTTTTTTTTTCACTACGTGCTCTGAAATGTTTGAATACGGTCATAATTCTACGGCTGTCCTCGCAACGCAAAATTCTACTATGACGCGGAAAATTTGAATCTCAATACAAACGCGGCTTTTCAGTGGCCCGTGATCAGCTAGCAGACGGTAGCTCACTGCCTGAACACTTATTTTTTGTAATTCGTTTTCGTCAAGCATTGAACACAGGTACAAAAGCATAGAGGTACCACAAATCCGACAGGGAAATTCCGCTATTTGAAAATCAATTATTCGTGAATAGCGGGGCAAACAAGTAACGCATTTTCGTCGGGTCTTCAAGCCTCTTTAATAGAATAAGTGATGGATAACTAGATTGTCGTATTTCATCCCTTTTAGGTTAAACCTTAACAGTTCACCAAAAGAAGAGTGAAGAAAGGTTACAGTTACGTTGCGACTAGAACCAAGAATTTGTGAACCTCTCAACAAGTTTTCACTAGTACACGCAAGCGCAACAGAGATGCGGTTATCTCGCTTCGACTTATTGCGATTACCCAGGTTGAAGACCGTCACGAAGATTGGTAATAATAATAAATTCTAATATAAGTAATGTATTTAAAGTTTAAGGGCCAGATGCATGGGGGCCGGAACATGAATCTTCTTTATAGCACCTGACAGAACACTACACTACATAATTAAAACCAAACAGCTGTTACTTTATTACTACTTACTACAAATCTACATACTGTACAAGTTACTCCTGGATAACTACTTTTCAAGATGTCAGGAAACAGTATGTCCTGCCCCCCCCCCTTTCCAGCAAGAATACCTTCATTGTCTACACCTTGACATATCTACTTTCATAAACTGTGTACTATTAATTTACTATTTCTAAATAATCAATTCGATGCTTCTTTGAGACTGGTCGCATTACCCCTGAGAATGGGTCAAATTACATTTTGTGATACTGATTTGATGTCTCATTAAGTGACTTGAAATTACCCTAGTCGCGTTTTTGCAGATATTAAGGTATCTGATACCACGGTTGCTTTTCAAAATTGTCGAAATTGCCCTTTTCAAAGTCACCAAAAAAGAAAAATTGATATCCAGTCACGTCACTGAGTACTTCTCTCCCACCAACTTGACAAGATCCAAGCTGACTGCAAATCATATTTGACGGTGCAAAACGGATAAGTTTAAATTTTTATTAGAGCTATATTTCGGCCCTTCTTGGGAAGGGTCCTCTTCAGGCTCAAGTCGCACAATCTGGAAAATGAGGCTCCTAGGCTCTATTGTTGATGATGATTAAACTGAGATGAATTTTTCGGATACCACGGTCGGACCGTGGTATCTGAATAGGGAAAACTGTATATCCCTGTAGTTTTAAACATTGATAAAGTGTTTACGTTTCCTATGTATTTTGTCTTTTCCTTGTTTTGATGCGATGGCGCTCGTTGACTCTTTATCCATCAAATATCTATTTATCGATCTATCAGATACCACGGTCGGACCGTGGTATCTGAACAAGGAAAGTTGTATATCCTTGAAGTTTTAAGTATAGGTAGTGTTCAGGTGTCCTATGTATTTTTTCTTTTCGTTGTTTTTGATGCGACCTTGTTGGCTTTTGATGCATTAAATATCTATCTATCATTTATCAGATACCATGGTAGTTGGACAGATAGCCCGATAACTGCAAAAACACTTTTTGACCATGGTATCAGATACCTGCGAAAACGACTTCAGACCGTGGTATCAGATACCATGGTATCTGCAAAACACATCTTCTAAAAGCCTAAGCTTCAAAGTCCATTCAAGAGGCCTCCTGCTTCAAACACAGACCAAGATCTACGAGGCGGTGTGTTAAATATATACTCTTGCTGTATATCTACTTCAAGATCTTAATGATGAGGCGCGAACTATCAATTTGCTACTTCTAAATACTCTGAAGAAAGGACCTTCGAGGCATACGCTCGACATAATTCAGATAATTGAGATTTCTTCTCTACCTACCATGGCGCACGCGGAACCGCTACCTGATCGGCCGTTTATTAATTTCTGACCCATTGTTGACGTTTGGAGGGGGAAGTTGAGTATTGATGAGTGAGAGAGATTGGATTTCTTTTTTTTTTCTTTTTTCTTTTTTTCCTTTTATAGGTAAGTAGTTATGTGGACTTTCGCGCGAACGCAAACCCTCGTAGGTTTTTTCTCCAGCGCGAAAGTGTTGTTTTTTATTTATTTTGTGAATGTTGAAAAATAATAATAAACTTGAACTAAAAAAACTTGTTTGAAGCCCTCTCCTCTAATTTGTGTTCTCGAATTGAAAACTTACCTGTCCACGATCCCATCAATGTGATTCTAAATTAGTGAACACTAATGGAAAATAATTTTGAGTGTTTTGCGATTATTTTATATTTCTTTGTCTTTTTCTGCTGCACTTACGCCCTTGGGCAGTGCGTCGTAAGTCCTTCATTAATTCATTCAATATGCTCCTTCTAGGAGACTGGTCGTATTTCCGCCTTGGAATGGATCAAATAGATTTGCAAAAGTAAGTCTTAAAAACAGAAGGATAGATTTGATTTTAAAAAGAAAAAGCATTTTCTTAGTAAAATACCCATTTTTGCAGAACACACACCTCCCCACTAGGACAAAAAATCGAAAATTTCCAAACGTTATCAAATTAGTGAACCCAGTAAGAGTAATGGAGAAACAGACTGAAAATATAAACAAGAGTTTCAACACAAAAAATCAACGAAGATGATTTTTTAAGTTTTAAGTTAAGTTTTACATTTTAACTTAGTTTTAACCGTAAATCTGTATGATATTTATTGCAAAAAGCCAACTGGCCATAAGAACTACCACAAAAAAAAAATCACGTACAAGAAAACACAAAATAAGAAAAAACAAAAAAGAGAAAATCCTAGACATAACTTAATAACACTAACACTAGATCCTCCAGATGCTTCGCTGCCAACCGGACGAACACCGCCAAATTTATCATCACTGCGAAACACTTATCTCCAATCAGGTCTACTAACTCTTCCTCCCTTAAAGCACTCCTCCCAAACATTTCTTCCCTTAATCCCCCCAACTCGCCACATTCGCACATAAATATAAAAGACTGTCATCAATTTCACCAAAAGTATGGCAAAAGTATGGGCCAACACGTACCCTGCAATGTTTTTCACTAAATGTTTCCTTTTTTCCCCAAGTGGCAGTGCTTTCCCCCTTAAACAAACTAGTGCCTCTCAACTTTTCCCATCCAACGCCGCCCAAAAATATGGTTTCTCCCCCCACCCCTCTTTAGCGTTTGCATATTTTCAATGAACTGTTTTTCTAGGTATTCACTCAGCCCGAGGTGACTACGAAGCCTATTTGATGGGGCTTGACGTGTGTAAGCTGAGATTTGTTCCACCGATAATTCGGCCCTTCTTGATAAGATTCCTCTTCAGGCTGCAGCTAAAAGACTGAACCTGCATTCTGCCAAGAAGGGCCGAAATATTGCTTGAATAAATCTTAGCTGACTTATTGTTTTGAGCCATCAGCTACAACTGTACAAATTAAGTTTATACTATTTCGTGCCTAGATCTCCAGCAACACCTTCAATAGGTAAAAACACCACACTGTCAGAAGTTACATAACGACAACAGAAGGATGCGCGGTTTCAATAGATAACACTTTGGGATGTTATCTGTTCTGTTTCTTTCGTTCCCGTTAGTATGTTTACCAATTGAAGGTGTTGTTGGAGATCTAGGCACGAAATAGTGTAAACTTAACTGGTCATAACACTTTATTTCTAAGTGAAAAGGTGTTATTCTTGAAAGTGGTATACGCTATCTGTTATGAAACTTCTGACAGTGTGCTTCTTTTCTGTATATGTGCGGATCGACTAAGATGAGGCACGGGAGTCAAGGCACGGGAGGGCACGTCATGGCACAGGAGGCACGAGTAATAAAAAGAGACTTTACAATGTCAGAAGTTTCATAACAGATAATACGAGGATGCGCGGTTTGAACAGATAATGCGTAACGAATAACACTTCGGATGTTATCTGTTGTGTTTATTCGTTATGCATGAAATGTTATACATAACAAGCTTTGTTAGGAAGAGCCAAAAAAGCATCTACTGACTTATTCCTTATCGCCATGATGTCGGAAAATTCAACAGATACTTTTTGGCGGTTTTTGTCTGTTGAAACCGCGCATCCTCGTGTTATCTGTTATGAAACTTCTGACAGTATAGTAATGGTGGAAGTAGACAAGCAAGTGAGAGTTCGGAACTCCAGAGGCTAAAAGAACGCACGCTAGAACATTGATCCTACCTCTCCCTCTGAAGCCTGAAAGAACCGTTTTAGTTTTGGTGCCTCATTGTAGTACTCGTGCCTCGTACACTATGTCGTGGCGTAACGTGCCTCTTTTTACCCATGGTTCACACTGCTGCGATTTCGCGCAAAATTCTGCGTCATGCGACATACGACACAAATCCTGCGAAAAGCAATGCAGAACTTTGGGTTTTTCTCGCAGTGTCGGATGCGTTGAAATATTTCAACTGTCCGACATAACGCATGTTATTTTTGAGGGAAAGAAAAGAAAAAAAAAACAAAGACTAGTTAACTTTCAAGACTAAAAATTGCTCTACCTTGGTCTAACTGTAATCCTAGCATGGATGAATGCAAAATATCTTCTGAATAAACTTGTATTAACCTGTTTTGAACAAGATGACATATGGGGTTTGACTGAAAATTTCCTAATGATGGGTGGTATTCAGATGGTTAATCTCCCAGCATCTTCAGACTCTGTTTCTCCAAGGGTTTCTTCGTCCTTTTGCAGAATAATCTCGTCGAAAAACTTCGTTTTCCATTTGCGTCTGCGTGGTAGTGGGAACGTCCATACGAATCTGTCGCACGTCAGAACATCAAAGAAAAAATCGTGTCGCACACCAAGCAGCAGTGTGAACCAAGGATCCCCTTCTTTAGCGAGTTTTTTTTGACGGATGAAAGTTAATACCATCTTATCATCATCTTCATCATCAATTTTATTTGTTTCTCGAGATTTGTAGTGATCCTCCAAGTCAGTTTCTCATCCCCTCCAGAACGCTTCTGCTCCGATCCTCGGAGCACAACAAGACAGGCAAGTGGGTGACTAGTAAAATATTCCAGCCAGTAACAGGTGACAATCCCTCAAATGCGGGGGAGTTGCGTCCATGGCAGAACATCACATAGTAAGAATGGTCAAGAAGTACCAAAAAGGGCACAGTTCGATCCTAAGCTGGTTGGAAGACAGTCACAGAACAGGAAAGGAGAAGTGAGGACCTCAGCAATAAAAAGGTAGGAATGATTTCTTTAAAGGAGACCGCCCAGTACTTATTGTTTAAACTTTAACTAAGGCTTAGATAGAACAATATAGTTACCCGTCACTTATTCACTTAAAGTTCCATGGGCACATCAAACTACCCCAATCCCACTCTGTAACAACCTAGGAACAATGCTTACCCCCTAGATCATCAGCTTTTTCAACAGTTTCCTCTCTGATCAAAGCGTAATTTTTGGGGCCAGAACATGCTCAGTTTACTAGCTTGGACAAAGATAAGAGTGATTTTTCTTATAATACTTAGTAGATCTTTATTTTATGCATAAATCAGCTTGTATAATTCAGATTCAATTGGTTATTTTTTTTTTAATGACTTTTGTAGCTATGTTATTTTTTATAAGCTTATTGCATATTCTGGTACATTTTATAAAGCAAGTTAATCAAGCATCACAGCACTATTCCACAAAGAAAAACTTTCAATAGGCACTTTAAGCCATGGAACTTCTGATGACACACTAGAACAATCAGGTAAACTGCATCTGCGGCTTGACTTTGGCGACATCTCAAATATATCCTTTTCTATCAAGCATTGCTGGGAGTTGATTTTCCTACCACGATATCCCAGCTCCCAAGATTTGGATCGCCGAAATGCCAGAGAGGTAAAGACAAGGGATAACAAGAAAACGGCTGATTTTCGTAGCGCCTTCTAAAGGAAATCGGAAATGTTTATTTGTGAAGCATTTAATACAATGTAAAGCATTAGAAGTGCCCATTGTGCTTTAAAGAAGCTTGAAAACCCAGCCAGAACGCGTTTGTTCGTTGCTCCGCTATTCACGAATAATCGATTTTCAAATAATGAAATTTCCTTGTCTGATTTCTATACTCTGTGCACTTGTATCTGTACTGTATGCTCGACGAAAACAATTTACGAAAAATAAGTGTTGACACACTGAGCTACCTTCCGTAAGCTGATCACTGGCCACTGAAACACCGCGTATGTTTTGAGATTCAATTTTTCTGTGTCATAGTAGAAATTTGCGCTACGAGGACGACCGTATAGAAAAAAAAAAAAATCCATTAACACAATAAAAAAATGCAGTGTAATGAGTTAAATGATACACAAAAATAAGTTGCCTCTTCAGTTAAACTTTAAGCTCAAACATTGAAAAATTTTTCTTACGAGAAAATATTTTGCATATTCTAGCATGTCTTCTTACCCCATAATCGACTATCACATTAGCTGTTTAAAAATATTTTGTTTGCCCCTTAATTTGAACCCCCACCCCTAAATGTAGGGCTACAGAGCCCATCTATGAGCTTGACCTTACCCTTGACTCAAAGAGTCCTCACACCAAGTTTCATCAAAATATCTCATTTCCTTCGAGAGTTATCGTGCTAACAGACGGACAGACGGACGGACGGACAGCTTTTACGATGTCATAGGTATCCCTCCACTTACGTTTTGGGATCCCAAAAAGGTAATGGGTTTTGCAGTAAAGTGGCATTGAACTGATCTTGAAGTTTCTTGAGTTTCCGCTCTTTTATGAACCACCTGTTTGATGGATTGCCTCTCGGTCTTTTTGGGGATTATCTCGTCTTGCGTCCTTCGCACTTTAACGCTGATATCCTATTTCTTACAGGGGATGACTCCCCAGTGGATGCTGATCCTCGTAGCACTTGTCACGGTTACTTCCAGCTCCCCTGTGGCATCCGAGGATGATCAGGACATTTCCTACGACTACCACGAGGACAACCCTCTCGACTATGCATTCGAAGTTACATACTATGCACCTACCTCTCTTGAATCCCAAGACGATGATACAGAGTCTGAAGAGCGTGTGAATGCTAACCAAGAAACTATGAGGAGTAAACGAAGGATGTCCATGAAGAGGGAGTTGATACCAAGAGGGAAACAGAGGCGAAAGGCGAAGCCATGCCTTCCATCTACCTCTGAGGTGTACAACTTATTAAAATTCCTGCACAAGTCCGGCAATGGCCATAAGCTACGGAGTTTTAAACTCTGCAATCAGATGTTACATCCAAACAATCTCAGTCCGCATATGAGATTTATGGGTTAAACGTTCGGTTTTCAATTAAAGATGTTCAAGGAATAAAATAGTATACTGCAACATTAGTTAATTTTGTGTTGAAATTAGGCTCATGTTGAAGACGAAGGTACGAATACTCTTCGCAACCATGAATACCCTCACCGAGAGTCTGGAGGCATAGAGCGTGTTCCACCCTTCTAACGATAGTAACCATTAGTTACTAATTCCGTTCCAACCTCACCAAAAGTTACCACGCTGGCCGTTCCAACCTTCTCGAAATAGTAACTAATCGTAACTATTTGTTTACCATGCTCGGGAACATAGTAAGCGTGGTAACTACGGATCTCTATATCGTGATTGGCTAGATTACAGCGTGGAGAGATATTTTGCGGAAAAAATGAAAAATGTGTTCCAGCCTCGACACCAAGAAGCCAAAATTCGTGGCGTCAAGCGTAGTAACTACGATTAGTAGGATGGAACACGCTCATGCAGTCTTGAGCTTCTCTTGGCAGTCGTTCCTGCGTAACAGCACTGTCATGTTTGGTGCGCCAAGACGGAGCAGTCACAAGTTTAGATTTTTAGCTACGAAGTATCCTTGCCAGTACAATTCGATCTATCGACAACTAAGATTTCAAGCTGACTACTATATTTAGTACCAAGCGTGATACGCAGTTAGCTTGGGCCAAACGAATACTAAATAGCACTACACTGTCAGAAGTTTTATAACAGATAACACAAGGATGCGCGGTTTCAACCGACAATGCGTAACAGGTAACACTTGGGAAGGCCCGTATCCAGGAATTTTTTTCAGGGGGGGGGGAGGGGTTGTGCCTTTCGGGGGGGGGAGTTATTGCCTGCTGGTCGGACAAAAAAGTACAAAAAACACACAGATCAGAGGGAAAAGCCTATACAAATCATTATTTGTGTACGTTTCGGGGGAAGGGGGGAGTCAACCCCCTAACCCCCCCCCCCCCCCCTGGATACGGCCTTGCACTTGGGATGTTATCTGTTGTGTTCGAAAACGTTACACATGACATGTTATGCATAACAAGCCTTGTTAGGAAGAGCCAAAAAGCATCTACTGACTTTATTCTTTATCGTCATGATGTCGGAAAACTCAGCAGATACTATTTAGCGGTTTTTCGGTTCTTCCTGATGTTAACGCTTATTACGCACAACATTTTGAAAAACAACAGATAACATCCGAAGTGCTATCTCTTACGCATTATCTGTTCAAACCGCGCATCCTTGTGTTATCGGCTATGAAACTTCTGACAGTATAGGTCTTTGCAGATAGATGGTTTCTGACATCCAAGTCCAAACAGTAACTGAGTATCAGGTCAATACCCGTGCGGTATCGTATCCAGATACCACGCTCCAATTTTCTAGTGAATAACCATGACATCTGGAAAACTTTTACCATCACCGAAACTAGAGCCTATGTTTTTTTTCGCGAAGTACGTTCCATAAAGTTTGTCGCCGCTCAGACGAGGATAAGTTTACGAGAATTTTTTGGTGCATCCTTGAAAGAAAAAGGTCTGTTTGTCATACCATATTATTAGCATTTATAAACCTTATAATAATAACAATAATAATAATAAGTGTATTTCAAAGCCCAGGGGCCATGTAAAAAAAAATTAGGATTCAGGATTTTTCAGGATTCAACAACTTTACTAAAAAAAAATTCATTCCGGCTTGACGACCGGTTACAAACAAAGCACGCACGTGCTTGAAAAACGCGCAACCAGTACACATTTACTACCATATTGTATAACTAATCAAACCTTCACAAAAATAAACAAAAAATTAATTAATTAATTTCTGGGTCAATCTGGGTCAAGGAGATGTTTCTTTAACCGATATTGAAATTGCGGTACACTTTCTGCTTCTCGAATTGAGACTGGAAAAGTATTCCAGACCACCGTTGATTTACAAAAAACAACAACAATATTTTCAGGTGGCTATGGAGCCTCACTACGAAGCTTAGTCAGGAGTGGCCCAAAGGGAGGGGGGGGGGGGTATTCACCTCCGCTGACTTTTGCCAAGTTGTATCAGTCGTTTATTTTTACCTCGCCGAGGTCCCGGGAATTCCTTTTAGTAAAAAAGAATCCGATTCGTTTTCAAAAAAATTGTAAATTTTGGCATTGCCTTGCTTCAGTCGTAACCCTGTCCCTGTCAAGGACAAGGCAAGTCATTTAATCCAGGTTTTGTAACCCCGTTAGGTCGGAAACTTGATTCGTGGCGGCAGCAATTGGCCTACCTATTTTACTCCCATGAGATTTGTATCTGTCTCACTTAGGACTTAGTTGTTAAAGTGAAGTCTGACTGGATAACATGAATAAAGCATGAATAAAAGCGAGAGACAAGGTTATGTGCATGGATTGTGGGTCAAACTTTGACTACAAGAGGAAAAGAAGGCATGTAATTTCTAAACATAATGGAAAAGCCACCAGAATTAAAATGGCAGAAGACCCGGGAAACAAGTGCACCCAGAACATTGGAAAAATGTCGATTACAAAGCGAGGTTGATGTGGGTACAACGCTTGAAAAGGACAAGGAAGGTTTCCCGAAATTCGTTTCCCAGGACAGGAGTGGTTCTGAAGACGCTGGGTAGCTCATTAAAGTCGGGAGGTAAATTTTAGACCTATGTGCTAGTGTTAAAGCACATCTGAAAAGCCTTCGCAAAATTCTACAGTCCATCATATGAAAATATCAGGACACTCCTACAACTCGAAAATGATCTCATTTATGTTAAGTTATCCTGAAAGCGAACATCTCGTTCTTCAATTGCTGGGCATATCATCTTCTGTCGCGTATTGAGACTCGGAAAACTTTTTTCATGGGCAATTTGGGCCCACTTGCCCATGAACGGGAGGGTGGGGGGGGGGGGGTGGTTCAACTCCACATATATATCTCCAACCCCTATGATCTGTGAGGGTACTTCCCCTCCTTAAGGATGACCTCTCACAAACACATAAGGTAACATCCATCTGGTTTACTAAATTATTGTACAACAAGCCTCCGTCTCTAAGATTTATTTTCCCTGTCTTTTCTGACAGACGTTGGCTGACAGCTCGAACCCAGCCAAATAAATCACGGGAAGTATCCTTAAAGATCCAAAAGCACAAAGGAATTTCATCGCCTTATCTCCAGTTACTGTCAAGTTATAAACATTAAAAAATGGGCAATCTGGGTCCAATTGCCCCTGAACCAAGTGGGGGTGGGGTTTGGGACCTGCAAAAGTAAAAAGAGACCCCAAAGCTCACAAACCTACCAAGTTTTCACTTGATACCTGTTGATTCCTGTCACGGGTAACGAACTTTACTCCTGGGCAATCTGTGCCCAGTTGCCCATGAACAGGGTGGGTGGGGGAAGTGCAACTTTAAAAGCAATTTTCCAGCTCTAGGATCTACATGTACAAGGAATTTCATCGTCCTATGTCCAGTTCTGGTAAAGTTATGAACATTATTCACTGGGCAATCTGGGCCCATTTGCCCCTGAACCGGGCTGGGGTGGTGGTGGCACCCCCAAAAGGTACAACTAGACCCCAATACCCACTAGTGTACCAAGTTTGAACTTGATACTTACACTGGTTCACGAGTTAAGAGCTCCACACATACGGTGAAAACCGGAAACCGAAAACTGAAAGCTGCTACAGCGCTAGCAATAGTGGATTGTTCCAAGGAACACTCCACTAAAAACCAACAAGAACAACAAAATTCTAAGAAATTTTTTTCTCATCTTGCACAAAACATTTCAAATTATTCGATATTATAAATACTATACCACATATAAACCATAGTAATCATCATCTCATAATTTTTCAGTTTCCTAATCCCCCATTTTAAATTTATTTTGAAATCTTGTTCTCGATCTCTTCTCCAACTGGTCAACCTTCCAAACTTTACGAAAAAAGTTAACAAAAGTTGAACTTCTTGCCTGCACCGGTTAACGGAGGAAATTTATGAACTTTGCGAACGACGTCTGTGCCGTCCTTAATACTCCCGCTTGTTTATAAACTTCATTTGTTTTACTACAGGTAAGAAACAGAAAACCGTGAGTTTCGGTTTTTTATTCTTGAGCAACTAGTTATCCGTCTATGATGATGTGCGAGGGATAAATATAAATTCGGATATTCGGTTGCACTTCCGGCAAAACGTCCTCAGCGAAAAAAACAAAACCAATTAAAAAGACCAATCATAAGATTTTTTCGCTGAGGACGGTTCGCCGGAACTGCAACAGAAACATCCGAATTTAGATTTATCCCTCGCACATCATCTTAGAAGGATAACTAGTTGATCAAGAAAAAAACCCGCAACTCAGGGTTTCTACTTCTTTCGTAATGAACGGTAAGCTACTAAAGGTTCATTCTTCTAGAAAGCCAGACGAGGACCGTTGACAGGAATGGCCAAAATACCGCTGGAACAAATACATGCTGACCATTTAGGGCGACTGACCAGGTTTCGGTCGCGGGGTTGCTCACTCCCAAATGCGATGCACACCGAGTGGCGCGTGCCTCGGTGTCAAGCCGGTGCTGTGCCGACCCGAGGTGTACATCGGTGGCGGAGAGAGAGCAACCCCTCGGATTCACCTTGGGCTGAAGGACGACATTTCCTTTTGCCACGACAAATCAAAGGCGTTCCCCTCTCTAAGTTTAACAAAGTCGCTGAAACTGGCCACAAAGTCGAAGCTTCTAAATAAACAGCGAGGGGCTCAAATTCCCCTCACCCCCTACAAGGAAATCGTTCAATTTCAAGATGGCATCCTGGGGAGTACCACTAATTTCAGGACCATAAAACAAAAGCATCGGTGTACGAAATTGTAACGCCCACGCATCAATGATAAAGTGTGATGGATAGTGGGGAAGGGGAGACAGGGAAGCGATTAGATAAGTCTGTGTCCATCTCGTCTCATAACGCTGTGACACTGAAACGCCAACTTATCTTTCGAACCTATATTTATACGTAGGATTATGAGCGTTCTATATGTTTGTACGATTACCTTCCGTTTTGCTGCTTTTCTTCTATTAAGAGTTGGGTCAATGCTAAAGAAACAGAGGAAAGAATATAATAATATGTAGATGAGAAATTCTAATTTATACGTAGGCTACTGTTGAACATTGTAACTGCATCTATGTATATAGCCAAGAAGCCAGCGAGGCACTGGATGTGTTTACATTTAGGAACTATTTTAGGGAAAATCAAACTTCAAAGTGATGACGTCAACTTCTCTAGAATTCCGCGAGGAATTCCGACTATATTTGGTCAAGACTTAAATCTGTCGGAATTCCATATAGGTAGCAGCGAATGGGAATCCAACCGTAAAAATAGAACTTAGAATTTTGGAATTAATTGCACAAAAAGCCTGAGGCCATGTCAAAAATGTTAACAAAAAAGTAAACACTTAAACGAAATAATAGAACTAAACTAAAGGAAATTCTCTCTGTGGGCTAAAGCTACCTTTAGGAACCTTATCAGCCTCTTCGAATCTTGAAAACACTTACTTCCAATAATGTTAATCCTCCGTACTTCATCATTTATTGTAATTACATTTCCAAAAACCTCAACAAGCAGGTCATCTAACTCACGGCATTCAGACATCAAATGTAACAAACTCTCTTCTCACTACCACATATCGGGCAAAAATGCCCGAAAATATGTAGCAAACGTAAATACGAAAATACGTAGAACACTCCCAGTCGTACGGGTATCTACGATTCCGACGGGAAAAGTTATACCTGAGACACTCTCCAACCGTCCACTTCGTGCAATAGACGCATGCTTGTTTGAACGTCACCTAACTTTAACCGGTCACAGAAGAAAACATCAAAACCCATAGTTCCGGTTTCAATCGGTTAATCATGCAAAAAGAAAGATTCAAGGATCATACTCGAAGACTAATCGGGGGAAATACAATAAAAAAGCCCTTCGTAAACTTTACAGCCGTTTTACTGACCATTCTATCTTATTTCTTTCTGGCCTCTCCTCAGTTTTAAAGAAAAAAGATCTCGACTCCCTTCGTTCTTGTTATTACTGATATGCATAATTCTTCCTATTCCTACCCACCTGGTACAAAAACAGACATCTGATTTCGCGTTACAAGCTTCCCGATATATCGCTGAAACTTCCGGCCCTAAGTAAAAAATTCTCCAAAATGTCCCACCTCAGCTTCCCCGCACATCACGGCTTGTCTTTTCTTCTATAGTAAACTTTAGTGTTTTTTCGTGTTTTGCGTTCTTTTTCATTGTTTGTACTCCGCTATTCTGTTTCTTCAGCGGGTTATAAAAATAAATAAGTAAATAATTTTGTTTTGTTTTGCAGTTATCTTGGTATCTGGCTAGTTACCGTGGTAACTGATCCTGATATTTGAAAAAGTCATCTCACTTTCATCATCACCTATAATGGAGCTTAGGATTTTGTCAAATTGGTGGAAAAGAAGTTTGACACTTAGAGCGTGTTCCACCCTTCTAACAATAGTTACTATTTCCGTTCCATCCTCACGAAAAGTTACTACGCTGACCGTTCCAGCCTTGTCGGAATAGTAACTAATAGTTACTATTTGCTTACTATGCTCGGGAGCTTAGTAAGCGTAGTAACTACGCATCTCTGTAACGTGATTGGTCGGATTCACCCTGGCGTGAAATCCTGCTGGAAAATAGAAAAATCGTTCCAGCCTTGACGGCAAAAAGCCAGAATTCGTGACGTCATGCGTAGTAACTACGGTAAGTAGGGTGGAACACGATCTTAGTGTGTGACTGGATATCAGTTTCTCTTTTGGGATGACTTCAAACAGCGTAATTTCGGCAATTGTCGTTTTTGCAGAGCAACCATAGTATCAGATACCACGGTAACTGCAAAAAGGAATAAATGCAGATCCAGTTATACTGTAACAGATACCATGGTATCAGCAAAAAAGCAAATAATATAATACAAACTAACTATTGCAACTTTTTTTTGTGCGAGAAGAAAGCTGAAACAGTTGGCTGTTAGCTGATATAGAGTTAGATATTCTTACAGCCGAAGCTGGCTGTGAATCAGATTTGACGGTGCAAAACGGATAAGACAGCTACATTTTATTAGAGCTATATTTCGGCCCTTCTTAGCAAGGGTCCTCTTCAGGCATTTTCCAGCTTCAGCGGCTTGAGTCTGAAGAGGATCCTTACCAATACGCTACATAATCTAGCTGACTTATCCGTTTTGTACCGTCAAATATGATTGTTATTTTTCCAAGGTTTCCAACAAGTACACCTCTACTAAAAGCAAATATCTAGAAATATTTAGGTCTAAGGTGGTGGGGGTAATGCATTATGGGTCTGAAGTATGGGGGTATGAGAAGATAGATAAGATAGAAGCAGTGCAGTTAGGTTATTTTAAGAGGTGGCTAGGAGTAAGTAAATCGACAAATAGTGTAGTTGTTAGGGGCGAGTTAGGGTTAACTTCCCTAAGAAATGTAAGACTAGTGAATATGGTTAGGTTTTGGGAAAGGATTGTTAGGATGACACGTGTTAGATTATTAAAATCTGCATATTTAGAAGCGTTGAAAGAAGAATCGCCTACTTCATGGCCGTATCTAGTAAAAAAAATACTGGATGATTGCGGAGTTGGAGAATTATGGAATGATGGATTAGGAAAGGAGGAAGGAGTGACTAAGGTTGTGAAAGAAATACTTAAGAGCCAGGAAGTACAGGTTTGGCATGCCCAGAAGGACCAGTCGGAATCTTTGGGGTTTTTTGCTGCGGTAAGAGAGACATGGGGTGAGAATATAATGTTTAAAGCGGGTCTTAGACGGGATGAGTTAAAAATAATTATTGAATTGTTGGCAGATTGTCTGCCAATTGGGGGTAGAAGACGTTATATTGGTCAGTGTAAGCAGAAGTTCGGTCCTTACTTTTGTCCGATGTGTGGGTGCGTGGATGAGAGTGTGATTCACATGCTTTGCGACTGTATGGAGCTGAGTGAATAGAGAAAAGAAGAGTATGGTGTGCCTGTATTTGACGAAGAGCGGGTAAAACGAATTTTTAAGGATGAGTGTTTTGCTGGTATAAAGAAAATGGGGCGATTTTTGAGGCTAGCGATGGAACACAGAAGTAGGTTTTTGGAATAAGTAAAACAAATTAAAAGGAAAAGAGTGTTATTATATATTAGTGTTTTTTGTATGACAAATTTTTGCCATGGCCCTCGGGCTGCTTATAGCAATAAACTATCTATCTATCTATCTATCTTTATTTATAGGTTCTTTCTTTAGGTAAATTCATTTAATCGTGATAACTATGGACTGAGACACAGGTCACAGGCACAGGCTGAGACACAGGGGATCGACTAAAACCAGGAAGGGAAGGGAACGCGAGAAAAGCAGGAAGGCGTACTAAAACCAGGAAGGGCATACTAAAACAAGGAAGTGGCATACTAAAACCAGGAAGGCTGTCGCCAGAATTCAGAATTGGAAAGCAGCACCGCTCCCTTCCTCTGTTTAGTATTCTTCGAGGGGTCGGCAACTTTTCAAACTCAAAGTTCAATTTGAAAAGTTGCCGACCCCTCAAATAATATTAAATAGAAGAAGGGAACGGTGCTGCGAATTCTGGCGACAGCATTCCTGGTTTTAGTATGCCCTTCCTCGTTTTAATATGCCCTTCCTGGTTTTAGAATGCATTCCTGCTTTTCTCGCGTTCCCTTCCCTTCCTGGTTTTAGTCGACCCCGAGACACAGGTCTTTGTTCTTTTGAAGTGTTTAGCCGTGTAGTTAGTTTTCTTTGTTTTGTATTCAGAAAGTGTGTTGAATCTGTAGTTAGTATTTGACTTGCATAATATTTTTGTACCATGGCCCGTTGGGCTTTCCATGTACAATACATACATACATACATACATTTCTCCTTATATTCGGTGTTTCAGTTACCTAATGCAATAGAGAAAGAGATCTGTTGATTGCATGTAGACTAAGCAACTTTGGAATCCTAGGGCATTCCACTGGTCATCACGAATCGGTTCTTAAATATTCCGGAGCCCCATAAGAAAGTAAACAGTCAGGTCAATATTTAAAAAAAGGCATTAGCTAATTGTAACGTAAGAGATGTAGCAAGCATTTTTTATTTTACTTGGGGATTAGGTACTGTTCGGCCAGTTGGATGAGAAACGGTATTCTATTCTAATCAGTTACTATCAAAGGAAAAGAAAAAAGAGCTGCGAATCTTAACTGCCAGCAGAGCCTTTGGCCATTTTGGTGACCTTCTTCAGCTTGGGAGGTTTTTCAAGCAGGCAATGGAGCATCAGGATCGTTTTTCTGAGTGAGGGTTCTCTCCTTTTGGTGTAAATATTGTGTTTTTATGGCACTTGCCTTCCGGCCAAGTGCCACATACCGATCACTTTTCCGTCGGTCTGTCGGTCGGTCGGTCGGTCGGTTAGTCCGGTGTTTGCGAGTTAGGGTACTTCCAGATATGCTAGGACGATGAAACTTGGCAGGCATATTAGGGACCCGACCAAACTAAGTTGGAAATAGTCACTTGCCCGATCCGACCATCGTGGGGGGAGGGAGGGGAGCCGGAATCCGGAATTTAGTGGCAAGCATAACTTTCGAAGGGGTTATCGGATCTTAATGAAAGTTGATATTTGAAGAGACGTCATGTCTCAGATGTTTCATTTCAAGTCCGGACCGAATCCGATGAATGTGGGAGGGGGGGCGCAGGGGGGGACCGGAAATCAAATGACAAGCTTAGAGTGGAGGGGTCGGGATGAAACTTGGTGAGAGGAACAAGCACAAGCCCTAGGTACATCATTGGCAGAAGCGGACGGGATTCGTGCACTGTGGTGGGAGCTGGAGGGGGTGGGGCGGAATTCCGGTGATACGGAGTTAAGTTACTTCTAGGTGGGCTGGGACAGTGAAACTTGGCAAGCGTACCAGGGACCAAATCAAAATAACTTGGAAATAGTCACTTCCCCGATCCGACCACCGTGGGGGGAGTGGAGGGAAGAGGAATCCGGAATCTAGAGGTACGTATAACTTTGGAACGGGTGATCAGATCTTAATGAAACTTGATATTTGGAAAGACCTCGTGTCTCGGATGTCCCATGTGAAGTCCGAACTGGATCCGATTATTGTGGGGGGGGGGGGTCAGAGGGGGAGCCGTAAATCTTGTGACGCGCTAAGAGTGGAGCGATTGGGATGAAACTTTGTGGGAAGAACAAGCACAAGCCCTAGATTCATCAGTGACAGAACTGGATCGGGTTCGAGCACTGTGGGGGGAGGAAGGGGGGTCCGGAATTCCGGTGATCAGCAGTTAAAGTACTTCCAGATGTGCTAGGACCATGAAACTTGAACATTAGAGACTTGGCATGATTAGAATATTTTTGCCTCATGGGTTTTGCTTACAACTGAATTTATTAAAGTACAAATGATACTTTTGATTAAAATATACATTTCATTCTCCCGATGAGCTCATCATCATTTTTGCTTCAAGAGTTTTGATTACAGATGAATTTCTAGCGCCCCTAAAGTGCGCATCATCACAGCCAAATGTATTACCAAACGATACGTTCTCGTGATTTCCAAGGACCCATTATCTCAAGGGTTTTGCTTAAAAATAATCACAACAAACCCACGAACTGAAGAATTCCTACTTTCATCCTCTGACCCAGCCATACAAGTGCCATATGAGCTTGCAGCTCTTGTTTAGTGTTATTATGAACGTGTCCGAAAGCTCCGAAACGAACGAAAATGCTGAATTAATGCTGAATTTCGCTTTTCGCATTTTTAGCATTTCGCTTTCGGACTCAATTTTTCGCTCAATTAATGCAGCATTAATTCAGCATAAAATTCATCGAAAAATTCAGCAAGAATGCTAAATTTTATGCTGAATTTTCAAGAAGAAACTGGGGAGTACGGCGATTCCCTCAGTGTTTTCGCGGCAAACATAACAAATTCAAAAAGACAACTGACAATTCGGAAACATTCCAACGCTCCCCGTGAATGCATCTTACAACCGTTGTAATAATAAGTTGTAACGTATCAATTGGGATGGTTTTCTAATGAAAATTAATGAATTCGCAATTAACTTCCTGGTACCAATGGTTATCACATAGAACCAGGAACATACTATGCAGTCAATAGTATAGCAAACCAGAAAAGTAGTGATAGACACTGCAACAGATTACTTCACTGCTTGAAGATTTGCGCGGCTGTCTTTTTCGCTTGTAAACTAAGCGGTTTTTGGTAGTCTAAAGCGTTGAGACCTATGAGGAAAGATAAGAAGGATGGATATCAGTAGCTGATCCTTTTGTCAGCTTATACAGCTAATTCTTTTTTCTTCTTCTTCTTCCTGACTTAAATTTTGGTATTCTAGAAGTGCCAGAGAAGAAGAAAAGGTGACAGCTTTCGGACAAAAAAAAAAGAAAATGCAGCAGTAATGCAGCATTTACAGCACCAGAAAGCTTTCGGACACGTTCTATGTGTTCATTTTGTTTTCCTGCTATGGCCACACAGGCTGTTATGGCCCACTGCTATGGCCACACAGGCCACACAAATCATTGTCCACACAGGACAATGATTTTTTCTTTTTGGAAATAAATTGTTTCATTCATTCATGCCAAAGTCCGACCCTTGGTTACATATTGTAGAATAATAATAGTAATAATAATAATTTATTGGAAAAAGCCTAATACGGCCACACAACAGATTCCTGAAGCGCCAACAACAATTTATAACACTAATAATGAAACACAAACTATTTTCTTCTTTTCATTGCATTCAAAACGAAAGAAACTACCTATATATATGCGCGCGCAGGAAGGGGGTCAGTTCTGTCTAGAACTAATAATCAGACAGAACCTCTGTCTTTGGTACCATGCAGCGACTACGAATACCACGACAAAACTGAGAGGACCTAGAGGTATTTACTGCTGCTTTTTACCCCTCTAATCTAATTCGGTCTTCGCCGATGCTCATCGAAGAGAAACAAAATGCAGGAGGCGTTCTTGAGCGCGTCCAAAGAACCGATCAGCTCTGTCTTTTACTTTTCCTCGAGGTAGTTTCACAGCGATATAACTAATTGTAGAGGTACCGAAACGTGATGTAGCGCGAAGCTACTAACCTCTGCTTGTTCAAACTTTAAAATGTACTGGGAAATACTCGACTCCACACAGTCTTAGTACAAAGATAGGGAGGCGGAGGTTCTATGTGATTACTTGTTCTTGGTTCTATCAGTTCTGTCCTTCTTTTAGTCGATCGGTTGGGAACGAGTTCTCCGGCAGGCTCGTGCCAAAAAGAACGAGGTTCAGGGAAGGAATCCTGTTCAATCAGGATTCACGGTCAGGTTCATTGTGTTGCGAGAGCAACACTTTCGTTTTGTCCTCTTTTTTTTTTTTTTCCTATGCCGCCGATTTCAATTTATGCCTGGTAACTAAACTGGAAGGGTCTAACCTGTGCGGTCTTTACGGAAAGTGTGGACCTTAGGCCGGATTGATGAATATGACATTACATTCGGAAAGCTAAGTAGACCTCTTGCCTGGGGCCAAAAAGGATGTATTTTGCGTTTCCTCGAGCCAGAGCCTACGGTGTGCGAAGTGAAGTGGGGTTATACAGCCCAGGTCAGAGAGGACAATCTGAAGTTGTGCGGCCAACCATTCGTTTCATCAAACCATGTTTCTGCTTTCGAGTGGAAAGCTCCGTTCTAGCACGCAAGCAGGCAGGCACCAGTTTCAAATTGAAGATGGACTAAAATCTAAAACTGTTAAATATATGCGGCAGTTACCCGGCCTCACAGCCAACATATCTTCTTTCAGTGATGAATAGAAAAATCTACAGAAACAAAAAAGTATTTTTTTCCCACGGATCCGAAAATGCTGCCATATTGTTTCTATCCATTTCTGTTCGCGATTTCAGCTGTGTTTATCATGCATTTTTTTGCACTTGGGTTTGCGGTAGAGAAATGGTATCAGATGAGCCTCATAAACTTTAAAAGTTCTCTCATTGCTAAATAAAGTAGAGCTTTTCCTTTGCTCCTTTTTAAGTGGGGACGTTAGAAAGTTGGCCTACGGCAAAAAAGTCAACTTTTGAACTAAAATAGGTAGAAATTTTTTTTGACGGCAATCAATAGCCATCGATGAGCTTGATCAAAGAATTTGTCATCCATTTGTTGGTACAAAAAATCCTTCATGAGATACAACAGTTTGAAAGTTTCAAGGGGTTGACAACTTCAGTAGTAAGGTACACAATGAAACCAAAAATAGGCAATACCCGTGAGACATATAGAGGACTTGCACGCAACAGTCAACTGTTAGCTCATAACCATCTTCGGCTATGAGGGGTCTGCAGCTTTTGCTAGTTGGTGTACCTGTTATTTGTTTCCGGTGTATTCGATGGTAAGAACAATTTGGTTCCCAATCGTAAGACATGCAAGGGACTTGTAAGTAATAATCGGCTGTTATGCTACAATCATCTTCAGCGATGAGGGGTTTGCAACTTTTTTCTAGCTGGTGTACCCATTATTTGTATCCGGTGAACTTGATGTCTATCACGGGAGAGGGTAAGTAAGAATCGGTTCAAGAGGGGCTAGAAATTTGTGAAAATTGGTGCACGCTGTATTTAATTTCTATAAATCTGACGGTAAGAAAGTTTGTATCGACGGTCTATCGCTATAATCTAGGATTAACTGTTTACGCAACGGGTACAAACGATCATGTAAAAACAACGAGGTAGTTTCGTAATAATTAATAGTGTCATCTATGGTATTTTAGTCCTGAAAAGTTACGCATAGCTTTATAATACCAACTAGATTATATAAGATACTGTTCCAAGTTTTCATCCGTTACGATGTCTACGACTGAAAAGGATAAAGTTCAACTGACAGCAAAGTCAATTTAGTTGCTTTTTCCGACATTCTTTTGTTGTTGTTTTTACAAAGCTGAAGAATAGCTCTTGATCATGAGATTATTCTTTTTAGAACATACTGTTTTAACAGCTTCGATAAGTTGACACTTCAGCATTTAACCGACAGCTGAGAAACAAAACCAAAGTGTTGCTCTCGCAACACTTTAGTCGGCGAAGCCGAACAAAGGTTGCCGCAACACTTCACGTTGCCTAGGCAACGTAGGTCTAGTTTAATTTCAAATAGTGAAAATATGTAATTTTACATTTCATTTCATTGGTCATACACAAATGTATACAGGAATGTATACAAGAAAAGGGACACCTAGCAAGTAACCTCCGCATTAAGAAAGACAAAAAAAAAGACGAGGCAACCAAGAAAATGTCAATACTCAATGTCTGTACTGTCAATACTCAACCGTCAATACTGGCATGTTCTAGAACAGTGGTTCCCAACCTTTTCCCTAATCACGAAAAGATTGCAAACCCGCAAAAACCCCATTTTTGTTAGACTAATTAGCAACCCGAATGGCAATGTCACTTGCAATGTCTTCGACTCTTCTTGAAACAGTGTAGTTTGATGTTTTGGAATCAGCATCATTTCATTGACTTTCACTAGGGCTTGTAATCAAAGCCGTCACGCACGGGCTCGGAACGCCTCTCCCCCAAAGTGGTCTTTCGTAGAAACCTTTTTTTTTTTTTTAACAGTCGGTAGAACTGACAATAACTTGTCCCCAAAAACCATTTTGGCTAGCGATGGCTCTGCTGGTAGTATTAGGCTTTCGGGGGATCGACTAAAACCAGGAAGGGAAAGCGAGAAAAGCAGGAAGGCATACTAAAACCAGGAAGGGCATACTAAAACGAGGAAGGCTGTGACCAATTCAAAATTGGAAAGCCGCGCCGCTCCCTTCCTCTGTTAGTATTCTTTGAGGGGTCGGCAACTTTTCAAATTCAAAGTTGTTTTAGTATCCCAGCATTGGTGTGCATTAAGTTCAGTGAGGCGTTGGGAACTATACAAATTGTAATTCACCTTTTCATTACTGTTCTGACAGTAGGCGACCAAAATCCTTCGATTCCAGCGAGGGGTCGGCAACTAAGATATTTCAAGTCCACCATTTCCTTCTTCGTTTAGTACCTTGAAAGTACTATTGTACTGACGTAGTTCACGCCTCTTGATTGTAACTCTGAAACTTCTGCACAAATACGCACTGGCCGACTTGCCCATTCTCAGAACCGCGAGTTACCGAGCGTGAGTCATAGCCGTGGGACTGAGTCCTGACCGGCTCACTTGGATTTACCGACGTCAAGAATACAGGAGTGCTGCGTGAAGCCGCCACCCTAAACTCCTATTTTTGGGAAATGACTCAGGGAAAAAGAGTAAAGGTTGAGATAAAATTCAGTGGAGTATCCTGAAAGGGAGCTTAGAACCTTCACTTTCTGCTGGTACCATAGTTTACTTGTAATTATTCAAGGCTAAGCTGGAGAACAAGAAAGAATATAGGCACCCAAGTGATCATGAAGTCGCCCACTTTGCTAAAAATAGTATTTTGCTACATAGTGAAGTTAGAGGCCAGCTGTTTGGTCAGAGAGGTTCCTTGACCTTTTGCAAATAACAAAATTTGCTGTTTTCTTGAAATTTGCATGATTTTTCTGGGGGTGGCAGCTTCATGATCCAAGGTGGCAGGATCATGTACCATGGCCAATTGGGGGGTGGGCGGTGCCATAGTAAGGGCAGCTTCATGCAACACTCCTGTACCATGAAGACAGTTTTTATTGATGACGGATGCAATATTGGCAAGTCTGCAGGTGGGCTAGTGCCTGGTTTTAGTGTATCGGTTAATTATGTATATAAGTAAGATTCTCCACGTTTAAGGAGAGCAGTCGAGCCTAAGACTAACAGTGTTGCTGTACAATTGGTAGTAATTGCCATATCGTTATTTGAGGATTATCTACGTATGGATTAACGTCTAATTGGAACCCACTGAGCTGTAAGTGCATTGGATAATAAAGTATATTGTAACCCTAGTTTGTTCAACTCTATAAGCCCTAGGAGACAGACCCCACGAGCCTCCCCACGCTACCGAATCGACAATACCGCGTCTCTCTTCCGTATTACACTAATACGAGGAAGAATATTTTAAATTATCCTTCTTTGCAACTTCGGCAACTAAAATCCTCCCGAGTCCAGCGAGGGGTCGGCAACTAAGATATGTTAAGTCCACCGTTTCCTTTCTCGTTTTGGTACTTTCAAGGTACTAAAACGAGGAAGGAAATGGTGGACTAGCTGCCGACCCCTCGTTTTCGGCAATAAAAAGGGAGTGAGGTGAGATTTTGAAGCTATAGACTAAACCGATTTTGGTACCTTCGCTTACCCCTTGCAAGGGTCTCGCGTACCCCTTCGGGTACGCGTCCCACCGATTGGGATTATTGGGAACCACTGTTCTAGAACACGTGATCATTCCAATAGATCGTTTCGATAAGTGTTCTTCCCAAAGTTTAAGTTGGAATCGACGTGATTTCCTAAATAAAGCTGCTTCAGAATAAAGCTGTGAAATTATTATCGGAATCTGTTGATTCTGATGAGGTCCCTGCTCATGAGCATTTTAAAAATAATAAATTTAATGTATGTATCCCAAATCCGCGACTATCAAGTTGCAATTTTCTCGTATAAATATCTGAATCAGCTGCTTACCCCTGCTTTCGGAAATCTTTTTACTTATAATAGAGATCGTCATTATCATAATACAAGAAATGCGGATAATTTAACTCATGAGTTTAGAAGCACAACTCGGGCATCTTTTGTAATTCGCTATTATGGTCCTCATGTTTGGCCGAGGCCCGAGTATGTGAAAAATGCGCCTAGTCTTCCTGCTTTCAAGTCACGGGCAAAGAACTTCCTTTTGTCTCGGGAATGAAACTGGTGAGAAATCCGATCCAGGTTGTCCATTCTATTCAAGGTATGGTTGTCCATTTTATTCAAGGTATTGTTCTCCGATTTTCTTTATTTGTTGCTGTATCATCTTCTTCTTGTCTTTTCATCTTTATCATTCATTAGTTGAATTTTTAGTGTATGAGTAGCTCGGTATGAATGTAAATAATTTTAAATGAATTACATCGCTTGCCCTTCCAAGCTTCATTGCCTTTCTTGGCAGGCGAAAGGCGAATAGTGTCTGTTTTTTTAATAAATGTATCTCTACTCTACTCTCTACTCTCAATCCATTCTGCGTTGATTCTGATTATGTTCCGCGGTGATATTCTTATGCAGATTTTTCGGAACCACCTGTAATAAGTGGTCAAGGTAAGGAAGCTTTAAACGTAAGTAAGTTTAGTGCACTCAAGTTTTACAGCAATAAAATGTCATCTGCCGAGCACTCAACTGCTTAAAAGCAATTCAACGCTATTTTATTGTTTTCTGGCCACGTGAGGTTGTGAATTCCGTTGATGCCTAGTAAGGTACTTTTAGATGTGCAAGGACGATCAACCTTTTAAGCGAATCAGGGACTAGACAATATTCACTTTAAAAAAAGTCGTTTCCCCGATCCGACAATGGTGGGGAGAGTGGTGTAGGAGGAATTCGGAATTTTGATATGTACCCAACTTTCAAACGTGTGATCGTATTCTGATCTTTATGGAACTTAATTTTTGGAAAGAACTCGTATTTCAAAAGTCTCGCTTCGAGACCATACCAGATCCGGTAACTTGCGGGGGGGGAGGTGGAGGGAGGAACCGGAAATCCGATGTGTAAAAACTCGCATTCTTTGGTCTGGGTGTGCTACAAGCTATTTTTGACGGCCCCAGTAAGTGCTGCTCTAAGTGCTTCAACAAGCTGAAAAATGTGATAACGAACTGAAGTGCCACAATGGGTGACGAACGTCTTGACTATCTGCTCGTCACTTCAACCGAAAAAGTTTTCTCTGGCGAGGTGGATCTGGACTAGCTGTGGGGATCGACTAAAAAGAGGCACGGCACGGCACGACATATAGTGTAGGAGGCACAAGTACTAAAAAGATGCACGAACACTAAAAGGGCCTTTTCAGGCTTAAGAGTCAAGGGCAAGAACAATGTTCTAACATGCCTTCTTTTAGGCTCTCGTGTTATGAACTCTCACTTAATTGTCTACTTCTACTACTTGCTAATATCTTTTTATTACTCGTGCCTTCCGCGCCATGCTGTGCCGTGCCGTGCCTCTTTTTAGTCGATCCCCCAGCTGTGTGGTACATGGAAGAATCTGAAGCAGCGTCGAGTACAGATTTGATCTCTGATGTTCTCTTTTACCTTTAATCTTGTTCTCTTTCTTCAAACTTGTATCTCCACGCAAAGGAAGGAAAATACTGTGGTACCCTGTTTGAAAGAGTTCAGTATGTAAATACTGATTGCCTACCAATTATGTTTTATTACGCCCCAGTATTTGAGTTAAATGATGCTGCAGTGAAACGGATTGAAAGAGAAGTTTGGAGATTCGTGTGAAGGGGTAAATTTGAAAAACTCGGCACGAAGATGACGACAGTGAAAAATGAGTAGGCGGCCTTGGAACCATGCATTTCTTCTTTCCTTTGGACAATCCTTGTATGTCTCCCTTTATCCAGGTGCAACGACGGTCAAAGTGTTTATCTCTTTAAACGGTTTGGAACAAGGAAGTACTTTAGTGGCTTTACATGTTAAGAGCAGGCGTTGTACAGATATTTATAATTTAGTAACTTCGGGGCCCTTAACTTGCAAAATGTTTTACGATTACAAAGCTCCCTTGAGGCTTGTTTTCCGAGTGAACTTTCTAAAAGCGAGACGAAAAGAATTTCCACAGGTAAGGTAACTTACCGTTTCAGGGATCACGTGAAGAAAGGACGATACATATGACTCAATGTACAGGATTCACAACTTTTCTTTTTGTACCAGATTCAGTTTGGTTACGGTTACAGTGATCTACTATCAATAATTTGGTTACACTGATCTAGGCCAGTGGTTCCCGGTGGTACGCTTACCCCAAGGGGTACGCGAAGGAACCAAAATTGATTTAGTCTGTAGCTTCAAAATCTCGCCTCACTTATTTTTGATTGCCGAAAGCCTAATATTACCAGCAGAGGCATCATCAACCAAAATGTATCTCAAGGGGCAGTTATTTTTACTGACCGACAGGTCATTCTTTCGACTGTTTTTTTTTTTTTTTTTAAATAACTGCTTTAATGAAAAATTACGGCGCTTCGTGCCAACTCATTTCTTTTTAATTGTCTGCATGGCAACCTTTGGGGGGGGGGGGTATTGTAAACAGGTGCGTGACTCCTCTGATTACAAGCCCTAGTGAAAGTCAGTGAAATAATGTTGATTCAAAAACAGCTAGTCTACTGTCGTAAAATCTGTTCCTGTGTCAAACAATATTCTTTCAAGAAGAATCGAAGACATCGCAAGTGATATTGTCATTCAGGTTACGAATTAAGCTAACAAAAAGTTTACGATGGAGCTTGGACGGAAAACATCAAAACCAAACACAGAAACAGGCTGACTGTATAAAGTATGCCGCTATTGACGTTGAGCCGAGATTTGACGAAAAAAAACAGCCTCTAGTGATTGCCTCATTTATTTTGTATTTACTTTTACAAAGGTACGCCTTATCAGTTATGATAATAACTATCGTAATTTTTACGTTCTGAAAAAGGGGGTACGCAATCTTTTTAACCTTTATTAGGGGTACGCGGTACGGAAAAGGTTGGGAACCACATCATGGATTTTGTCCCTGGTTATAGTGCGAACACAAGATGAGGATAGGGAGCTCCGGACATAAACTCCTGCCCGGATTTTCGGTACCATCATCACTTCGATATGGAAGGTTGAATATTCTCAACTTGATGATGAAAGTGCAGGAAAACCGGCCGGGATATTCTGATCGCGTGTTCGCACTTTTAATCTTGGAGGCATGCATGGAAGTAGTACCGTAAAGTGTCATAGGGAGAGTCCAAATGACGCGCGAGCTCCTCGCCCGACATCTTGCAATCAACCATCAACCTATCTATTAGGTAATGGGTATAGTCAATCAACGGTTCAAAGGCGAGGAATCGATTTTTTTTTCTTCAATAAATCATTAAACACTATTTTTGGTACACGTTCTGACTTTTTTTTAACATCTTAAAAAATTATTTTCTTTGAAACTGCCATTTGGGGGAGAGGGGGGGGGAGGAATCGCACATGACTTCTACAAAGTGCGAACAGTTACCTCACGACAAGCTACTGCTGCTAACGTGTGACATAATAGTTCTGATGCAAAGTGGTTAGAAGTGTTTTTACCTTTACGATCATGTAACTTTTTTTTCTTTTTTTTTTAATAAAGTTTGTGGTATTTGAACGATCGATGACAACGGTTTTCCTAAAAAAATTGATGGTCTGCCAGCGAAAACCAGGATCAGACATTTTCAAAAGCTGGTGATTGTCTTCTCTTCTGGAGGTCTCTTCTTTTTTTCTTTTTCTTTTTTGTTCATATAACTGTTTGATGGCACTAAACCGACAAGTCAGCTAAGAGTTACTGTAGCAATATTTCGGCCCTTCTTGACAAGGGGGTATCGTCAGGCTGAAGCGAAAATGTATTTTTGGTTTAAATGCAGATTCGTCTCTTCTAGCTTGTAAAGAAGGACTGGAATATCGCTACAGGCAACCTAAGCTGACTTGAGTGCTTGGATTAAAACGAAGGGTTCTGTTCTACGTCACGTCCTAGGGCTGTTATTTAAAGTTTAACCGAATAGGACTGAGATGTGACGGTCTGATTATGCATCACTTATTCACTTAAATAAGCTTGAATGCTTTACTTCGTTTCTCCGCCATTCAGATAAGCGAATCCCAAGAATCCCCCAGGCCAAAGGTCGTGGTTTCAAATCCCACCAGAGAAGCACTTTTGTCTTTCAGTGCACTACTTATAATGACCAGAGACATACATCGTCGAAACATTTCGGCTAACTATTCCATTGAACACCAGACAACCTTTACGGTTGATATTTGTATCATATTCAAAGAATCACAGTACAAATGCAATTATAACCTAAAGTCTACTTTAACTAAGATAAACTAAACGCTGCTTCATTTCTTTTTACATACCGTAGTAGTTGAAGAATTGCATTTGGTGTGACCCCTGGGATACGGCTCGCGGCAGCAATCTAAAATAATTATTTTTTAATTTTTGATAATCAGCATAGCAATAGTAATAGTACAATATATAATAGACCCGATGAAAAATTTATCTCCAAATAGTAGTATAAAGCTGTACGAAAAAGTAGCGTGCAGTCAATCAATCAATCAATAATTTTATTAACTCATATAACTCATATATATACGGTCAATTGTTTCAGATAAAGTTTTATAAGTGTAAGAGATCATTATCTAAGTGTTAATTTTTGTAATGCTCGGTAGTTGAATTATCTTGTCAAAGTATCTTTAAGTTAAAAGAAATCCTGTTCAGCAATTTGTCAATAAAATTATGAATATCCCTGAAAGTAAAGACTATGTTGAGACTCTTGGTTTCTTCTCGTTATTATTATTATTATTTCTCTTTTTGGACTTATAAGGCCTGGGGTCAAACATGCTATCTATCTGCTTCTGACGGTAACTAATTAATTATCACGTTCTTTTATTCTTATTAGCTTACTTCTAAGTTGAAGCTTACTAATTCCCCATCACCCTTCTAATTGGCTGACAGGCGTCTTATAGGCCACAGCCACAAAGGGATCAGTAACGCCGTAGAGTTGTGAACTGATGCTATTACATGCTTCTATGTCAAGGCTACCGTTTTACTACGTTTTACTACATGCTATTATTAGCAAGACGTGATGCTACTATAGCAAGACAGGATGCTACTGGATACTACTGCTTAAGATTGGCCCAGCACATTAAATGATAGTATTCTTTACTATTACATATCAATATATGCAACTTTTTCGTACAACTATTATACAACTATACAGGCTACAAATTTTCATCGGGTAGTACAGTATAGTGTTGGGCGATATTCGATATTGATATATCGGACCAAATATCGATATCGAATATCGAAAAGTAAATATCGATATCGAAAACGATATTTTTTCACTCATAAGTATTGTAATCAATCCAACATAACTTGCATTTACATATCCGAAATTGGAGCAGTATGTTTTCCGTAATTCAGTTCTTATTTATCCGGAGTTTGAGATGATGCAAGATGCTATTTAACGACAATTTCGTTAGTAAATTTAGGCGAAACGAGACATATCCTATAGAGAAACATACTGAAGAAATATCGATATCGATATAGCGATTATCGAATATCGAAAGTGAAAATATCGATATATCGATATATCGAAAAATCCAAATATCGCCCAACACTAGTACAGTAATATAAATAGTACAATTGCAGCAGGCATTCGCATTAGATTCATTTATTTCACGCAAAATATCGCCAGACTCCGCGCTGTCTACGGTCCGCGTCCGCGGTCTATCGCCTTTTTTCCAAAAGCTGACAGGCGACACTTTTTCAGAGTTACTGTCCCATTTCCTTTCCGCACTTATACCCTCCATGTCTGGTAAAAACTTCAGCCAAACCGAAGCAAAAACAGGAAAGATTCTCAAAGGCATCAATCCATTTCGTGGCTGAAAGTGTTTTCGTCATTCCTGTTAAATTTTAAATATGTCGCTTTTCACCTTTGCAAAATAAAACCGTCAATATTTCAAATGTTCGTTACGGTCTCCTGAGTGTGCAAACTTTCCGGAATTTTTGGTATTCTGAGACAAAAAGATTTAAAATGTACCAGAACTTATTATTTCAAATATTGTACATTTCTCTTGTACCTTCCTCGACGCTATAGGAATTCCCGTATAACTCAACTTTTTGCCCTCTGATCCTTGTGCAAAGTTATCTTCAACTGCCCAGGACCTTCACGTTTCTGCCCTTGACATTTTCTCCGCATTCCACCTAGGATTTTTTCCAAGATTTTTCATCTTGTGCATTTACTACGTTATTGAAAGTTCAGTGTATTTTTTCCTTTTCTTTGTCTGTACTGCGCTATTTCCCACCTCTTAAGTGCGTAAACAAATTTCATCATCCTCATCAGCTTGCCTCCGACGAACTTTGTAGAAAGATTTTGAATCTAATTTGTGTCTACGACTTAAAGGCCTTTTTTCCTTCACTATGTTGGTTAATTAGCTTACTCGACCTATTATATTTTCCTATTTCTTCTGTTCTTTATTACTGCATCGACAAGGATCCGGTGTTGGAATGGTCCTCTTCCAGCTCGTTTCCTATACAGACTGAAGATGACCCTTGCCAACAGGGGCCGAGGTCCTATTTGAAGTCCAGACCGGATTCGGTAGCTACGGGGGAGTTGGGGGGGGGGGGATCTCGAGAAACGGTTAGATTGAAGGGGTAGGACTGAAACTTGCTGGGAAGAAGTAGCATCGGCCCCAGATAAATCTATCGCTGAAGAATATCTTAACTGATTTATCCGTTTTGATTAATTTTTCACATATCTGTTCTTGCCTACCCGATCAACAAGACCAAAGGTTCCGATGGGATCCCAAAAATTCAATATTTAATCCAGACAATTGGGTCTGGTCTTCGCCAGATCCAGTCTTCGACAGACTCCTTGGACATTTTTACTATTAAAATTCAGAAACAGATTACCGCCAAAAAGCTAATCATCTGAGAAAACCAAACTTCTTGCCTTACTTCTGCCAATTTCCCGGTTTCGGCCAAATTCCGGAACTACCTGTCCCGCAAAAAAAGAAAGCTAAAAACGAACTCAGTGTATCTTCTTTCCCCTATATCGAACATCTATCAACTTAAAATTAAAATTTAACTTAAAACAAATTTTCCAGTTCCAGCCAAATTCCGTGCGAACTATATGTTCGGGTAAAACATGATTGTCATACACGGATTCAGCGTCTCTTCTTACCCCTAAATCGGATATCTAATCAACTACAAATACTTTTAACAATTTTCCGGTTTTGGCCGTATTCCGGGCGAACTAACTGCCCGGCGAGATAATGGTTTTCACCATCGTTTTCAGCATGTCTTCTTACGCCTACACCGTAACATCTAATTAACTTCAAATGAAACTTTTACTTTCAACAGACTTTCCGGTTTTGGCCGGATTCCGGGCTAACTACTTCTCCGGCGAAAAAATGATTTTCCCCATCGTGTTCAACATGTCTTCATACCCCTAAATCAAACATCTAATCAACTTCAAATAAAACTTTTACTTTTAACAAACTTTCCGGTGTCAGCCGGATTCCGGGCGAACTACTTGTCCGGGTAGAAAATTGTTTTCACAGAAGTGTTCAGCATGTTTTCTTACCCCTAAATTGATACTGTTACTTGAAACAAACTTTCCGGTTTTGGCCGGAATCCGGGCGAACTACGTATCCGGCAAGAAAATGGTTTTCACCGTCGAGTTCAGCATGTTTTCCTAACCCCAAATCAAACATCTAATCAACTTCAAACTTTTAACAGACTTTCCGGGTTTGGCCGGATTCCGGTCGAACTACTTGTCCGATGACAAAATGGTTTTCACCATAGTGTTCAGCATGTCGTCTTACCCCATAATCGACTATCACATTATCTGTTTGTAAATATTTCATTTGCCCCTTAATTTAAACCCCCTCCCCCAATGTAGGGCCGAAGAGCCCATCTACGAACTTGACCTTACTCTTGACCCAAAGAATCCTCACACCAAGTTTCATCAAAATATCTCATTCCTTCGAGATTTATAGTGCGCACAGACGGACGGACGGACGGACAACTTTTGCGATGTCATAGGTATCCCTCCACTTACGTTTTGGGATCCCGATAACAACAAAAATACTACAACAAACCAAATTGTTGCTCTCGCAAAATAATATTTTACTACAGAAACTGCAAACTCGTGACAGCACCGATGCCGTACAACCTTTAATAGATTCCGAGCGGCTGAATCGCGGTACGCCTCAGAGTCGTTGACCCCTCATCGACAAAAAGTGAACTTATTCTACCTGAGGCACTTTCCGATCTCTCCATGAACAAAGCTACCACCCACGCTCATCTGAAAATCTTTGCTACTTCAGATGAAACTACTGACGTAAGAAGACAGCTAAGGCTTTCCACTCGCAGTGCTTAACAACGTTCAAGGTTGCTCTTACAATCATTTCAAAGCCTTTCTTTTAAATGAACCATCCCCGAAATGCTTCTTTCTTGTTTAGTTGTTTGGAAAGCTACAACCGAAGTATCACTTTCTCTTAAAAGGCTGATCTGCTCTTAAGAACAAGAGGTTGGGGGGGGGGGGGGGAGGGCGGCTATGAGTCGGTGACACGGACAGAATTTGGTGTTCTCATTTCTTGTAAAAGGAAACGAAAAAAGACCGGGGGAAAAACTAAATGAGAATTCTTCGGGGTCACATACACCCAGAGGCGTTACTATTATATATTATACTATTATTATTAGTATTATTACTATTATATATTTACCGACTGGCTGGTCATTTTTACCGACTGTTTTTGCAGAAAAAACGAAGATTACTGAGGAACAAGACCAAAGGTTTCGATGGGATCCCAAAAATGCAGTATCTGATCCAGACAACTGGGTCTTGTCTTAGCTAGATCCAGTCATCGCCAGACTCCTTGAACATTTTTACAATTAAAATTCAGAAACAGATTAAGGCCAAATAGCTAGTCATCTGAGAAAACCAAGTTCAGATATGGATTCAGCATGTTTGTTTACCCCTATAAGTCATGTCTGTTTTGACGAAAAGTTCCTGCCACTTCTGCCAATTTCCTGGTTTCGGCCAAACTCCAGAACTACTTGTCCGGCGAAAAAAGAAAGCTCAAAAACGAACTCAGGGTATCTTCTTTCCCCAATAATAAACATCTAATCAACTTCAAATAAAAATTTAACTTATAACAAATTTTCGGACTCCAGCCGGATTCCGGTCGAAATAAATTTCCGGGTAAAATATGAATGTCAAACACGGATTCAGTATCTCTTCATACCCTAAAATCGGTTATCTAATCAACTAGACATAAAACTTAAGCTTCTAACAATTTTCCGATTTTGGCCGGATTCGGGGGGAACTACATGTCCAGGTAGAAAATTTGTTCACATAAGTGTTCACATAAATCGAACATCTAATCAACTCCAAATAAAACTTTTAATTTTAACAAACTTTCCGGTTTGGGCCGGATTCCGGGCGAACTACTTGTCCGTCGAGAAAATGGTTTTCACCATCGTCTTCAGCATGTCTCCCTGCCCCTAAATCGAGCATTTAATCAACTTCAAATAAAACTTTTACTTTTAACAAACTTTCCGGTTTTGGCCGGATTCCGGGCGAACTACTTGTCCGATGACAAAATGGTTTTCACCATCGTGTTCGGCATGTCTTCTTACCTCATTTGTGTGTGCCCCTTAATTTAAACCCCCTCCCCCACCCCTAAATGTAGGGCTACAAAGCCCATCTACGAACATGACTGGTCCCACGACCCAACGAATCGTCACACCAAGTTTCATGAAAATATCTCATTCCCTTCGAGAGTTATCGTGCTTACAGACGGACGGACGGACAACTTGTGCGATGTGATAGGTATCCCTCCACTTACGTTTCGGTTGATTTTAAGAAAAACAACCATTTTTAAGAAAAAATTGACTATTCTCACGAGAAACCGATTGTTTTTATAAAATCAACTGTTTCCAAGAAAAAAATCGACGGTTTCACGAAAAATCGAGGCGATTCACCCCGACTCGGTTATTTTTTACCGACTGGCCGACAACATTCGGGAGGGGGGGCGCCACTAGTCGTGACGCCTCTGCAGACACCTATATTAATATTACCATCAATCAAAATGTCTCTTGATCCAACAGCACAAGGTTAAAGCAGAAAAGAATGGGAGTAGAAACAAAATAAATAAAAGAACTACAATTAACAGAACATCGGAAAAATATTCAGCTTCTAAATTCCAGATTACTATTAGTATATTTGCGAAAATTTAGCAAAGCACTGTAAAAAGTTTCTACGAATAAGGAGCAGTATTTGCTACTGCACTGTAAAAACTTTCTCCGAGTAAGGATGCAGTATTTGCTACAGGGATTAATTTTAACTCTATTGGGATAAAATTAATCCGAATTAGGGATATTCTTATCTCAATAAAGACAAGATTAATACCAGTAGCAAATACTGCAAGATTCTTTTGTTTTTTACAGTGAGTAGAGGTAAGTTACTTTGAACCTCGCGTAATTCTGAACGGCCCCAACAAACACGACTAAATTCAAGCCTACCCAACCTTGTTATGTTTTTGAATCTTTTGTTCTTTTTAACTCAGTTGCTTTGCACCCTTTTCCCACCACCTTACGGCGTCCCAAGAGCTTTGTACTGTCTGGTCGACTGTTGAACTTTTCCAAACAGAAGAAAAAGAAGAATTTAGCCGGTTTTAAATTTCTTAATTTGCTCTTCTATTTGACCGTTAAAGCACCTGTCTTACCTACAATATTAATGCAACCTACTTCCATAATCAGTCCATATATTTCTAAACCCGGAGACCCCAATTTCGTACGGTACATTATAACTCCTCTAACAAAACCAGGCTGATTTTCTCACTAGCCGTGTTTTGCTACCTTCGATCTGTATCACGCTGTCAACTCTTGTCTGCGAGAAGTTTTAACCATCAGAAAAAACGGTTATGTAAATTGTTTCACGGTTTTCGCTACGAGTCAACGCCCAACGGGTCTCGGAAAAGGCTTTAAACAGCAAATCCGTAGGTAATATGTTCAAAGCACAGTCTAGTTTTAAAGTATACAAATATAGTAAATAGTGAGAGGGGTCCTTTAAGGACAGCCCAAAATTTAAAGAAACGTTCAAATAAGCATAGGCTACCTCCAACGCAGTATAACATCTGAGATTTGCATTGTGGGTCCGAAATAAATATTTGTGCATTCTTCATAAATTTAATATAAACTCGTACTGCAAAGTGATAATACTGAGGAGAGAGCCCGAAGACTCACTGCTACACATTCGTGCGAGGTCCCTCTGACCAGTTTCATCTAACAAGGTCTGTTACAAGTGGATGAAACGGGTTGATGTTGTGTGGTTGATTATTTATCTACTTGTCTTATGTTTTTATTTTCCATTTCGTCTTCTTTTTCACTAGCTTAACTTGACAGCCGTCTAGCGATGATTCCAGAATAGGATAACAGGAAAACCAGGTCCGGTCAGGGCGGCAAGCAACTGCTAACAAAACGAGATAGTATGAGGAGTGCTTTAAGGATTTTCTTGTCAGTACGTGACTCGACTTGACTTAGGTCTCCTGCCGGGCGTCACTCAGCGTAGAGAGTCGTGTCAGCCTCCTCCATCTGGTGCGACCAGCAGCGCAGGTGCGTCGTGGATGTCGGCATTTTCCGACTTCAAGTATTTGGAAAGCCGATCGGACCATCGATGTTTCGGTCTGCCGCGGGGTCGTTTCCAGCCGGCAACTGCGGGGTTGAAGTCCAGCACGATTTTCGCAGGTAGGTGTGATGGCATTCTAAGGAGGTGACCGTCCCCCCTCCTTTACTGCTTTAAGGCTTTAAGTGTCAGTAATGGTGGATGTAATTTCGATTGCTTCAGCTCAATTAAGTTTTTTTTTTTTATATTTTGATTCGTAGATTCACCTGATTAGTTTACGTAGAAAAAAGACTTACCGTCAGGGGCTTAGACGTCACCAGCTTCTCTTTTTCTTCATTTGAGAGATTCAAAGAGGGACTGAAAGAAAAAAAAAAATGGAGAATCACCTTAGAGTTTTGTAATGAATCACAAGTTTTCGGATACAAGCTTCACACATTTTAAAACGTTCATGAAAGAATGCGAGTTGTTGCGTTGTTGTTTCTGAACTATGTCAATACATTACTTTTTTTGGGAACGCCTATATGGTTGGTACTCGGGACTACAAATTGGTACTGCACTGAGCTTTGGGTTTCCTTGAAGTTTAACTGAAAAGGGCAGAGATAGGACCATCACTTATACACATGAAGAGGATTGACGGGTCGACTTACTACTCGCTTACAACGTCAAATAGTTTGTCATTTTTGTTTTTTTTCCCAAGAGGGGAAAATATAAATTTTTATTTTATTTATTGGTAGATAGCAGGTTATTTCATACAGGTCAGATAAATTAAGTTATATTATTTTTGTTAGATTTATAGTGTACGTAGAGTTTTGTAATGAATCACAAGTTTTCGGATACAAGCTTCACACATTTTAAAACGTTCATGAAAGAATGCGAGTTGTTTCGTTGTTGTTTCTGAATTATGTCAATACATTAGTTATTTTTTGGGAACGCCTATATGGTTGGTACTCGGGACTACAAATTGGTACTGCACTGAGCTTTGGGTTTCCTTGAAGTTTAACTGAAAAGGGCAGAGACAGGACCATCACTTATACACATGAAGAGGATTGACGGGTCGACTTACTACTCGCTTACTACGTCAAATAGTTTGTCATTTTTGTTTTTTTTCCCAAGAGGGGAAAATATAAATTTTTATTTTATTTATTGGTAGATAGCAGGTTATTTCATACAGGTCAGATAAATTAAGTTATATTATTTTTGTTAGATTTATAGGGTACGTAGTTGTTGTAATTATAGTAAAATTTTGAACAAGCACTGCATGTTCGAATTGTTTTTCTCCACAGTGCTTGTGTTATCTCTTTGTATTTTTGTGTAAAATTAAAAAAACTTGAACTTGAACTTGACTGAAATGCGTTACTTCGTTGCTCCGCAATTCACGAACAATCGATTTTCTCAAATAGTGGAAATTCCTGTAGAACTTGTGGTACCCGTATGCGCTTGTACCTATTGTTGTATGCTTGACAAAAACAATTTACGAAAAATAAGTGTTCACGCAGTGAGCTACCTTCAGCAAGATGATCAGTGGCCACTGAAAAGCCGCGTTTCGATTGAGATTTAATCTTTCTGCGTCATAGTAGAATTGTGCGTTGTGAGGACAGCCGTCGATATTCTGAACGTCATTCTAGAGGAAATAGTGGAAACTAAAAACAAATCCCTTTTCACAATCCAAATAATGCAGTTTATTCAGTTAACGATACAAAAATAAGTTGGCTTTTCAGTTAAGCTTTAATTAAAAATATTCATATACCTGTGGACACGAATAAGTCAAAACACGTAGCCGAGCGAAGCGAAGCCCTGTCACGGCTCATGACGTTTATTGAAAGCAGAACGTAACGCGTTTTATTTGGACGTGATATATTGCGTGGGTATAAGCTTCAAATCTTTCCGTAATCGTAAATTGCTTTCGAATTTTAATGTTCAAGATAGTATCAATACACTCCTTCGTTCGCATTCAAATCTATTTACCCTCCACACACATCCTGCCCTGTCAGCCCACGAAATTATTAGCCAGTTTTTCAGTCCTGAACCCTTTTAATTTGCTTGTCACTGTGTAAAAATCTGTAAGGTTTTTAAAGTATATGAAAATAATGTAGTCATGTTTATGTAGATTGTTTTGTTAGTTTTTAATGTTTATTTTACTCATACTCCGCTGTTATACAAAAAGCGGATAACAAATAAATAAATAAATGCAGGATCGGCTTACGGTCTCAAAAGCAGCCACAATACGTTGCGAAAACGGTTTTGCAAAAGCGTGATCCCTCCAGAGAAGATACATTCCACCCTCTTAAAAAGTTTACCATCGGCTGATTCATTACTGTATCCTATCAATTTCACCCAGAAACAACAGGCCGTCTCCCAAAGCTTTCCACACATTACCGGATCAAGTTCTAATGTGCTGGGATGAGACGTCATAATGACTGAGGGCTGGTGAGGGATGCTAGGGAATTGTTTCAGGGAAAGGCGCTAATATTACCTGTCCGTTTTACTTCTCCGGTACATCGCTCTGTAGATGTAATTACGTCACGCCCAGTATTATTTTTCCGAAAGGATAGAACGATGGGACTACCTGTCCTTATTGGGCTATGACTGGCAATTTGTATTTGCGAGGCACGAAGCATAAATTAGGACTGCTCCTAAGGGCTGGCAAATACAAAGCTTCGCAAATATTGATCCATTTATTAATTTTATATAATATAAATGACAAGAACCAATACAACTATTCCTTCTGCCCAAGCTGACTGCGAATAATGTTTGATAGTGTAAAACGGATACATCAGCTGAATTTTATTGGAGCTATATTTCTGCCCTTCTTGGCAAGGGTCCTCTTCAGGCTCAAAACAGCTAAAGTTGGAAAAATTAACTTGTGGGAAAAACACAAAAAGGAAAAAAAATTAGCGGTTTTGAGCCTGAAGAGAAACTTTGCCAAGAAGGGCCGAAATATAGCTCCAATAAAATTCAGCTGACGTATCCGTTTTGCACTATCAAATAAGAACAAATATTTCGATGGTATTCCAAATATTTACTATTTGATCCAGACAATTGGGTCTTGTAGATATCCGGTCTCCTCCAGGCTCCTTGAACACTTTTACCATTAAAATTTAGAAACAGACTGAGGCAAATGGCTAATCATCTGAGAAATTCAGTTTCAGACATGGACTCAGCATGTGTGTTTACCCCTATATGTCATATCTGCTTGTTTTGGCCGGATTCCGGGCAAACTACTTGTTCGGCAAAAAACTAAAGTTCAAAAGCGAATTCAGCAAGTCTTTTTACCCGTACATCAAACTTCTAATAAACTTTAGATAAAACTTAAACTTTTACCAAATTTTCCGTTTCTGGACGGATTCTGAGCGAACTATTTGTCCGGTGAGAGAATAATTTTCGTATTATATGAGTTCTACATGTCTCCTTACAACTACATCGAACCTCTAATCAACTTCAGATAAAAATAACAAATTTTACAGTTTCGGCAGGATTCCGAGGGAACTATATGTTCGGGTACAAAATGATTGAATATACGAACTCCGAATGTCCTTTACCGCTCGAATCGAACATCTAATCAACTTAACCCATATATATATCAATTTGTCAACTTTTACCCCTATATATCTTACGGTTGTGTGTTATAGGCTAGAAATTTTGTTAGTAATTTTAAGCGTGTACAGCAGGGGGGCACAAGTATGAAATCTACTGATATCTAGCCTAAAATCAGTCAACTTTCAAGAAAAGGACCCACCGACCCCCGACCATAGGGTACATAATCTGTTTTTGGGTTTGGGACCCCCCCCCCCCCGGGAAAAAATCGACAATTTTAGTTCCAAAGCACCCACCCCACCACCCCCAGACTAAAAAAAAAAAAAAAAAAAAAAAAAAAAAAAGATGTCAAATGGTCTAGATTGATGGTCTGGATAAGTTTATGGACATTATCATGCCAATATTTCGATAATTGCGACGTTTTGAGCAAAAAACAACAACAAACAAGCTGCATTCATCCTTCCGATCAGACCACAAGGAATTCGATCCAACCATGTAGGGGGAGGTTGAAGAAGATAAATATGCTTTTTCGACCCAGGTCATGGGAGCCTTAAGTTCTTGTTAACCGGCGGCAGAAAGAGTTGCCGGATATGAACCAAACTTTTTCAGACGTTAGAGCTAGTGTCCTAATAGTGCATTTCGAAGGACCGAACCTCATCACCTTAGTTTTGTCTGCACACCACAACACCACCAAGGGATGTGCTGCCAGAGTTCATGTGGGGGTCCGATCCGATTGAGTGTGAACCACATCAAAAGGCAGAACTACAGCCCTAGATCTAACTTCCAAGTTTGGTGAAATCCGGCAACTGAATCTGTTGACTGGTTCGACCTGCTGTTCAGACAAATTTGGACCCCCTCCCGACAGTGTTTAGATCATCAACAAACGCAACCATGAACAATTTTTTTCAACAAAGAAAAAGGGCCCTTTTTTCGGAAATTATGGGTCTCCTTCCGTTGCCCGTATTTTGGATTTATGTCTATCGTTTACAAGGGGCCTCTTTGGTTAGCAAGATCGGTCCCATTTTTGCTTTTCATTGGGTACTGATCTGTTTGTCAGAAGGGTCCGGTGGTAAGGGGTCTTAAGGCCCGGTTTCGGATGACATGTCACTGTGGTTCTGAAAACTAAATTGGGCGTGTCCTTACACTATACGCGAAAAAGGGAGAAATAAAATAAAATTACCTAGTCTAGTGCGGTAGCAATTCCTGGGGAAAACCTCCCGTACTCGAGTATGCCGGAAGATAAAATTTGTTCTGGGCACAGATATAAGTTGAAAGGCAGTCGCATAAACATTAGCACCCGAAAATTTTCATAAGCACCGGACAAATTTTCACAGTCCATCGGAAACCTAAATCTGCAGTAGAATTCCTATGTTACTCGTGATATGTTACTCGTCCTAAAAATAAAATAAAACTGACAAACCACACACCCTATTTATCAAGGTATAAAATCCCAAATTTTGTAACTTTGAAGGGGCCCACCCCGGACTAAATTCACAGTTTTCGGACTAAACCACCCACCCCCACCCGGCTAGATGTCATAGATTTTAATACCTGTGCCCCCCTGGTTTACAAAATAAGGTTAGGTACCGGAAATCCCAATGTCCAAATCCGGAATTCACTAGCTGTTAAACCGTATTTTTTAGCCTCTTGTTTTGAACCCCCTCTAACACCCCTACATATAGGGTTCATCTACGAACTCGATCTGTCCCTTGACACAAAAAAATTCACTCCAATTTTTATTCAAATATCTCATTCCTTTCGAGAATTACCGTGATGACAGACGGACGGACAGACGGACAACCCTTGCGAACTCATAGGTATCCATTCACTTCCTTTTTGGGATCCCAAAAAGGAGAAGCAGACACTGACAGTATCCGCATGAGACGAGCTTACTGCATGCCTATATTTCAAAACCAAAGATATTACACTGCTAATTGATCAGTAATGATTCATTACACTTATAGGAATTTGGAAGTTTCCAAATGAAAGTAATCATTCGGGGGAGGATTACTTACTACATAAGGTGTATAGTTTCTAGTGATTTATTTAGACTAGTATGCTCTTGGGAGGACTATGTCAACGAGCATCCCCGGGTCGATCGAGTGAGTCGAGAGGAGAGATGGGAGAGAAGGCGGACTGCTTATGCCCCTGTGAAGAGCAGGGGTAGGACTGTTCAACATCTGGATATAGCCTGTCGGGATGTTGCACCCATATAAGCGGGTATAAGCATACTTATTGCTTGTAAGGGCAATTTGAAATATTCCTTCAGCGCAGGCTGACTGCGAATCATATTTGATATTGCAAAATGGATAAGTCAGCTGGATTTTATTAGAGCTATATTGCGGCCCTTCTTGGCAAGGGTCTCTTCAGGCTCAAAGCCGCTCAAGTTCGTTTTTCCAACTTGAGCGCCTTTGAGCCTGATATAGCTCTAATAAAATTCAGCTGACTTATCCAGTTTTCCAACTTGAGCGGCTTTGAGCCTGAAGAGGACCCTTGCCAAGAAGGGCCGAAGCTCAAATAAAAATTCAACTGACGTATCTGTTTTGCACTATCAAAAAGGGCACTTTTGTGAATAAAAATGTACCTCAAATAATTCAGGTCTTCTGGAAGCAGCATCTTCTCGTATTTCACGACTTCTTCTATCTCTGCCTTTTCAGCTTCCGCAAATTCTCTATAGAGGGCTTCGATGTGAAGGCGCTTCGCTATTCGCTGATTTTCAATCACGTGATCGAAGACACCAGGGCAAAGGGGCTGCAGATCCTTCAGTCCAATGTGCGCCGGCGCGTTTTCGAAGCGAGTATGTAGGAGGTTAAAGACGCTGTAATGAACAAAATGAAGAATATTCAATTTTATATAGGACATACATGTAAGGAAAGGTACAATTTATTAATAGCTTGTGAAAATAAGAGCTAGTAGCTCATATGGCACTCGCAAGGCGGGGTCAAAGGTTGAAGGTGGGAACCAAATCGAGGGTTTGTTTTGATCATTTGTAAACAAAACCCTTGAGATAAGAATGATCATGAGACCTTGGAAATCACGAAAACGTATCGTATGTTAAAAATTATTTGATTTTTGCATTTGGCAATTTAAGGGCGCTAGAAATTCATCTGTAATCAAAACCCTAGAAAGTAAAAATGATGGTCCAATAGGCTCATCGAGATTATGAAAATCTATACTTTACTCAATAGTACTTTAAGGTATTCATTCGGAAGTAATGATTTTTCTGGTTTTTTTCTTGATCAGCTAATTATCCCTCTAGGATGATGTACGAGGGATAAATGTAAATTCGGATATTTCGGTTGCACTTCCGGCAAACCGTCCTCAGCGAAAAACAAAACAAAACTAAATCATAAAATCCACCACAATCACAACAGGAGAACGATGCGGAACCAACAGACAATAAGACGAGATGTAACTAAAAACCAGAAGAAAACGGTGCGGATGCAGATAAAAATAAAATAACGAAAGATAAAATGTGCGTGTTAAAAATTTTGTTTTGTGGAAGATTTTATCCAAAGTGGTCAAACGTATAATGGATTTTTCGAGTGGGCCGTTTTCTGGGTGAAAGCTTCTGCGCTTTCCCAGACGGATGGTAAATTGTAAATATACACAGAGCTCAGAATTGTAAATAATCACAGATTTATACATATACATTTTTAACACGCACTATCTTTCGTTATTTTATTTTTATCTGTATCCGCACCGTTTTCTTCTGGTTTTTAGTTACATCCCGGCAATCGATAGCCGTTGATGAGGTGTCAAAGCATATGTTATCCATTTTTTGGTACAAAAATTCCCTCATAAGATACACCAGTTTGAAAATTTCAAGGGATTGACAACACTGAAACCAAAAACAGGCGATACCAGTTGTGAGACATGTAGGGGACTTGTAAGCAACAGTCGACTGTTAGCTCATAATCATCTTCGGCAATGAGGGGTTTGCAGCTTTTGTTAGTTGGTGTACCTGTTATTTGTTTCCGGTGTATTCGATGGTAAAAACAATTTGGTTCCCAATGGTAAATATGCAAGGGACGTGTAAGTAATAATCGGCTGTTATGCTACAATAATCTTCAGCGATGAGGGGTTTCCAACTTTTGCTAGCTGATGTACCCATTCTTTGTTTTCGGTGAACTTCCCGATGTAAAATTTATCTCAAAATAGCACTATGAAGTAGTACGACAAAGTAGCATGCAGTACTAACAAGTGGCAAAACAGGGGGGGGGGGGGGGGCGTGGGGGTGCAGCTGCCCCCCCCCCCCCCCCCCCCACGAAAAATCCTGTTGGTAAATCAGCAGTGCATGTCGGTACGAAGCACCGACAAACGCATTTATCATACCGTTTCTGATACCGACAAAAGTTCTGTCTGTAAAACAGGCAACTTCTTATTGGAAAATCGGCAGCGTTTCTCGGCACGGAGACGGTGCGCAGATTCGATTTTCGGAGAGCTCTGACGAACACTTTCCTCATTTCGCTTCTGATACCGACGAAAGCTCTGTCGGTAAATCATCAGGGTTCGTGCGCTTGCTCTTTCACGTTTTTCCCTGACTTCCCTGACCTTTTTTGGTGATTTTCCCTGACCTTTTCCAGCAGTTTTCCAACACCTTTCGATTACCTCAGTGAACAAATTAACTCATTTACTGAAAAAACAAGAGCTGGAAGCTCATATGGCACTTGCAAGGCTGGGTCAGAGGATTAAAGTATGAACTCGTCAATTCGTGGGTTTGTTGTGATCATACGTAAGCAAAATCCTTGAGATAAGAACGGTCATGGGTCCTTGGAAATCATGAGAATGTATTGTTCGTAAAATACATTTTATTTATGCATTTGGCCGTGATGATGCGCACTTTAAGGGCGCTAGAAATTCATCTGTAATGAACACTCCTGAAGCACAAATGAAGATAAGCTCATTGGAATCAAGAAAATGTATATTTTGCTCAAATTATTTTTTGTATTTAAGAAACTCAGTTGTAAGCAAAACGCGTGAGGCAAAAATGATCACGGGCCCTTGGGGATCATGAGTATATACCGTTTGGTTAACGTATTTTTTTACTTTTCGGTTAAGAAACGCACTTTAAGGGTGCTAAAAATTAGTTTAACACCTTTGAGTTAAATGTAAACTTTGTGCTTAGGATTAGTACTTTAAGGTTAGGATTAGTACTTTAAGGGATGATTTGAGAAGTGACAATTTCTGATCCAATCTTGTCAAGTTTCTAATGTTTAAGCCAAGTTTCATCACCCTAGAACATCTGGAATTACCTCAGTTCGCGATCACCGAAATTCCGGACCGCCCACCCACCAACTCCCCTCACAGTGCCCGAACCCGGTCCAATTTTGTCACTGATGTATATAGTTCTTGTCCTTGTTCTTCCCACCAAGTTTCATCCCAGTCGCTCCACTCTAAGCGTGTCACAAGATTCCCCCCCCCCCACATTCATCGGATCCGGCCCGGACTTAAAACGGGACATCCGAGACATGAGGTCTTCCCAAATATCATGTTTCGTTAAGATCCTACCACTCGTTCAAGAGTTATACATACATCAAGATTCTAGATTTCCCCTCCCTCCACTCCCACACGATGGTTGGGTCGGAGAACTAATTATTTCTAAACAATCCCATCAAGTCTTTAATGTTCAAGCCAAGTTTCATCGTTCTAGCACATCTGGAAATACCTTAGATCGCGATAGCCCGATTTCCGGACTCCCCCCCTCTAACTCCCCCCACATTTGCCGAAATCCGATCCGATTCTATCACTGAGTATCTAGTTCTTGTGCTTGTCCTTCCCACCAAGTTTCATCCCGATCGCTCGACTCTAAGCGTGTCACAAGATTCCCCCCCCCCCCACATTCTTCGGATCCGGCTTTAAATGGGTCATTCGAGGCACGAGCTCTTTCCAAATATCAAGTTTCGTTAAGATCCGATCATCCGTTCTAATGTTATACATTCCTCAATATTCCGGATTCCCCCTCCTTCCACTCCCCCACGGTGGCCGGATGGGGAAGTTGACTATTCCCAGGTTAATCTGGTCGGATCCATGACTTGCCTGTCAAGTTTCATAGTCCTAGTCCACCTGGAAGTAACTTAACTCCGAATCATCGGAATTCCGGAAACTACCTCCAACTGCCCCACAGTGCACAAATCCGGTCCGGTTCTGTCAATGAAGTACCTAGTTTTTGTGCTTGTTCCTCCCACCAAGTTTCATCCCGATCGCTCCACTCTAAGCGTGTCACATGATTTCCGGTCCGCCCCCCTTCTACTCCCCCCCCCCCCCCCTCACATTCATCGTATTCGGTCCGCACTTGAAATAGGACATATGTGACACGAGGCCTCTCCAAATATCAAGTCACTAAGATCCGATCACCCGTTCGACAGTTATGCATGTCTCTAAATTGCGGATTCCGGCCCCCCCCCTCCCCCCCCCCCCCCCCCCCCGACGGTCGGATCGAGCAAGTGATTGTTTCCAAGTTACTTTGGACGGGTCTCTAATATGCCTGCCAAGTTTCATCGTCCTAGCACATCTGGAAGTACCCTAACTCGCAAACACTGGACTGACCGACCAACCGACAGACCGACGGAAAAGTGGTCGGATTATGGTACTTGGCCGGAAGGCAAGTGCCATCAAAACTGAACCAAAAATCCATCAGCTTCGTAAAGCCGTTCAAACTGTACGAGAAATTAACAATGCGATTCCTCATTCCACAAAATGGGACGGCTAAACTTGATGCATAAGTATAGACTCAACTTTTCCGTTAATTTCCCTGACCTTCTGCTACTTTTCACAATTTTCCCTGATTTCCGTGACCAAAAAAAAATTCCCTGACTTTTCCCTGATTTCCAGAGCCGCACGAACCCTGATCATGAAACCTGTTGTCTTTGGGTAAATCAGGAAACTTCTTGTTTGGAAATCAGAATTTCTTGTCGGTGAAGAGATGATCCCGACAAAAGCCTTTTCGGTAGATCAAGCCGATGATCAGATCGAGACCCTGATGTCTGTTGTTTTACATTTGACTGGGACACAATGACTGGGAAAAGTCTTGTTGGTAAAATGGGAACTCTCTTTTTAGGTCTGTTTACATCCGGAATGGATACAAATCTTAACGTAAAATTCAGTATTTGTGAACTATTCATAATCGAGACTTATCGATGTGTTTACTGGAATATTCTCGTCGGTAAATCTGAAGAATCCACTAACACTTCTTCATTCCTTTCTGTTCCATGACGGTAAACCAACCACACCGGCAAACTTGTTTCCTCGAATTGTTTTTTATTGATTTCTCTGTTCCCACCCATAAACTGCCCTTTTCGGTTGATCTGGCTGTTCATCAATCCGGTAAATGGTCCACTTTATTCAGTGACTTATGAGTTTCAAATTCCCGTCAGTGATACCCCCACCAACTCGGCCCACCGAGATTGGTTCAGGCCACGATATCTGAATAACACAACTAGGTCACATGGGCACAGTATTGCCAAGTTTATCTCAATCGCTCAACTGATTTGGTTCCTACGCGTTTAAGAAAATGTCCAGGACCCACCCTAATTCCCCCACAGCACTACCATAATGGCAAGAAGAGGTTCGGACTCATAAATGGGCCAATATGGCATATCTTTTGCATCCGCGTCTAACGGACCATTTCTGAAAAATTTCCAGTGGGCCTACTGGTCCGGTACCCCTCAGCCCCACGTTCATCCAACGGACGTCAGATCCGCTTTTGGCCTCAAATTACATGTCTAGGTCCCTTGAGTTGTGTACCTTTCAAGTTTTATCCCAATCACTCTATCCGTTCAGCCCCTACTCGTATTACAATATTTCCGAGACCTCCTAGCAACTGTTCTCGGACGCGGATAAATTGAATATCTTGGGAAGTTTCGGCCGAATCCGAGCACTTTCTACGGCACATGCACCTGTTTGGTTTTTGAGGCACATCACAAAGTAAATCTGACCCCTACCTTCCACTCAGTGGTCGGATTCCGTCCGGACAAAGAAGCCGCAAATTTAGGGCATCTGCTCCCATCAGCCATCAAGTTTCCATAAAACTGGATTGCCCGTTCACTTCACCTGTACTTTGATCCAACGCATCCTCATACCAAATTTCAACAAGATTTCTCAACCCTTTAGAGAAGTATCATGGTAGAAGATTGACAGAGAAACTTCAGGAACTCATAGGTGTTAACGCTTTGGACCCCCCAAAACCGCTTAGTTTCAAGCGAAAAAGACAGCCGCGCAAATCTTCAAGCAGTGAAGTAATCTGTTGCAGTGTCTATCACTACTTTTCTGGTTGGCAATACTATTGACTGCATAGTATGTTCCTGGTTCTATGTGATAACCATTGGTACCAGGAAGTTAATGGCGAATTCATTAATTTTCATTATAAAACCATTCCAATTGATACGTTACAACTTATTATTACAACGGTTGTAAGATGCATTCACGGGGAGCGTGCGCCGTTGCCGCGCACTACTTAAGAGTCTGAAGCACATTAAATGATAGTATTCTTTGCTATTACTTAGTATTACATGCAACTTTTTTGAACTACTACCATACTACTACGCAGGCTACAAATTTTTCATCACGTTGTAAGTAGGAATCGGTTCACGAGGGGCTAGAATTTTTTTGCAAATGGGTGCACATTGTATTTGATTTCTATAAATCTGACGGTAAGAAAGTTTGTGTCGATTGTCTATCGCTGTAACTAAGATTAACTGTTTACGCAACGGATACAAACGAAAATGTAAAACAATGAAGTAGTTTCCCAATAACTAAGAAAAGTTACGGATAGCTTTATAATACCAACCAGATTATATAAGATATTGTTCCAAGTTTTCATCCGTCACGATTGAAAAGGATAAATTTAAACTGACTACAAATACAATTTAGTCCCTTCTTCCGATATTATTTTGTTGTTGTTTTTACAACGCTGAAAAATAGCTTTTGATCAGGTGATAATTTTTTTTAGAACATCCTGTTTTAAAAGCTTCGATAAGTTGACAACTTCAGCATTAACCGACAGCGAAGAAACAAATCCAGTTTCAAGGGGTTGATAACTTCAGTAGTAAGGTACACACTGAAACCAAAAATAGGCGATACCAGTCGTGAGACATGTAGGGGACTTGTATGCAACAGTCAACTGCTAGCAGCAGTCAACTGTTAGCTCATAATCATCTTCCGCAATGAGGGATATTCAGCTTTTGCTAGATGGTGTACCTGTTATCTGTTTCCGGTGTATTCGATCGTAAGAACAATTTGGTTACCAATTGTAAGACATACAAGGGACTTGTAAGTAATCGGCTGTTATGCTACAATCATCTTCAGGGATGAGGGGTTTACAACTTTTGCTATCTGGTGTACCCATCAATTTTATCCGGTGAACTTGATGTCTATTACGGGAGAGGGACTTATAAGTAAGAATCGGTTCAGGAGGGGCTAGAACTTTTGCAAATTGGTGCACACTGTATTCGATTTTATAAATCTGGCGGTAAGAAAGTTTGTATCGATGGTCTATCGCTGTAACCTAGGATTAACTGTTTACGCAACGGGTACAACCGATAATATAAACAATGAGGTAGTTTCGTAATAATTAATAGTGTCATCTATGGTATTTTAATCCTGAAAAGTTACGGATAGCTTTATAATACCAACTAGATTATATAAGATAATAATAATAATAATCTGTATTCAGAGCCACAGGCCATATACATGAACAGGTTATACACTGATTAAGCAACAAAATTAAACAAAATATAACAAAAATTCAACTTCTATTCTCACGAAACTTGACTCCTTCATCAATAAATCTACACATTTTGTATATTATCTGTGCCGATGTACAATCCAAGATGTCTGGAAGTCGCAAATTCCACCCAAGCAAAGACACCCTTAAATCAGAAAGCTCATGAAAACTTCAGCAGAAAGTGCTCCAGGTCATCGTTCCCTTCATTACATAAAAGGCAGGGTGTCACTAAACTCGGTTCTCCCTTTTTTCTTTTAAAAAAATTAAGTTTCCTATTTACTGGTAGGCAATTCGCTCTCATCTGAATCCAATATCTGAAGTACTTATTAGGCAAATTTAATTTAAAATAATACTCCGCTCCAAAACTATACTTTACGGATTTATATGACCACAGCGATTCAGACCTTTCAACCGCTCCCCACAATTGCTGGGTCTCCTTGTCCTACACAATCTCAGTCACCTTCTTAATTATTCCACTGTGATCCCTTGTTGGTCCAAGGCCATCATTCCACAAAAATGATAGCCCTACTTCATCCAGCAGTGTTTTAATCTGGAACGGTCAAGTTCTTTTCTTACCCATTTTAAGAAGCTGACTATACGCAGCCTTGACTAATCTAGTTTCTGGCATTCCAACTAACTTAAGCCAGAATCTAAGCATCTGGATTAGCCTACATTTTCTGACGGAAAATATTCCGAGGTCTCGATTTAAAGCTTGGGAATGTGTTGTCTGGTGCAATCCATATGCTCTTTTGTAGTACTGCAACTGAATCGACTCCAGTAGTGTGGCGGCATCAGATCCCCATAATTCAAATATTTATGTATGCATCTTCAGATATTGTAAACCCATTAATGTCTTGTTTCTAAAATTTGCTGCTGATGCTATTTTTTTCCAAGTTTTCATCCGTCACGATGTCTACGATTGAAAAGGATAAAGTTAAACTGACTGCAAATTCAATTTAGTCCCTTCTTCCGATATTCTTTTGTTGTTGTTTTTACAACGCTGAACAACAGCTTTTGACCATCTGATGATTCTTTTTAGAACATACCGTTTAAAAAGCTTCGATAAGTTGACTACTTCAGCATTTAACCAACAGCGAAGAAACAAAACCAAAGTGTTGCGAGAAGTCGGCGAAGCCGGACAAAGGTTGCCGCAACACTTCACCTTGCCCAGGCAACGTAGGTCTAGTTTTTGATGTGCTCAAGACTTCCATGAGGAACTTCATGAAATATTAGAATATTCAGAAAGCGACAAACAACTTGTCTAGGATCCGACACGAGACTCGAGAACTTTTAAGAGCCAGACACGAGGCGTTAGTTGGTTAAGGTAAGATAGATGACGGGAATCAAATCTTGAGATCTAAGTTCAAAGCAAGTTGCAAGATCCCAAGACTCCACTAATCTCCAAATATAGTGCGGTAAAGTGCAAAGCAAATACAAATAGAGTTCACAGTGTCCATGATAATCCATAATCAGTAATTCATAATTTCCATGGTGTTTACCCCCTGTTGTGTTCTCGGTGCTTAAAGTAAACCTCGCACTATTTACTGTTTATGTCCCGGGGTATTCGAAACTATTTGAATACTTTAAAAATGTGATCTGCTTTTAACAAATTATCCATGGCTTTGATTGTTTTAAGCCTTTTGCCAGGTCCATTGACTCCTTGCAAAAACTTGGCAAAAACCAGAGAACCGGTTTTACGCATCAATAGCATCATACGCGAACACTCAATGGGAGCATAATGCGCATGGAAAATAGTTGTGGCAAGTGCAAAGATTAGTGAGGTATCGTTAGGGAGCTTAGTAACATATGAGATTTGGGTCTTCGGGATTAAGAATAATGGATGTAATTACGGAAGTAGGTTGCATTGGCATTATAGGCACGACCGGTCCTTTAAGATTATAACAAAAATTAACAATACCGATTTTGTCGGCCAGTCAGTAAAAAATAGAATAGAAGCGCTGCGATTCTGGTACAAATAGTCAATTTTTATGGCACTTGAGCTTACTCAAGTGCCATATAGCGATTGTTATTTCTGTCCGTCAGTCGGTCTGTCGGTCTGTCGGTCTGTCGGTCCCGGTTTTGCTAGTTCGGGCACTTCCAGATAAGCTAGGACGATGAAACTTGGCAAGCATATCAGGAACTGGACCAGATTAAATTAGAAATTGTCGCTTCCTCGATCCGACCATCTGGAGGGGAGTGGAGGGAGGGGGAATCCGGAAAAAATAGGAAAAATGAGATATTTTTAGCTTACGAACGGGTGATCGGATCTTAATGAAACTTAATACATAGAAGGACTTCGTGTCTCAGACCCTCCATTTTAAATCCAGACCGGATCCGGTGACACTGGGGGGAGTTAGAGGGGGAAACCGCAAATCTTGGAAAACACTTAGAGTGGAGGGATCCGAATGAAACTTGGTGGAAAGTACAAGCAAAAGTCCTAGATACGTGACTGATATAACCGGAACGGATCCGCTCACTTTGGGGGAGTTGGGGGGGGGGGGAGAAGTCCGAATTTGTAGTGATCCCGCGAGTTCCGTGCTTCCTGATGTGCTGGGACGATGGAAATTGACAGGCATGTCTGGGACCCGACCAGCTTAAAAAGGAAATCATCAATTCCCCGATTCGACCATCTGGGGGGGGGGAGTGGAGGGAGGGTGAAGCCAAAATTTGAGGTATTTTTAGCTTGCGAACGGGTAATCGGATCTTGATGAAAATTGATATTTAGGATGACCTCGTGTCTCAGACATCTCACTTTAAATCCGGGCCGGATCCGATGACACTGGGGGGAGTTGGAGGAGGGAACCGGAAATTTTGAGAAACGCTTAAAGTGGAGGGATCGGGATGAAAATTGGTGGGAAAAACAAGCACAGGTCCTAGAAACGTCATTGACATAACCGGACCGGATCAGGGCACTGTGGGGGAGTTGGGATGGGGTTCCGGATTTCTAGCGATCCCGCGAGTTCGGCATACTTCCTGGTGTCCTAGGGCGATGAAACTTGGCAGGTATGTCAAGGATCCGAAAAGATTGACTTGAGAACAGCCGTTTCCCCGACCCGACCATCGTGGGGGGAGTGGGTGGATGGGGAGTCCGGAATCTAGTGGCGTGCATAACTTTTGAACGGGTGATAGGATCTTGATGAAAATTGATATTTAGGATGACCTTGTGTCTCAGACACCTCACTTTAAATCCGGGCCGGATCCGATGACACTGGGGGGAGTTGGAGGAGGGAACCGGAAATTTTGAGAAACGCTTAAAGTGGAGGGATCGGGATGAAACTTGGTGGGAAAAACAAGCACAGGTCCTAGACACGTCATTGACATAACCGGACCGGATCCGATGACACTGGGAGGAGTTGCGGGAGGGAACCGGAAATTTTGAGAAACGCTTAAAGTGGAGGGATCGGGATGAAACTTGGTGGGAAAAACAAGCACAGGTCCTCGACACGTCATTGACATAACCGGACCGGATCAGGGCACTGTGGGGGAGTTGGGGTGGGGGTCCGGATTTCTAGCGATCCCGCGAGTTCGGCATACTTCCTGATGTCCTAGGGCGATGAAACTTGGCAGGTATGTCAGGGATCCGAACATATTGACTTGAGAACAGCCGTTTCCCCGACCCGACCATCGTGGGGGGAGTGGGTGCATGGGGAGTCCGGAATCTAGTGGCGTGCATAACTTTTGAACGGGTGATCGGATTTGAATGAAACTTGTCTGGTGAGCTATCGCCTCGGACGTTCAGTGTCACGTCCGAGTCGGGTCCGATACCTGTGGGGATGGGGGGGGGGGGGTGTGGAAAACTCAAGAAACTCTAAAAGTAGAGGGATTGGGACGAAACTTAATGGACGGAACAAGCATTAGGCCTAGATGAAATTGACGGAGCCAGATGGTTTCGGGGCTCTGTGGGGGGAGTTGGAGGGGGTTTCCTGGAATTCCGGTAGTCGTGAGTTAGAATAGTTCCAGATGTAAAACGACAACGAAACTTTGCAGGCATATTAGCGACCCGAATTATCTTGACTTAAAAACCTGACACATTATACCCCCGGAAACTTCCGTTCCTAGATCCGAGCATTTTTGGGGGAGCAAGAGAAGAGAAATATGGACTTCTATAATTGCGAACGAGTGGTCTGATTCGAGTGAAACTTCATGGGTGATACGAATCGATGGCCTCGACATGTAAAACATGCGTTCGAACCATATGCGACCACGATTAGGGGAATTGGGGGTGGGGGGACTTTTGACATGCACAAAAACCAAACGGATGGACCGAATGAGATGCAATTCGACAGTGCCGAGTTTATGCGGCCTAGATTTGTTATTTGGCGTCTGGGCCGGATTCGGCCAAGGTAGGGGGGGGGGGGGGGGTACTGGAAACTTGCAGATAGGCTATGCTCCAATTTCAGTCAAACTTGATGAGGGAATTAAGAGATTGGGCCCGAACCGGCTCCGACAACGTTGGTGGGAAGGGGGGGGGTACCGGAACTTTCCAAAAATGCTCAGATTCGAGTGAAACTTGGTAGATGGTATAAACGAAGATGCTTTAGGTGGTCGATTTTTTTTTATTCCGAACCAGATTCGGCCACGGTAGGTGGAAATAGAGTGAGTAACGGAAATCGTGTAGCACGTCTAGGGATCAAACAAATGGATTTATTGGGATGAAAGTTTGAACAGTCATGTGCATTTGCAATCGAGACGATGCCGGAACTGCTCAAAAATGAGTGAAACTAAATATCCTATTTCTATTTCCGAACCGCCTTTTTGGATGGCGGGTGTATTTTGTGACGTGTTCATCTACTTTCTTGTACAGCCTACTCGTACAAGTGCCATATGAGCTCGTAGCTCTTGTTTCTTGGAAACAGTCGTTTTTATGGCATTTGACCTTCGGCCAAGTACCAGATAGCGATCGCAATTTCTGTCCGGCCGTTGGTCTGTCTGTCGGTCTGTCCAGGTTTTGCTAGTTCGGGCAGTTCCACATAAGCTAGGACGATGAAACTTGGCAGGCATATCAGGGACCCCAAAATATTAAGTTGGAAATAGTCACTTCGCCGATCGGAGCATCGTGGGGGGGAGTGGAGGGGAGGGGAATCCGGAATCTAGAGGTATTTATAACTTTTGAACGGGTTATCGGATATTAATGAAACTTGATATTTGGAAAGACCACATGTTTCAGACGGCCCGCTGAAAATCCGGATCGGATCCGGCGACTTTGGGGCGAGCTGGAGGGGGGGAATCGGAAATCTTGAAAAAATCTTAGAGTGGACGGATCGGGATGAAACTTGGTGGGAAGAACAAGTTCGAGGAAGAACTTGCTCAAGTTCTAGATACATCGTTGACATAACTGGACCGGATTCGGGCACAATGGGGGGAGTTTGCGGAGGGGGGGGTGGGGGTGGAATTCGGTGATCCCGCGAATTCGGTACTAGGAAGATGAAATTTGGTAGTTCAGGGACCCGAACAGACTGCCTTGAGAATAGTTGTTTCACCGATCCGACCATCGTAGGGGCGTGGAGGAATGGGGAATCCGGAATCTAGGGGCATGCATAACTTTTGAACGGGTGAACGGATTCGATTGAAACTTGATAGGCGGTAAGAGAAGATGCTTTAGATAATTCATGTATGTGTCCGAACCAGATTTGAACGTGGCAGGGGGAGTTCGGAGGGGCGGGGGTACCGGAAATAGTGTGGCACGTCTAGGAATCAAACGAGTGGATCTAAACTTAAAAGGTAGAAAAGCAATAACTTGAGTATGTGTATTTCTAGAGCGGCAGCAGATGGCCTCTAGGTGATCTTACGCACATTTCTGCCTGAAATGTGAAGCTGAAACGCAAGCTAAACGTTTCGTGCGACCTGTCTATTGTGTTTGTTGATTGCAGTATCTTTGTTAGAGACCGCAGCAGTGGTGTGGTAAATAGTTATTGCAGATTGAAGACGGACTGGTAATTGGAAGCTGATATACAGTGAAAGTGTATATATGTGTATTTAGAGAGATAGCGAAAACCTCATATTCCCAGGCTTCAAACTCTTCAGAAATGACAACTCGACCAACAACCATTACGGTTCGGCACTATACATGTCTGAACGTCTGAGTTCATACCCCTATGACGTTGGGAATTTTAGATGCAACACCACTAAAGTAATGAAAGTAACAGTAAATCATCCGCAACAAACGAATTTCATCTTTGGAATTTATAAACCAGTCCATGTGCGCGTAAATACTCTCATCAACTGCATTACCGAGATTGTAATTTATTTATTTAATCTAATAAAACGGCCAGCTTCGGCCATACTAAACAACTAACAATGAATATTAACAACTAACAATGGGTGTGGGCAAAAATATAAAAACAATAAGCTACCCAACATCGAGTGCTGAATACAGCTCACGGTTCCATGCCATCCACACAGGTAAGGATAGCCGCATGTTTTGGGCCCGAGAGAATCACAAGGCGCGGATTACTGGACCGAAGGATCCGGGTCTGGAGAGAGAAGATAGACCGACGCCTGAGTTCCCCAAAAGAAGGAAGACCCTCACCGACAAACATCCCGGAAGCACTACAGTTCCAAGGTAGACCATGTAGCCACCGGAATGAATTGTTATAAAGAACCCTAAAAGTATTCTCGCATTTCACAGATGTAGAGTGGGTTAGTGACAAACAATACAGTGGAGTACAGTAAGCCCTGAAAAGGAAAGTCTTAACTGAAGAATCACAACTAGAGAACTTTCTAATAAGGATATTAGCACGGACACACAGTGATCGGGACACCACTGAAACATGGAGGTCGTCTCTAAGTGAACTGCAGAAAGTATATCCCAAATACTTAAACGACTGCACAAACACAAGCGCCATGCATTGACAAAGGTCGTACAATCGTATTAGGTGACTTTAATATAAATAGTGCGGAAACGACCAATGCTGAATACAACACGTTACAAAATTCCCAAGTGATCTTCAACTTACACAGCTCATAGACGAGCCCACGACAGTGAACGGTTCCACAACAGATTTAAATTTATTATTTCCATTCATAGTAATTATTGAGTTGGTGAGAAATATCATCCGCCCTATCACTTTGTCACCAAGAAGCTCCAGCAGCAAAGAAGCTCACGGAGAGAACGTTCCAACTTCTTCTCAACTCGTGCTGTTCCACTGTGGAATTCCCTTAGTGAAGAAACAGTTCAGTCCAAAACTGTTGACAACTTCAAAAAAGCAATTGATCGAGACTGGGCAGCGATGGAGTGGAAACTACACTGGGAGGCTAGTGGATCTACTCAACGGAACTAGACAACGCACTTCCTCCTCTATCACTCAACCGGCGAATCTACAGGATGTTCACCCAACCTTATTCGCCGGCCAGTGCGATTTAAGGTAATTTAAGGTAAGGTAATTTTCACTAACGTCCCCTGTGAACAGCAGCATTCTGGAGTCCTAGAACAATACTACAGCAACTATTATCCCATTTTTGCCGATTTTGGAGGAAGTCTTACAACGAATAAAAGATTGAAAAGGAAAGACGGACACGATAATAGCGGTGAAACAGTAAAAACAGGCGGTAACAATCGAAAGAGGAGCAGAACAAAACAGGGAGGGAACACAGCAAAACGCAAGTTCTGCCGTTAAAACAAAGCGAGTTTTCCCGATGACAACAGATCGTCGTATCAAACGACAGTTTTTTTTCTTTATAGGTAAACCAGGTCGAGTTGACGCCATAAAAAAAAGTATTAGAGGTCCAGCAGTCAGATTTCTACGTGCATCAGCTAAGTATTTATCTTATCTTGCTCTTTGATTTTTGATCTGAGATTAGAAGCTGAATTAGAAGCTAGAATGCTCCCATCCCTGTATTGTTGGTTTGCGCTACTAGGTCTTCCAACGGTTGCACGGATTCCTGTTTTTAATTGTGGTTTCTAATAATCGTAATTTAGAACAATCAAGTACATATTTCGAAATTACTTCTTTTAGGAGGTTCCAAAATGATAAGAGCGCCCATAAGACCATATTGTAGCTAAAGCTAATAATATTCTGACTCTGAAGAATCTGTTTCCGTTTTTCGCTAAAAGGCTAATAGTTAAGTAAGTGCAGTGCTTCGTTTAATGTACGTCAACTGTTATTTATTGTTATGAAAGTTATTTGTAACACGTGTTTTTTTAAATGTATTTTAGTGCTCCTCATTATATATTCTTTGAGGGAAATAAATAAATGAATGAATGAATGAAGGAGTAAACTAGTAACAAATTTCACTTCTTTTTCCGGTCACCGAAAGACTGGTGGAGGGCAGCGTCCATATCAGGAAAGTATTCCTGTTTTCTCTACAGTGCAAGAAAGGCGCAGGAAAAATTACAGGAAAAAGTATAGGAGGTCCGGCAAGTGCATACCGGACAGACAAAGGTACAATCCAATTGTTATAGTAAAATATTCCTTGAGCCCAAGCTAACGTTGAAACATGTATCCAAATAACGCATAAAACGGAAACGCGAGCTACGATGCTTTGGCAGCGATATTTCGGCACTTCTCGGCCACGGTCTTTGTCAGGCTGTCAATCTTTTACAGGTTTGTTCTTCCCCAACATTCACCCTGAAGATTGACAGACTGACGAGGACCCTTGCCAAGAAGGACCGGAATATCGCTGCCAAAGCATCGTAGCTGACGTTTGCGTTTTGAATAATTGAATAATATCTGAATAATTGTTATAGTGCAAATTTGACAGACAAACATTTGTCCTGATCTTTCTGCAGGGAGGTAATCTGACAGTTTCCACCCCTACTAGGTCGACACAGGAGAGTACCGTGTCCTGGTTTCAATTAGCGACTTGAATATTGGCGGTATCAAATTCGCTAATCCGACCATACTTCGGAATCAAGTCCTTAGAGGTGACTTCTGTGTGGTAAGAAGGTCCTGAAAGGTCTGATGCTCTGCTCTGAAGTAAATTACTAAAATTAAAGATTTTCAGGTCACAAAGGAAGCGACGAATGTCAGTATCAAAATCTGAAGAGAAGATTACCAATTCTTCTGTAAGCTGCTGGGAATGACCGTCGAAGAGGGGGTGCTTGAAAGCTTCGCTGACTGCTGGACAAGATGTCAGTATTTAAAACAAACTGTTTAAAGAAATTATACAATTGAAGTTAACTTCATCTTTTTTCTTATCACCATTTGTTTACATCACAGAAACCTATTTTTTAAGTGGCCCCACGGTCAGCCAACAGTTCAGTGAAATGACAACGCCCATTCAGCCGAGGCACCTTCAAGATGAAACCACAGCACAAACAGTATTTTGGATGGCAAGGTATTTCGTGACGCTCTCATCTACTTCCTTGTACCCCCTAATCGTAACAAGTGCCATATGAGGTCGTAGCTCTCGTTTTAAGAAATAGTCGACTTTTTCCTAAATACAGTCAGTTTTTCGTAAACCAGACGATTTTTCGTCAAAATAGTTTTTTCTTTAAAACGGTTTTATTTTATAAAAACAGTCGTTTGTTTCTACAAAAGCAGTCGGTAAAATGACAAGCCAGTCGGTAATAGCCATGCCCCCAAAAAAAGGTACATTTTGGCTAGTAACGCCTCTGGTGGTAATTTGTGTGAGAACTTAAATATTTGTTGTATGAATGTGAAACTGTAGTGAACTGTATGTAATAGCTTCATTACAGCAAAAGGCCAAAGGGTCAAAGGCCAAAAGGCCAAACAACGAAAGAGTAAAAACCAGTGGAAATTTTTTGACAACGAAAAACCAGTGAGAAAAGTTTTAGTGAATGGAATTGGAGTGAGTTGGAAAACCTGGTGTAAATGAAAGAGGAATGGAGGAAGGATAGATGGAGGGGTAACTTCGTAGGGAATGGGTGTTTAGGAAATATGAACAGTTTGAAAGGTATCGCAGGGTATTCTTTCCCATAGAGACAGATTTTTTAGATTTTATTATGGGGTTTATTCGAAAAAACACTAGGAGCTACAACAACTTAACACACTCCATTTGACAGATTAACCTACATTAATCCAATAAGGAAAGAAAGAAGAAAGAAGAAAAAAGAAGAAAAGAGAAACAACGTACGTTGGCACGTACCGCAAAATAAAGTCCTATTTTATATTTTCTATTGCATAACGAAAAACTTTACCTTTTATTATGACCTGATTTGGTCCCGCTGGCAAAGGGTAATTTGGTCCAGAGGCTTCGGGGAAGGACAACCGATTTTAACAGATCAATTGCTTCTTCTAGGCTATTTCTATCTTCAACAAGCCTCCTGTATCTATTACTCGAGACGCACCCGTAAGTATAGCCTGGAAACCAAAAAGAAACATTATGCTAATAGGTCATTTGAGTGTACTTCTAGCTAAGGGCTTCAAAATTCCAAAGTTGTTGGAAATAAACTTATTACATAACGGTAGTTCGCGCGCCGAAGTGCCGGGAAGGGGGGGGGGGTAAGCTGGGGGATTTCAAATTTTTTCCCCTCGGCGTTACTTTCTGGCCCCTAAATAGATTCATGGCAATGACTGTACTTTAAGGTCTTTGATTCTCCTTCTCACGTAGCAACTGGGGTATCGCTATGCAAAACCAAAGGTTTGCGATAAGTTCGTACCTGATTTTAAAGCGCTGCAACACGAAGCGTAAGCTTAGCGTTCGATGGTTCTTATGGTTCGGTAGAGCACTGGACTCGTGATCAAAAGGTCCCTGGTTCGATCCCAGGACATGCCAGCCTTTTGTCAAGGCCTCACCCTCGCCGATGCGAAGGTCCAGGGGTTGCTACAGATGATGTACACACGTCATCAAGATGACAGCTTATTCCTTGAATCTATACAACTATACCCACAAAGCAAATAAGCTGTCAATCCACTTGAGACTTAAATTACATTTAAATTTAAACTTCTTAAGATCTTGAACTTCTCAAGATCTTGGCCAAGACATCTTAAGATGTTAGCCAAGACGTTGAACGTCTTAAGACGTTGGTCAAGACGGTCAAACGTCTTAAGACGTTGGTCAAAACGCACCGACAGACAGACAGACGTTTTGCCTCTATGGGTATGTTCGTATCTTCACTACTCATAAACACACAGAAAAAGACACTTAACAATCGTCGGCCAAGAAGCAGTGTAGAAGGTCGTGCGCTGGTTGGGTTCTGCTGTCATTGATTCTTTATGGCGACGAAGAAACATCCCAAAGGGCAACACACGTATCTTGAATTTTGAACTTCTCCGTCAATACCTGGTTATGACATAATTTCGACAAGTGGAGAAGGTGCTTTGCATATCTAAAATAACATGGTTTCATCTTTTTAATTTCCATCTTTCGCAGAACATGAGTGACACCAGAACCAAATAGTATAGAAGGAGCGCAGAATATGGTCATATTCTTCCTCGAAGGAAGAACAAACTGACTTTTGTGGAGTTAAAGAATAAACAAAACAACCAGCACTTCCAGGACAGTCGACCCGTACATCGGAAGAAAAAAAAATGAGCCTACCTTTCTCAGTTAGCCTGAGATCGGCATTATCAGGCCTTAAACTCAGTCGGAATTCAGCTCGGCTTGTGAACATTCTATAGGGCTCGTTCGTGCCCAGCGTTGTCAAATCATCAATCAAAACTCCGATGTAGCCTTCAGTTCGCTTGACAGTGAATTCCTGTTTTCCGAGAACCTAAACGAAAAATGTGACATACGGTAACCATGATTATATATTATTGTAAGACCGAGGGCCATGTCCAAAAAACAAAATACAAATAAACTGTATAACACATAACAGAATAGAATATGTCACCAAAAAAAGCCCATGGGCCATGGCAACAACATTTTTTATAAACAAATCCCCTAACTTATAGAAATACACTGTAAAAAGTTTCTCCGAGTAAGGGTTAAAGTTAACTGTAGTATTTTCTACTAGGATTAGTCTTATCTCTACTGGGATAAGAGTAATACGAATTAGAAATAAGATTATGTTTTTCGAGACAAGATTAATCTATAAAAATTGAAAACACAAATAATAAACACTGTTTGAATAAATGTTTCAAAGTCAGCTTGGGCTCAAAGAATATTTATTAATCCCAGTAGCAAAAACTCGAATATTTTGATTGCACTTGCCTTCTGGCCAAGTGCCATATACCGATCACTTTTCCGTCGGTCTGTCTGTCGGTCGGTCGGTCGGTCGGTTAGTCCGGTGTTTGCGAGTTAGGGTACTTCCAGATGTGCTAGGAGAATGAAACTTGGCAGGCATATTAGGGACCCGACCAAACTAACTTGGAAATAGTCACTTGCCCGATACGACCATCGTCGGGGGAGGAAGCGGAGCCGGAATTTAGTGGCTTGTATAACTTTCGAACGGGTGATAGGATCTTAATGAAACTTGATACTTGCAAAGACGTCATGTCTCACATGTCCCATTTCAAGTCCAGACCGAATCCGATGAATATGGGAGGGGGGGAGAGCCGGAGGGGTAACCGGAAATTATGTGACACGCTTAGAGTGGAGCGATCGGGATGAAACTTGGTGGGAGGAACAACCACAAGCCCTAGGTACGCCACTGACAGAACCGGGGCGGATTCGTGCACTTTGGGGGGAGTTGGAGGGGGTTCCGGAATTCCGGTGATACGGGTTAAGTTATCTCCAAATATACATTTTCGTTCTCCCGATCAGTTCATCATAATTTTTGCTTCAAAAGTTCTGATTACAAATGATAACAACAAACTCACGAATTCCTACTTTCGTCCTCCGACCCAGCCTTGCAAGTGCCATATGAGCTTCCAGCTCTTGTTTTTTCAGCGTACCGTACTCCTCCTATTCTAAAAATCTTGTTATATGCTCCATCGCAAGCCTCAAGCAACGTCCAAATTTATATGGCACTTGCCTTCCGGCCAAGTGACATATACCGATCACTTTTCCGTCGGTCGGTCGGTCGGTTAGTCCGGTGTTTGCAAGTTAGGGTACTTCCAGATAAGCTAGGACGATGAAACTTGGCAGGCGTATGAGGGACACGACCAAACTAAGTTGGAAATAGTCACTTGCCCGATCCGACCATCGTGGGGGGAGGGAGGGGGGCCGGAATCCGGAATTTAGTGGCATGCATAACTTTCGAACGGGTTATCGAATCTTAATGAAAATTGGTATTTGGAATTGGTATTTGGAGTCGTAGGTGCCAAACCATTTGATGTTGAAGTAAAATAATCCAATTAAATAGAACATCAGGCTCAGGCGAGAAGGATCCTAAGTTTTATTAGGTTTTAAGTTTTATTTTTAATTTTATATATGTTGATTAAAAGTTCGCTCGTATAACGAATGTAAATGTACTGTTGTACTGTTTTGTGTTTTTTGTTCATGGCCCAAGGGCTTAATTAAACATGTATCTATCCATCTGCTTGGCGATGCAGCTCGCTTTATTATTTGGTTTTGTCTGCAAAATCAGAAATTTTTTCCTATTTTGAGCCAGAAAATTGAAAATCACCTCGAGAAGTTCAAAAATTGGAGCCACAGAGAGAGCCACAAAAACATTTTTTGTCGCAGAAATACACTTTTTGGGTCACAGAACTCATGGCAATCAGTTTTCTCCACATCCTGCTAATTCTTCTGCCCAATTTTTTACATAATTTTATCCTCTTTTCCCTCTTCTAGCTTTAGCACTAATTGGAAAATAAACTTGATTGAACTGAGTATGAAATTTGGCTGAAGCCTACTCACTAGTAGAAACACAAACCCATGCTCACACCTGACTCCCCAAGTACTGGTCCTACCTTCGGACTCGTCGGTGCAAGAAGCTCGTGTCCGTCAAAACCAGAACGAACAGACTCGCCAACTCATTCCTGCCATTTCTACTGAATGGTATAAAAAAGAATATAGTTCTGCACAGTGAACGTTTTTTTGTTTGTTTTTTTTTATTGTGAAAGAATAGCGTACTTTAGCGTCCAGACCCGTCCTGGGAAGCTATGACAGCTATTTTAGAATAAATTATTCCCATTCCAAACGACCGCGCGAAGACTCTTTTCGGTCCACAATCGAGCCACAGACTTTTTGTAGGATCGCGCCTATAGATGCCGATAGATGTTAGTTATACGTACCTCTAGATTTCGGATTCCCCTTCCCTCCACTCCCCCCACGGTGGTCGGATCGGGGAAGTGACTATTTCCAAGTAATTTTGGTTGGGTCCCTGGTATGCTTGCCAAGTTTCACTGTCCTAACCCACCTGGAAGTAACTTAACTCCGTATCACCGGAATTCCGGGCCCCCCCTCTCCAACTCCCCCACAGTGTACGAATCCCATCCGGTTCTGTCAATGATGTACCTAGGGCTAGTGCTTGTTCCTTTCACCAAGTTAAATCCCGATCCTTTCACTCTAAGCGTGTCACATGATTTCCGGTCCCCCCTCCACCTCCCCCCCCACATTCATCCGATTTGGGCCGAACTTGAAATGAGACATCTGAGACCGATTAATATCGGTTATTTCCCTGCCCTAGCCAAGTACTACTTTTGTACTTTCCTGGCAGGAATGTTAATTGCATATTTTATTGTTGTCTTTAAATATAATCCAATGAAACTAAAGCTTTAGGGTTTTTATGGCACTTGCAGCCACTGGCTCAAGTGCCATATACCGATCACAATTCCGTCTGTCGGTCTGGCCGAGTTTTTTGTCACACTTTTTCGAGTTAGGGTACTTCCAGATGTGCTAGGACAATGAAACTTGGCAGGCATATCAGGGACCCGACCAAACTAACCTGCAAATAATCAGTTTTCCGATCCGACCATATGCGGGGGAGTGGAGGGTGCTGGAAACTTGAAAATTGAGGGCATTTTGTCACACTTTTTCGAGTTAGGGTACTTCCAGATGTGCTAGGACCATGAAACTTGGCAGGCATATCAGAGACCCGACCAAACAAACTTAGAAATAATCAGTTTTCCGATCCGACCGTTTTGAGGGGGAGTGGAGGGCAGAGGAATCCGGGAAATTAAGTAGTGTGTAACTTCCAAACGGGTGATCGGATTGTAATGAAACTTAACAACTGAACAGATGACATATTTGGGATATCCCATTTAAAGTCTTGATCGGGTTCGGTAGCCAGGGGGTGTTGGAGGGGGGGGGGGAGACCGGAAATTTCATAAACGGTTAGAATGGAGGGATCGGAGTAAAACTTGCTGGGAAGAACAAGAATCTGCTCTAGATAAATCGTTTAGACAACTGTACTGGATCCGGACAGTTAGGAGGGGGGGGGGGGGGTCCCGGAATTCCGGTGATGGCGGTTTTGGGGATTTTCACGATGAAACTTGGCAGGCATATCAGGGAACCGGTCAAAATAACTTCAAAATATTTTTTTTTTCGATCTGATAATGGTGGAGTGAGTGGAGGAATGGGAATCCGGAAAATTCACCCAGCAGGTTTCACTCCGATCCCTCCTCTATTCTAACCGTTTCTCGAGATTTCCGCCCCCCCCCCCAACTCTCCCATAGTGCCCGTAGCCAATCCGATTCAATAGATGATTTACCTAGAGCATCTGTTTTGTTATTCCCACAAAGTTCCATCTCGATCTCTCAGTCTAAGTGAGTCACGTATCCCCCCCCCCCAATAGTTGTCGGATCTGGTTCGGATATGAAAAATGATGTTTTGCCCAGGGATGTTTGCCCAGGGATCACCCCGCAATGCTCAAGTCATCTACATACTTCCAACAGTTTTCCTCATATGCTGCAATATCATTTATCATTACTAAGAAAAGGAGAGGACCCAAAAGAGTGCCCTGTGACACTCCACAGAAAATTTCTTTTTCTTCCGAAAAAACACCCTTACACTTGGTTTTTTGTTTTCTTTTTTGGAGGAACCCAACAATAATTTGAATCAAGTAGGGGCTTCCATTTAGTTGAATTAGCTTTTCCACGAGCACTTTATGGTTAATTAAGTCGAACCCTTTAGTAAAGTCAATTGCGTTTAAATTTATCCATTTCTGTATCATCTAGGTTCCTTAAAATACAATCAATTAAACTTACTAGGTAATGGGATGTAGACGACTTCGGTCTGTTGCCGTACTGTCGTGAATTTAATTTACCAACAATTTCACCATTTAACCACTTGGATACAAACCATTCGAACACCTTGCTGAAAGTAGGTGTAAGGGTGATGGGTCGGACTGAGTCAAAGCCTATTGGCGAGTCTTTTTTGCGGATTGGTGCACGTAACCTATCTTCCATGCGTCAGGGTAAATTCCAGTCTCGGAGATTGTGTTAAATATATTCGTGAGCGGTAAAGCAAGTTTATCGGGGAAAGCCTTGATCAGTTCTATTGGAATGTCCACTGGAGTTCTACTAGTTTTTTTTTAGTTTGCTCAATTTTTGTATTACTTCTGAAAGTGAAATTACGGGGGGGGGGGGGGGGGGGGTCTTATAGTTTCTGATGGTGGATCGGAAAGATTTGTTTCTGGCCTTGCCTTTGATTGCTGTCGTATGAAATCGGAAGTATTTAGAGGCGGAAGTGTTGGGATGCAGTTTTTTCGTCGGGTTGATCTGGATGGAACTCTATTGCACTCTCTATTTTGCCACAGAGCCGTTTGACGCCCTTATACGCCCTTATATATAGGGTGGGGGAGGGGTTTCAAATTAAAGTTTAACTGAAAAGCCAACTTATTTGTGTGTCATTTAACTAAATACACTGAATAATTTGGATTCTGCTAAGGGATTCTTTTATTTTCCATTATCTGCTCTAGTTATGACGTTCAGAATATATGCGGCCGACCTAAGTTCTGCTCAGGTGCGGTAAATTATAATCTCAACACAAACGGGGCTTTTTAGTGGGCAGCGGTGAGCTTGGTGAAGACTGCTTAGTTCCTGAGCAAACAAAAAATCATAAATCTTTCTGGTCAGCATACAACACAGATACAAGCGCACAGAGGTACCACAAATCATACGTAAATTCCACTATTTGAAAAACTATTATTCGTGAATATCAGAACAACGAAAGTAACGCATTTTCAGCGAGTCTTCGAGCCAATTTAAGTGAATAAGCGATGGGTAGCTAGATTGTTCCATCCCAGCCCTCTTCAGTTAAACTTTAGGGGACTAAAAAAACAAAAATGTTTAAAAGCACCAAAACATGCTAAATCCGAATATGAATTTTTTTCTAGCCGAACAATTAGTTCACCCGGAATTCGGTAAAAAAACGAAAGCAAGTAAAGTTTAATCTGAAGTTGATTAGAGGCTCAATTTAGGGTTAAGGAGACATGCGGAAAATTTGCGGATTTTTTTTCTTTTTTAAAGAAAATTTTATTTTCTTGGTGTACAAGTGGTAGCCCCGAAATTTGACGAAACCGTAAAATTTGTGAAAAGTTAAAGTTTATTCTGAAGTTGATTAGAGGTTTTATATAGGGGTAAGGAGGCATGCTGAATCCAAATATGAAAAATTATCTTCTCAAACAAGTAGTTGGCCAGCCTAAAATTTAGCATGAGGTTTTAAAACCCAATGATATAGTCGATATAGGGTGAGGAGACATGATGTTGCAGCTGTCGAATATATCAAAGATCGCTTAGAGATTGATTACCGGGATAAGGAGACATACTGCACCCAATTTTGAACTTATTTCCTTGATGCATAAGCTGGCAAAATTTGCCAAAACCCGGAAATTTAGATGGAAGGTTCGCTTCTTAATGTCACCAGGTCTCATGCTCAGCATGGAGTTTACCGAGAGTGGCCTACTGTTAAAAGGAGGAATTTGGTCAAGTGGTACTGTTGGTCTGAAGTCGGGCTTTAATGATGAGATGCTCGAGTAAACACGCATGCTGAACCCATATCTGAACTTGGTTAAAGATTATAGCAAAATATTAAAGAGGTTTGGCGAAGACCGGAAACCTACAAGATTCGCTTGTCTGGATCAAGTAGTCCAATAAATATTCAATATTTGGGATCCTATCGAAACCTTTGGTCTTGTTAAAACACGGTGCGTACAGTTTAAATATATTGCGTCGAACCTCCCCTTCGGAAAGCGGTAAGTCTGGACAGAATCCAGAAGCGGCAACAAGAAATCGCACGGGAGGATTTTCGCAAAACAAAATTTCTGAACCATTTGGTGGTGCAAAGGTCATTTCTATTAAGGCTTGTGCTTCAAGGCAACACATCTGACCCTCGTTTTTGTTGCACGCTGCAGGTCCACTTCTCGGCCGTTTCCGGACTGATTCTTTCTACATCCGTTTTTGCACGGCAGTGCTTCCGAGGAAGACGGCAGCGCTTCTCGAGAACTGAGGACTTGCTCACCGACCAAGTCCGTGCTTCCCTGCAAGGTGCTGCAGCTTTAACCACGAAGAAAGTGAATCCAAAAACGCATACTGTGCAAAAGCAAAGAAGTGCTGCAGCAGCGATGCGGCAGCGCTATTGCAACAAAAACGAGGCTATGATTCGGGGATATTAGCTCAACTTACATTTCATCATGGAGACGCCCCCACTGCCCCCCGTTTGACAACTTATCGCCCTTTATGTAATATCATAAGAATAAGAGTGTGGGAGAGTATGGCGGGTAAGTGATGGTATGACATGAACCTTCGAACCTGAGGAAGCTTTTCCGTAACGGATAAGGAATTAAGAAATTCCCAGGTTAGACAGTCTAGAGATATTATGTAACCAAGTAGGTATATTTTTGAAAGGGAATTACGCTCAATTAGATTACCATCAATTATTATTTTGACTAATAATTAGATTACTATCAAATAGATTGATGGCTTGTCCACTGAGTATTGACTGTTTCTTGGTTGTCTCGTCTGTTTTTTTTTTTTTAGTGCGGAGGTTACTTGCTAGGTGTCCTTTTTCTTGGGACCGGATGGTGGCTGTTATATTATATACATGTGTACGGCCGTGACTAAGTTGTACTATTTAATTTTATCTGGCCATCGAGCCTGCTCTCTGCCACGAAGCTATGTAAAAATACTTGTTTTCATTATCTGAAATTAAATGAACCCGAACCTGAACCTAGGTCAAGTGAATTTTGTATTTAATAATAATAAACAATAATGATATATTGCAAAAACAATAAGGCCACAAAGCCTCTAAATTCTTAAGACATGTAGGGTCAGACATTTGGAAGTAAACATTCGTCAATTTCTTTCTTGAACTGGCTCAGTGATGGGCAATTTGCTGTTTCTTCGGCCAGTTGGTCCCAGTGAAGCGGCACGCGATTTCGGAGGCTCCACCAACCAACGTCTTTGTAGAACCTCGTTTCTGGCTCTTCGCTAGGCACACGGCTATTCTTCATAGCAATGACGAGTTAGTTATCAAAAGTATTCCGCATTGGCGATCTTGGACAGGCAGCAGCCATGCAAAATGATCCTGACATTAGGCACGGTTGGTGCTTAAAAATCTAATTCACAATGAAATTTTGTTCTGTTAGTTTACTTTTATGTGTATGTGTTACCAGCGACCTAGCTGGTCTTCAGTTAAAAAATTGAAAATAAAACAATGTTTTGTCAAAAAATTGATGATCATCCTGCCGAGTTCTGCTTCTACGAACTTCCTTACATAATAATAATATAATTGCAATAATAAGGCTTTCGCCTCTATAGATTTCTCGGACACTTTACACACTAAATTGAATTTCAGCCAGGTGGTAGTCGACACATGCTTTGAACTGGTTGATATTTTCGGCATTTACAGCACTTTCTGGGAGATTATTCCAACGTTCTACTATTCGGTATCTAAAGCTCCATTTTCCGATGTCTTTTCGGAATTTTTTACCACTCAGTTTCAAGTTGTGTCCTCTGAGACTGTTGTGATTGAAGGTGAAAACATCATCAGGCCTAATGTTATCATAATAACTATGGCAAATTTTAAAAGTTTCGATCAAATCACCTCGAAGAAATCAGTAAGATAAACTGGGTAATCGTAGTTTTTGAAGCCGGTTTTCATAAGGCAGATGGCGAATGGCTGGCACTGTTTTTGTTGCTCTTCTTTGAACTTGCTCGATGGCGATAACATCCTTGATATAGAAGGGCCTTGTTACTGCGTGGCCATTTTCAATTAGTGGGCGAGCTAGTGCCTTAAATAAAATAGGAAATAGTGAATTGTCCTTAAATGTAAATGTCCTTCTCATAAGCTTCACAATTCTTGTAGTTTTCTTGATGATAGTTTCGTAATGCGTTGAAAATTTTAGATCTGTGTCCATTACTACCCCGAGGTCACGCTCAGAGGTGGTTCTCGAAATCGTCCTTCCGTCTAAGGTGTACCGATGGTCAAAGGTGGTGGGGCCAAGACGGAGGTGGTGACATTTATCGGTATTGATCTCCATGACCCATTTAGTCATCCACTGGCAGATCTTATCAAGGTCCTTTTGAAGAGACTCGGCATCCTTCAATCCCATTATGCCTCTGTACAGCTTAGTGTCGTCAGCGTATAGCATAACCGGAGAGCTGATGCCTTCGGTTGAGTCATTTATGTAAATGTTAAAGAGAAGGGGACCGAGAATACTTCCTTGTGGTACACCGCTAAGAACAATCACCTCCGTGGTGCTCAGCTGGCCATCCACTCGTACTTGATGTGTTCTGGAGGTTAGGAAATCCTCTATCCAAGCTAAATTTTGTCCCACCACACCCAAGCGTTTTAGTTTCGAAAGTAGCCTTTTGTGTGGTACTTTATCAAAGGCTTTTCGTAGGTCAATATAGAGAACATCCACCTCTATCCCCGCGTCGTTCATTGCTCTCCAGGCTTCGCTGGCAAGTAGAAGCTGAGCTTCTGCAGATCGTCTGCGCATGAATCCAAACTGGCTTTTGTAAATGTCAGTCAAATGCCTGCAGAGGTGATCAGCAAGGAGGGACTCAAAAATTTTGCATCGGATGCTTGTCAGACTTTCTGGTCTATAGTTTGATGGGATTTGCCTCGAACCGATTTTGAATATAGGAGAAACGATGGCTTTTTTCCAAACTGAAGGTAGTTTTCTGCTTGCGTATGATTTTTTGAAGATCTCGTACAACTGCAGTTGTATTTCAGATGCCAGTTCGGGCAAGACCCTAGGATGAATGTCGTCGGGTCCTGGGGATTTATGAGGGTTTAAATTTTTTAGTTTTATATAATTATCATTTACCGAAAAATCAAGGTCTGGGATTGGTGCTTTCTCATTATTAGACGAAAACTCGTCAGTTGTCTCAGGCTCCCTAGTGAAAGCTGATTCAAACTGTCGGTTTAGAAGGTTGGCTTTTTCCTCTGCATTAGTAATTGTTTGGCCTGAGTCTGGGTCTCGAAGTTCCGACACTCCGTGGTTAAGCTTACGCTTGGAGTTGACAAATCTTCAAAAGGCTTTAGGATTTGTTTTGGACTGCTCCGCGACACATTTCTCCCTTAAATTCTGTTGGTGTCTCGTTTCTTTATGGACCTTGTTTCTCAGTCTGACAGATGATAGGAACCAACCTTATACGAAGTAACCGGTTGCTCATTCATTCGGCCAGAAAATTTTCAGTTCCGAATTTTACAGATGGCTTTGTTTTTTACTTTTACAGAAAATTACCTTTGTGATAGCTTGGTGTGACGAATTTTTTGAGGGACGAACTGCCGAACGAAGAATTGTCAGGGAAATTAAGTCGGACATGTTTGCGATCACACTAATTGCTTTGTCCTTGTTTACTTTTCAGCAAGTTGCCCTTTGTTAACTTCCAGATCTTTCAATTCACCTACCCAAGAGCCGCTTGTTTCCCAACTAACTATATCCCCCTTGTCACATCTCTTCGGTGGTGGGGCATCCACATTACTAACAGCCTCACATCGTTCCGGTCTCAGTCGGTTAGTGATGCCAAAAAAAAAATTCAAGTATCATACTCGAAGATCGTTATAATCGTGAGAAACACAATAAAAAGCCCTTAGTAAACTTTAAAGCAGTTTTACTGACCATACTACTTATTTCTTTCTGGCCTCTCCTCAGTTTTAAAGAAAAAAGATCTTCATTCCCTCCGTTCTTGTTATTACCGATATTGAAAATCCTCCTATTCCTACCCCTATCGTACAAAAACAGACCTCTGACTTCGCGTTACAAGCTTCCTGATATATCGCTGAAGCTTTAGGCCCTAAGTAAAAACTCCATAACGTCCCATCTCAGCTTCCGGCCGCACATCACGGCGGGATCATCATCGACTAAAACCAGGAAGGGAAGGGAACGCGAGAAAAGCAGGAAGGCATACTAAAATCAGGAAGGGCATACTAAAACGAGGAAGGCTGTCGCCAGAAGTCAATGCTGCGAAAAACTGGAAAGCGCACCCTTCCTTTCCTCTGTTTAGTATTCTTCGAGGGGTCGTAGTTTTAGTACTTAGTACTAGTTCCTCCTTTTAGTACTTTCAAGGTACTAAAACGAGGAAGGAAATGGTGGACTTGAAATATCTTAGTTGTCGAGCCCTCGCTGAACTTAATGCCTACCCATGTGAGGATACTAAAACGAGGAAGGATGGTGAACTTTGAATCTGAAAAGTTGCCGACCCCTCAAAGAATACTAAATAGAGGAAGGGAACGGTGCGGCTTTCCAGTTTTTCGCAGCATTGAATTCTGGCGACAGCCTTCCTCGTTTTAGTATGCCTTCCTGCTTTACTCGTACTCCCTTCCCTTCCTGGTTTTAGTCCATCCCCATCACGGCTTGTCCCTTTTTAAATATTCTTTGAGCCCAAGCTGACTTTGAAACATTTATTCCAACAATGTTTTCAACGGATACGTCAGCTACGATTCTTCATCAGCGATATTTTGGCCCTTCTTGGCAAGAGGATTGAAAGCCTGACGAGCACGTATCCGTTGAAAACATTGTTGGAATAAATTGTTCCTTTTTCTGTACCGAACTTCGGTGTTTTGTGTTCTTTTTCATTGTTTGTACTCCCCTATTCTGTCTTTTAGGCGGGTTATAAAAATAAGAAAATAAAATAAATAAAGGTGTTTGTATATAATATGTGATAAACATTCTACTTTCACACTTCACGTCTGAGCACTTGCGCCCTTGTTTACAGTCAATTCAGTCCCAAAAATTTTATCTTCAACGTTTTTCTCGTGCTACTCCCGTCGTAATGTCGATAGTAATTAAAGGCAGGGTTTGAGCGAAGATTTAAGATACGGGTCTAACAAACCTGACATACTAAAACCTTTAGTTTGTAAACTAAAAAACACGGTGCTGATGGGTTGACAAGTTTTCATTTTGGTGTATATCAATTGCCCGGTCGGTGCCGGCACCGGGTATAAAGTAAAAACGGGAATGGAACGGAATGACACGGTGCAGGGAACGCGTACTAAAAACGGGAACGCGTACTAAAATCTGGAATGACGTAATAAAATTGGGAATACCCCACGAGGAGGAATATTACTGATAGGGAGAACTGGAGACCGATGCACCGTCCTTCCTTCTTTTAGTAGCTTGTTTGGGCACGAGTTCAAATCATTCCTGTGCAGGATCCATGTTCTAGTAGTCGTGTTCCTTCTTTTTTCGAGGTGTCCCCGAACGGCAAGGTATAGCGCTTCTGTTCCTTAATACTTGTTTCGATACTGCAGGAGTAACAAGTACGCGGGAATGACAGGCTTAAAGTTCTTCAATGTTCTTCTGTTCTTTAATTTCCTAATAATCCTAACTCGATTAAAGACAAAACATGACTACTAGAACATAGACCAGTGCACGGGAATGATCTGGAACTCGAAAAGGACAGTGCATTGTTCCTCCTTTTACCAGTATTCCTCCTTGGTCCGACATTGATTCTGGTATCGTGTAGTATGCTGATGACACCAAGATGTACATAGTCATCACGAGTTCCCAAGATTCACATATACTCCAAAATGATCTTCACGAAATTGAACTTTGGATGCAAGTGTGGCTGATGGAAGTCAATGTAAAAAAAAGTCACCATCTTCGCCTGCAATGCTCTCACTTTAACACTTTCTATTCTTTCAACAGCCAAACGATACCCGAATGCATGACCCAACGGGATCTAGGGATCCTGATCGATGGGGATCTGCGTTTCTCGCAACATTACAACCTTATCATGAAAAAGTGTAATAGAATCCTTGGTGTAATTCGAAGAAACTTTATTTTTAAGCAGGATGGTTTGTTCTCACTTCTTTTCAAGTCGATGGTTCGCTCGATCATTGAATATGGCCACACCACAGTGAGGCCATATTACAATTGTGACATTGAGGCTTGCGAAAAAATCCAACGGAGAGCTACGAAGTTCGTACAAGATCTGCGCGATCTCCCCTACCAAGTGAGATTAGCCAAGTTGTGCCTTCCCTCCATTGCATAAAGATTTTTTAGAGGAGACCTGATTGAAACATTGAAATTAATCAATGGAAGTTATGACAATTTTGAAGTGACTGATTTAGTAAGATTCAGCATTAAGCGTCATCATCGGGGGCACGCGTACAAGCTTACAGAGTCGAGATTCCACAAGGACGTTTTTAAGTGGGGTTTTGGCAACAGAACTGTTGATCCTTGGAACACCCTTTCCGAAGATGCGGTTAATGCTGAATCGATCAATAGTTTTAAGTGCATTGTTGGTGAGATTTTTAACTCTGATCAGTTCGACTACTCAAAATTTCTTAGAGTTATTTAGAGGCGAAAGCCTTTTCTCTTGCTTTGTATTATATTATTATTATTGTGCAGCGTTTCCGATTTTAGTATGTTATTCCCATTTCTAGCATGCGTTCCCGTTTTTGTACGTCTTCCTCCTGTATCGTGTCATTCCGTTCCATTCCTGTTTTTCGTCGACCCCCCCCCCCCCCCCGAGCCGGTTGCCCTGTGTTAGAACGCTAGATAAGCAGCATGTTTACAAGCGGGAATCACCTAATTTACGACTGGCATCGCAATGATTTCGGCCGGTGCCGGGAAAGGGTGTATACTAGGTGCCGGGGAGTGGGTAGTCCCTCGGACATCGCTGAGAATGTGTGGAACAGTTTGACTTAGCTTCCCAGTTACAAAGTCTCACTGCCGTAGATGTCTTACCACAAAGTCGTCAGGCCAAGCATTTGACATAAATCCCGCGGGGAAACTCGGTCAATCGAAAATTCCGTTCTTTTATTATCCGGATTGAAGTGAGCATGTATGCAACATGCGGTCTGGACGGACCCCCCACCCCTCCCATCCCGACGAAAACCCAACGGTACCAAAGACCACCCGTCGAAATCTATCACCGGTACCAAAACCCACTTGCGAAAACCCCACGGGTACCAACCAACCCTCCCTGGATGCAAATATAAAAGAAAACAAATATAAGAAAATAATTTTTTTTTAAAGAAAATTAAAGATTTTTCGTAGACAAGCGAGTTAAATGTAAGCGACTCGCTGGTCATGGTAATTTTCTTTATTTCCAAATTTTTATCCGCACGTCTACAGACATGTCCGATAAGGGGCTACTGACTGTATGTATGTGTGTGTGTGTGTGGGGGGGGGGGGGGGGTAGGATCAAGGGATTTCCAGCTGGGGAGGGGGCGGGATGTAACCGGAACCCTGCAACATTCCCGTGGACTTGAAACCGACGTCGCTTACCGGTAGACAAATACCGGAAGCCCGGAAATAATAGCTTACCTTTCCGCCAGCGTTAATTCCGGCGATGATTCCCTGTGCCGCCGCCTCTTCGTATCCCGTCGTGCCGTTAATCTGCCCGGCGAAGAACAAATTCTCAATCCGTTTGGTTTCCATCGTAGGTTTAATTTCCCTTGGATCCACGAAGTCGTATTCAACGCCATAGCCTGATAATGAAATACAGTATAAGTAAGTAAGTAAGTAATTTATTTACAACCCGCCGTTTTCAGAAAGCGGAGTAAATGAAGAAAATAAATAAAACACATAAACATACACAAAAAGACACTTAATTTCAATCGTCGGCCAGGAAGCAGTGTAGAAGGTCGTGCGCTGGTTGGGTATGATTAACTGATGATTCAAACAAGCCCTCAAGACGTCGAGTGTCGAGTTGAAGTGGTATGCATGTAACACCAAGTAAACGAAGTGTCATCATCGTATCTCGAACCGGGGCCAAGTTACGAACATAGAGCGTGTTCCACCTTTCTAACAATTAGTAACTATTTTTCTCAAACAGAAAACGTGGTTTTAGGGCAAGCTGGACCGGAAATCAGGGCTTGAGGCTTGGGTTTCGGTTCGACTCCGAAATCTATAACTCCTAGCTACTTGTTCGCAGTTTTCTCAAACAGAAACGTGGTTTTAGGGCAAGCTGAACTGGGAATCACGGCAAGCTTAAAAATCACGGCTAAACTCTGTTTCGTTTCGGCTTTTGAAGTTACTTTACTAGTTTATTCAAACAATGTTTGCAACGGATACGTCAGCTATGATTTTAAACATTGTTTGAATAAATGTTTCAAAGTCAGCTTGGGCTCAAAGAATATTTATCTACTTTACTAGTTACTTTTTCGCCGTTTTTTTTTCAAACAGAAACGTGGTTTTACGTAGCCTGGACCGGAAATCACGGCTTTAAGAGGCTTGTTTTGGGTCTGGCTTTTGAAATCTATGATCTAGGTATTCGCATTTTACTCGAACAGAACCTTGGTTAAGGGCAAGCTGGACTGGAGATCACGGCTAGAGGTTCGCGTTTCGGGTCTTGCTTTTGAATTCGTAGTTCGCAGATCTCTCAATTCGAAACCCTCAGCTTAAAGCAACCTAGACTGGAAATCCTGGCTAGAGGCTTGGATTTCGGTTACGGATTTTCGGTTTCGGTGAACTCCTAGCTAGTTTTTCGCAGTTTTCTCAGCTGAAGGCGCATTTTTATTGCAAGGTAGACGGAAATCACGGTTGGAGGATGGGACATCGGCTATGGCTTCAGAAACGTATTAACTCCTAGCTCCTCTCAACTAGAAACGGGTTTCTCAGGCAAGCTGATCAAAAAATCAAAAAAGATCAAAAAGATCAAAAAAGCGTTTGATCTTGTTAGTCACAATGTTTTAATTGAAAAATTATTAAATGAATTTAAAGTACCACCTTTTCTATTTAATATCATTGCATCTTTTCTGTCAAATAGAAGTCAAGTTGTAAGGTATAAAAACATTTATTCAGATACACTTCCTATTTCTTGCGGTGTTCCACAGGGAACGCTCTTAGGTCCTCTGTTATTTTTGGTAATGATTAACAATCTTGCTAATGAATCAGCCGATCGCTGGAAGTTTGTGGACGACATGACATTACTTGAAAGGTGCAGAAGGAACATAAAGAGTACCGCAATGGAAATACTTGACGATATCGCTGCCGAAGCAGCCGAGTCGAAAATGAAAGTTAATTCACAGAAATCGAATATCATGACCATAAGTTTTCTTAAATCAAAGCCATCGTTCACTACTCCAGTACCAAATGAAATATTTACAACAAAGACCAAACTTTTGGGGATCACACTGACGAATGATCTGAAGTGGGAGGCTCACATTTGTTCCATTATTAAACAAGCCAGTGCGTCTCTGTCTCTCCTAAAACTGTTTTCCAAATTTTCGTGCCCTAAATCACATGTTCTCCGCCTTTACGTTACTTTCATCCGTCCGCTACTTGAGTATGCTTGTCCGGTTTGGCACTTTGGCCTGACAGTAGATCAGTCTGATAGGCTTGAAACTATTCAGAAGAGAGCTTTGAGAATCATGTACCGCCAGGGCAAAGTGCCTTATATCCTCCTCCTCAAAGAATTCCGCCTCCCTACTTTATCAGCCCGACGTCTTACTCTTTGTACTGGTTTCGGGAACAGTCTGCGTTCCCACTCATGTTTTGAGCACCTGTTTCCTACCCCATATTGCCCGCCAAAACCTCGACTACCTCGAGCTGTAGCACAAAAAGTTCCGGTTCTTAACCCTGTTTGTACAAGAACCGATCGCTACAGAAAGAGCTTTGTACCATCTTTTGTTGAAGTTTTGAACAATTGATCAACTATTTCCCTTTAATGGTTTAATCGTCTAGGGTTTTTATTCTGTTTGATCATTTTTTGACTACTGCTTTATTATGTACAACCGCCTTATTAAATGTTTTGTAATTATGATGTACTTGACGAAAACGACAAGTTCGGCAATCCAATGCTGTGAAAGTTTCGTTTTACAATAAAGTATCAGTATCAGTAGCTGGACTGGAAATCACGGCTTTCGGGTTTCGGGTCTGGCTTTTGAATTCGTAGTTCGCAGATCTCTCAAGTTGAAACCCTCAGCTTAAAGCAAGCTAGACTGGAAATCATGGCTAGAGGCTTGGATTTCGGTTACGGATTTTCGGTTTAGAGGATTTTCGATTTCGATGAACTCCTAGCTAGTTTTTCGCAGATTTCTCAGCTAAAGGCGCATTTTTATTGCAAGGTAGACGGAAATCACGGTTAGAGGATGGACATCGGCTATGGCTTCAGAAACGTATTAACTCCTAGATCCTCTCAACTAGAAACGCGTTCCTCAGGCAAGCTGGACTGGAATGTTCGTTACAGCCTTCAATTTTCGCTACTACGCCGTCTTCTATGACACAGCCCACGAAGTAGGCTACAAAGAACAAAGACCAAAGGTTTCGATGGGATCCCAAAAATCTAATATTTGATCCAGACAATTGCGAACGAACTACCATACTTGTCCAGAAAAAAAAGGTCAGAAGCGAATTCAGCGTATCACCTTATATGTATAAAGAACATCTAATCAACTTCAAGTAAAAGTTTAACTTATAAAAAAAAATCCGGTTTCAACCGGATTCCAAACGAACTATATGTCCAGGTAAAAAAAAAGATTGTCATATACAGATTCAGCGTATTTTCTTACCCCTGAATCTGTCATCTAATCAACTTCAAATAAAACTTTTGCTTTTAACAAATTTTCCGGTTTGTCCTTTTTCCTGATTCCGGCCGAACAAGTTGTCCTGGTAGAAAATACTGTTCCCATAAGGGTTCAGCATGTCTTCTTACCCCTTAACTGAACATCTAATCAACTTAAAACAAAACTTTTACTTTGAACAAATTCCGGGCAAACTACTTGCCCGGCGAGAAAATGGTTTTCACCATGGTGTTCAGCACGTCTTCTTATCCGTAAACCATCTAATCAACTTCAAATAAAACTTTTACTTTTAACAGACTTTTCGGTTTTGGCCGGATTCCGGGCTAACAACTTGTCCGGCGAACAAATTTGTTTCACCATCATGTTCAGCATGTCTTCTTATCCCTAAATCGAACATCTAGTCAACTTCAAATAAAACTTTTACTTTTAACAAACTTTCCGGTTTTGACCGGATTCCGGGCGAACTACTTGTCCGATGACAAAATGGTTTTCACCATCGCGTTCAGCATGTCTTTTTTTACAGTCGATTTTACCCCATAATCGACTATCACAGTATTTGTTTAAAAATATTTCATTTGCCCCTTAAATTAAACCCCCTCCCCCACCTGTAGGGCTACAGAGCCCATCTACGAACTTGACCTTACTCTTGACCCAAACAATCCTCACACCAAGTTTCATCAAAATATCTCATTCCCTTCGAGAGTTATAGTGCTTACAGACGGACGGACGGACAGACGAACAACTTTTGTGATGTCATAGGTATCCCTCCACTTACGTTCTGGTATCCCAAAAACAGAGTGTCCTTTTTTATTTTTTTTTGTCACGTACAATTCCAATATGCCACTTAAGCGTTCGGAAACCCGGCTATCCCTTTCTTGAAGTCTTCCAATAAAAGCTTGGAATTTCTTAAGCACATCCTTAAGGATAATGACACTCATTTCTGTCCCTGCTTGGAGACACTTCACAAATGTGTTACCGCTGGTTTGACGTCACCCCGGTGAAGACTTCAGAGATATGACACTCTCATAGCTCCGCGACTCTATCTTCTAGTTTTACTGCGTACTGAACAAGACCACAGGTTTCGATGGGATCCCAAAGAGTTTAAGACAACGGGTGTCACCTTAAGCATATAGTCCTCGACGAGAAGTAATACTTTACAGTGAAAAGAATATCCGACAATCAGGTTCATTCGTAAGCTTCCGGTTCTGACTAGGTTCAGATCGGCCATCCAATTCAATGCAATTTCAATTCAATTTTAGTTCATAATTAAAATTCTTGAAGTAATGTCGGGTAATGTCGTAAGTAATGTCGGGGTGGTAGGGAGGGAGTAGGGTTGTTGGGAGGTATATGTTTATTTTGGGGGTGATAATGTGATGAAGTTTGGTCTGTTTTTTTGTGGTTTATTCTTTTCTTTTTTTTCTTTATATTTATTATGTCGTTTGTTGGTGTGTTTAGAAAATGGTTAACCTTTACTACTGCACACCAGCAAAAACGTAGGTTTTTCCATTAGTGCAGTAGCCTAGATGTAAACAGTAAAGAGTTAAATTGTGTTTATTAATAAATTAAGCATAAAAAAGTGTCAAAGTATTTGTTCACAATATAGCCCATCCTAAGACGAGAAACATTAGTATCTACTGATTCACCTTGTCTTTCTGCAGTATACCAACATTCCAACTTACTTGTGGAGAAAAAAAGCTAGAGCTTCCGACAAAACTAAAGTAAAAGCAGCAGACTGTACTCGTATTTTATTAATCTCTGCCCTAATGATTCTATCATGTTTTCACATTTCTGAATACTCCCCATATCCTCGCAACATGACCATTTAGTAACGAACCCCATGGGCAGTTCCATTCCCATTTCGCGATTCAAAATACTCTGTGAATCTTAAGAAATTAATTGTTTAGTAGCCAATCCTATAAGTAATTCCATCCCTTTCTCACATTTCAGAATAGTAATATTTTCCAAATCCAAACCGCATGAACCCGTCCTTGGTTTTTACGTACCGGAGGGTAGAGCCCGCAACCACCCACTCCTTCCCTTCTCTCGCCATTCCTCCAAACTCAAATCCAATCCCTTATCTTTTTTCTCCCCCCCCCCCCTTTTTTCCTCTACAGCCCGGGCCCCACTACGGACACACCTGTTCGTAATTTGGTTTTTAGACGTTTTTAAGACCGGTTTTTAAGACGTTTTAGGACGCTCCTCTCTCACTGGTTGTTCATAACAGATTAAAAACGGGATATGGATCTATCCATCCCAGATTTTATGAACGGGTAGAAGGAGGAACGTCTAAAAACCGCTAGAAACCGGTCTTAAAAACGGGTCAAGACCGATCTACGAACAGGTGTGTCCGTAGTGGGGCCCGGGCATACCCCTAATCACACCCCGGCTGAGATTCGGGAAGCGAATAACCTGGTCCGGGTTGCAGCGCTTCGGGTTCGGAATATTCGACGCATCTTCAGATAATAAATCGTATGTTAACCGGGTAGTCCAAACCCCATTTCACGTTTCTGAAAACTCCACGGCCCTTCCATAACTAATCGTTTAGTAACCAACCGCAGGGTATTTCCATCCCTATCTCAAGTTTCTGAATACTCCACGTTTTCAGAAATCTAATCGATAAGTAAAAGTGCAAGAAAAGAGTTTTTTTTTTTTTATCAAGGTCAGTCACTTATGGGGGGGGGGGGGGGTAACACCATCCGAACTTTTAATCCGGAGACTGCGTTTCCTTGACAATCCGTAAGCCTTATCCAGCACCTACACTCAGATATTTCCAGGGGGCGTGAGAAGCTTATCTAGGGGCACGACGTTTACGACTGAAACTGGGAACTGTTTAGCGTGATGAGAAACAAACGGATGAAAGGCGCAACTGATAGACACTAAGGAAGAGACTTCAATCTTCAAGGTCTAGTTTTGTGTTTATAAATGTGGGTGTTTCAGTACGGAATAATCTGCCGAAGAGCACTAGGATGGCCGAGAGTGTATATTTATTTAAAAATAAGATGAACAGTTTTTTGGTGAGTAAAGATGGGCGAGGAGAGAGGGTTACCATGGGTATGAATCGGTTCTTCTCAGTGGTACCAAGCGGCAGGGGCGTCACTAGCCTCTTACCTCGGGGGGGGGGACGTCCGGTATGTGCCGACGGACTAAAAAATGTGCCGACAAAACACGACGTTGCCGCGACATTTCCCGCCACATAATATAACCGGTTTAAAACTAACTGTAATACATCATACATTATTTCTTTAATGTAATTTCGTATACTAAAGTAATTTCATGTATTATATTTGGCTTTTCATTTCATATTTTGCTAAAAAAGCAAAGCTTATAACGACTATACCCAGAATAAGTTAAAATGAGCGTCGCAGGCGAAATATTTTTAATCTGCCTTTTTTCTGGAAAAATTTTGCTATACATACCATACAGGTTCTAGCTTTGAAAGTGTTTCAAACCCCCAAGAATTTAAATCCTTAAGCGCCAACTAACTGAAACATCGTTCTTCCAAATAGAGAATACTACGAAATGCGCCGCAGGCGAAAATTGGTGTAAAACTAACTGTAATGCATCAGTTGAGATTGTTCCTTTAATGTAAATTCGTCTATTTAAATTAAAATATTCGGCTTTTCGTTTCAGCTTTCATAAAAAATTGAATCTTCCAACGAGTTTACCCAGGACAAGTTGAATTAAGCGCCACAGTCAAAATTTTTTAAATCTAGTTTTTCTGGAAAAATTTTTGCCCGACAAATATAAGGTTTGAAGCCAAGCTGACCATTCATTACGAAAGAAATAGAAAACCGTGATTTTCGGGGTTTTTTCTTGATCAGCTAATTATCCCTCTAGGATGATGTGCGAGGGATAAATATAAATTCGGATATTTCGGTTGCACTTCCGGCAACCGGCTTTGTTTTTCGCTGAGGACGGTTTGCCGGAAGTGCAACCGAAATATCCGAATTTATATTTATCCCTCGCACTTCATCCTAGAGGGATAATCAGCCCGACAAATGTTTCCAGAATTTGATTTCTTAAGTATAAAAATAATCCGATATGCCGACAAGAATGCGAACGCCAGACAGAAGCATTCAAAATTCGATTTCTCTCGTGTTTTGCCCGACAGGGCTGTAAAGATCTTTATTTCTTATATACAGATAGAAGCCGATGTGCCGACGAAACTTAAACTTTCGTGATGGCCCTATAAACGTGTGCAGAATTTGATTTCTTACCTTTAAGAGGATTCCGATGTGTCGACAAGAATACCGACGACCGACAAAACCATATAGCATAGACATTTTTTTAATTTTTTAAAAAAATATACCAAAAAAGTATTTGATTTCTTTACCTTGCCCGACTAGAATGTACAGAACTTGATTTCTTAGTGTAAAAAAAACACGTTGTGCCGAAGAGACTTGAACTTCCCGGGTGCGGCCGACGAAGTTTGCAGAATTTGATTATTAGGAATAAATAGATGTGCCGACGAGTCGATCGACGCCCAACAAGACAATAGAAAATTTTATTTCTTCTTTATTCCTTATATATAAGAAGAGCTGTAAGCTCATTGGCCAAAATCTTTTCGTAATCGTAAATTGGTTTCGAATTTTAATGTTCAGGATAGTATTAATACACTTTTTCGTTCGCATTCAAATCTATTTTCCCTTCACACACATCCTGCCCTCTCAGCCCATGAAATTTTCATTCCTGAACCCGATTAATGTACTTGTCACTGTACAAATTTTAAGTCTATTTAGTGTGTTTTTTATTTATATGAAAAGAATGTTGTCGTGTTTATTTACATTGTTTTGTTTAAGTGTTTTAATATGTATATTTTACTTTTGTATTTTATTTATACTCCGCTGTTACGCAAAAAGCGGGTCATAAAAAAAAAAAAAAAAAAAAAAAAAAAAAAATTGGCACTTCAAGCATACGCAGTAGGTAATAGCATCGTCCTAGCACATCTGGAAGTACCTTCGCCCGTGATAACTGGAAATACGGGACCCAGAATCCCCCCCCCCCACAGAGCCCGGATCCGATCTGGAATTGTCGACCATGCATCAAGGATATGTGCCTACTCTTCCCAAAAAGTTTCATCCCGATCCCTCCAGTAAGCGTGTCACGATAATTCTGGTACCCTCCCTCAAGCTCCCACCACAGTTGGCGGATCCTGCCCAGACGTAAAATGGGAAATGTGAGGCATGTCTTCTTTCTAAATATCAAGTTTCATTCAGATCCGATCACCCGTTTGAAAGTTAAGCATTCCTCAATATTCCGGATTCCCCTCCTTCCACTCCCCCACGATGGTCAAATCGGGGAAGTGACTATTTCCTAGTCAGTTTAGTTAAGTCCCTGATATGCCTGCCAAGTTTCATCTTCCTAGCACATCTGAAGTACCCTAACTCGCGATCACCGGACCGACCGACGGAAAAGTGATCGGTAGGCCTATATGGCACTTGGCCGGAAGACATTTGCCATAAAAAGAACTCGATACCCGACAAACAAGTGAACTTTCGCCGGGCTTTGCAAGACGAAAGTACTTTCTCAGGCCTTTGGGGGGGGGGGGGACGCCCCTGCCAAGCGGGAGAGGAAGGTCTGGAGGAAGATGCTGAGGCGGCCCCTTAGATATCGGAACGAGGTCCAAGGTCCGGAGTATTCGGAAACTTGAGATAGGGATGGAATTACACATGGAGATCGACTACAAAGAGGCACGAAACGGCACGTATTTCGTTCCTCCTACACTCTGCCGTGCCGTGCCATGTCTCTTTTTAGTAGGTGCGACATCCGGGCCATGATCCAGGCTGTTACTGAAACTGGAAATCCAGAAAAATTTTGTCAATGTGTTTTTAGGGGGGGGGGGGTAAGAAGCGGAGATATCACGGTTTGTTTGTTTATGTCTATATTATTACAACTAGAATGTGTTAGTGTTGTTGTTTTTACTATAGTTGCGCGTTTTTACAGATATCATGGTCTAAGGTCCTTCAGGGTTTTTTGCAGTTACCTTCGTATCTAGCCAGATACCGTGGTATCTGATATTCAGGTTCCGACCCTAGTAACTGATCGTGGTATCTGAAAAATGCATCTCGCCTCCCTCATCGCTAACACAAGAGTCTCGTTTTTTTTGTTTGTCAAATTAGTGGGAAAGAAGTTAGGTCCCTCCAGATGTCAGTGGATATCAGTATTCCTTTTTTGATGATTTCTATACGCCCAAATCCGCGGCAATTGTCGTTTTTGAGATCCCAAAAAGTAAGTGGAGGGATACCTATGACATCGCAAAAGTTGTCCGTCAGTAGTTATATAAAGGGGGTTCTGGCTCACCCTCCCCCCAATTTCAAAACCCCATTTTAACATCAATTTCTTAAATTTTAACATCCTTTTTACCAAATTATCCCCCTTTTTAAGAACATTTTTATTTTCTTACTTCCAAAATAAAGGATACAAGAAATGAGAATATTACCCTTTACTACATATAAAATACTACAATATACTACTACTTCTTTTTTTTTACATTTTAAATTTTTTATTCAAATATTACTGAGTAAACAGTTCTAAATCCACATATGTTTCTTTGTTCTTGTTTTCGCGTACAATAGGCTGCAAAACTAGATTTTTCTTTAAAAGTAATTCGTTAGCAATGGCATTATATTTCTGTGTTATAAACAAATCACAGGGTTTGTCATTATGATTAATAACTACAACCAACTTATCACCATATTTTGTCTTAGCAATTCTCATTTTAACAATAGTATATTTCAATCCTAGAACTAGTTCTTCTTTCCTGATTGTCTCATTGTATTTATTCATTCTGATTGTATTCAAGACTTCCTTTGTGGACTCCATTTATTAGGGGATGATTTTATTAAATAAAAATCCAGGCTCACAAACTCACATACATATTTTTGTTAATAATACCTAATGTAGCTTTTCTTTCATAATATATAACACAGTAAACATTATATGGTACGGGTTGATTATCTTTCAACGTTAAACTTATTTCAATATCAGCAGTTGTTCCATTATAAATATTTGACTCGTGTTTGGAAACATCGAAACAGAATAGTGGATATACTTCTTTAAATTCTTCTATACTAACAACACTACCAGTATCAAATGCTAATTGTTTATAACCCAAATGTATGAACCTATTGTAAAGATTTGAGTATTTACATTTGTCATCGCTAAAATCACATTTAAGTGGTTCTTCGGGATATTTATCCCCATTAATTCTAAGTTCTATGTCTGTTAAATTCATATGATCAAACACCATATTATTCATTAATTGATTGTTATGCTTTTCATTTTTCTGTAGCATCACAACTACTTTTGTTGGATTGTTTCTCTCAGATATAACTTTCCAAGTGTGTTCCTTATTTTGACTAACATCGCTTTTATAAGTATTACATGCTTCCCACATCAGATTATGCTTTTTATCCTTAGCAAGACCCTTTTCTAATTCACTCATCATTTCGATACTAGGAGCTACAATAGGGATCTTCCAGGATAAATACTCGATTACTACTTTGAAATTAGTATTTCCATTTCTTATAATCATGTTGTTATCATCATTTCTTCTTAGAAATAATTTATGCGATGCACCTCTGAAGAATCGTTTGTTTCCTTTCAGAAATCCAAACAATTCTGATAATGGTAAATACATATTTACTAATTTACTGCTCTTTGTTCTGTTATATCTTTTTTCAAATCCTTTATTATAATTATTATTATTTCTCAAACTGACTGTTCCACCCCCTGCTGCAGCCCCTGCAGCCCCTGCTACTACTGGAGTTGCAGTAAACGAAGCAATAACAGGATTAATTTCTTTTCCTTGATTATAATCCTTATACCAGAAATGATTTCTTGCTGCACTTCTAGAATAATCATCAGAGTATTCAATCAACTTTGTAACGGTAGTTGTAATACCAACATGATTAATTTTTTCAACCGATTCATCGTTTATTACATACTCAGCGGTACTGAATAAATTAAATCCATTATTCGTTAAAGTAGCAACATCGGTTGCAGCTATAGGAGTCCCATCTTCGTTTACTATTCTTACACTGACATCAAGATAACTTTCACTTGGATAAAACCAGGAATCTAATTTCTTTGTTACGAATTCAAACTCTGATTTATTAGATACATTCACATCTGTTTCTCGAATTTCTTTAAATTCATATTTAACCACTGTATCATCCACAAGCGGTTCGTCAAATATGTTCCATTGCGGACTGATAACTTTATTTACTGCCATTTATATAAGAAAGAAATTATTAAATAAAACTTATTTCAGAATCTTTAATCCATTTCCAGTCATTAACGTTTTGATCAAGTCCTGACTTCTTTGATTTAAAATCCTTTTATTTGTACCGATAAGATCCTTCATCGATTTTTTGTTTCCAATTACATCAATGAGTTCCTTCTTGTTTACATCGATCAGATCTTTCCCATATTCTATTGCTCTGTTTTTCAACAACTCAAATCTCGGTTTAATAATATTATTATACATTGACATAGCCCCATCTTTTATTTGTTTTGCTGACGTTTGAAATAACTGGGAATTAACAATGTTTTTGAATACACTACCGATTCCACTTCCATACTGCTTTTTATAAAGTAATCGCTTATTATTAATCAACATTTATAGGTAAATAATTTTATTTCACTAATCCTTTAAGCTTTTCTTAAATGCAGTACGTATCCAACGTTATCACCATTCAAATCGATAGGTCTTCCCAACTGATCAGTAATTGTCATTCTCAAGGAGTAAATAAAGTCTTTTGTATTAATAGGAAGGTAGATTAATTGTCTAGGATTCTCAACAATTTGACAACCCGGTTCTGTATTCGGAACAAATGTCCAAATGACATCTGATTTACTTTTGTTTACGATAGAACTGTTTACAAGAGAGCAGTGAATTTGAATTTTATCAACGCTTCTTGTTATATTCGGAAGCTTTGTACCTTCATTGATTTTCTTAGATATCTCACTATCCTTCTCAAATCCTAAAATCTGACACAAGTCACTATTAAATCTAAACACATATTTTTCTTGTAATAGTATGACAAATCTCATAGATGCTGGATTGGATGAAATTACAATAGGACATTTATCTTTTGGGGTATCAAAATACTGACACAAAAAATAATTCAAACAATCATCGTTATACATCCCATTAGGAATAGTAACATTCATCCATTCTGTTGCATTATTATCTTCATCTTTCCTGTATTGAAATGTATTATTTCCAAATTTATCACTTATATTATGCCATGAATACCACAAAGTACACTGATTCAAACCTATTTCATAATCCCAATTACGATTCAATTCGATTGGTTGACTAAATGTTATATCGATGATACTTTCATTACCTTCAATGTTTAACAACACCATTTATTAGAAATATTTTTTATATATTGAATTGTAATTTCTCTTCGTAAGAAATTTATTTCGCATTAACGAATCCAAAATATCAATAGCTTCATTTCTCACCTCATCAGATGTATTTCCGTTTACTCTGCTACCTATCAAAGTGTATAATTTTGAAATCATTTCATCACAATTCATAAATATTCCAGTTCCTTGTTGTCTGATAAAGGGTATACTAGATTGAATTTTTCTTAATCTATCCTTATAGTCTTGTATAAATAAAATAATTTTATCATACTTACTAGAACTATAACTTTTACTTTTCAGACCACCATAACTTTGACTTATCGGTGTTAATTCAGCCAAAGCATCTTCTATATTCTCTGGGTTATCATAATAAAAATGAGGCATCTCAAAATATTCCCCTTCATATCTTCTATGATTATCTCTATATTTCACATTAAGTGCTTTTAATAACTCTTTATCAACACCTTCATTCAGATCAACAACTTTTATACTTGTTGGAGATGCTTCTAAAGCGGTTGACTGCATTTCTACCCCTGAAACTGGAAGCTGATATGGTTGATTCGTTTCACCTATCTGGAGAAGCCTTGTTCTTGAACTATCATCACCTTCCTGTAGTTTATTTATGATCATTTCAGTGTTCTCTTGTAATTTTTTGATGGTGTCTTTAGTGTTTTCTTTTTGTGCTATAATAACTGGAGCGTTTAACTCTGAAGCATATTCCCGAAATCCTGCCTTCTCCATCTCATTTTGTTGAACCGTTCTTCTCTGAACTTCTCTGTTCTTCACTATATCCGATAACATATCACTCAAGCGTCTTGAATCCATTTATATACAAGTAATTTTATTTCATAATAAATTTTGAAAGTTCTTTTTCATAAAACCCTCCTTGAATTAATTCCCCACTTTTGTCAGATATTTCATAAGTAATGGGAATGGTAGGTCTGATGGTTGCTATCTGAAATACTTCATCCGTATAATTAGGTAAATATCCTTTATCGAAAATACTTTTTTCTTTTTTAATTCTGACTAAATCCCCTACTTTGACGTTTCCTGTGATTTTGTAGTCATCTACTGGAGGAAACAGAGCACTAAAAACCTTTTTCTGATTAACCTTTTTACTAGCATCAACTGGTTTCATTTGTATTGAACGGTGGTACGAGTTATTATAATTACTCACAAATAAAGGTAAAATATCAATCCAATTAGTAGTGTTATTGTGAGTGAAATATTTCCATAACTTTTCTTTTAGCGTTCTGTTGAATCGTTCTACAATTTGCGCTTTCAATTCGCTTTCAGATGCAAACCAGTGTATGCCGCTATTTTTCAAAAAAGATTGAACATTTCTCATCACAAATTCTTTACCTTTATCAGTTTGTAGTTTCTTAGGAATTCTTTCTTTAAATATAACACTGAATGCTTTTATTATTTCAGCACCCGTTTTGTCTTTCAGAGGGATACCCCAAGCATATTTACTAAAGCAATCAATAACAGTTAAAATGTAATTTGTTTTATTATTTTCTTTTTTATATTTCTGCATGTCAACTAAATCAGCTTGCCATTGCTCATCAACATAGTGAACATACACTCGCCTCCTTTCAAAGTTATGATAGGAAGGTTTGTGTAACGTATACACATTCTCATTTTGCAACACATTTTTAATTTTATCCTTGGAAACCTTAACACCATTTTCTTTTAATTTTCTGTAAATATCATCCACACCTGAATAATTAGAATAATACGTCTTTAAAATATCTGTTTCTGCGTTGAGGTTTTTTTTAAAAAGCGATTTTTCATTGAACCACAGATAACGCAATTACCTTTCAGCATTGGAACATTATTTTTTTGTGACACTGCCTTAAACATTGATTCAGTGTCAGTGCTCTTTTTACATTTCATACAATAAATCTCCATTTATTAGAAAACAATTTTCTTAAACGAAAAGCTACCAACCCTTCATTTTCCGCTGGATGTAGGAAATGCAGTGAAAACCACAGTTTAATTCATCTATATTTTGAACAGCAAGATTTTCATAAGCTATTTTTTTCTTTGAAGTTCTTAGATATTTAACTATTTCTTTTCCCGGGGGAATACCGAAAGAATCAAAAAATTCTACATGGGGGTATTCAGGTAGATTACAATAGGCAACCCAGTGAGTTCCAGGCATTCAACGTTTATCATAGTTGATTACACCACATTCCGAATCGTTTATATGTTTGGGTAGCGTATCTAAAGAGAAAACACCTCGAAACTGTGGTATACTCCCTAATGCATCCATAATATCAAAATTGGTTAGAGGTCCTACTTTACTTTTGCTTCTTTTTTGATGTCCCCGTTTTTTGACTTCCTAGGCCTTCCACGTACCCCATGACCGACAACTTTTTGTGTTCCAGGAAGTGTTAGCGCTCCACCTGTGTTGACATCATCGGTTTTTTCCTTCTTAGGTCTACCACGTACACCATTACCGGTAACTTTTTGTGTTCCAGGAAGTTTTAGCGCACCACCTGTGTTGGTCATTTTATCCATAATTTTCTTACCAGCGAATGTACCCAAAGCAGCAGCACCACTTGTTAAAGCTGCCTTACCAAGGGTAATTGCTAGCGGTATTAAAAATGGAAGTAATCCACCTTTTTGAATCGCTTCTCTCATCTGCTTGTATGATACATCAATATCACAACCCTTATTATTCATTTTACAGGTTTCAATTTTATCAATTTGTCGTTTACTTAAAAGTAACTTAACTGGTTCTCGTTCATTTTGTCTACTATGACTAACACGTATCTGACATTTTTGTTTAGCATCAAAGCATTTCTTCAGCTTTCCTTTCTGAAGCTTTGACAAATAAACTGTATACTCCATTGTTTCAACCATTTATTAGGGAATAAATTTATCTTATAAAATTTATTTACCAGCCATCATTTTTTCTATTCTGGTAACGAATGGTTTGTCAACAGGTTTTAGCTCTAGCTCTAGAAGCCTTTTTAAAATATTTACTACTGCTCTTTCAATATTATCGATACGAGTTTTTTGACCAGCAATCTTTCCTTCAATTATACCGTTATGGGTGTGTTGCCCAAGAAGCTTTTTGTCATAATCTAAAAGATTCATAGTTAACGTTGCTAAATTAACAGCATCATTTTTGTTTCTAGGGTTTTGAACATTTGTTATCAACTTGTTTTCAGCGTTAATCTCTTTATCATTAACTCGAACTATTTCTTTTACAAATAACCCTTTATCTTTGTTCCTTACCAACGAATTATCAGGAGAATCATCTATCGCAGTTAATCTGTTGATATCTTAGCTAAAGTACTGATTTGCCCCCACTTGTTGTGCGGTAATTTCTTCTTTAAATTGATTCAAAATAATAGTCATAGATCTGAAACTAATAGCGTCCTGGTCAGCTTTCGCATCCCCTAACATAATAATTCTCTTATCTTGTAGGTTAATATTACCGTTGTCATCAGTAACTCTCTTTTCATTCGATTCGTTACTAACCTTTTTTCCAACACTACCAAATTTATTCATTTATTATAGAAATAAATTATCCGGTAAATTTTTCAAAGTTTTTCCTGTACTTAAGGGTTTTATCTTTTATTTTTAAATCTATGAAGAAAAAACCGTAGCCCTTGGTTGCAGTCTCGAATTGTTTGAGAAATTTTTCATCGTCTATACTGGATACATGGCTTTGTCTTATTAATTTTACTTCTTTTGGATTAGAACACTGAAAGAATGCAAAATAATTGCACTGGAGCCTTACCACCTTTGGCGTTTTATGATAGCTTTGAGACAAGTAAATAATTGAGGCATTTTTCTTTCTTCCTCTTATGAATAAATCTTCTATTTTCTTCTGGTCTTTTTCAGTGACAAAATCGTCAAAGATAATCAAGTTTTGGTATTCAGGGTCTAAGTCGTCAACATCGACAATATCATCAAGATTGTTACTTACTGTTAAGACTTTCGATTTGCATTGTGACTCCAAAGTGGTTAAATTGGTTATAAGGTCTTGATATTTATCTTCTTCAAGATCTTTAGCATACAAGTATATTCGGTTGAAACAAAGATATTCATAAATTAAATTCAAAAGAAGGTTTGTTTTCCCTGTTCCAGAACTACCACAAATTAAGAGTCTGAATGGCCACTGAGGTGCAAGGTCGTGCTTATTCTGATAAGTGTTCTTTTCGCTAAAATCATACACTTTGATTGGAGCCTTTTCATTCATTTATTTAGGAAGAATTTTTCATTATAAGATTTACTTGAGTATTTTAAGTATATACTTGAAGTTTTGAAGTAGGTACTTGATTTTTTTAAGTAGGTACTTGAATTTTTTAAGTAGGTACTTGATTTTTTTAAGTAGGTACTTGAATTTTTTAAGTAGGTACTTGAAGTTTTGAAGTAGGTACTTGAAGTTTTTAAGTAGGTACTTGAATTTTTTAAGTAGGTACTTGAATTTTTGAAGTAGGTACTTGAATTTTTGAAGTAGGTACTTGAAGTTTTGAAGTAGGTACTTGAATTTAATGTTTATAACCTAAAGGTAAAGTGTGTATTTTATCGCTTGTTACTATCCTTTTATCATCCTTAGGATCTAACGCTTTTTTATTCTGTTCTTCTAGAAACATATTGTGCTTGTATGATCTTAAGTTATACTGGGTTACAGAAAGGTTTTCAATATTTCCAAACAGTACATCCTTATAGTTTTGAAGTGTAATTTTATCTTTAACTATATTGGTTTTTATTCCTTTTAGTTTTTTGCTAGCTTTTGAAGGGTCTTGGTTGTCCTTTAAATAAGCATATACTTTTGATCGTAATCCAACAAACTCTGTCATAACCTGTCCACCTAATTCATATTTCATCATTCCTATCACTTTCTTATTTACATTAGGAAACCTATACGGATTATCTTTCGCATAATCAGATGTATCGAACCTCTCATTCAAATCCTGTTTGATATCTTGATAAAAATCTTCAGTTCTAATATCATATATGAAAGAATCAGTGTCCATATAACACAAATCAATTTTATCTCCATATTTAGGCTTCATATAATCATAATGGAATTCATACATCAATAACTTGGATAGTTCTAATACAGCAAAGCCGATATACATTGGTTTGTCTAATTTTATCTTTTCCTTTGACATTCTTGCTACTGAAAAGTTTTCACTGAATATTATTTCAGATTTAAAGTTGGGTTTCTTTATTATTTTTTCTCTTGTTGCATCATCCGTTATTATTTCCATATCCGCTCGCTTCCTTACGTTTTCCATAGTTTTTCCAAAGCAAGCATTATTCATAAGCTTAAAGAAATCCTTTTCAAAATCATTTGTACCTTTAGTTCTAAGTGCTGTGTTGTGGTCTATATATCCTTTTAAGTAAGCACTTTCAGTGAATCCTAGTATTCTGTGTACTCTTTTCAATATCAAACCTTTTTGTAAATAGAATTCTAGATTCCTGTGGTGAACTACATAGTTGGTTTTATCTAATACTGTGGTACATAGCTTACCGTTAAAGTGTTCGGGTGCTAATGGTAAATCCTTGTGTAATTCGTGTAGTTCTTTTGGATATTCTAAATCTACTTCATATATAGCACCTACATCTTGTCTCACCGACTTAATCGTAATCACCGACTTGATATGAGTTTTTAGATGGTTGTAATACTCGATTGATTCGTATTCATTCCTTTCTTTCAAATCATCCGGTATGGAAATGAATTGGAAATCATTCTCTGGTAAATTCTGCGACATCGCCCACCCATATAAATTATTTTTATCCAAATACACTAAATAATTAGATGGTTTATTCTTATTATAATCACTTGTATATTTATTATTTGCTTTTGCGTATCTTTTTATACATTGGGATACACCACCTCTTATTCCTTTTTCTATAAAGGTATACATGTCTTCCTTTGAGAATAACGGCAAGTCTACTTTTGAATGCTTTAAGAAAGAATCCCATGTCAACCCAGGAGCTGAGAAGTAATGAAGTGGATCCAAATCATAATTCCGTATACAAACGTTCCTGAAATTCTCCACAACGTCTGATAGAATTAACACATCACTTTTTAGGTACAACTTGGTATAATCAAGTAATGTTTCACAGTTAAATTGCTTCCATATAGATACCGCTCTTTTATAATCACTTTTGTCAATACCTTTCCCTGTCAACCTAGAATAAAAGCTTTCTATGGATGGTAAGTTTGTACAATTCATTTTATCGAAACTGTCTACGAATTCATACGGATATACCCCTTTTTTAATTATTTCTTTGAATTCTTCATCGTTATTGAAACTATTCGATGTGTACTTGAAATTCTCTCTTAGATGATTACAGGGTACTTTGCAATCACATTTCGCTAAATTTGCTGATAGTTTGTCTAAAGATGAAGCCATAAATCTAATTGAATCTATAAACCGCATCTCATATTTTATTTCCGTATCCGCTTTTGTAATACTTATTGATTTCGAGAATGATATGAAACTTTCTGCACTTTCAAAAATTCCGTTATCAGGTATCAATTCTCTAATAAACAGATGGGAATCATATTTAGATAAATTATGCATTACTACCGGGATATGCCTAGGAATCCTGTATTTCATATTACATTCAGCATGAGCAAATCCCCTATCTTCTCCTGTCATGTGGTCGTGATCAAAGTGAGGATTTTCAGTAATTTCAGTTGTACAGATATGACAAGTCTTATTAGTTAGTTTATTCCATTTATTCACAATTTCTGCATTGGTATAAGTGTGGTTTCTTTGTCTGCTTTCATATTTGTTTGCAATTTCTGTGGATACTTTTGTAATGGTTTTAACAAAATGTTTTGCAGCGTCTTCACCGAAATAATCGTAGTATTTGTTCTGGTTTGTATCAAAGGAACAGCATACCTGAAATCCGTAAGCAAATGGCTTCTGTTTGGCCACTTTTATTGTTTTCTTCCCGTTTACCTGATTGTATTCTTCGTTATAAGACTCAAAGTCTGCTATTATGCAATAAGGTACTTTCATTTGTTTTGCAATATTTTTATATTGTATACTTGAACCTTCAGGAGGCATTATTATATCAGGATCTTCGCAATTATTTTTACTTTCATGTTTTTCAAAGCATTCTTCCTTCTTAAAATGTCTTCCGCAATAAGTGCAGAGGTATGTCTTTGTTTTCTTTTTAGATATTTGAGGACCAACTAATCTGCTCAGATCCTTTACCAGTACATAATGATTATCGAAATACAATAAATGAACGATATGTTTTGCAGTTTTCCCATTAATTGTACTTTTTAGTATATGACTTCTGATAATTTTTTCTTTTTCAATTTGAAATAAACAAATCTTAATGTTGTATCTATTTTCAAATTTGTGTATATCTTTAGTATCCATTGGGAAGTTGGTAACCCCTTCGAAATCAAATTCGTTCTCATATTGTTTATATTTCGAAATTCTCTCAGCGTTGTCCTTGGTTGGGTATAAATGTGCTAAGATGGACCAAAGAAAGCATTTTTGATCTAAATTTTTTATATTTATGCACGCTTTTTTATTTTTTACGAAATCTGGTAGTATTTTAAACGTTCCTCCCATGTAAGATTCTATTCGTGTCATCCGATAATCAATTCCTTCATACCGACTAAATTGTAGCCCAGATCGAGGGGTATTACTTAAAGAACTAAGTCTCTTGTTATTATCATCCAAATGATTATGAGTAAGAATGCTATTTTTATTTAAAATCCAAGAAGTACTGTTGTAATATACTACTACTTCTTCATCATTCTCCTGTCGATGGAAAATAACCCGAGTTACAAACTGAACTCTATATTGATTTATTTCGTTCATTCGCCGCTGTATATCTGCGAAAGTAAAAGCAATAAGAGTATGCTCGTCAACTCCATTACCTTGAACTGAAACGTTTATAGTGAATATATTCTCACTTTCCCTAGAAATAGTAGGCTGCTGTTCTTCTTCCTTTCTAAATAAATGATCAGGAATCAATTTTTCTTCTTTGATTTTTTTCTTATTTATAAAGAGAGTGGATAAATCGACTACTTTCTGTCTACTGTTATCACGTCTTTCTGTTTGATCTCTTATGATATCTCTATTTTTCTGTACGGAATCTTTATGTTTGGTAATAATATTATTATAGTATTCTTCAACTCTTTTTAGTACTTCTTCTCGGTTTCCGCGAGTTGATAGGTTCTTGTTTTTCAGAAATCTTTTTAATTCGCTTGTCTCTTTTTCTTTGTTATCATTGTATTCTTGTTTTAGTTTTGTAATGGTGATATTATTTTCTTTTATCTCATCTTCCAGAATGGTTCGTAATCTCGGTTCTGGTTTGTAGTCGGATGGTCTGTTCTTATTATGAGTTCTTTCGTTTCTGCGTTCAATTTTAATTTTATCTTCAGCTATCAAAATATACTTATTAAGATGGTTTATTATATTATTTGTTATTTCATGTTTCTTAGCTCCATTTGTTTTGATTTTATTAATTTTCGCATAAGTCCGCAGTTCATTATATGTGTATAGCGATAATCTTTGTATAACCGATTTGTTGTTCGATATAACCTTTTTACAAAGCTGAATAACCTCTGCAGTATTCATCATTTAATAGGGGAATATTTTTATTAATAAATTTCCCAGTCTGCGTTTTCTCAGCCGTAAAGAAAAGCACTGGTTTTCCAAATCCTTTACTATGTATTTTCCGACGCCCTTATGGGTTTCGCACATGCTTTACTACTAGTCACGGGTTTCCTTTATTCTTTACTACTCTTGACGAAATCGGTATTTGATTACTACTCTTAACGAAAATCCGCTTTTGGTTACTACTCTTGACGAAATCGGCATTTGGTTACTACTCTTTATTTTGTTAGAAATATTTTTCGAAACAATTTTATTACATAATAAATGGAAGAATTAGAAAAGAAAATGTATGTTTACCGTCGCAGTTACAAGTACTACAATCGTATAAGTAATAGCTTACTTGTATCCAAATTCCTCTTTTCGGCAGCAGGAATGTCTGCGTTTCTAGTGCTACCGTTAGCTTCTTTAAGTTTGGGTGCTGTTATCATCGAAATAATTGAAAAGCAATTAAGCATTGCTGATAGAAAAGCAGAATTTAGGACTATTTATGATTTTTATACTGAGTTGTTGTCAATGCTAAAATGCGGACAGTTAACAATTGAGGAGGTAATTCAGAGAGAAACAGAGATGCGTAAAACCTTTCGATTTTTTCCTCGCGAAAAATACATGAAACAAGTCCGTCTGAATGGCTATAAATATTGTAATAAATCTATAAAAATTCAAGAGAAATTACCAAACATATAGTCTATTGCTATACTGAATATTGCTTCCTAACTGTCAAACAGATCTTTATTTCATACGCGCATTAATGAGCTGCGTCATTCAAAGGTCTCGCCGCCAATTTGGGATGTAATTACAGTCTCCGGCGTGACTAACACAATCTCATCTTAACTCGGAAACTTGTGCGAATTGAACAAGGACCCTTGGTGTAGTGGCTCAACGCTCGGCCGAACGTTGACTCATCACCATTCAGACCTTCGAATCCCACTGACCGCAGTTTCTGTTTGTCGATAGTGGGATGGTAATAAAAACTTGCGGGTTCCCCGTTCAGGGCCCCCCAGACTAAGGCCACATCACCACAAACACTACACCAATCGGGGTGTACCAACATCACACCTCTTAATTTTCAAAGTCTGGGGGTGTGGGGTTTTGCAAAAATATTTTATAAAGTTCAAAATCGGTAATCATCATATCATCATGCAAACTCAGTACTGCGTTTGTATCTATCGCATTTATATGATAAACGTGGTTGGTTTCTATTACCAGATGTTTCAAAGCGATTGGGATTTTTATTTAATAAAATCATCCCCTAATAAATGGAGTCCACAAAGGAAGTCTTGAATACAATCAGAATGAATAAATACAATGAGACAATCAGGAAAGAAGAACTAGTTCTTGGATTGAAATATACTATTGTTAAAATGAGAATTGCTAAGACAAAATATGGTGATAAGTTGGTTGTAGTTATTAATCATAATGACAAACCCTGTGATTTGTTTATAACACAGAAATATAATGCCATTGCTAACGAATTACTTTTAAAGAAAAATCTAGTTTTGCAGCCTATTGTACGCGAAAACAAGAACAAAGAAACATATGTGGATTTAGAACTGTTTACTCAGTAATATTTGAATAAAAAATTTAAAATGTAAAAAAAAAGAAGTAGTAGTATATTGTAGTATTTTATATGTAGTAAAGGGTAATATTCTCATTTCTTGTATCCTTTATTTTGGAAGTAAGAAAATAAAAATGTTCTTAAAAAGGGGGATAATTTGGTAAAAAGGATGTTAAAATTTAAGAAATTGATGTTAAAATGGGGTTTTGAAATTGGGGGGAGGGTGAGCCAGAACCCCCTTTATATAACTACTTCCGTCCGTCGGTCTGTAGGCACGATAACTCTCGAAGGGAAGAAGATATTTTGATGAAACTTAGTGTGAGGATTCTTTGGGTCAAGTGTAAGGTCAAGTTCGTAGATGGGCTCTGTAGCCCTACATTTGGGGGTTGGGGAGGGGGTTCAAATTAATGGACAAAAAATATTTTTTTACAGCTGATGTAATAGTCGATTATGAAAGTTTCATTTGAAGTCGATTGAATGTTAGATTTCAGGGTAAGAAGACATGTTGAACACGACGGTCAAAACCATTTCTCGCCGGACAACTAGTTCACCTGGAATGTGGCCAAAATCGGAAAACATATTAAAAGCAAAAGCTGTATCTGAAGTTGATTAGATGACAGATTTAGGGGTAAGAAGAGACGATGAGTGATATGTATGCCAATCATCGTTTACCCGGACATATAATTAGTCTGGAATCCGGTAGTAACCGGATTTTTTCTAAAGTCGAAGTTCTATTTAAAGTTGATTAGATGTTCTTTTTAGGGATAACGAGATCCGCTGGATTCTTTTTTTGTAATTTTCTTTTTTTGCTGGACTAGTAGTTCGCTCGAAATTCGGGCGAAATCGCAAATTTGGCAGAAGTAAAGCAGGAAGTTTCGGTCAGTATCGTCAAAATAGATATGGTTTATAGAGGTATATCTGAACTTGGTTTTCCCTGATGATTAGCCTGGCGAAGACAAGACCCAATTGTCTGGATCAATAATTTAATTTTTGGGATCCCATCGACACCTTTGGTCTTTCTTGTTTGCAGACGCCACTGTAGTATCAGATACTGCACAAAGTCAGTAACTGTAACTGCACAAATGACTAATTTGAGATCCAGTTAAGTTTCCAAAAACTTTTCCAAAACGAAACTTTTATTTTAATAAAAAAAGTACTAAAGCAAGTCAGGTAGGACATTCTTCAGGGAATTTTGGACCTCGGGGAAAAGGCTATAACTGGAAGAAGCAAAAAAAAAAAAAAAAAAAAAAAAAAAAAAAGCTTCTAGCAACATTAAAATGAAGCAACATAAATAAATGAAGATTCTAACAATTTGTATTTATTTCAAACTAGTTTCTTCCACCTAAAGCCTAAAGAAGTGTTCTGGTAGGACTCTTAGTCCTAACTACCCTATCGCCTACCTGAGGAGCCCTTTTAAGCCTACTAAAATTCGAAGGTCACGAATTGCAGAAAAATTGCAGAAAAAGCAGGAGGACATAGTAATTGTAACAAAAAGAGAAAGCATTAAAAATAAAATAAAGAAACTAAACTAAAGGAAATTTACTTTGTGAGCCAATCCCACCTTCAGGAGCTACCTTCAGAAGCTATGCCCGTTTCTTCTTTTCGAGGAAACACGTACATCATCACTATATTTATAGTACTTACACTCCCAAATATCACCACCCTTAGGTTCTCTAACTGGTGACATTACCGCATCAGATGTAGAAAATCTTACTACCGCTTCCACACATCCGGCAGAAGTAGGGACTAGTGCGTCCCAATTTATTCTCCAAGTATTCCTTCGATTCCCACGTTTCTAGCTATGTTATATGGAATATTGGCACTACACCGATTTTCACGCTTGCTATGTATGGCTCTTTTCGAAACTTTTTCTCGTGAAGCTTACTGGTCAGAAAGACGGTTACGCAAATTTGCTGCGGAAGTCGTGCGAGGACAAGGGACGTAGACAGGCTTAGGACAGATGATGCTCAGTTGTGTGCTCGGTTGAAAGCATACTCGTATTTCAAATTAGTCGATAACCTTTGAATATCGGATAGTAAACACTGCTTGCTTGCCACTAACCCTTTAACGCGCGTTTGTAAACCTTTTCTAATGTTGCTCTCGGTTGCAGTCCCAGTCTAATAATTGGCATACTAGACGGAATGTTTTGTATTGAGACAAGTTTTAGTTCGAATCCATTTTCTATTAGCAAATAGATAATCACCGCGCTGCTCAAATGGGAATATCTCTAAAGCACCAAGTCCCAAATACAGAAAGGAAGAGGATTGACCTTTCAAAGTTTCTCCATTACAACGTCCCCAACTTTCCTGGCCTATCCTTTATGCCAGCTTTGAAGATCGAGTTTAAAGTTTCACGTCAGACAGCCTGAAAATAGGTCCGGTATTGCCCAAATTCGAACGAAGATGAACTTAAGGAGTGAACTGATATGGCGAAGATACGGGAGAAACCTGGGAGAAACGAATACCAGCTTACTTGACAAGAATGATTACTGGAAAGACTAGGCTACTATAGCCCAACTTTTCTTTCTAAACAGTACTAACATCAGCCAACATTGTTCGCAACTATCATAATAAAAACATCCGCCCCATAAGACAATAGTTACGTTTTTGCAAATACCATAGTATCCGATACCACGGACCAAAGTCGTTTTCGCAGTTACCGTGGTATAATAATAATAATAATAATAATTTATTGGAAAAAGCCTAATACGGCCATACGACAGATTCGTGAAGCGCCAACAACGATTTATAACACTAATAATGAAACACAAACTATTTTCTTCTTTTCATTGCATTCAAAACGAAAGAAACTACCTCATGATACCACGGTAAAAAGGCTTGTTTGCAGTTATCGTAGTATCTGGCCAGTTACCGTGGTATCTGATGTTCGGATACCACGGTCCGACCGTGGTAACCGATGCTAGTATCTGAAAAAGTCATCTTACTTTCATCATCACCAACAATACAACCTGTACCAATTTTTTAACAAGTGAATAATGTAGTACGCAAACGATTGTAATTTAGTTGTCGAAATCATGTGTATTTTTCATAGTCTTTATGAAACGGATCAGTTGGTTTAGGCATAGTTCTGTTTTATACACTATACTTTCTACTCCTCAGTGCTTAGGGAGATAAATAAATAGAGCCGAGGATTGTCAAATTGTCGGGAAAGAAGTTTGGCACTTAAGTGATGTGACTGGATATCAGTTTTTCTTTTGGGATGACTTCGAAAAGCGCAAATTCCACAGTTGTCGTTTTTGCAAAGCAACAGCGGTAGCAGATACCACAGTCAATGCAAAAACAACAAAATGCAGACCCAGTTACCGCGGAATCAGATACCATGATACCTTAAAAAACGTAGCTAATGAGTCCATAAATTCTGCCCGTTCATGAATTACTCAGTGGGTCAGTGACAACATAACAAATTAGCGGATCTTTCCTTTCTGGACTATCTTCGGTAAGGAAATCCGTCATCTAATTCGTTCCATTTTCTTTCGGTTTTCCAAATATTTGCGACCCCCCCCCCCCCCCCGACAAGAAACAGACATATCGCTGAAGATCTCCGTGTAGCTAATCTGCCTGCGGCTGCTTGAGATTCATCAACAGAATTAGGTAAAAGTTCCATGATGTTTATGTTTAGTGATTTTCAATTATTTTGGTTATTGCTATTGTGTTGTTGTTGTTTTTTCCATGATGTTTCTGTTTAGTGATTTTCAATTATTTTGGTTATTGTTGTTGTGTTGTTTATTTTTTCCATGATGTTTCTGTTTAATGATTTTCAATTATTTTGGTTATTATTGTTGTGTGGTCTTTTTTTGTTCCATGATGTTTCTGTTTGGTGATTTTCAATTATCTGGTTACTGTTGTAGTGTCATTTTTGGGACCCCAAAACGTAAGTGGAGGGGGTCCCAAAAAAACCCTATGATATCACAAAAGTTGCCCGTCTGTCCGTCTTTGCGCACTATAACTCTCGAAGGGAATGAGATATTTTGATGAAACTTGGTGTGAGGATTGTTTGAGTCAAGGTCGACTTCGTAGTTGGGGTCGATCTGTAGCCCTACATTTAGGGGTGGGGGTTTAAATTAAGGGGCAAATAAACATTTTTAAACATATAATGTGATAGTCGATTATGGGGTAAGACATGCTGAACATGATGGTGAAAACCACTTTGTCATCAGACAAGTAGTTCGCCCGGAATCCGGCCAAAACCGGAAAGTTTGTTGAAAGTAAAAGTTTTATTTGAAGTTGATTAGATGTTCGATTTAGGGGTAAGAAGACATGCTGAACACGATGGTGAAATTTTTTTTTCACCGGACAAGTAGTTAGCTCGGAATCCGGCCAAAACCGAAAAGTCTGTTAAAAGTAAAAGTTACTTCAACTAAACTTTTTCTTGTAACAGACTTTCCGGTTTGTGCCGGATTCCAGGCGAACTACTCGTCCGGCGAGAAAAAATTTTTCACCGTCGTGTTCAGCATGTCTTCTTACCCCATAATCGACTGTCTCATTAGCTGTTTAAAAATATTTTGCTTGCTCCTTAATTTAAACCCCCTTCCCCACCCCTAAATATAGGGCTACAAAGCCCATCTACGGACTCGACCTTACTCTTGACTCAACAAATCCCCAAACCAAGTTTCATCAAAATATCTCATTCCCTTCGAGAGTTATCGTGCTTACAGACGGACGGACGGACAACTTGGCGATGTCATAGGTATCCCTCGACTTACGTTTTGGGATCCCAAAATGGTCAGGAGTAAGAGATAAGATTAATCCCAGTAGCAAACTTTAATCCTTACTCGGAAAAACTTTTTACAATGTAGACGCTGCAAATGCTCGAGTGCGCGCTTCTCATTTAATTCCTTTAAAGGACCCCTCGCACTATTTAATATTCAACTTAAGTAGTTTAGAAATATTTGAATACTTTAAATCTAGGCTGGGCTTTCAACAAATAACCCACGATTTTGGCTCACCAAGTACGGTAACCCCACTGGACGTCACTGTGTTGTCTCTAGCCTACTGGCGTACTAGACGCCGTCACGTTAGAGACTCTAGTGTTGGGCGATATTCGATATCGATATATCGATATATCGGACCAAATATCGATATCGAATATCGAAACGTAAATATCGATATCGAAAACGATATTTTTTCACTCCTAATTATAGTAAATAATCCAACATAACCTACATTTACATATCCGAAACTGGAGCAATATGTTTTCCGCAATTCAGTTCTTATTTATCCGGAGTTTGAGATGATGCAAGATGCTATTTAACGACAATTTCTTTAGTAAATTTGGGCGAAACGAGACGTATCCTATAGCAAAACATACTAAAGAAATATCGATATCGATATATCGATTATCGAATATCGAAAGTGAAAATATCGATATATCGAAAAATCCAAATATCGCCCAACACTAAGAGACTCCAAATAACATAAGCAAAGCCTATAAAACTTCCAAGTGAGGGATAAAGCAAGAATACCTTTTATTGGCTCTAGTCAATCACACAATCACACTGAAAGTCAATCAAACTGAAAGTAACAATCCTCAGATACTTTATACTTAACTAACAATATCTCTTCCAGAAGACCGAACTAACAATCTTCTTTACTTAAACATTCTATTATTCATAATAACTATTATTTGGTTAACTTTTCTAATACAATTCACTTTCCTTATTTTAATGCATAATTTAACTATTATCTAAAGTTGACCAATTAATAATTATTATTCATTTTGTTACATTTTCCAATATCTTACGGATAAAGTCACGGCTTGTGATACTTCACAATAAATCCGTGACACTCATCATCTTATTTTTCAGCGAATATTCGCAATTTCCGCAAGATAAAATGGAGCTACTGAAATTTTACATCTATACCAACGAAGGGCCAGAAACGTCACGACAACAAACGTTGTTGATTGGTTTACACAGGATTTGAGTCGTTTTTGAGGGTTCGTTTGGGTGGGTGATGTTTCTTGTTATTCCTGAGGTTCACTGGCGTATTTCGGACTTAGTCATATGAAGTAATCTCGAGGCATCTCGGCTCCTTTTGCGTCAGAGTAAAATAACACCAGGGAGTAGCGCCCAGACCTATGCTCTCCATGCTTGGCAAACGGGCCACATTCGTAGTGACGCCCACTACACTTGCGGCATTTAAAGCGAGACAAACTTGCGGGTTTATAGATTTCTAGAAAAGCCAAAGCTCGGTCGCACAAACCAAGGAAATAATCGAGGCTGTATCATTTGTTGTGTATGCTCAGAATATGAAGTTATCGGAGCCAGCGTCGGTGCACGACTGATTCAGTTGCAGTAGGGACGGTCTCTATCGCTTGTGGTGCTAGTCTCACTGCTGTTCGGGTGTGTGTCGCTTTTTCCAGAGCAAAATAACACTAGTGAGTAGCACCAAGACTTGACAAGACTGGCACACACTCTATAATAGCAGCGTTAATAGCACCAAACTAGCAGCGTTCACCAGCGCTGGCTCCGATAATTTCATATCCTAAACATTGCGAAAAAGTTATACAGCCTCCATTTTTTCCTTGGTGTGTCCATACTGCACCTTTGCTTTATTAGAAATTTCTACGCCCGCAAGTTTGTCTCGCTTTAAATGCCGCAAGCGGAGTGGGCGGAGCTACGAAAATGGCCCGTTTGCAAAGCATGGAAAGCATAAGTCTTGGCGCTACGCCTTAGTGTTATTTTGCTCTGTTTCGCGTCTATTGTCTATTAGCAAGAACTAATGCGATGCTTCCAAAATGGATTTTGGTTTAAAATAAATATTCAGTTGACGGAACCCGTCTGGGTCCACTTTATTTTTGGTTTTGTTTATTGTGATAGTTTTTAGTTAATTTTACACTGTTAATACTTCAAAAAAAAAATCACAACTACAATGAAAGATGTATTTTTCTCAAAATCAGTTTTAAACCATGGCTAACCTCAAAAGTGACCTCAGAAATTCTTATTAACCATCTCTAACATATTCTTCTTTTTTTTTTTTTATTAAAGAAGAACAGCGGCAACTCCCAAAATTGACTAGACCTACGTTGCCCGGGCAACGTGAAGTGTTGCGGCAACCTTTGTCCGGCTTCGCCGGCAAAAGTGTTGCGAGAGCAACACTTTGGTTTTGTTTCTTCGCTGTCGGTTAAATGCTGAAATTGTCAACTTATCGAAGCTTTTAAAACGGTATGTTCTAAAAAGAATAATCACATAATCAAATAAATATTCTTTGAGCCCAAGCTGACTTTGAAACATTGTTTGAATACACATAATCAAAAGATGTTCTTTAGCGTTGTAAAACCAACAACAAAACAATATCGGAAGAAGGCTATCCGTAACGTTTCAGGATTAAAATACCATAGATGACACTATTAATTATTACAAAACTACCTTATTGTTTTACATTACCGTATCGTTTGTACCCGTTGCGTAAACAGTTAATCCTAGGTTATAGCGATAGACCATCGATACAAACTTTCTTACTGTCATATTTACAGAAATCGAATACAATGTGCACCAATTTTCAAAAATGTCTAGCCCCTCGTGCTTACTTACAAGTCCCTCTCCCGTGATTGACATCAAATTCACCGGAAACAAATAATGAATACACCAGCTATCAAAAGTTGCAAACCCCTCATCGCTGAAGATGATTATAGCATAAAAGCCGATTATTACTTACAAGTCCCATGCATGTCTTACAATTGGGAACAAAATTGTTCTTACCATCGAATACACCTGAGACAAATAACAGGTATACCAACTAGCAAAAGCTGCAAACTCCTCGTTGCCGAAGATGATTATGAGCTAACAGTCGACTGTTGCTTACAGTCGACTGTTGCTTACAAGTCCCTTACATGTCTCACAACTGGTATCGCCTATTTTTGGTTTCAGTGTGTACCTTACTCCTAAAGTTGTCAACCCCCTGAAACTTTCAAACTGGTTTATCTCATGAAGGATTTTTGTTCAAAAAAATGGATGGCATATATTTTGATCAGCTCTTCAAGGGCTATCGATTGCCCTAACCACAACAAAAGCATATCGGAAAAAGGGACTAAATTGACTTTGCAGTCAGTTGAACTTTATCCTTTTCAATCGTAGACATCGTGACGGATGAAAACTTGGAATAATATCCTATATAATCTAGTTGGTATTATAAAGCTATCCGTAACTTTTTAGGATTAAAATACCATAGATGACACTATTAATTATTACGAAACTACCTTGTTTTACATTACAGTATCGTTTGTACCCGTTGCGTTAACAGTAAATCCTAGGTTACAGCGATAGACCAACGATACAAACTTTCTTACCGTCAGATCTATATAAATCGAATACAATTTGCAACAATTTGCACAAACTTCTAGCCCCTCGTGCACCGATTCTACTGACAAGTCCCTTTCCCGTGATAGACATCAAGTTCACCGGATAAAAATAATGGGTACACCGACTAGCAAAAGTTGCAAACCCATAATCGCTGAAGATTTGTGTAGCATAACAGCCGATTATTACTTAAAAGTCCCTTGCAAGTTTTACATTTGGGAACCAAATTGTTCATCAAATGACAGGTACGCCAACTAGCGAGAGCTGCAAACCCCTCATTGCCGAAGATGATTATGAGCTAATAGTCACCTGTCGCGTACAAGTCCCCTAAAAGTCTCACAACTGGTATCGCCTATTTTTGGTTTCAGTGTGTATCTTACTACTGAAGTTGTCAACCCCTTGAAACTTTCAAACTGGTGTATCTCATAAAGGAATTTTTTTACCAAAAAATGGATGTCACATACTTTGATCAGCTCATCAGCGGCTATCGATTGCCGTCGAAGTCGAACTTTATCCTTTTCAATCGTAGATATCGTGACGGATGAAAACTTGGAACAATATCTTATATAATCTAGTTGATATTATAAAGCTATCCGTAACTTTTCAGGATTAAAATACCATAGATGACACTATTAATTATTACAAAATTACCTTATTGTTTTACATTACCGTATCGTTTGTACCCGTTGCGTAAACAGTTAATCCTAGGTTATAGCGATAGACCATCGATACAAACTTTCTTACTGTCATATTTACAGAAATCGAATACAATGTGCACCAATTTTCAAAAATTTCTAGCCCCTCGTGAACCGATTCTTACTTACAAGTCCGTCTCCCGTGATTGACATCAAATTCACCGGAAACAAATAATGGATATACCAGCTATCAAAAGTTGCAAGCCCCTCATCGCTGAAGATGATTATAGCATAAGCTTTTTAAACGGGATGTTCTAAAAAAATTAATCATATGATCAAAAGGTATTCTTCAGCGTTGTAAAAACAACAACAAAATAATATAGGAAGAAGGGACTAAATTAACTTTGCAGTCAATTGTACGTTATCCTTTTCAATCGTAGACATCGTGACTTATATAATCTAGTTGGTAATAGAAAGCTATCCGTAACTTTTCAGGATTAAAATACCATAGATGACACTATTAATTATTATGAAACTACCTCATTGCTTTACATTTTCGTTTGTATCCGTTGTGTAAACAGTTAATCCTCGGTTACATTGATAGACCATCGAGACAAACTTTCTTACCGTCAGATTTATAGAAATCGAATACAATGTGCACCCATTTGCAAAAATTCCTAACCCCTCGTGAACCGATTCCTACTTACAAGTCCCTCTCCCTTGATATACATTAAGTTAACCGGAAACAAATAATGGGTACACCAGCTAGCAAAAGCTGCAAACCCATCATCGCAGAAGATGATTGTAGCATAACAGCCGATTATTACTTACAAGTCCCTTGCATATCTTACCATTGGGAACCAAATTGTTCTTACCATCGAATACACCGGAAACAAATAACAGGTATACCAAGTAGCAAAAGCTGCAAACCCCTCATTACCGAAGATGATTATGGGCTAACAGTCGACTGTTGCTTAAAAGTCCCCTATATGCATCATAACTGGTATCGCCTATTTTTGGTTTCAATGTACCTTACAATGAAGTTGTCAACCCCTTTGAAATTTTCAAACTGGTGTATCTCATGAAGGAATTTTTGTACCAAAAAATGGATGACATATACTTTGATCAGCCCATCAATGGCTATCGATTGCCGTCGAAAAAAAAATTCTACCTGTCTTAGTTCAAAAGTTGACTTTTTTGCCGTAGGCCAACTTTCTAACGTCACGACTTAGAAAGGAGCAAAGGATAAGCTCTAGTTTCTTTAGCAATGAGAGAACTTTTAAAGTTTAAGAGGCACATCTGATACGGTTACTCTACCACAAACCAAAGTGTTAAAAAAAAAATTTATAAACTCAGCTGAAATCGTCGCAGACATAGACAGAAACAATAGATGGCAGCACTTTCGGACCCGTGGGAAAAAGCCACTTTTTTGTCTCTGTAGATTTTTCTATTTATCACTCAAAGAAGATATGTTGGCTGTGGGGCCGGGTAACTGCCGCATATATTTAACACTTATAGATTTTAGTCCATCTTCAATTTGAAACTGGTGCCTGCCTGCTTGCGTGCTAGAACGGAGCTTTCCACTCGAAAGCAGAAACATCTTTTGATGAAACGAAAGGTTCGCTACACAACTTCAGATAGTCCTCTCTGACATAGGCTATACAACTCCACTTCACTTCGCAAACCGTAGGCTCTGGCTCGATGACAAGCAAAAACCATCCTTATTGGCCCCAGGCAAGAGTTCTACGGAGCTTTCCAAAATGTAATGTCATATTCGTCAATCCGGCCTAAGGTCCACACTTTCCGTAAAAACCGCACAGGTTAGACCCTTCTCAGTTACCAGGAATAAAATGAAATCGGAGTCATAGGAAAAAAAAAAAAAAAAACAAAAAAAACGAGGACAAAACCAAAGTGTTGCTCTCGCAACACAATTCCCCACCGAATCTGAAAGGGATTCCTTCTTGATGATAATCAGAGCAGTCCCCGTCCGTGGGGACGAAATACGGGGAGTGAGTCCCTGGGACAGACACAAAGACGGGGACTTCTAAAAAGGAGTCCTCGGGGAACGGCGAGATTACACCTTATGGGTACCCCGATAAAACAGAGCGGAGTAGAGGTACATGCTGTGAGGTTTCAGCTGACACACGTTTACTTCCCTTTTCGCCGCTGCGTACGATGCCTGCAGGGGTGGAGAACCCGGGTAGCATTCCAGTGAAGTTATTACAAGTTACGATAATAAGAGGAGGGGCGAGCGCCGTATTGTGGTAGTTTTCACGGTTTCTAGAACGAAAAAAAATAACAACGCGTCATCACTTTTACGGGAGTACCTGGAGAACCGATATTTATTATCACTTATGATGCTCGCGACCACCATAAGTAAATTATAATGATCGTAATAGTCGTGAAACGAAACTAGTAAGTGGGAGGAACCAATTTACTTATTATTATTTTACGGCGGGCTCTGGAACGGCAATAATAACAAGAATAGTAACGATCGTAACTAACAATAAGGTACAGGAACGCTACCCTTCTGCAGCGAGCTAGACATGACGTCACGATGGTAGACAACCAATCAGCTGTAAAGGCCGACTCAGACGGCGTTCGTATTCTCCTGCGGAGTTGTATTGCGATCAGCGATACAGCTGTTTGTAGAGGTAGCAAATTCTGCGTCGCTCCTCCCCCGCTTGTTTGAATCGGGTAGGGTATCAGAATATATTCGACTACGCATGGTCGTATTACAGAGATAAGGAGACGGAGGTTCTTACTGATATACTAAGTGTTGATAATCTGGTCGCGAACCTTAATAATTAGGATAATGGCACTTAGACAAGGGACTTGTACCGTGACCAACAAAACAGAAAAAAAATTTCGAATACAATCTAGAAGACTAGGGCGGAGCCACTTGGACATACCAGAACCCACAATGCGGGTTCTCATGGTGAAAACCAAGAAAAACGAAATGGCCATTCCTATGGCCGGCTACTACCAGGTTACTGTAGTGGTTTGCGAACTCTGTTCACAAGCCCTCGGTAGCTCAAATGGTAGAGCACCTGCCTTGTAAGTAGAGGGTCGTGGGTTCAAACACGGCTGAGAAGCATTTTTGTCTTTCAGTTAACTACTTATAAAATAATAAGGATGTTTTACACCCATGGATGGGTATTCTTTTTTGATAAGATTTGTTTGATTTTGTATCTAGGTTAATGTTGTTTTGTTTTTGTAGTCGTTGTTTTTTCTTTTTCTTCTTTTCACATACTCCATCTTTTTCCTCATTTGTGCTGTTGATGGGCAATCAAATGTTTCATTCATCCATTATTGTTCTTGTTGTTAGTAAGATATAGTATAGCTACTTACCAGGCCGGATCATGTCGCAATTTTCCAGACCACTGATCTTGCGCAGCATTTCGATCTGCACATCCGCTGGCAGCGTGCAAGACAATCCTTGCGGGTAGACGACGTCTGTATCCAGTCCTTCGGGTTCAAGCCACACTTGGTGGTTCCGGCCGCCAAACCTAAAGAGTTGCAAATTACATCACCTCACGGTAATACCGAAATTACAGCAGATACGCCGTACATACAATCCAATGACGAAATACCACCAGATGCGCTAGAGAAACAGTAACAGTTCGGGTTTAAGCCACACTTGGTGGTTCCGGCCGCCAAACCTAAAGAACTGCAAATTACACCACCTCATGGTAATACCGAAATTACAGCCGATACGCCGTACGTGCAATCCAGTGACGAAATACCACCAGATGCGCTAGAGAAACAATAACAGTTCGGGTTCAAGCCACACTTGGTGGTTCCGACCGCCAAACCTAAAGACAGTGTTACAAATTACACCACCTGGTAGTACCGAAATTACAGCCGATACGCCCAACATAAAATCCAATGACGAAATACCACCAGATGCGCTAGAGAAACAGTAACAGTTCGGGTTTAAGCCACACTTGGTGGTTCCGGCCGCCAAACCTAAAGAATTGCAAATTACACCACCTCATGGTAATACCGAAATTACAGCCGATACGCCGTACATGCAATCCAGTGACGAAATACCACCAGATGCGCTAGAGAAACAATAACAGTTCGGGTTCAAGCCACACTTGGTGGTTCCGACCCCCAAACCTAAAGACAGTGTTACAAATTACACCACCTGGTAGTACCGAAATTACAGCCGATACGCCCAACATAAAATCCAATGACGAAATACCACCAGATGCGCTAGAGAAACAGTAACAGTTCGGGTTTAAGCCACACTTGGTGGTTCCGGCCGCCAAACCTAAAGAATTGCAAATTACACCACCTCATGGTAATACCGAAATTACAGCCGATACGCCGTACATGCAATCCAGTGACGAAATACCACCAGATGCGCTAGAGAAACAATAACAGTTCGGGTTCAAGCCACACTTGGTGGTTCCGACCCCCAAACCTAAAGACAGTGTCACAAATTATACCACCTGGTAGTACCGAAATTACAGCCGATACGCCGTACATAAAAATCCAATGACGAAATGCCACCAGATGCGCTAGAGAAACAATAACAGTTCGGGTTCAAGCCACACTTGGTGGTTCCGACCGCCAAACCTAAAGAAAGTGTCACAAATTATACCACCTGGTAGTACCAAAATTACAGCCGATACGCCCTACATAAAATCCAATGACGAAATGCCAACAGATGCGCTAGAGAAACAATAACAGTTCGGGTTCAAGCCACACTAGGTGGTTCCGACCGCCAAACCTAAAGACAGTGTTACAAATTACACCACCTGGTAGTACTGAAATTACAGCCGATACGCCGTACATACAATCCAATGACGAAATGCCACCAGATGCGCTAGAGAAACAATAACAGTGCGGGTTCAAGCCACACTTGGTGGTTCCGGCCGCCAAACCTAAAGAGTTGCAAATCAGTTGCAAATTACACCACCTCATGGTAATACCGAAATTACAGCCGATACGCCGTACATACAATCCAATGTCACCACCAGATGCGCTAGAGAAACAATAACAGTGCGGGTTCAAGCCACACTTGGTGGTTCCGGCCGCCAAACCTAAAGAGTTGCAAATCAGTTGCAAATTACACCACCTCATGGTAATACCGAAATTACAGCCGATACGCCGTACATACAATCCAATGACGAAATGCCACCAGATGCGCTAGAGAAACAATAACAGTTCGGGTTCAAGCCACACTTGGTGGTTCCGACAGCCAAACCTAAAGACAGTGTTACAAATTACACCACCTGGTAGAACCGAAATTACAGCCGATCCGCCCTACATAAAATCCAATGACGAAATGCCACCAGATGCGCTAGAGAAACAATAACAGTTCGGGTTCAAGCCACACTTGGTGGTTCCGACAGCCAAACCTAAAGACAGTGTTACAAATTACACCACCTGGTAGAACCGAAATTACAGCCGATCCGCCCTACATAAAATCCAATGACGAAATGCCACCAGATGCGCTAGAGAAACAATAACAGTGCGGGTTCAAGCCACACTTGGTGGTTCCGGCCGCCAAACCTAAAGAGTTGCAAATCAGTTGCAAATTACACCACCTCATGGTAATACCGAAATTACAGCCGATACGCCGTACATACAATCCAATGACGAAATGCCACCAGATGCGCTAGAGAAACAATAACAGTTCGGGTTCAAGCCACACTTGGTGGTTCCGACAGCCAAACCTAAAGACAGTGTTACAAATTACACCACCTGGTAGAACCGAAATTACAGCCGATCCGCCCTACATAAAATCCAATGACGAAATGCCACCAGATGCGCTAGAGAAACAATAACAGTGCGGGTTCAAGCCACACTTGGTGGTTCCGGCCGCCAAACCTAAAGAGTTGCAAATCAGTTGCAAATTACACCACCTCATGGTAATACCGAAATTACAGCCGATACGCCGTACATACAATCCAATGACGAAATGCCACCAGATGCGCTAGAGAAACAATAACAGTTCGGGTTCAAGCCACACTTGGTGGTTCCGACAGCCAAACCTAAAGACAGTGTTACAAATTACACCACCTGGTAGAACCGAAATTACAGCTGATCCGCCCTACATAAAATCCAATGACGAAATGCCACCAGATGCGCTAGAGAAACAATAACAGTTCGGGTTCAAGCCACACTTGGTGGTTCCGACAGCCAAACCTAAAGACAGTGTTACAAATTACACCACCTGGTAGAACCGAAATTACAGCCGATCCGCCCTACATAAAATCCAATGACGAAATGCCACCAGATGCGCTAGAGAAACAATAACAGTGCGGGTTCAAGCCACACTTGGTGGTTCCGGCCGCCAAACCTAAAGAGTTGCAAATCAGTTGCAAATTACACCACCTCATGGTAATACCGAAATTACAGCCGATACGCCGTACATACAATCCAATGACGAAATGCCACCAGATGCGCTAGAGAAACAATAACAGTTCGGGTTCAAGCCACACTTGGTGGTTCCGACAGCCAAACCTAAAGACAGTGTTACAAATTACACCACCTGGTAGAACCGAAATTACAGCCGATCCGCCCTACATAAAATCCAATGACGAAATGCCACCAGATGCGCTAGAGAAACAATAACAGTTCGGGTTCAAGCCACACTTGGTGGTTCCGACAGCCAAACCTAAAGACAGTGTTACAAATTACACCACCTGGTAGAACCGAAATTACAGCCGATCCGCCCTACATAAAATCCAATGACGAAATGCCACCAGATGCGCTAGAGAAACAATAACAGTGCGGGTTCAAGCCACACTTGGTGGTTCCGGCCGCCAAACCTAAAGAGTTGCAAATCAGTTGCAAATTACACCACCTCATGGTAATACCGAAATTACAGCCGATACGCCGTACATACAATCCAATGACGAAATGCCACCAGATGCGCTAGAGAAACAATAACAGTTCGGGTTCAAGCCACACTTGGTGGTTCCGACAGCCAAACCTAAAGACAGTGTTACAAATTACACCACCTGGTAGAACCGAAATTACAGCCGATCCGCCCTACATAAAATCCAATGACGAAATGCCACCAGATGCGCTAGAGAAACAATAACAGTGCGGGTTCAAGCCACACTTGGTGGTTCCGGCCGCCAAACCTAAAGAGTTGCAAATCAGTTGCAAATTACACCACCTCATGGTAATACCGAAATTACAGCCGATACGCCGTACATACAATCCAATGACGAAATGCCACCAGATGCGCTAGAGAAACAATAACAGTTCGGGTTCAAGCCACACTTGGTGGTTCCGACAGCCAAACCTAAAGACAGTGTTACAAATTACACCACCTGGTAGAACCGAAATTACAGCCGATCCGCCCTACATAAAATCCAATGACGAAATGCCACCAGATGCGCTAGAGAAACAATAACAGTTCGGGTTCAAGCCACACTTGGTGGTTCCGGCCGCCAAACCTAAAGAGTTGCAAATTACACCACCTCATGGTAATACCGAAACTAGACCTACGTTGCCGGGGCAACGTGAAGTGTTGCGGCAACCTTTGTCCGGCTTCGCCGACTAAAGTGTTGCGAGAGCAACACTTTGGTTTTGTTTCTTCGCTGTCGGTTAAATGCTGAAATTTGTCCACTTATCGAAGCTTTTAAAACGGTATGTTCTAAAAAGAATAATCACATGATCAAAAGCTGTTCTTTAGCGTTGTAAAACCAACAACAAAACAATGTCGGAAGAAGGGACTAAATTGACTTGGCGGTCAGTTGAACTTTATCCTTTTCAATCGTAGATATCGTGACGGATGAAAACTTGGAACAATATCTTATATAATCTAGTTGGTATTATAAAGCTATCCGTAACGTTTCAGGACTAAAATACCATAGATGACACTATTAATTATTACAAAACTACCTTATTGTTTTAGATTACCGTATCGTTTGTACCCGTTGTGTAAACAGTTAATCTTCGGTTATAGCGATAGACCATCGATACAAACTTTCTTACCGTCATATTTACAGATATCGAATACAATGTGCACCAATTTTCAAAAATTTCTAGCCCCTCGTGAACCGATTCTTACTTACAAGTCCCTCTCCCGTGATTGACATCAAATTCATCGGAACAAATAATGGATACACCAGCTATTAAAAGTTGCAAACCCCTCATCGCTGAAGATGATTATAGCATAAAAGCCGTTTTGGCTTTTTGGGAACAAAATTGTTCTTACCATCTAATACACCTGATACAAATAACAGGTATACCAACTAGCAAAAGCTGCAAACTCCTCATTGCCGAAGATGATTATGAGCTAACAGTCGACTGTTGCTTACAAGTCCCATACATGTCTCACAACTGGTATCGCCTATTTTTGGTTTCAGTGTGTACCTTACTCCTGAAGTTGTCAACCCCTTGAAACTTTCAAACTGGTTTATCTCATGAAGGATTTTTGTTAAAAAAAAATGGATGACATATACTTTGATCAGCTCATCAAGGGCATCGATTGCCCTAACCACAACAAAAGAATATCGGAAAAAGGGACTAAATTGACTTTGCAGTCAGTTGAACTTTATCCTTTTCAATCGTAGACATCGTGACGGATGAAAACTTGGAACAATATCCTATATAATCTAGTTGGTATTATAAAGCTATCCGTAACTTTTCAGGATTAAAATACCATAGTTGACACTATTAATTATTACGAAACTACCTTATTTTACATTATCGTTTGTACCCGTTGCGAAAACAGTAAATCCTAGGATACAGCGAGAGACCATCGATACAAACTTTCTTACCGTCAGTTTTATATAAATCGAATACAATGTGCAACAATTTGCACAAATTTCTAGCCCCTCGTGCACCGATTCTACTGACAAGTCCCTTTCCCGTGATAGACATCAAGTTCACCGGATAAAAATAATGGGTACACCGGCTAGCAAAAGTTTCAAACCCCTCATCGCTGAAGATTTTTGTAGCATAACAGCCTATTATTACTGACAAGTCCCTTGCATGTCTTACAATTGGGAACCTAATTGTTCTTACCATCAAATGACAGGTACGCCAACTAGCGAAAGCTGCAAACCCCTTATTGCCGAAGATGATTATGAGCTAACACTCGACTGCCGCGTACAAGTCCCCTACATGTCTCACAACTGGTATCACCTATTTTTGGTTTCAGTGTGTACCTTACTACTGAAGTTGTCAACCCCTTGAAACTTTCAAACTGGTGTATCTCATGAAGGAATTTGTGTACCAAAAAACGGATGACATATACTTTGATCAGCTCATCAGCGGCTATCGATTGCCGTCGAAAAAAAAAATTCTACCTGTCTTAGTTCAAAAGTTGACTTTTTTGCCGTAGGCCAACTTTCTAACGTCACCACTTAGAAAGGAGCAAAGGATAAGCTCTAGTTTCTTTAGCAATGAGAGAACTTCTAAAGTTTAAGAGGTACATCTGATACCATTTCTCTACCGCAAACCCAAGTGCAAAAAAACGAATGATAAACTCAGCTGAAATCGCGTACACAAATGGAACCAAATCGTTCTTACCATCGAATACACCGGAAACAAATAACAGGTACACCAACTAGCAAAAGCTGCAAGGCCCTCATTACCGAAGATGATTATGAGCTAACAGCCGATTGTTGCTTAAAAGTCCCCTACATGGCTCATAACTGCTATCGCCTATTTTTGGTTTCAATGTACCTTACTACTGAAGTTGTCAACCCCTTGGAAATTTTCAAACTGGTGTATCTCATGAAGGGATTTTTGTACCAAAAAATGGATGACATATACTTTGATCAGCTCATCAGTGGCTATCGATTGCCGTCGAAAAAAAAATTCTACCTGTCTTAGTTCAAAAGTTGACTTTTTTGCCGTAGGCCAACTTTCTAACGTCACGACTTAGAAAGGAGCAAAGGATAAGCTCTAGTTTCTTTAGCAATGAGAGAACTTTTAAAGTTTAAGGGGCACATCTGATACCGTTACTCTACCGCAAACCCAAGTGCAAAAAAAAAAAATTATAAACTCAGCTGGAATCGTCACAGACATGGACAGAAACAATAGATGGCAGCATTTTCGGACCCGTGGGAAAAAGCCACTTTTTTGTCTCTGTAGATTTTTCGATTTATCACTCAAAGAAGATATGTTGGCTGTGGGGCCGGGTAACTGCCGCATATATTTAACACTTATAGATTTTAGTCCATCTTCAATTTGAAACTGGTGCCTGCCTGCTAGCGTGCTAGAACGGAGCTTTCCACTCGAAAGCAGAAACATGGTTTGATGAAACGAAAGGTTCGCTACACAACTTGAGATGGTCCTCTCCGACATAGGCTATACAACTCCACTTCACTTCGCAAACCGTAGGCTCTGGCTCGATGACAAGCAAAAACCATCCTTATTGGCCCCAGGCAAGAGTTCTACGGAGCTTTCCAAAATGTAATGTCATATTCATCAATCCGGCCTAAGGTCCACACTTTCCGTAAAAACCGCACAGGTTAGACCCTTCCCAGTTACCAGGAATAAAATGAAATCGGAGTCATAGGAAAAAAAAAAAAAAAAAAAAAAAAACGAGGACAAAACCAAAGTGTTGCTCTCGCAACACAATTACAGCCGATACGCCGTACATACAATCCAATGTCACCACCAGATGCGCTAGAGAAACAATAACAGTGCGGGTTCAAGCCACACTTGGTGGTTCCGACCGCCAAACCTAAAGACAGTGTTACAAATTACACCACCTGGTAGTACCGAAATTACAGCCGATACGCCCTACATAAAATCCAATGACGAAATGCCACCAGATGCGCTAGAGAAACAATAACAGTTCGGGTTCAAGCCACATTTGGTGGTTCCGACCGCCAAACCTAAAGACAGTGTTACAAATTACACCACCTGGTAGTACCGAAATTACAGCCGATACGCCCTACATAAAATCCAATGACGAAATGCCAACAGATGCGCTCGAGAAACAATAACAGTTCGGGTTCAAGCCACACTAGGTGGTTCCGACCGCCAAACCTAAAGACAGTGTTACAAATTACACCACCTGGTAGTACTGAAATTACAGCCGATACGCCGTACATACAATCCAATGACGAAATACCACCAGATGCGCTAGAGAAACAATAACAGTTCGGGTTCAAGCCACACTTGGTGGTTCCGACCGCCAAACCTAAAGAAAGTGTCACAAATTATACCACCTGGTAGTACCAAAATTACAGCCGATACGCCCTACATAAAATCCAATGACGAAATGCCAACAGATGCGCTCGAGAAACAATAACAGTTCGGGTTCAAGCCACATTTGGTGGTTCCGACGACAAACCTGAAGAAGGATTAACCTTTTCCGACGACAATTTCGACTCCCTACGGGTATACAACTCCGATTCGACGACTGTCCCATACTTGAATTAAAGTCTTACCGGACTTACCAGTAGTTACGCCGGAATGACCACCTGCTTACTGAATGAATGAAGGATTTAAGACGCACTACTTCCTGACCGAAGATTGAAAATTAAGTGTCGTTTTCTGTGTGGTTATGTGTTTTGTTTATTTTCTTCATTTACTCCGCTTTTCCAAAATGTCGGGTCATAAATAAATTACTTACTTACTTACTTACTGCCCAAGAGCGTAAGTGCAGTAGAAAAGGACAAAGAAATAGAAAATAATCGTAAAACACTCAAAAAATATTTTCCATAAAGGTTCACTAGTGTAGAATCACATTGGTGGGATCGTGGACAGATGAGTTTCCGATCGGAGAACACAAATTAGAGGAACTGAAGGTACTAAAGTTACACCACCTGGTAGTACCGAAATTACAGCCGATATGCTCTACAAAATGGAATGACAAAATGCCGCCAGATGCGCTAGACAAGCAATAACAGTCTCAAGATAGATCTTGGTATAAGCTATCTGAAGGGGGAATAAGCGATTAGGCCTTCAGTTCATACAGAGTCGCTCATTAGCCCCGTAGAAAAGTCAGCCAGAAGCCACCACTGAAGTCGGAAGCCAGAGTTGACAAACACGACGAAGTTTGACAGAACGAACGTGTTCCACCCTTCTAACAGTAGTGACTATTAGTTACTATTTCTGTTCCAGCCTCGCGAAAAGTTACTACGCTGACCGTTCAACCTTCTGGAAATAGTAACTATTTCCTTACCACGCTCGGGAGCGTAGTTAGCGTAGTAACTACGATCTCTGTCACACGACTGGTCCGATCAGCCCGCGGAACGATATTTCGCTGAAAATAGAAAAATTCGTTCCAGCCTTGACGCCAAGAAGCCATAATCCGCAACATTATACTTAGTAACTATGGTAAGTAGGGTGGAACACGCTCAATATAGTTGGTTAAAGCACACATAAGGCGTATTCTCGCCGCTCCCAGAGAACTCGTGGGGGAATCGAAGGGAATGGCGAGAATAGAGGGAGTCACTCCACGCGGACTCCGCCTAGGAAAACAACGAGAACACGGGGAATACTTCTAAAATGGATTTTGTTAAAAAAAAAAATATATAATTGACGAAATTAGTCTGGATCCACTTATTTTTGGTTTTGTTTATTCTGATTCTTTTAAATTAATTTTACATTGCACCAACACCAGCAAAAATTGATTCCCCTCTGAATCTGAAAGGGAGTCCTTTTTTATGACGGTGATGATAATCGGAGCATTCCCCGTCCGCGAGGACGCCAGAATACGGGGAGTGAGTCCCCGGGACAAACAAAAACGCGGGGACTCCTGAAGTGGAGTCCTCGGGGAACGGCGAGAATACGCCTATAGAGAGGCAAGTAAACAGTTTTAAACATGCCTAGGCCTAAGAGGAAGTGAAAGTAGCCAAACAAAATCTAGGTAAACGTACACCAACAAGTAACGTGTCATTGTATACAAAAAACTAATTTGTAAGGGATTTTATGAAGGGCATATATCGCCACTGCACCAGCGTTATGAACGCAGTCTCGTGCGTTCTTAACAGCAATACAATTCTGAGGTTTAGTAGTACGTTCCAGAACAAAACACCTACAACTATCTTAGCGGACTAAGAAGTACTAAACCCAACCTGACAGAAGACCAGACTGAAAGCACCAACTGTAAAATGTACAAACTTATCCTCTGATCCTCTATCCTCTATCCTCAATCGACAGGTACCTCAAGTCTTTCGTACACAAATTTAATCCCATGCTGTTATTAATAAAGTAGATTTCATATATTAATTGTAAGGAGCTTACAAGTTATTATCAAAATGTTTATGTATCGGTATTACATGTGTTAAAGGACCCCTCTCACTATTTATTCTTCAACCTACAGTATTTTAAAATATTTGAATACTTTAAAACTAGGCTGTGCTTTCAGCAAATAACCCACGGGTTTGGCTGTGTTAAGTCTTTTCCGAGACCCGTTGACTTATAGCGAAAACAGAGCAACACTTTACATAACCATTATTTCTGATGGAAAAGCTTCTCGCAGACAACCGTCGACAGCGTGATACACATCGAAGGTAGCAAAATACGGCAAGTGAGAAAATCAGCGTGGTTTTGTTAGAGGGGTTAGAATGTCCCGTAGAAAATGGGGTCTCCGGGTATATAAATATATGAGTGATTGTGGAAGTAGGTTGCGTTAGTATTAGGTAAGACAGGTCCTTTAAACTGTATTACGATCCAACGCTAGCGAGTAACTTGAACGAGCTATTAAAGGTTAGTTCACGAAATTAAAGGTCTTTTTTATTTTGTTACATTTATCATTTATTGTAAACCATTTGTTGGACCTAATTGTCAGTGTGACCGCTTACATATTTTAATTTTTGTTTTAGCAGATTTATCGAGACGAGAAAACAAAACTTCGGCATGCTGCTGCATCTGAGCAGTTTAAATAAAGAATGCTGAATTTGTATAAATATTCCTTCACCCAAGCTGACTGCGAATCATATTTGATAGTGCAAAACGGATACGTCAGCTGAATTTTATTAGAGCTATATCCCGACCCTTCTTGGCAAGGGTCACCTTCAGGCTCAAAACCGCTCAAGTTGGACAAACGAACTTGCGGAGAAAACAAGACCAAAGGTTTCGATGGGATCCCAAAAATTCAATATCTGATCCAGACAACTGGGTCTTGTCTTAGCCAGATCCAGTCTTCGCCAGACTCCTTGAACATTTTTACAATTAAAATTCAGAAACAGATTAAAGCCAAATAGCTAATCACCTGAGAAAACCAAGTTCAGATTTGGATTCAGCATGTGTGTTTACCTCTATAAGTCATATCTGTTTTGACGAAAACTTCCTGCCACTTCCACCATTTCCCGGTTCCGGCCGAACTCCAGAACTACTTGTCCGGCGAAAAAAGAAAGCTCAAACACGAAATCAGGGTATCTTCTTTCCCCAGTAATGAACATCTAATCAACTTCAAATAGAAATTTAGCTTATAACAAATTTTCCGATTCCAGCCGGATTCCGGTCGAACTATATGTCCGGGTAAAATATGATTGTCATACAGGGACTCAGCATCTCTTCTTACCCCTAAATCGCTTATCTAATCAACTAGAAATAAAACTTTGACTTCCAACAGTTTTCCGGTTTTGGCCGGATTCCGGACGAACTATACATGTCCGGGTAGAAACTTGTTTTCACATAAGTGTTCAGCATGTCTTCTTGCCCTAAATCGAACATCTAATCAACTCCAAATAAAACTTTTAATTTTGACAAACTTTCCGGTTTGGGCAGGATTCCGGTCGAAATACTTGTCCGTCGAGAAAATAGTTTTCACCATCGTCTTCACCATGTCTTCCTACCCCTAAATCGAACATCTAATCAATTTCAAATAAAACTTTTACTTTCAACAAACTTTCCGGTTTGGGCCGGATTCCGGGCGAAATACTTGTCCGTCAAGAAAATAATTTTCACCATCGTCTTCAGCATGTCTTCCTACCCCTAAATTGAACATCTAATCAACTTCAAATAAAACTTTTACTTTCAACAAACTTTCCGGTTTTGGCCGGATTCCGGGCGAACTACTTGTCCGATGACAAAATGGTTTTCACCATCGTGTTCAGCATGTCTTCTTACCCCATAATCGACTATCATATTAGCTGTTTCAAAACATTTTGTTTGTCCCTTAATTTGAATCCCCTCCCCCACCCCTAAATGTAGAGCTACAAAGCCCATCTACGAACTTGACTGGTCCGACGACCCAACGAACCCTCACACCAAGTTTCATCAAAATATCTCATTCCCTTCGAGAGTTATCGTGCTTACAGACGGACGAACATACGGACGGACGGACGGAAGGACGGACGGACGGACGGACGGACAGACGGACAACTTTTGCGATGTCATAGGTATCCCTCCACTTACGTTTTGGGATCCCAAAAAAAAGATTCCGCAGGTTCGTTTTTCCAACTTGAGCGGTTTTGAGCCTGAAGAGGAACCTTGCCAAGAAGGACCGAAATATAGCTCTAATAAAACTCAGCTGACGTATCCGTTTTACACTATCAAATTTCGAATTTGGTTAGCTAGTTCTCCTGGCAGAACCCCTATCCTCTTCGCGAAGGAGACCGGGTGGTCAACTCAAGAATTGGTGGGCGACCGCAAAAAGACCGTGAGCCTGTATGTGGTTTCCACCGCTTTGGCCGAAAGTCAGACAGCTGCTCGTCAGATTTCACTCAAGAGCTGGCGCAAGTCAAACACGTACGGGTATCTCCGGCGCCGGGTGTGGCGGCAATCGTCGGGTCCCGATAAACGTGCATGTAAGTTACCTAGATCGTATCGGGGCTCTGTGGGGGGAGTTGGAGGGGGTTTCCCAAAATTCGGGGATCACGAGTTATAATAAAGAACGATGAAACTGAGCAGGCATATTAATGACCCGACCAAATTGACTTAACCCGACTCAATGACCTAGGAAAACTTTCATTCCTGGATCCGACCATTTTGGGGGGATTAAGGGAAGGGGAATAAGGAAATTGACTTCCATAAGTTGCGAACGGGTGGTCCGATTCGAGTGAAACTTAATAGGTGATAGGAATTGATGAGCTAGACATGCAACACATGCGTTGGAACCCCATGTGGCCACGGTTGGAGAGTTGGGGGGGGGGGGTAGTTTGCAGATTAGCTATGCTCCGATTCCAGTCAAACCTGACGGACACAGATACTACTCTTATGTTTAAAGTCGTCTTCGGCCGCAGTAGGGAGAGTTGGAGGAGGACTCCCGGAAATTTTGTGGCTCGCATCGGGGCCAAACGGTGCAGCGATTTAAACGAATCTTGAAATCTAGAGAGAGCATGTGCACTAGATGGCATATTTTAGGGTACAGACAGATCCGGCCACGGTGGGGGTGGGGTACGCAAACTTCCCAGATTTGGGTGAAACTTGATAGGTGATAAAAGAAGATGCTTTAGATGATCCATTAAAGAGCCTGTACCAGATTCGGCCGCGGTGCATGCACAAAAACCAAACGGATGAAATGAACGGGAAGCAAGTTAGATAGTACCGAGTTCATGCGGCCGAGATTTGTTATTTGGTGTCCGTACCGGATCAGGGGGGGGGGGGGACCGGAAGTTTGCAGATAGGCTATGCTCCGATTCCAGTCAAACTTGATGGACGGGAAGAGGAGATGTCAGAGATGCAACTTTTATGTTTAAGAGTCGTATTCGGCCACAGTAACGGAAGTTGGAGGGGGAGTCCTGGAAATTGTATGGCTCGCATAGGGGCCAAACGAGTGCAGCGATCTAGATGAAACTGGGAATGTAGACAGAGCATATGCACTAGATGTCATATTTTAGCGTACGAACGGGTCCGACAACGGTGGGGTGGGGGAGGGGGGGAAGGTACCCAAATTTCCAAAACATGCTCAGATTCCAGTGCAACTTGATAGGTGATAAGATAAGATGCTTTAGATGATCAATTCACTAGTCGAACCAGATTCGGCCGCGGTAGGGGGAGTTGGAGGGAGGTTCCGGAAATCGTGTGGCACGTCTCGAGAAGAACACTCATTTGCCTCAGATGATCCCAGGTGATGCCGAAAATGCTGAAACTTGAGTGAAAATACATATCCTATTACTAGGTCCGAACCGTATTTTTGGATGGCGGGTGTATTTTGTGATGTTCTCATCTTCTTTCTTATACCGCCTACTCGTAACAAGTGCCATATGAGTTCGTAGCTCTTGTTGCTAGAAGTCAGCGTCACTGGAAAAAGGCTTAAAACAACCAAAGCCGTCGGTGATCTGTTGAAGGCAGAGTAATTGTTTTAAATTATGGAACTTGAAAAGAGTAAGAAAGCTCGAGCGGTCATTTACTGTGAAAGAAAATACTTCGATCATAACAAACTTTTTGTCTAAAACTGTCTGAACGTGAAGTTCCACTTACCTCAAGACTTTGGACTCGATGGATGGGCAGTATCTGGGTCCTCGTGTTTCTTCTTGTACATGTCGATCTAAATGAAGGTTGTCCTTAATAATTCGGTCTACCTCCGGATTCGTCCTTGTTAAGTAGCATGGCTTCTGGTCCTTGGTCTAAAAGGACAAACGCAGAGATCAACTACGGAAACTTAGTCGCTGAATTTTGATTAAACCAAGGATGCGCATACTTCTGACAGATGCTATTAAAGTTTAACTGACAAGCCAACATATTTTTGTATCATTAACTGAATATGCTGCATTATTTGGATCATGTAAAGGGATTTTCTTGTATTTCATTATTTGCCTCAGTATGACTTTAAAGCACAATGGACACTAACTGTGCTTTAGTTTTTGTTAAATGCTTCACACACACACATTTCTGACTTCCACCAGATAGCGCTTCAAAAATAAGCCGTTTTCTTGTCATTGACTCTTCGGCGTATCGGCGAAGACGATTTCAGAGCATGGGAATGCAAGGCGCGGAAATTCAAAAACTCTCGGCCATGTACAAAAATCAATCGTTTTGTACAGCTGAGTGATGAGAGTTCTATGGCTGCAAAAATAAACCGTCTCTGTTGCTGGCAGATTGCTCCACTGTTATCTGATACCGAAGAAAAGTTTTGCTTTCTGGATGTAAAGTTACAACACTGTCAAAAATGTACAAATATAACCGACCTACTTGCAGCTGATTCCAGAGCTTGCAAGGAATTCTTAGTTAAATGTTAATATGAATATTTGTCAACAATACAAATAATTCGGAGTACATAACAACAACAAATAGATAAGAAAACAGAAACTACGCTTATATTTGTCGAAGCTAGTAAATCGGAGTATGGCAGTCAGCAAAAACCGGCGTAACGATACATTAGCGAAAATAAGTTGTCGAGGAATCTGCTGATTTCCGATGTAACATTGTATTCTAGGGGGTGGTAATGTGGTATTATGATTGTTTGATCTGCCCATTGAACTTTAAAAATATCGACAGCCGTCCTCACAATGCAAGATTCTACTATGACACGGGAAATTTCAGCCTCAACATAAACGCGGGTTTTCAGTGGCCAGTTGTGAACTAGGTGACCACTGCTCACTGCAAGAACACTTACTTCTCGTAAATCTTGCGTCAATAGCGGAGCAAAGGAATAATAATTTCCATAGGGTTTGCACGCCTCTTTTAAGGGTATGAGTGATGGGTAGCTAGATTGTCCTATCTAAGCCCTTTTCGGTTGAACTTTAAAGGCTGGCTCACTCCTACGGGGATCTCAAACCAATTTTAGAAGGCGCCACACTCCGGCCACCATACATATATCAGTACTGTGGTCACCTGAGTAATAAGGGATTTACTGACGTTTTTTATGTTGCATACGCAGATATTCTTCTTACCAAGGTAAGGTAAGGTAAAATTTTAATGTCAATATAAATAAACCTGGTGTTTCTTAAAAGCATCAGACATGCCAGTGGCGTAAAAAACGACGCTTCACTAATTCTGATGGGTTTGTAAAAATTATTAATACAATTCTAGCCTAAGGCATTGTAAAGAAAAAACAAACGAACAACTATCACACATCAGCACTAAAATTTAAAATTTAAGGACAGCACGAGAATTTACGACAACAGACATATGACTAAATAAAAAATAAAAAATGAAAAATAAAAAAGGTTTGCGACATGGGTCAGATCTTCCTCCGAGCACAAACAAAAATGAATCAATCAAATCAGGCGGAAGAAATACAAGAGCTCTTTTAAAAACTTTCCTATCTTCGGACACTCTAGCAGTTTCAGGCAACGAATTCCATACGTTTACACCTGTATGACGAATAGAAAAGATAGACCTTGTAGAAGGATAACAAATGGTAGAAAGATTGGACCGCCGTCCCGTGTTATAGTTATGAAATTGACTGTTCAGGCGAAAAAGATTTTAAAATCAGCAGGTAGTGAAGCTTCTAGAAGATGACGGTAAACAAGTGTTGCAATATTCTGACGGACATTTAAAATAAAAAGACGAGGCAGAATATGAAAAACTGATGAAGAAAGTTGTTGGTTTGTTTTATAGGATTTGAATCCGATTAATATGTTTCGGTAGACGCAAATCTTCCTCAGGCCCAACACTCGTACTCTAACCCACTCAAACAAAGTAAAATCAAACCAGTTATCCAGTGGAAGCAACTGAAAGATGTATAAACTCGTTTGTGCCGCACTTTATTCGTAATAGTTCTTAGTCTATTTATTTGGTATCATTTACCATTTACCATCTTCTATATCTTAATGAAAGTGTTAGGTAGAGTGGAGTTCTAGTGGAAGATGTTTCGGATGTAATCGGCTCAAGTGCCGTATACCGATCGCTATTCCGCCGATCTGTCGGTCCGGTGATCGCGAGTTTGGGTAAAGTCTTCATATTGTTGCATGGGTTTGAGGGCCTTGGTCGGAAACTATCAGTCGAAGGTATCAGTAACAACCATGTTTTCAGCCGGGAGAAAGTAAGGCGCTACGAAGTCCTGCCATGCTTCGAGCTGTTGAGACGATGTAGGCCTACGTGTGGTTACGTGGGATAAAAAGTAAAAAAATTTGACTACGTGGGGATTTGTCAATCGTTTTCTAGTGGAAGATGTTTCGGATGTATTCGGCTCAAGTGCCGTATGCTGTCGGTCCGGTGATCCCGGGTTAGGGTAGAGTTTCTTGATATTGTTGGATGGGTTTGAGGGCATTGGTCGGAAACTATCAGCCGAAGGTATCAGTAACAACCGTGTTATCAGCCGAGGGAAATTAAGGCGCTATGCAGCTATGTCATGCCTCAAGCCTTTGAGGCGACGTAGGCCTATGTTAGGTTTCGTGGGATTCTATTCGTGCTAACCCCTTCCGTCAAACAAACAAATATACGACCTTCCCGGCTTTCAATTTCTAAAGCATTTCTTTCATTTCAACGTTATTTCAGTCTTGGTTTCCCATTGACTTTCTGGTCTTCTTTGCTCACGGAATTCTAATTCCTTTTTAATCTGTCAGACTTGGTCAATATTTCCAACAATTATTGTTTACACTTCGAGACTTGGTTTCACCCGATATGGAAACACTGTCTGCGTCATGGCCTCTTTCATCGGAGGGCTTATTTTCAGATCATCAGGGGTGTACAGCTCCCTGATTAAAAAAAAATCACGAAACTACACACATGACGAGGAATGGATGGCTAGCGAGGTGAAAGGATGAATGCTTTGCGGGAGTTTGCCGGTAGGATAGATTCCTTAAAGTTCAACTGAAAAGCCTTCTTACACTGAGTTATTTTTATTACTTTCCAGTTTACAACTATAGGCTCTGGTAGTGACGTTGAGAATATGAAGGGCCTCTCAACAAGACCGACTCTAGAAGTGAACCGCCAAATTTAAACAAGAGCTACGAGCTCATATGGCACTTGTTACGAGTAGGTGGTATAAGAAAGTAGATGAGAATGTCACAAAATCTCCCCTTCAAACCCCCCTAGGATTAGACCTAGAAATAAGGTATTTAATTTTACGTCAATGATGTATGTAGGACTTGTGCTAGCTCTTCCCCACTCTAAGCGTTTCGCAAGATTTCCGGTTCCCCTCGAAGTCACCGGATCCGGTCCGGATTGTATGTGGATCGGCTGAGACACGAGGTCTTTCCAAATACCAAGTTTCATTAAGATCCGATCACACATTCAAGAGTTATAAATACCTCAAGATTCCGGATTCCAACTCCTGCCACTCCCCCAAGATGATCGGATCATGCAAACAACTATTTTCAAGTCGGTTTATTCAAGTCCCTGATATGCCAGCCCAGTTACATCGCCCTAGTGCATCCGGAAGTACCGAACTCACGTTAATCAGAAATCCGGACCCCCCCCCCCCGCAACTCCCCCCATAGTACTCGAATCCAGTCCTGTTATGTCAATGATGTATCTAGGACTTGTGCTTGCTCTTCCCACCAAGTTTTATCCTGATCCCTCCGCTCTAAGGATTTCCCAAGATTTCCGGTTCCCCTCTCCAACTCCCCCCAAAGTCACCGGATCCGGTCCGGACCTTGTGTAAATCGTCTGAGACACGAGGTCTTTCCAAACACCAAGTTTCATTAAGATCATATCACCCGTTCAAGAGTTATAAATACCTCAAGATTCTGTATTCCCCCTCTCTCCACGATGCTGGGTTCGGGAAAGTGACTGTTACCAACTTAATCATTTAGGGTCCCTGATATGCCTGTCAAGTTTCATCGTCCTAGCTTATGTGGAAGTGCCCGAACTAGCAAAACCCGGACCGACAGACCGACGGACGGACAGAAACTGCGATCGCTATATGGCACTTGGCCGAAGGGCAAGTGCCATAAAAAGAGAATAAAAGTGATTTTTCTGGCCTCTCCTCTGCCCGAGATTAAGTTTCAGGACTAGGGGATCAAATATCAGACGTTGCAGACACCGATATTGGATGTTGCAGAATTCAAACTGACATTAGTTGCGTTTTTGATCGAAGTTTTGTTCGCCGTTCGCTTAGCCGGTTGCTTAATTTCCGTTTTTGAACGCCGTCGAAGTTCACCGTTTACTTAATTAGTGTTTTTACGACTCCGGCGATCCTTGCCAGGTCGACGTTTCTTCGACGATTCAAGCAAACTTCGAACTTGCTAGAGCACGAAGTTCGACGGTCAGAGTTTGAAGGACGAAGGAACTGTGACCGGCGACCAACAACGGTATTTAAGCAGAGACCTTTGAGGTTGAAGGTAACTTCAAACTTCGATCAAAAACGCAACTATTCTGCCATTTTCAGTATTTTTCTTATTTTTCGGTCGATTTTCTAGAAATCGTTTGCAGTTCTAGTCGCTAAACATTCAAG